>CM066316.1:64260603-66660603 GCA_033807775.1 Saussurea involucrata
TCTTCACCCATGAAAATTAGGGTTTTGGTATGAGTTGAGATCTTGATGTAAAATGGTAGGGGAGTGATTCTTTATGGTTGGATGTGAATATTTATGGTTGGAAACTTATGGATCTAGGTTTTTGGAAGATTTGGCTTGAAGGTTCAAGTTTCTTCAAGGGAGCTTACGCTTGGGGAAAATGTAGATTTAGCATAAATCTAGCAAGGCGAGTTCAAGTTGATTTGTGAAAACTTTGTACATGCCAAAAACGTTATTTTCCAAGTATTTGTGTGTTTTACTTGAAATTATCAACTGTTAAGGTATTTGATGGGTTTAACCCCTTTTGAAGTGTTTAACTTCACAAATGTTGTAGAACACCCATATTTGGGATTTTTGGATATTTTGATGTGTAGAAATCATAAATATGTCCTTAAATGTTTTATTGCTCAAAATGAAGTTTATTCAATGGTTTAATCATGTTAGTGTAATGGATTTTATAAACCATCTGGGAAATGCATAATTTAGTGTCACGAGTCATTTTGAGAATTATAAGGGTATGAGTCCATTTGGGAAAACCCTATGTTTAACCCGTGTCGAGTTTTGGGTTAATGATGATTTTGTGGTACTTGTTTACCTAAACGATGTTTAAATGCATTTTATGCTATGACGACCGTTATTTATGGGTCTAATGAGTTTTGAGCATTTTGCTCGGTTTTGACTTTAAGGAAGTCTTGGGGACATTTTGTCCGATTTTGATGGCTCTATATGGAGTCTTATCTATGGTTTGCATTTATTGCAACTTGATGCATTTTATTGCATATTATTGATACTTACATGCTCGGGTGCGTTAGTCATTCTAGGATGGGCATATTATTATAGACTGTGTTGCATTGGATCCATAGGCACGTAAGTCAGTCTTTATTTGATGGTCTACTGGATTTGACCGGGCCCCATGTTTATGACCTTTTACTTTCCAAGGGTACCCTAGGAGGGTTGAGTCCGGTTGAGCTGTCAGGTTGATTGACGGGCGTTTATGACCTTCGCCATGTCGGGGCAATGCCATGGTTGTATTCCCGCTTGTGTCGAGCCTTTGGTGGTATTCTTAGTAATATTCCGCTAAGGTCAGTTGTCTCTTTGGGTGTGTCTTGAAAGGCGTCATATGGGACACTTGGGCTTTTATGCAGTGAAGTGTCGTACGATTAACATTGTTTGAGTGGCATACTTTTGTGTTCATCCACTCTCAATGGATACTGGTCTCCCCCGTCGTCGGCCAACGTTACTTGGGATTTTATAATGTCCATGTTTTATTATCATTGGTCTTATACGATTGACTGCAATTTGATGACTTTAATATTGGATTCCCCTCCATGTATATTAAAGTTTAAATGAAGCAGGTCGTTTCCATATTTATGGTATTTGGACTTCATTACATTTTACGTTCGCGTGAGTATTGGTTCGTATCATGTTTTCAATGAAGTATTATATTTAAATGGATTGTTCTTCCATGACTTATGGGTTGAGTATTTTGTCGTCAACCGTATTTGAAGGTTATGCATAATATAGATTTATTCACGTGTTGAGTGAGTTGGATTGGAATTCATTTTGGAAAACGCTTTATACCTTTTGGGAACATTTCTCATAGATTTTGGGTGCGTTGGAAAATGAGTCGTTTATATCTATTTTGTAAACTCTTTTAGAAATCATAATCTATGTCGCAAACTTTCATTTAAAGAATTATTTAAATCATGCTATAAACTCTTGAACTCACTAGGCGTTAGCCTAGCCCTTTTTATTCGTCGGCATGTGCAACAGGTTCAGGTTGGGTGTAGTTCTAGTGACACTGTGAAAGGTCGTGTGCTAGTAAAGTGCTCGAGAGGTGAATAGCTTAAGTGAAGTTTTCCGCATTCATCTTTGGGATTAGCAACTTGTACTTGGGTTAAGTAACACCCGATGTGGTTTAGTCTTTGTAATGAAATTTGGATTATAACTCGTTGAGGTTAATCATAGATTTTAATTTGAGATATTTCACACATTGAATTGTAGGGAGAAATCATATTATTTTGGATGCATTATCGAAAATTTTACTTAGTTGCTTTTTCCCAATTCGAGGGTGTTACAAGTTGGTATCAGAGCATAAGTTTGAGAGAATTAGATGTTGATTTTGAATGCCTAGACTCAAACTAGCGTTCTTTTAAGTAAATAAGAGTGAAATTTCACCATTAGACTCAAAATAGGATGTTATGTGGTCGATGGAGTTGCTAGAAACGAGAATCACGTCGAGAGTAGCAAGGATAAGCATGTACGGTGCGTTCAAAATGACACCTGGCCAGTGTCATGGTGAACCTACTAGTTACATGTGGATACTTGAACTACTTTAATGTGATGACCGTTGGAGTAGTGAAGGAGTTTCTAAGCGAGTAGTCGTTGGAAAAAAATGACGATTTTAGTATTAGTCACTTAGGGTGACAATAAGCATGATAATTGCTTTAAGTGGACCGTTTCGGGTCGAAATTGATGGTTGGACTAGAACCATAGACTTATTGAATCGACTTTGATTCGAGGAGAAATCGTAAGAATAATCGATGTAATTCCCAACTTTGCCTTAAGAGGTTTGAGCATCCGGATGACAATAGTGGACCGGAGGAACTTGGAGGAGTGTGGTTTGAGATGTTGAGTGTTGACTAGATTCATGCACAAAATTTATTTTAGAAATAAATTTCATCAGTTATTTCTTGCGTTTCAAATCCTTATATGGATTGTGTTACAAAAACTCGGAAAACGTTTAGCACACACAAGATTTTAAATCATGGTTTTGAACTTGCATGAAATTATTTTGTTGCGGGAGTTGCAAACTCTGTCGGGACTTGTTTTATTTTGTTGTTGTCCAACGTTACTTTCGGATACAGTGATATCCATATTTTAATGATGTTTAAGATGTTGGGCAAGTAACTACGGCTTATGACTTTAACATTGGATCTCCTCCACATATGTTAAGGTTTGGACGGAAAGTTATCTTCCACTATGTCTATGTAAAGCTATTTTGGAGAATTTGTTTGATGTGAGTTTGTTGAACAATGTTGTTTATATAGTATTACAACAAAAAGAGAATTTTTGGAATTTTGACGTTTTAGTCATGATTTTTCTTATTGCAATTCGATTTTTGGAAGCGAAAGGTTTGGTGTCATTTTGTTGACTTGAGGTCATTGAGCCCATTGAGTTTCATGGAGTTTTGTTTTACGACGTTTTGTGTCGTGTGAGTGCAATTTCATAATGTGCATACTCCATTTATTATGTGGGAATTTATGAGTTATGTTGGGCATTTTGTCCCACTCAGGTTTTGTTGAGAAATATTATTTTATGCCATAAGACGACCAAAAGGGGTGAGTTTGGAACTTTGGTGTCGCCTAATTTCTCTTTCAAAGATTTGTATTAGCACATTTTGTTACAACTTGTTCAGTATATGGATTGATTTATACGTGACGTAAGTAATGAATGAAAGAACATCTTGATAGTACTTCATAACAGTTTGCTTATTACGCTTTCGGTTAATTGATTTTTTTGTTATCATTTCATGCAAATGCATTACATTGACCTAGGGGTATGCATAGCTCGGTAACCATTACTTCTCGACATTTTGATTAATGGATCGTGAATGAAAATGTTTTATTAACTCATTGCATAAATGAAGGCTATTTGGTCAAAGTATGTTTTAGTGTTGTGGGGATCATGCATGATTTACAATACGGTACATTTTGAAAACACGAATGTGTGAGTCGTTGACATTTGGTCAATTTTGGTTTGATGAACATTTTGGAAAATTGTAAATCTTTTGGTTTTAGAGAAAAGGTGTATTTTGGATGTTTGATAAGTAAATTTTAAGCAACGACATTTTGACGTTTTGTATTACGAGTGAAAAGACTTTTTAGTGTAAATGCTCCGTGATGGGGATTTTGGAATATTATTTGTCTTAACCTAGAGTGCGCAGGATTATTTAAGTTTTTGGAACATTAATGCGTACTGTTTGTATGATTCGAAGTTGGAATTTGATTTAAACCTTTTTGGTGTCGATCATTTATAAGCACCAATTATTCTCCTAAGTTTTGAGAAAACACATTAATGTGTGAGGCTTGTCAAAAATGTTTTACTCTAATGTCATTATATGACTAAGTGAGAAAATTTTGAAAATTGATTTAAAGAATTTCGTCTTTTGAAATTTTGTCGTGAACTATTTGATGCATGTTATTCCATTTCAAGGAAACTACTAAGAAAGTGTTACAAGTTTGCATGCATACTCCAATTTGAGATTTTCCTCACGATGTTTTAGTCGATATCTTCAAATAATGAAAACGTATTGATCTTGTCTTTAAACTTGGAACTAACACAAGTCATTTTATGCTTTGACTAAAAGTGTACATATGAATCGTTTCATCATTGTTGTGAAATAAACTGACGTGCGCAAACTTTGTTGGTGAACCTTGTTCCATGCCATTTTATGGTTAAAAAAGGAATTTTTGGAGTCGGATGTCGTTTAAACTTCCTTCGAAGTACGTGCAAACATTTTTGTTGCACACTATTTGAAGTAGGCAGTTACTTTACGTGCATGACATGAATCAATCCATACTAGGACCGTAGCGGTTCATTTCAAAGATGTTGTTTATTACGTTTTTGCGTTTTGTTAATAATCTAAACTGCAATGAAATAGTTTTCAATATGATTTTCATACGTGGGACGAGCGTGCCCATTTTTGCGCAACTACCGAATTGATAGCAGTAGTTTTTATGCGTACGGGTAATTTGATATGAAAACCTTTATGTTGAAAATTTCTATAAAAAGTTTTATTTGGCATATTTGTTAAATAATTCACTTGAGAACCTTGAACTCATTAGGACCTTGGAAAGGTTAAGTAACCCCGGTTAAGAGTAAGTGTGAGTAGAACTTCAACTATGAAAAATTGGGTGTTTCGACGCGTGTTGGTGCTATAGGCCGGATGGTATCGGTGGCAGAGTCAATGTACTTGTTGTAACTGAAGGGTTAGATTCGCGGTATCGTATTTTGAGGTTGGTAGTAACCGTTCTTGTCGGCAACCTTGTTTTGGGTCTTGAACAATTTTCGCATGAGGGACTCTTTAGACACCGTAATGATAACCTTAGTTTTGTGGGAATGCTCGGCGAACGGAACTCGTGTGTGGAGTTCTGTTAGAGTTCAAAGCTTGGTGGTATAACTAGGTGTCAACCTTTTGGGTTCGAGGCCAAGAACAGTTAGCGTATTCGGAGGGTGTAGTCCGATTTTAAAGAAATAATGTTAACGGTTGTAGTAATCTTAAGATGATCGATTGTGATGAGTAGATTTGGTGGGATGACTTTCTTGTGTGGTAAAAGAACCTGTCTGTTTGGTGATTAATGTTGGACGGATTCTTGGAGTCGTATAATCGATAGATCAGTGACGACCGCAGGTCTTGGAGTCTATTAGGGCTCGTTGGAATTAAACGACAGTTAACAGTAGGAACAATTGAAATTGGAGATTCTGTTGGTTTCAGTAGTGATCAAACCTTGGATCGATTTAGAGTCTGGAACCGAAAACGGGGAAGTATGGAACATCTAAGGATGGGCGACAACCGAAGTTGTCTGATTAGGAGTTACTCCAGTGGATGGAGCGTTCACCCGGACATAAGTACAGTGTACCTGAGAGGACATTGTTGGTAAGAGTTTGCTTGAGGTTTGTCATAGCAGTCTGCGTGAGGGAATTTAGATTCCAGTTGGAAGCTGATTGAATATGGTCGACGTTGAGTTGGTTAGCCTTTGGTTGTAAAGGATCCAGATTTCGAGGACGAAATCATTCTAAGGTTGGGAGGATTGTAACACCCCAAAAAATTGGAAAAACTGAACTTTGGGCTTGCGGACGTCCGCATAGGCGCAAGGTTGGACGTCCGCGAAGGGCAGAAGTCCGCGGGTCGTCCGCAAAAGCAACAAAAGAATTGTGGGGATCGGATCAGCTCAAGGCCAGACGTACGCGTGGTGGTCAATCCGGACGTTCGCGAAGGGTCTGATGAGATATTTTGGTTTCCTTTTAAGACTTTTCTCTCTCTCATTCCTCATTTCATCCCCAACCCAAATCAGTTCTCTCTCTCTCTCTCTCTAAACCAATTCTCTCCCAAGAAAACCCTAAATCCTTCCCTCCCCTCTTCATCTTCCCCACTCCAATCAAACCCACTTCCACCATTGTTGAAGATATGGAAGCTTGAAGCTTTTGTGGAGACTAGGAGCTTTTATTTGGAGGATTCAAGTGGTAAAGGTAATCTCTCCCTACCCAAAAGCTTGATTGTTGTTGTTTTCACTTTCTCTTCCATTTTGGGGTATTATTGGGTGATTTTGGTTATGTTTGGTTAAGGTAACCTTCTTCTTCTTCACCCATGAAAATTAGGGTTTTGGTATGAGTTGAGATCTTGATGTAAATTGGTAGGTGTTAATGCCAAAAATCGTCCAGAAGGATAACTTAAGGTTGATTGTGGAGTTTAACAACTAAAGAATGGAAATCGTTCGACAAAGCAATGCGACGAAGACAGAAAAATAAAAGAGACAAAGATTTTGGTGACGCGGGAAAAACCTCAACGAGGAAAAAACCCGCGGACGACTATGGGGGCCGTCGATGCACTATGATCGCCAAACAGGGGCGATGTCATTGTGTTTTGGGTGTCGAGAGTACAATGATTACAATACAAATGAAAGAAAGACTTTAAATGAAAGTAACAAGTGTATCGAATGTAAAAACTGGTGCGTCGTGCGTAGAAACTAAGCGTCGTGCGTATAAGGCGTGCGTCGTGAGCGATCTGTTGAGAGAGAATTATTTGCTTTGAGTGCTTTGTTCTTGCCGTGAGTGTTCTTTTGGAGTTCAGTTGTTTCAAGATACCAGATACCAGATACCAGATACGCAAAATGATGATTGAACCTTTGTATTTATAGCCTTCAAATGCCTTGAATGATTCCCTGAAAACTTCTGATAACGATCGTAACGGCCATTGGGTTTAATGCTCATAATTGTCCCTGTCGGTTATGTCCGTTGGTCATTGATGAAAACATAACAGTAATATCGCATGTTAGTCGGTCGAGGTCGTAAGGTGTCATACGACGGTCGAGTGTCGTGAGTAACTTTCGAATTTAACTTTGGTCAGACGATAAAGTGTTTATGATTTTATCTTATTATGGAAAAGTATAATAAATGTTTTCCTTGCTTTGGTCGTGGTCGAGACTGGTGAAATTTTACCCAAACAGTTTGCCCCCAAAATTTAAAAATGGAGTGGCAAATTCAAATTTCAAATTTTTAAATTTTGTTGTCAGTCAGACGTCTAGGGTCATGACACGTGTCGAAAGTCGCTTCAGTTGCCTTGGAACTGGATCGGTCCAATTCCAACTGAATGGGAAGTCGAAAAGGGGATAAGATCGTGACGTCATGCTGACGCATGATCGTGCTAAACAGCTGTAAGTGCCAGGTGTCGACGATCCGTGTGTGCAGACGAAAAGACATGGGCACGTGTCGATCATCGGGTGACTCGACCTGACATGATCGTTTACATAAATATATACCCATGATGGATCTTTTCCTTTTTACGCTTTTAGAGAGTTTAGAGAGAGATTTTTTTCCTGATTTCTTGCTGTTCTTCGTCAAATTCTTTCCAAACCTGCAAGAATCTTCGACTCGATTAGGAATTTCGAGGTTTTTTAGAGTGCCCATATAAGGTACGACTCTCGTCCTTTGTATGCGTCGTAAGTCAATTGCTAGGAAACCTAGGAAAAACTTGGATATCTGGGTTTTTCAGATCGACAAACTTGGTTAACGGGGTTAACGATGTCGACCGAACCCAAAAGTACCATTCGAAATCAAGATGATCTCGACGACCTTAAAAGTTTAGTGAAAATACCTGCGGGGATAACAGTGAGCAAGGCCGGTCAGATTCGACCGGAGATGTGTCCCGAGGGGTATGTCGTGATATACGAATACCCTTTTAAGATAGGATTCAAGTGGCCCTACTCGCCTCTAGCCAAATCCTTCATGTGCGAGTTCGATCTTTCGCCGGGGCAGCTAATACCCCAATTCTGGCGTTTTATCCAGGTCATTGAGCGACTTACTTCGAATTGGGAGTTGCCGATGTATGTGAACGACATCTTGACGGCTTACCAGGTCAAGATGGATACGTACCGTCGCTACAGCTTATTTTCGAAACATAAGGGCGATCGTACCTTGGTTATGAAAACTGCGGTTAACGACCGCAAATGGAAGACCAGGTACGCATTCGTACGTGTAGAGACGCTGGATCCCAACAGCGATTGGATCAGGTCCGGCTGGAACATGTTGGGTGAGTTTTAGTTTTGGTCGAGCGTTTTTATTACATGTATTGCTTTGTTTTTCGACTAATCTTCTTTCTCTATGTTTTCAGACATCAACTTCGAAAACGTGAAGCCCAACGACGATACCAAGACCAAAATTGAGAAGTTCTTGGAGATTAGCACCGACGATCGATCATTCGTCACACGTCATTTGGTAGACGAAGACGACGATTTGGTCTACTTGGGTGATGTTTGGGTAAAATTTCGCCGGTCTCGACCACGCCCCAAACAAGGAAAACATTTATTACACTTTTCCATAATGAGACAAAATCATAAATACTTTATCATCTTACCAAAGTTAAATCGAAAGTTACTCATGACACTCGACTGTCGTAAGAAGCCTTACGACCTCGACCGACTAACATGCGATGTTACTGTTACTTTTTCATTGTTTAATGCAGGGTCAATGTCATTGATGACCAACGGCTATAACCGACAAAGGCCATTAACAGCATTAAACTCAGCGTCCGTTACAACTGTTACACGAAGCTTTTATGGAGTCAATAAAGGCATTCGAAGTCTATAAGTACAAGGATTCCATCCTCATCTCAGATCATCTCAGACATCTTGGCATAACTGAACTCTCAAAGAACACTCAAAGCAAAGAATTCTCTCTCGAAAGATCGCTCACGACGCACGACTTACACGCACGACGCATAGTCTATACACATGACTCACCTATTTTACACGCACGAAACACTTGTTACTTTACATTTAAAGTCTTTCTTTCATTTGTATTGTAATCATTGTACTCTCGACACCCGAAACATAAGGATATCGCCCCTGTTTGGCGACCATAGTGCAGCGGCGACCTTCAAAGTCGTTTGCGGGTTTTTTTCCTCGTTGAGGTTTTTCCCGCGTCACCAAAATCCTTGTCTTATTTACTTTTTCTGTCTTTGTCGTACGCTTTGTCGGAAGATTTCTATTCTTTAGTTGTTAAGCTCCACAATCAACCTTAAGTTATCCTTCTGGACGATTTTTGGCATTAACAGTTGGCGCCCACCGTGGGGCCCATCTAGAGAAAATCTTCGACAAACGTGCATCTTACTAACGTCTTCTTGGAGTTTCCTCTTCTATCTGTTTCAGGAAAATGGCAGCCCATGGAAGCCCAGAGCGGGTCATCGCCCAAATGCATGGGGAGCTTGAGAATGCACAAGATGCTCCTGGAGCATTCGACGACTATCGCCTGGAGGTAATCATCCTAGACCAGAGCAAGCCTGACCAGAAAGTCTTTGTAGGATCATCCCTCGATCCCTTCCTTAAAGACAAGCTAATATCTGTTTGGGCAAAATTTCACAGGTCTCGACCACGACCAGAGAAGGTAAGACACATGTCATGAGCTATACCTTGTATTAAGATAAGGTCCCGACAAAGACCCAAAGAACCTCCGCCATCCCTCCTAAAAGGTAAGTCGAGAGTTCCTCACGACACTCGACCTCGACGTCGCCCGTTCCGCACGGCCGTCGCATAAAACCGTACGACCTCGACCGACTAACGCGTTATACAACTGTTATATTTATTTAAGTGTTTAATGCAGGAGTCAAAGTCATTTATGAACAAACGGCTATAACCGACGAAATCAGTTATGAGCATCCAAACTCACATTGAAGACGACGACCGTTACAACAATCATCAAAGATCTTAATGATTCAATTAAAGTCATCCGAAGACTATAAAATCCCAGCTCAATCATCAGTTCAGGACACCTGATCAACACCGAATAACAGAGAGAGAGAGATAGAACAAGAGCATCGAACAACAGAAGCAAACACAAACACTCGAAGAATATTCATTCAAAGTAAAGAGATCATTCATAGAAGATCACTCTCGACGCAAGACTTTCGCTCTTGACCAACAGTTTATACATAGTTTTCACACACGACGCACATTGTTTTTACATTCCAAACACTTGTACTTTACATTTCGAAGTCTTTCCTTCATTTGTATTGTAATATCTGTACGATCGACACCCGGAACACCAAGGACATCGCCCCTGATTGGCGACCATAGTGTAGTGACGACATCCACTGTCGTCCGTAGGTTTTTTCCTCGTTGAGGTTTTTCCTGCATCATCAAATCCTTTGTCTCATTTACATTTTTGTCTTTGTCGCACGCCTTTGTCGAAAGATTCCTTTCTTTAGTTGTTAAAGTCCACATCGACCTTAAGTTGTCCCTTTGGTGCGATTTTTCGCATTAACAGTTTGGCGCCATCCGTGGGACCCCATCTAGAGAAAATCTTCGACAAACGTGCGTCCTACTTACGTTTTCTTGGAGTTTCTTCTATTCTCTGTTGCAGGAAAATGGCGAATAACGAACAAGTCGCTGTCCCAGCACATGAGGGGCTCGAAAATGCACAAGACGCACTTGAAACATTCAACGATTATCGCCTGGAGGAAGTCGTTCTAGACTCAAGCAAGCCTGACCAAAAAGTCTAAATCGGTTCGTCTCTCAATCCTTGTCATAGGGGAAAGTTAATATCTTTTTTGCATGAACATGCTGATTGTTTCGCCTGGTCGCATGAAGATATGGTTGGCATAGATCCTGACGTCATCTCTCACAAGCTCAACGTCGACCCATCGTTTAAACCTATTAAGCAGAAGCGACGGAAATTCGCTCCTGAAAGGAATAAGGTGATAAATGACGAAGTCGACAATCTTCTCAAGACAGGGAAGATTCGAGAGGTAAAATACCCCGACTGGCTTGCTAACGTCGTGGTGGTAGCAAAGAAGAACGGAAAGTGGAGGGTCTATATCGACTTCACAGATCTCAATAAAGCATGTCCAAAAGATCCTTTTCCATTACCTCATATCGACGCCATGGTCGATGCGACAGCTGGGCACGAACTACTGACGTTCATGGATGCCTATTCCGGATACAATCAAATCTTAATGCACGTCGAGGACCAAGAAAAAACCGCATTTATGACGGACCGAGGTATTTACTGTTATAAAGTTATGCCTTTTGGACTAAAAAATGCAGGTTCTACCTACCAGCGTCTAGTGAATAAAATGTTTAAAGACCATCTCGGCAACACGATGGAAGTGTATATCGACGATATGCTGGTCAAGTCAAAACAAGCGATCGACCATGTCGAGCATCTGAGGCAATCGTTTGATGTCCTTAGAAAGTATAGCATGAAGCTCAACCCGACGAAATGTTCTTTCGGTGTCAGCGCTGGGAAATTCCTGGGCTATATGGTCACTCGCCAAGGCATCGAAGCCAATCCCGACCAGATCAAAGACATTGTCGAGATCAAATCTCCTCGGAATTTCAAAGAAGTCCAAAGGCTCACTGGTCGGGTAGCAGCTCTAAACAGGTTCATCTCCCGATCTTCAGATAAATGTCATCTATTTTACAACGTCCTCAGGAAGAACAGAGGCTTCGACTTCACCGACAATCATGAACAAGCATTGCAAAAGCTCAAAAACTACATGACGTCGCCTCCCTTATTGTCGAAACCTCGTGACCATTAAATCTTACAACTATATCTGGCTGTTAGTCCAAACACGGTAAGTGCCGTCCTAACACGAGAAGATGAAAAGCAGCAACTGCCAATCTATTATGTAAGTAAATCTCTTCTGGTCGCAGAAACCAGGTATTCCTCTATGGAAAAATTGCTCTTGTCGCTGGTCACAGCTGCTAAAAAACTGCGACATTATTTTGAGTCGCATCCCATTACTGTCGTAACTAACTTCCCTCTTAAGTCTGTCTTAAGAAAACCTGAGTTGACAGGTCGCTTAGCAAAATGGAGCATATATCTCAGCAGCTACGACATTGACTTCAAGCCCAGGACCGCGATCAAGTCGCAAGCCTTGGCAGATTTCATTGCTAACTTCAGCCCTGAATTGGAGAAAAAAGCAGAGCTCGAGGTATCGACTGTGGCGACTCACGACGACGTGCCCTGGATCTTACACGTCGATGGGCCATCCAACATTAGAGGCTCAGGACTAGGTGTCGTCTTAAAGTCGCCACAGGGGGGCAAGATGGTATACTCAGTTCGATGCGATTTCAAAACCACCAACAACGAAGCCGAGTACGAGGCCCTGATCGTAGGGATGAATATGGCCCACGACTCGGGGGCAACCGCGCTACTTGTAAAAAGCGATTCTCTCCTGGTCGTGAACCAGATGAATGGTGAATTCGCGACCAAAGATTCAAAAATGACAGCGTACCTGAAGGTAGCAAAAGAAAAATAAAAAATGTTTAAAACATTTTCTATCGAACAAATCCCGAGAGACCAGAATACTCAGGCCGACGCTTTGGCAAATCTCGGGCTTGCTCTGGTCGAACCTATATTCGACGTTATTCCCATGATCCATCTGGCGACATCGTCTATTGAGAACATTGACGTCGTCCAGATCGAAGAAGAAGAAGATGATTGTTCGTGCGACATCCGAAATTTCCTTATGCACGACCAACTCCCAGAAGACAAGATGGAAGCCCGGAAGATCAGATTTACAGCATCTAAATATACCATAATTGGAGATAAGCTCTATCGACGATCATCGACAGGATTAAATCTAAGATGCGTCATTAGCAAGAGTCAGGTCCAAAAAATCCTTCACGAGATGCACGACGACGAATGTGGCAATCACTCCGGTGGTCGCAGGTTGGCTAATCGTATCTCTCGACAAGGGTATTTTTGGCCAACATTGCGACAAGACGCTGTCAAGTACGTCCAGAACTGTGACCCTTGTCAGCGACATGCAGGTATGTCACATAAACCCTCTGAACCCTTGCACTCGACACTCATCCCATGGCCCTTCATGAGGTGGGGAATGGATATTGTTGGCAAACTACCCCCGGCCCCGGGGCAAAAGGTATTCCTCCTCGTACTTACCGATTATTTTTCCAAGTGGGTGGAGGCGGCTGCTTTTTCCCAAATCAGGGACAAGGAAGTCATCTCTTTTATCCAGACTAACATCATATGCAGATTTAGGATTCCATCCAAAATCGTCTGTGACAACGGATCCCAATTCATAAGCGATAGGACCCAACAATTTTGCGAAGACATGAGTATCAAGTTAACAACCTCGACTCCCAGATACCCTCAGGCGAACGGACTTGCTGAATCAAGTAATAAGACCATTATAGCTTCGATCAAGAAAAGGTTAAAAGCTGCAAAAGGAAGATGGGTCGAAAAACTCCCTTCAGTCCTACGGGCAAATCGCACGACACCGCGCACGTCCACAGGACAAACCCCTTTCTCTCTCGTCTACGGTTGCGAAGCAGTCCTGCCAATCGAAGTCCAGCTCCCAACTTCGAGGCATACTTCCATCGACCACAACATGATTGCTTTAAATTATGATATCGACGCCCTCGAAGAGCTTAGAGAGTCAGCCTTGATCAGAATGGCATCTCAGAAGCAAGCAGTCGAGCGACATTTCAACAAACACGTCAAAGTCAAAGTCTTTCAAGAAGGTGATTACGTCCTCCGTCGAGTGTTCCAAAACACTCAAGAGCTCAATGCCGGTAAACTTTCCATTAAATGGGAAGGTCCTTACCGCATCTCCGAAGTCGTTGGTAAAGGAGCCTATCGACTCCAGACTCTCGACAATCAAGAAATCCCACGCAGTTGGAATGCGACGCACTTGAAAAAGTATTTTTTCTAAAATCACCTTCCTCTCATGCAACTTAATTGTTTTATCACAGGAGCACATGATTCAAATTTCATCATGAAATTTGGTTACACGATCATAAGGTTTGAGCGACCTCTCGATCTGAGTTTCTGGACTCAGAAAAATTTTGTACGTTCTAACACGTCAATAATTGAGCCTATCAATACAAGTCAAACGTATGATATTTCAATCGTTATATTACTATGAATGCCTAAAGTCGCACGATTCTTCGCTCGTTCTATACTTAACAAAGTTATACGGTTGATATTACATCTATCTACGACATATGTAAATCGAAATAAAAATTCGACAAAAGGATGAAATTCATTTACGAAACGAACGATTACATAGGAACGACCGACGGTCGAGTATACAAAGTGAAAAAACATAGCATCTCCTAAATCTAGAGAGGAGCGTCGATCGTATGCTCAGTCTCGACCTTTGAGTCCTCGTCATACCCGAAAACACGCTCAGAAGCTAATGCAAGGATCAAACGAGTATGTTAGGAGTTATCTGACGCCCTACGCCGCGACATTTTTAGAATGCGGCTCTTAAGATTAATGTTAAGGTTAGAGGAAGGAATATGATCTTCTCGACGGTCGATTTCCAGTCCAACATCTCCTCTATCTTCGCATATCTAACAAAAGAAGATTGAAACATCTGTAAAATACAAAAGGGGTATGTTAAACAAACATTCGGTGGAAATATTAGGAACACGAGTTTCGAAAGAAAAACTCACAAAGAACGCTAGTCCAGCTAAACGCGATCCCGTCTCTTCGATGGAGATCTTTTGAAAACGCTCCTTGAAAGATAAGAGCTGATATTTCCCCAGATGCGGAAATGACTCCGTCCCTTCAAGGACACAGTCAATCAAGAGGATCGATGACAACATAAAGTTGATCGTCATGACTTCCTCCTCACATTCTCCCGTCCTTATACCCTTGCCCCCGACGGCTGACGAAAGGGTCGACGAGGATACAAACGACCTCGTCGCCAGATGCGCAAGATCCACGAATGTCGCGTCTATCGCAATCAAAGCCTTCATCGACTCGGACATAATCATCCTCAAAGAGACTCCAATCTTGGAAGGCTATACCTCGTATGGACACTCAAAAACTTCGAAAAGTATTGAGCAAAGAACAACAAGGGATCAAAGAAGAATTCCACACTAAAAAACTTTTTCAAAGAGGACATAAAAGGAAATGATCCATTATGGTCTCTATTTATGCAAACGATCGAATCCCTTAGATGATCGCCACGTGCCCTCGTCCCTTCGTATGACCGCATGGATCGTCGACACCTATCAAAGACAGCTGGTAAGCACAATCATACGTCAGTATGACGTCACGACCTCGTTCTCTCTTCGACTTCTCGATTCGGTTAGAATTAAACCAATTCGGTTCCAAAACAACCAAGGTATTTTTAACGCAGAACCCTAAACACTCGACGAGCAAAATTTAAAATTCGAATTTTCCATCCTACTTTCAAATTTTGGGGGCAAACTGTTTGGGCAAAATTTCACAGGTCTCGACCACGACCAGAGAAGGTAAGACGCATGTCATGAGCTATAGCTTGTATTAAGATAAGGTCCCGATAAAGACCCAAAGAACCTCCGCCATCCCTCCTAAAAGGTAAGTAGAGAGTTCCTCACGACACTCGACCTCGACGTCGCCCGTTCCGCACGACCGTCGCATAAAACCGTACGACCTCGACCGACTAACGCGTTATACAACTGTTATATTTGTTTAAGTGTTTAATGCAGGAGTCAAAGTCATTTATGGACAAACGGCTATAACCGACGAAATCAGTTATGAGCATCCAAACTCACATTGAAGACGACGACCGTTACAACAATCAACAAAGATCTTAATGATTCAATTAAAGCCATCCGAAGACTATAAAATCCCAGCTCAATCATCAGTTCAGGACACCTGATCAACACCGAATAACACAGAGAGAGAGATAGAACAAGAGCATCGAACAACAGAAGCAACCACAAACACTCGAAGAATATTCATTCGAAGCAAAGAGATCATTCATAGAAGATCACTCTCGACGCAAGACTTTCACTCTCGACCAACAGTTTATACATAGTTTTCACACACGACGCACACTGTTTTTACATTCCAAACACTTGTACTTTACATTTCGAAGTCTTTCCTTCATTTGTATTGTAATATCTGTACGATCGACACCCGGAACACCAAGGACATCGCCCCTTATTGGCGACCATAGTGCAGTGACGACATCCACTGTCGTCCGCAGGTTTTTTCCTCGTTGAGGTTTTTCCTGCGTCATCAAATCCTTTGTCTCATTTACATTTTTGTCTTTGTCGCACGCCTTTGTCGAAAGATTTCTTTCTTTAGTTGTTAAAGTACACATCGAACTTAAGTTGTCCCTTTGGTGCGATTTTTGGCATTAACAATATCTTTCTTGCAGGAACATGCTGATTGTTTTGCCTGGTCGCACGAAGACATGGTCGGCATAGACCCTGGCATCATTTCCCACAAGCTCAATGTCGACCCGTCATTTAAACCTATCAAGCAAAAGCGGCGAAAATTTGCTCCTGAAAGGAATAAGGTGATAAATGACGACATCGACAACCTCCTCAAGACAGGGAAAATTCGAGAAGTAGAGTATCCCGACTGGCTTGCCAATGTCGTGGTCGTGGCGAAGATAAATGGCAAATTGAGGGTTTATATCGACTTCACAGATCTCAATAAAGCTTGTCCAAAAGATCCTTTCCCATTACCACATATCGATGCCATGGTCGACACGACAGCAGGACACGAACTGTTGACGTTCATGGATGCCTATTCTGGATATAATCAGATCCTGATGCACGTCGAGGACCAGGAGAAAACTACATTCATGACAGACCGAGGTATTTACTGTTATAAGGTTATGCCTTTTGGACTAAAAAATGCAGGTTTTACCTACCAGCGTCTAGTGAATAAGATGTTCAAGGATCATCTTGGCGACACGATGGAAGTCTATATCGACGATATGCTGGTCAAATCGAAGCTAGCCATCGACCACGTCGAGCATTTGAGGCAGTCATTCGACATCCTTAGGAAGTATAGCCTGAAGCTCAACCCGACGAAGTGTTCCTTTGGTGTCAGTGCTGGGAAATTCCTGGGCTACATGGTCACTCGTCGAGGAATCGAGGCTAATCCCGACCAGATCAAAGCTATTATCGAGA
The DNA here is from genome assembly GCA_033807775.1 of Saussurea involucrata. Taxonomy (NCBI): domain Eukaryota; kingdom Viridiplantae; phylum Streptophyta; class Magnoliopsida; order Asterales; family Asteraceae; genus Saussurea; species Saussurea involucrata. The sequence continues at coordinate 64,277,784 of CM066316.1, forward strand.
TCAAATCTCCTAAAAATTTCAAAGAGGTCCAAAAGCTCACTGGTCGGGTGGCAGCTCTGAACAAGTTTATCTCTCGATCTTCAGATAGATGTCATTTAATTTACAATGTCCTCAGGAAAACAAAGGCTTCGATTGGACCGACGATCATGAGCAAGCACTGCAAAAGTTGAAAGAATATATAGCGTCATCGCCTTTGCTGTCGAAGCATCAAGATCATGAGGTCTTGCAGCTATATTTGGTTGTCAATCCTAATGCGGTAAGTGCCGTCCTGACACGAGAAGATGAAAATCAGCAACTACCGGTCTATTATGTAAGTAAATCTCTCTTGGACGCCGAAACCAGGTATTCCTCTATGGAAAAGTTGCTTTTATCGCTAGTCACAACTGCCAAGAAATTGTGACACTATTTCGAATCGCATCCTATTACTGTTGTGACTAACTTTCCTCTTAAGTTTGTCTTGAGGAAGCCTGAGTTGACAGGTCGTTTGGCAAAATGGAGCATATATCTCAGCAGTTACGACATCGATTTCAAGCCCAGGACCGCGATCAAAGCACAAGCCTTGGCAGATTTCATTGCCGATTTCAGCCCTGAGCTGGAAAAAGAAGCAGAGCTCGAATTGTCTACTGTGGCGACTCACGACGATGTACCTTGGACTTTACATGTCTACGGATCGTTCAACGTTTGAGGCTCAGGACTAGGCGTCGTCTTAAAGTCGCCACAGGGGGGCAAGATGGTGTATTCCGTTCGATGCGATTTCAAAACCACCAACAACGAAGCTGAGTACGAAGCCCTGATCGTGGGAATGAATATGGCCCACGACTCGGGGGCAACTACGCTACATGTCAGAAGCGATTCTCTACTGGTCGTAAACCAGATAAATGGAGAATTCGCGGTTAAAGATTCAAAAATGACAGCGTACCTAAAGGTAGCAAAAGAAAAATCGGAAAAATTCAAATCATTTTCTATTGAACAGATTCCAATGGATCAGAATACTCAAGCCGACACTCTAGCAAACCTTGGATCTGCTCTAGTCGAACCAATATTCGACAGTATTCCTATGATCCACCTAGCGACGTCATCCATCGAAAATGACGATGTCATCCAGATCGAAGTCCAAGAAGATGATTGGTTGTGCGACATCAGAAATTTCCTTATGCACGACCAACTTTCAGAAGACAAGATGGAAGCCCGGAAAATTATATTCAAGGCATCCAGGTATGTCATGATCGGAGATAGGCTCTATCGACGATCATCGCCAGGCTTAAACCTAAGATGCGTCACCAGTAAGAGCCAAGTTCAGAAGATCCTTCAAGAAATGCACGATGGGGAGTGTGGCAACCACTCAGGAAGCCGCAGTTTGGCTAATCGTATCTCTCGACAAGGATATTTTTGGCCAACACTGCGACAAGATGCCGTCAGGTATGTCCAGAACTGTGATCCTTGTCAGCGACATTCAGGTACGTCCCATAAACCTTCTGAACCTTTGCATTCGACATTGATCCCATGGCCCTTCATGAGATGGGGGATAGACATTGTCGGCAAGCTGCCACTTGCCCCAAAGCAAAAGGTATTTCTCCTCGTACTTACGGATTATTTTTCTAAGTGGGTAGAAGCGGCTGCTTTTTCCCAAGTTCGGGACAAGGAAGTCGTCTCTTTTATCCAGACTAACATCATATGCAGGTTTGGGATTCCATCCGAAATTGTCTGCGACAATGGATCCCAGTTCATAAGCAGCAGGACTCGACAGTTCTGTGAAGATCGTAACATCAAGCTGACAACCTCGACGCCCAGGTATCCCCAGGCAAACGGGCTTGCTGAGTCGAGCAATAAGACCATTATTGCTTCGATCAAGAAAAGGCTAAAAGCTGCAAAGGGAAAGTGGGTCGAAGAACTCCCTTCGGTCCTGTGGGCAAATCGCACGACACCACTCACGTCCACAGGACAAACCCCTTTCTCCTTGGTCTATGGTTGCGAAGCAGTCTTTCCAGTCGAGGTCTAACTCCCAACCTCGAGGCATACTTCCGTCGACCACAATCTGGTTGACTTAATTTATGACCTCGACGCCCTCAACGAACTTAGGGAATCAGCACTAATCAGGATGGCGTCGCAAAGGCAAGCGGTCGAGCGACATTTCAATAAAAATGTCAAAACTAAAGTCTTTTAAGAAGGTGACTATGTCTTGCGTCGAATGTTCCAAAGCACTCAAGAGCTTAATGCAGGTAAGCTTTCCATTAAGTGGGAAGGTTCTTATCGTATCTCCGAAGTCGTAGGTAAAGGAGCCTATCGGCTCCAAACCCTCGACAATCAAGATATCCCACGTAGCTGGAATGCGACACATTTGAAAAGGTATTTCTTCTAAACCCTTTTCTCTTATACAATTTTTTATTTTCATCACAATGATCACTGACTTAAGCATCGGAGGGTCGTTGGTTAGCCAACGACCAACTTCTGACATTGTTTTATCGCAGGATCGCACGATATAAGTTACTAAGTCTATCACATGACATCAATATACTTTCGCAGGGTCGCATGACATAAGAAATCGGGTCTACTATATGACTTGGTTATCTGATCGCATGGACGTATGATTCAGATTCACCGCACGATTTAATTGTGCGATCGACCCATGATCTAAGTGTTTTAACTTAGAAAAATCTCGTGTTCTGAATGTATGCTTTGATCGCATGTATCTATGTTTGCCTACACGATTTAAAAATATCAAAGTCTTACGATTTATGTTTTAATCGTTGTATTTCAATAATTGCCTTTGTCGCAAGTGCCTACGTTTGTTATATATACGACTCATGTCTATTCTCGTACACTCGGTATTGTGCTCGATGTTTGTTTATTGACTGACAATAATATAATGTGCAAATTCAAAGGAAATGTAAATTTCATTTTATCAAATAGTCGGGTACATTCAAATAACTCGACCACTAACAGTCGAGTGATAAAAACAAAAGACAAAGAATTTTTTAAGTCTGAGGAGGATCGTCAGTCGCATCCTTGCCCGAGGCCTCGCCCTTAGGACTCTCTTCGATCTCCACCTCCTCGACCTCCTTCTCGTCATCCGAGTCGAGATCTCTTGCAGATCCGACCTCCCTCAGATAGAAGGTAAGCTCCTCCGACGCTGAGGCAAGGGGATTCCTCCCCGACAAGTGTCGCCTCATAATCGCCGCCCGTGCGGTGAATCGAGCCAAGGCAAAAACGGACTTAGCTTCGTCCTTGAGCTCCTTCACCTCCTTTTCCAGCTCCACCACCCTAGACTTTGAATCCTCAGCTTCTTTTTCATTCTCAACCAAGGATTCCTTAGTCTTTTCCAGCTCATCCCTTTGATCGGCGATCATGGACAGAGACTGCTTTAGACGGTGGTTTGCCTCGTCTTTTGCACGTCCGACGACCTCTAACTCTTTCAGAGCCTCATTGAGACGTTTAGACATAGCCTCTTCGCGCTCTAAGGCGACCTTCTCCCTGTCCAATGTCGCATTCCCCCTCTTGTGAGCAGAGGACACCAGACCCCTTATCTTCTCCGTTTCAGCGCGCAAGGCAAGGGAAGACTGGAACGCCTGTAAAACATAAGACACACGTTAGTAAACATTCGATGGGGTTAAACAACGATAAAATAACACAAGTTTTGAAAGAAAAACTTACCAGAAACACCAGTCCGGCAACGTTAGATCTCGTCTCCTCGATCGGGAATCCCTCGAAACGCTCCTTGAAAGAAGGGAGCAGATACTTCCCCAGATGAGGAAACAGATCCGTCCCGTATAGGACATTGGCAGCCATAAAGTCTGACGGCAATGTAAAGTTGACCTTCGTGACCTTAGCCTCTCCCGTCGCATGGCCCTTGCCCTTGTCGGCCGACAAAGGGGTCGACGTGGTAGACGGAGACTTCGCCGTTTTCTCCGGAGGCGCCGAACTAATGGGTGTTGCATCGATCGCACTAGAAGACGTCTTCGTCTTCACAGGCGATGCGACCGATACCTTTGCCTTCTCAGGCGTGACGACTCTCGACGAGCCATCAACCCTCGAAGACGGTTCCCTCGGGATCGTCATCCTCGTCTTCTTTGGAACCTCAGGCCCAGTGGTCGAGGTCCTTTGCCTCTTTTCCTTGCCCTTACGAGCAAACTCAAGTTGAGCTGCCCTTTTGGCACTGACAGTCGGCACCTTTACATGAGATTCCCCTGGAAACAACGAAGAGGAAAATGTTACACGATGGACGTAAGAGAAAAGATCGAAGTCGAGTAAGCAATGAATAAAACACTTACCAGTCATCTCTTATTCTCCTTCTCTCGACTCTTCCTCTTTCTCCTCTGTCTCCTCTTCTTCCTCCTCCTCCCCACGTTTCTCTCCCCGATTCTCTCCTAGATAAACCAAGTCTTCTATGATAAACGATCGCTCCACAGTACTGAATTCCAAGAATGCGTCGATCTTTGCTTGAGAGTTGGCGTAAGGCTTCACGTCCTCAAAATTAATATCTGTCAAGACATAGAAGGCGGGATAGAAATAAGTTGAAAATTAGCACACGATGTGCGACATAAGGCTAAAAAATCTTACCCGACATATTCCAGCGGCCCTAATCCAGCCGCTCTCAGAATCGAGAGTCGACTTACGCACAAACGCGTACATGGTCTTCCACTTACGGCAGTCTTTAGGACCAAGGTGCGATCGCCCTTAAACCTAGAAAACAGGCTATAGCGATGACATCCGTCCTTCTTGACTTGATAAGCCAAGAGGAGGTCACACACATTCATGGGAGATTCCCATTTTTCGGCAAGGCGCTCAATCACTTGTACGACTCGCCAGAAGTGGGGCATTAATTGACCCGGTGCTAAATCGAATTCGAGCATAAAAGCCTTGGCCAAAGGCGAATAAGACCATTCGAAACCTATCTTAAAAGGGTATTCGTATATCACGATATACCCCTCAGGACACTCATTTGGTCGGGTCTGACCTGCTCTAATCAGTGTAATCCTCGCAGGGATTTTTGCCAAACTCCTAAGATCATCGAGATCCTCTTGTTCTCGGATAGAACTTACAGGCTCGGTCGACATTTATAACTATGTTAGTCGGACTTACAAAGATCAAGAAATTGTACCTTATATTGGTGCTCTAAAACCTCGAAAATTCTAAACAGGTCAAAGATTCTCACGGATTTGGAAAGGAGTTGACAAAGAACAACAAGAAATCAAGAAGAATCTCTCTTTAAAACTATCTGAAATCGTAAAAAGGAAAAGATCCATCGTGGGTCTCTATTTATGTAAATGATCGTGTCAGGTCGAGTCCCCCGATAATCGACACGTGCCCTTGCCTCCTCGAAAGCACGACAGATCGTCGACACCTGGCGATGACAGCTGCTAAGCATGATCGTGCGTCAGCATGACGTCACGAACTTATCCCCTTTTCGACTTCCTCTTTAGTTAGAATTGAACCGATCCAGTTCCAAGGCAACTGGAGTGACTTTCGACACGTGTCACGACCCTAGACGTCCGACTAACAAAATTTAAAATTCAAATTTGCCACTCTATTTTTAAATTTTGGGGGCAAACTGTTTGGGTAAAATTTCGCCGGTCTCGACCACGACCAAAACAAGGAAAACATTTATTACACTTTTCCATAATGAGACAAAATCATAAATACTTTATCATCTGACCAAAGTTAAATCGAAAGTTACTCATGACACTCGACCGTCGTAAGAAGCCTTACGACCTCGACCGACTAACATGCGATGTTACTGTTACTTTTTCATTGTTTAATGCAGGGTCAATGTCATTGATGACCAACGGCTATAACCGACGAAGGCCATTAACAGCATTAAACTCAGCGTCCGTTACAACTGTTACACGAAGCTTTTATGGAGTCAATAAAGGCATTCGAAGACTATAAGTACAAGGATTCCATCCTCATCTCAGATCATCTCATACATCTTGGCATAACTGAACTCACAAAGAACACTCAAAGCAAAGAATTCTCTCTCGAAAGAACGCTCACGACGCACGACTTACACGCACGACTAATAGTCTATACACACGACTCACCTATTTTACACGCACGAAACACTTGTTACTTTACATTTAAAGTCTTTCTTTCATTTGTATTGTAATCATTATACTCTTGACACCCGAAACATAAGGATATCGCCCATGTTTGGCGACCATAGTGCAGTGACACGGGGTTTTGACACCCCGCGAATCTTACCGCAAGTGTACGGGTCGAAGTCAAGTAATAGTACTTGAGAAAGTATGAGTATCGAATCACGGGGAACTAGGAACTAAGTATCACAATTACTATAAGCTCTATTAACTGAACTGTCAAATTAAGAGATTGGTTTTAGACTACTTAATTGTACTAAATAAAATCAAATCAAACACAAGACAAACAGAACAGCTTTGAAGACTTTGATAGAGAGAAAAGTTGAGGGTTGGAAATCCAATGGTCCTCACATACAAACGTCTGACTCAACTCAACTACCAGTTATTCCTATCAATGAATGCCCAATCTTGATCTAATCGTTGTTCTCTCTCGAGTTACACCGATTTTATTTGCAAAACATGGTTCCTTTTTCAAACAACCGTGATTTCTATTTTAAAAACAATAGTTTTATCTTTCGATCTCAACATATAAGGTTCAAAACGCATTAAGCTTAAGATTCAAACGGGACTAAGATTTACTCGGTGTATCTCTATCCTTTCTTACCTTAAACATGCAATTTCTAATTCTATTTCTCAATTACTTCTCTCGAACATTAATTGAAAACAATAAGACAATTGTAAGGTAGCTAATCTCACAAAAGCATTAAACACAAAATTGCATTCATTCATTAAAGAGGAAAACTGATAAATGTTTCAAGTCATCTGTTTACAAGTTTAAACCACATTCATTCCAACCCCCAACATGAACCGGTTAGTTCATGTCGGTGGTGGATTCAAACATAAGAGAAAAGGATGCAAAAGTGTATGTAAACATGATCAAATGCGAAAGATGAAATCGTGATAACAAGTGATGAAAACTCCCTCTTCTCCTGTTCGTCTCTACGTTCCGTGATGAATGTATCCGTGATCGGCTCTCTAACGTGGCTTCGAGGACTCCGAAAAATCGCCTAAAGTCGCCCCTGAACTGCTCCCGATCGTCTGCCGTAAGAATGATATCGAATAATGACCTAAACCCCGGATAAAATAGCTGAAAATCGCGAAATAGACACTTACGCGACCTGACACGCGACTTGCAAGTCGCGTGGTAAGTCGCGCGTGTTGTATTTGCTGCGCGGGTTGTTTTCTGGTTCGCGGGTTGGGTCCTGGTTCGGTCGCGGGTCTTGGGCTTGGCTTTTGGGCTCCCGTTAGGCTTCGTTTTGACTCGTTTTGGGCTCTTTTTAGCTTCTTTCTCGAGAAATGCCGCCTTTTAGCTAACCTGCATAATTCACTAGATAAACCGTAAAATACACGCCTTTTTACTTGAATCCAAGCCAATCTCGTTGGTTTGAGAACTGAAAATAACGCCAAAAAGTGGCGTTATCAACAACCCCAAACCGAGCGTTGCTTGTCCCCAAGCAAATTAGCGATAAAATAGAATAAAAGCACACAGTGAATTTAGTAATGACTGCACAATTCCTAATCGGTACCAAGTGATGCATCGGTGATTTCCCATACCCGTGAATGTCTGTCTCACTCTCGCCTTATTCTTATTTCGTTTGATCTATGACCTTCCATTGGGGGTTGAACTCTTGACTGTTCCGATTACATTAGGGTTAGACTAAGTCCAAACACACTAGGGAAAACATTTCGCCTCGACCCTACCTCACGGGATACTCTCTTTGCACTCGAACCTAGGTTGTCGCTCGTGTTGTCATGTTTAAGGAAATTATGTACAAGAGTACGCAATAATTGCATGACAACTCTATTGAAGACGCACAAATGTCCAAGAGTTTGATCTCAGAAAGAAATCAAATAGCAAGACAGGGAATATTAGTAAAGGTAGTCGTAGACCGTAATCACATCTTCCAAAAGATCATCCAGGTCTTTACAAGGGTTGTAATGGGGCTAAGGTTAAGGCTATGAAACGAAGGGTAAGAAAGGATCAAAAATCCTCGGTGTGTCAATCATTGGCAATTCCTGAACTCTCGTTGCTTCACATTCGCTTACTCGGCCCTTTTCGTCATTATTGGAGTCGCATTGACTCTCTTATTTTTCAGCTCTAACTATTATCTAAATAACTTTTTTTTGGGCAACATTGGCCCTCTTTTCTATTTCTTGGGTTACATTGACCCAATTTATTCTCATGACTGGCCTGTTCTCTTCTTTTCTGCTCTATCTTTCGTAGTTCATTACTGCCTTTGATTTACACACTTTCGGATAAGGGTTGGCTAAGGCTTGTGGCTAAAGGTTTAACGGTGGGTTTAGAAGTAATTAGGGTGCGTATTTGGCTGCAAAGGGGGTTATGGATACACACAAGAGGTAAAAGGGAATGATAACTAAACACAGGGTTAAGACAAAGCACACAATGCCTGGAATCATACCATAAGGTCCACACGATATGGTCTACTATACCCTTTCCTAATATCCCGATGTTCGTCTTTGCTACTCGATGCAATAATGTAGCGAGATCATTCTACATTCACGACAAGGAATTCGAAAAAGTGTATCAGAATTAGGTGTATGAATCCCTCGAAATGAAAAACGTCTTTTAGGTTCAAAATCTCACTATCGGGTGGTCTCCACTAATGTCCCTAGTCATGTCCTTTCCCGGTCCTTCCCTAACGGTCACGTCACTATCATAAGATTCTTCCCACAACGGTCGGTCTCAATCATTCAAAACAAAAATTTTAGCTATATGATCTAGATTTTAGCTATGTAATCTAGATACTCAGAAATGTAGGAAATCTACGTGCATAAACTTGGGCCCGATTGGGCAACCCCAAACCTTACCCACACATTGTCCCCAATGTGCAAGCAAAGTTGTAGGTGATGTGACTCGAGTCATTGTGCAGTTATTACAGGTATGAAAAGGACGGGCAAGGCATTACATAGCAAGCAAAAGAAGATCCAAAATTTCTAATATGGGCACCCCAAACCTAGGTCGTGGCCTAGGTTTGCCAAATAAAAGCCAACCCCAAACCTCGGTGAAACCGAGGTTTGCACATGGTCAAAAGGTGAGTGTGTAGATGTGGAAAAATTGAGGCACCCCAAACCTAAGTGCAACTTAGGTTTGATGCATCTCGTGTAACTAATAATAGAATAACACATCATACACCACTCGTTTAGCAGAAAGGGTTAGAACATACCTGTTTTGCCCGGCCGGAGGGGATTCTTGAAAGGTTGAGCACTTAAAGGGGGAGGAGAGAACATGCAAAACAAAACAAAGAAAAACAAAGCACAAGACAGAAAACTGGAAAAGAAACACACAAAGCAAGAGAGGAATAAAAACTGCACGGAAAACAAAACGAGGAAACAGGGACTCCCGCGGTTTAGCCCGCGACTTGCAAGTCGCGTGGCAAACCGCGTAACCCACTGTTTCAGAAAACAAACAGAGGGTCCTGCGGCTTGCTGCGCGGTATACAAACCGCGTGGCAAACCGCGTATGTCCCTGTTTCAAAAATATTTTTGGGTTTTTCAATTTTTCGATTTTTATGGTTTTTTCTGAAATAAAACACACTTAAACTAAAAATACTAAAAGGAAACAAACCTTGGTGGGTTGCCTCCCACCCAGCGCCGTATTTAAAGTCGTGGCACGACTGTGCAGTTTCAACTTGGCTCCGTATCCGCAGAATTGTACCGTCCACACTTACGGTTTTTCGCGGACTTCTCTACTCCTTCCTCTCTTTCACCACTTCTTCTTTCCAGCAACTTGAACCTCACGTTCTCACCGCCAACTCTGAACATGATCTCACCCTCTTCCATATCAATCAAAGATCGGCTCGTGGCTAAGAATGATCCTCCCAAAATCAACGGGACCTCTTCATCTTCGTCTATATCGATCACCACGAAGTCGACTGGAAAGTAAAACTTACCGACCTTGATGAGTACGTCTTCAACGACTCCGTATGGGTATCTTATTGACCGATCCGCAAGCTTGAGCGTCATGAACATGGGACTCACCTCGCCCAATCCAAGTTTCCTGAAAATAGAAAGGGGCATCAAATTAATAGTAGCCCCTAAATCACACAAAACTTTATTGAAAGAAAACTTCCCGATTTGGATAGGGATAGAAAAACTCCCTGGATCATTGAGCTTCTGGGGAAGCTTATTCTGGAAGATTGCGCTACACTCTTCAGTGAGTGCAACGGTGGATTGGTGATCAATTGCCCTCTTTTTGGAAAGGATCTCTTTCATAAATTTCATGTAAGAGGGCATTTGGGTGAGAGCATCTGCAAAAGGAATATTGATCGTTAGCTTTTTAAACACATCTATAAATTTTGAAAAATTGACCTCATCCTTGTTTGCTTTCAGCCTGCTCGGGTAAGGTACTCTTGGTGCTGCCTGCTTGACCGGTGGTGTCACTTCTTTCTTCTTCGGTTCACTTTCCTCGCTTTCTTCAGCTTCAACTTCCTTCACCTTCTCAACCTCTTTTTCCTCAGGCTTGACTTCCCTTGCTGGCTTCCCATTCAGTTCTTTGCCATTTCTCAAATAGATGGCATTGCAATGTTCCCGGTTAGTCTTTTCGGGTTGGCTCGGGAACGTGCCGGAAGGTCGGTTTTGTAGGGCCTCGGAGATCTGCCCTACTTGCCTTTCGAGGATCTTGATTGCAGCCGTATTCTGATCAGTTGCGGTTTTCACCGTGTTCACAGTGCTTGCTAGCTCTCCAACCGTGCTGTCCATTTTCGACATGAACTTCATCATCATCTCCTCCAGCCCCGGTTTCTTCTCTCCGGTTGGTCCTTCGTTTCTTTGATTAAAACCTGGAGGACGATAAGCATTATTAGCATTAGAAGAATTTGAAGAGTTAGAAAAATTACCTGGCTGTTGACCGGGTTGACTCCACGAGAAATTTGGGTGTTTTTTCCACCCTTCGTTATACGTGTTGGAGAACGGGTCGTTCCTCGGCTGATGATTCCGGTTTTGCATATACTGGATTTGCTCGGGTGCTTCCGGAATTCCTCTATTTATCTGATTTGTGATGAATGCCAGTTGAGCTTTCAGTTCATTCAGCTCATTACTCTCTTGGACACTTGCAACTCGTTTTACCGCTGATCTCGGAGTGGAGAAACTATGTTCGGCCAAGTTCTCAATCAGCTCGCACGCTTCCTCATACGACTTGTCCATTAGTGCTCCACCCGCGGCAGCCGTGATGTCGTTCTTAAATTGCGGGTGGAGTCCACTGAAGAAGGTCTGGATGATGACCCAGCCCTGTAGCCCATGATGAGGACACTTCTTGATCATGTCCTTATAACGCTCCCAAGCCTCATATAACGTTTCCTGATCCCATTGAGAAAAATGGGTGATCTCCGCCATTAGTTGGGCGGTTCTGCTCGGTGGGAAAAACTTTTGGAGGAAGGCTGCTTTCAACTGTGCCCAAGTAGTGATCTGATCTGACGGTAGGCCTTCTATCCATATTTCAGCTCGACCTTTTAATGAAAAACTGAACAGCCTCAGTTTGATTGCGTTCTCCTCCATCCCGTTGATCTTGAAGGTGCTACAAATGCGCTCGAAAGCCCGGAGATGAGTGTGAGGATCTTCGGTCGGTGCTCCTCCATATTGAGTTTGCTGCACCATTACGATGGTGCTCGGCTTTATCTCGAAATAGTTAGCCGCAGTGGTAAGTGGTTGAATGCCTATCCGTGCGGCCGCCACATTAGGATCGGCAAATGACCGCATCGGAACTCTTCCGGAGGTGGTGGTGGATTGTTGCGGCGAGGTGGAGGATCATTGTGCGGAGGTGGTCTCTCGTCGTCGGACATCTCGAATTTCAGATTCCTTTTGGCTTTCGCTTCCTTACGCAGCCGACGAGCGGTTCTTTCGATCTCCGGGTCAAATTGTTCGATCGCTTGTAAGGTAGCTAATCTCACAAAAGCATTAAACACAAAATTGCATTCATTCATTAAAGAGGAAAACTGATAAATGTTTCAAGTCATCTGTTTACAAGTTTAAACCACATTCATTCCAACCCCCAACATGAACCGGTTAGTTCATGTCGGTGGTGGATTCAAACATAAGAGAAAAGGATGCAAAAGTGTATGTAAACATGATCAAATGCGAAAGATGAAATCGTGATAACAAGTGATGAAAACTCCCTCTTCTCCTGTTCGTCTCTACGTTCCGTGATGAATGTATCCGTGATCGGCTCTCTAACGTGGCTTCGAGGACTCCGAAAAATCACCTAAAGTCGCCCCTGAACTGCTCCCGATCGTCTGCCGTAAGAATGATATCGAATAATGACCTAAACCCCGGATAAAATAGCTGAAAATCGCGAAATAGACACTTACGCGACCTGACACGCGACTTGCAAGTCGCGTGGTAAGTCGCGCGTGTTGTATTTGCTGCGCGGGTTGTTTTCTGGTTCGCGGGTTGGGTCTTGGTTCGGTCGCGGGTCTTGGGCTTGGCTTTTGGGCTCCCGTTAGGCTTCGTTTTGACTCGTTTTGGGCTCTTTTTAGCTTCTTTCTCGAGAAATGCCGCCTTTTAGCTAACCTGCATAATTCACTAGATAAACCGTAAAATACACGCCTTTTTACTTGAATCCAAGCCAATCTCGTTGGTTTGAGAACTGAAAATAACGCCAAAAAGTGGCGTTATCAACAACCCCAAACCGAGCGTTGCTTGTCCCCAAGCAAATTAGCGATAAAATAGAATAAAAGCACACAGTGAATTTAGTAATGACTGCACAATTCCTAATCGGTACCAAGTGATGCATCGGTGATTTCCCATACCCGTGAATGTCTGTCTCACTCTCGCCTTATTCTTATTTCGTTTGATCTATGACCTTCCATTGGGGGTTGAACTCTTGACTGTTCCGATTACATTAGGGTTAGACTAAGTCCAAACACACTAGGGAAAACATTTCGCCTCGACCCTACCTCACGGGATACTCTCTTTGCACTCGAACCTAGGTTGTCGCTCGTGTTGTCATGTTTAAGGAAATTATGTACAAGAGTACGCAATAATTGCATGACAACTCTATTGAAGACGCACAAATGTCCAAGAGTTTGATCTCAGAAAGAAATCAAATAGCAAGACAGGGAATATTAGTAAAGGTAGTCGTAGACCGTAATCACATCTTCCAAAAGATCATCCAGGTCTTTACAAGGGTTGTAATGGGGCTAAGGTTAAGGCTATGAAACGAAGGGTAAGAAAGGATCAAAAATCCTCGGTGTGTCAATCATTGGCAATTCCTGAACTCTCGTTGCTTCACATTCGCTTACTCGGCCCTTTTCGTCATTATTGGAGTCGCATTGACTCTCTTATTTTTCAGCTCTAACTATTATCTAAATAACTTTTTTTTGGGCAACATTGGCCCTCTTTTCTATTTCTTGGGTTACATTGACCCAATTTATTCTCATGACTGGCCTGTTCTCTTCTTTTCTGCTCTATCTTTCGTAGTTCATTACTGCCTTTGATTTACACACTTTCGGATAAGGGTTGGCTAAGGCTTATGGCTAAAGGTTTAACGGTGGGTTTAGAAGTAATTAGGGTGCGTATTTGGCTGCAAAGGGGGTTATGGATACACACAAGAGGTAAAAGGGAATGATAGCTAAACACAGGGTTAAGACAAAGCACACAATGCCTGGAATCATATCATAAGGTCCACACGATATGGTCTACTATACCCTTTCCTAATATCCCGATGTTCGTCTTTGCTACTCGATGCAATAATGTAGCGAGATCATTCTACATTCACGACAAGGAATTCGAAAAAGTGTATCAGAATTAGGTGTATGAATCCCTCGAAATGAAAAACGTCTTTTAGGTTCAAAATCTCACTATCGGGTGGTCTCCACTAATGTCCCTAGTCATGTCCTTTCCCGGTCCTTCCCTAACGGTCACGTCACTATCATAAGATTCTTCCCACAACGGTCGGTCTCAATCATTCAAAACAAAAATTTTAGCTATGTGATCTAGATTTTAGCTATGTGATCTAGATACTCAGAAATGTAGGAAATCTACGTGCATAAACTTGGGCCCGATTGGGCAACCCCAAACCTTACCCACACATTGTCCCCAATGTGCAAGCAAAGTTGTAGGTGATGTGACTCGAGTCATTGTGCAGTTATTACAGGTATGAAAAGGACGGGCAAGGCATTACATAGCAAGCAAAAGAAGATCCAAAATTTCTAATATGGGCACCCCAAACCTAGGTCGTGGCCTAGGTTTGCCAAATAAAAGCCAACCCCAAACCTCGGTGAAACCGAGGTTTGCACATGGTCAAAAGGTGAGTGTGTAGATGTGGAAAAATTGAGGCACCCCAAACCTAAGTGCAACTTAGGTTTGATGCATCTCGTGTAACTAATAATAGAATAACACATCATACACCACTCGTTTAGCAGAAAGGGTTAGAACATACCTGTTTTGCCCGGCCGGAGGGGATTCTTGAAAGGTTGAGCACTTAAAGGGGGAGGAGAGAACATGCAAAACAAAACAAAGAAAAACAAAGCACAAGACAGAAAACTGGAAAAGAAACACACAAAGCAAGAGAGGAATAAAAACTGCACGGAAAACAAAACGAGGAAACAGGGACTCCCGCGGTTTAGCCCGCGACTTGCAAGTCGCGTGGAAAACCGCGTAACCCATTGTTTCAGAAAACAAACAGAGGGTCCTGCGGCTTGCTGCGCGGTATACAAACCGCGTGGCAAACCGCGTATGTCCCTGTTTCAAAAATATTTTTGGGTTTTTCAATTTTTCGATTTTTATGGTTTTTTCTGAAATAAAACACACTTAAACTAAAAATACTAAAAGGAAACAAACCTTGGTGGGTTGCCTCCCACCCAGCGCCGTATTTAAAGTCGTGGCACGACTGTGCAGTTTCAACTTGGCTCCGTATCCGCAGAATTGTACCGTCCACACTTACGGTTTTTCGCGGACTTCTCTACTCCTTCCTCTCTTTCACCACTTCTTCTTTCCAGCAACTTGAACCTCACGTTCTCACCGCCAACTCTGAACATGATCTCACCCTCTTCCATATCAATCAAAGATCGGCTCGTGGCTAAGAATGATCCTCCCAAAATCAACGGGACCTCTTCATCTTCGTCTATATCGATCACCACGAAGTCGACTGGAAAGTAAAACTTACCGACCTTGATGAGTACGTCTTCAACGACTCCGTATGGGTATCTTATTGACCGATCCGCAAGCTTGAGCGTCATGAACATGGGACTCACCTCGCCCAATCCAAGTTTCCTGAAAATAGAAAGGGGCATCAAATTAATAGTAGCCCCTAAATCACACAAAACTTTATTGAAAGAAAACTTCCCGATTTGGATAGGGATAGAAAAACTCCCTGGATCATTGAGCTTCTGGGGAAGCTTATTCTGGAAGATTGCGCTACACTCTTCAGTGAGTGCAACGGTGGATTGGTGATCAATTGCCCTCTTTTTGGAAAGGATCTCTTTCATAAATTTCATGTAAGAGGGCATTTGGGTGAGAGCATCTGCAAAAGGAATATTGATCGTTAGCTTTTTAAACACATCTATAAATTTTGAAAAATTGACCTCATCCTTGTTTGCTTTCAGCCTGCTCGGGTAAGGTACTCTTGGTGCTGCCTGCTTGACCGGTGGTGTCACTTCTTTCTTCTTCGGTTCACTTTCCTCGCTTTCTTCAGCTTCAACTTCCTTCACCTTCTCAACCTCTTTTTCCTCAGGCTTGACTTCCCTTGCTGGCTTCCCATTCAGTTCTTTGCCATTTCTCAAATAGATGGCATTGCAATGTTCCCGGTTAGTCTTTTCGGGTTGGCTCGGGAACGTGCCG
The DNA here is from genome assembly GCA_033807775.1 of Saussurea involucrata. Classification (NCBI taxonomy): domain Eukaryota; kingdom Viridiplantae; phylum Streptophyta; class Magnoliopsida; order Asterales; family Asteraceae; genus Saussurea; species Saussurea involucrata. The sequence continues at coordinate 64,293,671 of CM066316.1, forward strand.
GAAGGTCGGTTTTGTAGGGCCTCGGAGATCTGCCCTACTTGCCTTTCGAGGATCTTGATTGCAGCCGTATTCTGATCAGTTGCGGTTTTCACCGTGTTCACAGTGCTTGCTAGCTCTCCAACCGTGCTGTCCATTTTCGACATGAACTTCATCATCATCTCCTCCAGCCCCGGTTTCTTCTCTCCGGTTGGTCCTTCGTTTCTTTGATTAAAACCTGGAGGACGATAAGCATTATTAGCATTAGAAGAATTTGAAGAGTTAGAAAAATTACCTGGCTGTTGACCGGGTTGACTCCACGAGAAATTTGGGTGTTTTTTCCACCCTTCGTTATACGTGTTGGAGAACGGGTCGTTCCTCGGCTGATGATTCCGGTTTTGCATATACTGGATTTGCTCGGGTGCTTCCGGAATTCCTCTATTTATCTGATTTGTGATGAATGCCAGTTGAGCTTTCAGTTCATTCAGCTCATTACTCTCTTGGACACTTGCAACTCGTTTTACCGCTGATCTCGGAGTGGAGAAACTATGTTCGGCCAAGTTCTCAATCAGCTCGCACGCTTCCTCATACGACTTGTCCATTAGTGCTCCACCCGCGGCAGCCGTGATGTCGTTCTTAAATTGCGGGTGGAGTCCACTGAAGAAGGTCTGGATGATGACCCAGCCCTGTAGCCCATGATGAGGACACTTCTTGATCATGTCCTTATAACGCTCCCAAGCCTCATATAACGTTTCCTGATCCCATTGAGAAAAATGGGTGATCTCCGCCATTAGTTGGGCGGTTCTGCTCGGTGGGAAAAACTTTTGGAGGAAGGCTGCTTTCAACTGTGCCCAAGTAGTGATCTGATCTGACGGTAGGCCTTCTATCCATATTTCAGCTCGACCTTTTAATGAAAAACTGAACAGCCTCAGTTTGATTGCGTTCTCCTCCATCCCGTTGATCTTGAAGGTGCTACAAATGCGCTCGAAAGCCCGGAGATGAGTGTGAGGATCTTCGGTCGGTGCTCCTCCATATTGATTTTGCTGCACCATTACGATGGTGCTCGGCTTTATCTCGAAATAGTTAGCCGCAGTGGTAGGTGATTGAATGCCTATCCGTGCGGCCGCCACATTTGGATCGGCAAATGACCGCATCGGAACTCTTCCGGAGGTGGTGGTGGATTGTTGCGGCGAGGTGGAGGATCATTGCGCGGAGGTGGTCTCTCGTCGTCGGACATCTCGAATTTCAGATTCCTTTTGGCTTTCGCTTCCTTACGCAGCCGACGAGCGGTTCTTTCGATCTCCGGGTCAAATTGTTCGATCGCTTTTCCTCGGGTCGTCCTTGGCATAAACCAAGTGGTACCTGAAAAGAAGACAGTAAAGTCAATAATCCGAAAACTGAAAGTGATGGAAAAATAACAAGAAAAGAAAATGCCCAATCTAATAGCGCGTATAGATGGTAGTGCTATAGCTACAACTAGTTCCCCGGCAACAGCGCCAAAAACTTGACACGGGGTTTTGACACCCCGCGAATCTTACCGCAAATGTACGGGTCGAAGTCAAGTAATTTGAGAAAGTACGAGTATCGAATCACGGGGAACTAGGAACTAAGTATCACAATTACTATAAGCTCTATTAACTGAACTGTCAAATTAAGAGATTGGTTTTAGACTACTTAATTGTACTAAATAAAATCAAATCAAACACAAGACAAACAGAACAGCTTTGAAGACTTTGATAGAGAGAAAAGTTGAGGGCTGGAAATCCAATGGTCCTCACATACAAACGTCTGACTCAACTCAACTACCAGTTATTCCTATCAATGAATGCCCAATCTTGATCTAATCGTTGTTCTCTCTCGAGTTACACCGATTTTATTTGCAAAACATGGTTCCTTTTTCAAACAACCGTGATTTCTATTTTGAAAACAATAGTTTTATCTTTCGATCTCAACATATAGGGTTCAAAACGCATTAAGCTTAAGATTCAAACGGGACTAAGATTTACTCGGTATATCTCTATCCTTTCTTACCTTAAACATGCAATTTCTAATTCTATTTCTCAATTACTTATCTCTAACATTAATTGAAAACAATAAGACAATTGTAAGGTAGCTAATCTCACAAAAGCATTAAACACAAAATTGCATTCATTCATTAAAGAGGAAAACTGATAAAGGTTTCAAGCCATCTGTTTACAAGTTTAAACCACATTCATTCCAACCCCCAACATGAACCGGTTAGTTCATGTCGGTGGTGGATTCAAACATAAGAGAAAAGGATGCAAAAGTGTATGTAAACATGATCAAATGCGAAAGATGAAATCGTGATAACAAGTGATGAAAACTCCCTCTTCTCCTGTTCGTCTCTACGTTCCGTGATGAATGTATCTGTGATCGGCTCTCTAACGTGGCTTCGAGGACTCCGAAAAATCGCCCAAAGTCGCCCCTGAACTGCTCCCGATCGTCTTCCGTATGAATGATATCGAATAATGACCTAAACCCCGGATAAAATAGCTGAAAATCACGAAACAGACACTTACGCGACCTGACACGCGACTTGCAAGTCGCATGGTAAGTCGCGCGTGTTGTATTTGCTGTGCGGGTTGTTTTCTGGTTCGCGGGTTGGGTCCTGGTTCGGTCGCGGGTCTTGGGCTTGGCTTTTGGGCTCCTGTTAGGCTTCGTTTTGACTCGTTTTGGGCTCTTTTTAGCTTCTTTCTCGAGAAATGCCGCCTTTTAGCTAACCTGCATAATTCACTAGATAAACCGTAAAATACACGCCTTTTTACTTGAATCCAAGCCAATCTTGTTGGTTTGAGAACTGAAAATAACGCCAAAAAGTGGCGTTATCATGCAGCGGCGACCCCCAAAGTCGTCCGCGGGTTTTTTCCTCGTTGAGGTTTTTCCCGCGTCACCAAAATCATTGTCTTATTTACTTTTTATGTCTTAAGTTATCCTCGACACCCGAAACATAAGGATATCGCCCCTATTCTTTAGTTGTTAAGCTCTACAATCAACCTTAAGTTATCCTTCTGGACGATTTTTGGCATTAAGAGTTGAGAATCCACGAGGGAGTGGTGAAGAAGAAGAGGAGGAAGAGAAGACAGAGGGAGAAGAAGAGAAAGAGGAGTCGAGAGAAGAACAAGAGGTAGAGATGACTGGTGAGTGTTTCTTACCCTTTCCTACTCGACCCCGATCTCTTTCCCTTATACCTGTCTCGTAACGCTCTTTTCTATTTGTTTTTCAGGAGAATCCAATGTCAAGCCGTCGTCTGTGATGGCTAAGAGGGCGGCTCAAGCCGAACTGGCTCGCAAGGCGAGAGAAAAGAGGAATGATGCCCGACAACTGGGTCGGGGATCCTGAAGAGGAAAGAGGTCCCAACAACTGGGTCAGGGGTCCTGAAGAGGACAAAGATGTCAGTCCCGAGGGAATCGTGTTTGAAGACGAGCGGCTCGTCGAGAGTCGACACGCCTGAGAAGGCGTAGGTGTCGATTACATCCGTTGAGAAGACGAGGACGTCTTCTGATGCGATCGACGCAACACCTGTCGATTCTGCGCTTCCGGCAAAATCGACTGCGTCTCCTACTACCACGTCGACCCCGTCGTCGGCGACAAGGGCAAGGGTCCTAAGACGGGAGAGGCTGACGTCATGACGGTCAACTTTACGTTGCCGTCATACTTCATGGTGGATAACCTCCTGGACAGGACGACGTTGTTTCCCCTTTTGGGGAAGTATCAGCTCCCCTCTTTCAGGGAGTGCTTACGGGGAGTCTCGATCGAGAAGACGGGATCCCATGTTGCCGGCCTGGCATTCTTGGTATGTCTTTCTTTCCAGACTTGTTTATCTTTTGTCATCTAAACTTTGTCGAGTGTTTATTAACATGTTCTTGTATTTTTCAGGCATTCCAGTCCTCCTTGGCTCTGCATGCCGAAACGACGAAGATAGAAGATCTAGTGTCATCTGCCCTCGTTAGGGAGAACACGGCTTTGGAGAGGGAAAAGTCTGCTCAGGCGCGTACCGAGGATATGTAGGTACGACTCGACGATGCTCTGAACGAGCTGGAAGCCGTCGGACGTGCAAAGGACAAAATGAACTCTCGTCTGAAGCAATCCCTGTCTTTGATCGCCGACCAAAGGGAGGAACTAGACAGGACGAAGGAATCCTTGGATGCGAAGGAAAAAGAAGCCAAGGAGTCCAAGTCCAGGGTGGCGAACCTGGAGAAAGAGGTGAAGGATCTGAAGGATGTGGCCAAGTCCGTCTTTGCCTTGGCTCGTTTGACTGCTCGTGCTGCGATAATGAGGCAGCATCTGTCGGGGAAGAATCCTCTTGTCTCAGCGTCGGAGGAATTAACGTTCTTTTTGTCGACTGTCGGAAATGAGAGGGATCTCGACTCAGATGACGAGAAAGAGGCCGACGAGGAGGAGGTGGTCGATGGTTCAAAGGGTGAGGCCTCTGGCAAGGATGCGGATGACGATCCTCCTCAGACTTAAAAAATTTTAGCTTTTTGTTTTTTATCGCTCTACCGTTGGTGGTCGAGCCATTTGGATGTAAGTGATCGAATATTCAATGAATGAAACTTACATTTCTTTGAACTTGTGCCTTATACATTTCGTGAATAATATCAACTGTGAAATTCACTAAGTATAAAATGAACGAGAAGACATGCGACTTAGGCATCCATCATGACATAACAATTAGAACATAAGTCGTAAGACTTTTATATTATTAAACCATGTAAGCAAACATTGGTACGTGCGATCAGAGCATTCATTCAAGGCATGAAATTCTTCCAAGTTAAAAATATGGATCGCGGGGTCGTTAGACCTTAGGATCGTGCGATTAGATCACACGATGAACTTGAATCATGTGTTCCTGTGGTCATACAATCGAGTCGTCTAGCAGAACTGATTGTTTATCGTGCGATTTTACTAAAGTTGTATGATAGACTTAGTAATTTATGGCGTGCGATCCTGCGATAAAACAAAGTCAGTGGTTGGTCGTTGGCTAGCCAACGACCCTCTGATGCTTAAGTCAGTAGTCGTCGTGATAAAAAAATCGTATGAAAGTAGGAAAAGGACTTAGAAGAAATACCTTTTCAGATGCGTTGCATTCCAGCTACGTGAGACATCTTGATTGTCGAGGGTTTGGAGCCGACAGGCATCTTTTTACCCACGACTAGCTTGCAAATGTCGGGGTATCTTACTTCTCGAATTTCCCCTGTCTTGAGGAGGTTTTCGACCTCGTCATTTATTACCTTATTCCTTTCAGGAGCAAATTTCCGCCGCTTTTGTTTGACACGCTTAAATGACGGGTCGACATTGAGTTTATGGGAAATGACGCCAGGGTCTATGCCGACCATGTCTTCGTGCGACCAGCCAAAACAATCGGCATGTTCCTGTAAGAAAGATATTAGTTTGTCTTTAAGGCAGGGATCGAGAGACATACCTACCAAGACTTTCTGGTCAGGCTTGCTTTGGTCTAGGACGACTTCCTCCAGGTGATAGTCGTCGACTATCCCAGAAGCATCCAGGATCGGTAATTGCTAGATGGCCTACTTCCGCGGCTTTCGGGTGGTCTTATAGCAGTCATGGGCGAATTTCGAGTCACTTTTGATCTCCTGGACTCCCCACGGCATAGGGAACTTCATGGTATGATGGAATTTCGAGGGGACGGCTTTCATTTCATGGATCCATGGTCGACCTAAGATGATGTTATAGGCCGACGAGCAATCAATGACGTTGAACTTCGTCTGTTTATTGACTCCCCCTGCATAGACAGGCAAGGTAATCTCTCCAAAGGTACTCGTCGCGTCTCCATTGAAACCGACCAAGGTTGTCGAGCGTCGGATGATTTCTGATCGATCGATTCCCAATTATGGTGGCAAACGGGTCGTGTCGTGTCGGGTTCGTGTCGGGTTCACGGGTTAAACGGGTTGAGAGTGCCTAACCCGCACACGACACGTTTAATAAACGGGTCAGAAAATCTCAACCTGAACACGACCTGATTTAACCCGTCTAACCCGACACGACCCGCTAACCCGTTTAACCCACCAACCCATTTAACCAATTTAACATTTATAAATATAAAACTTTTAATAGGGTGCTCCAACATAATAAGGTGCACCAACTTAGAGGGTCCAAGCCAACGGACTCAAACCACCAAGCTAGGGTCAAGGGGGTGATGCAAATAAAAATACAAGGGGTGAGATCATATTTATAGTGGGCATAGAGCATAAGGTTTTTGTTTCCCACCAATGTGGGATGGGAGGAAATCCCACTTCCTTGTGAAACATACAGAAATTGACAGCTCCTATATTCCATAAGTTATGATATATTTCTTCCATTTAGAAGCCAAATTGGACACTATCATCTAAATGAAAGTTGTTCATTGATATCTTGGGATTCCACAGAAACTAATATCATGCAATTCGGAGCTATAATAAGACCGCTACAACCTTTACAAAAACAGTGCGCAGGTTCTTGTGTACAATGTGAGCTGATTCAAAAACTCAGTGTTTTGACACATTTAAACTCATAATTAGGACTTTAATTCTTCATAAAAGTTCTTAAGTACATTCTAAGCTTTTCAACGGTATATCGTACACCTCATTTGGACCAATGGTTTATTTTCTATGAATTTTCTAATAACATGGCAGAAACTTTAAAACTCGTAATTGACAGCTCCTATATGCCATAAGTTACGATATATTTCTTCCATTTAGAAGCCAAATTGGACACTATCATCTAAATGAAGGTTGTTCATTGATATCTTAGGATTCCACAGAAAGTGGATTCATGCAATTCAGAGCTATAATCACACCGCTACAACCTTTACAAAAATAGTGCGCAGGTTCTTGTGTACAATGTGAAAACTCAGTGTTTTGACACATTTAAACTCATAATTAGGACTTTAACTCTTCATAACAGTTCTTAAGGACATTCTAATCTTTCTAACGGTATATCGTACACCTCATTTGGACCAACGGTTGATTTTCTATGAATTTTCTAATAACATGGCAGAAACTTTAAAACTAAAAAATTGATTGTCAAAGCCCATGTTTAATTGTCCATACATAAATAGATAATAGTCAAAGCCCATATTTAATTGTTCAAAGAATGGCCTAATTTAAACGGGTTAAACGGGTCAATTTCGAGTTGATTTTTTTAACCCTAACCTTACCCGTTTAATTTTCGTGTCGTGTCGTGTCAACTCGTTTACTTAAACGGGTTGAAATGTATTACCCAAACCCGTTTATTTCGTGTCGGGTTCGTGTCGGGTTAGCGTGTCGTGTCAGTTTTTGCCACCTCTTTTATTTGACAGGCTTAAATGACGGGTCGACATTGAGTTTATGGGAAATGACGCCAGGGTCTATGCCGACCATGTCTTCGTGCGACCAACCAAAACAATCGGCATGTTCATGTAAGAAAGATATTAGCTTGTCTTTAAGGCAGGGATCGAGAGACATACCTACCAAGACTTTCTGGTCAGGCTTGCTTTGGTCTAGGACGGCTTCCTCCAGGCGATAGTCGTCGACTGTCCCAGGAGCATCCAGGATCGGTAATTGCTAGATGGCCTACTTCCGCGGCTTTAGGGTGGTCTTATAGCAGTCATGGGCGACTTTCGACTCACTTTTGATCTCCTGAACTCCCCACGGCATAGGGAACTTCATGGTATGATGGAATTTCGAGGGGACGGCTTTCATTTCATGGATCCATGGTCGACCTAAGATGATGTTATAGGCCGACGAGCAATCAATGACGTTGAACTTCGTCTGTTTATTGACTCCCCCTGTATAGACAGGCAAGGTAATCTCTCCAAATGTACTCGTTGCGTCTCCATTGAAACCGACCAAGGTTGTCGAGCGTCGGATGATTTCTGATCGATCGATTCCCATGGCTTTGATGGTATCAAGGAAGATGACGTTCGCTGAACTACCCCCATTGACCAAGACTCACCGGGTTAAACAATTACCAATCGTGAGTTGAATGATCAACCCGTCATGATGCTTCTGATACGAATCCCCGAGGTCACCTTGGTCGAACGTGATTTTCATGGATTCCAACTCCAGATCTCCTTTGGGTCTTGATGAACGCGGGGTAGGTCGATCGTCAGGCGCCTGGCTGGCATGACATTTGGATGCGGAATACGTCAGACCGCACACGTCAGACCCACCAGTGATGCAGTTGACGACCTTTGCATGCTCGGGGGTTGGCGGTCGAACGTCATTAACTGGAGTAACGATGTCATCGATGATGTCCTTGAGATTGCCCTTCGGGACGTGATATGCTAGCTCCTTTTTGAGATCTATGCAATCATCTATCGTATGACCATGGTCGACATGGAAGTCGCACCATTTTGATTTATCTTTCTTACCGTCATCTTTGTCGGACTTCTTCGGCCACCGGATGGTCACCTGGATGGTCTTCACGTCCTCGACCAAATCCTTAGTAGTCCCTTTGAATCCATAGGAGGATATCTTAGGGTACTGAGGAAATTTGGTGGAGTTTGCGGTCTTGAACTCCGCCTTTGTCTTGAATCGTACGTTCGAGATTTGCCGTGCAGACTTTGGATTGGATATTCCCATTGTCTTGAACTTTGGCTTCCCTACACTTAACGACCTTTTGTCATCGGTATGCTTCCGATGAAAGGCAGCGTCGTCCTCTACCCTCATATATGCTAGGGTTCTTGCACGGACATCTTTAAAATTCTCTGGGGGATACTTGGTCAAATCGGTGTACAAACCCGAACTGTCGTCTAGACCGCGTTTATAGGCTTCGATCGCGGTTTTGATATCACAGTTACGGACACTGATCATTTCTGCATTGAATCTATTGAAATAGCTTCGGATTGATTCACCGGCCTTCTACACAACATAATACAAGTCGCTGGTCTGCTTCTCTATCTTGCGACTACTGGCAAATTGCTGGAAGAACAGGTTGACTAACTCAGCGAACGACCCGATGGATTTGGGTTTGAGTTTAATCAACCATTGGAAGGCAGGACCTGTGAGGGTCGCCTCAAAACTCTTGCACATACAGACTTCTTGATACATATGTGGGATCGAGACCGTCCACATTAACTGCTTATACTGCGCGATGTGCTCCGTCGGATCGGTTATTCCTGAGTACTTGGGTGTGAAAGCAGGGATATTATATTTCTTCGGGACGTCGACTGTCGCGATCTTGTCGACGAAAGGCGACGCCTGAAATCCTGAATGAGGCTCGACATCGACAGGTACGGCTGCCCCCGGTAGCTTAGCGAGCAAAGATAGGACACGCTCGTTCTGATCTTCTAGCATTTTCAACCGCTGAGCAACGGGGTCATTAGGATCAGGATTTACTCCTGCTTGAGGGTTAACTCCCGGACTGGTGCCATTACCATATGACGAGTGATAACGCCACTTTTTGGCGTTATTTTCAGTCCATAAACCAATGAGATTGGCTTATATTTAAGCAAAAAGGCGAGATTTTACGGTCTATCTAGTGAATTGTGCAGGTTATCCGAAATAAGACGAGCATCGAGAAAAGGAGCGAAAAAGACCCAAAAGAGAGCCCAGAACGAAGCCCAATGGAAAGCCTAAGAACCGACCCAGACCCGCGAACCAGATTCGAACCAAACCTGACCCAGAACCAAAAAAAAGACGCGCGGTTTTCCACGCGGTTTGCAAACCGCGGGTAAAACCGCGTAACTCTCTCGACGATTTTTCTATACTTTGTCGTTTTGCGGATTTAGGTCATTATCACGACACGTGCGACGGGAGGCAGCGAGAGGGCGCTTTTCAGAGTATTTCCACGTACTTTGGAGCCACGAGAGAGGACGGATTGAAGACAGTTCACCACGCGAAGTGAATCAGAGCCGAGAGAGAAGGGATTTGATCATTATTTGCAGTTACCACGACAACTATGATTTCACACACCACTTTCTACCTTAATTCTCGTGTTTTTGTTCACCCCAACATGAACTAATCTTTAGATGTTGGGGGTTGGAGGAACTATGGATTTATGATGGATGACGTGTACACGAACGATTATTTTTACTCGACTTGATCTATGAAGTATTTGAATTCAGCTTTCATCATCAATTGTAGTCTGATCACCTCCAATTGACTCTCATGGTTTTTGATTAAGTTTGAGAAAAGTTATTAAGAACTAGATCAAGTAATCAAATACCGGAAAAGATGAGTCGGGCAGAGATAGCCGAATCACTTTCCGCTCAGAATAGTTTGACTTAATGTGTTTTGAAACCCTAGGTGTAGATCGAGAGATTAAACCTACAAGTTTTGAGATAAAATCTGTTTTGCTTGAGAAAGAACAACAGTGACTTTTACAAACTAGGGTTCTTAGAAAAATAGTCGGTAAGAATTATTGTTCGGGTATTCGTTCATCAGTAATATAACCATAGGGAATCCAACCCTCAACCTTTTCTCTATCAAAAGTCCTTCCAAAACCTCCTATTAAACGATTCTAGTATTATTTTAGTCGTCTTTAGTTTTTAAATCAAGTTATAAATCACAACTCAACATTTCGATCGTTCAGTTAATAGCAATTGTAGTCATTGTGATACTTAGTTCCTAGTTCCCTGTGTTCGATACTCGTACTTTCAGTACTATTACTTAACTTCGACCCGTACACTTGCGGTTAGATTTAGGGGGGTGTAACCCCGCCTATCAAGTTTTTGGCGCCGTTGTCGGGGAACTAGTTGCAACTGATAGCACTACCAGCTATAAGCGCTATTAGATTGAACATTTTTTTTATTATTGCTTTATTCCATCACTTTTAATTTCTGGATTACTAACTTTGCCTACTTTCTTTTCAGGTACTAATTGGTTTATGCCAAAGAAGACACGAGGGAAGGAAATCGAGCCACTTGATCCAGAGATTGAAAGAACCGCCCGCCGTTAAAGAAAAGAAACAAAAGTTAAAAGGCATCTGAAGATGGGTGACGAGAGACCTCCTCGCAATGACCCACCTCCACCACCTCCGGAGAGGGTGCCTATGCGGTCATTTGCCAATCCGAATGTGGCAGCCGCACGTATAGGGATCCAACCACCCACCAATGCGGCAAATTACTTCGAGATCAAGCCGAGCACCATCGTAATGGTGCAACAAAATCAGTTCGGGGGAGCACCAACTGAAGACCCTTATGCACATCTTCGTGCATTTGAACGGATCTGCAACACGTTCAAGATTAATGGGATGGAGGAGAACGCGATAAAACTGAGGCTATTCAGCTTTTCCTTAAAGGGTAGAGCTGAAATTTGGATAGAGGGTCTACCAGCAGATCTCATCACTACATGGGCAGACCTGAAAGCTGCGTTTCTCCAGAAATTCTTCCCACCGGGAAGAACCGCTCAATTAATAGCTGACATTACTCATTTCGCGCAATGGGATCAAGAGACCTTGTACGAGGCATGGGAGTGATATAAAGACATGTTGAAGAAGTGTCCACATCACGGGTTGCACGGATGGGTGATCATCAAAACTTTCTTTGGAGGTCTTCACACGCAGTTCAAGAACGAAATCACTTATGCCGCGGGTGGAGCTTTAATGAACAAAACGTATGAAGAAGCTGTCGAGTTGATCGAGAACTTAGCCGAGCATAGCTACGCCGCGCCACGATCCTCTATCAGACGGGTAGCAAGTGTTCAAGAAAATGACGAGCTGAAAGCCATAAAGGATCAACTGAACGCACTCACGAGTCAGATGAAGGGGTCTTCTCTTCAATCCACATCCATGATGGATGAGGGTATGCCGGATATGGCACCACCCATGAGCGAACCGGAGCAAGTTCACTTTATGCAAATTCGGAACAATCGGCCAAGGAATGATCCGTTTTCGAATACATACAATGAGGGTTGGAAAAAGCACCCAAATTTTTCATGGAGTCAACCGCAAGGGCAACCCAGTCAACAACAAGGTAATCATTCTAACTTTGCCAATTCTTCTAATACTAAAAATGTTTATCGTCCTCCAGGTTACAACCAACGGAATTTCAATGAGGGACAATCCGGAGAGAAGAAGCCGGGGCTAGAGGACATGATGATGAAATTCATGTCTAAAATGGACAGCACAGTTGAAGGATTAACCAGCACGGTCAACACAGTCAAGGCTGCCACTGATCAGAATACAGCATCTATAAAGATGCTTGAAAGGCAAATGGGGCAGCTTTCTGAAGCCCTACAAAACCGAGCTCCCGGGAAATTTCTGAGTCAAACCGAAAGGACAAACCGGGAAGATTGCAAGGCCATTCATCTGAGGAGTGGCAAGGAGTTGAATGGGAAACTGACACGAGAGCCAGCATCAAAGGAAAACGAGTCCAAAGGGGAAGATTACGAGATGGTAGATATGGATGAGTTAGAGGCTGACGAAGAGGTTGTAATTGAAGAGAACTCAAAGAATAAAGAGAAGAAGCAAGAGCAGCCAACCATTCCAAAGCAAACACCGGTCAAGCCGGCAATTCCGAAAGTGCCATATCCAAATAGGCTTAAAGCCCACAGGGAAGATCTTAACTATTCTAAATTTCTTGAAGTTTTTAAGAAATTGCATATTAACATCCCTTTTGCAGATGCTTTGGCACAAATGCCCTCGTATGTGAAGTTTTTAAAAGATATTTTATCTAACAAAAGAAAGATCGAGGAGCATGCGACAGTTGCACTTACTGAGGAGTGCAGCGCGATTATCCAACATAAGCTTCCCCCGAAGCTTAAGGATCCAGGGAGTTTCACAATCCCTGTTAATATAGGAAATTCGGAATTTAGTAAAGCTTTGTGTGATCTTGGAGCAAGTATTAATTTGATGCCCTTGTCTATTTTCAGGAAACTCGGACTTGGAGAAGTGCAACCGACCAGTGTGACGTTACAGCTTGCTGACAGATCCATCAAGTACCCGTATGGGGTAATTGAAGATGTGCTTGTCAAGGTGGACAAGTTTTATCTCCCAGTGGACTTCGTGATCCTCGACATGGATGAGGATAAAGAGATACCGCTTATGCTGGGCCGACCATTCTTGGCCACGGGAGGAGCATTGATCGACATGCAGGGAGGAAAGCTCACCTTGAGAGTGGGTGACGAAGAAGCTATCTTCAATGTTTTCCGGGCAGCAAAGCAAAGCATGGGACCAAACGAATGTTACCGGGTAGATGTAATGGACTCGTTGATTAAAGAAACATGTGGCTTACAAGTTTCCGATGACCAATTGAACAATGTCTTGATGGGTACTGACACTAATCCGGAAAGCGAGAGCGTGATGCAATTAAATGCAACACCATCATACCAAGGCCCGAGAAGACCGGTCGTTGAAGATTTGGGAGAACCAATTCCCAAGTCCGAACCTTCGTCGAAGACACCACCAAAACTCGAGCTCAAACCGCTGCCCGATCATCTTGAGTATGCATATTTGGGAGAGAAAGACACACTTTCGGTAATCATTTCGTCTAAACTGAATCCTGAAAATAAAGAGAAGCTACTCCGGGTTCTTAGAGACCACCAAGCCGCTATTGGATGGACGATAGCTGATCTGAAAGGTTTAAGCCCGACATTTTTCTCGCACCGCATCAATCTTGAAGAAGGGCATCGATCGGTAGTTCAACATCAACGTCGGCTCAACCCAATTATGAAAGAAGTGGTCCGGAAGGAGGTTCTAAAACTCCTTGATGCTGGAATTATATATCCAGTTCCGGATAGTCCATGGGTGAGCCCGGTTCAAGTAGTGCCAAAGAAGGGTGGTATAACAGTTGTTCGAAACAACAACAACGAGCTGATCTCTTCCCGAACAGTTACCGGGTGGAGGGTGTGTATTGACTACCGAAAGTTGAACGATGCTACAAAGAAAGATCACTTTCCTCTTCCATTCATTGATCAGATGTTGGAGCGACTATCCGGGCACGAGTACTACTGTTTTCTAGACGGTTATTCCGGGTATAATCAGATACCAATTGCACCCGAGGATCAAGATAAGACGACCTTCACATGTCCGTACGGTACGTTTGCTTACCGGAGGATGCCATTCGGTTTGTTCAACGCTCCAGCTACCTTTCAGAGGTGTATGATGGCAATCTTCTCAGACATGGTGGAGCGGACTATAGAGATCTTTATGGATGAATTTTCCGTGTTTGGGCCTTCATTCGATACATGTTTGGAACACTTGAGAGTTGTCCTACAAAGATGTGAAGAGACGAGTTTTAGTACTGAACTGGGAAAAGTGTCACTTCATGGTAACCGAAGGGATCGTACTTGGTCATAAAGTATCCAAAGCTGGAATTGAAGTGGATAAGGCAAAAGTAGCGGTGATCGAGAATCTTCCTTACCCGAACTTCGTCAAGGGAGTCCGAAGCTTCTTGGGGCATGCCGGGTTTTACCGGCGGTTTATACAGGATTTTTCTAAAATCACTAAGCCTTTATGTTCTTTATTGCTTAAAGATGCTAAATTCGAGTTCACTGATGAGTGTATATCTGCTTTTGACAGGTTAAAGAAGGAGTTAATATCTGCACCGATCCTCACGGCACCGGATTGGAGCTTACCATTTACCTTGATGTGCGATGCGAGTGACACCGATGTTGGAGCGGTATTGGGTCAAAAGAAAGATAAGCGGATGCATGTGATTTACTATGCGAGTAAGACCTTGGATGATGCTCAGCTCAATTATGCTACTACCGAGAAGGAACTGTTAGTGGTCGTCTATGCTTGCGAGAAGTTCCGGTCATACCTAGTGGGGGCCAAGGTAATTGTCTACACCGATCACTCCGCTTTAAAACATCTAATGGCCAAGAAGGATGCTAAACCGAGACTCATCCGTTGGGTACTTCTACTCCAAGAGTTCGACTTGGAAATTCTGGATAAGAAGGGTTCCGAGAACACGGTGGCGGATCACCTCTCGAGACTTGAGGCAGGTGAGGAGCAAAGGAAAGATAAGACCATCATCAACGATTCGTTTCCGGATGAACATCTTTTCAAGGTTAGTCATTCTGAGCCTTGGTTCGCAGACATGGTCAATTATTTGGTGGGAGGAGTAATGCCATATCAGATGAACTCCCACCAAAAGAAGAGATTTCTTTTTGAGGCCAAGAGGTACTATTGGGACGAGCCTTATCTCTATAAGTCATGTGCTGACGGAATGATCCGGAGATGTGTCCCGGAGGAAGAAAAGGCCAATATCTTCAACCATTGCCACACCTTGGAATGTGGAGGCCACTTTAGCACCGATAGAACAGTGGCAAAGATTCTTCAGTCGGGTTTCTTTTGGCCGTCTATGTTCAAAGAAACTAGAGAATTCATCTCTAAGTGTGATCGGGGCCAAAGAACGGGGAACATGTCCAAGAGAGATGAGATGCCAATGCAAATTTTCATGGAAGTCGAACTCTTCGACGTGTGGGACATAGACTTTATGGGACCATTCCCGAACTCGTACCGGAATGAGTACATCTTGGTAGCAGTGGATTACGTATCTAAGTGGGTGGAGGCAATCGCGACTCCTACAAACGATTCTAAAGTAGTGATTAATTTCCTACGGAATAATATTTTTGCGAGGTTTGGAGTCCCGAGAGTACTGATCAGCGATGGTGGGAGTCACTTCTGTAATCGTTATCTAGAAGCAGTTTTAAAGAAGTACTCGGTGAAGCATAAAGTCACTACACCATACCACCCACAAGCCAACGGCTTAGCAGAAGTCTCCAATAGAGAGTTGAAGCAAATCTTGGAAAAGACAGTGAACTCGTCACGGAAGGATTGGTCGTTGAAGTTAGACGACGCATTGTGGGCATATCGGACGGCATACAAGACCCCGATAGGCACCACACCATACCGACTTGTGTTTGGTAAATCATGCCATCTACCAGTGGAACTCGAGTGTAGAGCATTCTGGGCGATCAAGAAACTGAACATGGAGTTAGATGCAGCCAGGAAGAAGAGATTATTGCAATTATGTGAATTAGAGGAACTCCGGCTGGATGCATTCGAGAATGCGGCCATTTACAAAGAGCGGACCAAGAAATTCCATGACCAGCGAATTCGTGAAAAGGTACTTGTTCCAGGTATGAGTGTTTTATTATTTAACTCACGTCTTCGTTTATTTCCAAGAAAGTTGAAGTCTAAGTGGTCCGGACCGTTCACCGTCAAGGAGGTATACCCGTATGGAACAGTGGAGCTACAAGGAAAAGACAGGGCGACTTTCAAAGTGAACGGCCAGCGTGTGAAGCCCTATTACGGAGGAGAGACGATGGCATCTGAAGCAACGTATTTAGATGATCCGAAGGAGTAATCAGAAGAAAGGTAGAGCCACGACCGAACCCAAGGCGATGGGTGGGAGGCAACCCACCGAGATATGAGGACCCATCCGAGCACATACCTTTCATTTTCGGACTATGAGCGAATCCATCCGAACAACCGGAGGGCAATGTTCGATCACGAGAACCCCGACAAAAATGTGCGCCACGAGCAGATGAGGTTGAACGAGTGCACTCCTTTCGGGGAATGAGGCATCAGACTGGCGAACCTACCGGCCGGATCACGAGTGCCTGAGATCATACAGCAACAATCATGGGAAGGATTCATTCGAACTCCCCCCATGTATTGAACTGAAACAGTGAAAGAATTTTATGCTTGTATGATCTCGGCAGTATACCACGACCGATGCGTGGTAAAGATGGGTGATAGGGAGGTCTGGATCTCTCCGGCCGACATCGATGCCTACTTCCACGCCCCCCGTCGGGCCGAGCTGAGCGCCACCTACGGTCTATCTCTGAACCAAGCATTTCGGGAGCAATTGAGCCCGACTATCGCCGCCTCTCTAAGGTGGAACGGACACACGGGATGGAACAAGATGGACCAGCACATTTTAAAAAGCGAGATGCACACGGATATTGCGTTCCTCATGCTGTTCGTCAAAGCCTCTTTAAAGCCGTCTACACATAACACCACCGCCGACAGCCAAGTGGCGGAGGTCCTCTACTCCATCCACAACAATCTGCCGATGGATATCGGCCACATCATCTGGATGGAGATACTAGACGCCGGTATGACCCTCAACGGTATTCTACCATTTCCTTGTTTGATAACTCATTTTTGTAGGGAAGCCGGTGTCCCAATAGGACGCCTCACCGCGTCGATGAAGGACTTCACGAAGACACAGTATCAGCACCAAATTACGGCTGCGAGGAAATTAGAAGAGAAGAGGCGAGCAGACCCACATTTTCAGATGCGGCGTCTTGCCGAGCCGGTCCATCTGTCGTCCGAGAGTGCCTCGGATAGTGATCCAGATTTTGATCCGGAGGCACCAGCAGCGGAGGAGGTCGTTCACGGCGGCGACACGCCTCCTTATATGCGCCGATTTATGGAGCGCATGACGACGCAGGTTAGCGGTATAAATGCGCATGTGGACCTCGGGTTCCGCAACTTGAACCTGCGTATGGACGGCTACGACACCCGTTTGGAAGGCTTTGACTACCGCCTCGCCCAAGCTGGATTTCCAGCCCCACCAGCACCACAAGCACCGCCAGCGCAGCCACAGGATCGGAGAAGAGTTAGAGGCCGGCGAGACGGGGGCGCATCATCATCTTCCCGCCAGTAGATGGGTTTGTTTTCGTGATCTCTTTTGATTTGTTATGTTCTTGATGCTTCTGTACTGTTTTTATTTGTTTCTGTCGGATGAATGTAATAATAACACACAACAATTTTATCGCACTATGTATCACTTCTCTTCACATTGGGGACAATGTGTGGGTAAGGTTTGGGGTTGCCAATCGGGCCCCCGTTAATGCACGTTGATGTCCCATACTTAAGAATGGTTAGATCATGGTAGCCAATACTTTCTTGTTTTGAATGATTGAGACCAACCATTGTGGGGAGAACTTTGTGACTGAAACGTGACCATTAGGGAAGGACCGGGAAAAGGCATGACTAGGGACATTAGTGGAGACCACCCAAGAGCGAGATTTGAGCCTAAAAGACGTTTTTCATTTCGAGGGATTTAAACACGAAAATCATATACACTTTTTCGAATTCCTTGTCGTGATTATAGAGTGATCTCGCTATAATATTGCATTAAGTAGCAAAGACGACCATCGGGATATTGGGTAAGGGTATAGTAGACCATATCGTGTGGACAGTAAGAGATGATTCCAGGCATTGTGTGTATGTTAACCGTTTTTAGCTATCATACCTTTCTACCCATTTGTATGCAACCAAAACCCCTTTTGAAGCCAAACACTCACCTTTTTCAATTCTAAAACCACCTTTAAACCCGAACCAAAAGCCTTAGCCAACCTTATCCGAAAGTGTGTCAAACAGAGGCGGTAATGAACTGAAATAGAGAGAGCGGAAAAGAAAGAATACAGGCCAGTCATGAAAATAGATAGAAAAGAGAGCCAATGCAGCCCCAAGCTGAATAAAGAGGACCAATGAAGTCCCAAAAAAAACAGTTAGTTTAGATTTTATTTACAGCAGAAAATAAGAGAGTCAAAGTGACTCTGATAGTGACAAAAGGGCCAAGTGATAAGATAGAATGTGATGAAGTTCAGAACTGTTAATGTTTGACACACCAAGGATCTTTGAATCGTTGTACCCTTCATTTCTTAGCCGGTACCCTAGCCCCGTTACAACCCTTGTAAAGACCTGGATGATCTTCTGGAAAACGTGATTACGGTATGCTACCACCTTTACTAATATTCCCTGTCTTGCTACTTGATTCCTTCCTGAGATCAATTTTTGGACATTTGAGCGTCGTTCATTAGGGTTGTCATGTAATATTTGAATATTCGTGTACATAACTTCCTACACATGACAACACGTGCGATAACCTAGGTTCGAGCGAAATGAGAGAATCCCATGAGGTAGGGTCGAGGCGAAATGTTTTCCCTAGTATGTTTGGACCTAGTACAACCTTAATGGAATCGGAGCTGTCATGAGTTCAACTCACAATGGAAGGCCATAGGTCAAACATAATAAGAATGAGGCTAGGATGAGATAAGCATTCACGAGTTTGGGAAATCACCAGTGCATTACGTGGTACCGATTGAGAGTTGTGTTGTTATTATTTCATGGATTTATGCTTTATTTCTATTTTTATCGCTAATTTGCTTGAGGACAAGCAATGCTCGGTTTGGGGTTGTTGATAACGCCACTTTTTGGCGTTATTTTCAGTCCATAAACCAATGAGATTGGCTTATATTTAAGCAAAAAAGAGAGATTTTACGGTCTATCTAGTGAATTGTGCAGGTTATCCGAAATAAGACGAGCATCGAGAAAAGGAGCGAAAAAGACCCAAAAGAGAGCCTAGAACGAAGCCCAATGGAAAGCCCAAGAACCGACCCAGACCCGCGAACCAGATTCGAACCAAACCTGACCCAGAACCAAAAAAGAAGACGCGCGGTTTTCCACGCGGTTTGCAAACCGCGGGTAAAACCGCGTAACTCTCTCGACGATTTTTCTATACTTTGTCGTTTTGCGGATTTAGGTCATTATCACGACACGTGCGACGGGAGGCAGTGAGAGGGCGCTTTTCAGAGTATTTCCACGTACTTTGGAGCCACGAGAGAGGACGGATTGAAGACAGTTCACCACGCGAAGTGAATCAGAGCCGAGAGAGAAGGGATTTGATCATTATTTGCAGTTACCACGACAACTATGATTTCACACACCACTTTCTACCTTAATTCTCGTGTTTTTGTTCACCCCAACATGAACTAATCTTTAGATGTTGGGGGTTGGAGGAACTATGGATTTATGATGGATGACGTGTACACGAACGATTATTTTTACTCGACTTGATCTATGAAGTATTTGAATTCAGCTTTCATTATCAATTGTAGTCTGATCACCTCCAATTGACTCTCATGGTTTTTGATTAAGTTTGAGAAAAGTTATTAAGAACTAGATCAAGTAATCAAATACCGGAAAAGATGAGTCGGGCAGAGATAGCCGAATCACTTTCCGCTCAGAATAGTTTGACTTAATGTGTTTTGAAACCCTAGGTGTAGATCGAGAGATTAAACCTACAAGTTTTGAGATAAAATCTGTTTTGCTTGAGAAAGAACAATAGTGACTTTTACAAACTAGGGTTCTTAGAAAAATAGTCGGTAAGAATTATTGTTCGGGTATTCGTTCATCAGTAATATAACCATAGGGAATCCAACCCTCAACCTTTTCTCTATCAAAAGTCCTTCCAAAACCTTCTGTTAAACGATTCTAGTATTATTTTAGTCGTCTTTAGTTTTTAAATCAAGTTATAAATCACAACTCAACATTTCGATCGTTCAGTTAATAGCAATTGTAGTCATTGTGATACTTAGTTCCTAGTTCCCTGTGTTCGATACTCGTACTTTTAGTACTATTACTTGACTTCGACCCGTACATTTGCGGTTAGATTTAGGGGGTGTTGGCATCCCCGTTGAAAGGGACAAAGTATGGCTGAGACCTATTCTGCATGGGTGGAGGCCTCAGATGCTGAGGAGGGATCGGCCCGAACTGGGGATTTGGAATGAACGATCACGGCTACTGATTCTGCATAAATGGAGCTTGCTGCTGATTCTGACAGAACGGTCCTGGCCCTGGATTCTTAACGAATGGACCTGGACCTGGATTCTGGATGAATGGAGCGGACCCTGGATTTTGACTGAACGATCCTGGACCGGGATTCTGAACGAATGGTCTAGGACCGTTCTGCGGTCCGTACGATCCATTCGGATTTTGATTTCTCAGTCGCGCGATTTCCTTAGTTGCCCTTCGACTTTGATCAGCAAGGATGTTGATTTGATTTCGCATAGCTTCCAACTCTTGATACATTTGGGCAATGAGTTGCTCTTGATTTCCATGGGCTGCCATTTTCTTGAAACAGAAAAAGAGGAAACTCCAAGAAAACGTTAGTAAGACGCACGTTTGTCGAAGATTTTCTCTAGATGGGGCCCCACGGTGGGCGCCAAACTGTTAATGCCAAAAATCGTCCAGAAGGATAACTTAAGGTTGATTGTGGAGCTTAACAACTAAAGAATGGAAATCGTTCGACAAAGCAATGCGACGAAGACAGAAAAAGTAAATAAGACAAAGATTTTGGTGACGTGGGAAAAACCTCAACGAGGAAAAACCCGCAGACGACTATGGGGGCCGTCGATGCACTATGATCGCCAAACAGGGGCGATGTCCTTGTGTTTTGGGTGTCGAGAGTACAATGATTACAATACAAATGAAAGAAAGACTTTAAATGAAAGTAACAAGTGTATCGAATGTAAAAACTGGTGTGTCGTGCGTAGAAACTAAGCATCGTGCGTATAAGGCGTGCGTCGTGAGCGATCTGTTGAGAGAGAATTCTTTGCTTCGAGTGCTTTGTTCTTGCCGTGAGTGTTCTTTTGGAGTTCAGTTGTTTCAAGATACCATATACCAGATACGCAAAATGATGATTGAACCTTTGTATTTATAGCCTTCGAATGCCTTGAATGATTCCCTGAAAACTTCTGATAACGGTCGTAATGGCCATTGGGTTTAATGCTCATAATTGTCCCTGTCGGTTATGTCTGTTGGTCATTAATGACATTGATCATGCATTAATTGATGAAAACATAACAGTAATATCGCATGTTAGTTGGTCGAGGTCGTAAGGTGTCTTACGACGGTCGAGTGTCGTGAGTAACTTTCGATTTTAACTTTGGTCAAACGAAAAAGTGTTTATGATTTTATCTTATTATGGAAAAATATAATAAATGTTTTCCTTGCTTTGGTCGTGGTCGAGACTGGTGAAATTTTACCCAAACAGTAGGGGAATGATTCCTTATGGTTGGATGTGAATATTTATGGTTGGAAACTTATGGATCTAGGTTTTTGGAAGATTTGGCTTGAAGGTTCAAGTTTCTTCAAGGGAGCTTACGCTTGGGGAAAATCTAGATTTAGCATAAATCTAGCAAGGTGAGTTCAAGTTGATTTGTGAAAACTTTGTACATGCCAAAAATGTTATTTTCCAAGTATTTGTGTGTTTTACTTGAAATTATCAACTGTTAAGTTATTTGATGGGTTTAACCCCTTTTGAAGTGTTTAACTTCACAAATGTTGTAGAACACCCATATTTGGAATTTTTGGATATTTTGATGTGTAGAAATCATAAATATGTCCTTAAATGTTTTATTGCTCAAAATAAAGTTTATTCAATGGTTTAATCATGTTAGTGTAATGGATTTTATAAACCATTTGGGAAATGCACAATTTAGTGTCATGAGTCATTTTGAGAATTATAAGGGTATGAGTCCATTTGGGAAACCCCTTTGTTTAACCCGTGTCGAGTTTTGGGTTAATGATGATTTTGTGGTACTTGTTTACCTAAACGATGTTTAAATGCATTTTATGCTATGATGACCGTTATTTATGGGTCTAATGAGTTTTGAGCATTTTACTCAGTTTTGACTTTTAGGAAGTCTTGGGGACATTTTGTCTGATTTTGATGGCTCAATATGGAGTCTTATCTATGGTTTGCATTTATTGCAACTTGATGCATTTTATTGCATATTATTGATACTTACATGCTCGGGTGCGTTAGTCATTCCAGGATGGGCATATTATTATAGACTGTGTTGCATTGGATCCACAGACACGTAAGTCAGTCTTTATTTGATGGTCTACTGGGAGTCGCGGGATTTGACTGGGCCCCATGTTTTATGACCTTTTACTTTTCAAGGGTACACTAGGAGGGCTGAGTCCGGTTGAACTGTCAGGTTGATTAACAGACGTTTATGACCTTCGCCATGTCGGGGCAATTCCATGGTTGTATCCCCGCTTGTGCCGAGCCTTTGGTGGTATTCTTAGTAATATTTCGCTAAGGTCAGCTGTCTCTTTGGGTGTGTCTTGAAAGGCATCGTATGGGACACTTGGGCTTTTATGCAGTGAAGTGTCGTACGATTAACATTGTTTGAGTGACATACTTTCGTGTTCATCCACTCTCAATGGATACGGGTCTCCCCCGTCGTCGGCCAACCTTACATGGGATTTTATAATGTCCATGTTTTATTATCGCTGGTCTTATACGATTGACTGCAATTTGATGACTTTAATATTGGATTCCCCTCCATGTATATTAAAGTTTAAATGAAGCAGGTCATTTCCATATTTATGGTATTTGGACTTCATTACATTTTACGTTCGCCTGAGTATTGGTTCGTATCATGTTTTCGATGAAGTATTATATTTAAATGGATTGTTCTTCCATGATTTATGGGTTGAGTATTTTGTCGTCAACCGTATTTGAAGGTTGTGCATAATATAGATTTATTCACGTGTTGAGTGAGTTGGATTGGAATTCATTTTGGAAAACGCTTTATACTTTTTGGTAACTTTTCTCATAGATTTTGGGTGCGTTGGAAAATAAGTCGTTTATATCCTTTTTGTAAACTCTTTTGGAAAGCATAATCTATGTCGCAAACGTTCATTTAAAGAATTATTTAAATCATGCTATAAACTCTTGAACTCACTAGGCGTTAGCCTAACCCTTTTTATTTGTCGGCATGTGCAACAGGTTCAGGTTGGGAGTAGTTCTAGTGACACTGTGAAAGGTCGTGTGCTAGTAAAGTGCTCGAGAGGTGAATAGCTTAAGTGAAGTTTTCCGCATTCATCTTTGGGATTAGCAACTTGTACTTAGGTTAAGTAACACCCGATGTGGTTAGTCTTTGTAATGAAATTTGGATTATAACTCGTTGAGGTTAATCATAGATTTTAATTTGAGGTATTTCACACCTTGAATTGTAGGGAGAAATCCTATTATTTTGGATGCATTATCAAAAAAATTACTTAGTTGCTCTTTCCCAATTCGAGGGTGTTACACTTTTTGAACTTGTTATTGACTCTGTTTTGTCTTCTTAGTATTTTTTTATGTATTATGAATATAAATGTTACTATAGTATATTTTTGTTTATAATTATAAAATTGATGTCAACAATGTAGATCACATTTATAGTGAAGGCCAAGAGGGGTAGTCATGTATTGGAATTGAGGGTAGTGATGGATTGAAGTTTTAGATTCCCATTGTAGATGATGATTTGAAGCCTGTTGTGGGAAAAGTTTTTGATTCATTGGAGAAAGGTATGTATAAGAAGTACGCTTTTAAAGCAGGATTTCATATTAGATTATCTTCTGTGAAAAAATGCATATTTGATGATTGTTTTGAGGTATGTTGTATGCAATAGAGTTGGTTTTCCAGATTCCATATAAGCAAATACGTCGGATGTATCGAATAAAATGATTAGAAGTTCTAACATTTATAGAACTGGTTGTCATGCGTGTGTGAAGTTCAAGGTTCTTCCTGGAGTGAGCTCTTGTATGTGATATGCATTTGAAAAGAAACATACCATTGTCTATATGATGAAGATTCAGAGCAGTCGTTGAAAAGTAGTCGAAAATTAAACTATTCTCAGCAAAGGTGGATTCTTAAGATGTCAAATGTGAATATTGGTGCTATACAAGCCCATAAGATTCTTTGTCAGTTCAAGGGTGGGTATGAAATGGTAGGTAGGCACTAAGGGTGAGTATAAAATAATTCAACGAGTCATAATTGTTTCATTGGGGACAATGATGCAAATTTGCTCGTTAGGAAAACGAACAATAGGAAGTTGTATGTGCCAAATTATTCGTTTGAATATAAATGTGATAATGGTGTATTGAATTATATTTTTTGGGAGGAGGAGACAACTAAATGCATCCTTGAAGGGTTTAGTGACATTGTTTCATTTGATGCAACTTTTTGAACAAATAAGTAAGTATTCATATTTTTTTTCTTTTATAGCTTATTTTAGTATTTGTTTTTCTTAATTTATTGTATTAATGATGTGTGTTTTAGGTACTGTATGATATTCCTCTCATTCACAGAAATTGACAATCACAAGAACTGTGCAACTCTTGGAAATGGTCTACTTGATGGAGAAAATATTGAAGCCTACAAATGGTTGCTTCTTTCTTTCTTGAAATCATTTGGGAGGCAAACAAAGTTGGTGGTAACTGATCGGTGGCGTGCTATTAAGCAAGTTGTTGCTGAGGTCTTTACAGAGTCAAGACTCATGTTTTGTATGTGGCACATATTGCCTTCGAATGTAGTTTATTTTTTTCTTTATTTTTATGCATTCTGAATCTTTTAATATGGATTATATAATTATTATATTACTAATTTGTTTTCAAATTTCTTTCGATATTTTTCAAATACTGATTTCAGGAAACCTTTTAATGGTCTCGTATGAGAAGAGAGATGGACCTCTTTAGTGGTTGATTTTGGCCTTGTTAGGCACAAGTGGTTGTCGTACATGTATAATGGCATAGATGGATTCTAGGCATGGCAACGGGGCGTGGATGGAGCGGGTTTTACAATACCCGGCCCCGGTCCCCGACGGGTACGGGGATTAGCATCCCATCCCCGGTCCCTTTTCTTGTCAAACCCGGTAAAACCCCGATCAAACCCCCATTCCCCGTCCCCGGTGTAGACCCGGTCCCCGACCCGGTTTCTACCTTTTTTCTCTCCTATTTCAAAGCTTTTTTATGGTAGAAATAATAAAGTATGTTAAGTGCAAGAAACCAAGTAAACTGAGATTCATACATCAAAATTAATAATGTGGACTATGAATGCTTTCAAATTCAAATTAATGTGGACTATCATATTTTATATATATGTGCATGCTTTCAAACTAAAATGAAGAAGCAACAACAACAATATGTGAAATGAAGAAACCAAGCTGGAAATTGAAGTTTGGAGTTATAGATTTTGGACTGAATGCTAAGAGAATAAAACTTAAATAAGGAAAATAATTAATATTAATAAATTAATTATAATTTAATTATTTAATATATAATGGGTAGGGTAGGGTCGGGGGATGCATTACCTAGCCCCGGTTTTTATCCTAATGGAGATCCCCGGCCCCGGTCGGGTCGGGTGAACCGGGTTCCCTACCCGGTCGGGGCAATCACCATCCCTAATGGATTCCATAATTTTACAAGGATATTGTGATGGCTTGGCTAATGAGAACGACATCAAGATCTGAGAGTGAAAATTCATTCTTTTCGTTATTTTTTCATCACGGTGCAAACCTTATGGATTTTATTGACTCGTTTGATTCAGCTATGAACAACCAAAGGAATAATCACAGGTTACTTAACCATCAAACAAGAGCAACGATACCAAAGTTTAGGACACCCTTTCCGATTGAGGTTCATGTTTCTAAGATATATACACGTGTTATATTCAAAGATGTTCAGAATGAGATAAATGAATTTGTTTGGCCGTGTTTCCAATCATCTGTGAGTTTGGTAGATGGTTGTGATTTTATTGTGGTGATTGAAATGAAGAAGGTTCAACAGAAAATGAAAGATGCAATTGATGTGAATGGTGAATGTAGTGCAAGTCTAGAACTTTATGTAAAAAAAGTTTGATCACAAGGTTCGTTTAGTTATTATTTATATTTACAATTCATTAATAGTCTTATTATTTATGTTATTAAATTTTGATGAATATATGTTGTTATTCATGCGAATAATGAAGTTGTTTTAATTTTTTGTAGGTTGTGAATAATAAATGCAATGGTACTTTGGATTGTAGCTGCTTGTTTTGTCATCATTACGATTTGCTATGTCGTCATATTTGTGTGTATTAAAGAATATGTGCATTGATGAGATACCGTTGCAATATATGGTGAAACGTTGGAGAAAAGATCTCCCTCCTTCTGAATTTTGAAGAAACGCCATTGGTATCGAGAAAGAAATGAGTATCGTGACAAACTTGAACATGATGCTCAAGTTGCATTTGATTATTGCATTGGTCTAGTAGTTCATGATATGGAGAAGTTTGAAGATTTTGTTTGAAAATGCAAGAGTTGAAAAGTAATTTTGAGGCCAATGGATGTAGTGTTCCTCGCCGCAATAGGGAAGAGGTGACGCAGTCGTTGCTTGGGTGTCAAAACTAGAAGTTGTTGATATTCGTAATCCTAAATCAATAAGAAACAAAGGTTGTGGTACGGGCAATAGGTTGATAAGTGGTAAAGAAATGCTAAGAGTAAAAAGGCCAAGAGAATATGTAAGTCGTGTAGTAAAATATATAACCATGACTCTCGCAATTGCTCCCCTTGATTCACCCTTGCTCACCACGCATGCACCTCCGTCCCACCATCTACTGTCGCACCACCACTGGAATCACCAACGCCCAACACCTCTCACTGTTGCACCACCTCCACCAAACGCCTGTTCCTTTTTCATATACACCTCCGTTCACCACCACCGTTCATGCTCATTTTACTTCCCCCCTTACTCCGTTGCTCGTTGACCACTCACTGGCACTACTACCTTCAAGTAACCATTAGCCACCTCTCTTGCTACCATTGCTCCACCATGTTCAAATATAAAAATTGTCAATTATAGAGCGTGAATCTCATCCTCATGTTCAAATAATTTTTTTTAATTTAAATCTATTACATATGTATGGAAGTTAAGAGGGGTAAATATGACTATTTTTAAATTAAAATACAATAAAGTTTTATTTTCTTAATTAAATTGTATTATAATTTCTTTTCAAGTAGTAAATTGTAGACGTGTGCAACGGGCGGGGTGGGTCGGATTGGGCCTAAAAAACCCAAACCCGGTCGGGTATCGGGTGGGACAGGTGGACCCCGAAACCCGTCCAATGTAGAGTTCGGGTCTCAAGTTTCAGGTGAGAACAGGTTGCGGATATTCGGGTCGGGTGGGAACGGGTTAGGTTTCCAAATTGGGTTTCCAAATTTAAAATTCTCTAACGCTAAAAATCTATCAGCAAACATAAGAGAATCTTACCCAAACTCTGAAATTGAAGCAAAAATGTAACAGAAGATCAATGAACTACTAAAATATGAAGCGATCGATCAATGAAATACTGAAATATGAAATACTGAGGTGCATAATTATCGTAGAATATACCTGAAAGAAGCTGCTCCTTTAATCGATTTAGGGCTCTCAGACACAAGTCTAGGGTTGGAACATAAACAAATGCGAGGAAGGGAAGAGCCGAACAGGAACACCGGAGGACCGAGGAGTCGAGGACGGAGTCGGAGGTCGGCGAGTGGGTCGATGGTGGGAGACAGAGAGTGAGTTGCCACCTTCAGGATTGAGTCAATGGTGAGAGTGAGTGGGCGAGAGTGAGTGGGCGAGAGGCGAGAAGAGGGTGAGTGAGAGTTAGGGTCTTGTAAAAACTAATCTGAGAGCCGAGAGGTGTAGTTAGTTAAGGTAAAAAAACACACATATATGTGTGTTTTTTATGTAAAAACGAAAAAGTTTCAACAAATTGAGAAAATATATGAAACAGTTTCATAAGAATGAAAAAAATACATGAAACTATATAAAAAACACAAATATATGAAACAATTTAATCAAGAAATGAATGATATGAAACAATTTCATCAAAGTAAACAATTTCATGAAACAATTTCATTAATTTAACCAATGAAATCGACGGTTTACACGGTTTGCAAGATTATGATGGTTTACAAAATAAGGGGTCTATATATATATAGAGGCCCACTATTTTGTAAACTTTTTTTTTGTGTAACTTTGGATTTCATAGGTTTTCTTAATGAAATTGTTTCATGAAATTGTTTATTTTGATGATATTGTTTCATATCATTCATTTCTTGATAAAATTGTTTCATATATTTGTGTTTTTATGTAGTTTCATATATTTTTTTCATTCCTATAAAATTGTTTCATATATTTTCTCAGTTTGATGAAACTTTTTCGTTTTTACAGAAAAGACACAAATATATGAAACAATTTCATCAAGAAATGAATGATACAAAACTTTCATCAAAATAAACAATTTCATGAAACACTTTCATCAAGAAAACCTATGAAATTCAAAGCTTACAAAGTTTACACACATTTAAAGGTTTACAAATTTTTATCCCTCTATATACATATATATATATATATAGGACGATAATCAAATGAGAACCATAAAAAGGTTGAAAACTGTGAGAACCGATCTAAGCCGTAATTTGGTTTTGATCCTTTGGTTTTAATTGAAAACTGTTTCACCACATGAAAAGGGCATAAATGTCTTTTTTGTAACAAAGATTCACCATATGAAACGCATACTCACCAATTGGATCATAATGAAAATTATTATTTTTTATAAGGTTAATAATGACAGTGTTTCATTTATATGTTATTTCACCGGATGAAACACACAGATTCACCATATGAACTAAATGAAATACATATATTCACTAGATGAAACATACAGATTCACCATATGAAAGACACGCATTCATTGTATAAAACACAATAGATTTACCATATGAAACACACAGATTCATCATATGAAACATAATAGCTTCACCATATGAAACACAAAGACGTATCATATGAAACACACTAGATTCACCATATGAAACACACAGTTTTCCTAAATCTGGAAAATCAAACACAAAAAACCCCAAATCTGGTAAATTACTTCCAATCTACCTAAAAAAACAGGAATTGTGATATTAATCAACTAAACAAAATAGTCTACATCTTCTTAAACTCGTCAACAATGCGAGTTTCTGTAGATGAAATTGTGAAATTATTGATTTTTGAGTTGAAATCAATGAATGATTTGGGGGGTTTTCAGTCGTGAAGGAAAAGTTGCCTCTGCTCAAAGCCAATTTCATGAGCTTGG
Organism: Saussurea involucrata; assembly: GCA_033807775.1. NCBI lineage: Eukaryota > Viridiplantae > Streptophyta > Magnoliopsida > Asterales > Asteraceae > Saussurea > Saussurea involucrata. The sequence goes on from CM066316.1 coordinate 64,323,273, forward strand.
TGGTTGAGTTGGTGAAATCCTCATCTTTAGTGGAAAGGAAGGAAATAGAGTTGAATTGTTGTATGTGGTGGGGAATTCGTAGCGGAGAAGGTGTTGATAGGTTAGATAGATTGGATTGATCAAAGAGGAATGATAGAAAATGCGTTCAACTTGAATTTATTAGATTAATGTCTATTAAACCCTTCAAGCGTTCTTTTAAATTCTCAAAACTACCCTTGTTTTTTTCTTTAATTACAAAAAAGGCTTTTTTTTTAAAATAACCATTGATTTATTCTAATCAATGGATTAGATTAGTTCTCAAGTTCGTAACCTTTTTTTGGTCCTCACTAGATTTAACCCATATATATATATATATATATATATAGAGAGAGAGAGAGAGAGAGAGAGAGAGAGAGAGAGAGAGATAGAGTGAGAGAGAGGCTCCGTAAAATGCAAATCTTGCATTTGTTGCACACCTTACAAACCACAACGTGCATATGTGAACAATGTGCATATACATATGTATATGCATACGTGCAAGAATATACAAATAATGGACATACATTCATAGCTGATAATGCATATATGCATCTCAGATTATGCATATATGCACATTGGTTTGTAAGGAGTGCAATAAATACATGATTTGTATTTGATTTGTATCCTATATATATATATATATATATATATATATATAGGGAGCTTCAAATGTAAACTTTTTTTTCGTGTAAACCGTGTAAACTCTCGATTTCATAGGTTTATATATATATATATACATACATATATATATATATATATATATATAGAGAGAGAGAGAGAGGGGGGGAGGTTCAAGGGAAAACCTCAAATAATTAGAAAACTAAAGAACAACCTTATAGGCATAGGATTAGATAAATCAAGGGTTATTATTAGAATGACAGTTTTGTAATTAAAAGGAAGTTGAAGGTAAATTATATAACAAGTTATTTGAGGTTGGGGGTAAAATTGGCAAAAGAAAATTAAAAGATCAGATACAAATACTTAGAAACCCTACGTATCATTCTCCCAACTCAAACCCTACCTCTCACAACCTCAAACCCTTGCCCCTCTCTCTGCCGCCGCCACCACCGTCGACCGCCACCACCTCCAACCTACCCTCTCTTCTCTCTGCCGCAACCACCACCGCCGACCGCCACCACCGCCGACCTACCCTTTCTTCTCTCTGCCGCTTCCGCCACCTCCGACCTACCCTCTCTTCTCTCTTCTTTGTTGCCGCCACCACCGCCGACCGTCACCACCTTCATTTCTCTCTCTTCTCTCTCATTTACCGATCTTGCTTCAAATTCTTCTCTCTTCCTCTATTCTCTCTTTAGTTCTTCATTTTGTAAATAGGGTTTCTATTTTTCTTGTATTACGGCGTTGAGTTTCAGACTTAGAGCATGGAGATCGACGGCAAGGAGGTTAAGACTCGGATTTGGGACACTGCAGGTCAGGAACGCCGGCGGCCGTGGAGTCATCGGCGGTAATATGCACAAGTGCATATATGCATTTGTGCATATATATATTATGCATTTCTTGATCTAAGACGAAGATGTGAAGTATATGCGTGAAAATTTTAGTTGATTACGATCTACGTTTTTTTTTGATGTGGAATGTTGTTGATTTGAGCTTAACAGGTGGATTTTTCTGTTATTTTGTTGTGTTTTAGCTGCTGCGATTAATTTGTGTCAAGATTTATTTTATTTAATTATTTTGATAGTCAAATTCCTTTAATACCCTTTTCATTAATTTTAATTATTTTAGCTGTTGATTATTTTAGCTGTTGATTATTTATGTCCTTTAGATTATGTTCAACCAATGACCATAAGAGTGTTCTTTAGTTTTTCGATTATTTGAGGTTTTCCCCTAAACCTGACCCTATATATATATATATATATATATATATATATATATATATATCATATATTCGGACAGGTCGGGTGAGGGTTTTGGATCCCCAAACCCGATACTACTTAGCCGAAATTTTATCAGGTACGGGTTCTCAGATTTCGGGTGAAGCTTCGGTCGGATTTTGGGCTCTTTTTTGGGGCGGGGCGGGGCGGGTTTGTTTGTTAGTAACTGTTAAATATCTAAATACTCATCGTTCAAAAAATAAGAGATCAAAACCAATTTCTTTAACTAAAATAATAATTCAAATTCTGTTAAAAAATATTATATGTATTATAATGTCATGAAAAAATTATATAACTATTATAAGAACAAATAAAAAGAATGAACATTTCTCTAGTTCTTGTTCCTTTCTTTATTTGTTTGAGGCCGTTTACTAGGGGCTGTAAACGAACCGAACGTTCAGCAAACCGTTCGTGAACCGTTCGGCGGGAAGTTCGTTTATGTTTGTTTATTTAATAAATGAACGAACATGAACACGTTTTTTTGTTCGTTTAGTTAAATAAACGAACATGAACAATGGTCTCGTTCGTTCATTTATGTTCGTGAATGTTCGTTCATTTATGTTCGTTAATGTTTGTTCGCTTATGTTCGTTTATGCATGTTAATATATATAAACATATTTATATAATATGAAATTAATGTGTAAAATCATCAAGTAAATTGATCTTTTAAAATTTATTTTTTATACCTCCTAAGTTAACCCGGTTTTTCATTTTGTTAAGGTATTTTTTACAAACGAAATGATGAGTACGGTGGTTGGCTTTTGTTCATTTGGGTTCGTTCGTTTATGTTCATTTAAGTTCGTTCGTTTACGTTCCTTTATGTTCATTTAAGTTTGTTCGTTTACGTTCGTTTAACTCTTAATGAACGAACATAAACGAACACGAACAAACAAAAATTCTTAACAAACGAACATGAACACAAAAAATCTCGTTCGTTTACCGTTCGTATTCGTTCGTTTGTTCGGTTAAGTTAAGCGAACGAACATGAACAAGTGTTCGTTCGGTTAGTTTACAGCCCTATCGTTTACCAAACATATTATAGGTAAGGGCATATCGACAAGAGTCGTCAATCAATGTAATTTTAAATGTATTGTTCAATCGAAATGATAACAAAATATATTTTTTAAATATATTTTAGTGACCCAATTATAAATTTTAAAGTGTATTAGAATAACATCGATTAGCTCGGTATTTGTGATTCTCAACCAATAAAATATATGATAGCGATAAAAACTTACCCTGTAACAATTTTGTAAACTGCCTCTTAGTTGGGCCAAGTTGAGAAAAATCTGGTCCTCTTCGCAGTTTGCTCATTTGCTATTTTGCTATATTAATTGGAATTCTGGATACAAATAGCCCATTTTTAAAAAAGAATCAAAATTGGACCCATTTTAGTGATTTGCATTGCTAATAAATACTAATTGGCCCACTAGGATTACGTTGGGGTTGGACTACAAACATAGAGTGATGAATCCAATCAAGCAGAGATTAAGAGAAATTTATGGTTATGCAAAATAAATAATCAAAAAATGTAATTGTTTTAGCTCATATATATATAGTTGGATTCCGATAAGAAGTTAAAGTTAACGTAAAAAGCGTGAGAACATTAGAATGAGATGCACCGAAATGCACTGGATCAATTTTCTTTGTACATTGACGATCGTTCTCGTGTTTTTTCTTAAATAGTTAGAGTTCTCGTTTGAACTCACCTATATATATATATATATATTGTGTGTGTGTTAATATATGCATGTGTGTATATTGGTAATATATATTTTTTCAAAAGAAAATATATTAAATAAAAATAAACTTTATATATATATATATATAAGTGCACAAATACATACCGTCCAGATGAAGGGCTCCTAGGGTGTTCTTCAGTTTTCCATTTTTTTGAGGTTTTCCCTTGAACCTCTCTCTCTGTCTCTCAATATATATATATATATATATATAGGGTCCTCTTCTTTTGTTAACCGTCTAATTAGTGTTAACCATGTTAACTTTTTTGGACCAATAGGAATCAAGATAGGTTACTGGTTTGGTAGGGGTAGTTTAGGAATTTCAGAATTTTAATTATTTATGGGTTATTTACTTTCCTAGTTTCATGCACAAGATATTTTTGGTAGTTATTAATGATAATCTTAATCTTCTAAAACCCATTTTCATTTTTGGTAATTATTAATGATAATCTTAATCATCTAAGCCCATTTTCAAACATAATCTTCATCTTCACGTTCCAGAGATTCTTTTCACGTTTTTTTTTGCATAGATGCACGATTTCAAACTACATATATGCACATCATATAAATGAATATATGCACATATTAATACTGCATATATGCATACCTTAGAAATGCATATATACACATCATAGAATTGCATATATGCACATCAGTTGAATATATGAAGATAAAAAGTGCATATATGCACAACTATAAATCTGTGTAAAGCTGTGTGTAAACCATAAATATATGTAAAATTAAATATATGTAAAATTGCATACATGCACAACCATAAATCTGTGTAAACCATAAATCTATGTAAACTTGCATATATGCACAACCATGTTTTTGTGTAAACCTGCACATATGCACATAAACAAAATAGTGTGTATCCATAAGAATAATCAAACCAACCTGACAAATAATCATATGCACAGTGTATGTGCATATATGCACATCAGTTGCATATATGAAGATCAAAAAAGTGCATATATGCATTTAAAACTGTATATATGCACATCATATAATTGCATATATGCACCTCTTAAAATTGCATATATGCACTTCAAGAACCATCCAACGGCTCAACTTATTCCCAAATTGTGTTGGTATCAGCATATCTCGATTATTATCCATAATCAAATCTACTAAACAATAAACAAACAAATTCAACAAAAAAACCACTTTCATTGCCTTTTTTAATGTGCTAAAATGAAAAACTAAAAGTCATAGAACATCTAATAATACCTGATCATCAAAAGTTACAAAACCCTAACACTAGATTGTTTCATGAACAGATCAAGTTCAAAAAATTGTGTTTGAAATCAGCCATAGCTAGAAGTATCTCTTCTGATTGGTCTTGGAACTTTTCGACCAAATTTTTTAATCGAATTAGCTCGTAAAATGTCTTGCTCGGTTGTTCTTCTGATTGGAATTGTTCCTTCCGGGCATAATTCACCTGATAAGGTCCATAATTGATGGGTTTCATAGCTCATTTCTTGTTGATCATGGCCATCTGGTCGTTCTGGTGGATCCTAAACAGACAAAATTAAAAATTTAATAAAAAAAACAATGAATTTTATTAATATCAATTCAGAAAGAAAAAAAATGAACCCACCAATGGTTTTGTTCCTTTCTCAAAAAAGTAGTACGTGAATTGATTTGACAGTAGGTTTGTTGATCTTCATAAGATGATCTTTGACCAATTTCATCTGGGTTGACTCTTTACGTGGCCGGAAAAGTTGGTGGTTCGGCCGGAATTCTTTAGCTGAGGTCGCCGGAAAAATAAACAAAAACAGCAAGAGAATGAAAACAAAAACAGAAGTGATTTGAGAGATTTCAAAACAAGAAAATGATGCGGTAGGGAAGTTGAAAGAATGCAGGCATGTTAGATTTCAATGATGGAATAGGTAAAAGGAAAAGGTTATCATTTCCTTAAATGTAGGGATTGGGTTAATTGTTTCCTTAAATGTAGGGATTGGGTTAAATGACAATAATAACCCTATGCATATATGCTGCAAGTGAAATCAGCCATGTGTTTATTTTAATTATGAATTAAAAAATTCTTTTAATCTTAGCCATTGATTTTGATGATTAACGGCCTAGATTAGTTAATACAGTTAACACTAATTAGACGGTTAACAAAAGAAGGGCCCTATATATATATATTAAAGTATAATAATTAATTAATTTAATAACCTTAAAGTGTAAAAAATTTAACAATTTTTATTTTGCAAACATAATTACGGATTTGGTGTCTGTGATTTATGTGGTTATTATAAAATTAATCCGTCTAGTAAAGACAATAAATAAAAATGACAAAAATTCTTTCACGGATAATGGACTTTAGGGACCAGTTTTGATGAGTCCAAATCTCTAGCAAAAAAAGCTTAGGGACCAGTTTCATAACACCCAACATACCACCATAGGGACAAATCCGTAATTAACTCCATTACTTTTCCTAAGAGTAAATTACGGATTTGGTCCCTATGGTATGTAAAAATTTATAGATTAGGTCCCTTAGTTTCTTTCATTACATAAAAAAACGTCCGGGTATGAAGATTCTTATGTATCTGGTGCTTCACACTAACGACCGCCAAACTTTTCCGTTAAATATGATATTTTTACAAATCTTTATGTTTACCATTTTTCAAACCACATGGACCAAATCTGTAATTTACTCTAAACAATATTTATATTTTATGTATTATATATTTATATTTTTTGTATTTGTGTTTTATAAATTATATTATATATATTTTTGGGAAGGTGTCTTAGACTATGTCTAGACTAATCCATTGACAACTTATGACTGTAATACATCAACCCTGATTAAACCTCAGTGACCACAATTATTTTGTACGCCTGGATTCAAAGTGATCACAATTGTTGTGTACGCCTAGATTCAAACACTGGGTAGATGGAATATTCCACCACATTCTCCAGAGCCTTAACCAGTACGCCACAACCCTTGTGGTTAAATTATATAATATTATATTTTATAAATTATATTATATATTTATAATTATATTTAATATATCTATATTTATATTCAACGTAAATATTTATGTTTGTAAATTATTTATATTTTATATATTTATAAACTATACTAATTTATCTTTTATAAAATTTGTTTTGGATTTATATTTATATTTTATGTATTTGAATTTTTCATCTATGCAATTTATATATTGATTTGCTTTGCGTCTATATCATAAATTTTGTGATGAAAGTGTGCAAAATATTGATTTATATGTTAAATTTTTAGTATTTAGTTTACAAATAATTTAAAATTATGCCACAAATACTAAATCAACTCATTTGCACTAATAGTGTAGGTGGAGGTTCAGATATGTACATATGAATATATAAACGCTAATCAAATCAATATACAAACTTTATAGATGTCAAGTTTAAATACACAAAATATAAATATATATACAAAATAAATTTTATAAAAGATAAATAGAGTATAATTTTTAAATATATAAAATATAAATAATTTATAAATACAAACGTTAAATCAAATCAATATACAAATTGCATTGATGGAAGGTTCAAATACATAAAATATAAATATGAATACAAAATAAACTTTATAGAAAATAAATAGAGTATAACTTTAAATATAAAAAATAAAAATAATATATAAATACAAACGCTAAATCAAGTCAATATACAAATTGCATAAACGAAAAGTTTAAATACATAAAATATAAATATAAATACAAAATAAACTTTATAAATAATATAAAGTATAAATAATTGATAAATAAAAATGTATACATTGAATATAAATAGATAAAATAGAAATATATAATCTATTTTATAAAATATAAATATAATCTAATTTATAAAATACAAATACAAAAACAAAAACATAAAAATATAATACATAAATTATAAGTATAGTTTAGAGCAAATTACAGATTTGGTCCATGTAGTTTGAGAAATGGTAAAAATATAGAACGTTTGCAAAAAAAAGTCATATTTAATAGAAAAGTTGGACGGTCGTTAGTGTGCATGGCCGGAGAACGGTGTGCTACGAAAGAAAACATAATAACATAACTAATTAACATACACGGGAAAACGAGCTACTACAAAGTTGCATCAAAAGTATTGGTTTAGGAGACCAAAATTAAGACGACATGGTTATATCTACAATATTTGTAATAACCGGGTTTCTTTGAAAGTTAAATATAAGTTGGTGTGTGTAGTGTGAAGAATAAAAGTTTGGTGGCTTTAGTGTGAATAAAGGAAATAGGGTTAAAACCCCTAAATCCTCATTTCTATTCCTCATTTTTGGAAGTGCGGTTGAGTGTGTGTTTTGTGTGTGAAAAAACTTTGTTATTTGGAAGGAAGAGCTTGGGATTGGGAGCTTTGGAGTGTGAATCACCATCTTCTTCAAGTTAATTTCCTTCTCCTTAATCCTTTAAAACTCTTGAGTAATGCTTGGAAGCTTATTGTGGATTTTGATTGCTGAGGTTTTATTTTGGAGTTTGATTTTGAGCGACATCTCCCCAAGAGAGTGAATGTGCGGTCTGTGAGTTTTACCCTAACCAAATCGGTGTGGGAAATCGAATGGAATAGCTAACTTAATCGTTTTGAAAAGCAATCCCCTTGATTGTCGTGGCTTAAAACCGATTTTGGGTCGAATTACATGATTTATTGAGGTTTCCGGAGTTGGCCTGTTCGATAAAAAGACCATTGTCCAGAAGGCGCTCTATCCGAAAAGTTTTACTCGGAAAACGCCAATATCCGGATGGAACCGGAAAACTTAGTACCCGGAAACCCTTGGGAGTCCGGACGGGATTCAGAAGTTTGGTATCGAAAATTGTTAGAATCCAAATGGATCCGGATTGTTCGTGTCCGAAAGTAGGTGGTTGTCCGGAAGGGGATTGCCCGGAAAAGTGATGGGTGTCGGTAGTATCCGGAAACCAGGTATTCGGTTAATAACCAGGAAGTTGTGGGAGCCGGATAGCTGTCCGGAAACTCCCATTGGTTGTGTCTGTGCCGAGAACCTTTGGGCTTCTTTTAGCGTGTCGAGTGGGGAGTGTCTTAAGGAGCTCGAGAGTGATTTGGAAATAATGCTCGAGTGGCTTTCGATATGTTGGTGTGCGGTTTGAGAGTAGCAATTTTGTTGGTCCCGAAGGGTTATACAAGTTTGTAGAAGGGGGGGGGGGTGAATACAAACACACGATTTTTACTTTCTAAATTGTTTATTGATAAATCAAAACAATTTACAACTTGTTGCGGAACAAGATTAAGGATTAACCTAATCTAAACAAGTAGGGTTCTTCTTATATACTGCATCCATTTAATTCTTAGCAGTGTTACTTTACACGTGGCAGCAGCTGAGTGGTTGCATGTTTTGACCTTTGTAGACAACCTTAGTAGCCGCATGGTGCACAGTGTAGAATCAGAGTTTGTTGTACGATTCTAGACAGAAGGTAGGTCCGTTCTGACATTTCATACGGAGACGTGCAAGGGAGGTAAGACAATAGTACTTTGTAAGGAGACTTCATGATCAGCTTTCGTTGAATCAGTACTTTATCAGCGAATGATAAAGCTCAGCGATTGCTGAAGTCTTCTACTTGATACTTCACGTTGAATGGACAATTCTGTGACTTCGCTGATATCCGCATCAGTTCATTAGTAGACTTGTCGCTGGTTCTTGGGCTTAATCTTCGACTTCAGCGTAGAACCTTTGTTGACGTGAAACTTGTCTTCAGGAATCATAAGTAAACAACTAAACTATCAGCGATCATCACAGAGATTGAACATGCTCAGAGCTACTGGATGAACAGTGTTCGCTGAATGTCTAATCTAAAGAGCGAGAGTTCCTATCAGCGGTACTGTAAAGTCTTAGTACTTATCAGCGATAGTGAAACTCTAATACATATTGTTACTTACAATTTTCACTAAGTGTTAAAGAGAGGGTCATTATCAAATCACCGAGGGTCTGGATCAACAATCTCCCCCTATTTGATTATGACATAGCAACAAAGAAAATTGCTAAGTATGAAAACATAAGGATAAAAAGAACTCATAAAATATTTGCCCCTTTTACTGTTTTCTGGGATCTTTTAAGTACTGACGGAGTAAAGTACATTCGCTGAAAATTTTCTTTTAACTTCGTATAAGATTACAGAGGGAAGTAAAAATTACAAGTACAACAAATTTAAATTACAAGTACAAAAGAGGTAAGCTAATAAGGATAGAAGATGTTGGTGCAAGTGTACCACATCTCTATATATTTATATATATTTATTTTGATGATTACAAACACAACGCATTATTGTTTATCTAACAATTTAATCCAAGTGTGCAGTTGTTAAAGAACACGAAGATTTAATCTGAAGGGTTCAAGACGGAAGTGTTTACGTCGTCATTATTGTTTATAACTAATAATGATAAACACCCTAAAATAATATACCACTTGGATATTTCTAAAAACCCAACAATTTATTTTAACATGGTTTTGAGAAGATTCAGCAAGATTTGGTTGCAGTTCTGGAAGGTCCTTTTCTGACGGCGGTATACCGTGGAGAATACTCGGTATACCGCGGGTACACTTTTGGCGGTATACCGCGGGTGTTCAGCCGGTATACCGCGGCAGTCCGTGTGCATCTCTGATTGGTTGAAGTGGCTTTTCCTGACGGCGGTATACCGCAAGACCCAGCCGGTATACCGCGGGTACTTTTTCCTGCCAACTTTGCATGTAGCCGTTTGGTGTGTCAGCGCACTTTTCTGACGGCGGTATACCGCATGCTTTTGGCGGTATACCGCGGCTGCACAAAGCCGTTGGAGCTTCCTGATATATATACATGCATGCTGGAGAAGAGAAGGAAGACCTAAGACAACAACAACAGTAACAACAAGCAGCAACCACTCTCAGCTCTGATACCAAATGTTAGACAACCAAGGGGGGGGGTAAGGTTGTATTTTAAAACTTTTACTTTCAAAAATTCTTTTTACAAATAAATACAGAATAAATAGAGCAGAGTATAAATAAATAAGTATACAACAATTATATAAACAGATATAATTTAAATACACAGAGATTATATAAATAAATATAAATGCAAAGCAGTTTATATAAATAAATATATAACCATTTAAATACTAAATGTAAATCGCATGAGAAAGATAATCTGTTAGCTAATGCTTTTCAAAATAGCAATGATAAAGTGTTAAAAATGCTAAATATGTCTAATCGCATAAATTGTCGTAAAGGCATTGGTTCCGATACATGTGTTGATAAATGTTCGTGTAAACCCATTAAAAGATTTTTTGCATCTCCTAAAGTTGATACGAGAAAACCTCCATACATGTCAAAAATAAAAAATGTGAATTATGGAAGGAAACCGCATGCGTTTATGTATAATAATAAGTTTGCGAATCCTAAGAAAAATGTTAATCCGCATACTTCTTTTTACGTCTATGATGAATACGATCGTAAAATTAAAATGGTTAGAAAATGGATTCCGAAAGGAATGTTTAATGTTGATAATCCCGGTGGGATGCGTTTGTGGTTTTAAACCATTTATATGGCTTTGTATGTTTGTCGTGTTTGTTTTATGTCGACAACATATTTTTTGCAGTTTATGTTTTTATACTAACTGTTAAAAGGACCCATAAGAAAAGGGTACCACGAAAAATTTTCTTTGCCTTTTGTAGGTGTTTCCTGGCGAGGATACAATACGTGCTTCCTGACGAGGATATAATACGTGGTTACCTGCCGAGGTTATAATACGTGGTTACCTGCCGAGGTTATAATACGTGGTTTCCTGGCGAGGTTATAATACGTGGTTACCTGCCGAGGTTATAATACGTGGTTACCTGCCGAGGTTATAATACGTGGTTACCTGACGAGGTCATAATACGTGGTGATTTTTTTTAATCACATAAAATTAACCGAATATTGAAGCCTTAAGATCCGTTTTGGTGCAAGTGTTTCGTATTGGTTTGTATATCTTTGTCTCTATTGCTTTTTGCATTTTATTTATTTTTTTTTTTCCCTCAAATTTTATAAAATCAAATTGATATCGTTATTAATTTGAGGGGGAGCGTTTTAGCTCTTTTACCCATGAGATTATGCTCTCTCAAATATATGCATATTTTGAGGGGGAGCATCTCTCGAGGGGAAGCATACCGTCTTTCTTGACCCTTTTTGTTTCGACAAACGGGGGAGAGAAACCGCACATGCTCTTGCTTAGCGGTTGTGTTTGTCATCATCAAAAAGGGGGAGATTGTTGGTGCAAGTGTACCACATCTCTATATATTTATATATATTTATTTTGATGATTACAAACACAACGCATTATTGTTTATCTAACAATTTAATCCAAGTGTGCAGTTGTTAAAGAACACGAAGATTTAATCTGAAGGGTTCAAGACGGAAGTGTTTACGTCGTCATTATTGTTTATAACTAATAATGATAAACACCCTAAAATAATATACCACTTGGATATTTCTAAAAACCCAACAATTTATTTTAACATGGTTTTGAGAAGATTCAGCAAGATTTGGTTGCAGTTCTGGAAGGTCCTTTTCTGACGGCGGTATACCGTGGAGAATACTCGGTATACCGCGGGTACACTTTTGGCGGTATACCGCGGGTGTTCAGCCGGTATACCGCGGCAGTCCGTGTGCATCTCTGATTGGTTGAAGTGGCTTTTCCTGACGGCGGTATACCGCAAGACCCAGCCGGTATACCGCGGGTACTTTTTCCTGCCAACTTTGCATGTAGCCGTTTGGTGTGTCAGCGCACTTTTCTGACGGCGGTATACCGCATGCTTTTGGCGGTATACCGCGGCTGCACAAAGCCGTTGGAGCTTCCTGATATATATACATGCATGCTGGAGAAGAGAAGGAAGACCTAAGACAACAACAACAGTAACAACAAGCAGCAACCACTCTCAGCTCTCTTATTTATATATATATATTTTATAAAACATTTTTTATAAAATATCCAAGTGTGAGATATTATACAAGAGTGATTACCCATTGTGAGTTATACTCCTCTTGTAAGTATTTGAATAACGGGTGTGTGATCCTGTACATCTCATAGCAGAAGCTTGAGAATCAATTACGTTACCTTTGTACTTGGTTTGTATTTCTACCGTAAAGAATACATTTATTGGATCGTGTCGGGAAGTGTCTCGGCTGCTGGTTTATCACAGTTGGTGGTAAATCAGTAAATCTCTGTGTCAAGTATCTCTATCCCTTATCTTTTTATTCATTCCGCTGTGCTATATTATATTTATTTATATAAACTGCTTTGCATTTATATTTATTTATATAATCTCTGTGTATTTAAATTATATCTGTTTATATAATTGTTGTATACTTATTTATTTATACTCTGCTCTATTTATTCTGTATTTATTTGTAAAAAGAATTTTTGAAAGTAAAAGTTTTAAAATACAACCTTACCCCCCCCCCTTGGTTGTCTAACAGAAGAAATACAAGGAAATCCTATCAGCCTTCAAGAGGTTCTTCCTTAATGAGAAGTTCATCAAGGGTCTTTGTTGTTGGGATCATCCAGTCAGGGACTGTTACTCCTTGATCTCGTTTATTCTTTGCTTCAGCAAAGATCAAGGGTTTGAGATAACATGCCTGAAGATCGCGTCTAAATTCACACCAATAGATGAGATCCCTGAGCTGTTCAATGGGAGTGATGGGAAGCTCAGAGACACGTTGAAAACGTTGTCCTTCATCTTAGTCGAGAAAGAAGATACCATAAGGTTCGCTTATGACTTTACCAGGGACGAAACGTTCACCAGGTGGCAGAGAGGTATCCAGCGCTGAGAGATCAGGATCAGGACCAAGTACTTCAGCACGTGAAAAACCAATACATGTTTCGTTCCGGATAGGAGGACCTGAATCTGATGGTTTGGACTTTTTCTTTGCAGAGGCCCTTCTTTGATGAGTCGCAAGAGGAGGAGGAGGAGGAATATCCACAGCAGAAGAAACCAAGTCGATATGAGAATTTATGATTTTCTCGACATGGCTCTTATATTGTGAGGTAGATCGCTGAATGGCTATTCGCATCTCCAACCATTCAGAGAAACCGTACTTATTGATCGTAGCAGCATAGATGTTTTCCTTAGTACCGTTTTCTCTGAATAGATCGACCTTAACAACTGGAACATCTATGGTCGACTTTCCTCTGATGAATACCTTGGGAATTTTGGCAGCCCGATATCGATAGTGCAGTCTTTCTTTGCACCATTCCAAGGTAGAATCAGATACCTTGGTCTTTTCTTCAACGATCTTCTGGGCGTCTTCCCATAACTGACGTTTGACTTCGATGGGAGCTCTTTTCAGTTTGGGGTCATTCACCCATTCTTGGGCAAGCTGGATGGCGAGGGCCTTATCTTTTTCTTCAGCTTCCTTCTTTTCGGCGAGTAATCTTTTGGCTTTAAGATGATCAGCGAACTCTTTCTTTGATAACCTGAACTTTGTGGGAACAGGGACTTTGGAGCGAGGGAGGATGATTCGCTGATCTTCGAATTTCTTGATCATTTCTTCTCTCCTTTTCTGATCCTCTTCACTTAGCTTTTGAGGAGCTAAGGAAGGTCTGTTTTTGTGAGAGAGAAGTTGTTCTTCAGTTTCATCGGTCTCAGTGATTAAATCCAAGACCGGGATTATTTCTTCAGCTCTTGTGGCTGGGATTATTGTTGGTGCAGCAGTGGGGACTTCAGCTGGATCCTCAAACAGGGGAGAGGACTAGCTGAAACACAGCGATTGTTTAAGTAAGAACATGGGAAGAAAGAGATAGAGAAAAGAATGGGGTTTAAGTGTATAGAGGTTTTATGGAGAGGAGAACTGAGATTGCGAAGGGATAGAGAAGGGATGCAGTGTAAGGGAAGAGAAGATGATGTACCTGACAAACTGGCTTTATTTGAAGGATGGCCAGATTGCCTTCTGCAGCGAGGCCTTTGTCAGCTTCAGACGCTGCAGGCTTTGTCTTGGTCGTCTCCCCTGAAGGTTCATTTATTGAAATCCCTTTCATACGGACCTTCTTGGGCTCAACGAAGAAGAAGTCATCATCATCATATTTAGGGGATGATGATGGTTCTTCATCATCGATATCGATGGGTTCTTCGTCTTCAACTTCTTCTTCTTCAGATTCGACCTCATCAGCGTAAGGTTCAGTCACATCAGCAACAGATTCCTTGTGTTGCTCTTCGAGTTGCTCCCCCTCAGATACAGAGGGAGGTTTCTCGGTTCCCTCAGGGTTTTCAACTCCCTGAGGTTGTGAAGCAGAAGTAGCAGCAGCATTTTCGTTTTTCTCCCCCTCCGAATTATGGGGAAGATCTTCAGCTTTCTTCTCCCCCTCTTCCACATTATGAGTGGGGGAAGAAACAGATTGATCAGTAGCAGCAACAGTCATAGGATTACTGTCTTCCAGGCCAGTAAGTCCCATGAAGGTTTCAATCACAACTATTCTTGCTTCTAGGCCAGAAATAGTAGGACTGGTCTTTTGGAGATCATTTCGATCGGCCTGAGTAAAGTGAGACTTTGGGGCATCCAGGCGATTGAGTATCTACTGAAGGAGATCTTTGACCGTGGTGACCTCACCCTTAAGAGTACCAACCTCTGTCTTCAGTGATGTGACTTCATTGGACAGAGTGGTGAAGTTTGTTGCCAGGGTTGTGTTGGTGAGGTTGAGATTGTTGATGTTTGTGGAAGTTTCAACGAGAGTGGTAGCAAAAGTTCCTATGCTGCCATCCACCTTCTCCATATCAAGAATAATATGACCTTTTACTTTCTTGAAGAATAGAGTCTTATCGATTTTACCACGCTCAAATTGTTCAATATGGAGATAAGTAGAGAGAGTGTCATACCATGCACGAGGAGCTTGTTTTAAGCCGTAAAGTGCCTTATCCAGTTTATAAACATAACCTGGATGCTTAGGATCTGAGAATCCTGGAGGTTGTTCCACATAGACTTCTTCATTCAGCTTTCCATTAAGAAACGCTGACCTAACATCCATTTGATAAACTTTGAAGTCTTTGTGTACAGCGTAGGCTAAGAATAGACGAATAGATTCTAGTCTTGCTACTGGAGCAAATGTTTCGTCGTAGTCTATACCTTCCTTTTGTCTGTATCCCTGAGCAACAAGACGAGCCTTGTTTCGGGTTACAGTTCCATGTTCGTCCAACTTGTTTCGATAGACCCATTTAGTGCCTATCACTGTCTTGTCAGTTGGTCTTCGAACAAGTTTCCAAACTTTGTTTCTTTCAAATTCTGTCAGCTCTTCTTGCATAGCACTGACCCAGTTTGGATCTTGGAAGGCATCATTTGTTTTCTTTGGTTCAATCAGAGAAATAAAGTTAACAAATAAACAAATGTTACCTGCACTTCATCGAGTCTGAACACTAGCATTTGGATCACCAAGTATTTGATCAATTGGGTGATTAATAGTCCATCGCTGAGCAGGAGCATGAGTCGCTGACTCAGCCTGAACTGGAGGGACTGAAGATGAGGCTTCAGCAACTTCTGGTATATCAGTCAAGAAAGGAGTAGGTGCAGATGTCATTACATTTACTGATTGCTGAGAAGTAGATGGAATGTCTGAGATATTTTGTTCAGAAGCAGTCATAGTGTTTAGAGGAACAACTGAGACCCATGAAGTTTCAGCTTCACTAGTCTGCATGTTTGGGATGATAGTGGGACCATCATCTTCAACGGTATGAGTATGAGGAGTGGGAATATCTTCTGAATCACCAAGATGAGAAAACATCCATTGATTCAGTTCTTCAGTATCAGCAGAGGGTCGAGAATTTGCTGAACGGGATTCTTCAAAGGTGACGTGAATAGTTTCTTCAACAGTCTGTCTTCTTCGATTGAAGACTCTGAAGGCTTTGGAGACTGAGGAGTATCCAAGAAAGATTCCAACATCAGCCTTAGGATCAAACTTTCCAAGGGCATCTTTGTTGTTCAGTATGAAACACTGACATCCAAAGATGTGAAGAAAGCTAATTGAAGGCTTTCTCCCATGGAAAAGTTCATAGGCTGTCTTGTTGAATCTTTTGACTATCAGCGACCTGTTTTGCGTAAAACAAGCAGTGTTGACAGCTTCTGCCCAAAACTGAGTAGGCAGGTGAGAATCGCTGAGCATTGAACGTGCAGCTTCAATGATAGTTCTATTTCGTCTTTCAGCGACTCCGTTTTGTTGCGGTGTTCTCACTGAAGAAAAGTTGTGAGAAATACCCTTACTCTCAAAGAAGGAATCAAGAGAACTGTTTTTAAATTCAGTCCCATGATCACTCCTTATTGAGCGAACGGTCAAGTTGTTCAGGACTTCCATTTTCCTGACAAAGGTGATGAGTTCTTCAGGGGTGTCACTCTTAGAACGGAGAAACATTACCCAGGTATAGCGAGAGAATTCATCAACTATGACCAGTGTATATTTCTTTCCAGCGATGGATTGTTTGTTAACAGGGCCAAACAAATCCATATGGAGAAGTTGTAGAGGAGATGACACTAAGGAGACTTGCTTTGATTTAAAGCTTGCTTTGGTCTGCTTCCCTTTCTCACACACTGAACATAAGGACTCCTTGGCGTATGAGTGTTGAGGTAGACCAGTGACTAACTCTTTAGAAGAAATAGTGTTCAGTGTCTTGAAGTTGAGATGGGAGAGCCTCTTATGCCATAACCAGTTGGCATCAGATGAGGCTTTTGAGAAGAAACAGGAGTTCTCAGTGGTTGTTGATTTTATGTTTATAACGTAAACATTTTCCAAACGATAACCGCTGAGAGCTATCTTCTCCTTTTTGTCAGAGACAAAGCATGATTCCTTAGTAAAGATTACTTTGTTACCCATGTCGCAAAGCTGACTGATGCTTAGTAGATTATGCTTCAGCCCTTCAACATATGCGACTCTTCTGAAGGTTGTTGTACCATTAGAGAGTACACCAAACCCTCGGGTATGTCCTTTTCCGTTTCCACTGAAAGTCACAGAGGGACCCTTATCTTCCTTATATTCAGTGAGCAGGTTCTTCTTACCAGTCATGTGTCTAGAGCATCCGCTATCGAGATACCAGATACCCTTCTTAACCTGCAAACAAATGAAGATTAGTTTGACTTGGGCACCCATTTCATCATGTGCACACACTTGTCAGTGGAGGTAGATGGAATGGAAGGTTCAACATTCTTCGCAGCATTTGAAGATTCAGCTTTATCAGTCTTCACTTTGGTTAATTTCTTAACCTCAGTGGTCTTCTTTGCCTTGGGAGCAATAATCTTCACCTTAGCTATTTTTTCAGCTTTGGTGGCTGTAGGGCACTTACTAGCAATATGATCTGTAAGTCCACGGTGATAACATTTCCTATAACTAAAAGTAGTTCTAGGACCATTTGCATGCTTAGCCGTTAGTTTTAAATGAGCAGGGCTAGTACAAAGTATACATCTGGCATTGGAAATGAGAGGAACTTTCAGTAATTCAGATTTCCTACCAGTTATATCCACTTTAAGTCTAGGAGTAGATCGCTGAATAAATCCAGGGATCTTGTTCTTAGAAGTAGAGGGATAAGTCACTGCCGCTTTAGAAGCATTCAGCTTAGGTACACAAGTACCCTTCTGAGGTTTTTGGTTAAAAGCAATTCCTTTACCTTTGTCTTTAGAGACTGAGGTAGGTTTTGGATAAATAATTTTCTCTTTACCTTTCGAAGTTAAGGTAGAGATTTCCTCAGGGATGGGAGGTTTTGAAGAGGAACACTGAGATGGGAAAGTGTCAGGGATTGAGGATACGAACATTTCAAACTTAAGCATGGAACAGTCAGTGGTTTGTTCTAGAGTATCAGCTTTGTAACCAAGACCACGTTTATCACTCAGGGGAATCTGAGACTTAATTATCTCAGTGATCTTTGTTGAGGAGTTATACCATCCATCAACAATAGCTTTTTCAGCTTTTAATGCAGCGATAGCTTCTTCGCGTTCGATTTTGACTAGCTGATTTAAATGAACTTGATATTTAAAATCTTCTTCAATTTTAGAAAGCTTTTCTATTTGAAGGTGACAGTTTTTAAGCTGTTCAGCGAGGTCAAGGTTTTGATTTTCAATAACAGTTTTTCCATTCATGGCTTCATATAAACTTCTAGTCAAGAGATCGATCTTTCGAAGACTATCAGCTTCATCAATATTTAAAATATTGGTAAAGAAGGAAGGTGACACCTTAGTAGCAGAGGTTGAAGTAGAGGGAATGTCAGAATTTTCTTCCTCATCTTCAAGTTTGGCCATGAGACATAGATTGGCTTCATCATCATCTTCAGAGTCAGATGAGTCTTCTTCGTCAGAGGCAGCCCAATCATAGTCAGCCATCAGGCCTTTGCCTTTCTTCTTAAAGGTTTTCAGCTTTGAATACCTTTCTTTCAGCTTTTTGTATTTTTCATCTCTAGTCCTGGGAGTAAAGTTTTTCTTGGGAAAAGCTGAGGATCTAGAGACTTTCTTTGACCTGCACTCGCTAGCAAAATGTCCTATCTTTTCACAGCTATAGCAAGTAGCAGTAGCCTTATCAACAGGGGTTGATGATCTTGGCTTGTCAGTAATAGCAAGAGGTTTGTTCTTTCTGAAATTACTCTTTCTAGCAAATCTCCTGAACTTATTAGCCAGGAATGCCAGAGTTTCATCATCATCTGAAGCGTCAGAATCTGATGAACATTCAGAGTTAGTTTCCAACTCAGTGACAGTGATAGTAGATCGTTGAGTGTAAGGTAACTCTGAGAGTAAAGCAACAGGGGTGCTTTTGGAATCTTTTACAAGATTCTTCTTAAGATGACTCGATTGCTCATGATTAAGCATCGTGCCATATAAGGTAGAAATAGTCATGGATTTTAGATCCTTTGATAGCTTGAGACACATTGAATAATTGTCCCAGCTTTCAGGTAAACATTCTAAGAACTTTGTCAGTACTTCAAAGTTAGAATATTCCTTACCAATGGTTTTAAGATCTATTATTAAGCAGTTAAAACGTTGGTGTACTTCAGAGAGAGATTCATTCTTACCACAAATAAAGCTTTCGTACTGTCTTACCAGGTTGATCTTACGTGAGTCCGGGACTTCAGAAGTACCTTCATACTGAACACAGATTGTGTCCCACATGGCTTTGGAGGTCTTCAGGTTCATGACGGAATGGTAGACTTCGTCAGGAAGAGCCATGGAAAGAATGGATCTGGCTTTAGTGTCGAGAGCCACTTTCTTCTTATCTTCATCAGTCCACATATGAATTTCCTTGGGAACCAACCTTTCTGGAATAGTAGCTCTATTCTCAGCGGCTGGAACTTCAGGATCAATTCTTATAGGAATATATGGACCATTTTCGATGTAATAAGGTATAGTTGGGTCTACGCCTTCTAAGAAGAGAATCAACCTATTTTTCCACAGATTAAAGTTATCTCTGGAGAATCTAGGGGGTTTTGCAAGAGAACCGTTGTCAATATAGTTTGTGTTTGTGTTGGTAGCCATTTTAAGAAATAGCAAGGAAGAAGAGATTAGTATAGATAAGATCTTGTTTATGAGATTAAACAAATCTGCTCTGATACCACTTGTTGGTCCCGAAGGGTTATACAAGTTTGTAGAAGGGGGGGTTGAATACAAACACACGATTTTTACTTTCTAAATTGTTTATTGATAAATCAAAACAATTTACAACTTGTTGCGGAACAAGATTAAGGATTAACCTAATCTAAACAAGTTAAGAACACTAAGTTTCTTGCACTAGAATAAAGATAGAAAGGAGATAAGAAAATTACGAATAATAACCTAACACACAGTAGTAAGGAAGAAGAAGATGGCCCGAGCACTTCATTTCTAAAGTAGGGTTCTTCTTATATACTGCATGCATTTAATGCATAGCAGTGTTACTTTACACGTGGCAGCAGCTGAGTGGTTGCATGTTTTGACCTTTGTAGACAACCTTAGTAGCCGCATGGTGCACAGTGTAGAATCAGAGTTTGTTGTACGATTCTAGACAGAAGGGAGGTCCGTTCTGACATTTCGTACGGAGACGTGCAAGGGAGGTAAGACAATAGTACTTTGTAAGGAGACTTCATGATCAGCTTTCGTTGAATCGGTACTTTATCAGCGAATGATAAAGCTCAGCGATTGCCGAAGTCTTCTACTTGATACTTCACGTTGAATGGACAATTCTGTGACTTCGCTGATATCCGCATCAGTTCATTAGTAGACTTGTCGCTGGTTCTTGGGCTTAATCTTCGACTTCAGCGTAGAACCTTTGTTGACGTGAAACTTGTCTTCAGGAATCATAAGTAAACAACTAAACTATCAGTGATCATCACAGAGACTGAACAGGCTCAGAGCTACTGGATGAACAGTGTTCGCTGAATGTCTAATTTAAAGAGCGAGAGTTCCTATCAGCGGTACTGTAAAGTCTTAGTACTTATCAGCGATAGTGAAACTCTAATACATATTGTTTACTTACAATTTTCACTAAGTGTTAAAGAGAGGGTCATTATCAAATCACTGAGGGTTTGGATCAACAAATTTCAAGTGAAAAACGATTTAGCGTGGACGCTAGGTGAGTCTCTCTAAACTAGTTTTGTTGACGTACGAATTCTAAATATACGTGATGATGTATTGAATCGCATGTTTTTACGTTGCTTTAAATATGCATGAAAGGTGTATTATTTAAACTGTGGGTATACGTGGGACGGGACATGCGATGGCTTATTACGGTTATATGAGGAATGTGTCCCATGCGGGATATATGAATTTGTTTCATATAATTACTAAGGGCGGCTGTGTGCCCCAACACGTTGTCACAAGTGTGTGCGTGACCATAACGTGGGCCATCAACATGTGTCGTGTGTGTGCTTATCTTGCTTAAAGTGTGAATGTTTATAAATGCTTATAAACTATTTTATCATTGAAATTGTGGTGCGATGTTGGTGGTTAAAGGGATCTCACTAGACCTCGTGGTCTAACCCTCGCTTTTCAAATCTAAAACGTTTTCAGGTAAGCAGGTAGTTGTGGGCACCGAGTAAGGGCAAGGGCAACAAGTGAGCTTGAGACTTTGCGTCTAGAGGAGACTTTTGGTAGATCGTGTTAGACTCTCCTAGTAGACAAAAGTTTTAGATTCTCAACTGTAATTAGGGTTATTTCCGCTAACGTTAGTTTTGTAATCTCGAATGTGTGACTTATGTTGGGCCGTTTTGGCGTTTATATTTAAAGTAGTGGTTTTCAACGTGTTGTTTTGTGTGGGTTGTTACAATATTTACATAAACAAAAGCTATATTATTCAAGGTTGTCTTCAGATTAGTCAAAATCCATAGCACTTACTGTCAAGAAGATCCCGTATGCGATCCTATACCTGCCGAGGACAAAACAAACCTCGGCTGAGCCAATTGCTTAGTGAGCGAATAATTAATACAACAAAGATCATTGTTATAATCGAGGTGACAAAAAGAATATGACTAAAAGATCAATAAAGACCGAAAATTGGAACATAAAGTGATATGTCACCAATAGGATACGAGTATAGGGCAATACACCCAAATACTTTCCAATAATCGGCTCTCGAAAACGGCTCCTAGGATCTATCCATTCACCCTCAAATTGGCCGGTACCAGGCGAGATTCACTTATTGACATTTGGATATTAATAGTGAGGACGCCATGGCAATTTATAGCCGCCATGGAGGCGTCACGACATCGTTGCCCTCGATGTCATGCCTTAAAGCATAAAACATTCAAATCATCAAAACCATGTCAATTCAACGTGTAAGGAGTAATATCATAAAATATGTGACTTTTAATCACTACATATCAAAGTAGAGTTCCGAAAACGGTTCAAATCCGAAAACAGTTCAAATCCGAAAACGGTTCAAATTCGACAATGGTTTAACACTAAAAATAATCAAATCAAATGGTACTTCAATTTAAACTCAAATAGCCAATAAAGAATATATCAAAGACAAACTATGATGATAGCTCCAAATAATAGTCATGATCAAAACATTGAACATCGACAAGTAGAGGAATTATCAAACTTACAATATCCCGATAGATTTTGTGAATTGGAATATGAAGGATTATAATCATAAATAAGTGGTAGATGTTGAGATGGAAAACAAGATACTGTATTACTTCGATAATAGACTAATGACTGAGGGGAGTTGCAACAATCGGATATCCGTACCTTAGATGGTAAACGATATAATGCTACATGTTCCGGATGTTCCGACTTTAAGTCACGTCACTCCGAGTTACCTTGACATTTCATATATGTACATAGCTCACATCCCATTGTCAAGACCTCTTTCTTATTTTAAGATTGACCCTGAATAAGATTAGACATGATTTGGATTGGATTACATACGATACGAGTCCTTAAAGCACAAGCTACAAACAAATAATGTCACTTAATCCCCTACACCTCACAGCTTTGTACCAACTTGATTTTGAGCCTTTTTATCATACATAGAGGCACATTAAGGTGTTAGTGTCTAAACAAAAGTTGTAGTTCCATTTCTTAGGTGGCGTTTGGTTCGCATAATGTTTTTGGATGGAATCAAATTTGTTAAAGGAATTTGATTTTATAGAAATTGGAATGGAATGTTGTCAGGTTTGACCACATGTTTGGTTCGCAGACATTGAAATAGAATCTATTAAGGAATTGCAATATGTCTGTTTGGTTCACAAAATGTAGTTTTGGAATTGAAATGAAATATTGATAAATGACCAAAATGCCCTTTTTGAAAATTTTAATTTTTTATAAGACTAAAAATATTTTGAAAATATAAAGTAATAAGAATAATAAATTAAAATAATAACTAAAATAATTAATAAATAAAATGAATAAACAAAATAATTAAAATAAATAAATAAATATAATATTAAATATTTTAAAACAATAAAAATAATAAATAAAGTATAACTCAAAAAAATAAAATAAAAACATTAAATAAAAATGAAATAGAAAATGAAATAAAAAAGTATTAAATTAAATTATATAAATTATATTTGGGGTTAAAGGGTATATTTGGGATTATGAAATTACATCAAAATACCAAGGTACTGTGAAGGAATGTTCAATTCCTTTATCCATGGAATTTGATGGAATTCAAAGATTTCATCCACCAAAAAAATTGAACCAAACAAGGGAATAAAATCTGGTCAATGAAATTCAACATTCCAATTCTATCAGATTCTGCGAACCAAACTCTACCTTAGGGTTTTATTCGTTTTGGATTCATCCCATTTGAAGCAAGTATCGATTTTATTTGTATTTACTAAAAACAGTGAACAAATCTCGTTTTGCACAGGACCGGTTCTAAAACCTCACTATTTGAGCCTTATAGAGTTAAATTCAGATCTGGACGTAAACTACAAAGTTGAACTAGACACAAATACCTTTCCAACAGTATATTACACACCTCAATCGGAGCAACGAGTGGTTTTATATGATGTTTTAAACAACTTGCAAATTCTGACTCCTCTTGACATCTCAAAACAATATCATTTTTATAAGATTGCTACTAAAACCATGATGAATCAACTATGTAGCTTTCCCATACCACAAATAGATGTTTATAACTTAATTCCCAACCTCTTTAATCAACAATAACATGAAACTAACATCATTGAACAAAGATTTAACTTACCATGATTGATACCCAACTTTGACATCAATCATGAATCAAGAGAACATAACTTAAAATTTTGTAGAATCATACCTTGATTCTTTACTTTTTCTTCAATGGTTAAACTTCAATCCTTCATATTGTCAACATCTTCATAGTTGCATGATGAGAAATGTATCAAACCCTAGTTTTGGATGTAGAGAGGATTTTGATTTCTAAAGAGAGAGCGCTAAGTTGCATATGAGACTTTTAGGCTGAAGTTACTAGTTTAAATACTTGGCAAAAGATGGTATGCATTTCCCATTTATCCAATATTGATCCCTCATCTATAGCCTAATCCAACTTTGGTCCTTATATGAATTTTTCTTTACATTTTTAGTCCTAAACAAAAATTTCATTTACACATAATTGACCTCTACATAAAACTATGACTTAAATTAATACTCCTACAACTATTTAAACCATGGTTAGAAGTAGGTAATGCATCTATATAAATCAATATGTCGGTAACGAAATTTTGGGTGTAATAATCCTCCCCACCCCCCTAAGAAATTCGTCCCCGAAAAACAAAAAAACAACTTACTTTTACTTGTATGCACAAGTGCATACCGTGCAGATGAATGGCTACCAAGATGTTCCTTGGTTTTCCCTTTTTTAAGGTTTTCCCCTGAACCTCCCTATATATACAATAATAAACGAAAGATTTTTACCTACGAAGTTTCCCCTAGGAAATCTATTGCTAAAGGGTGACTCGTCACAAAAGTTGGTAGGTAAATATGTTGTGGGTAATGCAAATCAGTGACAGATTACCCAGGGATTCTCCGGGTGCTCCATGAGTATTTTCTCGAAAAAACATCGGATTCTACCGAACCACTAGTATTTTCTGGGTGATCCCTGGTAGGGGTGTATAGAAAACCGTCAACCCGTGAAACCCGCCCAACCCAAACCGTTAACAACCCAATTAAACCCAACCCGCCAAACCGCTAAACCGCCAACCCGCAACCCGCCAACCCGCCGCTATTATATAACTTTTATAAAGTTATATATATGTAATATAAGAATAAAAATTGTAGTTTGTTTTAGACAAATTTACAACCCAAAGTGTATATATATACGTGTATATATATATATATATATATATATATATATATATATATATATATATATATATATATATATATACGTATATATACGTAGGGGCG
This sequence comes from Saussurea involucrata, assembly GCA_033807775.1. Lineage (NCBI taxonomy): Eukaryota > Viridiplantae > Streptophyta > Magnoliopsida > Asterales > Asteraceae > Saussurea > Saussurea involucrata. Next base: position 64,348,718 of record CM066316.1, read on the forward strand.
GGTTCAAATGAGGAGCGCGTCAAAACGTGAGGAGCACTCCCGTGCTTCGGATCACATATGAACCTTCCTCACGTGAACCTTCCTCTATATACGTATATATATATATATATACGTATATATATATACATATATATATATATATATGTATTTATAATACATTTTACTTACTGTTTCGAGTCGAGCATACACTTTTTCGAGTCGAACATTTTAAAAGTTAAAAACATTAAAGACGTCGAGCCAATAAGCGAGCTAATCGAACTCAAGTTTGAATCAGTAAACGAGTATCGAGCTCGAACATTGAAAAAGTATTTGAGCTCGAGCTCGAGTCCTACTAATATATATATAATACATTTTACTATGAGAAAGTTATTTGAGCTCGAGTCGAGCATGATCCCGGTGCTCTTTTTTTCTAGTCAAGTTCGAATAACTTGCAAGTTGCAACTCGACTTGTCTCGGTTCGTTTACACCCAACTAGCGGACATATTTTGGACTCATTTAGAAACTCTTTGAGTCCAAAAATGGTGGAGGCCATTATATATTTTGATGATTGTAATCATAAATAACTTCGTTTCATAGATTTTTAGTAGTATTTATTGTATTTTATACCTTAATTAATGTATACTACCAAACCGCTTAACCCGCCCAACCCGCCATAACCCGCAAGGGTTGGGTTGGGTTGGGTTATACTTTTGAATGAGTTGGGTTGGGTTGAGATTGTTCCAAACCGTCATAATTGGGTTGGGTTGTAAAAATGTCCTAAACCGCCCAACTCAACCCGTGTACACCCCTAATCCCTGGGTAATCAACGACGAAAATTTCCCTAGATAAATTTTGTAGGTAAAAGTTATTTTTTTGTAGTGATATAACAATTATTTTGGTTTTGTAAAAAATGAAGAAAAAAATATCAAATAAAAATATGTGTTAAAAGAATAAAACAAAAGTATAACAACCCAAAAACTCAAGCCGACATAACATAAAATGCGACCAAACAACACCAAAACAACAATTCAAATACTTTAGTACATCCCATACGTTTACTGCGGGTAAAAACCTCCACAATTGAGATTTATAAAAATAAACGAAGTCTAGAAATCTAAGCAAATGAACTACAAGTCTTCACTCTATTCTCTAGGCTCCAAGCTCACAACTTTCCATTTCCCTTGCTCGAGTCCTCAATAACATGCTTACCTGAAAATGGTTTTCGTTTTATAAAAGCGAGGGTTAGACCGGAGGTCTTATGAGTTCCCTCAAGTATCAACATCGCCCCAAAAATATCATCCAAATGAGTAATAAAAACATTTAGAAATGATTCACACTTGTAAACTTTCATGCATACACTTAACACATGTAGATGGCACACGCTTAAAGTCACACACCTGTGACAACGTGTTCGGGCTCACACCTGCCCTTAAACAAATAACATGCAACGAATTCATGCATTTCAAATGGGTCACCCCCCATACAAGCCATCTCATGTCTCGCCCCAATGAATGCACATTTTGAGTATCATTTCATAACCAAAACGTGATATACACAATTGTAACAAAATCATTTCAATAACCATCATACATAATCAAAGCTTGTTTGTAAATAAGAGTATGAAAGAAAAAAACTCACCTGCCATCCAAGTTCAATTCTCACACTTGAGCTTAAAGATCCCAAACCAAACACCTAAATTGCACGACATACGAATGGTGTTAAACCACCTAATTGCTTCCCAAAACCATGTATAACAACTTTTAACATAATCCCCTAATCGATGCCTCGATCCTAGCCACACACGAGAAATGAAACAAAAAGGAGAATTTACCAAACAGACACTTGCGCGACCTGGCTCGTGGCTTTAGGTCGTGCCATAACCCGCAAGTCACTGGTTTCATGATTTCAGTCCTTCAGACCTACTCGAAGCATCCCTCAAAACCCCTTCTTCCCAAATCGGTTTTAAGCCCCACAATTGAGGGAATCAATGCCCTAAACCCATTTAATCATTAAACATACACCAAAACCTCGTTTAATTAAATGGAATCCATACACTGATGAAGATTTTAGCTACCAACACTTAGAAATGAAAAACCATTGAATGAACCACCAACAGTGGTGTTTTTCTCAGAAGCTCCAATGGAGAATCAAGATATATAATCACACTCTAACTCCCCAAGAGTTTCATTCCCAAAACATACAAATAATGAAACCCCCAACAATCCTAGACAAAACTCAAAAGATTACTCAACCATGGAAGGAATTTCATATATGAGATGATTATTACTAGGAATGTTGATCGAAGGTTTGCTACTCCTTCAAGCTTTAGGAGTTCCCTTCTCACAAGCATTTCTTCCTCCTTAAGAGTTGCACACTTAAAAAACACACACACACACTACACCAACTGACTTTCTAAATAAAATGGAGAGTAAACCCCTAAACCCTTTTAGCTCCGATCTTGCACTCTAGTCCCTAAATTGGAAGAATTTCCTTTTACACCCTTAAACTCCCCAAACTTTTTAAATTAGGATTTTTTAGGTTATTACAAAAGAAATAGAAACAATTTGAGATTCTTTCATATGAATCTGGTTTATATAAAATAAAATGGAATTTTTAAACTATCGCGTGACATATTTTGTTATGTAAATATAAAATAATTATTTAACCCAAAAATAGATCAAATTTTGGATAAACATTCAAGACATATCTTATCTTTTATATAGTCATCTGCACTTTCAACTTTTCACTTTTGTCACCAATGAGAAACAATGAAGAATTCACCACAATTCATCATTTGATTAATACTTGATTCTCATCGTGTGATGTTATCATCATAAGGTTTTGCTTTTACATATATAAAGATTCATGATGGTTACAATATTACAATTATTTTGGCTATGTAGAAAAATGAAGAAAAAAATATCAAATAAAAATATATATTAAATAATAAAACAAAATTATTGGAAAGAATTCAAGATTCTTTCATATAAATTTGGTTTATATAAAATAAAAATAAAATATTCAAATATTACGTGAAATATTTTATCATGCAAGTAAAAAATAACTATTTAACACAAAAGAGATCAAGTTTTGGGTGAAATTCAATCATCTCTTATCTTTTATATAGTCTTTGGCACTTTTAAGTTTTAACTTTTGTCACCAATGTGAGACAATGAATAATCTACCACAATTCAATATTTGATGAATATTTGATTTTCATAGTTCCATATCATCATCTTAAGACCATCTTTACTCACAATCTCTTCAACCCAATTTTAATTAAAATATTACTTTATATCTCATCCACCTACATAATCTTCAACTTCAACCTAATCTCACTTCTTTTATCATTTAATAACAATCATCTTCAATCCAATCTAATCAAAAATATTTATTTTGTACAAGTTATATATTTAATTTTATATATATATATATACATATATATAATTATTATTTTAATTATAAGTATTAAAACAGATTAAATAGATCATTACATATCTTAAAACGTAGTTATAGTTATAAAAAAACTAACTATACAATTTAACTTAATTAAAACAAATCAGAAAAATAAGTACAAAATTACAAAATAATGAAAGTATTGACATGAAGAGAAAGAGTAGTGTGATAAAAATATGTTAATATTAGACTCTATTTGTAGGAAATTGAAAATTATGAGTTTAATATATATATTTTTTAATTTTTAATTTTTAATTATTTGTTAAAATCACTTTTCTAATCAGATAAGTTTTATTCTAAGAAAAATCTAAACCAACCAATGAGCCCAATACATCAGCCAACTGTTAATAAAATAAAACTTCAATCTTGCTCAATTTTGGTTTGCTACGGGAGCAAGATTGGAGGAGATTGTCTAATTAACTTTCTTTTTTTACTTTTCGTCTTTAAAAAGTGTTTTGTCCTATTCATAAAAATAGGACAAAACTATTGTTGAGATTGTGAGCAAAAATAGTCTTCTATGTTTTTTTTATATAAAGATTCTTTCATATAAATTTGGTTTATATAAAATGAAAATGAAATGTTAAGCTATTAAATGAAATGCTTTGTCATATAAATAAAATAACTATTTATCCCAAAAATAGAACAAATTTTGTTCAAGCCATATCTCATTCTTTATGTAATCACTGGTACTTCCAACTTTTCATATTTGTTACCAATGTGGGGTAATAAAAAATCCATCACAATTTACTATTTGATGAATTCTTGATTCTCATTATGCCATGTAATTATCTTAAGATTTTATTTTTTTATATATAAAAAAATAAATGTTGTCTTTGTTAGCAATAGTAAGAAGTGTTTTTTATCAGTCTTGTAAGAGACCAGTCTTATTTCTACATCACCACAACATTTCTGATACTTCATTTCTGACTTATGTTTACTAAAAACTGATGTAATCTTCAAACATCATTTCTTGGACCTTTAGAAACTTCACGTTGTTTGCGTGCCTTATTCGTGATCAGTTTGATTTTGGAATGATCAACCGATGGCATGCTTATTATCCTTTAGTTACGACATACTTGTTAGATCGCTTTTGCATGCACCCAAATTCTATATTGTACGTTAGATGTTTATATGACCGGTCAAAAAAAAAGAAAAAAAAAACATAAATACAAATTTATTTATATTCAAGATTGTCAACCTAAGATATGTGTCCAAAAGTTATGATCAAACAAACACATCTAGTACTAGTAGGGTATGAAGGACCTCAAGAATTTGTCTCCTCATGCCAATGGAATTGAAACTTGAGTTCTTTATACAAAAATTATTGCAATTTCCAAGCACAAGACATACAACTCCTCTTTCCATATGATTATGTTGATCAAGATAAAAGCTTTCAAGTTCAACATAAACTTTCATTGGATAAACTTCAAAAGTTTCGACCGTTCTATGGTTTTTTGAAGGGAAAACAATAGATGGGACTTGGGTTGCGTTTTTTATATCGAGACCGAAAATCCAAATAAATCAAAATATGTTGATATTTAAGAAAGATCGTCTCGATCATGTCCTCATTGTTTTTCAAGATGCTTGTCAAACAACGAAGCTAGATGCTATTTTATTTCATACTTCAATTCTCCATGCTAAAGAACGCATAGCTGATTAGAATAACTCAAAGTTCTTGAATTCAAAATTCATATTCATATATTGTGTAATAAAATACTAGCTAGCTAGGAATTTCTTAGAAAAAGAGAAAGCTTTTAAGGATTATGATAAAGATGGATTGATGCTATATATAATTGAACATACAATATCCATTATAACATGTCTTATTAGGTTAGGAGGGGAGCATTGTCACGTTGAATGAAATCAAGATTAATTGAAACCAATAATGTCTACATAATTGGTATGTAGGTACATATCACTTCATTATTTTTCCTCTTTTACCAAAAAGAATATACCCTAAATAAAATGGGTTGTGATTTTTTCAATCATCTCTATGTTGGTTTTAAATTTTTGCTATTTTTTGTTTTTTTGGAAAGAGTGTTATAGGCTATGTCTAGACTAATCTCTTGGCAAATTATGACTGTAAGACATCAGCACTGATTAAACCCCAGTGGCCACAATTGTTGTGTACGCCTAGATTAGAACACTGGACATATGAGATATTCCACCACATCCACAGGGCCTTAATCAGTACGCCACACTCCTTATGATTAATTTTTGCTATTTTTTGTCATAAAGAAAGATATATAAATATTTTCCCAGGTATTATGCAAATAGAGACACGTAATCAAGAAACATACATGGGTCTCTTTTGGATGTGAAGTTTGATTAAACCTGATAATCCAACTTTGTTGACAAATAAACTATTGTTTGAAAAACAGTTGTTCACTAACTTAGAGGGTGAAGGTCCACTTCAGAACGAAGCTTTATTGGAAGAAGAAACATTAACCTAAATTCTCAAAATAAGGATAAATTGATATGTTCAGGAACAGTGATGGAGCTTACATGCGTTTGTTACACTAGATAGGACAGAACAGAACAGGGTGGATCACTGTCCAACGTTTGACAGGATTTTTATGTGGTACCCCATGGAACAAGGTGAAACAGACTTATGTTTTACCAATATAAGCTTAAAATAAAATCTAATTCTCTTCTAAAATATTAAATACACGTTCTATTTTATATTTTATTCATTCTTTAAATTTTATTTATTGTATTTCATCTAACGTAATCTGTCAAGTTCTGTCTACCAAACGATGAACAATTGTTATGTCCTGTTTTCTTCTATCATGTCCCGTCATGTCTTGTTCTATTAGGCCATCCGTATCCCTCACGGGCTCCGGCTCGGGCTCGCATGCGGGTTCAGAGGGCTCCAGCAGGTAGTGATACGGGGGGCTCGGGCTTGGCATGCGGAGAAACCCGAGGGTTGTGTGAGAGGAGGGTGAGGGTGGGGTGGGGTTGCGGGTTCCTTATAGCATCGGGTACGGGTACGCCACTTTAGGGCTTGAGGGTTTGAGGAGAGGGTTAGGAGAAAAGCTGATGTGGCGCTTGAGGGCTTGAGGGTTGTGACACGGATGGCCTTATGTCCGCGTACCAAACGCACCCTAAAGGTGCAAATTTAAATGCCTAGTAACTAGTTCGGTGACACCCTAAGGAAGATGGGTCCATTCGATGCTCCACCAAAGGTAAAAACTTGTGGTCAATCAAAATGTAAGGCATGCCAACGTTCAAGAAGACGGTAATAGATCGATGATGCTACACTTAAGAATCTTGAGAGCATTTATTCTCTCATTGCCAATGGTTTTGGTTGGTTTGGCATGCCGTAGAGAACAAAACGAGTATACAAATTGTGTGTACCTTTGCAATTAATATATTGAATACAAAATTTATTTGAAAATGAAAATTTATGCAATTCCTTGTCGAAAAGGAAATCCCGAAATTTATGTTTGAACATAAATGACTAGATAGTTTAGATTTTATTTATTTATTTATTTTTAAAACATTGATCATCATAAAGAAAATCCACTATGTGAAAATTTATCATAATCTCTCAAATTACCTCCTATCCCCGATCACATCAACACCATCCAAATATCATATCCCAAATTTTTAACGTCTCATTTCTATCCATGCTAGTGAACTTGAATTAAACAAATTTAAAGGAACTATGGTGGGAGGCCTAAAGTCTTTCACGTTGACCCGGCCCGACATGACGTTTGCTGTGAATCAAGGATGTATAACAAACAGTATGATGTGTCTTAACTTCATTGATGAGACAGAGATGAGACGTGGGAGTTTATGACAACATATTTTTATCCCCATATCTATCCTTCTTTCTTTAATTTCTACACTCTATAATAAGATAACTAGTAATTAAAGTGTTTTTAGTGGGTTCTAGCTTTAAACCAAAGTCTTGGACTTGTTTTATTGTTGCTCCAAGTCCACCTACATATATAGAAAATGCTTTGAAATAAAAATTCTCAACAAATCAAAAATGTTGAGACATTAGTAATTTATTTATGCTTAATGATTTATAGATTTTTCTTTAATTTTACCTGAATTATTTTATAAAAATATATAGTATATATAATATATATAGGCACTAAACTCAAGCAATCGCAATCACTAGTTCCTAAATTTTAAAACGCTTGAGTAAGGCAACAAACCACCATCGGTTTTATTCCAAATGAGTGGATTTTGTAACTCTATGGCATCTATTCTATCCTACCTTTTAAAGAATGTAATGTCGTATAAACTTATATCCGACAAATTTTGTAACTCAAAAGGTTCGACATCCAACTTAACTTATGATATTGTAATTTGCATTTCTTATCTAATTTGTAAAAGTTATTCGTTTCATACGACGCGTGAATATATGCCTTAATTCTGATTATTATTATTATTATTATTATTACCTTAATTAGAATATATATACTATGTTAATTAACGCATCCATGATTACGCAATCTCATTACGTTGAGAAAGTATTAAGGAAATGTCTTTTGTATTCAAGCATGTCATTATCTTGCCATCTTTGTCATGTTTTCATGTAGTCCTTTATTTATTTCTAGTTTAGTTGCTTGTGGACAAACCTTGCTCATCTACCGGGCGGGAAAAGACAAGTTCTCTAGCCTACAAAAAGGGCTTTAGTTTGCTATATTAGGCTTGTTGGAAAAGAAATATGTTTGATTCTAACATGGGCAAACCCGCAAATAATCATCTCTAGTCATGGGATCTAAAGGTTAAGATATATAAGATTTTATTTGACAAATAATCTAGCTAACCCAAGATCATGAGAAAACATGCATGGTTAGAAACTCTTAATTGGTAAATGAAACTGAGATTTAAACATTGCTGGTGAATTTTTTTTTAAATTGTCAATGGTCCAAATAAGCCACAAAATTTAGTTCGGCCTAGAGGGCACAAAACCCTAGCTTAAATGGGCATAGAAACCGTGTTGCCGTTAACAAACTCACTGTTAGTGTAACATTTCAGATTCCAAAATAGAGCATAAATATTCAAATACAAAGTACCAGCCAAAACGACTCGAAAATTTCAACTGTAATAAACCACAACAAAATGTTGGTGATTTTAGTGAAATCATCGGTCATTTTGTGTAGTTGGATTCACAAAGGTAATAATGGGGTTGTTAGCTAAGCTATAACATGAGTTAGGAGGTGTGGAGTGCACACTCGTGTAAGCTAACTAGAACCCGAGATTGTTGGACGGTTAAAATCGACAAGTTACAAAGTGGTTTCATGAGCTGTGTGTCGGGGCTAGTTGTGGCGCTAGTTGAACTAGCACGAAAGTAGCGCCAAGCTCTGGAATGTTGCACGCGCTCCTTTTGGCGCTAGTTGAACTAGCATGAAAGTAGTGCCAAGCTCTGGAATGTTGTCCGCGCTCCTTTTGGCGCTAGTTGAACTAGCACGAAAGTAGCGCCGGAGTCTGGAAGGCTTTTCTCATTTGTAACTCCCGTCATTAATTCCGCAATCAATCCCATTAAGTGGGATATTATTACCAGTATCAATATAGGTCGGTTACAACTCTCTAAAGGTGTATAAGTATGAATCGATCATTGCCTTGATCGGTACACCGAAACAAAGAGATTATCCCCTAGAGAATTTCGTGATACCCAGGCATATAGGGTCGAAATATCTCTTACGGAAAGCGAGCTCTCACGCGATCTCTGCGTTTTATCCAAGTTCTTACGATCACCACTTCCTTATCTCTTTCTCGAATTCCCCCAACAATCGTAAGAGATATTTGCTTATCACGAGAGAGATGGCGAATGATCAGTCCGTGAGAGACATGACTTCCAAGTTCACTAAACTTGAGAAGTTTGAAGGCGTTGATTTCCATAGATGGCAAAAGAAGATGCACTTCTTGCTGACGACGTTGAAGGTCGTGTACGTGCTGAGCACCCCAATGCCGGAGCTGATGGAGAACGAGACGTTGGAGGTTACCCGGCATCGCGGCAAGTGGGAGAATGACGACTACATCTGTCGTGGCCACATCTTGAACAGTATGTGTGACTCCCTCTTCGATATCTATCAAAATGTGGAATCCTCCAAAGAGCTATGGGACTCTCTCGAGTCAAAATACATGGTCGAGGATTCTTCTAGTAAGAAGTTCCTCGTGAGTAATTTTAATAATTACAAAATGGTGGACTCAAGCCCGGTGATGGAGCAATACAATGAGCTCCTTCGCATTCTAGGCCAATATGCTCAACACAATATGAAGATGGACGAATCCATCTCCGTATCGAGCATTATTGATAAACTGCCCCCCTCTTGGAAAGACTTTAAACACATGTTGAAACAACAGAAGGAAGAGTTGTCTCTTATACAACTCGGTAGTCACTTGCGCATAGAGGAATCTCTTCGGGCGCAAGAGGCTGAGAAACCTAAGATTAAAGAGGTTTCTGCACCTTCGGTGAACATGGTGGAAGAGCGGAAATCTAACAAGTTCAAAGGAAAACGGAAGTTCAATGATGCTAAGAAAGGGCCCAATAAAAAGGTTACTTTAACCTGTTGGACCTGTGGGATGACCGACCATCTCAAGCGGGATTGTCGGGTTGTCAAGAATAAGGGTGGAGCAAGCACGAGTGGAAGTGGGCAAGGAACTAAGGATCAAAACCCACGGCAAGGTCAGTTTCTTGACTTTGGTTTTAATTCAAATTTGGATTATGTGCCACTGATATCCGAATCATTTTATGTGCAAGATGATGATGTTGCTTGGTGGATCGACTCGGGTGCTACAAGTCATGTGTGCAAAGATCGCCGTTGGTTCACTTCTTTGGAACCGGTTGAAGACGGATCAATGCTTCGCATGGGGAACGAGTCGATGGCTCCCATTCTTGGAAGAGGCTTAGTTAGGCTAGAATTTAGTTCTGGCAAAGTAGTTGAACTTTTTAATGTTTGTTTGTACCGCGAATTCGAAAGAATTTGGTTTCCGGTAGTATTTTGAATAAGTTAGGGTATAGGCAAGTTTATGAGTCGGACAAGTTTATCTTGTCAAAAGGTGGCTCTTTTGTAGGATTTGGTTATTTGCTTAATAATATGTTTATGTTGAATTTGAATAAAATGAATGTTGTTTCAAATTCTGTTTTTATTGCAAATAATGTTTGTGTTGATTCTAATTTATGGCATGCGAGACTTGGTCACGTTAATTTTAAACGTATGGTTGAAATGTCAAAAGACGGTCTTATTCCGGCTTTTGATATTAAGACTGATAAGTGTAAAACTTGCATGTTAACAAAGATCACTAGACAACCTTTTCCTAACGTGAAAATGGACTCTTCAGTACTTGAATTAATTCATAGTGATCTTTGTGATTTGCATTCGACTCCGTCTTTTGGTAATAAAAAGTATGTTGTCACTTTTATTGACGACGCTTCACGTTTTTGCTATGTTTATTTATTACATTCAAAAGATGAAGTGTTGGTCAAATTTAAAGTTTTTAAAACGGAGGTTGAATTGCAAATGAATGGCTTAATTAAGTGTTTACGTACCGATCGTGGTGGGGAGTTTTACGACCCCATGTTTTCCAATCCGTAGGAATCATTCATGAGACTACGACGCCTTATACACTACAGCAAAATGGTGTGGCGGAACGGAAAAATAGAGTTCTCAAAGAAATGGTGAACTCTATGTTATCCTACTCGGGTTTGAGTGATGGATTTTGGGGTGAAGCCATGTTAACGGCTTGTTATTTGCTGAATCGAGTTCCCAATAAAAGGAACAAGATTACCCCATATGAACTTTGGTTCAAGAAAATGCCGAACTTGAGTTATATTCGAGTTTGGGGCTGTCGAGCGGTCGTTCGACTACCCGAACCCAAAAGGAAGACTTTGGGTGAGAAAGGCATTGATTGCATCTTTGTTGGATATGCCGAGCATTCCAAGGCTTATAGGTTCTATGTTATTGAACATAATGATTCTATAGCGATTCACACCGTTATAGAATCGAGAGATGCGATATTTGATGAGACTAGATTCTCTTCAATGCCGAGGCCTAAGGACATAGTTCCAAATACTAGTGAAACTAGTGAGGTTGAAGAACAAGCAATTGTTCCAACCGAATCTCCGATGCTTCGAAGGAGCAAAAGAGGAAGGATTGAAAAATCCTTTGGTCCCGATTTCCAAGTGTACTTGGTAGAGGGATCAAGAGATGAGATTGGATCCGAATTCCTTTACTGTTATAGTGTTGAGGAGGATCCAAAATCATTTGATGAGGCTATGAAGTCTCAAGATATTGCTTTCTGGAAAGAAGCAATACATGATGAAATGGACTCCATCATGGGGAATAATACTTGGGTATTATCGGACTTGCCACCGGGTTGTAAACCTTTGGGTTGCAAGTGGATCTTCAAAAGGAAGATGAAAGCGGATGGGTCAATCGACAAGTTCAAGGCTCGATTAGTGATCCAAGGCTTTAGGCAACAGGAAGGCATCGATTATTTTGATACATATGCCCCGGTTGCAAGAATCTCCACTATTAGATTGTTGATGGCCTTAGCCGCTATTCACAATTTGGTGATTCACCAAATGGATGTCAAAACGGCATTCTTGAATGGTGACTTGGAGGAGGAAGTTTACATGAAACAACCGGAAGGTTTTGTTATGCCCGGAATGGAGCATAAGGTGTGTAAACTTGTAAAATCATTGTATGGGCTGAAACAAGCACCCAAACAATGGCATCAGAAATTTGATGAGGTTATCTTGTCCAACGGTTTTATGATAAACCAAGCGGACAAGTGTGTATATAGCAAATTTGATTCTTTCGGTAACGGTGTAATCATTTGCTTATATGTTGACGACATGTTGATCTTTGGCACCGACCAAAATCAAGTTGGGAAAACCAAAGAGTTTTTGTCGTTGAGTTTCTCCATGAAAGATATGGGAGAGGCGGAAGTGATCCTTGGTATAAGGATCAAGCGTGAGAACAAAGGGATTTCAATTACGCAATCTCATTACGTTGAGAAAGTATTAAAGAAATGTCTTTTGTATTCAAGCATGTCATTATCTTGCCATCTTTGTCATGTTTTCATGTAGTCCTTTATTTATTTCTAGTTTAGTTGCTTGTGGACAAACCTTGCTCATCTACCGGGCGGGAAAAGACAAGTTCTCTAGCCTACAAAAAGGGCTTTAGTTTGCTATATTAGGCTTGTTGGAAAAGAAATATGTTTGATTCTAACATGGGCAAACCCGCAAATAATCATCTCTAGTCATGGGATCTAAAGGTTAAGATATATAAGATTTTATTTGACAAATAATCTAGCTAACCCAAGATCATGAGAAAACATGCATGGTTAGAAACTCTTAATTGGTAAATGAAACTGAGATTTAAACATTGCTGGTGAAATTTTTTTAAATTGTCAATGGTCCAAATAAGCCACAAAATTTAGTTCGGCCTAGAGGGCACAAAACCCTTAAATGGGCATAGAAACCGTGTTGCCGTTAACAAACTCACTGTTAGTGTAACATTTCAGATTCCAAAATAGAGCATAAATATTCAAATACAAAGTACCAGCCAAAACGACTCGAAAATTTCAACTGTAATAAACCACAACAAAATGTTGGTGATTTTAGTGAAATCATCGGTCATTTTGTGTAGTTGGATTCACAAAGGTAATAATGGGGTTGTTAGCTAAGCTATAACATGAGTTAGGAGGTGTGGAGTGCATACTCGTGTAAGCTAACTAGAACCCGAGATTGTTGGACGGTTAAAATCGACAAGTTACAAAGTGATTTCATGAGCTGTGTGTCGGGGCTAGTTGTGACGCTAGTTGAACTAGCACGAAAGTAGCGCCAAGCTCTGGAATGTTGCCCGCACTCCTTTTGGTGCTAGTTGAACTAGCACGAAAGTAGCGCCGGAGTCTGGAAGGCTTTTCTCATTTGTAACTCCCGTCATTAATTCCGCAATCAATCCCATTAAGTGGGATATTATTACCAGTATCAATATAGGTCGGTTACAACTCTCTAAAGGTGTATAAGTATGAATCGATCATTGCCTTGATCGGTACACCGAAACAAAGAGATTATCCCCTAGAGAATTTCGTGATCTTAGGGTCGAAATATCTCTTACGGAAAGCGAGCTCTCACGCGATCTCTGCGTTTTATCCAAGTTCTTACGATCACCTCTTCCTCATCTCTTTCTCGAATTCCCCCAACACAAAATAGGTTTGCGAAAACAACCTATACACAGCTGAGAGATTTCTAAACAAAACTTGATGTAATAAAAAAACCCGATAAAAGTATGAGCTATTCCTCGCCACACACTTAGGCCTTCTCCTTGCCCTTGCCCGAACCTCCTAGTAACCGCTTTCCTGAAAATGGGTTTAGTTTGAAAATGCGAGGGTTAGACCATAAGGTCTAGTGAGTATCCTCTAGAATCACTTTCTCACAAATAAACAATTTAAAGCAGTTTATAAACATCCGTAAACAATTTAATGCTTTAAAACAATAATCTTCCAACAATAAGACAACAACACATGAAATGGCACACTGAAGTCCCGTACACCGGTGACAACGTATCAGTCTCATACTGCCTTAATTGGAACACACCCTCCATGGCATAAACGGGACCCCCCCGGTATGAGCACTGGCGGGACACCCCCCCCCCCTCCGACTTAGCCGTATCTTGTCCACTTTCAGATGTATGCATACATAATAATGTAAATTTCTCAAACATAGCAAACATGCAGTTTCATATACGAAAGATAAAACATGTTGTTTCATAATATCTCATGCGTTTAAATAACATATCAGTCACCTCAATTTCAGTTAGAAAGACTCGCCTGCCCTTGCTCGTTACTACTCACTTATGCTTCGAACCCTTGAGCTGAACACCTATGTGAAAAGCAAAAAACGAGAGTGATAAGTCACTCGGCCGAACCTTCCAAGATACCTAGTTAACACCGTCTCCTCATTCGGATTTCCACCAATCGGCCCCACTGTCCGGACACAACTATCCGGACATCAACTATCTGGACATCAACTATCCGGACATCAATTATCCGAACATCCACACATATCCGGAAAAACTATCCGGACACCCACACTGTTCGGACCTGATCCGGTAACTCCACTATCCGGACTCGATCCAGAGACCTCCCTTCTATCCGGAAACTCTATACTATACGGACCTGGTCCGGAAACTCCACTCGGAAACACACTGTCAGGACATCACTCAGAAACTGACCTATCCAGAGACTTCACCAGGTCTGGGCGATTTCTGGACACACGGGTTTTTGTCGAACGCACAGTACCTAATCGATTCATCTTACCATACCAAACCCAAATGGTTTCAAGCCTTCAAAATCAATAAGGTTAACTGCTAAACTCTTTCGAAACATCAAGCAAACATCAATAACCCAATCCTCCCTTTTCTTAACCATTGATTAATCCGTTCTATCTAAAATCCAACAAGAACATGGTTTCACCAAAGAAAAATAAACAGAGATGGAGTTATAGGGTTTACCTTAATGAAGTTTGATGCAAAATCCTTGATCAAATCAGCAATTCCTCTTGATGCACTTCCAAATCGCTCTCCCCAAGACGCTCACAACATTTCTCTGCATTCTCCCTTGGCCTCCACAATAGCACTGATAGGAAAAGTACGGGTTTTAGGGTTTTTAACACATATTTTAGCTATTTACAAACTAGCCCCTTTAGTTTGAGTTTTCGGAAATTTTCCACAACACTTCATATCTCTTCACAAAATGAACATGGTTATTACAATATCTCCCCCTCAAAAGAATTCCGTCCTTGGAATTCCTTCATCGAACAAGCTCGATTATTTGGACCTCATGTCCACCTCCTTCTCCGAAGTTGCCTCTTGTTCCTTATGATACCGTCGTTGAACCTTCACAAGTTTCAACTCCTTGACAAAGGTTAACTTCTTAATCGTTTGTCTTCTTTATAAAGGTATTGTCATACCAACTTCCAACCACTATTCTCTCTAATAGGGGCATGAAACACATTATAAATTCTCCATACTCTCATCGAGCATCACCAGATCATACACTATCTCTCCAACTCTTTCCATAATTCGACGGACCCAAAAACGTGGCCCAACTCCACTTTTTCTCTCGAACGCACCAACCATTTCTGGGGACGTCTTCCGTATCAAGTCACCCCCATCTCAAACTCGAGATCTGGAATACTCATGCTTTTCTATCAAAATCAACTTAGCTCGACGCAGTTACCCAAGAGTACTCTGATCGAGGTCACAGCCGTACCAAATCCTTCGGAACCGCCCCTCGGTTAACCACAACTTTCTTATGTCGGGATATTTCAGATAGTATACTTGTAACATCTTCGATGAACTATACCAATTATTTGCTGCTACCATCTGCAACATCCCAACTATAACATCTGAATTATTTGCAACCTCCCAGGCCAACCGTACCAAATATTGTCCGCTTTGTCCACACTTGTACTCACGGTTTTAAAATGCGTCTAAACAAGGTTTTCTCGAACAACTCCACTTTCTTAAAAGAAGGATCTTTGCTGAATTCCATGCCACAATAACGTGAATTCTTTACTAAGTGAAAACGCTCAACTTGCCAACTTGGCACAAGACCAACTCTGAATATAAATAAAAACTCACAGTCAAGAGTTCCCTTATCGTATAACATGCAATTCTAAATTACTTTCCGAATACGACACATGTCCAACGTAAATAGTACTTTCTTTCCCGAATCACATTGACTACGACTCATCAATGATAACCAAACATTCATACGCTCCCACCGCGTCAACACCCCACACTTATACATAGCTAATAGTAGCAAACCTTCACAATCCATCATCTGAAGTACCCGCCAATCCACACTGAACCAATCCTGGAGACACATTCAAATCCTCACTACATCCAACAACCGTCCGAGCATAGATGACATGGGTTCAAGTTTCATTTGCTCAACATGAATGAGTGACTAAGTTCCCGCATAACTACTCCCACGGGCTTACACTGAACGATAAGCTCCCTTAGAACCTTTCCTACGACAATACCACGCCTAAACTAACGGTCCTCCATTCCAAGCACCACTTTCCACTACCTTTCCCAATATCTTCTCGAAAACATCGCTCATGCCTCCGAAGAACCGCTCACTAGCAGATGCATGCTTTAGACCAACCACACAAGTTAGTTTCTTCTTGACCCTTGAACCACTACATACACACAAATTCCCTTTTTCACGCTCCCACCAGGAGTTCACGTACTCGATAATAACAATCTGCAACATTGCTTCACAATTCCGGTGCCACTTACCAAACTTCATAATTCCAACTTACTCACTTATTTCAACGTACTATCTCTACCACCTCCGGCTAGTATGGAACATTGCCCACTCTATTTTCCAATCACACCAAACGCGCCGATAACACATATACATGGCTATGCCTAACCAAATGGTTTCACCACCATTCTCACTTGAGAAAAATAACGAAGTCATCTCGAAACAACACCTAGTGTTCAAAGCCACCACACACTTCTCGTCCCTCAAACCGTTACCTCCTCAGAGAATTCCTTTGTACCCAAGGAACAATTCACATTCCTAAAGATTCCATATCTACTACACCACATCATAAACTAATCAATCCAACATCTTCATCAATCCTTCAATGATCCCAAAAGAAACTCACTCAACGACTCATGCAACCAAAAAGCACATAGTTCCTCTTTTGGGTAACCACCAACTACCGCTCCACCCTTTTATTCTGAGAATAGCCATATCATATCGCCAACTAACGATCCATGCGTCCCAACATCATGCTTAACACTTTGCATAACTCATTCGAAATCTTCAAAAAGGACTTCCATCTGTGCTTATCCTCCTTTAACAACACATTATCGTATCACTGACTTGCACGTCTACCTTGACAAAAGATGCCACTAAGTTATCCACACAACCTCCACCCACAATATCACACCGCACACAACATTCTCACGATCATTTATACGCATAATCAATCTTGCCTTTATATTCATTTGCATAAGTATGAAACAAGTCTACCTGACGACTTTGTCTTTCCTCGAATCTAGATGAACCACAACTCATGATTTCCCAATTTACTAAAAAATATTCGTTCCTTGTCGGTTCATTGCGATCTCCGAGAAGCCATTCCAAACAACAAGGCACCTTCCCTTTCAGATGGATATAATCAATGCATCCACTTCAGTCACGCTAATTACCTCATTCTTTAACAAACCATCAAAACCTCGAAGGGAAAACACTCATCCAAATAGCAATCTTCCACAATCAGAACGCCCACACAAGGTGGTTCACCATCATGCAAGTATACATCTTTCATGGATGATCTCCTACCTCTACACACACCAGGGTGATTTTCTCAACTTGCAACCTCTTGACAATACCTTCAGCTTCAGACATCTTAAACAGTTGCTGACTTCAACATCAGTAGACGCCGAGATGGTGCTTCCACAACCTTCCCGACAACAAGGGTTCCTAACGTGACCTACTTCTTCTAACGTATCATAATCAACTTTATACCCCGCCACCCTCACTTGAAGAAAATTCAAGACTTACTCGGTGCGAGGTCAAAATTACAAGACCACCTCTAAATTCTCAGGCTCAACGCCGACAATATTTCATCAATGCATTTCAATACTACAAAATAAAACGAGTTACTAAAATCAATACCTTGACGACTTCAAGTCTTTCTCCTGACACAACCGTCCACCGACCACCGCATCTCAAGTTACCGAACAAGAGTACAAACTACCATAATACAAACAACACCAAAGTCCATTTCTGACATTTCCATTATTTACCTCTCTTCGTTAATAAGAATGCCAAAATCACAAATCATCCGCCACTGTATTAACCGGCACCTCTCCACTCTCGGAACCCTTCCTTATCTTTAAATGCAATAATCTCCACGACCTAGTGAGTTCATAGCCTTCATGCTTGACGACACGATAATTTAAATCATTTCACACATTTGAACATTCAAAAAGTACAACACTTGAAAACAACTTGAGTACATCTGACTCAACACTCTCATAACTTCAATGTTGTACGCAATGATCTCAAGAATCGTTCGCACGTAACCTTTCGGTAAAACATAACCTTAACCAACCCAAATGATGTCGTTACACCAGAAACATATTGAATGAAACCTTTCCTGTATGACTAGAAAAGTTCTGAACGAAATCACTTACACAAAGTAAATCAGTCGACTCCCACACTCATTTATATGATATCAACGTGTCAATGCTCATTTTGGTTATAAAAGCTTTGCAGTCAAACGTTTTCATAATTTTCTCAACGAAGATTATCTCAACATGAAAAAGGGAGATATAATTCGCAAATCACTAAGTTCAAAATTTTTATTGTGCAACGTAAACAAGTTTGTCTTTTTCTTTAAACACACGCTTGCATGCGTCGACTTATTTCCAAAACAAGAAATTCGTTATTTACGCATCTACTTTTAATCATGAAAGAGCTCATGTAACACGTTTAAAGACACAATGCATGAAACTCAACTTGCAATTGAAGGCTATTCACTCTAACAAGGTCAACCGTTGTATCCATATAACTATCATTGGCACCCTACTTTCGACCAACGGCCGCTCTCTCGTCCTTGCAACAACTTGTTGTATAGGTGTTTCACAGCCTACCTTCTTAACCACCCCACACGGTTCTCATCTTGAGCAATGACATACAATTCGCACAGTTTCAATCTTTAACCCCTACAGGTTGGTAAACCACCAATTTTCACATCTTGCTCTTTCAATAATTCAATCCAATCCCGATATCTTCTCTCCAAAATCCTTGCCGCTCTACCGTTTGATTGGAGAGTCATAGTCTTACTTCCTTCACTCGATCTTTGAGTTAAAGCTTTCAAAACCCTAATTTAGTCCTCTTCTTCTGCCCGAAATGATCGTCACCTCAACTCCAAGAATGGGGGTCACTAGAAACTATGAGTTTACCCTTAATCCGTCATTCATCACCTTCGAACCCAAGAAGTTCTACCTCTAGACGGCACATAAAATTCCGAGCAATACTTCTTCTAGAAGATATAAACACTATATCATATGCGACCTATCACGATACCTCAACCCTTTGCTATCATTGCAAGGTCGGAACTCACCACATACTTCCATGCCCATCAATCTTCTCAACAAGAGCAATGAGCACACTCATGTACCTGTAAATTCGGGATTACATTGGCCAGATGTAATTTCAAATTTACCTTACATGACGGTCCTCACTACCCTATCACTAGCACACTTAACGTGATCTTTCCTAAAAGCATACTATATCTCAGTTGTGTTCCCTTCTACTCCATAGTTTAAGTTTCGGCCCATCCGGCCACCTAAATCCCTTAAACTATGGCTCTGATATCAACTGTAACATCCCAGATTCCAAAATAGAGCATAAATATTCAAATACAAAATACCTGCCAAAACGGCCCCAAAAATTCAACTGTAATCAACCACAACAAAATAGGTTTGCGGAAACAACCTATACACAGCTGAGAGATTTCTAAACAAAACTTGAATTAATAAAAAAAACCGATAAAACTATAAGCTATTCCTCGCCTCACGCTTAGGCCTTCTCCTTGCCCTTGCCCAAACCTCCTACTAACTGCTTTCCTGAAAATGGGTTTAGTTTGAAAATGCGAGGGTTAGACCATAAAGTCTAGTGAGTTCCCTCCAGAATCACTTTCCCACAAATAAACAATTTAAAGCAGTTTATAAACATCCGTAAACAATTTAATGTTTTAAAACAATAATCTTCCAAAAGTAAGACAACAACACATGAAATGGCACACTGAAGTCCCGTACACCAGTGACAACATGTCAGTCTCACACTGCCTTAATTGGAACACACCCTCCATGGCATAAACGGGAAACACCCACCGGTATGAGCACTGGCGGGACACCCCCCCCCCCCCCCCCGACTTAGCCGTATCATGTCCACTTTCAGATGTATGCATACATAATAATGTAACTTTCTCAAACATAGCAAACACGCAGTTTCATATACGAAAGATAAAACATGTTGTTTCATAATATCTCATGCGTTTAAATAACATATCAGTCACCTCAATTTCAGTTAGAAAGACTCACCTGCCCTTGCTCGTTACTACTCACTTATGCTTCGAACCCTTGAGCAAATGAAACTTGAACCCATGTCATTTAATCGATTTCCGGACACATGGGTTTACGTTAATGAAGTTTGATGCAGAATCCTTGATCAAATCAGTAATTCCTCGTGATGCACTTCCAAATCGCTCTCCCCAAGACGCTCACATCATTTCTCTACGTTCTCCATTGGCCTCCACAATAGCACTGATAGGAAAAGTAAGAGTTTTGGGGTTTTTAACCCATCTTTTGGCTATTTACAAACTAGCCCCTTTAGTTTGGGTTTTCGGAAATTTTCCACAACACTTCATATCTCTTCACAAAATGAACATGGTTATTACAATTAGGGAATTTTTTTGTATCTTACCAAGGTAACACTATAGAATTGCAAAAGGGTCTGATTGGTAATAGTTCAAAACAGCTCAGTTTTGTCAATGTTGGTCAACATGATCTACAAAAAGCCTAAACTGGTCTGAATATGGCAAGATAAAGAATGTACCCATACTGAAGTTTTGACTCGTTCTACGAACAGACTAGTCCAACAAGAAGAAGAAAATCAGGTCTTGATATGGCCCGGTCCAAAAAAATACCTGTTTTGGTTAAAATTTTGGTAAAAAAAATCAAAATCATAATTAATATAGGTTTATTTAGACTGAAAAAGTATGGTTTTATCTTTTTCTAGTTTGGAAAAATGGTAGTTATTCGTCGCATACTGATGACGTAATAATTTGGTCTTTAAATGATCTGGTTTGACTTGGTCCAGACTAATGACATTATGGACTAATCTTTGTTTGATTTAGCTCGATCCTAATAATGAGATGAAAATCATAACTGATAAATGTTTTTCAAAATTTTATTTAAATTCCATAATCCATTTTTGTATCTAACAACTGAACAATATATCCTTTTTTTAGGGTGTCCTAGGTTATGCCTAGACTAATCCCTTAGCAAATTATGACTGTAAGACATCAGCCCTGATTAAACCTCAGTGGCCACAAGTTGTGTACGCCTGGATTCGAACCCTGGGCAGATAGGATATTCCACCACATCCCCAAGGCCTTAACCAGTACGCCACAGCCCTTGTGGTTAACAATATATCCTTATGTATTGTGTTTGTTAACTTTTTAGAACTAATTCAGGTTACATAATAGTATTCTTTTATGTTTAAAGATTAAAATCCATGAGTTATTGTATAGCTATATATATTTCAACAGGAAATTTTGAAAATTTAAATGAAGTTGATATTGGTAAAGTTTTCTTTCAATATTCAAATAAAAACACAAAAGCACTTTTTTGTAAAGAGTTAATGGATCATAAATAACAAGCATTAGAGATATGGATTTTTATATGAAACAACAACATTCTCAATAGAAGATGGAAAACCCTAATGATGTTTAATTGGTACCCACCACTTCATGTTTCCTTTAATTTGGACAACCATAACTCCATTTCATCTTTTTGAGGTGGAAGCATGAGACCTAGCTTTTAATTTCATATACAAAGGCATAAATTAAAGGAAAATAAAATAAAATATATTTTGTTCTATTTCCATTTTAGATAATGTATTTTTTAAACATTCATTTTGGTACTAAAGAGTGGCATCTCAAATGTACATGTACATATTTTTTCTAATGACATGTAAATGTTTATTATTATTATCCTGTTTCATTAAAGTAATTTTAATATTTTTATAATTTTAAATGTCAACTAAGCAAAAAGGATCGTGTAATTAAAATATATTTAAAAATTAACAATCCTTTAAAAAAAGTTTGGCATGCTTTTTCCTTTTATTTGGGGTTTGTTTTTGGAATTTCAGCCGTTAATTCAGACTTATCACTTATTCAGTCAGACATTTCTCAATTCAGACTGTTTGTTTTTTCAACTTTTTCAGACCCATTTATCACTTAAAATCATCTTTAGGAAAAAGTGGTAGCCTAACCACTTATTTCTCACTTATTTTGGGAAGGTTTTTGTTTTGCTTTTAGGAGTATTAGATTTGAGATTTTGGAATGATAATTTTTAAATGATAACATTTTGGGGGACAAAATAGACAATTATACATATTTAAACGTTTGTCAGTTTACAAAAAACAACCAATCTTGTTGATTCAGATTTCAGACTTCAACACGGCCACCACTTAAAAATCAGAAGTGAAATCAGATTTCATACTTCAACACCTCTTAAAAAACAAACGTCACCTTAGTCGACATTTAAAATATAAAAAATATCAAGGTTATTTCAACTAAACTGAACCATGTTCTACAAGATAAAAAATTGTATTTAACTATTTGCAATGTCATGATGGTTTTATATACATAAAATATAAACTAAAAAAACATGATCAATGTATATTCAATTTTTAAAATAAGAAGAAATTGAGAATTTTAAATACTCAATATTAGTGTATTATCATTTAATAAACAAATTTAAATACTATTTAAACTAAGTATTCGAGCATCTTCAACAGATTCTCTAAAATGAAAAAAGTAAAAAAATCAAAATCTACAAAAAAAATCACGTTCATTTCCAACAGATTCTCTATTTTAGATTTACACAGATAATTATATTATTAAAATATTGAATAATGTTAATGGAAAGGAGAAACAGAACACAATAGAATGGAGAGAATGAATCGTAATTCTCATTAATCATAAGCCCTTTATATAGGGATGGTTTACAAAAAGATAATCATGAGATACCAAGTTCTAATCTAACTCTAATGTGTATATCTCTATCTCTATCTCTAACTTTATCATTATCGTCTTATACTTTGACGATGGCACATTTATCCTACAACACTCCCCCTTGTGCCGAGTCAAAGGAGTGAAGGTGCACAATTGTTGCCTCGTTAAAACCTTACACCAAAATAAAAACTCAGTGGGAAAAATAAAAATATGACGAAGGAAAGAGTACAACGCACTAGCTTATTTCCAATACATAGACTTTTACTTTAGTCTAATTCTCTCTTAGATTCGTACATTAATCATGAGAGTTAAGAAAACATGATGGTATATAAAATGTTGCCTCACTAAAACCTTACACCAAGAAACAAAACCCAATGGGAAAAATAAAACCTTGGTTGAAGGAAAGAGCACAACATACCAATATTACATATATAGTAGACTCCCCCTTTTGTCTACCACTCCCCCTGATTCGTTCATTAATCAAAGGAGGTTTAAAACATTTCCATTTTAATATTTTCTACATGTTTCCCAAATATGATTTTACGTATTGATTTGGTAAACAAACATGTCACATTTTCCTCCCATCTTATTCAGTTCACTTGAATCTTGAGGATAATTGTTTATATGAAAACTTAAGCAAAGTATGCTTTGTGTTATAACCCTTGATATATCTTACTTTCATTTCTTCGATACATGATGTATTATTTCCATATATGCAAGTTGTATAGTGGTTAAACTCAAAATTACCAGTTCCTCTTATATGTGTAATGATAGTCCTTAACCATATACAATCTTGAATAATCTCATGGAGAGTAAGATTGCTGATAATATAAGAAGATAGCTATTAAGGGTTTGCATAGTTTACTTCCAAGCAATCGGCATGTTCCATATGATAATTCCTTATCCAGTTTGGCAACAACCTTTATATGAGTCAAAGATATACCTAATATCAGCAAATATATACCAAGGCATTGTTTGGTGTTTTTCTATAAGAGCCAGTACTTTTGCCGCTCACAATCTAAGTCGGTATTGAAGTTTCATTATCAATCCATTTATCTCCGTAGTGAAATTATAAGCCCATGTCAATGGTGCCAAAAGATTAATTTGAAATTCCAATGACGTTGCGTTGGCGCTGAGCTAAATCTAGTTGACAAGTTCAGTGAGAAGTACAATATACGGTCAAGTGTATTATGTTGAGTACAATAATGCGCCTATTGTACTTAGGTATGGAATTCCAACTCCTAACACCTCTTCGTCCTCATCCTTTAGACGAAATGGATCTTTTCTTATATCCAACACTTTGACCGATCATGGAAGTGCTAATCGGATGCGCTTTGTCCATATTAGGTCGCTTGATCATTTTCTAGACATATGCGGATCGGTGGATTAATATTCCACAAACTCGGTGTCGTAGCTCAAGTATTTAGACAAAACCAAGTTTTCCCACGATCTTTCATCTCAAATTCAGATTTCAAGTAACTTGTGTTTTCTTTTATTTCATCAAGAGTGTCTATTATGTTCATAACATCGACATATAGAGCTACTATGAAAATCTGGGACTTGTTTTCTTATATAAATACGCAAGGGCACAGTTCATCTTTCTTATTTATCGTTTCCCAATCAAGTATTCACTCAGGCGGGTATACCACATCCGCATAGATTGCTTTAATTTATAAAGTGAGTGTTTCATATTTATTGTAAACGCATTTCATAGTTTAAAGTTACTTGATATTGGTATAATGCCATCAAGCACTTTTATATCTCTGAATTTATATCCCCATAGAGATATGTATTAACTACATCGTTGAGCTGCAATTTCCAGTCATTCGGAAACTACTTGGCTAATTTAATTAGCAGAACGTTTGTCCATCACGAGAGAGTAAGTCTTATTGTAGTCAATCCACTGCGGTGTGAGAAACCTTGCGCCAAAGGAAAGCCTTATATATTATGACTTAATTATTCTCATTACGCTTCCCTGACAAATGGTTTATCTATGTCCTACATGCTTTACACTTGGTCGGTTAGCACTACCGAACCAAATACTTGTTCATTTGTCAAATAATTATCCTGGATTGCTTCTTTTCATTTAGGCCAATTTGCTATTTGTTGACATTCTTCAATTGAGCATGGTTCGATGACATCGTGCTCTATTATCTCATAACCAACGATATATGCAAATATATCATCATTTAGTATTTATGATCTGTCCATCGACTCGTATTCATTTGAGATTTCTTTGATCTCTAGAATCAGTATAACTTCGGAGCGTCCTCCAGTAATGATTCATAGACATAGATTTAATCAGAGATAATCTCATGTATTGATGATATATAGTTGTGCCTTACTCTTCTCTTCCTTTAGATGAGTATCTATCAAACCAAATAGCTTCCCCCATTTCCTTTTGGGAGCTACGACCTCAACCACACCTCCACCATGTGTGATTACAACGTACTTCCAGCGACGTTGTGCCCTTGTTTGGGGACTTTTGACCTTGCGAATATATGTGCAGCTCGTATATGTGATCTTGTCACTTCTAGATAATATTAAACATATCAGGTATCGAGTCTGATTCGTTTGACTTCAACTTTACATTGTGAAGTTTTTGGGGGTCAAAATGAGACACAATTGAAATATTCAATGGCACTTCCTGTTGTTCCCATGGAAAATCCCTTTTCCTATCTCCCCCTAACGACAGGAAGGTTGTCTCATCAAAGTGACAACCCACAAATCTAGCGGTAAATGGATCACTCGTCAAGGGTTCTAATTAGCGGATAATTGTTGGGGGTTCATATCCAACATTTGATGACTCGTCTTTAAGAGCCATTTTGGTACGTTGTGGGGGCGTAATTGGCACATATACAACACAACCAAACATACGTCAGTGTAAAATATCAGGCTTATATCCAGTTACCAACTGGTACACATAAGTTTGGTTGGTTGGTTGTGGGTCTAAACACGAATAAGTAAAGTTGCATGTAATATTGCATTACCCCATGCAGATGTGGATAAATTGGTGCGCATAACCAATGCCCTAGCTACCATCTAAATTCTTTTGATGATAACTTTTATCATTCTACGAAACCATTTTATATATACGCATGTGGTACAAATGCAATAATCATCAGATCCTTATGATGTAAATTCTCCAGCATTCTAAGTCATGTAGACTTGATGAGAAAAAATCAGGGTGGTTAGTCCTTAAACCTAAAATTAATGTAGGAGTGCAACATTTCATGTGGACTATAATACGACACGTGTTCATCGTGTCAAAACCAGAACCATAAAGTACTTTCATGGCCCGCATTCTGGATGTTTATGTCCATAAATATCACCTTGTATTCGTTGTAAGAATGAAATATATATATATATATATTATGTCTTTAGCTTTAGGATGGTCTTACTCCTGTCTTGGCTAAGAATCAGGGTATACAAAAGTTCGAGGTATTGGAGAGGGCATATTATAATGGTGTGTTGCTTCTAGTGCAGTAGAAGTCAACAGTTGCAATTTGGTTAATTCCCTCGTTTTGTCTTTCACTCGAAAGAAAATGTATCTAAGTGTATTTTGCGATACATAGATCACTATGTCATGACCATGGTGTCCCACGTGGTCATGCTGAAACATATATGTGTCATTGTCCCAAAGTTCTTTATTGGTGACAAAATATGATTTAATGACATAGATAATCCATTAATTTGATACATTAATATCTCTAATATACGTTGTTTTCATATCATTAGAGTTGATTTACATATACCTATTTCCATTCTTATAATATGATTTCTCATTGATACGAATATCTTAACAAGGTTCCTATTAATATAGTGTTTGATCTTGTGTCATTAAGCAACAAGTGACAGTCCATCGTCTAAGTATTTGGAGGAATTAAAAATTATTAATTCAATGAATAACAATCTATTTCTTATGATTGTATGATATGCCACAAAAACAATCAAGTTCTCCTCGATACATTCCTACATGGAACGAAGAACGTTGAGAGTTTTGCATTTGTTTTTGATGTGATCATTTACATCTCTAATGGTTATAAACTCAGGTGTATATATACACAAATGCAATTAATTTGATAGTTAAATTATATTTAAATAAACTTATACTTAACCAATCTTAGATATGACATAGTTCATTTATAACTTGTTCCATTTTCTATTGGGAGTTCGTTCCCGACTTTTTCCATGGATTTAACCCTTTCCACAACCTTGTCCATATGGTACATATTTAGCATATGTGTGTGGATTAATATGTTCAACTCACTATCCTTTTGAGTTCTTTCCACCTCCAACGCTTGCCTTATTAACCCCAAGAATTTTCTTTATCCGGGTATGTCTAGCGTTGTTAAAAAAAACATTGTTACAACTCTTAACCACTTGCATTAAGTTAATGAGTTTGTTAAAGGTTATATTGCAGCTTATAATGTTTCATTAGTATGATTTGTGATATATGAAAGATGAAAAGATGTTATGATTCACATAATCTTTTGTGAGTTCCTTGCCACAAAGATTGAGATGCATTTTGAGACATGACATTTCTTTGTCAAAATCAGTTACCTTCTTGTAATCAAGTAAGTAGGTTTCTTTCCAATGTATGATTAGTTTGAGAAGTATATGGTACTGAATATTCTCGAATTTCCTTTTTGGGACTACCCACGGTTCTTGGGGGTTTTTAGTTATTCTCTTCGAAGGTTGTGACTGATGTATCGTCTCAAAAATTTTAAAGTATTTAATTGTGTCTTAACATCTAGTTTTTTTTTTCTTTAGGGTCAAAAATGGTTCGATGACTTTTGCGTATTTTCTTGTGTTTTTCCGAACCTATCTTATGGTAATCAAGTACTTTTGATTCAAAGATGTCGTAGAAAATGGAGAACATATTATTTTCTAAAATAGTGAATTATGGTTTATACTTATTATGTTATGCATGAAATTTCATTATCATAATAATATTTGATTTTTGTATGCTTACATTTTGTTGATAATGCTTCATCGATATTTCAATTTGCGAAAACAAATCACTCAATCTATTGGATTTCCATGTAGTAGGGGAATCACATGGATTACTTAAGTCCCTACAAACCTTAGGGCTATTTACACCCGTTTGACAAAATCCAAATCAATGTCTTGTGATTTAATTAATTTGGATATAACATTGTTAATTATAGAGCTTTTGGCAAAAGACCAAAATGAATATGAATATGGCATATAAAGTCAATTTCAATGTTTTAATATCTTAATAGTATTTTAGAAGATTTTGTCATTAGACATATAAATATTAGTTTTGACATAAAGTCAAATTCAAAATTTTAATATCTATGGATTTGTTTTTTGGTAAAAGACCAAATATAAGGGGGGTTGGAAGTGTAACTTCCAAAATTTATTTATAAGATTAGAATTAATGAGTAGAAACTCATAATCAAGATAAATATTTGAATAATATTTTAACATTTTCATGCTATTTTTAAAGCTTTTACCAAGATACCAAAAGTTATGGGAGTTGAAAGTGTAACTTCCAAAATTTAATTATTAAAATCATGAATTATAATTAAGATAAACATCTAAGAAAAGATAATCATTTAAATTCTAACATATACAAATAATAAATAAACTAAATGGATAAGCATTTAAACAAATATTAGCATACATATTTTTTTGTTTGTTTTGAAGTAGATACATATTTAAATTAATCATTTAAATATACGTACGAATATTGTAGTCTAATTAGATAAACATTAATAAATAATAATAATAATAGCTTAAAATGATAAATATTATATAAACTCAATATGATAAATAAACTGATTATACACAAATAAATAATAATAAGCAAAGGTATAAAAAAACTACAATACGATTGCAATTAAAGGAGATTCAACCAAAACTAAATCAGTTTAATATCCTATTTTACCAACATAATCAATATTTAATTAATTAAAAGACTAATAAATAAACTATGTTTTTTTTAAGTTGGAAATAAAATAATAAACTTATGGTTCTATCAAGAAAGGGTTATATACTTATATTCTCCTTACACCTCCAAAACCCTAGCCGCTCATGTTCTCTCTTTTCTTGGTGCATTGAATCTTAATGACATGGATACTAAAAGAAAAGACAAAAGGTCACCAAAATCACTAGCCTAAAGCAAAACTAATTCTATTTATCTTTCAAATTTCACAACAGGATGCCAATTCATGCAAGCACTATATATATTTGTTGTGGTATTAATTCTCAACACTTATGTTAACTTTTCTCAAAATCTCTTTGTTGCGTGGTTCATCACAAATAAAACATATTTTTATTTATTCTTTTTATTTAAAGAATGTTGCAACATATATTTATCAATTCATAAAATGTAAAAGAACATACCTGATTTCAACGGTAACGATAATTTTTGAGCTTTACGTGCTCAAACATTGAATTTTAGCTTGATTTCACGATCACTTCGTTTCGGGGAGCAAACGTGCTGATAACGTGTTAATGGAAAAGAGAAACAGAACACAATAGAATGGAGAGAATGAATCGTAATTCTCATTAATCATAAGCCCTTTATATAGGGATGGTTTACAAAGAGATAATCATGAGATACCAAGTTCTAATCTAACTCTAATGTGTATATCTCTATCTCTATCTCTAACTTTATCATTATCGCCTTATACTTTGACGATGACACATTTATCCTACAACAAATAACTCATAAAATAATATTTTTCTCTTCTAAACATTTAATTTAAAACAATTTCATTAGTAGAATGACTAAAAAATCATTTTTCTCTCATAGTTAATCATTTTTGAAGAAATCTCTAAATTTAAAGATTTCATTATCTCTCTCATACTTTCTTTATTTTGGAAATAGTTTTGGAGATTTTGTTACAGAAACAAATCACAAAGTCTTTATTTTGGAGAAGTGTTGAATATGTTGTTAGATCATATCCAACAGCTTCCCCATTTTGGATAAAATGGGGATTTTGAGATATAATTTTGCTCCAACCGTTTTTCCAAAACTATCTCCAAAATGTAGAAAATATGAGAGAGAAGAAGTTTTTCTCCAAATATGGAGATAACCCAAAAAATGATTACTAGATAAAAGCATCAATAGAAATCTTAGAAAATAAATATTTAGACAGAAAAATGATATTTTAATAAAGGAATGTAATATTTTTATATTATAATTAATGTTTGTTTCTCTAAAGTGGAGAATCTGTTGGAGATGAATGAAAGTTTTTTTGAAGATTTTGATATTTGATTCTCCATCTTAAAGAAACTTTGGAGAATCTGCTCTTAATAACCCAATAACCCAATGATTACTAATAACAAGTCAAGCTAAGTTTTGATGCAAAAACCCCGAACTATGTATAATTATAACGTTGTTATTCAAATGCTTACATTTTTGAAAAGTGAAAATCATGTTGCAAAATTTTGTAAACATGTAAACAACATTTATAAATTGCATATGTATTTAAATGTTTTCAGACCTTACAAACTAATATAAAAGACAACACATTAAACCAACTAATGAACACAATTTTTATATTATTTTTTTATGAAATGTAAAATGGGTTATAATCATGTTGGCAAGCAAAAATCACATCAATATTGGGATTATGACTCAGTTGGAAATGGATGGGGCATCTTTGTACAAAAATATTGGGATTATGTATGAATTTGATGTTTGTTTGGTTCACAGTATTCGACGGAGTTCGAAGGAATTGAAATAATCAATTTCATTGATCATATTCGGTTCAGGCATTTGGTTTATCAATGGAAAAGAATTGAAAATTCCACACATTACACCATTTAAGGATTTGATCATTCCATCGCAATTGAGAACGAATTCAATTTCATTTCATCTCATTTTCGCAAAAACACAAAATTATTCCCATATTCCCTACTTGATTTACCCGCACCACCACCGCCGACTACCACTGTAGCAACCCAAAATTCAAAGCATTTATAATATAAAATATGCCAAAACGTCCAGATATAAAAAGTCAAATTCAAATACATCCCAATAGTTTATTGTGGGTAAACACCTCCACAACTAAGAATTGTAAAATAACTATGTCCGGAAAGGTCTAAACAAGGAACTAATACTCTCTCAACTCCATCTTCTAGGCACCGGACTCATATCTTTCCCTTCCCTTTGTAGGAGCTCTCACTGGCATGCTTACGTGAAAAAGTTTTCAGTTTTATAAAAACGAGGGTTAGACCAGAGGTCTAGTGAGTTCCCTCAAGTATCAACAACACACCACAAAATATAATCCAAAATGAGTTGTAAAAAGGTTAAAGATAGTTCACGCATTTAAATTTTTATGCACACTTTTAACACATGTAGATAGCACACGTTTAAGGTCACGCACACCTATGACAACGTGTTCCGGCTCATACCTACCCTTAGATAATTGACATCAAACATATTCATGCATTTTAATTGGGTCACACCTCCCATAACAAGCCATCACATGCCTCACCCTAATGAATGCACACTTTGAATATCAATCCATTACCAAGTCATGCAAGTTTTGGTTATGAAATAAATGTGTCTGTAAATCAATCATGCATAACAATGATCATTTATACAAGTTTAGGAAGTAGGAAAAACTCACATGAGGTTCCAAACCTAAAACACACACCTTGGGAAAAGGATTTCCAAACCGAACACCTAAAAATTGAGGTGATTAAACGAAGGTATTAATATCCCAATTATACTCACTAAGGCTTCCTATTAACTCACCAAGATGCTAGACTAAGGTGGCGTTTGGTTCCCAGATTTTGAAGGAATCTGGTAGAATTTGAATGTTGAATTCCATTGACCAAATTCAATTCCTTCGTTTGGTTTGTTCTTTTTCACATAAGAAATCTCTGAATTCCATTAAATTCCACAAATGAGGGATTTCAACAATTTTTAGCAACTATGAGGTATTTTGATGGAATGGAATGTTATATTTTCATAATCCCAAATATACCCTTTAACTTAAATATAACATAATTAATTTAATTTAATACTTTACTTTTTATTTATTTATTTTATTTTCAATTTAATACATTTATTATTTATTTTATATTTTTTACATATTAAAGTATTTAAAAATTATTTTATTAAAGTAACTTTAGTTAAAAAAAATAAAGTATTTAATGATTATTTTATTAAAGCATTTTTTGTTTAATAAATTAAAAATTATCAAAAAGGGTATTTGGTCATGTACCAAAAATTCATTCCAATTCCAGAGCTACATTCTATGAGGCAAACAGACAAATTCTAATATTTTAATAGATTTCATTCTAATTCTGTCAACCAAATAGGTGGTCAAACCTGACAACATTCTATTCCAATTCCTTCAAAGTCAAATTATTTGACAGATTTTATTCCATCAAAAAACATTATGCGAATCAAACGCCACCTAAGCAACAACCCTAAACTAGCCCTCGAACTAAAATCGAAAAAATGCCTCATAGTGACTTGCGTGGCTTGGCTCGCGGCCTCGAGCGGTACAATTATCCACACAAGCCCCTATCTCCAACACAGGCCTGCACGAAAGTTTTAGCCAAAATCCTCAAAACCATTTATATCTAACCTCTTCCCATTCGGTTTTATGCTCCCCAAACGAGGAAATCGATGATCTAAACCATTTTAATCATTAACCAAACACCAAAACATCATTTAATCGAATATAAACCATCCACTAATGAATATTTTATCTACCAACACTTAGAAATGGAAAACCCTTGAATAAATCACCATTAATGGTGGTTTTTTCTCAAAACTCCGTTGGAAGAACCAAAAATTTAATCAACACACTAAATTCAAAGATTTCCAATCCAAAAACACTCAAAGAAAGGAAACCTTCAAAAATATTAGATAGAACTCAGGAAGATTACTTGACCATGGAAGGAACTGCATCGAAGAGATGATTCACTTGGGATGATAGCCACTACCTTGCTATTCCGTCAATTTGCTCCTCTTCTCACTCTCTTCTTGTTTCACGGTCACACACACTCACACACTAAATTTTTAGACGATTCCCAAATAAGAGGACTTAGGTCTTCTCCCCGTCTAGGCTATTATTTACACTTAACCCCCTACAAGTAGAGCCACTAACAAAATCACCCTCCAACTTTAAAGAATAATTTAAAACGGAACTAGGTCATTATAACCACCAGCCTAAACCATCGTCGACTACCATCGGCCTTAACTACCGTCGACCACCGATCTGAACCACCACCGATCATCATCGATGACCACTGCTGATCTAAACCACCATCGACCATTGTTGGCCACTTTCATTCTCGATCACCCCCGTTCCTGACCACCACCGACCAACACTACTCTAAACCACCGCCGACCACTTACCTGAACCATCATTGACCACCGCTGATCTGAACCTCTATCGTTCTGAACCACCACCGACCTTAAACGATCTAAACCACCACCATTCTCGACCACCGCCGATCGAAACCACCGTCGACCACCATCGATCCGAACTACCACCAACCACCGCGTTTGAACCACCATCGTTCTGACCCACCAATATGAACCACAATAGTGATTTATGGTTCAAAAGTTTCAAAAACGATATTTTGGTCATTTACCAATATCTTATTCCAATTCCAGAGCTCTATTATGTGACCCAAACACACATATTCCAATTATTTTTACAGGTTTCATTCCAATGTTTGTCAACCAAACATATGGCCACACCGGACAGCATTCCATTCAAATCCTTCAAAGTCAAAATTCTTTGACAAATTACATTCCATCCAAAACATATTTTGCAAACCAAATGCCCTGTAGGAAGGTAGGAACAACCCACGCCCTTTGAACGACCTTGATATGGAGATCCAACGTCTTAGATCGATGTGGTGGAATTTTAATATAAAACTAGTTAGGAATGTGGTAACGGATATGGAGGTTAAGATACCTTCACACCCATGAAAAAACATGACCATATATAACTTTAACATACCTTAACTGATATTATTGGGAGTGCTTTTATGGTTCTCACCAAATCTTGAAATCTTACCGATATATATATAGGGTTGGGTTCTGGTGAGAAGTTGAGGTTAACGTGAGAAGTGGTTATCAACCGTTGGATGAGAAATAGATGCACATGAGGATGAGATGCACCGAGATGCACCAGATCAATTCCCTTCTAAGATCAATTCATAGGAGGGAATTTAAGTAAAAATGATCAACGGTTCAGATCTACTTCTCACGCTTCTCACGTTAACTTCAACTTCTCACACGATACTTTGCCTATATATATATATATAGAGGGAGGTTCAAGGGAAAACCTAAAAAAACGGAAAACTGAAGAACACCCTAGGAGCCCTTCATCTGGATGATATTGTAATAACCGTGTTCCTTTTAGAATAAATGCTAGTTTTGAGGTGGAAAGTGTGAAAAAGAAGAAAAGTTGGTGTGCTTTAGGAAGGGTATAGTTGGTGTGAAAACCCTAGGGATTCTAAATCTCTCAGGAAAATGTGTGTGTGCGGCTGAGGTGCATTAGTTAGTGCGATTGCATCAAGAGTGAAGACGATGGGAATTCTCCAGTTTGTGTGAAGAATCAACTAGCAAGATAATCTCCAATCCTTTCTCCTCTACATTACATCTCGACGCCGTAAGTCCGTAACTCGACATTACCTTCTACAACACTTTCTTCAACGCCCTAAGGCATCGTGTTCTTCATTACCGTAACCCAACACCCATCGAGATGAATCGGGAACCTATCGAGTTTCTATTGTGAACCGAGGAACGAAAGAGAGTGTGTCACGTCTCCACACCTTCACGAGTCACTCATGTATTATTCTTCATGAATAATGTATCATTCAGTATGAATAATACATCATTCAGGGTGAATAATACACGATTCATGAATCGTGTATTATTCACCCTCGTGTATTATTCACCCTGAATGATGTATTATTCATATTGAATACTGTATTATTTATCCTGAATATTGTATTATCCATCATGAATAGTGAATGAACGTTCACCTTTGTTATTCATACTAAATGTGGACACCTGGAGATGTGCATACATATTCATAAAGAATAAAACCAAGTCACGGTTGTGAATCGGAAAACAAAAGAGAGTGCGTCATGTGTTCACACCTTCACGGGTCATTCATATATTATTCATCACGAATAATGTATCATTCAGGATGAATAATACAACATTCAAGGTGAATAATATATGATTCATGTTTAATAATACATAAATCAAGAATTCGTGTATTATTCATCATGAATGTTGTATTATTTATTTTGAATACTATGTTATTCGTCATGAATAGTGAATGAACGTTCCCCTTTGTTATTCATACTGAATATGGACATCAAGAAACGTGCATACATATTCATACTGAATATAACACATACATAGCATTTCACGTAAAAACGGTTAAAATGAAGAAAAAACTATATCGAGATGGATGTCATATCGAAGAGCACGAAATTCTCGTTTTTTGATGTAATTTGTTTGATTAAAATATTAGTAATGGTTTAATTAAGTTTTAACCATTGATTAACTTTCCAAATCTTGATCAATGGTTGTGACTTGTCCTCATGTTCATAATTGAAAATGAGTTTTCATTTGAACTCATCCCTATACAATCATATATATATATATATATATATATATATATATATATACACACATATATGACGATAATCAAATGAGAACCATTAATAGATTACAGACTCGTGAGAACTAATATAAAAATATTTGTTTACATGATTTTTTTCATCAAATTATGATTTAAAATATTGTTACACATATGTTCGTGTTCACCATGTGAAAAGATTACATGTGAAAAACGAATTTTGATATCACCTAGTGAAATGAAAAATACATGTAAAAAATATTCACACGGTGAAACAAATTCATGTGAAACTATCATATTATGAAACAAATATACGTGAAGCAAAATATAATAAATTCTAGCATTTGATGAAAACATATCATGTAAAAAAATATTTTTTTATATTGGTTCTCACGGATTGTAACATATTTGTGGTTCTCATTTGTTTCATAAAAATGTTCAAAATTGTTTTATGTGTGATGAAAACAGACATGAACGTTTTACGTATAAAACAACACTGCATTTTCACATATATTATTTTATATAGAAATAACACTAACGAATTATTAGTTTATTAAAGAATAGGGTATGTATATACACATAATTATCCTTTTAATTAGGAAGAAGATGGAAAAATGATGTGTTAAGTTCACTTTTAGCATCCAATGACATAACTAATTTACTTCAAAAACACCCTTTTGTCTTTCATGGTGGAATTATTCATCATATCGCCCCCTATTTTTCTCAAATAAAATATAAGTTATAAAGATATTGAGGCGAAAAAATATTAAATTATAACTAAAAATATTTTATAAATAATAAAAGTAGAAGGAGACTTTTTTATCTTTGGGGATCAAAGTAAAGCATGGGATGGTGATCCATGATTACCCCATAATTTAGCTTCATCATGTGTCCTTTACTAATTACTATTTCTATAAAACCTCTCAAACCCTCGTCTTTAATAGAAGCATGCATTTTATTATTATTATTATTATATATTATTATTATTATTATTATTCGATCTTTATTTTTAAGTGATGTAGGGAGGATCATAGAGTTAACAAGGTTTTTAATAAATCATTAGAAGAAAAGATAACGAACTCGAAAGAAGCCTGAAATCCTATGTCAAAAACTCAAAGACAGTTGATTACGTGACTTTCCTCGCGGCTTAGGTTACGTGCCAGGTCGTGGTTGTAACAACCCAAACAAAAATAAAAGCATAACATAGCATTGAATATAAAACATCCCAAAAAGGATCCCAAAATCTTCTCA
Source organism: Saussurea involucrata (assembly GCA_033807775.1). Lineage (NCBI taxonomy): Eukaryota > Viridiplantae > Streptophyta > Magnoliopsida > Asterales > Asteraceae > Saussurea > Saussurea involucrata. The sequence goes on from CM066316.1 coordinate 64,385,810, forward strand.
AGTACATCTGTCTCAAAACTAGGTTGGCAGAAACAACTTATTCACAACTGAGAATAAAATAAAAGTCTAAGTAGCATAACTAACGTAACTATCTCTAGAAGCATCCGCACTCTAATTCTTCTCTCTACTCTTGCCAGAGCTTCCTACTATCAGCTTCCCTAAAAAGGTTTAGCTTACCTCAGTTTAAATAATAATTATTTAAAACATCTCATAACACACACACACACACACACACACACACACACACACACACATATATATATATATATATATATATATATATATATAACAACTTTAAACAACCTTTATGTAACCATCACACATGTAAATGGCACACTGAAGTCACTAGAAGTGTCAACGTGTCAGTCTCACACTGCCTTACTAGGTCACACCTCCCATGGCATAAACGGGACACTCCCCCCGGTATGAGCACTGGCGGGCCACACCCCCCGACTTAGCCATTTATATCTAACAACAATGTATGCATACATCTCAAGTAAATTCCCATACATGCGTTTTCATGTAATAAAACATAGCATTTATATTCATTTACTTACTTTAGAAAACACGTTTAAAACATGTATTTAGTTAGAAAAACTCACCTGGCCTGGCTTGCGACTTCGCACTTATGCTCTAAAACTCTAGGCGGAAATCCTATAAATAATAAAGTGAACAAGAGCCGTAAGTCGATCTGATTCACTCTTGAAGAAAATATTCCACAATACCGTACTGTATCCGGATACTCTCCCTCTCTCCTTACCGGATCCCTCTTCCGGATGCTTCCGGATTCCGATTCCAGGTTTCCACTTCCGGACACTTCCGGATTCCGGTTCCGGATCACCACTTCCGGACACTTTCGGATTCCGGTTCCGGATCACCATTTTCCGGATTCTTCCGGAAAACTCGCCAATCAGGCGATTCCCAGACTCGCGGGGTTTTGTCAAAAAATCGCTAAACGGCGATTACCAACGAATAAATTGCAGAGAGGGTTGGGACACCAAAATCGCAAGGTGTGCAATCATTACAAAGTATAGAGAAATCAACATACAGGACTCATTTCTTTCCCTTTTAAATCCTTGGTCAGAATGTTCATTCACAAAAACAGAAGTCCCCAAATCAAAGCTTTCAATTTCCAATATGGACTGATAATCATACAAGACATCAAGAATTAGGGTTAAGGATTACCTAAGATTGCTTGGTGATGCAATTCCCTCTCATCTCCTCCAAGAATGCAAGTTGTGGCTTGATTCTCCTTCTTTCTGCTTCCACACACACATAGCCGTCACCAGGGAAATAATGGCAAAAACCTAGGGTTTTGTGCAATCATTGAGGGTCTTATACCCTTAGCGAAAATTACACTTTGGTCCCTCAAATTACAAGGTTCCACTTTATTTTCCCATATCTTATTTTCTTTAAACTTGAAACTTGGTTATTACAGTGGCTGTAACACCCAAAACTCAAAGTGACTATAAAATGAAATATTACCAAAATGGCCCCATAGTAAACATGTCAAATATTAGAATATATCTGAATGTTTGCAGCGGGTAAACACCTTCACATCTGAGAATTATAAGGTAAACTAAAAGTCTAAAACCAAATCAAAATGTTTGTGTGTCTAGCTAGAAGGCTTTAAGTCCATTTTCTAAATCGGGCTCACATTTTGTCCTTCCCTCTGCTAGAGCTCTTAGTGTAATGCTTACTTGAAAAGGTTTTTAGTTTTATAAAAGAGAGGGTTAAACCTGAGGTGTAGTGAACTCCCTCTAGTACCAACATTCCACATTTCAAAATATCATTATGCATAAGTTAGAAAGGGTAATAAAAGTTCACACCGTAAATTATTATGCACACTTTCAACTCGCGTAGACGGCACACACATAGAGTCACACACACATGTGACAACGTGTTTGGGCTCACACCTAGACGAATGACATGAAACAAATTCATGCATCCTAGTTGGGTCACACCTTCCATAATCCATAATATGCCATCCAAGGTTCTAAATGGCGTCAGGCGTGGCGTGGCGTCGATGTCAAGCCTCAAGCCTTACGAGTTACGGCGAGGCCATGACGTTTTCCAAGGAATGACTTAAGATGGAAAATATGTATATAATATATATGTATGTGGGTGTGTTTATGTCAGTGTATTGAACAATAAGGATTAAGTTATTAACAATTTAAATTCATATAAAACGATAAACAAAAGAAATTCAAAATTCTAATCGATACTAAGGGGCAAATTTGAATCGAATAACGAAGTACGTAGATTCGAAAAATCGAAAGTACACAAATTTGTAACACCATAACGCGCCATGGCGGGCCAAGGCGTGTCATGCCATAACGCTTCATGGCGGGCTATGACGTGCCATAACGAGATCCACGCCTTATCTCGACGCCAAGGGTATAATGTGGAAGCAAGGCCACGCCTCGACACGATGGCACGTCACGTTTTTTTAGAAATTGATGCCATCACATGCCCAGCGCCAACGAATACACACTTTAAAGGGAAATTAATTAAAATACCCAAAGTTTGACTATGACTTACCAAAATACCCAAAATCTCGTCGACTTTACCAAAATACCCAAATTTTCCGTGGTGGGCCCCGCGATCGCGGGCCCACACCCACGTGTCACGACGTTTTGGACAAAAGTCCCGTGGAGGCCCCTCAAGAATGCCCGCGGTACACTTTTGGCCCCTCAAGATTGGTCGCGGAAGCCGCAGACCCCCCCCCCCCCAACTTTGGACTCGGTAGAATTTTGGTCCCTGCCCCGCGGTGGTACTCCACGGTGGTCCCGCGGTAAGCCGAAATTACGTTTTTGGCCCCTCAAGTTTGGGGCAAAAAAATTACATTTTTGGTCCCTGTAGTTTTTAGGTTATCATTTTATGTAGTTGAGGTTTTTAATGTATTGTTTCATTTCCATATTAATGTATTTAATATAGAAGTTAATTAAAGAAAATGTTTTCCCTATTTTAAGTTATTTAATAAGCAAATTAATTAAAAGATCAATTATTGCAAATCATCTTCCCAACCGAAACGGATACAGTGCAGGTAAACAAAGAAATCTATGACTGGAATGCGTCCTGGATTCCGGTGATGAAGTTAACCTTTTTGTTGATGACGTCCTCCATTCCCGTGCAGTCGTCTTCCATTTCTTGTAGTTCCTCTTCTACTTCCTTAATTTGTCGTTGCACCTCCCGAACGTGAGCCCTAGCCATGGCCAGTTCTCGTTTTTTCTCCGCTAGATACTCCATTTTCCCCTGTTGAATCCCCCTGTTATGGTTCCACATACCTTTTACCTTTTCGATATCGGCGTTCGCCTTATCAATGGATATTTGCACTAAGGGAGTAATTCGTTGACTTTGTGGAAGACCCGTCGGCTGGGTACAATGATACATTGGTGGGCTTTTCCTGTCATTATCGAAGTGGTAATTCTCCCATGCCATCTCCCAGTCTTCTGTCTCCTCAGCCGTGAATGGATAATCGGCCGCAGTTCGCCCATGGTTTCTCCACTCCTCGTCTGTTTCTGGTACCTTCCAGGTACTCCGGCGAGCTCCATCGTTCAGTGGTTGGTAGGCTGTCGAACGTGAAGTTCCAGCCCCATTCGCCGACCTGTTCCCCCTTGATCTTGAATCTCCAGCCATAGTGTTAAGAAAAGTGAGAGAATGTTTGTAAACGGTGTAAACGAATGTATAAAAGATAGATAGCAAGTTGTGAATTACTACTTCATCATGCCATCTACTTATAGCCGTGAAAATGTATGTTCTTCATCAGGGATATGGATATGGTCAAAGATTTCGTCTGAAAAGTTGCCTGCATGATTCGTCTGAATAGTTCACTGCAAGATTCGTCTGAAAAGAGCCTGTAAGATTCGACTGAAAAAGTAACTGCAATATTCGTCTGCAAAAGAGCCTGTAAGATTTGACTGAAAAAGTAACTACAAGATTCGTCTGCTCTTGGAAGTCTGCTCTTGAATAAAGGTCTTTCATTAGGCTGAAAATTAGTCTTTAAGTAGTCTAAGGATTAATGCACATGTGAATCAAGAAATAAATGCACCGTGTAAAAATGTTTCGAGACCTTTTTACACGGGTTTTCTCAAATAACCGTGTAAGATGATTATACATTTTACACGGTTATTTTAAAAAACCGTGTACAACTGTTTTGAGACCTATACAAGGAAATTTCAGAACAATATATAACAATTCTTGGGGAACGAGCCTACCAAATATTATTTGTAAACGCCATACAAGTCCCAATATAATATTACAAGCAACTACGTCAAGTGATACATGCACACATAATATTTGGAAGCGAAGCATTTTTTATCACAATGAAAAAAATGCAACACTTCCAAGTTTAATAGGCAATTAATAATTGTCAAACATAGAAAGTTAACAAACAACAGTTAAAAAAGCGGGGAACGTTGAGGAACACATTTTCGCCCATGCAATTTCTTGATGATGCCATTGCTTAAAGGAGTTGTTGATCACACAAGGAAGACACCAATTTTCAGATGAAATTTTTAAGCATTCCAACCAAAGAAAACTAGGCTTCGACAATAAGACTTCCATTTAACAAAAACCCCTTCGCCGGTTCATTGAGTTCACTCAGTAGCATGAAACATGGATCATCCAGTTCCTTTGGGGTCAATTCCTAATCTCCTTGACCACCTTTCGATGCGGTCACATTATTGAACTTTCTCACTGTTTGTTGTATATGACTGTAACAGGAATTCTGCTCTTGAATAAAGGTCTTTCATTAGGCTGAAAATTAGTCTTTAAGTCGTCTAAGGATTAATGCACATGTGAATCAAGAAATAAATGCTTGTTCATCCAATAATCTTTGTATTAGGATTACCGCAAGTTTCATAAACCTACTTACTAGGTGTTGGAAAGTTTTAGTAAAAATATGGGTTTTACTAAACTTTGGACACATTTAAATATATATATATATATATATATATATATATATATATATATGTGTGTGTGTGTGTGTGTGTTATATATAACTAACTCTTAGTAGGTTTATGTTCTCCTATATGAGAGCTTCGAAACGATATATAATGCGTCCAAAACGGAGTATGTGTGAATGAGATATCGATACTCAAATTTGAGTAATTGGATGAAATTAGCAAAAACCAAATGGGTGTGGGAATGTGTCCCACATAGGAAGAGAGAGTAAAGTGTTGTTGCATGTTTTTACTGTTTTTGTCACACTTTTTAGGCTCCAAGTTAAATACTTTAACAAAATAATAAACAAAATTATAACTTCAATCACAATACTTTAACAAAATAAGTTAACAATAAAAATAACAATTATTTGATGTTACATAAACAACCTAATGTTGCTGTGTTTGACAATGCGCATAAATGGTCTCCGCCATATGTACGCGAAAGTCCATGGCCGCATCTTCGGTGCGGGAAGGGTGTAAATCTACCACATCGTCTGAAATCAAGATGCTGGCATTACGGCATACCTAGACACCGCAATCCGCATTCATCCCTTGCTGCTGTGGTGCATTCTTGAATAACCTGTGACGGAAGCAAACTGACTTTTCGCGACGGTCCACATCTCGGATCCGGTTAAAGAACTCCGACAGCATATTCTTAAATATGGCAAGACTCTCATTCAAACCGTCTGTGTAGAGATTGGCAGCGTCGCTGTCATATATGGTCATCACCATACGCGGAAGATCAAACACTCCGAGCAGCCAATGTTTAGGATGGATGCAGATAGGGATGTACACCTGAAATATTACAATATTAGACAACTTAGTTAGCAACCAAACAACTTAAATAAAATAAGAGTAAAACGATTTACATAGAGTATCGAGAAACCGCCAATTCACCCCTTCCATGCGATTGCATGAGTTAGCCACGGAGGCGGGACCTTGATGTTGAAGGACCATGAACGCAAAGAAAGTACTGTGCATGACGGTCCACCTCGTGTCTGGTAGACGGGAACGTTGGAGAATGGTGACCCAACAATCGATGTGCTATACACAAAAAATAGATGGTTAGACATGTAATATAAATATATTTGATTATATGACTATAGTTAAACTTCAATACTAACCACATCCTCTAATTCAGATTCCAAAGGGTCATCTGCCACCAATACTTTGAAAAACGAGGGGGTGATGTCCAGGTTGAGGAAAGGGATGAATACCAGGCTGGGGAGGTCACCAGTCTGGCATATGTTCAATATATCCGAGGCCGAAAGATGCTCCGGTGAAGCCATCTTTCCCTTTCCCGCTTTCTTTCCCCCCTTCTTTCCCGCTTTCTTTCCTGCTTCCTTTGCTTTCTTTTGAGGTTGCGATGTGGTCTTTTTTTTCCGTGTCCATGGGGAACCCTAAAAGCGTGAACGTTTAGTCTCCCGAACCGGCCTAGACGGGTCTGCCACCTCCGCCTGTGGATCTACAACATCCATCGGGTCATCTTCCGGCTCCGAGAAGTGGTCCTCGACAATTTCTGGCTGACGGAAGTGTTGTCCCGGCCCCATCGACTGAAAATTAAGTTATTAGATGTTTTAAGTACAATTTCATCATGTTCACAATTAAACCAAAACTACCAAAATAACTTACAGTATGCGTGGAAGCTGGCGGTGTGACGTACGACGACCCCGACATTTCCGGCCTGTAATAGTCTGCGTCCGATAGGCCAAGGAGGTCCGTGAATGATGTGGTGCCAAACGACGGCATTTGGGATGTGTATCCCCCTGCCCCCGACATCCCGACCTGCGTGACATTGATCGTTATAAGAGTTACAAATTTAGGAACTAACATATAACTATAATGGTTACTCAGTGTGACTTACACTCTCCGGGATTGATGAATAGGATGTGCTGCTAAACGGCGGCATTTGGGATGTGTATCCCCCTGCCCCCGACATCCCGACCTGCGTGACATTGATCATTATAAGAGTTACAAATTTAGGAACTAACATATAACTATAATGGTTACTCAGTGTGACTTACACTCTCCGGGATTGACGAATAGGATGTGCTGCTAAACGGTGGCATTTGGGATGTGTATCCCCCTGCCCCCGACATCCCGACCTACGTGACATTGATCATTATTAGTCCCACAAATTTAGGAACTAACATATAACTATAATGGTTACTCAGTGTGACTTACATTCTCAGGGAATGACGGATAGGATGTGGTGCCAAACGTCGCTTGTGCCCCCTGTTCGAACGGAGCGGGGATCGGCGTCGTACTCGACAGCTAAAACAAATTTAGAACGTAATATTAATATACAAACTAAAAGATCGTGGCCGACAAATTAAGTTAAACACTAACATGAACAGCGCCAAACTGTCTGGCGAATGCCTCCAGATAGTCTAAACGTGTGTTTACAGGCCCGTGGCCGTAGTCCCACAGCTCATCATGACTGCCACGAAATGGCCCGTAGACGTGTGTCGGATCTTGATGGGAGGAGGAAGGGGGCGCCTCATAACGATCGGAAGGGGGCCTCGCGTCGTCTTCGTCAGATGAGGAACTAGACCCAAATGGGGAAGGAGGGGGACGTCGAACCCTTGCCGCCTCTCTGTCAAAAAGGCCACACTGTTTCTGTACCAAGGCGTGTCCCTCTCGTAGGCAGTAGGCAGAAGGTTTTTGAAAGGCGTAAGCGGCGGCTAAATATATGGTAAAACACAAAAAAATTAATAAGCGGGACTAACGTATGCAACATTGTAAACATAGTAAAAGAACTTACATGTCTAGATTGGCTGAAGAATTCAAGCCAAGTCTGCCTATTTAGGGAAAGACCCCCCCCCCCCCCCCGGTCCCAACGGGTTCCCCTATGTAATCTGTTGGTGTGCTTGTTGAAATATTGACAGGCTGCGGGAAACATCTCCAAGATCCATATCTGGAATTACACAAGAAGAGCAAGTACGTAAAAAGGAAAGCCAAACAGTTTGTATGTATTATTATTTATGTTATACTACGTATCTAACCTTGAAGGCGTATGTAAATCCACAAATATTCATCTTGGCAAGTCGATCGGTGCGTCTGGCGATGGCTCGGTGCATAATAGTGTAGCAATGTGTCCAGATGTGGCTACCCCACGGGTACCTGTTAAACAAATCCAAGTCCTCGACGGCCCTAAGGACCGTCTCAGAAGCAGTCTGGCTCCACTCACGGCCCATGAAGCCCATATCCACGATCGCCACCAAGCATACACGGACAGCATCCTGGTCGCTTAGGGCACTAAGGCCCTGTTTCATCGTCTCCACGATTGTCTTCATCTTCAAACGAGATGCTAACATGCTAGGCCAAACCCTACGAACGAAGGAAATGTCTGCTAAGGGAGGAAGGCGGGGAGCCTCTCCAAAACGTAGTCCTGTAATTAGACAGAACTCACGACGCCCAAACCACAGTTGATGCCCGAAGAAATCAAAATACATCTCCTCCGGATCACCATGGGAGACCTCGACCTCCAACTGTAGAAACATGTGTACTAGCGTGGGGTCGCCACCAGAATTGGTAAGATCCATCCATGGACCGAAAGGTGTCCCTCTAAAGATGTCCTCAAGGCTAGCTGCGCGATCACCTAATTCCACGAAGCGCTGTCTCAACTCCACTATGTAGCCAATGCGGCACTTTAACGTCTAGTCGATGTGAAAGAAATCCTTCTACATAGTCATTCACGGATGTTATAGTTAGTGTTATATATAGATGTTTTTGCTTGTTTGGTTTATTGTGTTGATAATTATTCGTCTGTTTTAGTTTTAGAAAAGAAACCACTCAATCTATTGGACTTCCAGGTAGCAGGGGATCACAAGGATTGCTTAAGTCCCCACATACCTTTGGGCTATTTACACCCGTTTGACAAAATCCAAATAGATATGTTGCGTTTTATTTTATTTCAATATATAATAGTGTTATATATAGATGCTTTTGGCAAGAGGCTAAAATGAATGAGTGTGGCATGTGAAGCCAATTTAAATGTTTTTATATATTCATTTAGGGACCTAAGTTATCACTTAGCAAAGTTTAGGGACATAAGTTGCCATTCACCAAAGTTAGGGGACCTAAGTTGTCATTCACCAAAGTTTAGGGACCTATGTTTTCATTCACCAAAGTTTAGGGACCTAAGTTATCAGTCACCAAAGTTTAGGGACCTAAGTTGTCATTAAGCAAAGTTTAGAGACCTAAGTTGTCATTCACCAAAGTTAGGGGACCTAAGTTGTCATTCACCAAAGTTTAGGGACCTAAGTTGTCATTCACCAAAGTTATAAAAAAAACACTAACATCTTTTTTTATAAAAAACACTCTTAACATTTATTTATATAAAAAACACTCTTAACATTTATTTTTATAAAAAACACTCTTAACATTTATTTTTATAAAAACCACTAATCTTTTGGGAAATTAATTAAAATACCCCAAGTCAAACCAACTGTTACCAAAATACCCTAAAAATTTTCAACTTTGCAAAAATGCCCAAAATACCCGCGATGGGGTCCCGCGATCGCGGGATACGCTGACGTGGCACGTATTTTGGGGCTAAATGCCCCGCGAAGCCCCTCAACTTTGGCCGCGGTGCACTTTTGGTCCCTGCCCGCGATCGCAGCCCGCGATGGCCCAAAAATTACACTTTTGGTCCCTGCAATTTTACACTTTTGGTCCCTGAAAATTTACACTTTCAGCCCCTATACTTAGACGAATTTTGCATGCTTTTACTGTTTTTTCCACAATTATTGCAATTTAAAGACCGATTTGTGGTTGAAATTCATTTGCATGTTTCAATCAATGTTAAATCAATGTTTTTGGAATACCAGTTTGTGGATGAAATGAGAGATTGGTTTTCTGATATGTTGGTTGTTTCATTGATAAATAGACGTAAAATTCAAGCCATAATCCCCACACAACGATTTCATTGTTGGAATATTTCTTTCTGCAATATTTTGTGTTTGAGACACTACTGAAAAAATGAGTTCATCTGTTGCAAAAGCTAAGCTATATTTCTGTTTTGATGGTGAATGGGTGCAAGATAACAATGAGTGGAATTTTGCTTATAAATCTAAGCATGGTGTAAAAGTGTCAGTAAACTACACTTATCAGAAGTTTGTTGCATACGCCATGCAAAAATGTGGAATCAACTCTTCTGATATTTGCAAGTTAGTATTAAAAAATGGCGATGGGTCATTTGTGGATTTATCCAACGATGGGGATATCTCTACTTTTCTGCACCTTGCAGCCGATTCAGAAAGACCCCCATTACTCTTTGTGTATCCCGGCGTATCCGACGGTGACGACGACGGTGACGACGACGGTGACGAGGAGGGTGATTCTCAACAAATAGAGCATCCTGATTCTCAACAAATAGAGCAGCCTGATTCTCAACAACAACAACCACCACAACCACACGAATGGCGTACTGCTGGAGTTGCTGATGACGAAACCCACGTTTTCAGAACGGGTAATTCTGAAATAGACAGATCAGACACCGATATTGATGATCACGAAGAATATACCCCTAGTAGAAAATCATGTAGTCAGATAAATGACTTTTTTGATATGCCCCCTATTCTTCCAGACTCCCATACCCAGACACAAAGCTACGAAACTACACCTTATATTCGCAGTGAAAGTTTAACAGCAGGTCAGATATTCGATTCGAAGGATCTCTTAGCAAGTCAGATCGGACTCAAGTTCTTGGAAGAGGGTTTCCAAAGTCGCGTGCGGGCATCTGAAAAAAGCAAATACGTAGTTGAATGTGCTAGAGAAAAGTGTGAGTGGAGGTTGTACGCGATTCACACGGGTCCCAAAGGAGGGGCGATAATGATTAGAATGTTGCACGACGTACACACTTGTACGAGGACGTAACTTAATCCCCACCACAAACAAGCCGGCAAAAAGACTTTGGGTGCGATCCTGAAAAACAAATTTCTTGATGTTAGCAGGTCATTGCGTCCAAAGGACATCGTCCACGACGTTCACCGGCAGTTCGGCGTCACGATTGATTACCACCAAGCGTGGTGTGCGCGCTGCCATGCACTGTTTATGGTGAGAGGCACGTTCGAGGAGTCGTATGAACGACTCCCGACATATTTGTATAATTTGCAGCTGCAGAACCCTGGTACTGTCACGCAGCTACGGACCGATTCACGTGGACGGTTTGAGATGTGCTTCGTGGCCCTTGGACCCGCGGTACGTATTTTAACACGTCATATGTTTACACATTATAAACTATAACATTTACGCATTATAAACTATAAGATTTTAACCTATGTTTTTGCAGATCCGCACATTTATGGAAAATCTACGTCGTGTCCTGATAATAGACGCAGCCCATTTAAAGGGCCGTTACTTGGGTATGATGTTCCTGGCGGTTGCCATGGACGGGGATAACTCCATCGTTCCAGTAGCTTTCGGCGTAGGCAAGTCCGAAACCGGGGACGAGTGGACTTGGTTTCTGTCCATGTTGAGACAAGCTATCGAAGACCCGCAAGGGTTGGTGTTTATGTCTGACAGGGCTCCTTCCATAAGCGCCGCAATCTCTGCCATGTACCCAAACGCCCCTCACGCCATATGCTGTCGACATTTGGAGATGAACGCCAAATCCAAGGACAAACGTATTACCACCTACAAGGATGTCTATTGGGCGGCATGCAGAGCATATACGGATCGGGAGTTTAACAAGTACATGAATATGCTACGATACAGTGTCAAGGAAGCAGCCAAAGTCTTTGACGATGCTGGACCGGAGAGGTGGTCCGCGGCCCATTTTCCTGGACAACGGTATGACATTCTGACCTCGAATAGTGCAGAGTCTGTGAATGCACTCTCCCGTTTTGCGCGTAGATGTCCGATTGTTAATCTTATGGACTACTTTCGGGCCTTTCAACAAGAGTGGTACCAAATTCGACGCCTAAAAGGAGCTAAGATACAAAATGCACTCACACCAACGGCGGAGAATATCGTTCAGTACAGGGCGCGTCGTGCGGCGACATGGCCGGTAAGAGCAATCGGGTATGGGAAGTACGAGGTGCATGATGACTATATTAACGCGATTGTGAATATGGAAGACCACCTTTGTTCGTGTCGCGAATGGGATAAATCTGGGTTACCGTGCGGCCATGCCATCGCTGCAGCAACATATATGGGTCGTACAGATTGCAGCGACTTGGCTGTACCTTTCTTCACGTCCGAATATTACCGGAAAACATACGTGGAGGTAATAAACCCAGCTGGACCCCCTGCAGCATGGGTGTATCCACCCGACCCGCTTCCACCATGCTATCCACCTTTAATGGATAAGAACAGGGTCGGGAGACCGAGAAAGAACGACCGACGTCCATCACGTGGTGAAAGTTCGATACAACGAAGATGTACTCGGTGCCAATGCGTAGGACACACTCGTGGAGAGTGTCCAAATCCCGCCCCTTCAACCGTGCCAAGGAGACATTCTGTCAGTCACACCCCGGGCCCGTCACAGCTTGATACTGTTGATCTAAACACTGATTTGTAAATGATATATTTACACACATACATATGCTTCTAAATGAACATTGATAACACAGCTAGTTTGTAAATGATATATTTGGCGAATGATGATTCATGTGTGTTTAAAGTTATACATTAAAATTCATAACCTTATAGTTAATTATTTAATTTATGGTACATCTCTTATTTTTTTTTCAATTTTGTTTTACACTCCTATCGCATTAACATAATAATCATATATTAACTAATTCATTAAATCGTTTTAAATTATTATTATTTGAATGTGTTTATAGATATCATTTAAGAATTGTGAAAATGGGTATTTGGCGAATGATGATTCATGTGTGTTTAAAACACTTCAGCTCCAAACACACATGAATCATCATTCGTCAAATACCCATTTTCACAATTCTTAAATGAGTCCAGTGATACCAACTTGTCAAAACCCCATTTCATATTATATATATACACACATACATATGCTTCTAAATGAACATTGATAACACAACTAGTTTGTATTCCATCCAACAAGCTCTTCATCTTCAATCTTTCTGACCCTTCTTCAACGGCTTCTGCTTTTGCAACCACGTATGGCCATTGTGTACCACAACCCGCACACACTTTAGCAAATGAGTTGAGGGTTGTCATATATTCTACAAGAGGAGTAGGCCCACGAATGAGGTAACCTCTGACTTGACCTTGCATGATGTATCCAACCTAACCGTGGTTCAGCGGCTTAAAAACTACTTTTCAGAGAAATTAACAACAACAAAAAATACAAAACAACAACACAGTAAAAAAAATACAAAACAAGAAAAAAAATACAAAACAACTAAAACAACCACCACCTACTTAAAAATTGATTTAGTTTCATCAATCCAAGCTTGCTTCTCGTTTACCTTCGCTTGAATAATTGCGAAGTGTTGCAGAATATGGTGAATTGCTTCTTGTTCTCGACGAACACGAGCCTCCCTAGCTTTTATATCCCCTTTCATCCTTTTGATCTCCCTGTCTTCCTCTTCGATCTTTCTCAAATGGACTGCCTTCCTGTCCATAATTTTTTCCCACTCTTCTGTTAGTTCATCTATCTCCTTTTCCTTTTTTGCTATGGCGACCTCGATTTGAGGTGGCATTTTTTCAGGAGTAGCCTTAGGGTTTGATGACGATGCCATTTGTGGATTAAATGAGAGAAGAGAAATCAAGAGAGAAAACAATTCAAAGAAAGAAAGCAAGAGAGAAATCAAGAAAGAAAGCAAGAGGAAGTGTGAATTGTGAATTGCATCTTACTGGTATTTATGGATGAAATCTCAAACATGCAAATGAATTTCAACCACAAATCGGTCTTCAAAGTACAATAATTGTGGAAAAAAACAGTAAAAACATGCAAGATTCGTCTAAGTTTAGGGGCTGAAAGTGTAAATTTTCAGGGACCAAAAGTGTAAAATTTCAGGGACCAAAAGTGTAATTTTTTGGGCCATCGCGGGCTGCGATCGCGGGCAGGGACCAAAAGTGCACCGCGGCCAAAGTTGAGGGGCTTCGCGGGGCATTTGGCCCCAAAATACGTGCCACGTCAGCGTATCCCGCGATCGCGGGACCCCATCGCGGGTATTTTGGGCATTTTTGCAAAGTTGAAAAATTTTAGGGTATTTTGGTAACAGTTAGTCAAACTTGGGGTATTTTAATTAATTTCCCTAATCTTTTTATTAAAAAAAAAACACTAACATCTTTTTTTTATAAAAAACACTCTTAACATTTATTTTTATAAAAAACACTCTTAACATGTTTTTTTATAAAAAACACTCTAACATTTATTTTTATAAAAACACTAATTTTTTTATAAAAAAAAAACACTAACATCTTTTTTTTATAAAAAACACTCTTAACATTTATTTTTATAAAAAACACTCTTAACATCTTTTTTTATAAACAACACTCTAACATTTATTTTTATAAAAAACACTCTAACATTTATTTTTATAAAAAACACTAATCTTTTTATAAAAAAAACACTAACATCTTTTTTTTATAAAAAACACTCTTAACATCTTTTTTTATAAAAAACACACTCTAACATTTATTTTTTTTAAAAACACTCTTAACATTTATTTTTATAAAAAACAGTCATCTTTTTATATAAAAAAAAACACTAACATCTTTTTTTATAAAAAACACTGTTAACATTTTTTTTATAAAAAACACACTTAACATTTATTTTTATAAAAAACACTCATCTTTTTATAAAAAAACACTAACATATGTTTTTATAAAAAACACTCTTAACATTTTTTTTTATAAAAAACTCTCATCTTTTTATAAAAAAAACACTAACATATGTTTTTATAAAAAACACTCTAACATCTTTTTAAAAAAACCACTATAACGTCTTTTTAAAAAAAAACTCTAACATCTATAATAAAGAAAACATTATAACATACAAATAACACATTCAAACATACAACAAACTTAAAAACACTCTAACAACATATATATCATATATTTTAAAATTTAAAATAACAACATACAAGAAAAGTACAAGAAACTTAAGAAAAACTTACCAAACGAGTAAACGAGCCATCTTCAAACAAACCGAGCGCGTATTCCACACGACAAATTGAGAGAGTTTGGGAGAGAATTTTTTAATGAAAGTGGTAGGAAATAAGGTCCCCCCACCCTCTCTCTTATAGCGGCCGAAATTAGGGAGGGGGTGGGGGGTTTGATGCATTAAAGAAATTAGGGTTTCACCCTGTGTCGACGCGTGGCATGTTCATCCCGCGATCGCGGGGTACCTCTGCGGGCAGGGGCCAAAAGTGTACCGCGGGCATTCTTGAGGGGCCTCCGCGGGACTTTTGGCCTAAACGTCGTGACATGTGGGCGTGGGACCGCGATCGCGGGGCCCTCCGCAGAAAATTTGGGTATTTTGATAAAGTCGACGAGATTTTGGGTATTTTGGTAAGTCAGAGTCAAACTTTGGAACCTAAACCCTAAACCCTAAACCCATGATCAAGTTCTAAATCATGCATGTTTCAATGCACATGTACCTGAAATTTACATGCATATTCTATATTTATTATTATTAATAAGTTGACAGACTTAGTTTGTTTTCAATTTTCCTTATTATTAATAAAAGTTCAAATATTTTGTAACAACCCAATTTCCATAAAATAACATTAAACAATATTACAACTAAAAACGGTCCCAACACAAATAATTTACATAAGTTCTACACTAAACTCGCAGCGGATACACCTTCACAACCGAGATACTACAGAAGCCTGACGGTAATCTACAAGTCTTCACTAGCCTCTAGCTCTTCTACCACGACACGACCTTCCATCATCATCGGATGAAACTCCATACACGACTAACACCTGAAAATGGTTTTAGTTTTTGAAAAGCGAGGGTTAGACCATGAGGTCTAGTGAATTCCCTCTTTAAAACAGTTCTACACAAACAGTAGTATAAAACATTCAACCGTTATAACAATAAACGGAAATTCCAATTCAAAAGCTCGACTCCACATAAGGGTATTGCACAGTGGTCTCAATTTTCATCACCTTATTAAGCCAGGTACGCCATCACCTTACAAAGCCAGGCATGGCATTCATCACCTTACAAAGCCAGGCACGACATTCATCACCTTACAAAGCCATGCACGGCATTCGGGCATCAATAATAGTTCTCCACTGTGCAACCCGACTCCACACATAGCAACAACATCTCAACAGCATGAAATCAACAATTACGTAGAAATGAACGTATAAACAACTCGCATGCTATAATAAACGTTTTCACATCACGTAATATAAAACCTATCAAATAGTTTAATCAGGTCAACATGCTCGTAACCATAATCAGTTATGAAAACTTTTCGTAAAACATTTCATTCACAAAAAGAAGGTAAGGGAACTCACCTTAGCCTTAGCACATAGACACACGCTCCGGAACACACTTTAGCTCAATCCGAACACCTGAATTGGACGCCACAAGAATGGTGTTAAACCATCTAATTGTGTCCCAAATCCATTCCTAATAAACCCCAAAACAACCCTTAGGTGATACCACAAACATATCCTCAAACCGTACGCGAAACGAACCCCGAACACGCAAAACAGTGCCCGACGCTACTGCCCGCGCTAGCCAACTCGCGCCACAAAGAGCGCGGGGCACTGGACAGAACATTGGCGCTACTTCTGGCGCTAGTTCACTAGCACCAAACTAGCGCGGAGCACCTGCACTCGATTTTCAGCCGAAATCTCACCCTTTCTCAACCCCAATTCATCCCAAATCGATTTTAAGCCTCCAAAATGAACTAATGGATGTTCTAAACCTTTCCCCACAATTACCAATCATCAAAGCATCATTTAATCTAACAAAACCCCTCTAAAACCCAACCAATGATTCATCACTTTAACCCCCAAAGCTTAAAACTCAAACCATAGAAAAATGGAGGTTACCAAACAATCAAGATGAAGTTTCTTACTGATTTGATCAAAACTCATAGGGAATTAATCCCAAAATCATTTGCCTTCTTTCTCATGGATTAAAACTCAACCAACAAATGGATTATCAAAACCCCCAAACCAAATGCTAGCCTAGCCAAACATAGAGAAGAAGAAGAAGAAGAGAGACCATACCTTGTATAAGATGACTCAAAACATTTGCTGCAACTCTTCCCATCACACCTCCAATTAGATTTCTCCTCCTCTCCCAATTTCTTCTCTCAGTCGCATGAACCAAAATGAAATAAAGAGAATAGGGTTTTATCTCATTTTAACTTCTTCAAATTATTCCCCTTGGCATCTAAGTCTCGAGTCTCATACTTTGGCCACCAAATTCCCATTTTATTCAAAAATACCAAGAATAGAAAATATGGGGTGTTACATCACCTCCCCCTTAACAGAATTCCGTCCCCGGAATTCCATTGCGGAACACACGCTTGCACCTGGAATTAGCTTCCGCTTCCAAATCTTACATTGCCCAGAAACTCTTAAGGAGTTGTAATTTCATCTCTACAAGACCAACTTCTTTGCTTTTCGAATTCTCGATCAACTAGCCCAACGATTGTTTCCAATGATACAACAAAATATGACTCCTCAATAATTCGCATCGTATGCAAAGATACACCATACCATCTTCCAACCAACACTCTCTACAATAAGGATTGAAACACACCATGAACGTTCCATAACTTCACCGAGTGCAATTAATTCATCCATTGTCTCTCCAATTCTTTCTATAACTGCCCTTAATCCATTACAATGTGGCCCAATTCAATTTCTTCTTGAAACGCACTACTCCAATCCCTGGGAATGTTTTCCCGACTTGAGATTGTAAATGCTCATACCTTTCAATTCAATCATTCTAGTCCCAGTCACTTATCCTTCCATTTCTGATCAAGACCGACAACATACCACATTCTTTGACATTGTTCCTCGGCCAACTGTCACCTTTTTCAGGTCGGTAGCATGCCAAAGCATACACACTTGCAATCTCTTCGATCAATTATACTACTCACACCAAAATACTCTCTTTAAGAGAAAACGACTCTACTCGAGTTAACGCCGCAAAAACCCGAATCTCTAAACGGAAACTGACCACTCCCTTCATCGACATTACACAAAATCACCCTCATATCGTTACCGCATTCTCACCACTGTATAACATTCTTATCAAAAGGAAGAACACCATCCCACCATTATAGCTTCCGCCTGGCACAATTTACGTTTCCCCAAATTCACACCGATCACACGTGCCACAACAGTTACCAATCAACGTTCCAAACTCACAACAATCATTAAGCCATAACTCGTTTCTATACGCAATTATACTCCTCACCAAATCCACCGAAAGGTTCCACTAATTAGGAACTACCACCAAAATTCACTTGCCCTCCCACATGGAGTGACCAAGCTCACTCAAACTATCTCAATTAATTGAATATTGAACGGCACGCTCACGTGAAACATTCTCCCCGACAATACCGAATCTAATCCAGAGGTCTCTCAACCATGGCACCACATCCGACCACTTGTTTCCATTCTAACTTGATACACTAAAGATGCCTCAATAGAATGCCTCGCTAACATGAGCCAGCTTTTAGACCAGTCACATGAACGTAGCTTCCTCGACTCTTTAACCATGACATACACAACGATCCCTTATCTTATGCCCTTCAAATAACGGCTCTTTATTTACAGTCCGCCTTTACAGTGTCTCATGACATTTTCTTACCGCAAGCATGTCTACACTTGATCTGTTATACCATCATCATTTTCTCTCGTGCTTGCACGGAACGCTCATCACACACCGCTACAGACCAACAGAACGGTTTCTCCAAAATCATCAATCATGACCTTTAGCCAAGTCCTTGTAAAGTACTTAGCACCGAGGACTACCACGAGCTCCTAACTTCCAACACGGTCATCACTCTCATTGCATTTCTTTACATCCACGGAATACTCCAACGCTCATGACTATACTTCATAACGAAACACCACAGCTTAACGGTTACAGTATCCTCTTCGACAATCAAGTGGAGTATGCAAACTCACTCCAAAACCCAATGGGATCGAGAAGAACAAAGGTTCTCCTTTCATCCCGTCACCAACCCCAACTCTATCTCCAGGTCTCAAAATAGCAATAACGTACACTGCATGAAAATCCATACACTTCAATCGAGCATAACCGCTACCCTTGAATACCTCAGAATCACGGCAACCCGTCATTACACCTACGACTTGCACGTTCCTTTGGTACAAAGTGCTACCACTTCCTCACACCACTATCGCACCACGCGACCACATTGCAACAAACTAACTTGATGCCTTTACACACACAGAAGATAGTACTTCCTTCATGCCACCCATAACACATTTCCATTTGAAGCAAAACGTTTCCCAACTTTGTCTTTCCCGGGTCTAGACGAATCTCATGACAAGATCGTCTAATCAAAGCACGCCCGCTTCGATTACACTAATCATTTCGTTCTTATATGGCTCATCAATCCCCAAAGGAATTCACTTAAGCTACCACAATCTTTCACTTCTGAAACACTCACTCAAGGTGGTCCAGCGTCATGCCGAATGCACACCTTTTCTCCGAACAACTTCTTACATCTTTGCAAGAAAACTCAACAAAATACCACACTATAGATACTTCTCCAATACCAGCCTCCTGACAACCATCCAACAGAACGGCCATGGATTTAAACATCGACGATCGGCATGCTAAAGTTCATCCGCCTTACGACAGACAAGGATTCTCGAAGGAATCTACGTCTCCTAACTCCTTGAACAAGTTCTCGTTTCTCGTCAACTCCTCGTGATCCATCTCAGCTATGCTAAACACCTGGCGCATAAACGAATCATCAAAACCTCAATGGACATCACGTCCACATTGGTGATCTTCCGTTCTCCTAATGCCCTCACTAGGTGTTCCTACACCATATCATTAACACATTCCCGGACGACCTCATTTGTTCACACACAACGGTTCACTTCCCCCATTACAATTTCCTGACAAAACCTCCAACTTGAGACATGTTAAACAGTCGTAAACCTCCATATCAATGGACTACCTGACGATGATGACTCCATTCCTTGCTGACAATCTAGGGTTCCTAACAGAACTCACTTCGCCCAACGCATCATAACCAACTTATACCCCACCGTTCTCGCTTGAGGAGAAACACAAGACCTTTCTTAGTGCAAAATCTAATTACTGACCTATCTCAATATTCCGACCTAAAGCCGACGACATTACATCAAGTAACGTAACGCTACTTATTACCATTCCCCAACGGAATCACTCTAATCATTTCCAAATTCACCGCAAATAAAGCTATTCTCACATAACTAAGCAATAGCTCAAACTACAATCATACCGACATTCCGAATTCACTACGCGAGACTCCCGGTATTCACCCACTTCCTCTAACGGAAACACTAAGGTCATAACTCGACCATATCTTATTCAACTGACAACTCCACTCCCAAAGCCTTTCCTCCACCCCAATCGTAATACACTTCCCGACCTAGCGAGTTCATAGCCTTCAAGCACAGTGACACAACGATTGAAATCATTTTACACTCTTTTAAAAACACTCAATAAATCCAAAATCATAAAACAAGCTTGAGCATGCATGAAACAACACCACTCAAGATGATTAGTAAAACACAATGATCGCAAGGATCGCTCACAGACACTCTTACGATAATTCGTAACCTTGTCCATCCAAATCGATGCCGACACTACGGTTGTCTCCAATGAAACCCCTTTCACATACGACTGGAAAATTTTCAAACGAATTCACTTACCCAAGTGGGTTTGTCAACTCCAACACTCGTTCATATAATAATAACGAGTCAATACTCATTTTGTTTATAAAACAAAACCTCGCAATAAAACGTTTTCAATATTTTCGCAACGAAGGTTCCTTTTCACAAATAAAAGCGTGAAATAATTCGTAGATCACTAAGTTCAAAGAACTCGTATAATACGTTTAATGACATAATGCATGAAATTCAATATGCAATTGAAGGCTATTCACTCTAACCGAGTCAACCGTTGCACTCACTTCAACTCTTTACTGATACCATACTATGACCAACAACCGCTTTCTTACTTATGCTACAACTTGTAGTACAAGTGCTTCACAACCCACCTGATCGACCGCTCAACATGGTTTACCAAACTGACCAGTTATCTCACTTCCTACTCTTATGCATACTTCAAAACAACACCAATAACTTTCATTCATTAACCTTGCCACTAAACCGATTGACCAAAGAATCCAAGTCTAGATTCCTTCACTCGATCTTGAATTGAAGCTTTCAAGATGCCGACATACTTCTCACTTCCTATCCCAACTAACCGACACATCCCTTCCAAGTATCAGACGCCTAGCCGGCTCACAGACATGCCAAAAATCACTCCACCTAAGCGGTAAAAGCATCGCATCACAAGCGATCTCCCATGACACATCAGCCTTCTGCTATCAAATACAAGGTTAGAACCTTCTACATACTGCCACACACACCACTCATCCCGACAATAGCGATTGATTACACCCATGCACCTGTAATTTCATAACAGCATTGGCCAGATGCTACTTGAATTTACCTTACATGAGGGTTCTCACTACCATTGTCAAGATATCCTATGATTACGGTCTTTCCTAACGGCTTCCTATATCTCAATTGTGTCTCACTCTACACCCCCGTTTAAGTTTATGCCCATCCGGTCACCTAAATCCCTTAAACGATGGCTCTGATACCATTTGTAACAACCCAATTTCCATAAAATAACATTAAACAATATTACAACTAAAAACGGTCCCAACACAAATAATTACATAAGTTCTACACTAAACTCGCAGCGGAAACACCTTCACAACCGATATACTACAGGAAGCCTGACGGTAATCTACAAGTCTTCACTAGCCTCTAGCTCTTCTACCACGACACGACCTTCCATCATCATCGGATGAAACTCCATACACGACTAACATCTGAAAATGGTTTTAGTTTTGAAAAGCGGGGATTAGACCATGAGGTCTAGTGAATTCCCTCTTTAAAACAGTTATACACAAACAGTAGTATAAAACATTCAACCGTTATAACAATAAACGGAAATTCCAATTCAAAAGCTGTAACACCCTAAAAGCAGGGTTGTTTTGAACCTCAAATTATAATACGTTATGATACAAGAAACTTCAACTTATATAAATATAGCAAGGAAATTAATCATCAAGAGTATATTTGCAATACAGGATCCTTCAAATAACCTATCAATCTAATCATATCATTATAATCAGATTAACTAAGTTATCTAAGCAATCCATCAAAATCTCTTCTTGTTAATTAACACCTCTTGCTATTCCAAAACGCTCGTCCCACAACCCTTTATTTCCCCGAGCTGGTACCTGGTAAGAAAAGTTGATTTGAAACGATTAGACTTACGCCTAGTGAGAACATTCAGTTTTAAATTAAAACATTTACAGCATTGAAATCTTAGATAACCAATGCATATATTCAAACCTGCTTTATCACCATTCTTACCATACTCATGCTTGTCTCATAAAGACATAACCATACTCAACCCCGCGAGTATAACTACCATTCATAACGTCGTATCACCATATCCAATAACCTACTACGAATCCTCACGGATTCTAGTTTATCAATCAATTTTACAGACTTACGTTCAAACATCATACTTTCTCTTTGAAATGGAATACAGAAATAGCACTTATATATATATTGCCTATTTCAAATCCGTCAAACAACACTTACACTTCATCTAATTCACACTCCCACATCTCACTTACCAATAGCAACTCTCTTTGTCCATTAACTCATTCAACCCGAATAGCAATTATACTTATGCCTATTCAAACATTCAACCTTAATAGCAATTATACTATGCCTATTCCAACATTCCGTATGAATAACAATTCTACTTTGTCTAGTCAAACATACACACGAATAACAATTCTACCTTGTCTAGTCAAACATACACATGAATAACAATTCTACCTTATCTAGTCAAACATACACATGAATAACAATTCTACCTTGTCTATTCAATCATACCCATGAATAACAATTCTACTTTGTCTATTCAATCATACACATGAATAACAATTCTACTTTGTCTATTCAATCATTCAATGTGAATAGCAATTATACTTTGCCTATTCAATCCTTTCCAAGGATACACGGGAATAACAATTATACCTCGCCTATTCCTCCTTTTTACGGATACACAGAAATAGCAATTATACCTCGCCTATTCCTCCGTTCAACAAGAATATCAACTATACTTTGCATATCCTATTATTGTAATATGAATAGTAATTCTACTTTACCTATTCAATCATTTCAACGTGGATAGCAATTCTACTTTGCCTATTCCATCTTTTAAACATGAATAACAATTCTACTTTGCCTATCCTAAGTTATCCAACACAACTAATGTTTACAAATCCATTACACCTTATTAACGTATATACGTAACAACAAATCATGCCACTCTCGTATCATATTCTCAATTCTAAGAATATCTAATAACCTATCGTGTCCTCCTCCTCAATTGTTTCCCCTTCGGCAACTTGACACGGGGGTTCCGCTAAAGGTTTCCAGAAACTAAATCAGATAGCACATCCAGAAACTATATCCAGACATCAGAATTATCGGGACAACAAAGGTTTCCGGATACACACAACTTTTCCGGATACACACAACTTTTCCGGATACACACAACTTTTCCGGATACACACAACTTTTCCGGATACACACAACTTTTCCGGATATACACAACTTTTCCGGATACATTATCTTTCTGGGTATTTCACTAATCCGGATGACATCCGGAAACCAAGGTAATCCGGATACCATCCGGTAACTCGATTTATCCGGAAACTATAAGAAACTTAAGACTTACCGGATACTTTGCCTTGTCCGGAGACATTCATCACCAGGGTTTCCGGATACGACGTTTCATCCGGAAACCTTCGAACTGCAGCCTAAAATCCAATCTAATTCGATGTCTGTTTGATTCAGCTCATTCAAGACCATCCCATACAGTTCATAACCAGTTTATACATGTGTCTTAACATTTAATTTGACAAAAAGCATGTATTTAATCAAAAGTGAATGAACTCACCTCTTAAGGAAGTTTTACCCACTTTGCACAATCTGATTCTTCAAATCTGTTGTTTATGATTCTGTAATTCAATCCAATACACAGATTCGTCCATCATCATTCATTCACAACAAGCTAACAAAAAAACATAATCAGATTTCCTTACCAATTTGATGAACAAATCTTGTTTTCTTCTTCTTTTCTCTTTTCTCCTTCTCTCTATCTCTTTGATTCTCCAAACCGACCCTAAGCATAAGAAATCAGATAAAATCTGATTTCAGCTACCTTATCTACACACAGTTTCCAATTGTGACCAAACACACCCCCAAGTTTCAACCTTCCAACATTGACACTTAACTTTTTCCACTAACATTTTAACCTCATTTTGAAATATAAATCACAACATAATCCAAAGTTAAAACTAAAAATACAAACAATCCCAATTCTCATTAAAATACTATAACTGAAAATTCAGGATGTTACAAAAGCTCGACTCCACATAAGGGTATTGCACAGTGGTCTCAATTTTCATCACCTTATTAAGCCAGGTACGACATCACCTTACAAAGCCAGGCACAGCATTCATCACCTTACAAAGCCAGGCACGGCATTCGGGCATCAATAATAGTTCTCCACTGTGCAACCCGACTCCACACATAGCAACAACATCTCAACAGCATGAAATCAACAATTACGTAGAAATGAACGTATAAACAACTCGCATGCTATAATAAACGTTTTCACATCACGTAATATAAAACCTATCAAATAGTTTAATCAGGTCAACATGCTCGTAACCATAATCAGTTATGAAAACTTTTCGTAAAACATTTCATTCACACAAAGAAGGTAAGGGAACTCACCTTAGCCTTAGCACATCGACACACGCTCCGGAACACACTTTAGCTCCATCCAAACACCTGAATTGGACGCCACAAGAATGGTGTTAAAGCATCTAATTAAGTCCCAAATCCATTCCTAATAAACCCTAAAAACAACCCTTAGGTGATACCACAAACATATCCTCAAACCGTACGCGAAACGAACCCCGAACACGCAAAACAGTGCCCGGCGCTACTGCCCGCGCTAGCCAACTCGCGCCACAAAGAGCGCGGGGCACTGGACAGAACATTGGCGCTACTTCTGGCGCTAGTTCACTAGCACCAAACTAGCGCAGAGCACCTGCACTCGATTTTCAGCCGAAATCTCACCCTTTCTCAATCCCAATTCATCCCAAATCGATTTTAAGCCTCCAAAATGAACTAATGGATGTTCTAAACCTTTCCCCACAATTACCAATCATCAAAGCATCATTTAATCTAACAAAACCCCTCTAAAACCCAACCAATGATTCATCACTTTAACCCCAAAAGCTTAAAACTCAAACCATAGAAAAATGGAGGTTACCAAACAATCAAGATGAAGTTTCTTACTGATTTGATCAAAACTCATAGGGAATTAATCCCAAAATCATTTGCCTTCTTTCTCATGGATTAAAACTCAACCAACAAATTGTAATACCCCGGGTAAGTTTGTTAGTTAAAATCCTAGTTCCGTTAAATTTATTTAACCTAAAAGTTTCTAATTTAGGTAAGTTAAGTAAATTTATAAGTTAAAAGGGGTTATGGTCATTAAGGAATAGAATGAGGGTTAAAAGGGTAAAATTTAGTAGATAAAATCTTAAGGCAATTCAGATATTTCATAAAGATCAGATTTGCAGTGTGTGTGTGTTAGTGTGTGTTTTGAGAGAAAAGAATAAGGAAGAAAGTTAAAAAGCTAGGGATCCAAATTGGTGCAATTGGAAGTAAAATTAAGGTATGTTTCTTGTATGTTTTATGTCTGTAATTACCAGTAGGTAGTTTCTATCGGAGTAGAATAACCGATTACACGTCCAGTAGTGATTTCTGTTGATTCTGGGTCGAAAGTGATGAAACCGACAGAAGTGTCCGGACACAGCATGAAGGTGTCCGGATAGTTTTGTTGAAGGTGTCCGGGTAGTTCTTTGATGGTATCCGGGTAGTTCTTCGTCGGTGTTCGGACAAGTCTTTTATCCGGGTAAGTTCCTTTTTCCTATGTTTTCCGGATAGAATTGGATATCGGATGGTATCCGGATTACTTTGGTATCCGGATGACGTTCGGATTGTATTGATTGTCCGGAAAAGTCTTGATTGTCCGGAAAAGTTGTGTTGTCCGGATAATTCTGTAGTGTCCGGATACTTTTGCTGTTTGGCCAATATTGAGAGTTTAGATGCTGTCGAGTACCCAGTAACCTGTATTTTGTTAACCATTAGATAGGGAGTGAATGAGGACTAACTATCCTGTGGTCTTGACTTGAGTACGGGTTTGGGAACAACATTTGAGGGTTTGAGTTCTTTAGAGTTGTTAGCCTTAGTAAGACTTATATGTTCTATGTGGTAAAGGAATGTCTGTATCTATGTGTTACAGATCTTGTGAATTCTGAATAAAGGGCTGAACCGGTTTAGAAGGCTTGGAAAAGTGTTAATAAACAATCAGGTGAGTTTTACTTTAAAAACGTTTTTAACTGGAATACGTATATGTGTGATTTGGGAATGTAATAGTTGATGACTATGTGTTTATATGTGAATTATAATATATTGAGGTATTATATTTACATGAGTATTATAAGGTGTTATAATACGTTGGCCGGGTTTAGGACCGGTGTGTTTGGCTATAGAATTCGTATAGCGTTGTTTGGCTATAGATGTTGTACAGCGTTGTATATTATTAGTTGGCTTGCTACCAACTAATATGGCCAGGAGGAATGAGAAGGGAAGGTACATGATATGTGAGCTTGATTAGATATATATGATTGTGTCGCGTGATTTATATGAATGAAGTTTATATAAATGGTTTGTAAACTAACAGGGATTTTTCTCACTTAGACCACAAGGTCTAACCCTCATTTTTGTTTTAATATATGTATTCCAGGTGGTGTATCATGTAAGAGCAAGTAATTAGAGTAACCAAGGGATGGCTTTTGTGAAGGATTATAAGATGAAGATTTTGGCTTGTTTTAGCAGTTGTATCATAATATTAAATGTTATGTATGTAAATAGTACAAAGTTTGTAGTACAATGGTTTCTTTTATTTGTAAAAGACTGCAGGACCGAACTTGTAATATGATGTTTCTTTTGTTATATGAATGTTATGTTACATTATGTGAATTGTTGTGTATATGGGAATTGGGATGTTACAAATGGTATCAGAGCCTTAGTTTAAGGGATTTAGGTATTTATATCTGTACCTAGACTTAAACTGCATGTGAAGTAGGATGTCCCTATTATTGTAGAACCTCGGGATATTAAGTATAAAAGGTAGAAGGAACATCATGTAAGGTAATTTCATATTACACCTGGCCAGTGTAATTGTGATCTTACAAGTACATGTTTGAACTGGAATACCTTATTATATGGGGCATGTGCTTATGTGTATGTTAACCTTGTTTAAATCTACAGAATGGAAAGCGGTACACGAAATTCGAATCGAGGAAGAGGAAGAAATCCGAATAGTACTAATCCGCCCATAGGAACAGGGGACAGGGGAGGCAGAACTGGGGGCAGAGTTGGGGGTAGAACTGGGGGTAGAGCTGGAGGTCGAGCTGGAAGCAGAGTCCAGCCACATGGTACAGAGTTCGTTACCAGGGATGATTTAATGGCAGAAATGGGAATATTACAAGCCAACATTCAAGTTATGTTCAACCAAACTCATAATACTGAAACAGAAAGACCAGATCACGCTCATGAAGAGGAGATGCCAATCACCCCTACGGTCTTACCGGTAATGAGAAAATGTGATTACAAAATGTTTCTTAGTTGCAAGCCTCCTACATACTCATGAGATCGGGATCCAGTGAAAGCAATGAGATGGATGAAAGAAATAGAAGCTATTTTCAAGACGAGTAAGTGCGCTGACGAAGATAGAGTATTGTATGGAGCAGCAATGTTAAAGGGGGATGCTTTGTATTGGTGGGAATCCTTTATTCATTCTAAAGGATCTGATGTTTATTCTACCCTCTCTTGGGAAGAATTTGTGATAGCTTACAGGGAACAATTTTGTCCCCAAGCAGCCGTCAAACAACTGGAAGGAGAATTCATGAATTTGCAACAAGGAAACTTATCCGTTCGAGACTACACCGCTAGCTTTCTGGAAAAGTCTCGGTTCGCAGAATACTATGTTGCTACGGAGGCGATGAAGACAGAAAGGTTTATCTTTGGGCTGAACTCAGAAGTCAGAAGGTTAGTGACTGCAAAAGGACCCGATACCTTCTCGGTTGCAGTTAATGCCGCGGAGAATGTTGAACGGGATATTAGAAGAGATGCTGGTGATAAAAGTATCGGAAAGAGAAAGTGGGAAGGACCACATTATGATCCAAAGAAGTCCCGATTTCAGAGGTATGATAACCGTCTGCCGTTTCGACCAGCAGAAAGACCATGTCAGAAGTGCAACCGTGTCCATCAGGGAAATTGCCAAAGTGATGTACGAGCGTGTTATAAGTTTGGGAATACCGGACACGTCATCAAGGATTGTAAGGTAATGCGGTTATGTTTCTTATGCAATTCTCTGGATCGACTTCAGTCAAACTTTCCGCGGGGGAGGATACAGCAAGGTGGGTCATCAGGCAGGCCAGCGATTGTTAAACCAGTAATACCAAGACAGGAACCACCAGTAACCAGGGGTCGCGCATTTCAAATGACTGAGAAAGAAGCGGAGGAAACTCCGGATGTGGTCACAGGTACATTTTTAATAAACTCTACACGTGCTAAGGTGTTATTTGATTCCGGTGCAAACCGATCGTTTGTGTCTCCTGCATTTGCTGCTTACCTGTGTTTGAAACCTAAAATGCTAGAACATGCTCTATCAGTAGATACGGCAAATGATAATCAAGTGTCAGTTAAAGAAGTATTTGATGGTTGTGTGATAAATATAGAGGGGTGTAGAGTGTCGATACAATTGTTTCCTATAACTTTGATAGAGTTTGACGTCGTAGTGGGAATGGACTGGTTAGCCGAGAATCAGGCTAACATAGTGTGTGATAAGAAGCTAATAAATGTTGTTTTACCTGAAAGGGGACCGGTAGTGATTTATGGTGATCGTAGGAATCATCAGTCTAGCCTAATATCTATGATAAAAGCCCGTAAATGTGTCAGCAAGGGTTGCCCGAGTTACTTAGCCTATGTGATAGATAGTAGGCCTGAAAAGATTAAGTTGGAAGATATTCCTATTGTTAGTGTATTTCCAGAAGTGTTCCCTGAAGACTTGAATAGTCTTCCACCCGTTAGACAAGTAGAGTTCGGTATAGACCTGATTCCTGGAGCCATTCCTATTGCTCGTGCACCATACCGACTAGCACCTCCAGAGATGAAAGAAATGATGACACAACTACAAGATCTATCCGATAAAGGCTTCATCAGACCTAGTTCTTCGCCGTGGGGAGCACCAGTGTTATTTGTGAAAAAGAAGGACGGTTCGATGAGAATGTGTATCGACTACCGAGAACTGAATAAGCGCACGATAAAGAACAAGTATCCGTTACCCCGAATTGATGACCTCTTCGATCAGTTAGTTGGAGCTTGCTATTTCTCCAAGATTGATTTAAGATCCGGTTACCACCGGTTGAAAGTTAAAGAAGAAGACGTCCTAAAGACAGCCTTTCGAACAAGGTATGCTCATCACGAATTCTTAGTAATGTCGTTTGGACTGACGAACGCTCCGGCTGCCTTTATGGATTTAATGAATCGGGTATGTAAGCCGTATCTCGATAAATTTGTAAT
Organism: Saussurea involucrata; assembly: GCA_033807775.1. Lineage (NCBI taxonomy): Eukaryota > Viridiplantae > Streptophyta > Magnoliopsida > Asterales > Asteraceae > Saussurea > Saussurea involucrata. The sequence continues at coordinate 64,415,691 of CM066316.1, forward strand.
TGTATTTATCGATGATATACTTATCTATTCCCGATCCAAAGAAGAGCATGCACAACACCTTCGTTTGATTTTGGAGTTGCTGAAGGAAGAAAATTTGTATGCTAAATTCTCTAAGTGTGAATTCTGGCTACGAGAAGTACAGTTTCTGGGGCATGTAGTTTCTGAGAAAGGTATACAAGTTGATCTGATGAAAGTGGAAGCAGTTGAAAAGTGGGAACCGCCGAAGACAGCAACCGAAGTACGTAGTTTTCTGGGTTTATCCGGCTACTATCGGAAATTTATAAAAGATTTCTCTCGTATCGCGACGCCTTTGACTAAGTTGACCCGGAAGAATCTGAAGTTTGAATGGAAGACAGAACAGGACGAGGCATTCAGAATGTTGAAAGAAAAACTGTGTAGCGCGCCGATTTTATCACTACCCGACGGTTCCGAAGACTTTGTCGTTTACAGTGATGCGTCCAAACTGGGATTGGGTTGTGTGCTTATGCAGCGCGGAAAAGTTATAGCTTATGCTTCTCGCCAACTGAAGGATCATGAACGGCAGTATCCTACGCACGATATGGAGCTTGCTGCAGTCGTTTTCGCGTTAAAAATTTAGAGACATTATCTGTATGGTTCCAAATGTCAGATTTATACTGATCATAAGAGTCTCCAACACCTCTTTGATCAGAAGGAACTAAATATGAGACACAGAAGATGGTTAGAATTGCTGAATGATTACGAATGTGAAATCCTTTATCATCCGGGAAAGGCAAATGTGGTAGCTGATGCATTGAGTCGTCAAGAAAGGAGTGGAACGATAAAAGTTATTTCGCTACGAACTGAAATCCTACCCAACATATTTGACGAATTGCAGAAGTGTCAAGTGGAGGCTTATCAGGATGAACATCTGAAATCAGAACGGTTAGCAGGGATGTCAGCGTTGCTAGTAAAAGATGATCGTGGGTTATTGTGTCTGGGAAACAGAGTGTGGGTACCTCGTTTGGGTGGGTTACGTGATCGTGTTTTAAAAGAAGCTCATCAATCCCGTTTCTCCATTCACCCAGGTACAAACAAGATGTATAAAGACCTAAAGCAATTATATTGGTGGCCGGGGATAAAAAGAGGGATTGCTCAGTATGTGGAAAGATGTGATACTTATAAGAAAGTAAGGATCGAACACCAAAAGCCGTTTGGGCAACTACAACGACTAGAAATACCTATGTGGAAGTGGGAACAGATTACTACAGATTTCATCACAAAGCTACCAAGAACGCCGAAGGGATTTGATTCTATTTGGGTGATCGTCGACAGATTGATAAAGTCTGCACACTTTCTACCGATAAAGGAAACCGATTCGATGGAGCGATTAGCTAGGTTGTACATTGATGAAATAGTAACTCGACATGGAGTTCCAATCTCGATCATTTCTGATCGTGATAGTCGTTTTACTTCAAGATTTTGGAGAAGTTTTCAAAAAGAGATGGGAACCCAGATAAAGTTAAGTACAGCGTATCATCCCCAAACAGATGGTCAGAGTGAACGAACGATACAAACTTTAGAAGATATGCTCCGGGCTTGCATTGTTGATTTTGGGGGATCTTGGGATAAGCATTAAACGTTAATCGAATTCGCTTACAACAACAGTTATCATTCCAGCATACAGGCGGCACCGTTCGAAGTACTGTATGGTAGGAAATGCCGAACGCCTCTGTGTTGGAACGAAGTGGAAGAGAAACAGTTAGCGGGGCCGGAAATAGTTCAGCTAACCGCCGACAAGGTTACTCAGATTCGAGAAAGATTGAAAGTGGCTCAAGATAGACAGAAGAGCTACGCCGACCGCCGTTGAAAGCCATTGGAATTTCAAGTTGGGGATTACGTAATGTTAAAGGTTTCGCCGTGGAAAGGAGTCATCCGATTTGGAAGACAAGGTAAACTTAGCCCAAGGTATATCAGACCGTTTGCAATAACAGAAAGGATCGGTGAAGTGGCTTACCGATTGGATCTTCCACCAGAATTGAGCAGGATTCATAATGCATTTCACGTATCAAACTTCCGAAAGTGTCTGGTTACTCAAGATCAGGCAGTCTCCCTACCAGAGATACAAGTTGATGAAAGACTGAATTATGTGGAAGAGCCGGAAGCTATAGTTGATCATAAAGTTAAAGTGCTGCGGAATAAGGAGGTCAGACAAGTGAAAGTTCAGTGGAAGCATCATAGAGGTCAGGATGCTACGTGGGAATCAGAGTCGGAAATAAGAGCCAAATACCTTCATCTTTTTCTTAACTGAATTCCGGGACGGAATTCTTTTAAGAGGGAGATGATGTAATACCTCGGGTAAGTTTGTTAGTTAAAATCCTAGTTCTGTTAAATTTATTTAACCTGAAAGTTTCTATTTTAGGTAAGTTAAGTAAATTTATAAGTTAAAAGGGGTTATGGTCATTAAGGAATAGAATGAGGGTTAAAAGGGTAAAATTTACTAGATAATATCTTAAGGCAATTCAGATATTTCATAAAGATCGGATTTGCAGTGTGTGTGTTAGTGTGTGTTTTGAGAGAAAAGAAGAAGGAAGAAAGTTAAAAAGCTAGGGATCCAAATTGGTGCAATTGGAAGTAAAATTAAGGTATGTTTCTTGTATGTTTTATGTCTGTAATTACCAATAGGTAGTTTCTATCAGAGTAGAATAACCGATTACACGTCCAGTAGTGATTTCTGTTGATTCTGGGTCGAAAGTGATGAAACCGACAGAAGTGTCCGGACACAGCATGAAGGTGTCCGGATAGTTTTGTTGAAGGTGTCCGGGTAGTTATTTGATGGTATCCGGGTAGTTCTTCGTCGGTGTCCGGACAAGTCTTTTATCCGGGTAAGTTCCTTTTTCCTATGTTTTTCGGATAGAATTGGATACCGGATGGTATCCGGATTACTTTGGTATCCGGATGACGTCCGGATTGTATTGATTGTCCGGAAAAGTATTGATTGTCCGGAAAAGTCTTGATTGTCCGGAAAAGTTGTGTTGTCCGGATAATTCTGTAGTGTCCGGATACTTTTGCTGTTTGGCCAATATTGAGAGTTTAGATGTTGTCGAGTACCCAGTAACCTGTATTTTGTTAACCATTAGATAGGGAGTGAATGAGGACTAACTATCCTGTGGTCTTGACTTGAGTACGGGTTTGGGAACAACATTTGAGGGTTTGAGTTCTTTAGAGTTGTTAGCCTTAGTAAGATTTATATGTTTTATGTGGTAAAGGAATGTCTGGATCTATGTGTTACAGATCTTGTGAATTCTGAATAAAGGGCTGAACCGGTTTAGAAGGCTTGGAAAAGTGTTAATAAACAATCAGGTGAGTTTTACTTTAAAAACGTTTTTAACTGGAATACGTATATGTGTGATTTGGGAATGTAATAGTTGATGACTATGTGTTTATATGTGAATTATAATATATTGAGGTATTATATTTACATGAGTATTATAAGGTGTTATAATACGTTGGCCGGGTTTAGGACCGGTGTGTTTGGCTATAGAATTCGTATAGCGTTGTTTGGCTGTAGATGTTGTACAGCGTTGTATATTATTAGTTGGCTTGCTACCAACTAATATGGCCAGGAGGAATGAGAAGGGAAGGTACATGATATGTGAGCTTGATTAGATATATATGATTGTGTAGCGTGATTTATATGAATGAAGTTTATATAAATGGTTTGTAAACTAACAGGGATTTTTCTCACTTAGACCACAAGGTCTAACCCTCATTTTTGTTTTAAAATATGTATTCCAGGTGGTGGATCATGTAAGAGCAAGTAATTAGAGTAACCAAGGGATGGCTTTTGTGAAGGATTATAAGATGAAGATTTTGGCTTGTTTTAGCAGTTGTATCATAATATTAAATGTTATGTATGTAAATAGTACAAAGTTTGTAGTACAATGGTTTCTTTTATTTGTAAAAGACTGCAGGACCGAACTTGTAATATGACGTTTCTTTTGTTATATGAATGTTATGTTACATTATGTGAATTGTTGTGTATATGGGAATTGGGATGTTACACAAATGGATTATCAAAACCCCCAAACCAAATGCTAGCCTAGCCAAACATAGAGAAGAAGAAGAAGAAGAGAGACCATATGTAACAACCCAAATCCCATAACATACATCATAATACATAACATTCATACATATCATTGATTTACAACAAAAGTTACATAACAAACCAAGTACGGTCTCATTAGTCTTGACATTACAAAATATATAAAAGCTTCCTAATCAACATCCATCAAAAGCTTCCTACACTTCATCCTCTCATGCCGATCCTTAACCTGGAAAACATATTTTTGAAAACAAAATGAGGGTTAGACCAAACGGGTCTAGTGAGTTAATCCCGGTCCTTTCCAAAATCCTTATAAAACCTTTTATGTAAATCCTTTGTATCAAAATAGTTTAGATAAACCTTTGGTAATTCTTTCGTAAAATATAAACATACCACACGTATTTAAATACCAATCCAGACTCGTGCATCGTGTACATCTCATTCACCTTATTCCTCCACAAATGGCCATATTAGTTGGTAGCAAGTCAACTAATAAATCAACAATCGGTCCGCTCACCGGAACCCGGCTACCCGTCGGTCCGCACACCGGAACCCGACTACTCACCGGTCCGCACACCGGAACCCGTCTACACACCGGTCCGCACACCGGAACCCGGCAACAAGTGCACTCGTGTAGTGCAAAGCTTATATAAATACAATATATATCTCTTTACATCATATTGTCATTTATATACACATAATCATATTCCTACCACATAATCATCTCATATATATATATATATATACACATATATATGTATCCCAGTTCAAAAACGTTTTAAAGCAAAACTCACCTGAATGCTTACAATATGCTTCCAAACCTTTCTCCGAGCTATCCGATCCTTTATCCAAAATTCTCAGAATCTGAAACCATTTACATACAAATATATCCTTACCAACTTATGTATAAGACTTACTAGCAGGCTATGGACTCTAGATACATCTACATAAATTTTATCCTCAAAAATTGACCAAACAGCCAAGTTATCCGGAAACCACAAAGTATCCGGACAACTTTCCGGACAACACAAAGAATCCGGACAACATGAGGAATCCGGATACCATCCGGTATCCCATTCCATCCGAAAAAGCATAACAAGAGGAACTTACCCGGATACTTGAATCATCCGGACACCATCATCAGAGCTACCCGGACACTACCAACAAAAGTATCCGGACACGTTCATTCTATCCGGAAACTACTGTCGGTTTGGTGCTTTTTACCCAGCAAACCGACTGAATCAACCCCAGATGTGTATTTAACTATTCTAATCCGATAGAAACCTTCTAAAAGCAATTACAAACACAAAATACAAAGGAACATACCTTAATTTCTCTTCCAAGTACTCCAAATTGAGTCTCTTAGCCACAACCTTTCTTTCTTCTTCTTGCTCTCTCTTTCTCTCAACACACACACACACAACGCCTACTGATTTTCTGCTTTGTGAATATCTGGAAGTCCATAAGGATAATATCTAACCTTATTTACCATTTAAACCCCACATTTCTCACTAATGACCACAATACCTTTTTAACTTACTAATTAATCCAAACACCCCTAAACTTATATATATTTACCCAAACTTACCCTAAATATCCACTTTAAAGTTAACTAAAATTATCGGAAAGATATTTTTAACTAACGAACTTACCCGGGGTATTACATTATCTCCCCCTTAAAAGAATTCCGTCCCGGAATTCGGTTAAGAGAAAAGGTATGAATACTTATCTCTAGTACTTCGAACTCAATCAAAACCATAGAAACTAAATGAATAGCCACCCCACACCCACCTATATCTCTAACACAGATAAGCAACAAAAGCACGGAAATACCAAAAATCATTTTGCACCGAAGTCAGATAACACCTTAGCACGTATAGAGTTTATAAAAATATACTTGTAACCTCATCAGGACTTTCTTCCACCTCTTGTTCCGTCATCTGAAAAACTCGACCCTTTGCTTTCGGTACCTCAGGCCCTTGTTTCTCTCCCGGTCTAACACTCGTTGGTCTTACCGTCATACTACCCTGTTGTGCTTTCCATTGCGGACAATCTGACTGAATATGATCCGGGGAATTGCAAACGAAACATAATCGAGTTACCCGACAGTCTCTAACTATGTGACCAGTCTTTCCACATTTGTAACAACTTCGGGAATCCACATAACAATTTCCTTGATGCACACGGTTGCATTTTGGACATGGTCTTTCAGCTGGTCTGAAAGATGAATGACTATCAAACTTCGGGGATTCGTATTCCTCCAAATCGTATGTCATTTCTTCCAATTTCCTTTTTCGAATACTCTTATCACCAACGTCTCTCCTATTATCCTGTTTAGGGGTGCTCACGGGTTGGCTTGATCGGGTTGAAGGCATTTCGACACATCAACCCAATGTTGGCGGTTTGAAAAAATTTCAACTCAACCCAACCCAAACAAAGATACAACCCAACCCAACCCAACCCGTTCGGGTTGATCGGGTTGGTCGGGTTGTGTTTAAACAAGGTAAAATCAAAATTAAAAACATAAAATTAAAGAAAACATGTCTTTAAAATACAACTGATAATTCAGACAATATTTAGATACTACATATAAAAATGTCTAAACCAAATATGATCAAATAACTTGACGTCTCCAATTTGCATATTTCTTAAATCTTAAACATATCGTCATCAAATGTTTTTCTCAATTTGCATATATATGTAAACATATACTATATATATATATATATATATATATATATATATATATATATATATCGGGTTCATCGGGTTGGGTTGGGTTCAAATTATCGTAACTCGATATCAACCCAATACATACGGTTTGAAGATTTTACAACTCGATTGGACATCGGGTTGCTTCGGATTGGGTTATTCCACGTCGGGTTGGGTTGGTCGGGTTGATCGGGTTTTTGAGCACCCCTAATCCTGTTCTACATTTTCCGCTGCATTTACTGCAGCTAAGAAGGTATCGGGTCCTGTCGCAATCACTAGCTTTCTAATTTCTGAATTCAACCCGAAAATAAACCTCTCCATTTTCAGTGCCTCCGTGGCAACGTAGTACTCTGCGAAGCGAGACTTCTCCAGAAAACTAGCAGTATAGTCCCTAACTGATAAACTTCGCTGGTGTAAGTTCATGAACTCCTCTTCCAGTTGTCTGACTGCTGCTTGAGAACAAAACTGTCTTTTGAAAGCTGTTGCGAATTCGTCCCAAGTAAAAGTAGAGTATACATCCGATCCTATGGAATCAATGTGAGCTTCCCACCAGTATAGAGCTTCTGCCTTCAACATCGCCGTTCCGTATAATACTCTGTCCTCATCCGCACACTTACTGGTCTTGAAGATGGCTTCTATTTCTTTTAACCATCTCATCGCCTTCACTGGGTCTCTATCTCCTGAGTAAGTTGGAGGTCTACAGTTTAAGAACATCTTGTAATCACACCTTCTTGACACTGGTATGACCGTAGGTGTAATGGGCATTTCGTCTTCCAAACCAGGATCTGGTGTTTCAGTATGACAAGCTTGGTCGAACATAGCCTGGATATTTGCTTGAAGTCTTCCCATCTCCGCCATCAAATCGTCTCTTGTAATAAACTCCGTACCTCGCCCCTGAACTCTACCTCCGGTTCTGCCATCAGTTCTACTCCCCGTTCTACCTCCGGATCTACCTCCCCCTCGCTCTCCTCTTCTTCCTCCTGTTCCTATTGGTGGATTCGTACTATTCGGATTTCCTCCTCCTCTTCTATTCGTATTTCGAGTGCCGCTTGCCATTCTGTAGATCCAAACAAGATTAACATACACATAAACACATACCCCATATAATAAGATATTTCAGTCCAAACATGCACCTGTAAGATCACAATTACACTAGCCAGGTGTAATCTGAAATTACCTTACATGATGTTCCTTCTACCTTTTATACTTAGCATCCCAAGGTTCTAATATATCAAGGACATCCTACTTCACATGCAGTTTAAGTCTAGGTACGGGTACAAATACCTAAATCCCTTAAACTAGGGCTCTGATACCATTTGTAACAACCCAAATCCCATAACATACATCATAATACATAACATTCATGCATATCATTGATTTACAACAAAAGTTACATAACAAACCAAGTACGGTCTCATTAGTCTTGACATTACAAAATATATAAAAGCTTCCTAATCAACATCCATCAAAAGCTTCCTACACTTCATCCTCTCCTGCCGATCCTTAACCTGGAAAACATATTTTTGAAAACAAAATGAGGGTTAGACCAAACGGGTCTAGTGAGTTAATCCCGGTCCTTTCCAAAATCCTTATAAAACCTTTTATGTAAATCCTTTGTATCAAAATAGTTTAGATAAACCTTTGGTAATTCTTTCGTAAAATATAAACATACCACACGTATTTAAATACCAATCCAGACTCGTGCATCGTGTACATCTCATTCACCTTATTCCTCCACAAATGGCCATATTAGTTGGTAGCAAGCCAACTAATAAATCAACAACCAGTCCGCTCACCGAAACCCGGCTACCCGTCGGTCCGCACACCGGAACCCGACTACTCACCGGTCCGCACACCGGTCCGCACACCAGAACCTGGCAACAAGTGCACTCGTGTAGTGCAAAGCTTATATAAATACAATATATATCTCTTTACATCATATTGTCATTTATATACACATAATCATATTCCTACCACATAATCATCTCATATATATATATATATATATACACATATATATGTATCCCAGTTCAAAAACGTTTTAAAGCAAAACTCACCTGAATGCTTACAATATGCTTCCAAACCTTCCTCCGAGCTATCCGATCCTTTATCCAAAATTCTCAGAATCTGAAACCATTTACATACAAATATCTCCTTACCAACTTATGTATAAGACTTACTAGCAGGCTATGGACTCTAGATACATCTACATAACTTTTATCCTCAAAAATTGACCAAACAGCCAAGTTATCCGGAAACCACAAAGTGTCCGGACAACACAAAGAATCCGGACAACATGAGGAATCCGGATACCATCCGGTATCCCATTCCATCCGGAAAAGCATAACAAGAGGAACTTACCCGGATACTTGAATCATCCGGACACCATCATCAGAGCTACCCGGACACTACCAACAAAAGTATCCGGACACGTTCATTCTATCCGGAAACTACTGTCGGTTTGGTGCTTTTTACCCAGCAAACCGACTGAATCAACCCCAGATGTGTATTTAACTATTCTAATCCGATAGAAACCTTCTAAAAGCAATTACAAACACAAAATACAAAGGAACATACCTTAATTTCTCTTCCAAGTACTCCAAATTGAGTCTCTTAGCCACAACCTTTCTTTCTTCTTCTTGCTCTCTCTTTCTCTCAACACACACACACACAACACCTACTGATTTTCTGCTTTGTGAATATCTGGAAGTCCATAAGGATAATATCTAACCTTATTTACCATTTAAACCCCACATTTCTCACTAATGACCACAATACCTTTTTAACTTACTAATTAATCCAAACACCCCTAAACTTATATATATTTACCCAAACTTACCCTAAATATCCACTTTAAAGTTAACTAAACTTATCGGAAAGATATTTTTAACTAACGAACTTACCCGGGGTATTACACCATACCTTGGATAAGATGACTCAAAACATTTGCTGCAACTCTTCCCATCACACCTCCAATTAGATTTCTCCTCCTCTCCCAATTTCTTCTCTCAGTCGCATGAACCAAAATGAAATGAAGAGAATAGGGTTTTATCTCATTTTAACTTCTTCAAATTATCCCCCTTGGCATCTAAGTCTCGAGTCTCACACTTTGGCCACCAAATTCCCATTTTATTCAAAAATAGCAAGAATAGAAAATATGGGGTGTTACATATTTTAACATTAATAATATAATTAAAATATTGTATAATGTTATCATCTCAATACATTTAAAAAGATATTTATAAAATAACAATTATTTAATCTCATTTATGAAAAAAATGAAAAAAAATCATTTATCTTTTCTCACAATAAATTTTAGAGAGTTCTTTAAACTTAGAATTTCTTTTGTTATGCATAATTTGTTAAAAAATGATTCTATTTTCTCTATTTTAAAAAAATCTGTAAAGATGCTGTAAAAAATGGCACCCGAGTCTAATTTCATTGTTTTTTCTATATTTATGGAAAACATATTTTTATCCTAATTAATTGACATTTTTAATTTTTTATTATATCTCAAATGAAGGAATTATTTGACAAAAATCTATACATATAATAAATAAGTAACTACATTGACACGTGTCGTCGTCTGATGAGTCGGTTTTATTGTTTTTCCGCCTAAACATGTATCTGGACGCCTTTACATTATAGGTTCAATTAACACACCCACATCCACTTCTCCTTAAATCTCTCCTTAATTAAATTTTTAATATTTATACCTTACATTTACTATCCTTATAATTACCTATGTAGTTTACTTTTAATCCATTACTTTTTTTATTTTTCATTTTAGACGCTTATCATATAAACATAAATAATGTATATGAATTAAAATGCATTAAATAAACATTTCTATTTTTTACAAATTACACCATTGTAATCGTTTCGTCAATACCTTCGAAATAAGCTCAATATTGAATATTTTTTTATACATACGTACATATCCATACTTATAATAAATTCAAAAAAATCTCCATCGTGTATAGTAATCCCAAAAATCTATACATATAATAAATGAGTAACTAGTATGCCACGTGTCGTCTTCTGGTGAGCCGACTTTAGTATTTTCCCGCCTAAACATGTATTTGGACGTAGTTTACATTATAAGTTCAATTAGCACACCCACATTCACTCCTCCTTAATTCTATTTTTTTAATTTGTACGTTTCATTTACTACCCTTATAATTAGGTATGTAGTTTACTTTTAATCTCTTATTGTTTTATTTTTCATTTTAGACTCTTATCATATAAACATAAATAATGTATATGAATTAAAATGCATTAAAAACATTTCTATTTTTTACAAATTATATCATTGTAATCGTTTTGTCAATACCTTCGAAATGAGCCCAATATTGAATATTTTTGGATTTAATTATATTATTAAATATCATAAATATATACGAATTAATGTGTCGTGATTAGTATGAGATTTGTTGAAATTAGTATGGGATTTGATACAAATATTCACTAAATTGTCGTGATTTTCTTTTTGCAATTTCATATCAATTTTTACTTCAAAGTCGAATTATTTTGACGAATTACAATTCTATCAAATTTCATTCTGTCAACGAAACACCCTTAGAATTATCATAAGAGATTTAATTACTTGAAAAAAAATATCAGTTATCAACTGACTTTTGGATTATGAGTTCGAACATTTTTCAAAAATATAAATATGCAATTATTGTGTATTCGTTTGATAAATTCATTTAGTAACGACATTTATAATAGGTATCAAACTTAATAGACATATTTTTATCTTCAAGATAATATTCCCTATTTGTGGAATTTTTGTTTTCTTTTTATCAATTATTGTATGTGTCACAAAATTATTCAACAACTATTAAACATCAAATAATTAACTTAAAACACAAATTTGATCGTCGCGTAACGGGCGAGCCAAAGACTAGTAAACTAATTTATCAGTATCAGCTGGTTTATTAGCTAGTTTGCCAAACATGTTCTGAATGGTTTTTTTTCAATTTTTAAAAAAAATCTTACATTTGTTTTCTTCTTTATACATGTTTTTTTGGAAATAACTACAAATTGTGTTGATATTTTTTCATAGCAATCATCAAATTTAATAAGGTAACAAAATGAGTTTCAACGACGAAATACAAGAATATACACTACAAGAAATCATCTCTATAGCCACAAAGGCTATTAGTCGTCACTGCAGTAAGTTTTCAGAATTTTTTAAATAGTATTTTAAATGAAAATATTTTTCTAAAATAAAATTTGCGAGAATCAACATCGTCGACTTGTCGTCACTCGTCGCAGTAGGTGTTCAACAACACTGAAACAAAATGATTTCTTTTTAAAACAATTTTTATAATTTTAAAAGTTTTTTTTTTCACTGTCACGACATGTCGTGGCTAAAAGCTAAATTTTAATTTTTTTCTATTGTCACGACTTGTCATTGCAGTAGGTCTCCAAAAACAATTATGGTTTTTTATTAAATGAAAATTTATTTTGTAAAATTAAAGAGATAATTTTTATTGTGAAAAAATACATAATAAGATATTTTTAATAAATAAATAAACATAAATTAAATAATAATACAATACTTTTATATTTTAGGGACTTAATAAAAAATAGATTTTATCGGAAAAAATAGATTTAGCGAGGAAACGGCAATTGAAACCCTTCGATTCTCCAGTATTGAAACCCTACAATTCTCCGGTACTCTTCGATTGTCTACATTTACCGTCTCAAAGTTCAGCGTTCACTCCTGTCTCATTGTAATCGTCGTTGTGTTAATCGCTTGAAGATTCATTGTAATCGAACAAGACTTTCTCTTATACAACACAAATATTTTTCTTGTCATTGTGTTAATAGCTTGCTCAGTCACTGCTCAAAGGTAATATGTTCGATTTTGTGTTAATCGCTTGTTGAGTTATGTCGTCGATTTTGTGTTAATAAGAAATTGGTTCATGATAGGTAGTTCAAATTTGCGTTAATCGTTTTTTGTCGAAGTTAATAAGGATGATGATGAGGTTGAGGACTCAGAGACTGACTGGTACGACGATTAGATAGCTGATATTAATATGTTTGAGACATTAATGTTTACTCATGGATTTCAAATTTATTGTGTTACGGTTTTCAAATTATTCACTAGTTGTTTGAATATCAAGTATTACATTAAAATATAGTTTATAACCAATTTTAAATAGCAAAAAAATACCTTTAAACTACAGCGACGACATGTTGTGGCAATAGAGATAAAAATTCAAAATTTAAAAATTGGCTTTTTTCCACGACATGTCATGGCAGTAGAGAAAAACAATTTAAAATTTAAAAATTGGATTTTAGCCACGACAAGTCGTGCAGTAGAAAAAACAATTTAAAAGTTTGGCTTTTAACCACGACAAGTCGTGGCAGTAGACAAAAATAATTCAAAATTTAAGAATTGGCTTTTAGCCACGACAGGTCGTTGGTATAGGGAGCAACAACAACGTATCAACGGCCACAAACTCTTTACGACGATAGTCGTCGCAATAGACCCACAACGACGAAATATTAATCTTTAGCGACGACTTTTGTCGTCGCAATAGACTACATTTGCTATAGCGCCCTTAAAATCAGTATTACTAGGGAATATTTGTTTTTTTGTATATAGAACTAGCATGCAATTATAATTGATGGACAATAACATGTTTCTACTTATTAGTGAAGTGATATTAGAATATAATATTTTTTTATTTGGAAAAGTGTTATATATGTTCTAATAAAAATTACTATTTATAATGAAAAATAGTTGATTCAGGTTATAAATTGTGTGCATGTTTATTAACTTTTTAGTTAAAATGTTGTTAGTGTTGAAGAGAATCGAAACAGAACAACAAAAGAAAAGAGAGAATGAATCGTAATTCTCATTAATCATAAGCCCTTTATATAGGGATGGTTTACAAAGAGATAATCATGAGATACCAAGTTCTAATCTAACTCTAATGTGTATATCTCTATCTCTATCTCTATCTCTAACTTTATCATTATCGTCTTATACTTTGACGATGACACATTTATCCTACAACACTCCCCCTTGTGCCGAGTCAAAGGAGTGAAGGTGCACAATTGTTGCCTCGTTAAAACCTTACGCCCAAATAAAAACCCAGTGGGAGAAAACAAAAATAGGACGAAGGAAAGAGTACAACGCACCAGTCTCTTTACAATACATAGACTTTTACTTTAGTCTAATTTTCTCTTAGATTCGTACATTAATCATGAGAGTTAAGAAAACACGATGGTATATAAACTGTTGCCTCACTAAAACCTTACACCAAGGAACAAAACCCAATGGGAAAAATAAAACCTTGGTTGAAGGAAAGAGCACAACATACCAATATTACATATATAGTAGACTCCCCCTTTTGTCTACCACTCCCCCTGATTCGTGCATTAATCAAAGGAGGTTTAAAACATTTTCATTTCAATACTTTCTACATGTTTCCCAAATATGTTTTTACATATTGATTTGGTAAACAAACATGTCACATTTTCCTCGCATCTTATTCAGTTCACTTCAATCTTGAGGATAATTGGTTATATGAAAACTTAAGCAAAATATGCTTTGTGTTATAACCCTTGATATATCTTACTTTCATTTCTTCGATACATGCTGCATTATTTCGATACATGCAAGTTGTATGATGGTTAAACTCAAAATTATCAGCTCCTCTTATAGGTGTAATGATAGTTCTTAACCATATACACTCTTGAATAGTCTCATGGAGAGTAAGATTGTTGATAATATAAGAAGATAGCTATTAAGGGTTTGCTTAGTTTACTTCCAAGCAATCGGCATATTCCATATGATAATTCCTTATCCAGTTTGGGAACAACCTTTATATCAGTCAAACATATACCTAATATCAGCAAATATATACCAAGGCATTGTTTGGTGTTTTTCTATAAGGCCAGTACTTTTGCCGCTCACAATCTAAGTAGGTATTGACGTTTCATTATCAATCCATTTTTCTCCATAGAGAAATTATAAGCCCACGTCAATGGTGTCAAAAGATTAATTTGAAATCATTCCAATGACGTTGCGTTGGCGCTGAGCTAAATCTAGCTGACAAATTCAGTGAGAAGTACAATACATGGTCAAGTGTATTATGTTGAGTACAATAATGCGCCTATTGTACTTAGGTATGGAATTCCAGCTCCTAACACCTCTTCGTCCTCATCCTTTAGACGGAATGGATCTTTCCTTATATCCAACACTTTGACCGATCATGTGAGTGCTAATCGAATGCGCTTTGTCCATATTAGGTCGCCTGGTCATTTTCTAGACATATGCGGATCGGTGGATTAATATTCCACAAACTCGGTGTCGTAGCTCAAGTATCTAGACAAAACCAAGTTTTCCCACGATCTTTCATCTCAAAATCAGATTTCAAGTAGCTTGTGTTTTCTCTTATTTCATCAAGAGTGTCTATTATGTTCATTACATCGACATATAGAGCTACTATGAAAATCTGGAACTTTCTTTTCCTAACAAATACGCAAGGGCACAGTTCATCGTTCTTATTTATCGTTTCCCAATCAAGTATTCACTCAGGCGGGTATACCACATCCGCATAGATTGTTTTAATCTATAAAGTGAGTGTTTCATATTTATTGTAATCACATTTCATAGTTTAAAGTTACTCGATATTGGTATAATGCCATCAAACACTTTTATATCTCTGGATTTAGATCCCCATAGAGATATGTAGTAACTACATCGTTGAGCTGTAATTTCCAGTCCTTCGGAAACTACTTGGCTAATTAATAGCAGAACGTTCTCCATCACGAGAGAGTAAGTCTTATTGTGGTCAATCCAGTGCGTTGTGAGAAACCTTGCGCCAAAGGAGAGCATTATACATTAGGACTTTATTATTCTCGTTACGCTTTCGGACAAAGACTCAGTTATGTCCTACGGGCTTTACACTTGGTGGGTTAGCACTACCGAACCAAATACCCGATCATTTGTCAAAGAATATAATTATTTCTGGATTGTTCTTTAGGTCAATATGCTTTGTTGATATTATTCAACCGAGCGTGGTTCGATGTCGTCGTGCTCTATCGTCTTATGAGCAATAGTAAATGTGAATAAATCATCAATGAATATATATGATCTGTCCATTGACTCATATGTACTCTCATAGTTCATTTAAGATTTTATTTATCTCTAGAATCAATATTAACTTCGGAGCGTCCTCCAGTGATGATTCATGGACATAATTAGAGATAATCTCATGAGAGTTTTATGTATTGATGATAAATGGATGTGCCTCACTATTCTCTTCCTTTAGAATAGTATTCATCGAACCGGGTAGCTTCCACCACTTCCATTTGGTAGCTACGACCTCAACCACACCTCCACTATGTGTGATTGCAACGCACTTTCCAACGGCGTTGTGCCCCTGTTGGGGACTTTTAACCTTACGAGTATATTAGCAGCTCGTATGTGTGATCTTGTCACTTTTGAAATAGTATTTAACGTATCAGGTATCGAGTCTGATTCGTTTGACTTCAACTTTCCGTTGTGAAGTTTGGGGACTAAAGTGGGAACATTCCATGACAGTTCCTGTCGTTCCCTTGGAAAATACTTTTCCCTATCTCCCCCTAACGACAAGAAGACTGTCATCAGAGTGACTATCCGCAAATCATGCGATATTATGATCACCTGTCAAAGGTTCTAAATAGCGGATAATTGTTGGAGATTCATATCCAACATATATACTTAATCGTTTTAAAGGACCCATTTTGGTGCGCTGTGGGGGCGCAATTGGCACATATACTACACAACCAAACATGCGTAAATGTTAAATATCAGGCTTATATCCAGTTACCAACTGGTACGCATAAGGTTAGTTGGTTGGTTGTGGGTCTAAAAGCGAATAAGTAAAGTTGCATGTAATATTGCATAACCCCATGTAGATTTGGATAAATTGGTGCGCATAACCAATGCCCTAGCTACCATCTATATTCTTTTGATGGTCAACTTTTATCATTCTACAAGACCATTATATATACACATGGGGTATAGGTAACTTTACATTAATCTCTATACACATGCAATAATCATCAAATCCTTATGATGTAAATTATCCAGCATTCTAAGTCATGCAGACTTGATGAGAAAATCGGGGTGGTGAGTCCTTAAATGTATAACTAGTGCTTGGAGTGCAACATTTCATGTGGACAATAATATTACACGTGTTCATTGTGTCAAAACCAGAACCATAAAGTACTTTAATGGTCCGCATTTTGGATGTTATTGTCTATAAATATCACCTTGTATTTGTTGTAAGAATGGATTTTATTGGTATTATCTCCTTAGATTTAGGATGGTCTCATTCCTGTCTTGGATAAGAATCAGGGTATACAAAAGTTCAAGGTATTGGAGAGGGCATATTATGATGGCGGTGTTGCTTCTTGTGCAGTAGAAGTCAACAATTACAATTTGGTTAATTCCCTCGTTTTATCTTTCACTCGAAAGAGAATGTGTCAATGTGTATTTTCCAATACATAGATCACTATGTCATAACCATGGTGTCCCACGTGGTCATGCCAAAACATATATGTGTCATTGTCCCAAAGTTCTTTATTGGTGACAAAATATGATTTAATGACATAGATAATCCATTAATTTGATACATTAATTTCTCTAATTTATGTTTGCTTTCATATCATTAGAGTTGATGTACATATACCCATTTCCATTCTTATAATATGATTTCTCATTGGTACGAATATCTTAACAAGGTTTCTATTAATATAGTGCTTTAGTGATTGATCTTGTGTCATTAAGCAACAAGTGACAGTCCATCGTCTAAGTGTTTGGAGGAATTAAAAATTATTAATTCAATGAATAACAATCTATTTCTTATGATTGTATGATATGTCACAAAAACAATCAGGTTCTCCTCGATACATTACTACATGGAACGAAGAACATTGAGAGTTTTGCATTTGTTCTTTTATGTGTTCATTTACACCTCTAATGGTTATAAACGCATGTGTATATACGCAAATGCGATTAATTTGATAGTTAAACTGTATTCAAATAAACTTATACTTAATCAATCTTATATATGACATAGTTAATTTGTTCCATTTTCTATTAGGAGTTCGTTCCCGACTCTTTCCATTAATTTGACCCTTTCCACAACCTTGTCCATATGGTACATATTTAGCATATGTGTGTGGATTAATATGTTCAACTCACTATCCTTTGGAGTTCTTTCCACCTCCAATGCTTGCCTTATTAACCCTTTAACCCAAAGAATTTTCTTTATCCGGGTATGTCTAGCGTTGTTAAAAAAACATTGCTACAACTCTTAACCACTTGCATTAAGTTAATGAGTTTGTTAAAGGTTATATTTCAGCTTATACTGTTTCATTAGTATTTATAGGAAAGATGAAAAGATGTTATGATTCGCATAATCTTTTGTGAGTTCCTTGCCACAAAGATTGAGATGCATTTTGAGACATGACATTTATTTGTCAAAATCAGTTACCTTCTTGTAATCAAGTAAGTAGGTTTCTTTCCACTGTATGATTAGTTTGAGAAGTTTATGGTACTGAATATTCCCGAATTTCCTTTTTGGGACTACCCACGGTTCTTGGGGGTTTCTAGTTATTCTCTCTGAAGGTTGTGACTGATCTATCGTCTCAAAAGTTTAAAATATTATCTTAACATCTAGTGTTTTTTTTTCTTTAGGGTCAAAATAGTTCGATGACTTTTGCGTATTTTCTTGTGTTTTTTCGAACCTATCTTATGGTAATCAAGTACTTTTGATTCAAAGATGTCGTAGAGAATGAAGAACATATTATTTTCTAAAATAGTGAATTATGGTTTATACTTATTATGTCATGCATGAAATTTCACTATAATAATATTGAATTTTTGTATGCTTACATTTTGTTGATAATACTTCATCAATATTTCAATTTGCGAATAAAAACCACTCAATCTATTGGATCTCCAGGTAGTAGGGGAATCACATGGATTTCTTAAGTCCCTACAAACCTTAGGGTTATTTACACCCGTTTGACAAAATCCAAATCGATATCTTGCGATTTAATTAATTTGAATATAACATTGTTAATTATATAGCTTTTGGCAAGAGGCCAAAATGAATATGAGTTTGACTTATGAAGTCAATTTCAATGTTTCAATACCTTAATACTATTTTAAGAGATTTTGTCATTAAACAAATCAATATTAGTTTTTATTTTTGACATAAAGTCAAATTCAAACTTTTAACATCTTAATAGTATTTATGGATCTTTTGGTAAGAAACCAAATATTAGGGGGGTGGAAGTGTAACATCCAAAAAATTATTTATAAGATTGAAATTAATGAGTAGGAACTCATGATCAAGATAAACATTTGATTAATATTTTAACATTTTCATGTTATTTTTGGAGCTTTTGGTAAAATACCAAAATATATGGGGGTGGAAGTGTAACTTCCAAATTTAATTATAAGATTCAGAAAAATGAGTAGGAACTCATGTCAAGATAAGCATTTATATAAGATAAGCATTTAAATATTATAGGGTAAAGTTAATTTAAGAAACTAAATAAACATTTGAATTATGCGAGGAATGCAAATAAAAAGAACAAAATATATAATTAACTTAATAAAAGTTAATAGTTCTAAATAAGGAAATAAAACTACGTACAAACTCAATCAGATAAATAGATTAGCATTTTAAATCGTTATTATATCTCATAACAATATAATTAATCTAGTTTAAATGGAGCAAATTAAATTAGTGAGCCAAAAAAAATACATGAAATTATTTAACATGGTTAAATTAATAAGATAACAAATCAAATGATCAAGCCTATGTGGGTATATAACAATAATATATTTTAAAAAAATTTGAATTATCTAGTTAAAACTAAATGACGTTAAATAAAAATCAATTAACATAATAAAAAACTTGATACTTGAAAAAATACTATTATCTAATAAAAGACTTGATACTAGATTTATAACAAACAAATATAGATATGAAATAACAATCTATATTAATAACTAATATTCATGAGATTGATCCATGAAATAAGATAATTTGTTAAATAATAAAAACTCAAAAAATTATTAAGAATAATGTATCCATAAAACATATATATGTATATAACCCATCACATTTGGAAGCAAAAGATTTATTGGCGTTATAATTTATGTTCTATTATATACTTTTACATGTGTATACAAGAAATTAAATATAACGAAAACTTACTTGTTGATGCTTGAATAAGAGAAAACACAATCAGAAAGTTAAAAGAAACTTACCAATATATTATACTAAATTATTCATAATTATATCGACAACTTCAATGCATTATATCAATAATATCCTTTTCCATTAACAAAACAACACCTATCCATAGTTAATTGATTCATACTAATATTCGAAATTAAAGAAATGCAAAAAGCGATAAAATATATCATGTGAAAAACAATAGTTAATTGATTTTTTTTCACACTGTGTAATCAATCTTTTTTTTTAACTTGTTTATACGGATAAAAAAAACTCAAAACAAAATCATATAATGTGCTTTAATTTATAATTAACATGAAATCACATATGAACGCATACAACGTAACATGTTTATAAATACAAAGATGAAGACATAAAGATGCTTACTTGAATTGAGGTCAGAAAATGAATCGAGTAGTTCTTTGGTGGCGGACGATAGAGACAATGAATTCTAAGCTTTCGTGTTGATAACGTGTTGAAGAGAATCGAAACAGAACAACAAAAGAAAAGAGAGAATGAATCGTAATTCTCATTAATCATAATCCCTTTATATAGGGATGATTTACAAAGAGATAATCATGAGATACCAAGTTCTAATCTAACTCTAATGTGTATATCTCTATCTCTATCTCTATCTCTAACTTTATCATTATCGTCTTATACTTTGACGATGACACATTTATCCTACAACAGTTAGATATTATTTTACAAGTATTTTCTTTTATTTCTTAACCTAACTTCTCTTCTTTAATATAAAAAGTGTTGAAAGTGATATTCTAAGGAGAATCTAATACAAGACACGTATACAGGTTCTTCAAAATTAAATTTCCAAAAGATCGTAAATAAATCCTAAAAAAATATTTTGAATTTTAATTTCTTAGGAGATAGGTTTATGATCTCTTAATTAATTCAAAAATGTTATACGTATTTTAGGAATCTTAACAAATTATTACATGGGTATTACTAATGTATATTTGACTAAAGAGACACTCTGAAAAATCACCCATACACAAAGACGTTGTCAACACCATGTATGTGTGTAGTTGTCAACACCATGTGGTTTTCAAGAATGTATGTGAAACACACAAGGGTGCACTCATTGAAGAATAAAGGCATTAGTGCTTGAAATTGAACCGTACATATGTGACACCTAGGGGCCGTTTACCAACTCTTTCCGGGTAAGTGCTGTCCGGGTAAGAGTGTTGTCTCGGGTAAGTGTTGTCCCCGGTAAGTGCTATCCGGATAAAAGTGTTTACCAAGTATTTTTTGGTAAGTGCTTACTGACAAAAAATGACTATTTTAACCCTTTTGTAATTATATGCTAAATTAAATGTAATTATTTCAGTTATAAATCATTTAATGGAAAAAAAACTTCATACTTTAAATAATTGCTTACCAACAATATACTATTTTTTATATAATTAACTGACAAATTAGACAACAAAATATAAAAGAAATACTACTTATATCCTAAAATAAGTATTTATTTTACCATTTTAATTTTCTTTCCAAATATTCTTTTTCAAAATATGAATATTTTTTTATTTAAATAATTATATACTTTTAAAACTATTCTTCGTTTAAACAGATATAAAAGTTTATTTTGATAAAATCAATTTTCCATTTTATAGAATTTGACACATCCTCTTCTTCATCGTGAGTTGGCCTCCTCTCCAAAAACCAGTCCCTGTAAACACTCTCTCTCTCTCTCTACACACACACACACACACACACACACACACATATATATATATATATATATATATGAAACCCTTTATGATTCATGTGTTCTCGATACATGTTTAACGTGATTGAACCGATACCCTTTTTATAATCAATCCATTCTCTCTCTAAAGTCAAGAATCGGGTGTTCTTCAAGAAACCCATGTTTGATTTGCTTAATTATTTCAAGAATTATGTGTTTTTCACAACCCTATTTTTGATTTTTCTATATTTCTTTTAAGAATTGGGTTTTCTTTAAAACCCCATGTTTGATTTGCTGATATTTTTCAAGAATTGGGTTTTCTTCAAAAAAACCCCAAGATCGAGAATTTAAAAAACCCTTTTCTTCTTCATCTTCCTCCATTCCTAACTCCAATTTGCTGACAAAACCACTAACAACAAGCAAAATCAGAAGGGCACCTTGGAAAAAAGAAAATCTGACCCGGGTCAGCATAGTTTTCAAGCAGGTTCGGTCAGATCTCGGTCAGTTTCTTGGTCAGATCTCGGTCAGATCCGGGATTTGGTAGACGCACTGACTGCTGACAGAGTCAGATGTGCTGACCGAGTCATCCTGGTCAGTTGCTAGTAAACAGCCCCTTAGTGTTTTTGCGTTTAATCGTTTAAGGTTGTAGATTTGTTCTAACGAGTTCTTTAGTGTTTAACCGTTATTGAATGTATGTGGCATTTAAAACAAGGGGTGTATGTGGTCAAGTTGGGATGAAGAAAAGTAGTGTCGGAAGTCATTTGGGGCATTAAAGGTCCTCTGATACAAGTTTGGTCACACGAGAATTATTAAAACACGTTAGTGTCAGGATGGTTGTCGGGCGACCTAAGTCGCCTCCCAAGTCCCCTGATTCTTGGACGACAGATTTTTCTGTCCGAGCGACTTTCCAAGTGACTTAAGTCACCTCCAAAGTCGCATGGATCCCTTAAGCCTCTTTTGGCTAGGATTTTCTCACTATCTCTCACTCTCTTCTTTTCCCTCTTCTTGTAAGAAATTCTAGAGTTATTTGGGGTGATTCTTAAATGGTTTTTAAAAGAAAATGGAAGGATTAACATGGAGATTGAAGATCTTTGGTTGGAGTTTCAAGATTTCTCAAGTTTGGTTGAAATCAATGTTTGTCTTGGAGATTAAGATGTCCATTGTAGAGTTTTGGATGGAAGGTTCCAAGTAGGGATGAGATCGGGAACGGATCGGTACCGAACCGGTTGGTACCGAATTTTTTTGGGACTAAAAATTGGTACTGAAACCGAACTGTATGTACCAGTACGGTACCGGTTCGGTTTCGGTTTCGGGACGGGAAAATCGTACTAGGACCACTTAGGACCGAAAATTTTAAAGTGTATCAAATGTGTATCAAAACCAATCGCAAACCAAAATTCCTTCATAATTCTTTAAATGTGTTTCAAAACCAATCACAAACAATCAAAAAGTTAAAAACCAAACAAAAGTTCAACAATCTTCAGTATTTTTTTACGATTTTCGTTTTTCCATTTTGTTCGTTATCAATTCTTCAATCTCTATATATACAACTAGAAACAATAATAATTAATGTTAACAACAATCAAGATAAACTTTATTTAGGAGATGATATGTGTTAATGCCAAAAATCGTCCAAAAGGATAACTTAAGGTTGATTGTGGAATTTAACAACTAAAGAATATGAATCTTCCGACAAAGCGTACGACAAAGGCAAAAAAATGTAAATGAGACAGAGATTTTGGTGACGCGGGAAAAACCTCAACGAGGAAAAAACCCGCAGACGACTGTTGAAGTCGTCGCTGCACTATGGTCGCCAAACAGGGGCGATATCCTTGTGTTTCGGGTGTCGATCGTACAGAGATTATAATACAAATGAAAGAAAGGCTTTAAATGTAAAGTAACAAGTGCATCAAATGTAAAAACAAGTGCGTCGTGTGTGAAAGTCGTGCGTCGAGAGCGATTCTTCGAGAGAGAGTTCTTTGTTTCAAGTGATCTTGAGAGTTCTCTTGTTTCCGGATATGAGATTGTAATTCCAGATGTCCGAAATGATGCTCTAGCCTCTGCCTTTATAGTTTTTGAGTGCATTGAATGGCTCCATAAAGTCTCCTTGATAACGGTCGTAACGGTCGCTGAATTCAATGCTCGTAATTGCCTTCGTCAGTTATAGCCGTTGATCATCAATAACATTGATTCCTGCATTTAAACACTAAAAACGTAACAGAAATATTGCACGTTAGTCGGTCGAGGTCGCAAGGTCTCATACGACGGTCGTGTAAACTATACGACATCATGGTCGAGTGTCGTGAGGTAAACAACTTTTGATTTTAACTTTGGTCAAAAGATAAAGTATTGTGATTTCACCTTATTATGGAAAAGTGTAATAAATGTTTTCCTTACTTTGGTCGTGGTCGAGACTGGTGAATTTTTACCCAAACAGTTTGCCCCCAAAATTTGAAAATAGAATGGCAAATTCGAATTTTAAATTTTGTCATTCGGACGTCTGGGGTTGTGACATGTGTCGAAAAAATCACTTTGATTGCCTTGGAACTGGATCGGTCCAATCCCAAGTAAAGAGGAAGTCGAAAAGGGATAAGATCGTGACGTCACGCTGACACACGATCACGCTTAGCAGCTGTCAACGCCAGGTGTCGACGATCCGTGTGTGCATACGAAAAGGTAAAGATACGTGTCGATCATCGAGGGACTCGACCTGACATGATCAATTACATAAATAGAGACCACGATGGATCTTTTCCTTTTTACGATTTCATAGAGTTTTAGAGCGAGATTTTCTTCTCGATTCTTCATCAGATCCTTTCCAAATTTGCAAGAAATCATCGACCTGTTTAGAATTTTCGAGGTCTAGAGCGCCTATATAAGGTACGATTCTTTGATCTTTTGTAAGTCTACTTAGAAATGTCGACCGAGCCTATAAGTTCTATTCGAGAGCAAAAGGATCTAGACGACCTTAGAAGTCTAGCAAAAATCCCTGCGGGGGTTAAATTAATTAGAGCAGGTTAGACCCGACCACATGAGTGTCCCGAGGGGTATATCGTGATATACTAATACCCTTTTAAGATAGGTTTCGAATGGCCTTATTCGCCTGTGGCCAAGGCTTTCATGATCGAATTCGATTTAGCGACGGGCCAATTAATGCCCCAATTCTGGCGAGTTGTTCAAGTGATTGAGCATCTTACCGAAAAATAGGAGTCTCCCATGAATGTGCGCGACCTCCTCTTGGCTTATCAAGTCAAGAAGGATGGGTATCATCGCTATAGTCTGTTTTCTAGGTTCAAGGGCGATCGCACCTTGGTCCTAAAGACTGCCGTAAATGACCGTAAATGGAAGACCATGTATGCATTTGCGCGTAAGTCGACTCTTGATTCTGAGAGCGGCTGGATTAGGGTCGGCTGGAATATGCCGGGTGAGATTTTCTAGCTTTTTTGTCGCACGTCGTGTGCTAATTTTTAACTTATTTCTAACATGTCTTCTTTGTGTCGACATATATTAGGTTTGAAGACGTGAAGCCCTACGCCAATTCTCAAGCAAAGATCAACGCGTTCTTGGACTTCAGTGTTGTTAAGCGATCGTTTTTCACACGACATTTGGTGGACGACGACGACGACGAAGACTTGGTATATCTAGGAGAGAATCTGGGGAAGAAACGTGAGGAGGAAGAAGAAGAAGAAGAAGAAGAAGAAGAAGAAGAGGAGGAGACATAGGAGAAAGAGGAAGAGTCGAGAGGAGAAGAAGAAGAAGAAATGACCGGTAAATGCTCTTATTCATTTCTACTCGACCTCGACCTTTTCTCTAATGTTCCATGTGTAACGTCTTTTCCCTTCGTTGTTTCCAGGAGAATCTCAAGGAAAATTGCTGACTGCCAGTGCTAAGAGGGTAGCTCAGCTGGAGCTCGCCCGTAAGGGCAAGGAAAAGAGGCAAAAGACCTCGACTACTGAGTCTGTGGTACCGAAGAAGACAAGGATGACGATTCCGAGGGAACCATCTTCAAAGGCTGATGACTCGTCGAGAGTCGTCACGCCTGAGAAGGCGAAGGTGTCGGTCGCATCACCTACGAATACGAAGACGTCTTCAGGTGCGATCGGCGCGATAACTATCAGTTCGGCGCCTCCGGCGAAAACGGCGAAGTCTCCGTCTACCACGTCGACCCCTTCGTCGGCCGACAAGGGAAAGGGCCATTCGACGGGAGAGGATAAGGTCACGACGGTCAACTTTACGTTGCCGTTGGACTTTATGGCTGCCAATGTCCTGGACGGGACGAACTTGTTTCCTCATCTGGGGAATTATCTGCTCCCTTCTTTCAGGGAGCGTTTCGAGGGATTCCCGATCGAGGAGACGGGATCTCATGTTGCCGGACTGGCGTTTCTGGTAAGTTTTTCTTTCAAAACTTGTGTTTCAGTGTTTTCAATCTTTGTCGCGCGTTTTACTAATGTGCGTTCATGTTTCTATAGGCGTTCCAGTCTTCCCTTGCCTTGCATGCTGAAACGGTGAAGATAAGGGGTTTGGTGTCTGCCGCCCATGAGAGGGGGAAAGCAGCGTTGGACAGAGAGAATGTCTCTTTAGAGCGTGAAGAGGCTACGTCCAAACGCCTTGACGAGGCCCTGAAGAATTTAGAGGCCATCGGTCGTGCTAAGGACGAGGCCAACCATCGTCTGACGCAGTCTCTGTCCATGATCGCTGGCCAGAGGGAAGAGCTGGAAAAGATCAAGGGGTCTTTGGCTGCAAGTGAAAAAGAGGCTGAAGACTCCAAATCTAGGGTGGCGGAGCTGGAAAAGGAGGTGAAGGAGCTTAAGGACGAAGCTAAGTCCGTCTTTGCCTTGGGTCAACTCACTGCACGGGCGGCGATTATGAGGCGACATTTGTCAGGGAAGAATCCCCTTGCCTTGGCCGCAAGTCTCTGTCCATGATCGCTGGCCAGAGGGAAGAGCTGGAAAAGATCAAGGGGTCTTTGGCCGCAAGTGAAAAAGAGGCTGAAGACTCCAAATCTAGGGTGGCGGAGCTGGAAAAGGAGGTGAAGGAGCTTAAGGACGAAGCTAAGTCCGTCTTTGCCTTGGGTCAACTCACTGCACGGGCGGCGATTATGAGGCGACATTTGTCAGGGAAGAATCCCCTTGCCTTGGCGTCAGAAGAGCTTGCTTACTACCTGATTGACGTCGGATTTGTGAGAGATCTCGACTCGGATGATGAAAAGGAAGCCGACGAGGAGGAGGTGGGCGAGGGTTTAGAAGGTGAGGTCTCTGGTAAAGACGCGACCGATACTCCCCTGCCCTAGGAGTTTTTACCCTTTGCCTTGTTTTCTACTGCTCGACCGTTGGAGGTCGAACCACTTTGGTGTAACTAACCGTTTGATGAAATGAAACTTATATTTTCTTTGAACTTGTGCATTTATATTATTGTTTAATTAATAAACAATCATCGAGCACAATGCTGAATGTACGAGAATAAACAGAAGTTGTATATATAACAAAACGTAGGCACTTGCGACAGAGGCATTTATCAAAATACGACGATTGAAACATAAATAGTAAGACTTTGACATTTTTAAGATATGTAAACAAACATAAGTACATACGACCAAAGCATTCAATCAAAACATGAAGTTTTTCTAAGTTAAAAAGTTTAGATCGAGGGGTCGTTAGACCTTATGATCATACAACTAGATCATACGACGAACTTGGATCATGTGTCCCTGTGAGAAGATAATCAGGTCATAGACTCGATCATTTAGGTCGTGCGATCCCGCGAGACTAAAGTTGTACAGTAGACTTAGCAACTTATGTCGTGCGATCCTGTGATAGAATAAGGTCAGAGGTCGGTCGTTGGCTAACCAACGACCCTCCGATGCTTAAGTCAGTGATCATTGTGACGAAAATGAGAAATTGTATAAGACAGAAGGGTTTAGAAGAAATACCTTTTCAAATGTGTCGCATTCCAGCTACGTGGGATATCTTGATTGTCTAGGGTTTGGAGTCGATAGGCTCCTTTACCTATGACTTCGGAGATACGATAAGGACCTTCCCACTTAATGGAAAGTTTACCTGCATTAAGCTCTTGAGTGCTTTGGAACACTAGACGCAAGACATAGTCGCCTTCTTGAAAGACTTTAGCTTTGACATTTTTATTGAAATGTCGCTCGACCGCTTGCCTTTGCGACGCCATTCTGATCAATGCTGATTCTCTAAGCTCTTCGAGGGCGTCGAGGTCATAACTTAAATCAACCAGGTTGTGGTCGACGGAAGTATGCCTCGAGGTTGGGAGCTGGACCTCGACCAGCAGGACTGCCTCGCAACCGTAGACTAAGGAGAATGGGGTTTGTCCTGTGGACGTGCGAGGTGTCGTGCGGTTCGCCCACAAGACCGAAGGGAGTTCTTCGACCCACTTTCCCTTTGCAGCTTTTAGCCTTTTCTTGATCGAAGCAATAATGGTCTTATTGCTCGACTCAGCAAGTCCGTTTGCTTGGGGATACTTGGGGGTCGAGGTTGTCAGCTTGATATTACGATCTTCACAGAACTGTCGAGTCCTGCTGCTTATGAACTGAGATCCGTTGTCACAGGCAATTTCGGATGGGATCCCAAACCTGCATATAATGTTAGTCTGGATAAAAGAGACGACTTCCGTGTCCCGAACTTGAGAAAATGCAGCTGCTTCTACCCATTTGGAAAAGTAATCTGTAAGTATGAGGAGGAAAACCTTTTGTCCTGGAGCAGGTGGCAGCTTGCCGACAATGTCCATCCCCCATCTCATGAAGGGCCATGGGATCAATGTCGAGTGCAAAGGTTAAGAAGGTTTGTCGGACGTACTTGAATGTCGCTGACAAGGATCACAGTTTTGGACATACCCGACGGCGTCTTGTCGCAGTGTTGGCCAAAAATATCCTTGTCGAGAGATACGATTAGCCAAACTGCGGCCTCCTGAGTGATTGCCACACTCCCCATCGTGCATTTCTTGAAGGATCTTCTGAATTTGGCTCTTGCTGGTGGCGCATCTTAGGTTTAAGCCAATTGTTGATCGTCGATAGAGCCTATCTCCGATCATGACATACCTGGATGCCTTGAACTTGATCTTTCGGGCTTCCATCTTGTCTTCTGGAAGCTGGTCGTGCATAAGGAAATTTCTGATGTCGCACGACCAATCATCTTCTTGGACTTCGATGTGGATGACATCGTCATTTTCGATGGACGACTTCGATAGGTGGATCATAGGAATGTTGTCGAATATAGGTTCGACTAAAGCAGATCCAAGGTTGGCTAGGGCGTCGGCTTGAGTATTCTGATCTCTTGGAATCTGTTCAATAGAAAACGATTTGAATTTTTCTGAATTTTCTTTTGCTACCTTTAGGTACGCTATCATCTTTGAATCTTTGGCCACGAATTCTCCATTCATCTGGTTCATGATCAGAAGAAAATCGCTCTTGACATGTATCGCGGTTGACCCCGAGTCGTGGGCCATATTCATTCCCACGATCAGGGCTTCGTACTCAGCTTCGTTGTTGGTGGTTTTAAAATCGCATCGAACGGAATACACCATCTTGCCCCCATGTGGCGACTTTAAGACGACGTCAAGTCCTGAGCCCCTAACGTTGGACGATCCGTCGACATGTAAAGTCCAAGGCACGTCGTCGTGAGTCGCCACAGTAGACACTTCGAGCTCTGCTTCTTTTTCCAGCTCGGGGCTGAAATCAGCAATGAAATCCGCCAAGGCTTGTGATTTGATCGCGGTCCTGGGCTTGAAATCGATGTCGTAACTGCTGAGATATAT
Source organism: Saussurea involucrata (assembly GCA_033807775.1). Classification (NCBI taxonomy): domain Eukaryota; kingdom Viridiplantae; phylum Streptophyta; class Magnoliopsida; order Asterales; family Asteraceae; genus Saussurea; species Saussurea involucrata. The sequence goes on from CM066316.1 coordinate 64,445,212, forward strand.
GCTCCATTTTTTCAAACGACCTGTCAACTCGGGTTTCCTCAAGACAAACTTAAGAGGAAAGTTAGTCACGACAATAATAGGATGCGATTCGAAATAATGTCGCAATTTATTTGCGGTTGTAACAAGCGACAAGAGTAGTTTTTCCATTGAGGAATACCTGGTTTCGGCGTCCAAGAGAGATTTACTTACATAATAGATCGGCAGTTGTTTCTTTTTATCTTCCCATGTCAGGACGACACTTACTGCATTAGGACTGACAGCCAAGTATAGCTGCAAGACCTCATGGTCGTGAGGCGGTGACGTCATATATTCTTTCAGTTTTTGCAGTGCTTGCTCGTGATCGTCGGTCCAGTCGAAGCCTTTATTTTTCCTGAGGACATTGTAAAATAAATGACATCTATATGAGGATCGAGAGATAAACCTGTTCAGGGACGCCACTCGACCAGTGAGCTTTTGGACCTCTTTGAAATTTCTCAGAGATTTGAACTTCCATCGTGTCGCCAAGACGATCCTTGAACATTTTCTTTACTGTTTGGGCAAAAATTCACGTCGTACGACCACGACCAGAAAAGGTAAGACGCACGTCATGAATACATCTTGGGTTAAGATAAGGTCCTGACCAAGACCCAGAGAACGACTGTCGTCCCTCGTGAAAGGTAAGTCGAGAGTTCCCTATGACGTTCGACCATAGCGACGCCCGTCACCGCACGACCATCGCATAAAGCCATGCGACCTCGACCAAAACTAACGTTAACCATGACTGTTACGTTTTGTTAAGTGTTTAATGCAGGAGTCAAAGCCATTAAAGAAGCAACAGCTATATCCGACGCAAGCTGTTACCCGAGGATAGCCGTAACGGACGAAGGCCATTATTAATGTTCACGCCGGCAGCCGTTACAGACCGTTGCGACCATTATAGTTGTTAATGAAGCAATCGATGAGCTAATCAAAGCTCCCGAAGACTATAAATATCAAGCTCAATCAACATTTCAAGAGATCGAATATCCGGCGATTAACAACCGAAGCAATATTCAAGAACACCTGAAGTGAAGAACCATTATTCTAAGTATCGCTCTCGACGCACGACAACAGCCCTCGACTAGCAGTTCACACTTTGTTTCGTACATGACAAACACCTGTTTTTACATTCAAACACTTGTACTTTACATTTCGAAGCATTTCCTTCTATTGTATTGTAATCATCGTACGACCGACGCCAGTACCAAGGACATCGCCCCTGATTGGCGACCATAGTGCAGTGACGACATCCCCTGTCGTCCGTAGGTTTTTTCCTCGATTGAGGTTTTTCCTGCGTCACCAAATCCCTTGTCTCATTTATTTTTCCCTCGTCGCACGTCTCGTCGAAAGATTCTTTCTTTAGTTGTTTAAGTCCACATCGACCTTAAGTTGTCCCTCTGGTGCGATTTTTGGCATTAACAGTTTGGCGCCATCCGTGGGACTACATCTAGAGAAAATCCTCGACGAACGTGCATTCTACTAATAGTTTCTTGGAGTTTCTTCTATTTTCTGTTGCAGAAAAATGGCAGCCCCTGGAAATTCACAACAAGTCGTCGCTCAGATGTATCAGGAACTCGAGGTTGCAAGGAATCAACTCAATGCAATGGCAGAGCAGAATCGCAGAGCAACTGAAGAGATCGCGCGGCTAAGGAATCCTTTTGGACCCCAGAATGGTCCTAGACCATTCATCCAGAATCCAGGTCCGGGAACAGGCCCGTCCGCGCAGAATCAGCATCCAGGTCCATTCATGCAGAATCAGCAGCCGGGTCCGATCATTCCGAATCCCCAGTCTGGGCAGATTCCCCCTCAGCACATCCGACCACCACCCTTGAACAATGGATCCCAACCATTGCAAGGTGGCGCCCAGCCGTTTCAGAATGGATCCCAGCCGTTACAAAGTGGTCCGCAACCTTTCCAACAAGGGTCGCAACCTTTCCACCAAGGATCGCAATCTTTCCAGCAGATATCGCAGCCGTTTCAGCATGGACCACAATCGTTTCAGAATGGACCGCAGCAATTCCACTATGGGTCGCAGCCATATTTTGTTCCGTCCAACGGGAACACCAATGGTTCGTCGCATGGTAATGGCAATAATCCAGGGACCGATCCCTCGACAGGGGCAAATCCTGATCTTAACGATCCCGTCGCCCCGCGTTTGAAGATGTTAGAAGACTAAAATGAGCGCGTCCTTTCCTTGCTCGCCAAGTTGCCTGGGGCAGCCGTGCCTGTCGACGTCGAGCCTCGCTCGGGGTATCAGGTGTCGCCCTTCATCGACGAGATTGCCACCATCGAGGTCCCAAAGAAGTATAACATTCCTGCCTTCACTCCCAAATATTCTGGTGTGACTGATCCGACTGAGCACGTCGCGCAGTACAAGCAGCTCATGTGGACGATCTCAATCCCATTTATGTACCAGGAAGTATGCATGTGTAAGAGTTTCGGAGCAACTCCCACTGGTCCAGCTCTCCAATGGTTAATCAATCTCAAACCCAAGTCCATCGGGTCGTTTGCTGAGTTGGTTAACCAGTTCTCCCAGCAATTCGCCAGCAGTCGTCAGATGGAGAAGCAGACCAGCGACCTATATTACATCGTGCAGAAAGCTAATGAGTCTATTCGAAGTTATTTCAATAGATTCAAATGCCGAAATGATCAGTATCCGCAATTGTGACATCAAAACTGCGATCGAAACTTATAAGCGTGGTCTAGACGATAGTTCAGGTCTATATATCGATCTGACCAAGTATCCCCCAAAGACTTTCGAAGACGTCCGAGCTCGAACCTTAGCATATATGAGGGTCGAAGATGATGCCACCTTTCGTCGCAAGCACACTGACGACAAGAAGTCGTTAGGTGTCAGAAAGCCAGAGTTCAAGACAAAGGTTGTTTCCAGAATAGAGCTAGCTCGCCAAATTTTAAATGTCCGTTTCAAGACGAAAGCAAAGGCCAGGACCGCGACTAAGTTCACTCAGTACCCCAAGATATCCTCTTACGGATTCAAAGGATCTGCAAAGGACTTAGTCGGAGCTCTGAAGACCGCTCAAGCGACCATTCGATGGTCGAAGAAGTCCGACCTGGACGATGCTAAGAAAGACAAATCAAAGTGGTGCGACTTCCATGCCGATCATGGTCATGCGACAGACGACTGTATCGCATTGAAGAAGGAACTAGCATATCATTTTCCGAAAGGAAATCTCAAAGATATCATCGACGATATCGCTATTTCAGCTAACGGACATCGAACGACGACCCCCGAGCATGCGAAGGTCGTCAATTGCATCACCGATGGTTCAGATGTGTGTGGTCTGACGTATTCAGCGGCCAAGCGTCATGCCAGTCAGGCGCCCGATGATCGGCCTATTCCTCGCTCGTCTAGACCCAAAGGAGATTTGGATCTAGAAGCCATGAAGATTGTGTTCGACCACGTCGACCTCGGCGACTCGTATCAGAAGCATCACGATGGGTTGATCATTCAACTCACGATTGGTAACTGTCTAACTCGTCGAGTCTTAGTCAACGGGGGCAGCTCAACAAACGTCATCTTTCTCAACACCATCAAATCCATGGGAATCGATCGCTCGGAAATCGTCCGACGTTCGACGACTTTGGTCGGTTTCAATGGAGAAGCAACGAGCACCTTCGGAGAGATAACCTTGCCCGTCTATGCCGGAGGAGTCAACAAGCAGACCAAGTTCAGCGTCATCGACTGTGCGTCAGCCTATAACATCATATTAGGTCGACCATGGATCCATGACATGAAAGCCATCCCTTCGACATACCATCAGATGTTGAAGTTCCCTACGCCATGGGGGATCCAGGAGATCAAGAGCGAGCCAAAAGTTGCTCGTGAGTGCTACAAGTTTACCTTAAAGCCGCGAAAATGAACTAAAGTCGCAAGATCAAGCCCTTGACATGTTCGTTCTTCTATCCCTAAATTTATATCTTTTCCACAGGGATAAGATTACTATGGTGCCCTATCGCACGACAACATAGTCGATCGCAGACAATATCACACCGGATCGCCGTGTCATCCTGTCATTTAAGACCTATCTTTTCATCCGAAAAAAATAGGATAATAAACAACAGGGGGCAATATCCCACTAAAAAGAGAATCTAACGGTATGTTCCTAACTCTTTTTCATATGATTTTTTCTCGTTTTTTCACAAAGCGACTACTGACTTAAGCATCGGAGGGTCGTTGGTTAGCCAACGACCAACCCTTGACATCGTTTTATCGCAGAATCGCACGACAGTTTATCGCAGAATCGCACGACAGTTTATCGCAGAATCGCACGACAGTTTATCGCAGAATCGCACGACAGCTTATCGCATGATCGCACGACAGTAGTCATTAAGTCTACTATATGACTTTAAATTCACAAGGTCGCACGACATAAACGACCAAGTCTATGACTTGATCATCCTTTACAGGGACATACGATTCAAATTAATCGCACGACTTAGTCGTACGATTGCGAAGTCTAACGATCTCATGATCTAAGCCTCTCAACTTAGAGAAATTTCATACTCCGAAAGTATGCTTTAGTCGCATGTGCTTATGTTTATACACACGATTTAAAAGTCTTATGGCTTACGTACCAGTTATTGTGTTATAATGAATTCCTTAGTCGCATGATTTCCAGATTCAATTTCATAATTGATATGGTATTTGTTTACCAAATATATAAAACGCAAGTTCAAACAAAAGTTCAAAGTTTCATTTACAGAACTGTCGATTACATTCAAAAGAACTCAACTACCGACGGTTCGACCACCAACGATCGAGACATGAAAAGACATAGCATATCCTAAATCTAGAGAGGAGCGTTGATGGCAAGCTCTGCCCAAAAGTCTCGACCTTCGAAGCCCTGCCAATCCCGAAGAACTGATGCAAGGATCAAACGAGTATATTAGGAGTGGTCTTCCAACTCCTTACGCCTCGACCTTCTGAGAATGTGGCTCTTAAGATTAATGCTAAGGTTGGAGGAAGGAATATATCCTTCTCAACGATCGACCTCCACTCCAACATTTCCTCTGCCTTCACATATTCAATGAGAGGAAACAGAAGCATCTGCAAATTACAAAAGAAACATACTAAGTGCTCAGCGAAAGAACATCAATAACACAAGTTTTGAAAGAAAAACTTACAAAGAACGCCAGTTCGGTTAAACACAGTCCAATCTCTTCAACAGAGATTCTTCGAAAACGCTCCTTGAAAGATAAGAGCTGATATTTCCCCAGATGCGGAAGTGACTCTGCCCTGACGAGGACATAGTCAATTAGGAGGGTTGACGACAACGCAAAGTTGTTCGTCGCCATAAACTCTCCCTCATTCTCTCCCGTCTTTACACTTTTGTTAGCTTTAATTAGCTCCTAAGTAAATGAATGTTTTATAAAGATATTTTAATGTTTTAGATATTTTCTTATAGATATTTACTTAGATATTTTATATAGATATTTTAGATATTGTCTAGATTTTAGATATCTTAAATATCTAATGTGTAAATGGTCCTATATAAGAGGTGTCCATAGTCTTATTTCAAGTAGTGAGAAATATGGAAAGCACACAAAAACACACATAGACTAGTTTCTTATGAGAGTCGTTTCATGTTTAGTGTGGTGTTCTTCAACATTTCTCCTCTCCATATTTAATCATCAATGAATATGAGATAAGTTTCTTTATGATTGTTCTTCATGTATATCTTATCTCTATATTTAAATATGGACTTTATATTTCTTCTATCGTTGCTCAAAAATGGGATCAACAATTGGTATCAGAGCCGATTGAAGAAACTTTTCTTCAAAATCGATCATCTATGCAACAATGGAAGTTTTAGATGGTTTAGTTTCTGATATACTTCATGTGTGTGTTTTGATTCTTTCTCATTCATTGGTTTTATTTGATAAGCACTAAGTAGATGGTTGATCTATGATCTCATCCTTGTGTGTGCTTAAGTCCATAGCAATTCTTTTTGCATCTTGGTAGTAAGGTTGTTGATCTTTGTTTGATCTGACCTTTATTTTCAAGATTGGACTATCTTTGATCCAGATTTTGTTTGTCTTCCGCTGCTCATAAACATTTATATATGGATAACAAAATCATTTGGGTCTTGAGAAAGTTGTTTGAGAAATATTTGATGTTTTGTTAAATGTTCAAAGTCTGATCTGAAACGTTTTTTTTTTTACTTTGAGTTCTTCTAATTAGTTTTCTGACTTGTTCAATTAGAGATCGAATTATTTGCACTCACGGTTTTAAAAATTATATGAAGATCGTCTTATCTTTTACATCAAATCAGATTTAATGACAGATTTGCGCTGCTGTATTAAACTGATCATATCTCACTCATAAAAACACCGATTGATGCGATTCAAAAAGCCCTGGATTCCTAAGACACAGATGAACAGATTTCGTGTTTTGAGAATTCAGAAATTCGAAGTTTATAAGGGTCATATGCATCGTTGAAGTAGACAACAGTGTGCTGATGGAAAGCTGAGAGCTGATGGTTGTCTCTGAAAGATAAAGAAAGCCATCGCTGAAAGCTGAAGAAAGCCATCGCTGAAAGCTGAAGGCTGAAACCTAAGTGCTGTCGCTGAAAGCTGGAGCTGAGAGCTGAAAACCATCGCTGAAAAGAGCCATCGCTGAGCCATCGCTGAGCCATCGCTGAAACATCGCTGAACCATCGTTGAGCTGTCGCTGAAGGCCATCGCTGAAGTAAGCCATCGTTTAGGTCAGCCATCGCTGAAGGTCAGCCATTGAAAGCTATCAGCTGTCGCTGGAAAGTGCTGTCAGCTTTGCACTGTTTCAGAAACACGCGCATAACTTCCTACTCGGTGCTCCGATTTGCATGAGTCCAGTTGCGTTGAATTCCTAAGACACAGGTGAAACTTTTTCATGTTTTGATTTTGGTCTGAATCAGTGTGCTTAATGGTCAGAATATGTGTCAAAGTCAATGGACTCTTGCTGCACCGAAAGCATCGCATTTCACTCATGCTCTTTCCGCTTTCAAGAACGGTGTTCTCTCAACGGTTCTTCATGGTGTCAAGCTACATTTGTCACATTTTAAATGTCACTCCATCCTCTGTTATTCACGTTTAAATCTCGGTGGATGAGCCTACATTTGAGGGGGAGCACATGATGCTTTGAAGACTTGAAGAACGGAACATCAAAGGTTCTAAAGAAAGCAAAGGGGAGACTATAAGATGATGCTTTCTTTATAAAACATTAGGGGGAGATTGTTAGCTTTAATTAGCTCCTAAGTAAATGAATGTTTTATAAAGATATTTTAATGTTTTAGATATTTTCTTATAGATATTTACTTAGATATTTTATATAGATATTTTAGATATTGTCTAGATTTTAGATATCTTAAATATCTAATGTGTAAATGGCCCTATATAAGAGGTGTCCATAGTCTTATTTCAAGTAGTGAGAAATATGGAAAGCACACAAAAACACACATAGACTAGTTTCTTATGAGAGTCGTTTCATGTTTAGTGTGGTGTTCTTCAACATTTCTCCTCTCCATATTTAATCATCAATGAATATGAGATAAGTTTCTTTATGATTGTTCTTCATGTATATCTTATCTCTATATTTAAATATGGACTTTATATTTCTTCTATTGTTGCTCAAAAATGGGATCAACAACCCTCGCCCTTGTCGGCTGACAAAAGGGTCAACGTGGCAGCAGAAAACATCGTCGCCAGTTGCGCAGTATGAGACATCGTCGCCAGTTGCACAGTATGAGACATCGTCGCCAGTTGTGCAGTATCTACGGATATAATCCAATAATTGTCCGCATAAGTATGTACTTCGTCCTCCATTTACGATCATTGACAGCAGTGTTCAAAACTAAGGTACGATCACCTTTAAGCCTTGAAAGTAAACTATAACGACGATATTGGTCGCTCATGACTTTATACGCCACTCCCAGTGTGAAGTAATTCGCTCGGTGACTAGAATAACTCGCCAGAACTGGGGCATCAATTGCCCCGGCGAAAGATCAAATTCACACATGAACTCTTTGACTAAAGGCGAATATGGCCAGTGAAAGCCTATTTTGAACGGGTATTCGTATATAACGACGTACCTCTCGGGGCACATTTCCGGTCGAACCTTGCCAAACTTGCTTATGGTAATCCACATGGGAATCCTCACTAGACTTCTAAAGTCGTCGAGATCTTTTTCATTTCTAATAGCACCTTTGGGCTCCGTCGACATTCCTAAAATAACAGCTGGTAAGCATAATCATACGACAGCATGACATCACAACCCCGACTTCTCGTTCAGATAAAGACGAACCAGTCCAGTTCCAAGGCGATCAAGGTAAATTTTTCTGACCCTTACTTTACTTTCTACACGTCTGATTGACAAAATTTAAACTCGAATTTGCCATCCTTCTTTCAAATTTTGGGGGCAAACTGTTTGGGCAAAAATTCACGTCGTACGACCACGACCAGAAAAGGTAAGACGCACGTCATGAATACATCTTGGATTAAGATAAGGTCCCGACCAAGACCCAGAGAACGTCTGTCGTCCCTCGTGAAAGGTAAGTCGAGAGTTCCCTATGACGTTCGACCATAGCGACGCCCGTCCCCGCACGACCATCGCATAAAGCCATGCGACCTCGACCAAAACTAACGTTAACCATGACTGTTACGTTTTGTTAAGGGTTTAATGCAGGAGTCAAAGCCATTAAAGAAGCAACAGCTATATCCGACGCAAGCCGTTATCCGACGCAAGCTGTTACCCGAGGATAGCCGTAACGGACGAAGGCCATTATGAATGTTCACGCCGGCAGTCGTTACAGACCGTTGCGACCATTATAGTTGTTAATGAAGCAATCAATGAGCTAATCAAAGCTCCTGAAGACTATAAATATCAAGCTCAATCAACATTTCAAGAGATCGAATATCCGACGATTAACAACCGAAGCAATATTCAAGAACACCTGAAGTGAATAACCATTATTCTAAGTATCGCTCTCGACGCACGACAACAGCCCTCGACTAGCAGTTCACACTTTGTTTCGTACACGACAAACACCTGTTTTTACATTCAAACACTTGTACTTTACATTTCGAAGCATTTCCTTCATTTGTATTGTAATCATCGTACGACCGACGCCAGTACCAAGGACATCGCCCCTGATTGGCGACCATAGTGCAGTGACGATACCCCCTGTCGTTCGCAGGTTTTTTCCTCGATTGAGGTTTTTCCTGCGTCACCAAATCCCTTGTCTCATTTATTTTTCCCTAGTCGCACGTCTCGTCGAAAGATTCTTTCTTTAGTTGTTTAAGTCCACATCGACCTTAAGTTGTCCCTCTGGTGCGATTTTTGGCATTAACAGTTACCAGGCGCTGGTAGGTAGAACCTGCATTTTTAGACCGAACGGCATGACTTTATAGCAGTAAATACCTCGATCTGTCATGAATGCAGTTTTCTCCTGGTCCTCGACGTGCATCAAGATTTGATTGTATCCAGAATAAGCATCCATGAACGTCAATAGTTCGTGCCCTGCTGTCGCGTCGACCATGGCATCGATATGTGGCAACGGGAAAGGATCTTTTGGACAAGCTTTGTTGAGATATGTGAAGTCGATACAGACCCTCCATTTGCCATTTTTCTTCGCCACGACCACGACATTGGCAAGCCAGTCGGGATACTTTACTTCTCGAATTTTCCCTGTCCTGAGGAGGTTGTCGACCTCATCATTTATCACCTTATTCCTCTCAGGAGCAAATTTCCGCCGCTTTTGCTTGATAGGTTTGAACGACGGTTCGACATTGAGCTTATGGGAAATGATGCCAGGGTCTATGCCGACCATGTCTTCGTGCGACCAGACAAAACAATCGGCATGTTCCTGCAAGAAAGAGATTAGCTTGTCTTTTAGGCAGGGATCGAGGGACGATCCTATAAAGACTTTCTGGTCAGGCTTGCTCTGGTCCAAGATGATTTCCTCCAGGCGATAGTCATCGGCTGTCCCAGGAGCATCTTGTGCATCCTCAAGCTTCTCATGCATCTGGGCAATGATATGCTCTTAGTTTCCGTTATCTGCCATTTTCATGAAACAGAACAGAGAGAAGAAACTCCAAGAAACCGTTAGTAAGTCGTACGTTTGTCGAAGATTTTCTCTAGATGGGGTCCCACGGATGGCGCCAAACTGTTAATGCCAAAAATCGTCCAAAAGGATAACTTAAGGTTGATTGTGGAATTTAACAACTAAAGAATAGGAATCTTCCGACAAAGCGTACGACAAAGGCAAAAAATGTAAATGAGACAGAGATTTTGGTGACGCAGGAAAAACCTCAACGAGGAAAAAACCCGCGGACGACTGTTGAAGTCGTCGCTGCACTATGGTCGCCAAACAGGGGTGATATCCTTGTGTTTCGGGTGTCGATCGTATAGAGATTATAATACAAATGAAAGAAAGGCTTTATATGTAAAGTAACAAGTGCATCAAATGTAAAAACAAGTGCGTCGTGTGTGAAAGTCGTGCGTCGAGAGCGATTCTTCGAGAGAGAGTTCTTTGTTTCAAGTGATCTTGAGAGTTCTCTTGTTTCCGGATATGAGATTGTAATTCCAGATGTCCGAAATGATGATCTAGCCTCTGCCTTTATAGTTTTCGAGTGCATTGAATGGCTCCATAAAGTCTCCTTGATAACGGTCGTAACGGTCGCTGAATTCAATGCTCGTAATTGCCTTCGTCAGTTATAGCCGTTGATCATCAATAACATTGATTCCTGCATTTAAACACTAAAAACGTAACATAAATATTGCACGTTAGTCGGTCGAGGTCGCAAGGTCTCATACGACGGTCGTGTAAACTAGACGACATCATGGTCGAGTGTCGTGAGGTAAACAACTTTTGATTTTAACTTTGGTCAAAAGATAAAGTATTGTGATTTCACCTTATTATGGAAAAGTGTAATAAATGTTTTCCTTACTTTGGTCGTGGTCGAGACTGGTGAATTTTTACCCAAACAATATGCATAATTAAAAAAATTTAAAAAACTTTGCTTTTAAAAATTTCGGTTCGGTTTCGGTTTTTTCGGGAAAATCCCGGTACCGAATACCGAAATAACGAATACCGATTTTGAGAAATGTTTGGAACCGAATACCGGACCGAATATATGGTACCTGTTCGGGTTCGGTCCGGTACCTGTTCGGGTTCGGTCCGGTACCGGTTCGGTTCGGAAAAACGGTCCTCGATGCTCATCCCTAGTTCTAAGTTCTTCAAGTCTGGTTGAAATCAATGTTTGTGTTAATATGTTGTACCTTTCTAAACTTGGCTTGTTGCCTTGAGAAGATTTCTAGAGATCTTTGCTTATGGATTCAAGTCTTCACTTTGGAAGCTAGATCTTGGGTTTGGAAACTAGGTTTAACGTAACCTAGAAAGGTGAGTTTCAACTTTCAAGTTGCTTTGTGAAAACTTTGTACATGTCAAAAATGTTCATTTTGGAGTCATAAAGTATTTTACTTATGATTTATCAAATATTGGTCGGATGAAATTGCATCTATTGCACATTTTGTTTTATAAAATCTTGAGACGTACATATATTTTGGGTTTTAGGACATTTTGATAATAAATCATAGTGTGTGAATTTTGATTACCTATTGTACATATCGGGAATATTTGATGTTAATGCACTTCTCGTATATTGATTTTATAAATCGTTCAAAATATATATATATGATTGAGTGGTTGGACGCATTTTTTTATTATCATCACTTATTAAGAAATGCTTATTTGAAGCCATGGTATATTTGAGATTTAATGCATAAGAGCTTACTCTTAGCGATTTGTTGCATAAATCGTGTAACACCCCAAAATCTGAAAAAGAGCGAATAATTTAAAATTTCGTAATACATCAAATATATAGTAAATTCCTTTCTATCACTTTACTTATAATGCCAATCTAAGAGCATCCACAGTTAGGGGTGAGCATCGGAACTGGGTACCCGCCTTTGGAACCATAACGCTCTGGAACTACTGGTTCAAGAACCGAAACTAATGTGATTGGTTCCGGTTCCTAAAATACAGAACCGATTAAGACTGGTTCTAGTTCTTCTCATTTTTTTGGAACCGTTACCCGCTGGGTACCCAAAATCGGAACCGACAGGTACCCGCTATTTTTTAATAAAAAATATTTATATATTTATATATTTATTATAGTTGAATATTTTGTTGATGTCAAGACTCAAGACTCAGGAGTTTCCAATTTATTTATGTAATAATTAGTTTTTATTGGATTAGTTTTCACCATTTGTTGTATTTATTTCTTTAAGTTGGTACTTTCTAGTTTTCAATAGAGATAAAATTACATTTTTATTGTATCAAATGTTATAATTAAAAAAATTGACACCGAGTACCCGTAAACGGTTCCGGAACCGGTTCCAAAATATAGAAAACCGATGTAAGCGGTTCCGGTTCCTTCATTCTAGAATTGTCGATTCCGATTCCGATCCATGAAATTTGATCGGGTACCCGGTTATACTCACCCCTATCCACAGTCATGAACCTCTTTAGACTCTCTCTTCTTCTTCCTTCGATTTCTTCCATCCTTTTGTTCCTCTTTTCCTCATAATATGATCTTATGATATGTGTGAATCGTTAGAGGTGTTGAGTGAGTGAACAAAGTTTAGAAAACCTAACACAACTTTACTCCACTGCGCCCTTCAACTTTAATATTTTCAAGAAATACTCCAATACTATAACATACATATACATACTTCTCCGAGTTGTTATCTTATTGCCATACAAAATATACTGGATGAATTCGCGAGTGTTACAAGTTCAACCACCCATAGTTTATAGCTTGAGTCAACGATACATTGGAAAAATCCGTTGGATCTTCCCGCTACGGCTCAAACAGTTATCAAATTCAACCACCCACGGTCTATACCTTGAGTCATACGTTATGAATCGCACAATTATCAAGTTCAACTACCCACTGTCTATAGCTCGTGCCCTTCATTGATCCTAAATATTTCTAGCTATAAAACAGAGGTAATGATCCATTTTCAAACCGGCTTCTATGCCTATGGATCAATTACATTACAATCTAAATTACATGATTCCAATTGAAAGACCAACACACTCAAAACATTGAATTTTCTAACAAATATGCCATAATTGCATATCACATCCAAAACTCAATATTGAGCGCATTAAACAGGACAAAATGTCCCCAAAACTCATTCGAGTCAAAACCAAGTCAAATATCAATGATCCATTTGACTAATCAACAAAAATCAACATAAGCAATAAAATGCAAAATTCAATAAATAGGCATACTTATATTCCAAAAGTATGACTAACTATAAAATATATCATTGGTTGGGACAAATCATTTTTCAATTGAAATTGTTAGTCCCACTTATTTATAATGTAAAAGTATTGAAAATTTCTAAGTTCAGAGGACTAGAGGTGCGTCTGAAGGAAAGCACCGTTGAACCAAAGACTGCTCCAGAATGAAGATAGATTAGAGAACGCTTAACCAAAAGATGATGAAGCGAGCCAGATCCCTCCAGACCCCTATGTTCCAACCTCTGTGTTCAACCAAGCTCAATTCTTTCAAGTGTAATATTACAATCAAAGCATGACAACTCACCACTAGAAGCGGTTATTACACTTTCCACGTGGATCTCGTCCATTGATCAGTGTGTTAACTTTGTGAGATTTAGGCTATAAATAGGAGATCTATTTGTTTCACTTTGTACCTTTCATGTACTTTCATATCTTTTACCTTTTTAAAATAATATCGTGTAACAACTTAGAGAGAGAATTCTAGTGAAGTTTTTCAAACAGTACGGTGTGTTATTCATGATGTGATCTCTAGAATTCATCAATACATACGACGATGATGTTTTCCAAATCTGGCGATCTTATCATTTCCATTGTCTACTGTTTAGTCTAAAACTGATTACTAACTTACTGCTTCTGCTCATATCTTTTAAGTTGTAATCAATACAAAAGAGAATGTGGTTCCAACAAAGTTTTCACGAAGCAACTTGAACTCACCTTACTAGGTTAGGTTAAACCTAGATTCCAAACAAAATCTATATTTTTCATTGGTGAAGACTTGAGATCCCCAAGCTAGACTTTCAGATCTATGGTGCAAAGCTTTAAGGAAATCTAATCTACATCCAACCACTAGTAAAACCATCACAAAAAAAAGATGTTGAGGATGCAAAGAATCCGAAACCTTGGCTCTTAAGATGAGAGAATAGAAGGTTACCTTTCAACAAATGCTCTTGAAATCACCAAGGAATGGTCTTCCAAGACCCAAAATCGAACCTAGAGCTCAAAGAATCTTTAAACTATAGAGAAAAATGGCAAAGGAGAAGTGTTGGGGTGAAAAGGTGAGAAGAAAACATGTGAAAATCGGGGTTTAAAGATATGCAAATCGCCCGTGTCCATGGGCTCAGAAATAAAAGCCCAGGCGACCTGGTCCATGACCTAAGTCGCGTGGGAAAGGGTATTTTTGCCTAAAACCCCGATTTCTTTGCCCAGTTGGACTTTCACGCATCCCATGACGACTTATAACCAATCCTCCTTATAAAATGAGCACTTTAAGGTCACACAACCACAAATAGTCTTCCATCGAAGGACCCTAAATTGCAAGTGTTACAAATTGAGTTTTATTGGATTTTGTGGTACTTTAGGTGATAAGATTTATTAAGTTCTTTAACTGCATTTTAGGATTTTGGACATTAGGATTTTGAGGAATAAGTTATATAAATGTTGGGTATTTATATTCTCTTGGTTTTTATTGACTTTCTTTGAATAGTCAAATGAGGTGTGAAGTTTATTGGTTTGATTTTAACTCAAATGAGTTTTGGTACATTTGTACGGTTTAAATTGCTCAATGTTGAGTTGTAGATGTGGTTTGCATTCATTGCATATTTATTTGGAAATTACATGTTTTGAGTGTGTTAGTCATTCAATTTAAGTCATGTAATTTAGACTGCAATGCATTGGATCCATAGGAATAAGAGTTGATTTTGTTGGTTTAAAATGGGATAGTCATCCTCGCATTGTAACTAGGAATAGATATCGGGCCATCAGGGACATTATGGTGCCGGCTCTTGGAGTCGAACATTGGTCATTGGCATTATGGTGTATATTCTAGTGAACAATCATATCTAGGATTATTGACGGACTCAAGCTATAGGTCTTACAAGTTTGAACTTTTGTGTTCCCACCACATTCAATGCAAAAGGGTCTCCCCCGGCACCGAAATGTGTGTTTTGGATATGGTATTTTATCTATATTCTCGGTGTTGTTTTTGCGTATGCAATGTACCACGATTTGATGTTTCGGATGTTGTATATTATTCACATTTTGTTGCTTTAGAAACTTGAGTTTTACCATGTTTCTGGTATTTGAATACCAAGCTTTATTCATGTTTTGTGTGAGTATTGGGTTTAGTTTCATATTAAAATGGGTTCGGGTTATTAATTTTTCATCACGAAAATGATGGGATTTGGGTATATGTTGCTTTTAGTAAAGACGTTTCATTTTAAAAATGGTGATTTAACTAAGCAGCCTTTCATTTTTACCGTTTTATAACTATAATGAAAATTGTTTAAGTATGACACTTTTTTCTTATTAGCATGTGCATCAGGTCCTCGTGGGGCGGTATTAGCAACACTTGAGCAAATTCGAGTACTAGTTAGAGACTCATGAAGGACTTACATTTTTGGGACGTTTTCGTATTGTTGGAGATAGTGATTTCGGTGAGAGTTAAGTAACGTTGCTCCTAAACTAGTCTCGTTCGGATTTAGATTCTAAGTCGTTGACTTTGACTTTCTTGTATTCTTGTATGCAATTATAAAGACGTTTCGGGATAAGTTGTATTAGTTTTAGTGTTTTATCGAAAAATTTAATTTAATCACTCTTTCTAGATTTCAGAGTGTTACAGACTTACAGTATACAAAATAATATTCAATTTTCATCGTAATCTACCATTAAACCATTATAATATTTTCCACCAAACCACAACGATGCCTGAGAAAATTGAATGACAATAATAATGAAAGATAGATTGGTTAATATTATAACAACCAACAAACTTAATGCTAGTAATTGAAAAAATGACAATGCAATTAAACCCTAAATTTATACGTCAAATGCAAGTATCTATGCTCCATTAATGATGTTTTTAACCATAATGTGTGTTGTGGAAAGGGGAAATTAGCCAAAGGGACAAAGAGTGTTGACAAAATAGCCAAAAACTCTACCGGTTTACAAAAATAGCCAAAGGGTCCGCACTTGCAATTACGGATGCGGAGCGGTGGAGCGGTCGGATGAAAGGTTGACACGTGTATCCCAGAAGCAGTTAACCAAGTGCGGTCCGCACCGGGTCGGGTCGGGTCGAGTGCGTACCAACCCGTTTCAGTGTCTTTTTTTGTCTCGTAGTGATCCCATTGCGGTCTGCACTAACCGGGTCGGGTCAGAGTGCGGACCCTTTGGCTATTTTTGTAAACCGGGAGAGTTTTTGGCCATTTTGTCACTTCCCTTTATCTCTTTGGCTATTTGAGTCAATTTCCCTGTGGAAAGAGCATATGCACATAAACAATAAGAATGTTATAAAAGATTGTGAAATGATTGATGTACCACATATCATAAGCCACATGTTTTAGTTATATGATGATACTTTCAAACAACAAGTAGCTCTTTAAGTATGACCAAAGGTTATGAAATTTAGTTTTAACCTTATCAAATATGATTCCTGCTTGAGTCACTAATTAAGTTGAGACTAGGGGTTTTTGCAGTGCCGATTAGAGCTAAACCCGCAAACCGCACAATATATGTTTGTTGAACATTTTCTTAAACTGTAATCATACCACATTTTGAGGTACCGTAAAGTGCGGAAAAACTTTTCCGGGATGTATTTAATGCAACTTGCATTAAAATCCATACAATAAAGAGTCGTAAGTATAAAAAGTTGCAATTAACACATACAATTCATAAAAAAGTTATATAATAAAAGTAGTGGGGTGTGTTGAGATCATGAATTTTGAATGAAACTAAAAGCATAAACGTATACTCATATTATTTTGAAGTGTGGTGCAGATTGAGCCGCGAATGGCCAAACGCAAACTGCACTTCGTAGTTGGTAATTTAAAATACAAACTGCAAACTCTGCAAATATTCTTAACCAAATGTTTTTGTATGGTGCGGGTTGTGCAACATTTTGAATACGTCTAGTTAAAACTACGTTGTCTTGTTTGATGATGCTCATTGATCACATATGTAGCCATGCGTAGCAAAAAGAAAAAGTGACCTCTCGTAAGGGCTAGATCTAAAAAGACAAAAACTACATGAACTCTAGAAGGCACCATCAAACATTGTTTATGTGTCATGTCTCCTTAGTCAAGTCGTTCGTTTTTTCTCCCTATAAAGCTAAAAAGGGATCAAAATCCCTCTGACCCGACATCATGAGGGTCGAGAAAATAGTTAAAAAGACAGAGAAGGTCGTATTTCTTTCAAGTAAAGTCATCTTATTTTTAATATCACATTCTCTTCGGAATCAAGTGTACAAATAAATTAAGATATTGTACCGAATAAAAAAAACAGATAAACAAATCAAAATCAAGAAAGAATTTATGCACCATGATGATGAAGCGTTTTGTAGTGTTTTCATATGTAATTGTGAACAATTCCTTTAGACATATTCTTGTGTAAATATCCATCATTATCATATTGATATGTTCACCACTTGTTTCAAGAATTTGGAACACATTCTTCTTGTTGTACCCTTCCATTTCTCCCATTAATAGAGACAGCTTGCATCATTCACATGCCCTTTCCCAAGACAATTTATCCCTTTAATTCATGCTTAGACTCACTCCTAATTCTAGTGTTTGTACCAAATGTGCAAATGTAATTATGGTGTTAATCATTGTGTTCATTTATTTTTTTTATTTATAATAATGTTGCACAAAATTGTTTGATGGTGTAACCAAAAACACATTTTGATTTGATGTGTAGGGTTTATGAACCAAATCATGAACTCCATTTTGATTTAATAGTCACTTTTTTTGTTTTTTGAAGCTTTCAAATTATTCTGTTATGAATATTTAACGTGGTCAACTTGTTATGGAATTTGGTATAATTCGAATGTATTCGAGGAATAAATAGGAAGACGAAGAAAATAAGGAGATTAAGTGTGGCAAGAGTCTATAGAACGGATAATATGGATAAATACATAACATTAACATAAAAAAATTGAATTTTTTTTATCCAAACTTTAACCATACATTAAAATTATAAAAGAGTGAACATTCCCAAAACAAAGATATTATAATTTACGACTTTCATGTTGAATCCCGCAAGAACTGAAAACCAACAAGTTAAAGCAACTATGGATTAGAAATTTGAATTTGGGTTATGGTTTACGGTAGCGTTTTAGAATTGAACCCGGATTTATAAAAAGAAACTTGTTTATACTGATTCATCATATATAATAATATATTTTATAAAAATGTAAACCAACTCTAGTAAGTTGTAGCTTTATCCTCAATGAACTTAAGTCAATCCCATCGGTTCAAAATTGAAATCAAACAAAAATTTAACACACCAACCCAATAATACACGAATTCGATTTGGTTTTACAAATTATGTAAATACTCATTTCTATTTTTATTTGGGTTAATTCATACGGAACTCACAAAAACCATAGGGATGACAATTTATTTTTTGTTTTTCTCTTTTTTGTTACACTTGTAACAAGTGGTGAGTCTTTACAGTACAGTACAGTACAGTTGTTTTACTCTTTTAAGTAGAAATACAATAAACGTATATATATATATATATATATATATATATTTTCAAATCCTACCGTAGATGGGATATATCAGGTTCCTTAGGCATTATTTGATATAAATGGACAATTAGGACAATATTCTTTTGTCTAAATAGAATTGAGAGTCTTAACAATTTTCAGATTACATACTTGGTAAGTTTTCTTACGGTTCAAAAGAATAATTGGCATGGAATGATAACCGGATTTAGGGGGTGCCCAATCACTAAGTTTCTCCATCATAGTGTAATTTTTTTTTATGTTCCTTAAGAATGCTATCATTTTGTTCGTTGTATGCTACAATGTAACCGCAAGAGTAACCTTCTGGATCTTCTACCAGTCAAAACACTAGGGTGCATTTGGTTCACATATTCTGAATATAACATTTAACTTGTATATAACCTAATTAATTTAATACTTTTTTTATTTTAATTTATTACATTTGTTTTTTATTTTATTTTCTCTGAATATATTTTATATTTTATTTTACTTTCTCAAAATGTACTTTTGTTCGGTTGACAATATATTTAATTTAATTTAATTTAATACTTTTATTTTTTATTTTATTTTTTCGACATATATTTTAACAAAATTTGTCTTGATAGTATTCAGTATAATAGTTAACCTGTTTAATTATTATGATAAACACTGAATTACGTCTGTTATGTATTTATCTTACATAAAGACTTAGCTATTTTGGAACAATTTTAATATCGATTTAGTAACGTCATTTGATTTATGATTATATATGGGTTATGTATTTTATACTATTTTACACATGAAATTATTATTTAATTAAAGTATTCTCATTTTTAAAACTTTAAATTTTGAAAAAAGGATATTGTGTAAAGCTACGTTCTCTGAACCAAATAGATAGATTCCAATTTCTTAACAGACTCTATTTCATCCAAAAACGTTGTCACCTAAGAGAAAAACAATTTGATGAAATGCCATACATAAACTAAAAAATCCATGAGAATCCGGTGATCAGCTTTTATTTCTTAAAATAAGCATGAAGATGAGGGCGAGGGCGAGGGCGTGGTCGTCGTAAATGCAATCAATGCTTTAACCTACATGACATGGTCTGAATAGTCACTTATTCAATTGCTTTTAGTGTGAAATTCCCCATGGTTCGATACACCTTTGACAATCCGATAAAGGATATATGAATTACGAATTTCAAAGTTTGAAAGTAGTCGAATTAGAACCACATTCTCGAAAAAGCTTAAAAAAACAAACACAAAAGTTGAGAAGTAACTCATTGTAAAATCTGGAATCTGGCTGGATGGATAATATCGTGAAAGTAGAAGCACTGTATGTACATAGGGAAGGAGGAAAATAAATCAGATAATGAAGAAAGTAGAAAGTAGAAAATAGAAAATAGAAAATAGCAATATGATTTTTCTTTTTTTTTTCTTATTCCGTTTTTTGGAAAAATTGTACGGAAAATCACAGTAAATTGTGAGGAACAATTGCTAATTTTTCTTCTTGATGAAACCTGACTTGTCTAGCGATGAAGCCTTCGATCCGCCTCTGAAACTCTTCATTGCTCAATTCGTCAACGATGTTATCCACCGCCGCTACCTCCACCAGAGTATCAACTTTCCTCCGTCCGACCTCCGTCTCCGACCGCTTAAGCTTGACGCAAAGTTTATCCAGCTCCAGAAAACACTCTCTCTTCATCAGATTCTCAGACTGGCTTCTCCGATAAATTTTCGGATCCAGATCTGGAACCGAATTAGAAATCGAAATCGGTTTATTTCTAACTTCAATTTCGTTTTCGTTACAGCAGTTATCAGTAATCGATTTAGTGTTTACTTCAGATATGATTCGTTTATCCTGATAAACAATTTCCTCCTGTTCGAGAACAGGAGGAACATCTTCGCTTACATTATTTACAATTTCTTCATACAGATCACTTCCGTCATTACCTACCGTACTAGGACTTCCGGTGATTTGTCCGGATTTCACAACAAGAGTTAACACAATCACGTTACCGACGAGAAAAATGAAGAGAGGACTGACGACGACGGAGAGAAGCTGCCGGAAGTACTCGCCGGATATTCTGATGACGAACGGCAAGCGAGTCGAGATCCACGAGAGTAAAACCACTGCTAAAAACAGCTCAACGAGCCTGAACAGTCTCGCGATTTCGCGAAACCGCCGGTACTGTAGCGTTGCATTCGCTTTCTCCACCTTTACGCTATGGATATCGAAAATATCCATCTGCTTCTCGTTTACAGGCTCTACGTGAAAAGTTTCGAAACTCCGATTGATTAGGTTTGTTTTCCGGTGATCGGAATGGGAAAGTGAAGCGTAATCTATTTTTCTAAAACGATGGAGATATCGGTGGTTTTTATAGATGGTTGAGCACGGCTACACGGGTCCCACAGTACTTTAAAAAGGGCGGAAATAACAAAAGGAAAGAAAGAAGAATATATTCAAATATATATATTTTTTTAAAATTTTCGTAGGAAAAATGGTTCTTTTATTTGATAATTTGATGCGATACTTGCCAACAATATGAAATATGTATTTTAACCAAGTTTTTAAATGGTGTGAGCGGTGGCGTGGCAGTAAAACCAAGACTCAAGTCTTAGGAGTCACAGTGAGGTCATGACGTTTATCAAGTCGTGACTTATGACGGCAAATTTTTATATCATATATAGTATTATATATAAAAACATATGTTTTGTACTATTAATCGACGAGTCAATGACAGAAAACAAGTTAAATTAGGTTATATATTAAAAACAGCAAATAAGACATTAAAAATTTAAAGAAAAATCAAATATCGCGTTACAAAAGACCGCACATTAGGCCATGGCGTGCACAAGTATAACGTGGCGTGAGACACAAGCCTTAAGCCACGGCGAGCCTTTTAGAACAGTGAGTTTAACCAAACAAATACATTATTGTTGTTATTACTATTATTATTGTATACTAAATATTATTTTCGAAAGATTATAAAATTACCACATTCGAAAATACGTCGTGATATTTTTTTTGAAGTATATAATATTTATATACGGCAAATGCAACAAATAAACTCACACACCCTTTTCAATTTTGATAAGGTTTGAACCCCTGACCTCCAGGAGAAAAGAGGCTCGGATACCGATAGGCCAAAAGCCTTTTGATATGTCGCGATATTCTTCATCAACAACTTCACATATAATTTGTTGTTATTTTAAGAACATTATATCAGAAAGTTGGTTTTAGACTGTTTATCATGAACTATAATTACACAAAAACATAAATACACTTATGATTTACTAAATTGATACATTTTTGGTTTTTGTTCTTAGTTTGTAATATTAGATCGGAGATTATCATTTGAAACTCGTAACTACATTAAACGAGTAACTTTGTTTTAATATTTTGTAATCATGTGCACTATGTTTATCACATACAGAATTTATTAATTGTTCATATAGATTGATGAAACCAACCCGTTTTTTATAATTGTAAGAGTAAATTACGTTTTTCATCTCGGTGGTTTGTTAAAAATTGTTATTTTTGTTCTTATGGTTTAGAAATTACGTTTTTCGTTTCTATGGTTTGTAGTTAATTACTATTTTCATCCTTATGCTTTACAGTTTATTGTTGTTTTGATTCATGTGTTACAATTTTATTATTGTTTTACTCCCTTAAGGGTGCGTTTGGTACGCAGAACAGCATGGGACAGAACAGGACAGGACAGACTTGTCCCATGTTTGGCGTGTTCTTATGTGGGACTAACTTGAACTAAGTGGAACAACCATGGGACAACCGTGTCCACCCTTCCCCCCCTAGAACAAGGGATGTTTAGACAAAAATACCCTTTTCTTGTGAAAACCTAAATCAATCCTCCATTTCCAACCAGTGCGCCTCCATCATCTTCTCCAACCCGTGCATCCATCGTCGCATCCACCAAACAGGTAAAATCGATTTCTTCTTCCTTCTTCTTCGTCGCATCAACCGCACATCAAATCTCTGCAAATCGATTTCTTCTTCCTTCTTCTTCTCTCGATTTCAAACAGTAGGCAGTAGGTAACCATTTCTTCTTCTGCAAATACATTTGTTCTTCTTCGCTCGATTTCACATTAGGTTGCGATTTCAAACCAATTTCTTCTTCTTCTCTCGATTTCAAACCGTGGCTACCGATTTCTTCTTCTTCTCTCGACAGGTACTTCTCTTTTTTTCCCACAGATTTCTTATGTTCGACAGGTACTTCTCTCGACAGCAATCTGATTTCTTCTTCTTTTTTCACTGCGATTTCTTCATGGAGGTCGATTTCTATGATTTGTACTGTGTTTTCAATTTAGATTGATTTTTAATTGTAATGGTAATTTAGATTGATATTTAATTCATGAATGATGATGTATTTTTAATTTAGATTGATGTCTGGTAATTGTAATGGTAAGTGTAATTGATTATTTAATTAAAAAAATTAAATAGTTCATGAGGGGTAAATTAGTCATTTAACTTGACATGTCATGTTCTGTCCATGTCATGTTATGTCCTACCAAACGCTGAACACCTGTCCTGTTCTGTCATGTCCCGTTCTGTCCTGTTTTGTCCCGTCTGCGTACCAAACGCACCCTAAAAGATAGTAACTAGTCCTAGAACAAAAATAGTAATAAATTACAAATCATTGAAACGAAAACCGTAACTTTTTAACCCAAAGACGAAAATTTAAATTATTAATAAATCACATAGACAAAAATCATGATTTACTCTATTTGTAATTATCTTAACGAATTTTTATAATGTAATTTATCATTTTTTTCAAAATACTGACCATATTTAGGGGTGAGCAAAACCCGATGGACCCGAGAAACCCGATCGCCCCAAAACCCGAACAACCCAAAGTTGACTCACCCGACACCCCGAAACCCGAAATGGTCCGAACCCGGACTTTTAAGTTAGATACTACGGTTCGGTCTGGGTTGGGTTTTTCCAAACCCGAACCCGTCCGAAACCTGAAGAAATTAAAAAAAATATTTTTTGTTATTTAATAAATCATAAATATAAATATATAATTGTATTTTCTATTTTTTTTTTGAAACGGAACAACCATTCATTAAACAAGGAACATTACAAAACAATGAACACCAAAGTGAAAGGACTTAAGAACAACAAAAGGATAAAGACAAGACATTAACGGAAGTGACTCAAAAGCCGCTTCGTAACCTCGTCTATCCACCGAGACGGATAAGACCCCGATCGTTCCAACTGGAGGAAATCAACGTCTGATTCCATGGTTTTCTCGCAAAAGCATATCTGAAGGTAAGAGAAAAGTGGGAAGGTGCCACTTTGAAGTTTTCTCCTTGATGAAAGTGGATAAAATCCACTCTACTTGTTGTGTTTTCCTGGGGCCTGCTTTGAGTGGAACTAAAGACTAAAAAGCCACAAGGGATAAAGATCCACACAGGGATTTTGAGAGCCACAAAGGGATTAAGAGCCACAAAGAGAAACGAAGAACCGGGGCGGCACAAGACGGTAGCGCTAGGCAGCGATCGACGGCGGCGGCAGGCGGCGGCGACAGGCAGCGCAGCAGGAAGCGGCAGGCAGCAACGGTCTCGTTCAGCGGGCGGTGGCCGTCGGCGCTGCAGCGGCACTCCCTCTCACTATTCACAGTCACACACAAGGCCTACGAAGGTGGAGGTGGCAAGGTGGTGGTGGAGATATGAAGGTGGTGGATGGCGGCGCCTGTGTTGAGAGTAAAAGGAGAGAGGTGGCCGATGGGGTGGGGGAGGCGTTAGGGTTTTGCTTTCTAGAGAGAGGTAGGAGGAAATGTTGTTTCAGTACGACGGATTTATTAATGCATTGTATTTTCTATTTTCTAAATCATAAATCGTATGATGCACTCTGATAACTCATCAAACATGCATTCCAAACGTTCCAAAATCCAAACCCTAATTTCATTCTATGGTGACGAACTGACGAGTGACCAAGGGGATTTCACTTTCACCATCGAATTCGAAGGGGAACTGGGAAGGGGATATCAGTATTTCACCATCGAAGCTTCGTCAAGGCTTCTTCCATCGGACCATCGAAGGGCACGAACTCAAGTCTCAAACCATCGAACTGACGAGTGACGAAGGACGATTTCACCATCTCAAAACTCGAAGGTTTCTAATTTGTAAGTTCTTCCAAGTTCCAACTTCTAATCTCACCATCGAACTTGTTTTGTGTTTAGTTTCTTGATGTGTTTCCTGTTCTTGTTTTGAACTTTTATCAGTTTGTGTTTACTGTTTTGATTTTGTAACTTTATTAGTTTGTGTTTGGTAACTTTATTAAACATTAAGTTTCTTTCTTGTTTGATATTAACTTGTTAAGTTATTAACAGTCTATTTTGGTAGGAATTCTGGAATTGTCACTTGTTAAATGTTAAATGTTAACTTGTTAGTTACAGTTTACTTTGAAAGTTTGAAGTTTTGTTAGGAATTCTTAAGTAGGTTTACTTTGAATTATATGTTGATGACTTGATGTTACTTTAAAATTCTTAACTTATATATGTTGATGTTACTTTAAAATTCTTAAGTTATACTTGATAGTAAATTCAAATTGGGTTTTTATTCTGTGTTTACATCATTAGATTGGAATGTCTATGTCACCGCTTGAAACAAAGAAGAGAAAAGCTATTGAAAAAAAGTCAGTTGTATGGGATCACTTTGACAGAATTTTAGATGAGGGGGGTAATTTGGTACGAGCAAAGTGTAAATATTGTGATAAAACATATGCGGTCGATCCCAAAAAGCACGACACTTCCTCTTTAAGAAACCATTCCCTTTCATGCCTAAAAAACCCTCAGTCTAAAGAGACTAGACAAACAATATTAGCATTCGCTTCAAACTCTGAAAATGAAAGTGTCTTGACTAACTGGGTTTTTAATCAAGAGAGAGTTAGGAAAGCAACTGCTAAGATGATAATGGCAATGAATTCAGTTTGCTTATGTGGTGGAAGTTGAATAGTGCACGGTTTCCTATCCTTTCAAAAGTTGCGAGAGATGTCCTTGTCGTACCCATTTCTACAGTTGCATCCGAGTCTACCTTCAGTACAAGTGGGAGGGTGTTGGATAATTTTAGGAGTTCTCTAACTCCTAAAATAGCTGAAGCACTCATCTGTACGCAAGATTGGTTACGAAGCCATATTGAACCACTTGCAGTGGAAGAAAACTTGGAGGATCTCGAGAAGTTTGAGAAAGGTACGACATTAATTTATGATTTTAATAATTTATAAATTACAATTACGACTTTAAAATTTGTTACTTTTGGTTTTAAAACTTGCAGAAATGGAAATTTAAGGATTGGTACTTCTTCGGCCCGTGGTACTGAAAATAGTCCTAGCACACAAGCTTCAAATGATTTGGGGAATTTTTTTAAAGTTGATTCGTGATCATTGAGAAATGTACGACTTTTATTATTTATAATTCCCATTTATGATTCATCATTCATGATTGTTGTCTTGTTGATTCGTTTTGTTGTTACATGATTGGTTTGAACGTTGGTGGAAGAAAAGGAACTTGGAAGTTGGCTCACTTTTCGACTTTTGGTAATTTTGAGTGTTGGACATTTGGTAATTGCTAATTTGAACATTTGGTTTGAAGTTTGAACTTGATTGGTAATTTGGTTGGAACAATGGAACTTTGACAGCTTGTTTTAAGTTTTAAGTTTGGACTTTGGTAATTTAGACATTTGGTTGGAAACTTGGAACTTGTTTATTTAAGCTTTAACTTTTAAGTTATATGTTGTTTAGTTAAGTTTTAAGTTTAAAATTATATATGGTTACTTTTTAACTTTTAAGTTTATTTAATTTTTAATTTTTAAGTTACTTGTTTATTTAATTTTAAGTTATATTGTTGTTTACTGAAAAACATGGTCAAAAACAGGGCTGAAAAACACGAAAAAAAGACTAAAAACATGGCCGCTGAAAATGGGTTTGGGATCATGCCCAACCCGACGGGACCCGACCGGTAACCTGCAACCCGAGCCTTTCCGAGACCCGGACACTAGTATGGACGGGTTTCGAGTTCTGTCTTGTCCACCCGAAATCCGATCGAGTTGGCGGTTTTTGGGCCCGACCCGCCCGATGCACAGGCCTAACCAAATTCTTGGACCAAGCCACATATAGTCTATAAGGCCCATTTGATAACACGCGTTTTTTTCTTAATAATTGTGTTCCTCAATAAAATCAACCTTCATTTGGTAAGGTGCTTATTTTTTAAAGGTAAGAGGTCATTTATTAGATACTTAATAGATAGTCATTCGTATTTATTTTATCAGGTAAATTCACGCCGATCAAAACAGATTGATGATAAGGGCATCTTTAATGGGTCACACAATATTTTACATCAAATTTCAAAAAAAGTGCAAAAAGTAGTGTAAATTTTAGTGTTAATAGTAAATCTACTCCAATGGGTAACACTATTTTTTACACCAAATACTAATATTCTAGACATATTCTTTTTTTATATTAATTTAATAAAGTTTCAATAATATCTTTATATTTATTAACTTTATAATTTATACCCTTATTTTTTTAATTTAGATCATAACTTAATATTTTTTATTACTTATAAATTAAATTATTTGAATAGATAAATCAAATAATTTATTTACTTAATTATAACATAAATAAGAAATTGATATAAAAATAATTTATAGTATATATAACAAATAAAACCTATTAAAATTTGAAGTTTTAACACTTTAAAAAATAAAAATAGTAAATCTCAAAATTAAGGGACGAAAAATGTAATTGAAAAAAATGATGTAAAAAGTATTGTAAATGAATAGTGTTACACCAAATATAGTTACCCTAATTTTGTGTGGAAAATCGAGCCCCCTTTGAAGATGTAAATTGTGTTATTTATACCAAATTTAGGGTCTGTTTGGAAATGGCTTAATAACCCATATATCTTAATCGGTCAGCTATAAAAATGTTCCTGTTTTGCCCACGCAGCCAACACTATCCCCAAACTACCCTTGCTCACCCCTCTCGCTTCACAGGAAGGAAAACAACCATCCTCCTCTGCTCCTTCCCTTGTTCGTCGAAGAATATCGTCGGATGGTGTTTCTTCAATGGTGTGTTTGATTTCTCCCTTTCCAAAATACCCAGATCTGGTAAATTTCTCCCATGGCTCTCTCATCTTCAATGGTGTGTTTGATTTCTTAACGTTTTTTTGCGCTTCCCCAAACCCTAGCCGATGCTACCAATTCCAATCTCGTTTCCTCTCATCTGCCCTCTCTTATTCTTGATCTGCTCCTCTCGTTCTTTGCATCTCTTCCACTGCCGCTCTCCATCTCTTGTTGTCTTCTTCATCTGCTTCCGTCTCTGGTGGTGGCGGCTGTGGTGGTGGAGTTGTCTAATCTGGGTTCTGCCACCGCTCCAATCTATCTCCTTTTGTTTTTCTTTCTTTGCTTCAATGTTTTAAAATTTCTTTAGTTTTGGTTCTAAGAAATAATGGATATTTCAATGATCACATTTTCCAATTTCAATTTTAGTTCTCTGGTTTTACTTTCCAATAGTCATCAAGAGTGTGTATATTCAACATCGATAACATTTTGTAGAGCTTTTTATGCATTTATTAATTTAACCTATTATAACATGATTTCACTAATTTTTTATTTTAAAAATTGTTTAAATTGATAATATTTATTGTTAAGAATAAAACATCCACCACATTTACCAAACATTTATGTTAATCGGTGCTTAATAGACAATAAGGGTAAAATAGTCATTTCTGATGTTCAGATTGTTTGTTCAGCACAACAAACAAACAACAAGATATCAGAATCCAGACAGACAGATAAATTCAGACAGACATCTATATCCATACAGGACTTAATTAAAAAAAAAAACCAACCAAACAACCCCTTAGTGTTTAGTGTAACATTTAGTGGCATCATTGGAGATGGTCTAGTGTTTATCACCCGGTAAGGTGCTTACAAGGTAAGAGTCGTCACCCTGCCAAGTGCGTTTTTGATTTTGTTTCGTTTCTCGTTTGGGGATAGTTTCGAGGCATCGATTAGGATATTGGCTTAAGGGTTGAAATAGATGGTTTTAAGATGGTTTAGATGGTTTAACACTATTTGTATGTCGTCTAATTCAGGTGTTCGGTGTGAGCCTAAGTGATTGATATGACGTGTATGGTGTGTTGAACCCCATGTGAGTTCCCTTGATACATGTCTTCGAAACTCTGATTATGGTTCTATGATACCATGTTTAATTAAATGTTGTTTAATCATAAAAACTTATTGATTTTGGGCATGAGTTTACATAATTCGAAGCTTGGACAAAATGTTAATCTAAACTTGTTTATTTTCGAATGATCATTATTCAGTTGTGGTATATCTTATGGTATTTTGGTTTTGAATTTGGGAGGCACAGTGCGATTAGTGTACCTTAGGATAGTGGAAATCCCTTGGGAGTTTATAATATTCCACGTGCCTTGAATTCGTTCCACGAGAACATTGGATTGGTATCTTCTGGGGGGGCGATTGTAGATGACATATTAGAGTGACGATGCTTCGATGGGAATCTATTGGGGGCTCTATTATAGACGTCACAGTGGAGTGACGGTGGTTCTATGAATACTGTGCATTGTTGGTCGTGTACATATGATTATTCATTTGGAAACATTATATTGCGTCTTATGGTGGTTTACTATCTATATGGATTTTGTTTAGGCCTTTATGGTGGTTTCTATATTATCTTAAACTATTTAAACTATGTTTTGAGAGGGAATTCACTAGACCTTATGGTCTAATCCTTGTTTTTCAAACTTATAACCATTTTTAAGTAAGAGTATAGTTGGGAGTTCATCCAAAGGGAAAGAGAAGAGATGATCATAGAAGAGACGTGGTTTAGCAGAGCTTTGTAGTTTACCATTAAACATATTATAAATCTCAGTTGTGGATGTGTATAACTGATGCGAACATTGAGATGTGACTGATGTTATTTTGGTACATTTTTGGGACCATTTTGGCACATTTTTGGGACCATTTTGGCTATAAATTATATGTTTTTGTTATATTGGTTTGAGGATGTTACATGTATATAGAAATAATAAATATATAATATAGAGTAAATTACATTCCTGGTCTATGTGGTTTGCTGATATTTTGGATATAGTCCCTAAAACGCGTTTATTACACTGGACATCCCTGTGGTATGCAAAAGTGCACGCATAAGGTCCCTCCGTCTAACGGGTCTTGTTAACCCAGTTAACTCAAAGGGTATTTTTGTCTTTTTACCCTCTCTTTTGTCCTTTTCCTAATAAAAAAACAAAAAAAATCAATAAATAATAAAAACGCCAGACCCCCCTACACCCACTACAACCCTCACCCCCCTCTCAATACTTTCTCCTTCCTCCTCACACACTGGAAACTGTCGACCACCACCGAGACCCATCTCACCGTCGGCCTCCCTCACCTTCCACCTGCAACTTTTTTTCTCTCTCTCTCTCTCTCTCTCTCTCACACACACACACACACACACACACACACACACACATCACACATACATAGAAAACATAGAAAACTGGAAGTTGTGGTCGGAGTTAGCCGACGATGATGAGCGATAGGACTCCTTCTTGAACTTAAATAGTCTCAACAGGAACTTCAGTGTCACCAAACATACAATACCATTCTCTTTTGGCTAGTTCACATGTGAAACTCCTACCCCCCACGAGACCCTTACCCACCTACCATTTTTCTACTTTCTCTTATATTTCTCTTTCTAAGCTGTAGAGAAGAACATGATTGTGAGCCGTCAGGGACAGTGCAGAAAGGTTGTTGCCGGAAACATTCAGTTCCACCAACGTTGAGCATAGATTGAGGAGGTGTGGAGGAATCCCGCCTTTAAAATGATTGGTGGATAGATAAAGAAATTGGAGGTTGTTGTTTACCGAAAAAGATGGTATCTCGCCGGCAAACTGGTTCTGGGCGAGGTTAAGGAAACTGAGACGTTTACAAGCCGATAGAGGACCAGATATGTTGCCGTAAAACTTGTTAGATTACAAATCAAGATATTGTAAACCCGTGCAATCACGAAACGAAGAAACCTAGATGAGAAATTGTTTGCAGAGAGATCTAAGTACTCCAAGTTAGGGCAATCGAGAAGAAGCTTGTTGCAGGTTTTCGTGAGGAAGAAGAAGCTTGGGAGGGGGGGGGGGGGGGAGTTGGGGTTTGTAGTGGGGTAAGGTGGGTGGGGTCCATTGTCTTTAATCATTATTAATTTATTTGTTTTTCTATTTTTTACTAGGAAAAAGACAAAACCAGACATAGAAAGACCAAAATACCCTTTGAGTTAACTGGGTTAACAGGTTTCGTTAAACGGAGGGACCCTCTGGGTGCGCTTTTGCATACCACAGGGACGCCAGTGTAATAAACGTGTTTTAAGGACGATATCCAAAATATCAGCATACCACACGGAACGGGAATGTAATTTACTCTATAATGTATGTGTATATGTACATATAATATTTATTTTATTTTTAAAAGAGTAAACTCTACTTTTGGCCCTTAAGGTATACCGATTTCTTTGAAACAGGGATCTATGGTTTCATAATTAGACTTTTCGTCCTCAGGGTTTTGATTTTGCTTTGAAACAAGGACCTGACCACTAACCCCATTAAAAACCTCCGTTAGAGTCAGGGGTATTTCCGTCCTTTCACCATTTTGTCTCTCATTTTGTAATTTGTTTTGTTTTTCCTTTCTTTTACAAAAACCATCAAACTATAAGGACCTGTTATGTATTTAACTGTATTATATATATATATATATATAGGATGGGTATCAAATACAAACCAAATGGATTGTACAAACCCTACAAACTCAATCTGGCTTCATGAATCTGTAATCTGGCTTCATGAATATATAATTTGGATTCATGAATATATAATTTGGCTTCATGAATCTATATTTTCCGGTCGTCGGTGTCGGACGATGAATTTAGTTTTTCATCTAACAGTTACAAAGGGTAAAATAATATATTTAAAAAAATAAATTTAAAAATATGCTAAAAGCCCTAAAATACCCTTATGGATATAAAAAAAGAAGTTACGTGATTGGTGGAGATGGGTTTGTACAGTTTGTACAATCTATTAGGTTTGTACCCGATACCACCCCTATATATATATATACATCACACAGAGGGGACCCATGGCTGCCAAAAAACCTATCTCAGAGCAAAAACCCATGGCTGCCAAAAAACCTGTTATATATATATATATATATATATATAACTCAGAGCAAAAACCCATGGCTGCCAAAAAACCTATCTCCTATCAGATTCAACACGAAGGTATCTTACACAGAGGGGACGAAACCCACCCTCCCCCTCCTTTTGAGATTTTGAATTTTTCTTAAAAAATTTCAAGAAATTGGAAATCATTTGAGTGTTTGGTTTGATTTTTTGTTCTCGGGTTGTTATTGTTGTTGATTTTAAACAAATTAAAGTGATTAGATTGAATTTTAAATCAACAAGAATGTGTTTTTGAAAAATTAAAATGTCGACAGTTTCATGTTTGTTGTTCATCGTGGTTTCAAAATATTTGAGGGTCAATCTGGTGATGATTTATTGTGTTAATCGTTTCTAATCTCCACATATTATCTTCTTTGCTGATTTCGAGTTCATTACAGTTTCAAGATCGAAATTTCAGTAATGAAATCATAGTTATCGAAAGATTGCATGTCGACAGAAAAGTTCAAAGATGTTCGAGACTGTGGGGATTGATTTTGTGTTTGTGGTTGTAATTTGTTCATATTAATCATCACATGTTGATTTCTCTCCTGATTTACAGCTGATTGAAACTTCCAGATTCGAATTCCAGCAACAATTAACCGAGTTTGAAGAAGATCTGCTTCGACAGAAAGGTTTTGTTCATCGTGAAGAATGATGATCGATTCATGGTTTTGAATGCGTTTTTGTTCGATCTAAGGAC
Source organism: Saussurea involucrata (assembly GCA_033807775.1). NCBI lineage: Eukaryota > Viridiplantae > Streptophyta > Magnoliopsida > Asterales > Asteraceae > Saussurea > Saussurea involucrata. The sequence continues at coordinate 64,477,970 of CM066316.1, forward strand.
ACAGATCTGTTCGTTTCTTGATTTCGATCATATTGCTATTTTCAGATATGAAAACAACAAGAAATCGAGTGTTTTTAGCTGCTGAAAAGTCGCTCGCCGGAAAAACAGGAGTCACCGGATTCTGTAGATTAGTCGTCGGAAAACTCAAATCTTCAAGACACTCACCCTCCCCCTCCTTTTTTGCCGGCACCTCACCCCACCCTCTCCTCTCTTTTTTCTGGCACAACTAATTAATTGCTTATGTGGGTTTCGTCCCCTCTGTGTGCTGTATATATAGAAGACCCACTTCAAGTTTCAGTCAAGCTCCTAAATGAAATATGAACAAACCATATTCGGATTTCATCAAGTAATCAAACCCAACAATGCCATCTTTTTTTATCTTTAACATTTCTAAATAGTAAATTAAAAGCAAGTGTTTAGTTTTTGTAGATATATATATATATATATATATATATATATAGAGAGAGAGAGAGAGAAAGAGAGTTAGACATAACAGGTCTCTGAAGTTCTATGTGTTTCACAAAAATAAGAAAAAACAAAAGGAATTGCAAAAAGAGGAATAAAACTATATTGGACGAAAATACCCCTGTTTCTAACGGAGACTTTTAACGGAGTTAGTGGCCAGGTCCTTGTTTCAGAGCAAAATCAGAACCATGAGGACGAAAAGTCTAATTATGAAATCATAGGTCCTTGTTTCAAAGAAATCAATATACCTTAAGGACCAAAAGTAGAGTTTACTCTTTTTAAAATGAAAATTAGAAAAAGGATAAAAATGACCATAATATCCCTGACTTAATGGAACTTTCTAACCTCTGTTAGCCTCAAGGACCAAAACCAAACAATTTTGGATACCACATGAGCTTTTTTGCCATAACATTTTTTAGGGACCCAATCCGATAAAAACAACAAACCACAAGGATTGAAATTGCAATTTACTCTTTTTCGTATTATTGTTAATAACATGGTTACAACTTAGACACATACACAAGTGACTATGTCACCGTCTCCTTTCACCTTTTCCGACAAACATCGAACCCAACCCCTTTCTCCGTTGACCCCAACATTTAGTTAACAAATTTAAAATTTTTGTCAATTTTTTTAGAGTAAAATACATATTTGGTCCCTGTGGTTAGGTCCAAATCTGGATTGGGTCCCTAAAACAAAATAAGTACACCAGACGTCCCTATGGTTGTCATTTTGTTTCACGTCGGGTCCCTGGCGCTAACTCCGTTAAAATCCGTCCGTTAAATCAGGGGTAAAATGGTCAATTTAGCCGAGTCTTCACCGGTCACCTTTAAATCGGAGAAGGTGACCGGTGAAGACTCATCTAAATTGACCATTTTACCCCTGAGTTAACGGATGGATTTTAACGGAGTTAGCGTCAGGGACCCGACGTGAAACAAAATGACAACCATAGGGACGTCAGGTGTACTTATTTTGTTTTAGGGACCCAATCCAGATTTGGACCTAACCACAGGGACCAAATATGTAATTTACTCTTTTTTTTTAATTCACATTGTTGAAATGTACACCTCCATATCCATTGAAAATAAAAATAAGTTGAATTTCAAGAAGCAACAATCAAAAATATATTACTATTTTTGGAACTGACATTTGTAATTTTGTGACGAACGAGGATGGATATTAATTCGCAAGGATGCAACCACCATCTAACGATCACAGTCTGCAATATCCCCATTTTGTTTACCTTCTTTATTCTTCTTTTTCACTTTCAGGGGCAACTACGACCACGTAATCCAAAGTGGTTATGGTTCTTGTTTAAAAACAATGTTTAAAAACCAAGGACGAAAATAGTTATAAACAACAAGCCACATCGACAAAAATCGTAGTTTATGTATTATTAATATTATTAGGGCCAAATAAATAACGAGCTACTTTTGTAAATGTCATTATTTATCATTGGTACTTTTATTATTTATTTATTACAACAACGTAGTTTTAAATTACCTATTTGGTCACTAAGATATTCCAAAAATTATGGATTTGGTTCCTTTAACTTCATTTATTACATAAGAAACCTCCAGGTATGTAGATTCTTATGGATTTGGTCCTTCACACTAACGGTTGTCCAACTTGTCCGTTAACTATAAGGGTAAATTGGTCTTTTTAGTTTTTTTTCTTTATTTTATCAATTTTTTAGACCACGGTGACCAAACATGTAGTTTATCATTCTATCAACTTCATCTTTTTTATCATGAACATAAACAAACCCTAAAAAGTAAAGCCAAAACCAATATACAAACCAAGGGAGGAATTATAGAGGGATGAGAACAAGTCGAAGAACACGTCAGACAACGGGAAGAACCACAGATCTGCAACACACTAGGATTGGGTTCGAACTCGTAGATCTGCAGATCCAGATCTAGGATTTGGTTTGAACGAACGAAAATCCCCATTGACATCGACTCATGAACGAACAAAGAACCCATCAAAGTCAGATCTAAAAACGACGAGCCCATCAACTCACTCACGAATGAACGAACTGAAGAACCCTCGACTCACGAATGAACGAACTGAAGAACCCTCGACTCATGAATGAACGAACTGAAGAACCCACTCTCATCCTCTCTCTCTCTCTCTTGTGTTCCTTTGATCAGATTTGGGCTCAATGATATTTTTAGGGTTTACCATTTAAATTTTGGGATTTGGTATTTGAAATAGGTTTGGATTGGATTTAGGTTTTGCTAAATGTTATTGGTGTTCTTGTATTGGATTTGGATTAAGATTAGTTAAATGATATTGGTGTTCTTGGGATTAGATTGGTTTTGGATTTAGAGTTTGATTTATGTTAGGTTTTGGTGTTATTGGTATTTTGTCAAATGTTCTTGGTGTTCATCATGTTCTTGATGTTCATCATGTTCCTGGTGTTCATCATGATGTTCTTGAAAAGGATAAATATTTAAGAAAAAAATATACAACTGATAAAAAAATGTGTATAATAGAAGGAAAGGTAAAATGACAAATTTACCCTTGTACTTAATACAAAAATAGACTATTGTTAGTGTGAAGGACCAAATTCATAAGAATCTGCATCCCTAGAGGTTTCTTATGTAATAAATGAACTTATATGACCTAATCCGTAATTTTTGACATACCTTAGGAACCAAATCTGTAATTTACTCTATTTTTTTATTATATTGTACTTTACAAAATCTACTTACTATAAAAATGGATAACTTGCTAACTTTTAAACCAATTAACCTTTTTTTTGGTTACACGACTAAAATAACGTGATGTGAATGACACATCCTTCTAATTACATGACATCGGAAAAAAAAACACTTTCAATTTTTTTCCTGGTTTCCTCATTTTCCATCCCACGATTCACATCCCACCCCCAATGTACGTTTTTCATCCCACTCTTTAAAACAACGGTTTCATGCTCTTTTTTAATTATTTACATATTTTAAACATTTTTTTAAATAATAGCAAGATATATTGTGATTTACAAGTCACTTAATAATATTATATTAATGAATAATTTAGAAATTTTTTACTTAATTAAATATATTTATTGAGAAATATGTAAAATCAAATTTTTTTAAAGTACAATGCTATAAAAAAATGACAAATTAATAATTTGTTATACGTGGATATTCCACATGGACAATGACATACATGAAAGACTGATAGCATGGTCATCTCATTTAATCTTAAATCAAAAAATAACTTATTGATATAATGGGTAATTGTTTAAAGTACAATGTTTTCATAAAAAAAATTAAAAATATATTATTGTAAATAAGAAAAAAAATGAAAGCATAATACTATAATAAACAAATTTATAAAAGTATATTATTATTTTATGCATTTAACCTTATTATTATGGGAAAATTTTAGAAAAATCCAACGAGTTATACCATTTTGAATGATTAAATCATCCCTGAACTATTTTTTTTAAATAAAAAAAACCATTAAATTTTCTCATTTGGAATGATTAAGCTCCTGCACATTTGTTTGAATAAATAAGCAATCGAACTTCTAAAAATTGGTTACCTACGTATCTTTAACACAAAAAACTATTTGTAACCGACTAGAAATGTTTTGAGTTAAAAAGAAATCTAAATAAGTTTTACCCTCACAAAGCATACACCATTCAAACCAATCACAAACAACAGTATCGCTCTCCCTCATCACTCTCCGTCGTCCCATCGTTGTTCGTTCTCTGTATAGTTATCACGTTGTTGTCCCGTACCATATATCTCCCTCTCTTTGATCTATTCTTTTCTATCAAAACACACAGTCAAAAGATAAAAAAAACATATAAAAAAGCGAAAGATAGATGGCAATGGACAACAACGTATGGAAAACAAACAACAATGGGGAGTTGAGGAGTGGCGAGAGGGATGCTACTGTGTTTGTATGGGGTTTGAATGACACGGGGTTTTGGAACGATGAAACTGATTTATGTTTTTTTCTTTTAAGAGTGAATTGCATTTTTTGTCCCTGTGGTTGTATAATTTCTTTGAAAGAAGTACCTAAACTTCAATATCTCAAATAGTGGTTGTAACACCCTAAAACTGGGTACAATTTAAAACCTGCGGAATTTCGGAAAATATAAAAACTAAAGTGGACAAATCACCCAATAAATGGGGAAATAAAGTATGGCGTTTACAATCCAAGGAATTAGCAATTAACGTTTCAACAACCTAATAATCTACACCAACGAGTCTTAGATTACATTCGAGTGTTGTCTAATTGCTACCAAAAAGTCAGTATTGACAAACTATCATGTACGCCTTTATATACTTCCAAAAATGTTATCCTCCATCACATCTCTTCGCTCAAGTCCGAGGAGTCCCACCACTTGAAAACCCTAAGCATGCACCCAAGAGAAGAAATGTTAGCTTAATACGAAGAGGGTAAGAACCTAACAATTTAAAATGGTGATATTAAATTGAGGAACAATAGAAACATAATAAAACCCATTGTGGATGTCATTTGATGTCCAATGCTTTAACTGTTGGCGGAATCTTGATAATCAAGTAATTGCATAAGACCAGGTAGCCATGTAGCCGTTAGTAGCAAAATCACACAATCGCAATATTTTGGAAACAAGCGCAACCCCGAGGAGCCTATAACTTGTAAGCCCCCAATTTTAACCACTCCAGGTCTATACATTGGGTTACTCCAAATCCACAAACAGCACATTGGAATTACACCTTACTGCCCATGAGACGATGTCCGACCATATAGGCCCACATCTTATTTATCATGGATCCCGATGCCTATTCCATGCTACGACTCTAGTGCCTATGGATCCATTACACTTAAATAACCTAATCGTGACTCCCAATTAAGTCAACAACAATATTTCCACATGAATAAGCTCATAATTGTGAACATTGATAAACACATATCCGACATAGAGAGTAATAAAGGCAATATTAGATATTAAAAGCCATGACTCTCAAGGTTGATGTAACACTCTAAAATCAGGGCTAATTTGAACCTCAATTTATAATACGTTATGATGCAAGAAACTTCAACTTATATATATATAGCAAGGAAATTAACTATCAAGAGTATATTTACAATACAGGATCCTTCGAATAACCTATCAATCTAATCATCTCACTATAATCAGATTAACTAAGTTATCTAAGCAATCCATCAAAATCTCTTCTTGTTAATTGACACCTCTGCTATTCCAAAACGCTCGTCCCACAACCCTTTACTTTCCCGAGCTGGTACCTGGTAAGAAAACATCATATGAAACGATTAGGCCAACGCCTAGTGAGAACATTCGTTCCAATAATAATATTTGCAAAATCAATGTAAACAAGTTACAACAAACCTGATTACTCCTTTTCTTACCGTACGTGTAACTCTATTCCATTACACGATTTCATCCAATTCCATGAATATGACTGACAATAATTCCATCAGCATATCATGCCTCAGAGCCACACTACGAATCTTCAATGATTCTAGATTAATGCTCTTATCCAATAAATTACAATTACACATGCCCATTTATCGGAAAGAAAGTAGAGATTACAAGCACTTATGTCAATCCCATTTTCTTCCTTAGAAATTGGGAATAACGATTATTACCACACGCCTATTCCACAATTTCCACACACACACTGGAATAACGATTATTACCACACGCCTATTCCATGTGATTACCAAACACTAGTGCCTATGGATCCATTACACTTTACTAACGTATATGCATAACAACATATTACAGCTCATATCATATTCTCAAATCTAAGAATACTAGATAACCTATTGTATCTTCATCCTCAAATGCCCCCCCTTCGGCGACTTAGCACGGGGGTTCCGCTACCCGGTTAGCGAATGGGGTCAAGGGGCAACGCCCTTGCGGGGTCTGGGGGCAGCGCCCCTAGATTTTTTTAGAAAACTTAACCAGACAAAACATCTAAAAACAGCATCCAGCCATCAGAACCTAGCATTCTCAATTTCTCAAAAGTGTCCGGACAACAGGGGTTTCCGGATAACTTTGACTATCCGGACAACTGCACTTTCCGGATAACTACAACTCACCGGATAAACCGTGCTTTCCGGATACCTTCTAATCCGGACAATACCCGGAAACTAAAGCAACCCGGATATTACCCGGTAACTATATTTATCCGGAAACTTACAATAAAACTAAACTTACCGGATACACTTCTGCGTCCGAAAACATTCATCACAAGGGTTTCCGGATACGACTTTTTATCCGGAAACGTCGGTCTGCAGCCTAAAATTCGATCTAATTCGATGTCTGTTCGATTCAGCTCATTCCAGACCATTCCATACAGTTCATAACCAATTTATATAGCTATTTCAAGGTTTAATTTAACATATAAACACTGATTTGCACAAACAACAAATGAACTCACCTTTTAAAGAAGTTATACCCACTTTGCACAATCTGATTCCAACCCAATCTGCTGCTGATGATTCCGAAATCCTATTCATCAAATAGATTCGTTTACTATCATATATCTACACAGATTTATCAGAAACCATGATCAATTTCTTACCAATTTTGAAGACAAAATCCTTGTTTTTCTTCCTTTCCTTCTTTCTCCCTTTTCTCTCTTTTCCCTTTTTCTCCAAACCGACCCAACACAAAATGAGATAAAAATCTGATTTCAGCTACTTTATCCATACACACTTTTCATAAATGACCAAATACACCTTCTAGTTCCAATATTTCCAAAAGTAACACCCAACTTTAATCCTTTGTATTTTAACCCCATTGAATAATAAACTTACAATATAATTCAAGGTTTTAAACCAAAATACAATTAGATCCCAATTCTCATTAAAATACTATTATTGAAAATTCAGGATGTTACAGTTGATCATTTATTCCTTTTTCCATCATTAGAATACCCTTTCATAATATTTCCATCAAAATCCCCAAATATATCAAACCCTAGATTTTGACCTATAATGGTCAAAAATCGTTTTATTGAGCAAAGTGATCAATAGATGTAGGCTATCATAATTAGTTCAAGAAATATTATGTATTTAACCCTTTTAAAACATTTTACCCAACCAAAACCATAAAAGTTCATTAAACCCTTTTTAGGTCAAAATAGTAATCATGAAGGATGAAGATAGACACATTATTTAGATTAGAATCCATATATATATATATATATATATATATATATATATATATAGGGTTGGGTTCACATGAGACCAACCTGTTTTCGTGAGACCAAGAAATTAACACTAAACCTTCACAGTGATTCATTGTGAAGGTAAGAAAAACAACAAACCTTCACAGCAAAAACATTGTGAAGGTTTACCATCACAGTACCTTCACAGTCTTTTGCTGTGAAGATTTAGTGTTAATTTTTTGGTCTCACGGTCTCACAGAAATAGTCTGGTCTCACATGATCTCAAGTCTCTCTCTCTCTATATATAACATGTATATAAGTTGGGTTTGGAGAGAAACTCACCTTAGAGGGCTTATAGGAGTACAAAACCCTAGAGTGAATTGGATGGAGTGGATTATTGGATGAGGAGTAGAACTCTTGCACTTAGATGAGATGGACAACCTAAAACCCACCATCAATGTTCATAAATGTCCTAACAACCAAGAATTAATGGAAGGAGAAGATGGAGGGTGAAACTCTACCTTGAGGAGAGGAAAAGCGGCTGCCAAAATGTTTCCAACCTAGAAAATGGGCTGAAATCCCGTAAGTGTCATTTTTATACCCCCCTGCAAGGCGCCGCGACAATGACGTGCGACTATGCCCTTGGCATAGTTGCGGGGCATACTCGCCCGTGCCGAACACCCTACGGTACAAGTTGGGCGACATTGCCATCGCGAGAGTGACCATATCACAATCGCGTGGCATAGTCGTGGCCACCTCCCCACTTACGGTACGTCCTAGGCGACAGTGCCCCGGCGAGAGTGACTGTGTCACAATCGTGGGCATAGTCACGACCTTTGTACCGTGGCCCGACTTTCGCTGATTTCTTCTCGTTGAGCAAGTCCCGATGTTACGTTGTCCAAATAGGCATTCCATGCAATCATGAGAACCTTAAAACTCATATTCCCAACTCAATTAAGTCGTTGAATCAAAATAGGAAATTTTGGGGTGTTACAGTGGTCCCTGAGTTTCCAAATTTGCTCCAAATGTAGGACCTGGTCACTAACCCCGTTTATTTGGTCTGTTAGTGCCAGGGGTAATTTCGTCCATCTATGTTTTCCCTCTCAAATTAACCAAACCACGTCATTAATTTAGGAAACTAAGTTGATTCTTCTCCTCACTCAATCTAACACTCACTCACACTCTCCTCTTTCTTTACGGATAATCATCAACAACAAGCAAATGCAATGTCATCATCGTGGATTTTAAGAACAGAGTTAGATGAAGATTGGACTCCTGTAGATGTTTATAGTAAGCATTATGCTCTGTTTTGAGTGTTTACTTTACATGCATTTTGTAACCCCATTTTTCTTTTTTGTTGTCTTAGGTATTTACCGAACGTTGATAACAACAAAAATCAACCATGGAGGTTTGTTTACAAGTTCTCCTGGAAGAAGATACATAAATGGTAAGGTTGATTTTGTTGACTTGATTAACACTGATCACCTTGCGGTGCATCAGTTCCATGATATGATGAGAGCATTAGGTTATAAGGATGAGGTAATGTTTTACCATTTCTTGATTCCATCCACTGACCTTGAAACTAGGTTGCAAGGTTTAGGTAATGATGATGATATATTAAACTTGTTAAAGTATGTCCCTATGGTCAGAGAGATTGAGGTTTACATAGAACATCACCAAAGTTTTGATAATTTGCACTTTTCCTTTGATCCTTTCATTAGATTGGAATCTGATTTACGGAGATTCAGTTGGGGCAAGGGGTTGATTTAAACAAAACACTTGACTTAAACAATGAAGTTTCCTTGAACAATGTGGTTGACAGGAACAATGGCCTTGATGTCAACCATGTAGTTGACTTGAACAATGATATGAACCAGGGAAGTGGGAACCATGGGGATATTGAGAGTCATGATAGAAATTGCTATGATTCATTTGATGAGTTTGATGCATTAGCAGATGTGGATACTGTAACAACCCAAAATTCTTACAAGACATGCATAGCATTAAATCAAAAACATTACAAATCTGGGTCCCAAAATTTCGTTACATCAGTGTCAAACTTAGGTTGGCGGAAACAACCTATACACAACTGAGAACATACTAGCTTCTAAAAGTGGCACATACATTGTCTCTATCTGCGTCTGTACTCTATCCTATTCTTGCTCATTTACCTGAGCCTCCTACTATTTGCTTACCTGAAAATGTTTTAGTTTTGAAAAACGAGGGTTAGACCAAAAGGTCTAGTGAATTCCCTCCGTAAACAACATATATCAACAGTATAAAATCATTTTATAAAACTCATTAACATTCTCCACATAAGCATCAATCATGGTACTGCACAGTGTTTAAGGATCGCATAAGCTAACCGCGATCGGGGCCCAAAAGCAGACTCCCCTCTCTCCCCATACCGGGGCCCAAGCAGACTCCCCTCTATCCGAGTAGGAAGGAAACGAATTCCCTACTACAAGCTCGTCACATATGCCCAAGGGATCATCTGATCCTGAGGTATTCTGATCCCACTGTGCGGACCGACTCCACATAACTTACACATAGCTCATCATAAATCACGGAACGTGAAAGCTTTATAAATCATTCATTTTATGCTAAATCATCATTAAAACAAAACATACTTTTCATGGAGTAGTTCGTAAAAGCTTGTAAACAATTCATGTTTATAAACACACCATAATCAGTAAAACATTTAACCTTCATTCAAGTAAAAATCATGTAAAATATCATGGCATTTCTACCCAATCACTTTCTTTGGAAAACACGTAGAAATCACGTATTTTAGTTAGAAAACTCACCTGACAGCTTTAGGAATTTCTCGCTTCGAACCTCTTACTTACGCTTCTGATTTCTAGGTGACACACCTATATTTAGAAAACGCATATCATAATCTAACAAATTTATAATCGAGCTTACTTCCGAAAATACCCTCAAATTATCTTATTTGACAAGTTACTTAACTAGTCCAAAGTTTATACTTATTGGACTTGCTTTCCGGCCCAGAGTAATAATAATCCGGATCTCGGAAACCTTACTGGATCACTATAAACTCCGGACTTATAGCCCAATTAACAACTCCGGTCTTTAAAACCAAATTCCGGTTCATACCATCTAATAATTCCGGATCCATTCAGATTATGGCCCAAACTACTATATATATATATATTTCCGGTTCCTACATAAATACCCAAAATTACCGGAGTCCATCTTTTTAAATAAACTAGATTCTAGGCCTAAAGATATAAACGAATTGGGGACACGTGGCTAAGTAAATTGGTTTAATCTAGATCTCGGTCCAATGCAAATTAAATGAATTTCCATAATAAACTACCAGTCCACGACCCACTAACAAAATCCGGTTCGCTTAATTTAAATTGGGTCCACAGCTTTAGTCCAAATCCGGTTGTTGGTTTCCAGGCCCACTTACCAACTTACTGCTCCTGGTGTTCAATTAATTAAGTAACTTCAGTCCATTTAAGTTGGTAACTTCCGGTTTACTAAATCAATACCGGATCTTGTTGAGAAAAAAATATCGGATCACATATGGGTGAAGTTTCGGATCTAATCCCACATTCTGGGTCCTTTAGTTTTGGACTCCGGATCCACTAAGTCCAAGGTTTCATTCCGGAACCCCTTTAAAACAAAATACCGGATCCAACTAATATAAGTTCCGGAACTTTATATATTTCTCACTTCCGGATCCTCCCCAAAGTTCCGGTTCCTTTGGGTTAATTCCGGAATCCTCAAATAAGCAACTCTCGACCCAATTCCGGAACATAGTCCATTCCGGATCCAAATGGTTCAATACCGTTTACTCATAAATTCTGAAAACTACGCCATCGAAATTGATTATTGAACCCCTTTCCAACTAAAGATTTATCTACTCTTTTAATTCTGCTTTATGATTAACTAACCCTTTTTGCAGTGTTGTTTTCATTCTTTTAAGCAAAACTTACAGCAATCAAAACCCAACAACACTTTTAAACCAAGGGTTAAGGAGAAAGAATTACCTGCTAGAAGTTGCACCCAATGCTACTCCTTCTCCCAATTTGACGATTTATGATCTTCTTCTCCAATCTGCTCCTGAGTCCCAAAACCCTTTTTCTCCTACTCTTTTCTCTCAGCCGCAACAAAACCTTTCCCTAGGGTTTTGTGCTCAATTTACTAGTTTTTATACCCTTTAAACATATTACCCTTTAGCCCCTGAACTTTCCACGTTACAACTATTCCTACAAAACTTAAATCTTTTCCCATTAAAATCTCGGTTATTACAACACTCCCCCCCTCAAAAGAATTCCGTCCCCGGAATTCCATTGCCGCAAGGATACGGGTACTTGGACCTCGTATCCGCTCCTACCTCTCAAGTTGCTTCTCGTTCTTTATGGTATCACCATTGAACCTTTACTAATCGAACCTCTTCGTCCCTCGTTTTGCGAACCTTACTATCCACGATTTCTATCGGTTTCTCGACATAAGTCAATTCTCACCAATGCTGATATCCACTAAGGGAACAGCCATATATGCCTCTGCCAAACACTTCTTTAGATTCGGGACATGGTACGTTGGATGAATTTCTTTTAATTCTTCCGACATGTCTAACTTGTAAGCCTGGACTCCAACTCGTTCAATGATGGCGAAAATCAACTCCTTCTCACCAGTATTTCTTGCAAGGTCGCCACCATCTCGACTTCCAATATTTTCTCTCCAAAATAGAGACGTGCATCGCACTAAGAATTCTTCTACAATCTCATCGGACACCCCAAGGTCGTGCACTATCTATCCACTCTTCAAAACTTCGACGGATCTTCGAAACATAATCTACCTCACTTTCTTCGGGACAAATCGGTTACCGCTCATCGACCATTTCATACGTTCTCACCACTTTATCACCTACACTTATACGTAACTAAGAGTAGGAACCCTCCGTGCTTCCTCATTGAAGTGTTCACTTATCCGTATTTAACTTATCCTGAAAACACGTCGATTTCCCACTACTTGCCACAGGTGTCTAATCATATACCATAACTTCGGTTATCCTCACTCAACTAGGAGGAGTAACCAGGGTCACACCATACTATTCTCAATAGTTTAGTCACTGAACGACCATTTCGTTTGAACATTTCTCACAACGTCACTAACTTAACTCATTCAACTGCCTTATACACTTCTTTCCTGCACAAAATCATACACAATTCCCTTCCTCAATACTCTTTCCAAAAGTTCGCACACTTATCGATGGCGATGTACACCCACTACTCCACCTTTCGGTGTTACTGTCAAGCTTATTACTTCCAACCTACTCACTTATTCCGACGTACGATCTTCACCTCCCCACGTTAGCGTGGAGCACCGCCCACCAACCTTCCTTGCCCCTCTCTTCCGAGATTTCCACATGCTGAAAATACTTTCCCATTACTATACATAACCAAATGGTTGCACCAAAATTCTAACTTAAGGCGTTCAACCAAGCCGTCTCGAAATGACACCAGTGTTCGAAGTTACTACACATTCTTTGATCTCCAACTATTACTTTCTCGGATAATTCTTTCACACATAAGAAACAATTCACACTCTTTAAAGATTTCGCATCTCCTACACCGCATTTTGACTAACCCATACATCATCTTCTTTAAACTTCCAATAATTCCAAGAATATACTTACTTAGCGACTCACACAACCAAGAACACCTGGTTTCTCATTTGGGTAACCACCCACTGTTGCTCCGACATACTATTTCGATACTAGCCATATAACAAAGCCAACTTACCAACCACGTGCTCTAATAACTTGATTATACTAGCCATATAACAAATCGTACACCTCATCCGAAATCCTCGAAAAGCTTCCACCTGATGCTTCCTCTTTCTAACATCACATTACTACAACACTGGATGGCACGTTTATCTTGGCAATTGATGCCACTACTCACCCGTACATTCTCTACCCATGACATCACACTGCAGACCAGGTCTCCCGAGGTCATTCGCACACAATTCGAACATGCCTTCATATTCCTCCGCATAAATAACCGGGTTTATCTTGCTACCTTGTCTTTTACCAACTCTAAATCAACAACTCACGAGATCTTGACTAACACAAACATATTCGATTCTTGCTAGTTCTTTGCGACTCCAAACCATTACATAGACAGGGCGCCTTCTCTCACGGATCGATATAATCTACACACTCACTTCGTTCGTGCTAAGTACCTCATCCTTTTACGAACCGACCAAATCTCGTAAGTAGAACGTTTATCCAAAACAGCAGTCTCTCACCATCTTAACACCCCTACCAGGTGCTCTATCAACTTTCAGCCTTCTGGTTCAAGTCTTCGGCCTCAATCCTCTTACCCAGCTGACGACTTCAACATCAATAGTCAACCTGTAACTACTTTCTTAACCTATTCTTTAACATGGGTTCCTTACGGAACCTAATCCTCCCAACATATCAAAATCAACTTCATAATTCGTCTCCCTCATTTCAAAACCTACTCATGTAACATCAATATTACAAGCTCACCTCAAAACTCATATCCCACGCCGTGGACATTTCATTTCTGCCTCACAACACTACTCATAACGAGTTGCTAAAACCAACACCTTGATGACTCCTAGTCCTTCCTCCGGACACCATCATCCCTCGGCAACTGTATTTCCAGTCACCGAACAAGGGTACAAACCCTCATACAACCGATACCAAGGTCCACTTCCGATTCTACCACTGTTCACCTCTCCTCTTGAACACAAATACTATAACTACAAACATTCTCCCCTGATTTGTCCAACACCTTTCCACTCTTTGAGTTCTGTCTTAGCTTATGTAACATCCTGAATTTTCATTAATATTATTTTAATGAGGATTGAGATTTATTTGTATTTTGGATTAAACCTTGAATTATATGGAAATTTTATAATTCAATAGGGTTAAAATACAAGGGATTAAGTTTGGTGCTACTTTTGAAAGTTTGGAAACTAGGAGGGTATGTTTGGTAATTAATGGAAAGTGTGTATGGATAAAGTAGCTAAAATCAGATATTTTAGCTGAATTCTTGGTGTGGGTCGGTTTAGAGAAAGGAGAGAAAGATAGAGAGAAAAGGAAAAAAAGGAGAAAGAAAGAAAACAAGGGCTTCGATCTTCAATTGGTAAGGAACTGAGTTTGGTTTTGATAAAATCTGTTGTGGGTTTATGATTGTAACCGAATCTGATTTATGAATAGGATTTCAGAATAAAAAACAGCAGATTGGGGTTGGATTTGTGCAGAGAAGCAAGTTTTGGTAACAAAGGTGAGTTCATTTATTCCTTGCTTAAATCAGTGTTTTCATGTTAAATTAAACCTTGAAATAGCTGTATAAATTGGTTATGAACTGTATGGGATGGTTTGGAATGAGCTGAATCGAACAGACATGAAAATGGATCGAATTTTAGGCTGCAGAACCGAGTTTTCCGGATAAATCGTCGTATCCGGATACCTCTGTGTTGAATGTTTCCGGACGCAGAAGAGTTATCCGGTAAGTTTTAATTTCGTATAAGTTTCTGGATGAATATAGTTACCGGATAGTATCCGGGTTACTTTAGTTTCCGGGTATGTTGTCCGGATTAGTGTGTTGTCCGGATTAGATCAGTATCCGGAGAGTTGTGTATTGTCCGGAAAATTTAGTTGTCCGGACAGTCAAAGTTATCCGGAAACCCCTGTTGTCCGGACACTTTTGTGGAATTGAGAATTTTAGGTTTTGATGTTTGGAAGCAGATTCTAGATGTTTTGCCTGGTTAAGTTTCTAAAGGTTTTCTAGGGGGGGCATTTGAGGATGAAGATACGATAGGTTATCTAGTATTCTTAGATTTGAGAATATGATATGAGCTGTAATATGTTGTTATGCATATACGTTAGTAAAGTGTAATGGATCCATAGGCACTAGTGTTTGGTAATCACATGGAATAGGCGTATGGTAATAATCGTTATTCCAGTGATGTGTGTAGTACTAATGGTTATGTGCACGTGGAATAGATGAAGTTAGTCATTATTCTGATGTGTGTAGTACTAATGGTTATGTGCACGTGGAATAGATGAAGTTAGTCATTATTCTGATGTGTGTGAGAAACCCTGGAATAAACGTAATTCCCGGTTTCTAAGGAAGAAGAGGGATTGACATATGTAATTGTAATCTCTACTTCCTTTTCTAAGAAATGGGCATGTGTATATTGCGATTTCTTAGGTGGGAGCATTAATCTAGAATCTGAGAAAGATTCGTAGTGTGGCTCTGGAATAGGATGTGTACAGAAATAGGCATGTGTATATTGCGGTTTCTGGAATAGGATGTGTACATAAATGGGCATGTGTATATGCGGTTTCTGGAATAGGATGTGTACAGAAATGGGCATGTGTATATTGCGGTTTCTGGAATAGATGTGTACGGAAATGGGCATGTGTATATTGCGATTTCCGGAATAGAAACATTACTCTAGAATTAGTGCAGATTCGTAGTGTAACTCTGAGACATGATATGATGATGGAATGTGTGTCAGTCATATTCATGGGATTGGATGAAAATTGTGTTAACGGAATAGAGTTATACGTATGGTAAGAAAAAGGGTAATCAGGTTTGTTATAACTTGTTTACATTGATTTTGCAAATATTATTATGGAAACGAATGTTCTCACTAGGCGTTGGCCTAATCGTTTCAAATGATGTTTTCTTACCAGGTACCGGCTCGGGAAATTAAGGATTGTGGGACGAGCGTTTTGGAATATCAAGGAAGTCAGTTAACAGAAGGAGATTTTGAGGGATTGCTTAGTTAACTTAGTTAATCTGATTATAGTGACATAATTAGATTAATAAGTTATTTGTAGGATCCTGTATCTATAAATGTACTCTTGACGATTAATTCACTTGCTATTTATGTAAGTTTGATGTTTATATTATCATAGTTTGTGGAAATTTGAGGTTCAAATTAGCCCAAAATTTTGGGGTGTTACAGCTTAAAACATAATACTCTACTACCTAGTGAGTTCATAGCCTTCATGCATGACAACGCGGGAAATAAATCATTTCGCACATTTCATCATTTTAAATAAACAACACTTGGAACCAGCCTGGGTACACATGACCCCAACATTCCCATAACTCGGATGTCCTGCACAACGATCTCGAGAATCGTTTGCATGCAACTTTTTGTAAAACTCAATCTTACTCAACCAAATGATGTTGTTACGACGGTAATATATTGAATGAAAATCTTTTCATACGACAAAATTTTAAAAGAAAATACCGACACGAAGTAAATAGGCGGCACTCACACCCATTTACATGACTTCAACATGTCAATACTCATTTTGGTTATAAAAGTTTTGCTGGCAAACGATTTCTTGACTCTTTGCAACAATTTAACTTATCATAAAAAGTGTGAAGTATTTTGCAAATTGCTAAGCTCAAAATTTCTTTGTGCGACGTAAATGGAATTGCTTTTTTTCTATAAATACACGCTTGCACAAGCTAACTCAGTCCTGACCAAAAATTTGCTATTTACGCATTTGCTTTTAGTCACGAAAACTCATGTAACCCACACAAGAACGCAATGCATGACACTCTACTCGCAAATGAAGGCTACTCACTAAAACAAGGTCAACCGTTTTACTCACGCAACTTATCCTTGACACTCTACCTTCGACCAATGGTCGCCCTCTCGGTCATGCAATAACTTGCTGTACATGCGTTCCACAGCCCACATACACAACCATTTCATACTATTCTCGTTTTGATCAAATATCTCACATTCTACCTCTACATGCTTTCAATTCACTACTGGTATCTCTCTTCATTGATCCTGCCCCCTGAAAAGCTCGACTGAGAAGTCAGGGCTCTATTGATACTTTCAAGATTTCGACACTGTCCTTCCTTACTATCCCGACTAATCTATCCCACGATTTCTAGAACTGGGACTCTCCCGAAACAGGAGTCTTACTCAAAATCAATCATTCATCCTCTTCGAATCCACGAAGATCTACCTCTAGACGACTCATAACATTCTATACAACATTTCTTCTTTACGATGTATACATACATCACATCGTAAATGATCTCTCATGATACTTCCCCAACAAGGGATCTCATTCTATCCCTCAGGGATCTTGCTGACCTTCTAGATTACTGGAACACGACATATAAACTAGCTTAAGACTACAACTTCGGAATAATAAGGCAGGCTAAGCACATACATGTACCTGTAAGTTCACAATTACACTGGCCAGGTGTAATCCCAAACTTACCTTACATGACTGTTCTCGGTACCCTATTAGTCCTATATCTACTATAGTGCCCTCCTAACGCATTTCTTGATTCTCAGTTGTGATTCCTACTCCAAAGTTTAAGTTTAGGCCCGTCCGGTCACCTAAATCCCTTAAACTACGGCTCTGATACCATTTGTAACAACCCCAAATTCTTACAAGACATGCATAGCATTAAATAAAAAACATTACAAATCTGGGTCCCAAAATTTCGTTACATCAGTGTCAAACTTAGGTTGGCGGAAACAACCTATACACAACTGAGAACATACTAGCTTCTAAAAGTGGCATAGACATTGTCTCTATCTGCGTCTGTACTCTATCCTGCTCTTGCTCATTTACCTGAGCCTCCTACTATTTGCTTACCTGAAAATGGTTTAGTTTTGAAAAGCGAGGGTTAGACCAAAAGGTCTAGTGAATTCCCTCCGTAAACAACATATATCAACAGTATAAAATCATTTTTTAAAACTCATTAACATTCTCCACATAAGCATCAATCACGGTACTGCACAGTGTTTAAGGATCGCATAAGCTAATCGCGATCGGGGCCTAAGCAGACTCCCCTCTCGCCTCATACCGGGGTCCAAACAGACTCCCCTCTATCCGAGTAGGAAGGAAACGAATTCCCTCCTACAAGCTCGTCATATATGCCCAAGGGATCATCTGATCCCGAGGTATTCTGATCCCACTGTGCAGACCGACTCCACATAACATACATATAGCTCATCATAAATCACGGAACGTGAAAGCTTTATAAATCATTCCTTTTATGCTAAATCATCATTCAAACAAAACATACTTTTCATGGAGTAGTCCGTAAAAGCTTGTAAACAATTCATGTTTATAAATACACCATAATCAGTAAAACATTTAACCTTCATTCAAGTAAAAATCATGTAAAATATCATGGCATTTCTACCCAATCACTTTCTTTGGAAAACACGTAGAAATCACGTATTTTAGTTAGAAAACTCACCTGACAGCTTTAGGAATTTCTCGCTTCGAACCTCTTACTTACGCTTCTGATTTCTAGGTGACACACCTAAATTTAGAAAACGCATATCATAATCTAACAAATTTATAATCGAGCTTACTTCCGAAAATACCCTCAAATTATCTTATTTGACAAGTTACTTAACTAGTCCAAAGTTTATACTTATTGGACTTGCTTTCCGACCCAGAGTAATAATAATCCGGATCTCGGAAACCTTACCGGATCACTATAAACTCCGGACTTATAGCCCAATTAATAACTCCGGACTTATAGCCCAATTAATAACTCCGGTCTTTAAAACCAAATTCCGGTTCATATAATTCCGGATCCATTCAGATTATGGCCCAAACTATTATATATATATATATATATATTTCCGGTTGCTACATAAATACCCAAAATTACCGGAGTCCATCTTTTTAAATAAACCAGATTCTAGGCCCAAAGATATAAACGAATTGGGGTCACGTGGCTAAGTAAATTGGTTTAATCTAGATCTCGGTCCAATGCAAATTAAATGAATTTCCAAAATAAACTACCAGCCCACGGCCCACTAACAAAATTCGGTTCATTTAATTTAAATTGGGTCCACAGCTTTAGTCTAAATCCGGTTGTTGGACTCCAGGCCCACTTACCAACTTACTGCTCCCGGTGTTCAATTAATTAAGTAACTTCCGTCCATTTAAGTTGGTAACTTCCGGTTTACTAAATCAATACCGGATCTTGTTGAGAAAAAAATACCGGATCACATATGGCAGAAGTTCCGGATCTAATCCCACATTCGGGTCATTTAGTTTTGGACTCCGGATCCACTAAGTCCAAGGTTCCATTCCGGAACCCCTTTAAAACAAAATATCGAATCCAACTAATATAAGTTCCGGAACTTTATATATTTCTCACTTCCGGATCCTCCCCAAAGTTCCGGTTCCTTTGGGTTAATTCCGGAATCCTCGAATACGCAACTCTCGACCCAATTCCGGAACATAGTCCATTCCGGATCCAAATGGTTCAATACCGTTAACTCATAAATTCTGAAAACTACGCCATCGAAAATGATTATTGAACCCCTTTCCAACTAAAGATTTATCTACTCTTTTAATTCTGCTTTATGATTAACTAACCCTTTTTGCAGTGTTCTTTTCATTCTTTTAAGCAAAACTTACAGCAATCAAAACCCAACAACACTTTTAAACCAAGGGTTTAGGAGAAAGATTACCTGCTAGAAGTTTCACCCAATGCTACTCCTTCTCCCAATTTGACGATTTATGATCTTCTTCTCCAATCTGCTCCTGAGTCCCAAAACCCTTTTTCTCCTGCTCTTTTCTCTCAGCCGCAACAAAACCATTCCCTAGGGTTTTGTGCTTAATTTACTAGTTTTTATACCCTTTAAACATATTACCCTTTAGCCCCTGAACTTTCCACGTTACAACCATTCCCACAAAACTTAAATATTTTCCCATTAAAATCTCGGTTATTACAGATACAGAGGGAGAGTGGATGGGAGTAGGTGAAGAAGAAAGTGATAGCTAGAATGTACATGGTGCCTTTTGACCTTGACAACTTTGATTCTGAAGATGAAATTGATGTAGCTAGTCAATTCAAAAGAGATGGCCATATAGAGAATAATGGACAGGGTGTTGACTTTTACTTAGGACAGTCCTTTGGTAACAAAGACACAATCAAGGCTTTAATCAAATAACATGCAATTGAGACTAGGAGAGACATAGTTGTGGTGAAAAATGATGGATACAGACTCAGGGGAGTTTGCAGGGGTACATTGCCTCACTTAAAGGATGCATGTGGGCCTAGTAGACCTGGAAAAGGCAGAAAGAGTAAATGGAGAAAGTACAATGGGCCCACTTGTCCATGGGTTTTATACCTCTCAACTTCTAAAAGGGAAATAACTTGGAAAGTCAAAACCTACTTCTTCACTCACAAATGTTTCCAAACAAGAGAGGTAGGTATGGCAACTGCAAGTTATCTGTCCAAGCATATCACAGAGCAGTTGAAGCTAGATCCAACTATGCCTTTGAGATCAATTCAATCCCATTTGTCAGAGAAGTTTGAAATTATGGTATCACCTTCCAAAGCAATGAGGGTAAAACAGTTAGCCAACAAGAGGATTTGGGGGGACTATTAATTACAATATAGTCAGTTGAGGGATTACTTGTCTGAGGTGAAATGGTGCAACCCAGATACCACTGTTAAGTTGGAAGTTGAGGAAGAAGGTAACCCTGAGAGTGATAGGAGAAAATTCAAAAGGGTTTACATTTGTTTGGGACCTTTGAAAAGGGGGTTTAGAGCTGGTAACAGGGACTTGTTGGGATTAGATGGGACATTTATGAAGGGGCCTTTTTCTGGACAAGTATTGCCAACAGTAGGTATTGACCCCAACCATGGCATCTACCCAGTGGCTTATGCAGTGGTAGAGTCTGAGTCAACAAGTTCATGGCAGTGGTTCTTAGAGTACATTGGAGATGACCTTGGTCTTGAAGCCAATTCCAACTTCACATTCATCAGTGATAGGCAAAAGGTATGATCTGTCTTAACTACTTAATTTATGTCTTAATTACTTAACTTCTATCTTAATTGCCATATTCTGTCTTTATTTGCATAGAGGGACTGAATTTGCATACAGGGACTGAATATGCATATTTTTGTCTTATTTAGCATAGACTGTCTTAATTGGAAATATTGTGCTTAATTGTTGTCTTAATTTGCATATAGGGCATTCTTCTAGCAATTCAAAGGTTGTTTCCTTCTGCTGAACATAGATACTGCCTTAGGCACATACAAGAGAATATGAAGCTTCATTGGAAAGGTAAGGCATACAAGGATCATTTGTGGTAGTGTGCAACATCACCTAATGTCCTCCAATTCAGAATAGCAATGGAGAACTTGAAAGCATTCAATAAGGATTCTTATGAATGGTTGAATAATATCCCCCCCCAACGTTGGAGCAGATCACACTTTACAGGTAAATAACCTTAATAAATGGTTGAATGGTTGAATAAGACACCCCCCAACATTGATGTGTTTTTTGATGCATACAGGTAGATGTCACTCTGATGTGCTTCTAAATAATATGTGTAAGGTATTCAATAGGCAAATCATTGATGCTAGGGACAAACCAATTCATTCTTGCTTGGAGTACATTAGAGTGTATCTTATGAAGAGAATTGTAAATGTTTTAAAAGTCATTGATGGTTGTGATGGACCATTGACCCCAACTGCAAACAAGATAATGGACAGTGTGAAGAAGGAAGCAAGAAAATACCAGGTTGTGTATAATGGAGGAGATAGGTACCATGTATGTTACACACACATGCCCTATACTTATCTCATGGTTGTAGCATGCACATGAACCTGCTTTTGATATTGTTGTTATGACAGGTATCTGGACCTTGGAATGACCAGTGGATAATTGATGTTATAGCAAGGACATGCTCTTGTAGAAGGTGGGAATTAACAGGAATTCATTACAAGCATGTAGTGGCTACTAACTGGAATATGGCGGCGAATGGAATCAAAGAAGACCCTGAGTCATGGGTGCACTAATCATACATGCTTAGCACATGGAGGGACATGTACAACTTTAAGATTGAGCCAATCAATGGAAGCATGCTTTGGGACAAATCAAACTGCATGACAACTTTGGTTCCACCAGATCATCATACACAAGTGGGCAGGCCAAAGAAAAAAACGAAGAAGACAACTGAAGAGATGTCTCAAAGATAGAGCCAAAGGAGGGATGACAAGATATCAAGGAAAGGGATCAAAGTCACTTGTGTTAAGTGTAAACAATTGGGGCACAATTCAAGGACATGTAAAGGGAAGGAAGGAGCTTCACAGCCTTCTGTATGAACAATGCAAGTAGTTTAGGTGGTTGTTTGGTGGTTGATAAACAATATGTTTCGTGGTTGATGTTTGATAAACAATGTGTTTTTGGTACTTGTTGGTGGTAGTTTTTGATGGTTGATAAACAATATATGTGTATGTATGGTATGCAAGGCTGTTAGCCTGTTTAATGTATTTTGGTAGTTATGTTTAGCCTCTTTAATGTCTTTTGGTAGTTATGTGTTGGTATTGTCAATATCTTGGTAGTCATGTGTTGGTATTGTCAATATACCATTTTGTCAATGTACCATTTTGTGCACTTGTTAAACAGAAAGCATTTCAATATATTATGTAATGTCAACACAGTTTTCAACCAAAACAAGGGCTATTGTGTCAAACAGAAAGCGTTTCATTGATTTTAATTTTCACTTAACATTACAACATAAACAAAGCAGTGGCTACATTGATCTTAAACCAAAATCCCAAAACTAACTTAACATCTATTCACTGCTTTGCAATGATCTTAAACCAAAATCCTAACACTAACTTCACTGCAATTTACTTCATACACGTATACATTTAAATCCCAAAAAAACCCAACTAAGAACCAAAAGCAACTGCAATTTCCAAATCTCACTTTCTCTTGAGTTGATAGTTTCTTCAAGTTTGTGCTTTGACCTCATTAACCCAGGGACAACATCTATAGCCCTAGCACAAATTGGTGGATCAAACCATCCAAAAAAGGAACACCTTTTACCCTGTAGAAGTGAAACAAGGGAGAATTTTGGAGTTTGGTGGTAACAAATTCAGAAAATCCATGAAATGTTAAGAAATTGGATGAAATAGGGGGCTTACCATACTTTCACAATAATAGAACCTGCGTCCAGGGTTTGCATATGTCCAAGATGTTTTTAAACTTACTTCACAACCACAGTAGCATATCACCATTTTTGGAAGGAATGAAGAAAGCAGAGTGTGAGAGGTGGGAGAAGGAAGAAACCAGGTGTCTTGGTTCTTAAAGTCGAGAGTGGGTTACATATTTGGTTAATTTGAGAGGGAAAACATAAATGGATGAAATTATCCCTGGCACTAACGGACCAAATAAACGGGGTTAGTGACCAGGTCTTACATTTGGAGCAAATTCGGAAACTCAGGGACCACTATTTCAAAGAAATCATATAACCACAGGGACCAAAAATGCAATTCACTCTTCTTTTAATTTAAAACATTCTTAATTGGTTATAGGTAGCTTTTTGGGGGTTAAAAAATGTAAGTAACGAATTTATAAAAGTTCGATTGCTTATTTTATTGAAAAAATGTTCATGTATTTAATCAGTCAGAATGAAAAAGGTTTAATAGTTTTTCATTTAAAAGAAAGTCTTTAGTTATCCCATTAATTTTTAAAAAGAAAAATAACTTAATCAATTTAAAATATGTTTTTTTATCTTTTCCATATTATTATTTGCCATTTTAAGTAGTATGTCGGTCAAAAGAAAATAAATATTTCACATGATGGCCTTCCTAAAAATATCCATTACTTTTTTTTGGTTATATAGTTTTTTTCCAATCAATAATAATTTTCTGTTCATTCCATGGATAATTTCTACTAAATAAAATGTTGATTTAATACATCAAATTAATTTTGGTTTGAAACTTCTATTTTGAAAAATGATATATTGCTTAATTCAAGGGTTTTATGTATAGACTCATTTAATTCATCATCATACTTTTAATCTAAATATTTTTTATCAATATTAATTTGTTTTAAAGTATCAACTAACAATATAGTTGAAATGAGATTAAGTAAGAAGGGTAACATGTGTTTTAAATGTAATAAAGTTTGATTTAGTTCCTGTTTAATCTAAGAAAGTTTTTTTTCCCATTAGTATATAAATTTCTGTTTTTTTTCTATTTTATACATATTTTACTTACTAAACAAGTTACTGACCTACATGTCAACAATGTTTATTGACATTGATTTTTTTTTTCTTTTTTAACTCCAAAACAAATTAATTTAACTCATTTTAGTATTTTGCCCTCTTTTATAAGTTTTTTGTAATGTATATGTAACATCATAGACCAACCGTGCCCGATATTAATTGTCCGCTTTGTCCGCACACCTGGACTCACGGTCTTAAACGCGTCTGATAGAGGAGGTAAGTGTTTCTTAGAAGGCAACCTTTGTTCGATCCCCTCCCCAACCAATGTGGGATCTTACAATCCACCCCCTTGGGAGCCCAGCGTCGTCGTTGGCAAACCCCGGTTCCTAACTCTGATACCATCTGTAACATCTCAGACTAACCATACCAGATATTGTCCTCTTTGTCCGCACACCTGGACTCACGGTTTTAAAATGCGTCTGATAGAGGAGGTATCAAATCCCTCTTAGAAGGCAACCTTTGTTCCCCTCCCCAACCAATGTGGGATCTTACAGTATCAACATTTAATGCATTATGTAAAAAAAGTGATGAATGCTCTCTATTATTGTTGTTGTTGTTACTGCTACTATTGCTATTATTATTGTGATATATGACCATATAGAAATAAGTTATATACTAAAAGTTAAAAAGAAACACACAAAGAGTAAAAATATATGCAGTAAAAAAGATCACACTAACCTTTCAAAAAACGCCCATTGGAGCATGGCATGCCAGAATTGTGTTGCGCTGCAGCGGCACGGCTGAGCCTTTTTTGTTTGTTTTCTATTTTACGTTTTTGTGTGGTGTAGGTGGAGCGATTTGCATGTTTGTTCACGAGCCAAGTTGGTAACATGGGGATATATCTCCTGCAAAATACTATCAACCAAGCGATGCTTTCATGCCACACGAGTTCAACGTCCTCTCTCTGTGAAATTTGCTTATATGATGATTAACTAGTTTTGAGGCAATGATCATCATGTTATGTCTTGATTTTCTTTCTTTTCTTTATTGTCATCTTGTTAGGGAGGAATGTATAAAGGACGGGGGATTGGGGATGGTGGTCTTTAAGTGGGGTAGTTAGTTTTTATTTTTTTCATAATTATTTACTGTTATGTTATTTTAGCTTTTATTATATAACATACTTCTATATGGTCTTATATCATAATAATAACAGAATACATGCATCAAATGTTTTTACATAATGCATCAAATACCGATACATTAAAAAACTTATAAAAGAGGGCAAAGTACTAAAATGAGTTAAATTAGGTTGATTTAGAATTAAAAAGAAAAAGGAAACTTACATGTCAATATACATTGGTGACATATAGGTTAGTAACTTGTTTAGTAGGTAAAATATATATAAAATTGAAAAAAAATAGAAGTCGGTTATATTGAATGAGAAAAATAAACTTTCTTACATTAAATAGGAATTACATTTAGATGCATTTTACACTTAGAAATAACATTTGAACCCATGATCTCTTATATGTCAAGTGTTAATCCAATTATTACACCCATGTTGTGTTATAAATTTGGTTTCAAAATATTTAAGGTTTTCTTCAAAATCAAGGAGTTCACATTTTAGACACCTAATAAATATAAGTTAATTTGGTAATAAACCCATCAAGCTCCTTTGTTAGCTAAAATACTTGGAGCATCTCCAACAGTTTCTCTATTTTAGAGAATATGGAGATTTTGGGTTGTTTTTTTTGCTCCAACAGCTTCCCCAAAACTATCTCTAAAATGGAGAAAGTAAGAGAGAAGGAGTTTTTCTCCAAATATGTAGTTAACCCCAAAAATGATTAGAGCATCTCCAACAGCTTCACTAAAATTTCTTCAAAATGGAGAATCAAAACCCAAAATCTCAAAAAAAAAATTACATTCATCTCCATCAGATTCCCTATTTTGGAGAAAAAAACATTGATTATAATATTAAAATATTCTATTCATCTATTAAACTATTATTTCTCTCTCTACATATTTATTTTCAAAGTTTCTTATTGGTCATCTAATTTGGTAATCATTTTTGAAGTGATCTCCATATTTAGAGAAAAACCCATTCTCTCTCCTACTTTCTCCATTTTTGAGATAGTTCTGAGGAAGCTGTTGGAGCAAAAGTAGAGCCCAAAATCCCCATATTCCTCATTTCTACAAAATGGGGAAGCTGTTGGAGATGCTCTTACTTAGTGAGAGCACCAATAGAAATCTTAGAAAAATAATATTTTAATAGATAAATACAATATTTTAATATTATAATCAATGTTCTAAAAAACTTGCCGCACAGCCGGCATTAGAGGTGGCCAAAGTGACCCGAACCGAACCGACCCGACGGGCTGACCCGACCCGAAACCGGCCAAGAACCGGTTCTGGCCCGACCCGGTCAAGAACCGGTTTCAAGCCCGAGAGCCGGGACCGGTTCGTGTATTTAAGAATTTTCTCGGCCCGACCCGTGACCGGTTCGTGACCCGACCCGGCCCGACCGGATTTTTTTCAAAAAATTATAGCCGTTATATAGCCGTTTGTGACCGTTGGGAACCCATTTTTGACCGTTTTTTCACCCAAAAATACCCCCTCCAACCCCATATAAATACTAGGGGTGTTATGGAGTGATCACCACCTTACAATTGCTTACAAAACGCAAAAAACGCTTACAATTCTCATTTCTCGGCTCTCGTTATATTCGTTTCTCGCAAAAAACGCATACAATTCTCATTTCTCGGCTCTCGCTATATTTGTTTCTCGCAAAAAACGCATATAATTCTCTAGTCTCTAGTCTCTACTCTCTACTATCAAAAAAATGGCCGAACAAAATTACACTGTTGTTGTCGATCATTCACGAAAAGCAGCGGTTTGGGACAATTTCAACTTGCTAAAATTTTCCGACGGTACAAAAAAAGCGCAATGCAAACGGTGTGGAGATTTCCTAAAACCCGAATCAAATAGCACGTTAAAGCGCCACTTCGAGGAAAGATGCAAGAGGTTGAAATCGGGTGACGATCCAACTCAACCCATACTTGACAATTCCGGTCAAGTATGGTCGTATGATAATGATCTCGCCCGAGAAATGCAAATGAAATGTGTCATTCAAATGGCGTTGCCGTTCGGACATTTCGACAATCCTCACATTACAAACATGATCAAAAATGGGTTCCAACCACGCTACACTTCGGTAAGTCGTCAAACTCTTAAGCGTGATGCTTTAAAATATTGGAATAAGGTTCAAAAAATTATGCGAGAAATGTTTTTAAACTTATCCAACAAAGTTTCTTTAACTTGTGATGTATGGAGCGCACCATGCGGATTGCCAGATTCTTATATATGCATAACGGCACATTGGATTGTGCCGGGATCGTGGCAATTATGCAAACGTGTAATCACGTTTGAGCTCTTTGGTTCGCCACATTCGGGTGAGCGTCAGTTTTCTATAACTATGAGATGTCTTCAATATTATAATTTAAAAAATAAAGTTATTAGTATTTCGTTTGATAATGCTGGTAATAATACGGCATGCGTAGACCGATTACGTTTGGCTTTATCCCCTATTTTAGAGGGAAAATTATTTCATACACGTTGTTGCGCACACATAATAAACTTAGTCGTTCAAGACGGCTTATGTAAACTTAATGAGCCTTTAACTAAGTTTAGGCTTATGTTACGCCGAATTTTCACAAGAAATAAAAAAAATGCAAAACTTATATAAAGATTATTGCAAACAAGTCGGTTTTAAAGCTTTGGGACCGGCGCACGATATGCCGGTTCGATGGAATTCGACTTGGAAAATGATGGATAATTTATTAAGACAACAACAATATATTCAAGCATTTTATAACATTCATTACCCGGATAACACGATAACTCAGGATGATTGGACAAGGATTCATGGCTTTCACGATATTTTGGGCGATTTCAAAACTGCAACAACTATGTTATCCGGTGTTTATTATCCAACGAGCCCTTTACTTTTAAATCAACTTTATATTTTGGCAAGTAAAATTGCTCAATACGAACAGGATTTGCACTTTCACGACGTGGTGAAACCAATGAAAGAAAAATTGGTAAAATATTTTAAAAAGATCCCCTTCACTTTTCTTTGTGCCGCGACATTAAACCCGTTTTTAAATGTTACGGGTGTCGAAGTTTTAATACAAGCAATATGTGTATCGTTTGGTTTGGATTCTCTTACAAATTCTAGCTTTTCAAGGAAACACATACAACAATTTAATACTGATTTTCATCAATTATATGAGATTTATAGAGTTAATTATGAGGGAGGAAGCCAACAAACCCCTACACCTCAAATGTTTTCACCGGGTTCTAGTAGCAGTCGTGGCCGAAACCGAGAAGACTTAATGCAAACTTTAATGCAATCGGTTGTCATGGAATCTTCTAAAAAAGCTAGATATGATGGGGATAATTTGGGTGAATTCAATCAATACGTACGTACTAATTTTATAACGGCATCCTTCACAAACGTCGTAGATGTTGAATCCCTAGATTTATTAGAATGGTGGAAAAGTAAACAATCAAGTTTCCCAATTATGGGCACTATTGCACTTGATATACTAACAATCCAAGCTAGTACTGTAGCTTCGGAGTCGGCCTTTTCTCTTAGTGGCAGGATCATATCGGAGCGTCGGACAAAATTAACCCCAAAATCGGTGGAGTGCTGCGTATGTCTGAAGGATTACTTGGATGGAGAAGACCGCATTCAAAATCGAACGAACCTGGAGGATGATCTAGAAGGCGTGGAAGAAAACTTATTCGAAAACGACACGGATGAACTACTAAGTACGCCGTCCGTAACCGATACTTCTGATGTTAGTAGTGTCGTAGATGACGAAGATGTAGACACCGACCGCCTTGACGATCAGACGGCTATTACACGACTGATGCAGTACAATACTCTTGAAGACTATAATCCAGATCAGAATCCATACTACGCTCCATACAATCCATTCAATTATAATCCATTCAATTACTATCCGGGTGATGGGGGTGGAAGTTCGGGAGCGGGACCTTCGAATGTTTAGAATTTATGTATTGTAACTTGTAACTTGTAAGTTTGTAACTTAAAATTATATATAAATTATAAAACGTAAAAGTGTATTTTAGTGATATATATTATAAATAAAACGTATTTTTAAAGTGTATTTTACTTATCCAATGATTCCAATCCAATTTTTCTTTGTTAAAGTTTAGTAATTAATTATTATACAAAGAAAGCAGTTAAAAAACAAAAAAATCGCAAAACCGAAACAGAACCGGTTCTCGGCCCGGCCCGGCCCGGTTTTATAAAAACCGGTTCTACATACCATTAAACGGGTCAGGGGATTTCGGTTTAAACCCGGTCCGACCCGACCCGGTTCTCACCCGACCCGGTTCTCACGGTTACTGTTTGGAACCGGTTTGTCCCCCGACCCGGCCTGAACCCGATTTTTGGCCACCTCTAGCCGCCATGCCACCAAAGCTTGTGCCTCACGGCCACGTTAAGCCCATGGCATGCCATGGCCTAATGCACATGTTTCGTAATGCGGTATTTGATTTTTCTTTACGTTTTCAATGTCTTATTTGCAAGTTTTTTTTATTATATAACCTAATTTAACTTGTTTATTACTATTGACTTATTGAGTAACACTACAAAAGAATATATTTTATATATATTATTATATATGAATTAGAAATTTGACACCATAAGTCACGCTTTGAAAACGTCATGGCTCCTAAGGCTTGAGGCTTGGCCTCGTCGCCACACCACGCCTCACGCCATTTAGAACCTTGATTATAATCATTGTTTTTTCTCCAAAATGGGGAATCTGTCGGAGATGAAAGTAACTTTTTTTAGGGATTTTAACTTTTGGTTCTCCATCATGGAGAAATTTTGAAGAAGCTGTTGGAGATGCTATTACTAGCGTGGACACACACTGACACACATACACAACACACATACTAAATGCACATACTAAAACACACGCACACGCATAAAACTGAGAATTCACACTAAAACACATAAAATTCTGTACTTTTTATCTCGTTGAGATGGTAGTAGTTAGGCTACATGTTTGAATTGGTCTATCTTTTGTACACAACCGGTATATATAGTTAAGATTGTGTAAGGAGAACTGAGTTTGGTAAAAAGGATGAAAATGATATGAGCTATTGGGTGCATTTTTTATCTGATGGTCGTAAAAACGTGGCAACATTTTCGTAAATAAGTGGAATATCAGGGGCATGTGTAATACTCGCGAAGTTTTCAAGTGTACTCTCTGTAATGTAATAAAATATGCACACGTTTGTCTTTTATTTTTTAGAGTTTTCTTAGAATTTGCCCCTCAACTTGATTTATCACTAATTACCTAACGGTGTTTGCAAAATCTTTTGAATTTCGTCCATCTCGTTCAAATCTGTATGCTTTTCTGTTAACTTCAGTAATATAACAAGCATTTTAGACATTTTAGATTTCCCACTTTTTACATTTTTTTCTTCTAATAAAACTAAAATATGAAGGCTTGATTAGGGATTTCCCCCCCGAGATTTGGGGATGAAAAGGGCTTGATCGGGGCTTTTTGTCGGGTTTAACTAGGTTTTTACAAGTCGGGATCTTTCGGGATAACTGTTTGGGCAAAAAATCACGTCGTATGACTACGACCAAAACAGGTAAGACGCACGTTATAATCCAAATCTTGTATTAAGGTAAGGTCTCGACAAAACATCTGTCGTCTCCCGTAAAAGGTAAGTCGTACGTCCCTCATGACGCTCGACCACTGCGTCGCCCGTCCCGCACAACCGTCACGTAAGACCATGCGACCTCGACCAAAGCTAACGTTAACCATGACCGTTTGTTAAGTGTTTAATGCAGGAGTCAAAGTCATTAAGGAGCAACGGATATAACCGACGCAACCATCAACGATCGATAGCCGTAACGGACGAAGATCATCATGGATATTTACTCTGACAACCGTTACAGACCGTTGCAGACGTTATAGCTGTTAAATGAAGCAATCAATGAGCTAATTAAAGCTCCCGAAGACTATAAAAACCGAGTTCAATCATCATTTCAAGGACCGAACATTGAACATCGAACATCGAACATAATATCGAATATCCGGCAATTAACAATCGAAGCACTACTCAAGAACACCTGAAGTGAAGAACTGTTATTCTAAGTATCGCTCTCGACGCTCGACAACAGCCCTCGACCGACAGTTCACACTTTGTTTCGCACACGACAAACACTTGTTTTTACATTCCAAACACTTGTTCTTTACATTTCGAAGCATTTTCTTCATTTGTATTGTAATCACTGTACGATCGACGCCAATACCGAAGGACATCACCCCTGATTGGCGACCATAGTACAGTGACGACACCCACTGTCGTCCGCAGGTTTTTTCCTCGATTGAGGTTTTTCCTGCGTCATCAAATCCTTTGTCTTATTTGTTTTTCCCTCGTCGCACGTCTCGTCGAAAGATCCTTTCTTTAGTTGATTAAGTCCACATCGACCTTAAGTTGTCCCTTTGGTGCGATTTTTGGCATTAACAGTTTGGCGTCATCCGTGGGACTACATCTAGAAAAATTCCTCGACGAACGTGCACTTTACTGATAGTTTCTTGGAGTTTCTTATATTTTCTATTGCAGGAAAATGGCAGCCCCTGAAAATCCGCAGCAAGCCGTCGCTCAGATGTATCAGGAGCTCGAGGTTGCCAGGAATCAACTCAATGCAATGGCAGAGCAGAATCGAAGAGCAGATGAAGAGACCGCGCGGCTAATGAATCCTTTTGGACCCCAGAATGGTCCTAGACCATTCATCCAGAATCTAGGTCCGAAACCAGGCCCGTCCAAGCAGAATCAGCATCCAGGACCATTCACACAGAATCAGCAGCCGGGTCCGTTCATTACGAATCCCCAGTCTGGGCAAATTCCCCCTCAGCACATACGACCACCACCCTTGAACAATGGATCCCAACCATTGCAAGGTGGCGCCCAGCTGTTTCAGAATGGATCCCAACCGTTTTCTCAACCGTTCTCCCAGTCGGTCCAAAATGGTCCGCAATCTTTCCAGCAGAGATCGCAGCCATTTCAGCATGGGCCGCAATCGTTTCCGAATGGACCGCAACAATTCCACTATGGGTCACAGCCATATTTTGTTCCGTTCAACAGGGACACCAATGGTTCATCGCATGGTAATGGCACTAGTCCAGGGACCAATCCCTCGACAGGGGCAAATCCTGATCTTAACGATCCCGTCGCCCAGCGTTTGAAGATGTTAGAAGACCAAAATGAGCGCGTCCTGTCCTTGCTCGCCAAGTTGCCTGGGACAGCCGTGCCTGTCGACGTCGAACCTCGCTCGGGGTATCAGGCGTCGCCCTTCATCGACGAGATCGCCACCGTCGAGGTCCCAAAGAAGTATAACATTCCTGCCTTCACTCCCAAATATTCGGGTGTGACCGATCCAACCGAGCATGTCGCGCAGTATAAGCAGCTCATGTGGACGATCTCGATTCCACACATGTACCAGGAAGTATGCATGTGCAAGAGTTTCGGGGCGACTCTCACTGGTCCAACTCTCCAGTGGCTGATCAATCTCAAACCCAAATCTATCGGGTCGTTCGCCGAATTGGTCAACCAATTCTTCCGGCAATTCGCCAGCAGTCGTAAGATGGAAAAGCAGACTAGTGATCTGTACTATGTCGTGCAGAAGATCAATGAGTCTATTCGAAGTTATTTCAATAGATTCAATGCCGAAATGATCAGTATCCGCAATTGTGACATCAAAACTGCGATCGAAGCTTATAAGAGTGGTCTAGACGATAGTTCAGGTCTATATATCGATCTGGCCAAGTATCCCCCAGAAACTTTCGAAGACGTACGAGCTCGAACCTTAGCATATATGAGGGTCGAATACGATACAGACTTTCGTCGCAAACACACTGGCGACAAGAAGCCGTTAGGTGTCAAGAAGCCAGAATTCAAGCCGAAAGCCATATCCAGAATAGAGCCAGCGCGTCAGATTTCAAACGTTCGATTCAAGACGAGGCAGAAGCTAAAACTGCGACTAAATTCCCCGTGTACCCCAAGATCTCCTCTTATGGGTTCAAAGGGTCAGCTAAAGACTTAGTCGAAGCTCTGAAGACCACCAAAGCAACCATCCGGTGGCCGAAGAAGTCTGAGTTGGACGATGCTAAGAAGGATAAATCAAAGTGGTGCGACTTCCACGTCGACCATGGTCATGCAACAGATGAATGTATCGCACTCAAGAAGGAATTGACATATCATGTTCCACAAGTGCCCAAGCTTGGAAAGATCATCAATTGCATCACTGGTGGTTCGGACGTGTGTGGTCTGACGTACTCCGCAGCTAAGCGTCATGCCAGTCAAGCGCCCGGCGACCGGCCTATTCCTCGCTCATCCAGACCCAAAGGAGATTTGGAATTAGAAGCCATGAAGATCGTGTTCGACCAAGTCGACCTCGGCGACTCGTACCAAAAGCATCACGACGGGTTGATCATTCAACTCACGATCGGTAATTGTTTAACTCGTCGAGTCTTGGTCGACGGGGACAGCTCAGCAAATGTCATTTTTCTCAACACCATCAAAGCCATGGGAATCGATCGCTCAGAAATCATCCGACGTTCGATGACCTTGGTCGGCTTCAATGGAGAAGCGACAAGCACCTTCAAAGAGATAATATTGCTCGTCTACGCCGGAGGAGTCAACAAGCAAACCAAGTTCAGCGTCATCGACTGTGCGTCGACCTATAACATCATCTTAGGTCGACCATGGATCCATGACATGAAAGCTGTTCCTTCGACGTATCATCAAATGTTGAAATTCCCGACGCCATGGGGAATCCAGGAGATCAAGAGTGAGCCAAAAGTCGCTCGAGAATGCTACAAGTCTACCTTGAAGCCGAGAAAATAAACTGAAGTCGCAAGATCAAGCTCTCGACAGGTTCGTTCTTCTATCCCTAAATTAATATCTTTTCCACAGGGATAAATCTATTATGGTGCCTTGTCGCACGACAACATAGTCAACGCAAGACAGTATTTCACAGGATCGCCATGTCGTTCTGTCGTTTAAAACCTATCTTTTCCTGCCAAAAAGAATAAGGTAGCAAACGACAGGGGGCAAATAGAGAGAGTCTGAAATGGTACGTTCTCTAACTCTTTTTCATATGATTTTTTCTCACAAAACGACTACTGGCTTAAGCATCGGAGGGTCGTTGGCTAGCCGACGACCAACCCCCGACATCGTTTTATCGCAGAATCGCACGACATAAATGATCAGGTCTTTTCTTCCTAGATCATCCCTTACACAGGGGCATACGATACAAATTCATCGTACGATCTCGTCGTACAGCCTAAGCAACTTATCTATTAAGTTTCTTAGCTTTCATACCCTGAATGGATGCTTTAATCGCGTGTTTATATTTGTTTTACGTTCTTACCATCGTATTACAGTAGAGGCCTTAGTCGCATGATTTCTTATGCATCTTACGTTCCATTAATGCGATATTTGTTTACCAAATATATAAAACACAAGTTCAAACAAAAGTTCGAAGTTTCATTTACAAAACTGTCGATTACATTCAAAAGAACTCGACTACCGACGGTCGAGTATACAAAGTTAAAATGGTTCGGCCACCAACGATCGAGACGTGAAAAGACATGGAATTTCCTAAATCTAGAGAGGAGCATCGATCGCGAGCTCTGCCCAGAAATCTCGACCTTCGAAGCCCTGCCAATCCCGAAGAACTGATGCAAGGATCAAACGAGTATATTAGGAGTGATCTTCCAACTCCTTACGCCTCGACATTCTGAAAATATGGCTCTTAAGATTAATGTTAAGGTTGAAGGAAGGAATATATCATTCTCAACGATCGACCTCCACTCCAACATTTCCTCTACCTTCACATATTCAATGAGAGGAAACAGAAGCATCTGCAAATTACAAGAGAAACATACTAAATGCTCAGCGAAAGAACATCGATAACACAAGTTTTGAAAGAAAAACTTACAAAGAACGCCAGTTCGGCTAAACACAGTCCAATCTCTTCGACAGAGATCCTTCGAAAACGCTCCTTGAAAGATAAAGAGCTGATATTTTCCCAGATGCGGAAGTGACTTTGCCCTGACGAGGACATAGTCAATCAGGAGGGTTGACGACAACGCAAAATTGTTCGTCGCCATAAACTCTCCCTCATTCTCTCCCGTCTTTACACCCTCGCCTTTGTCGGCTGACAAAAGGGTCGACGTGGCAGCAAAAAAACATCGTCGCCAGTTGCGCAGTATAAAACATCGTCGCCAGTTGCGCAATATAAAACATCGTCGCCAGTTGCGCAGTATAAAACATCATCGCCAGATGCGCAGTATGAGACATCGTCGCCAGTTGTGCAGTATCTACGGATCTAATCCAATCACTGTCCATAACCAGCATCGCCACCCGCATGAATACGTACCTCTTCTTCCATCCACGGTCGTTGACCGCGATATTTAAAACCAGGGTACGATCACCCTTGAACCTTGAAAACAAACTATAGCGACGGTACCGGTCACTCTTGACCTTATACGCCGTCAGAAGGTCCCTCGCATTCATCGGCGGATTCCAGTTGGAGGTAAGTCATTCGATGATCAAGATAACTCGCCAGAACTGGGGCATCAATTGCCCCGGCGAAAGATCAAATTCACACATGAACTCCTTGACTAAGGGCGAATATGGCCAATGAAAGCCTATTTTGAACGGATATTCGTATATAACAACGTACCCCTCGGGGCACATTTCCGGTCGAACCTTGCCAACCTTACTTACGGTAATCCCCAGGGGAATCCTCGCTAGACTTCTAAAGTCGTCGAGATCTTCTTCGTTTTTAATAGTGCTTCTAGGCTCTGTCGACATTGTGTATCAGAGGACAGAACAAGGTCCTATATAAATCAGTAGAATCTCCTACAAACTATGGAAAGGATTCGGAAAGAATTGGCAGGAAAATCGCAAGAATCGCGGAATAGGAACTCTTGCAGAAAAGAGAAGGAGTCGCTAAGGAAGAATCAGAAAATATCCTTCGATCTCTCCGAAAGCGTAGAAAAGAATGGGTTCTCCAAAATCTCTATTTATGTAAAAGATCGTGCCAAATCGGGTTCTTTGATAAATCAACACGCGTCCACGTCCTTTCGCATACCCATACAAATCTTCGACACTTGTCTTCAACAGCTGGTAAGCATCATCGTGCGTCAGTATGACGTCACAACTTTTCAACTTCTCGTTCAGTTAAAGGCGAACCGGTCTAGTTCCACGACAACCAGGTAAGTCCATCAACCCAGGTCACAAGTCTAAACGTTCGACAAGCAAAATTTAAAACTTAAATTTGACATTCAATTTTCAAATTTTGGGGGCAAACTGTTTGGGCAAAAAATCACGTCGTACGACTACGACCAAAACAGGTAAGACGCACGTTATTATCCAAATCTTGTATTAAGGTAAGGTCTCGACAAAACATTTGTCGTCTCCCGTAAAAGGTAAGTCGTACGTCCCTCATGACGCTCGACCACATCGTCGCCCGTCCCGCACGACCGTCACGTAAGACCATGCGACCTTGACCAAAGCTAACGTTAACCATGACCGTTTGTTAAGTGTTTAATGCAGGAGTCAAAGTCATTAAGGAGCAACAGATATAACCGACGCAACCATCAATGATCGATAGCCGTAACGGACGAAGATCATCATGGATATTTACTCCGACAACCGTTACAGACCGTTGCAGACGTTATAGCTGTTAAATGAAGCAATCAATGAGCTAATTAAAGCTCCCGAAGACTATAAAAATTGAGTTCAATCATCATTTCAAGGACCGAACACCGAACATCGAACATCGAACATTATATCGAATATCCGACGATTAACAATCGAAGCACTACTCAAGAACACCTGAAGTGAAGAACTATTATTCTAAGTATCGCTCTCGACGCTCGACAACAGCCCTCGACCGGCAGTTCACACTTTGTTTCGCACACGACAAACACTTGTTTTTTACATTCCAAACACTTGTTCTTTACATTTCGAAGCATTTTCTTCATTTGTATTGTAATCACTGTACGATCGACGCCAGTACCGAAGGACATCGCCCCTGATTGGCGACCATAGTACAGCGACGACACCCACTGTCGTCCGTAGGTTTTTTCCTCGATTGAGGTTTTTCCTGCGTCATCAAATCTTTTGTCTTATTTATTTTTCCCTCGTCGCACGTCTCGTCGAAAGATCCTTTCTTTAGTTGATTAAGTCCACATCGACCTTAAGTTGTCCCTTTGGTGCGATTTTTGGCATTAACAATAACCTTGCCCCCAAAATTTATGTCTGATTGGGTTTTGAGGCCTAGCTCGGACCGGGCTTCGGGCTAACTAGGAGCAGTGGAGCAGTGTTTTTCGGGCCAAGCTTCGAGGATGGGCTTTCTTGTGTCTACTCCTTAGTCCATGGACGGACCTGGTATAGCGGCCACGGTGGCACGTGCCACCATATTATTTCTCCGACGATCGGTAAAAAACTGTAGGTTCGCGAAAGGCGCAATCGTATCATTTTGGAAGATGCTACCGTATTATTTTGGAAACTTCAAAAAGGTGCAACCGTACATCGTAATCAACCAAATAACAAAAAAAAACCTCTTAAAATCAACCAAAAAAGCGAAAAAAAACTCTTAAAACCAATCAAAAAAACCGGGAAAAATAACTCAAAATCGATAAAAAAAAAACTTTAAAAACTCTCGAAACAGTGGAATTAGACTAAAAATACATCAAACAATATTGAATGTCGGTAAAAAGATGAATACACGTCAAAAAAATTGTGCTTTTTATAACTATTTTTATCTATAAAATATAATGTCACTGTATGAAAAAATTTCCAACGTAATCCTCCCCATTCTTATGCTAAGCACATCTTACAAACTAGATTACAATCTTTCAAATGAGTTGTGTAATAATTTACCATTTTTATCTCATCTTTCTTGACTTGTATTTTGATATAACTTTAAAAAGTAATTTTTTGCACATTCAAATTTTAGCATGTTCCAATCTAATATCCTGTAAAAACAAACACCTGTATTATTTATTATACCAAATCAAGAGGGAAAGTGAAAATAATGAGTTTGGGCGGGGTAGATTGGAACATTGAAAAAGTGGGGTGTACGTGTCAAGCGTGGATGATAGAGAATAGGAGGGGTCTACAAATCCAAAATATTCCCCCTAATTTGGACTAAATGCCGTATACCTTTATTACTTCATTTTTCACCTTTCTTTTTTCTTTTTTCAAAATATGCAATACAAACTTAAATAAAATTACTAAACCTATATTATTATTGAAATAAAAAGTAACTTAAAATATTGTAAATTTAAGTATTATTGTTAACTCATATCAAACGCCATTTGTGGGGTGAGGGTGATGGTGAGGGTGAGATTACAAGGATTGATCCTTATTTTCTTTATTAATATCAGTTTGAAAGCCTTATAAAATTGTGTCATTTTGTAACAGTTTTGATCCCTACTCCTAACGGTCGTTAACGTTTTTTCGTTAAGTCCAGTTAGATTAGGTGTATTTTAGCCATCATAATTTTTTTTGTCAATCATGCTACCACCCGGATAACTATGGGTTTTTTAATCATATGAACCAGATTTATAATGACAAAAATGCCCCTGATATTAATTGGACTTGACAGACTTGACGAAAAAAGTTAACGGTCGTTACGAGAAGGGGCCAAAACCTTTTCCAAATGACATATGTTAAGAACCAAAGACGGGTTTTCGAGTTTTAGTAACTTAATCCGGACATTCATATGCATATAAATACGATATACACACATACATCTTCTATCATGCATATGCGGTTAGCTAGCAACCAACACACATACATGCATATATACGTATAAACATAAGAATACATGCACAAATATACATATACAAACACATAGAGGGAGGTTCAGGGGAAAACCTCAAAAAGAGAAAACTGAAGAATACGCTCGTGATCCTTCATCTGGACGGTATGCACTTATGCATACAGGTAAATTATGTTGTTTGGTTTTTATGCACTTGTGCATATGCACAAATACATGTTACAAATTATTTGTATGCACAAGTGCATACCGTCTAGATGAAAGGCTACTAAAGTGTTCTTCAGTTTTCCCTTTTTTTGAAGTTTTCCCCTGAACTTGACCCTATACACATATACATGCATATATATATATATATGCATGATTGTGTGAGAAGAATTGAAGACTAGTTAGTTGATCAGACGGTATATAAGAAGGATCTGAATTTTTAATTATGTTTAATTTCAACTCCACCATGCATGTACACATGAATATATATAAACATACACATACTTACATATTTACATGCATACATATGTATATGTATAATATATATACATGTATGTACTTATACATAGGCAATACACATGTACACATATAGATACACGCATACATACATATCTAGACACACAAACATACATACATATATAGATATACACACACAATCACTTATATGCATACAACATATACGGATAGTATAGTACACATACACATACACACCCATATATATACGCATACATATAGAGATATCCACATATACACATACACATACACACATATGAACCAAATTAGACAAAATAGTGCCCATAAAACCTCAAATGGGTACCAAAAACAAGAAAAAAACCATGAGCCATTGGTAATCCGTCGCAAATCACCGACGAATAACCCAAATCTGTCGATAATTTGCGACGGATCACCGAAGGCCACACGAATTAAAAAAATATAAAATAAAATAAATAAACTTCTGACGGCTTACCAATGGATATTTATTTAAAAAAAATGCAAAAATAAGATAATATTCCAGCTGTCGGTGATCCGTCAGAAATGTGTATTTTCACCGACGGATTACTGATGGATTTTATGTTCGTCGGAAAAAAGTATCAGCCGGTGAACGGAAAACAAGATTAAAAAAACCCGTAGGCACCATCTCCTATAAAGGTGTACATACACAATCATTGTCACAAACTAGATACCAGGTCATTGTCATAAACTGAAGGTTCCATATGAGTTGAGAGCAAAAATGGAAGAAATTGTCAGAGAAATGGAGGGAGCAGGTGTTTGGGCAAAAAAATCACGTCGCTCGATCGTGACCAGAACAGGTAGGACGTATGACTAGGGACTATATCTTGTATTAAGATAAGGTTTCGACAAAGACCAGAGCACCATCGTCGTCCCTCATAAAGGGTAAGTCGAGAGTTCCTTACGACGCTCGACCATAGCGTCGCCCGATCCGCACGACTGTTATATAAGGACGTGCGACCTCGACCAAAGCTAACGTTAACCATAACCGTTTGTTAAGTGTTTAATGCAGGAGTAAAAGTCATTAAGGAGCAACGACTATAACCGACGCAATCATTAAACAGCCGGCGACCGTAACGGACGAAGATCATTACTCCGGCGACCGTTTCCAACCGTTAAGGCCATCAAAGGAGCATTCATGGATGAAGCTAAGGACGCGAAGACTATAAATATCAAGCTCAATCAAAATTTCAAGACATCGAATATCCGGCGATTAACAACCGAAGCAATATTCAAGAACACCTGAAGTGAAGAACCATTATTTTAAGTATCGCTCTCGACACACGACAACAGCCCTCGACCAGCAGTTCACACTTTGTTTCATACACGACAAACACCTATTTTTACATTCAAACACTTGTACTTTACATTTCGAAGCATTTTCTTCATTTGTATTGTAATCTCTGTACGATCGACGTCAGTATCCAAGGACATCGCCCCTGATTGGCGACCATAGTATAGCGACGACACCCCCTGTCGTCCGCAGGTTTTTTCCTCGATTGAGGTTTTTCCTGCGTCATCAAATCCCTTGTTTCTTTATTTTATTTATCGTCGCACGTCTCGTCGAGAGATTCTTTCTTTAGTTGTTTAAGTCCACATCGACCTTAAGTTGTCCCTTTGGTGCGATTTTTGGCATTAACAGTTTGGCGCCATCCGTGGGACTACATCTAGAGAAAATCCTCGACGAACGTGCATTCTACTAATAGTTTCTTGGAGTTTCTTCTATTTTCTGTTGTAGGAAAATGGCAGCCCCTGGAAATCCGCAGCAAGCCGTCGCTCAGATGTATCAGGAGCTCGAGGTTGCCAGGAATCAACTCAATGCAATGGCAGAGCATAATCGCAGAGCAGCTGAAGAGATCGCGCGGCTAAGGAATCCTTTTGGACCTCAGAATGGTCCTAGACCATTCATCCAGAATACAGGTCCGGGACCAGGCCCGTCCGCACAGAATCAGCATCCAGGTCCATTCATGCAGAATCAGCAGCCGGGTCCGTTCATTTCGAATCCCCAGTCTGGGCAGATTCCCCCTCAGCACATCCGACCACCACCCTTGAACAATGGATCCCAACCATTGCAAGGTGGCGCCCAACCGTTTCAGAATGGATCCCATCCGTTTTCCCAGCCATTCCAAAGTGGTCCGCAACCTTTCCAGCAAGGATCGCAATCTTTCCAGCAGAGATCGCAGCCATTTCAGCAGGGACCACAATCGTTTCAGAATGGACTGCAGCAATTCCACTATGGGTCGCAGCCATATTTTGTCCCGTTCAATGGGGACACCAATGGTTCGTCGCACGGTAATGGCACTAGTCCAGGGACCAATCCCTCGACAGGGGCAAATCCTGATCTTAACGATCCCGTCGCCCAGCGTTTGAAGATGTTAGAAGACCAAAATGAGCGCGTCCTGTCCTTGCTCGCCAAGTTGCCTGGGGCAGCCGTGCCTGTCGACGTCGAGCCTCGCTCGGGTTATCAGGCGTCGCCCTTCATCGACGAGATCGCCACCGTCGAGGTCCTAAAAAAGTATAACATTCCTGCCTTCACTCCCAAGTATTCGGGTGTGACCGATCCAACCGAGCATGTCGCGCAGTATAAGCAGCTCATGTGGACAATCTCGATTCCGCACATGTACCAGGAAGTATGCATGTGCAAGAGTTTCAAGGAGACTCTCACTGGTCCAGCTCTCCAGTGGTTGATCAATCTCAAACCCAAATCTATCGGGTCGTTCGCCGAATTGGTCAACCAATTCTCCCGGCAATTCGCCAGCAGTCGTAAGATGGAAAAGCAGAGTAGTGATCTGTACTATGTCGTGCAGAAGACCAATGAGTCTATTCGAAGTTATTTCAATAGATTCAACGCCGAAATGATCAGTATCCGCAATTGTGACATCAAAACTGCGATCGAAGCTCATAAGCGTGGTCTAGACGATAGTTCAGGTTTATATATCGATCTGACCAAGTATCCCCCAGAGACTTTCGAAGACGTCCGAGCTCGAACCTTAGCATATATGAGGGTCGAAGACGACGCAGCCTTTCGTCGCAAACACGCCGACGACAAGAAGCCGTTAGGTGTCAAGAAGCCAGAATTCAAGCCGAAAGCCATATCCAGAATAGAGCCAGCGCGTCAGATTTCAAACGTTCGTTTCAAGACGAAGGCAGAAGCTAAAACCGCGACTAAATTCCCCGTGTACCCCAAGATCTCCTCTTATGGGTTCAAAGGGTCAGCTAAAGACTTAGTCGAAGCTCTGAAGACCACCCAAGCAACCATCCAGTGGCCGAAGAAGTCTGACTTGAACGATGCTAAGAAGGATAAATCAAAGTGGTGCGACTTCCACGTCGACCATGGTCATGCGACAGATGATTGTATCTCACTCAAGAAGGAGTTGGCATATCATGTTCCACAAGGTAATCTCAAAGATATTATTGATAATGTCGTTATTAACAGCCGTCGACCGTCGACTCCCGAGCATGCAAAAGTTGTCAATTAAAATCCCCTACGCCATTGGGAATCCTGAAGATCGAGAATGAGTCGAAACGTCGCTATGGTGCCCTGTCGTACGACGACATGATCAATCACAGACAGTATCTCATCGGATCGTCGTGTCGTCCTGTCATTTAAAACCTATCTTTCTTTCCAAAAAGAATAGGATAATAAATGACAGGGGGGCAATACCCCATGAAGGAGAAAGGTATGATTTCTAACTCTTTTCCATACAAATTTTTCTCACAAACAGCTACTGACTTAAGCATCGGAGGGTCGTTGGCGAGCCAACGACCAACCCTCGACATCGTTTTATCGCAGGATCGCACGACATAGACAATCAGGTCCATGACTTGATCACACCTTACAGCTAGTCGAACGACTTGGTCGCACGATCGCATAGACGGCTTCGCGTTTTGAATAAATACCTTAGTCGCATGTATTGGTATTTGATTAGCATACATTCTAAACGAATGCCTTATTTTTTCTTTCTTATACCCTGTATGGATGCTTTGATCGTATGTTCTCATATTTTATAAGTGCCTTGGTCGCATGATTTCTATGTATCTTATGTTCAATCGATGCGATAGTTGTTTACCAATAAAGTTCAAACAAAAAAAGTGCATTCATCAGAAAAATTGTCAAAAACGCGCTCGACCACCAACGGTCGAGCAGTAAAACAAAAAAGAAAGAGAAAATTCTTAAACTAAAGAAGGAGCATCCGCTGCATCCTTGCCTGAAGCCTCATCTTGAGGACCTTTGCCTACCATCTCTTCCTCGACGTCCTTCTCATCATCTGAGTCCAGATCCCTCTCGGTCCCGACGCCATTCAAATAAATGTCCAGTTCCTCCTTTGCAGAGGCAAGAGGATCTTTTCCCAGCAAATGCCGCCGCATGATAGCAGCCCGAGCAGTCAAACGAGCTATGGCAAAAACAGACTTACCCCCGTCTTTAGCAGCCCGCACTTCTTTCTCCAAACTCTCCACCTTAGACTTATAATCCTCAGCCTCTTTCGAAACAGCAGCCAAGGATTCCTTAATCTTTTCCATCTCCTCCCTTTGCTCGGCAGTCATG
Organism: Saussurea involucrata; assembly: GCA_033807775.1. Lineage (NCBI taxonomy): Eukaryota > Viridiplantae > Streptophyta > Magnoliopsida > Asterales > Asteraceae > Saussurea > Saussurea involucrata. Next base: position 64,522,531 of record CM066316.1, read on the forward strand.
GACAAGGACTGCGTCAAACGATGGCTAAGATCCTCCTTCGCATGATTAACGATCTCCATATGTTTTAAAGCGTCAGCAAGACGCTTCGATAGATCCTCCGTGCGACCAGTAGCATCGTTTGCTCGATCCAATGCTGCATTATCCCTTTCGCACGCAACAGACAAGAGATCTTTCACCTTCGCCGTTCCACTTCGCAAGGCCAAGGAAGCTTGAAGTGCCTGCGAAATCATAAAAGACAGACATCATCAGTGGACAACGACAACGACAACGACAACGACAACGAAGTCTGGGCGTAGACAAACTAAGTCTTGAAAGAAAGACTTACCATGAACACCAAGCCGGCTACATGGGCACCCGTCTCCTCGATAGGAAACCCCTCAAAACGCTCCCTGAAAGATGGAAGCAGGAATTTATCCAGGTGAGGGAACAGGTTCGTCCCGTCTAGGACATTACCTGTCATAAAGTCCGATGGCAGCGTAAAGTTGACCGTCGTGACCTTCTCCCCTCCCGTCGAGTGTTCCTTGCCCTTGTCGGCTGACAAAGGATTCGGCGCGACAGACGGGGACTTCACCGTTTTTGCCGGAGGCGCAGAATTGATGGGTGTCGCTGCAATCACCTTCTTGGGAGATGCGACCCCTACCTCTTCAGGTGTAACGACTCTCGACGAGTCATTAACCCCCGCCGACGACTCCTCGGAGTCGTCGTCCTCGTCTTCTTCGGAATTTCAGGGCCAACAGACATGGCTTTTAGCCTCTTCTCTCTACCCTGACGAGAACGCTCCAGCTCAGCTGCTCTCTTAGCAGAAACATTCAACACTTTAGGTTGAGACTCTCCTGGAAAAAAGGAATGTCATAAAGCACGCAAAGAAAAAAGACTCGAGGTAACATAGGAAGAAAAGAAAAGTAAAGCTTACCCGTCATCCCTCTCCTTCCTCTCGACTTATCTTCCTCCTCTTCTCTTCCTTTCTCTTCACACTTCTCCCCTGGTTCTCTCCTGAAGATTCTAAATCGTCGTCATCCGTCGAGTGTCGCACGACGAAAGACCTTTTGGCGACGCTAAATTCTAAAAACGAATTGATCTTCGCTTGAGAGTTAGCGTCTGGCTTCACGACCTCGAATTTTATGGCTGTCAACATACAAAAAACAAGTTAAAAATCATATGTAAATCATCTACAACGCACGCTAGATGAAATGACGAGGCTTACCCGACATATTCCAGCCCGTCCTAATCCACTCACTCTCGGAGTCAAGAGACAACTTACGCACGAATACATATCGAGTCTTCCACCCACGGTCATTCACAGCTGTCCCTAAAACCAGAACACTATCACCCTTGAGCCTAGAGTGTATGCTACATCGATGACAACTATCCTTCTTGGCCTGATAAGCCAAGAGAAGATCACGTACACCCATAGGATTCCCCCATCCTCTCGACAAACGCTCAATCACTTGAATAACTCGCCAGAATTGGGGCATTAATTGGCCTGGTGCTAAATCGAACTCCAGCATAAAAGCTTTGGCTAGAGGCGAATACGGCCATTCAAAGGCTATCTTAAAAGGGTATTCATAGATCACGATGTACCCCTCAGGACATTCATTTGAGCGGATCTGGCCCGGACGAATCAATTCGATCCACGCAAGAATTTTTGCTAACTTTCTAAATTCACGGAGGTCTGATAGCTCTTGAATAACACTCTCAGGATCCCTCGACATTTCTAAACACAAAATTTACAGGAGTCAAAGAAATTGTACCTTACTTATAGTCGCGCTAGACCCCGGAGAACCTAATCAAATCATAGAATTTAACAAATTTGGAAAGGATCCGGCGAAAAATGGCAAGGAAATCACAGCACAAACCCTTCAAAGGCGAAACAAGGAAGGATTTGTCATATCTTTTACTTATACGAACAAACCGAATTCCTTGATGATCAACACGCGTCCATGTCCTTTCGTATATCCGCCCGGATCTTCGACACTTGTCTTCGACAGCTGGTAAGCATCATCATGTGTCAGTATGACGTCACAACTTTTCAACTTCTCGTTCAGTTAAAGGCGAACTGGTCTAGTTCCACGACAACCAGGTAAGTCCCTCAACCCAGGTCACAAGTCTAAGCGTTCGACAAGCAAAATTTAAAACTTAAATTTGACATTCAATTTTCAAAATTTGGGGGCAAACTGTTTGGGCAAAAAAATCACGTCACTCGACCGCGACCAGAACAGGTAGGACGTATGACTAGGGACTATATCTTGTATTAAGATAAGGTCTCGACAAAGACCCAGAGCACCATCGTCGTCCCTCATAAAGGGTAAGTCGAGAGTTCCTTACGACGCTCGACCATAGCGTCGCCCGATCCGCACGACTGTTATATAAGGACATGCGACCTCGACCAAAGCTAACGTTAACCATAACCGTTTGTTAAGTGTTTAATGCAGGAGTAAAAGTCATTAAGGAGAAACGACTATAACCGACGCAATCATTAAACAGCCGGCGACCGTAACGGACGAAGATCGTTACTCCGGCGACCGTTTCCAACCGTTAAGGCCATCAAAGGAGCATTCATGGATGAAGCTAAGGACGCGAAGACTATAAATGTCAAGCTCAATCAACATTTCAAGACATCGAATATCCGGCGATTAACAACCGAAGCAATATTCAAGAACACCTGAAGTGAAGAACCATTATTTTAAGTATCGCTCTCGACACACGACAACAGCCCTCCACCAGCAGTTCACACTTTGTTTCATACACGACAAACACCTATTTTTACATTCAAACACTTGTACTTTACATTTCGAAGCATTTTCTTCATTTGTATTGTAATCTCTGTACGATCGACGTCAGTATCCAAGGACATCGCCCCTGATTGGCGACCATATTATAGCGACGACACCCCCTGTCGTCCGCAGATTTTTCCTCGATTGAGGTTTTTCCTGCGTCATCAAATCCCTTGTTTATTTATTTTATTTATCGTCGCACGTCTCGTCGAAAGATTCTTTCTTTAGTTATTTAAGTCCACATCGACCTTAAATTGTCCCTTTGGTGCGATTTTTGGCATTCACAGCAGGGTTGTGGTTTGATAGAAATTGAGGGAGAGGGAGGGTGTGGAGGAGGGAAATCGATGGTTAAGGGAGGAAGGGTGGAGGCGCCAGTGAGGACTGAGGACGATCCTGGAGGTGGCCTGAGATATCAAAGGAGATCGCATACAAGGGGAGGGGGGACCAACGAGATATCTCTGAAGTTATCTCCCTCTCTATTTGTCTCAATCTCTCTGTATCTATCTATGTATATGTATATGTATGTATGCAGGTGGATAAAAAGGAGAAGAGTAAATTACAACACAGGTCCTGTGGTAAGGGAGGAAGGGTGGCCGCCGGTGGCCTGAAATCAAAGGCGTTCAAGCGGCGGTGGAAGGCGCCAGTGGTTTGTTTTGCTAGGGTTGTTGATATTTCAATATATATATATATATTAATATAATAGTATGTTGATCCAAACCCTTCAGTGATTTGATAATGACCCTCAGAATTACTTAGTGAAATTGTAAGTAAATTGTATGTATTAATGTTTTGCCATCTATGAAAAATATACTAAGTTTGTTTAGTATCGCTAATGGAAACATGTGCTTTAACTTATACTTCAGCGATACACGTACATCAGTGAGCCCTGAGCATGTTCAGTCTCACTGTTGATCGATGATAGTTCTATTTATAGCTGTTTACTTATGATCCCTGAAGACAAGATTCGCGACAATTAAGTTCAAAGCTGAAATCGAAGACCAAGCTGAGGAACGAGTGACTAAGTCTACTAGTGACCTGATGCCGATATCAGCGAAGCCATGACTTGTCCATTTTACGCGAAGTTTCAAGTAGAAGACTTTAGCAAGAGTTGAACTTTATCATTCGCTGATAAAGATCTATTCAGCGATCGCTGATCATGAAGCGTGTTCTACAAGTTACTTTTGTCTTATCTTCTTGCACGCCTTCGTATGATTTGTCAGAAGGACATCCCTTTGTCCAGGATCGTACAAACCACTCTGCCAACTACACTGTTCATCATGCGGCCAAAAGGGACGGTTGCTAAAGCCAAATCCATGCAACCAACCAGACGCTGCTACGTGCAAGGTTATACTGACTTGAATTTAATGCATGCAGTATAAATAGGAAACCTACATCATTCTTGAAGTTCTCTTCCTCGCTGAACTACTTAGTGCAAGAAAATCCTTCCTTAGGTTTTCTTATTTTCTCTCTATCTTTTCTAGTGCAAGAAATATGTGTGATTCTCATAGCTTGTTTAGATTAGGTTTTGAACTTGATCTTATTCCGCAACAAACTGTAAATTGTTTGATATATATCAATAAACAATTTAGAAAGATAAAAATATGTGTTTGTATTTAACCCCCCCCCCTTTTCTACAAACTTGTATAACCCTTCGGGACCAACAAGTGGTATCAGAGCAGATTGTTTAATCCCATAAATAAGATCTTGCTTATACTCTCTTCCTTGCTATTTCTTCAGTATGGCAAATAACACAAACACTAATTACATAGATAATGGCTCTCTTGCCAAACCACCTCGATTTAGCAAAGATAACTTCAATCTTTGGAAAAATCGAATGATGATTTTCTTGGAAGGTGTAGATCCCACTATACCTTACTACATTGAAATGGACCTTATGTTCCACATGTGGTTCATGGTGTTGTTCCAGCCACTACGACTACTCTTGCTGTTCCTGAACGAACAATCATCAGAGAAGTCTCTTAGTGGACTGAAGAAGACAAGAAGAAAGTGGCCATCGACACTAAGGCCAGATCCATCATCTCCATGTCTCTTCCTGATGATGTATACCATTCCATCATGAATCTAAAGAGCTCAAAAGCCATGTGGGACATTATATGTGTTCAATATGAAGGTACTGCTGAAGTCCAAGACTCTAGAAGAATAAACCTAGTAAGGCAGTATGAAAATTTCATCTGTGGTAAGAATGAAACTCTTTCTGAAGTACATCAACGTTTGTTTAATTATAGACTTAAAAACTGTTGGTAAGACCTACGCTAATTCTGAGATCCTGACAAAGTTCTTAGAATGTTTACCTGAAAGTTGGGACAACTATACCATGTGTCTTAAACTATCAAAGGATCTAAAATATATGACCCTCTATACCTTATTTGGCACTATGCTCAATCATGAGCAGTCGTGTCAACTTAAGAAGAATCTTGTCAAAAATTCTAAAAGTACACCTGTTGCTTTACTCTCAGAGTCAGTGCCTACTCAGCGATCCACTCTCACGATCACTGAAATAGAATATAACTCTGATGATTCATCAGAAGCTGATCCTTCAGAACTTGATGAATCTCTAGCACTCCTGACAAATTCTTTCAGTAGATTCGCTAGAAAGAGTAACTTCAGAAGAACTAAACCTCTTTCTCTCACTGACAAGCCTAAATCTACTCCTGTTGATAAGCCTACTGCTACCTGCTTTAACTGTGAAAAAGTAGGACACTTTGCAAGTGAATGCAGGTCAAAGAAAGCATTCAAACCTTCTTCTTCATCCCACACGAAACCTTTTACTCCTAGAAGTAAAGATGACAAGTACCAAAGGCTCAAAGAAAAGTACGAAAAATGAAGAGCAACAAGAAGAAAGGAAAAGGTCTGATCGCTGAAGATCATGACTGGGCTGAGTCTGATGAAGAATCAGATTCAGATGAAGAAGATGAGGCCAACCTCTGTCTTATGGCCGAAATCAAACTGAAATTCCATCTACTTCTGCCTCTACCTCTCAGGTATCTCTCTCTCCTACTCTTTCTCCAGCTCTCACTGAAGCCGATAGACTTCGTGTTATCGATATTTTTACTATTGATTTATATGATGCCATGAATGGCAAGACCAAAGATGAAAAATTTAACTTGGACTTAACTGAACAACTTAAAAACTGTCATTTAAAAATACAAGAGTCTTAAAACATAGAAGAAAACTTGAAAGATCAGGTTTATGTGAATCAAGTCATAAGTATCGAGCATGAACAAGCTATCGCTGATCAGAAAGCTGAAAAAGATACTATTGAAGGATGGTATATATCCTCAGCAAAGATCACTGAGATTATATGTGCTCAAATCCCTGCCAAAGACAAAAGTGGTATTGGTTACAAAGCTGACGCTGAAGAACCAACCACTGACCGTTCCATGCTTAAGTTTGGAATGTTCGTGTCTTCTATCCCTGACAGCTCGTCATCTCAGTGCTATTCTTCTTCTAAAACTCCCATCCCTGAGGATAAACCTACCTTAAATTCTAAACTTAAAGGTAAAGAAAAAATCTTTGTTCAAAAACCTCATAAGGGTACCAAAGTACCACAGCTGAAAACTTCTAAACCTTCAGCTAATCATCCTTCTTCTTCAAAACTTAAGATCCCTGAACATGTTCAATGATCTACTCCTAAACTCAGAGTGGATGTAATTGGCAAGAAATCAGAAGAACCAAAGGTCCTCCGATAGCTGATGTCAAAGGTATTCTTGGTACAGGCCCTGCCCATTTGAAACTGTCAAATAAATTTGCCTATGGTCCTAAAGCTACTTTTAGCTATAGGATATGTTATCACTGTGGACTTACCGATCACATTGCTAGTAAGTGCCCTACAACCACCAAAGCTGAGAAATTAGCTAAGGTGAAGATCAATGCCCCCAAGGCAAAGAAGACCATCCCTGGTGCAGATCAGGCTAAGGTGAAAACTACCACTGAGGTTAAGAAATTAACCAAGGTGAAGATTAATCTTGACGCTGAGTCATCAGATGCTGCGAAGATCGCTGCTCCTTCTACATCCTCTACCACTGACAAGTGTGGACCCATCGTAAAATGGGTGCCCATTCCAAACTAATATTCCTTTATTTGCAGGTCTCGAAGGGTATCTGGTATCTCGATGGTGGATGCTCTAGACACATGACCAGAAAAAGAAACCTGCTAACTCAGTACAAGGAAGAGAAAGGTCCCTCAGTGACCTTTGGAGGAAATGGTAAAGGATATACCCTAGGGTTTGGTGTACTTTATAATGGTACTACCACCTTCAGAAGAGTCGCATACATTGAAGGACTGAAGCACAATCTTCTTAGCATCAGTCAGCTATGTGACAAGGACTTCAAGGTCTGCTTCACTAAGGAAGCATGTTTCGTCACTAACAGAAAGAGAAAGTTGTTCTCAGTGGATATCGTTTAGAAAATGTTTTATGTAATAAATATGGACTCAACAACCACTGAAAACTCTTGTTTTCTCTCCAAATCCTCTACTGATGTCAACTGGCTATGGCATAAGAGGCTCTCTCATCTCAACTTCAAGATGCTGAATACTATTTATTCAAAAGAGTTGGTCACTGGTCTTCCTCAACACTCATACGCTAAGGAATCACTTTGTTCAGCGTGTGAGAAAGGAAAACAAACAAAAGCAAGCTTCAAGACCAAGAAAGTATCTTCAGTGACATCTCCTCTTCAACTTCTCTACATGGATTTGTTTGGCCCCGTCAACATTCAATCCATCGCTGGAAAGAAATATACACTAGTTATTGTGGACGAATTCTCTCGCTACACCTGGGTGATGTTTCTCCGTGCTAAGAGTGACACCTCAGAAGAACTCATATCTTTTGTCAGGAAAATGGAAGTCCTGAACAACCTTATTGTTCGCTCAATAAGGAGTGATCATGGGACTGAATTCAAAAATAGCTCCCTTGATAACTTCTTTGAGAGTAAGGGTATTTCTCATAACTTTTCATCAGTGAGAACATCACAACAAAATGGCGTCGCTGAAAGAAGAATCCGAACGATCATCGAAGCTGCTCGTTCAATGCTCAGCGATTCTCATCTTCCAAATCAATCCTGAGCAGAAGCTGTCAACGCTGCGTGTTTTACGCAGGAATAGATCGATGATTGTCAAGAGATTCAAAAAGACTGCCTATGAACGTTTTCATGGAAGAAATCCATCTATCAACTTTCTTCACATCTTTGGTTGTCAGTGCTTCATCTTAAACAATAGAGATGCTCTTGGAAAGTTTGATCCCAAAGCTGACGACGGAATATTTCTTGGATATTCCTCTATATCCAAAGCCTTCAGAGTCTTCAACAAGCGAAGACAAATTGTAGAAGAAACTATTCATGTCACCTTTGACGAATCCCGTTCAGTGAACTCAAGACTCGCTGTTGATAATGAAGAACTTAATCAGTGGATGTTTTCTCACTTTGGGGATTCAGAAGCAAATCTTAACCCTGACCCTCAAGTCAACAATCCAACCGCCGATGATGATCCTATCATCAATCCCAGCATGCAGACAAGTGAAGCTGATTCCTTCTCTTGGATTTAGATGTTCCCATCAACACTATACCTGCTTCTGAACCATCAACATCTAATTTTCCATCGACTTCTCAGCAAATAGTAAATGAAGTTTCATATAAACCTCTGCCTATCTTGCCTGAATTACCTGAAATCGCTGAAGCTTCTTCTTCAGCACATCCAGTAGTTCACTCTAAGTCAGCGACTCATGCTCCTTCTCAGCGATGAACTATAAATCACCCCATTGATCAAATTCTTTGTGATCCAAACGCAAGTGTTCAGACTCGACACAATGCAGGTAACATTTGTTTATACGTTAATTTTATTTCACTGATTGAACCAAACAAGGTTGATGATGCCCTCAGAGATACGAACTGGGTCAGCACTATGCAAGAAGATCTCACAAAATTCGAAAGAAACAAAGTTTGGAATCTTGTTCCAAGTTCATCTAACAAGTCAGTGATAGGCACTAAGTGGGTCTATCGAAACAAGTTAGATGAACATGACACTGTAACCCGCAACAAAGCTCGTCTAGTTGCTCAGGGATACAGACAAGAGGAAGGCATAGACTACGATGAAATGATTGCCCCTGTGGCAAGACTCGAAGCAATTCAACTCTTTCTAGCCTATGCAGTTCACAAAGACTTCAAAGTTTATCAAATGGATGTCAAGTCAGCGTTTCTCAATGGAAGCCTGAATGAAGAAGTCTATGTCGAACAACCACCAGGATTTTCAGATCCTAAGCATCCAGGTTATGTCTATAAGCTGGATAAGGCACTCTATGGTCTGAAACAAGCACCACGTGCATGGTATAACACTGTATCCTCTTTTCTCCTTATTGAAAAATTTGAGCGTGGTAAAATCGACAACACTCTATTTTTCAGGAAAGTAAAAGGTCATATCATTCTTGTTCAAATATATGTCGATGACATTATATTTGGTTCTACTAACCCTTCTCTATGTACTCGTTTCGTTGAAAGAATGAAATCTGAATATAAAATGAGTATGAACTGACTTACTTCCTTGGACTCCAAATCAAGCAGAATGATAAGGGTAATTTTATCCACCAAGGTAAGTATGTTAAAGATATGCTGAAAAAATTTGATTTAACTCAAAGCTCAGCTATGAAAACCCCTATGGCACCTCCACTGACACTTAACAAAGATCCTTCAGGGAAGCGTGTTAATGTCACTGCCTACAGAGGGATGATCGGCTCTCTTCTTTATCTTATAGCTAGCTGTCCTGATATTATGTATGCTACTTGTTTATGTGCACAATATCAATCTGAACCCAGAGAATCACATCTGATCGCTGTAAAGCGAATTTTCAGATATCTGAAGGGTACACCTATTAATGCAAAAATCACCCAAAAGGATAACTTGAGATTGATGTGGAACTTTTAACAACTAAGGAAAAGGATCCCGGGACAACAACCCAATCGCGATAAAAGTAAATAAGACAGGAGAATTGGTGACACGGAAAACCCAAACAATGGAAAAAACCGCGGTCGACTTGTTAGAGCCGACGATGCAATATGATCGCCAAACAGGGGCGAAAGTCCTTATGTAACAAGTATTTTGTGTACAACATATTACAATAAGAGAAAAAATAAACTTAATCGTAAGAAAAAGTCGTGCGTCGTGCGAAAATCGTGCGAAATAAGCTGTTGTCGTGGGATTCGAACTGCTGTCGTGCGAAACTTGATGCGTGTTCGAATGCTTCGCTGATCGCTATAATATTGCGTTAGAAATGTAGGTGAGAGCGCAGATGTATTGAGTTCAGATGTGTAGCTCTGTAATAGATGTCTTTTTCGGATATGGAGCAGGTCTTTATATAGCTTTCGTCGGCAATTAATGTGTCTTGATGACTTATTTTGTAACCGTTGTTGGGTCTTGAATGTCATTAAGAGCTCGTCCGCTACTGGCCGTTATGCAATGATTGCTTGTGGACCTGCATTAATGAACAAAAGAAACGGATGTTGACTGTTAACGGTTAGTATAATCGTACGACCATCTTGAGTCTCGTGCGTCGGTCGTATGAAACATACGACCATCACGAAAGTGTACGACCAAATGTTCATTTGTAAATAACCTGCAAGACCTTATCTTAATACAAGAGTGGTCTTATATAAATGTTATTTGAGTTATCTATCGTCGGTCGTGAGATGCGAATTTTTGACCAAACAGTTTGCCCCCAAAATTAGAATTTAGGCGTGAAATTCGAATTTTAAATCCGACGAAGTGATTTGACACGTGTCGTATGGGGAGAGAGTATGGTCGAATCCCAACCGTCTTGGTTTGATTCGGACTGAGGGAGACGAAAAGGTCGTGACGTCATGGCAACGTGTCAGAGGCGTGGAGCCGTTAGAGGACAGGTGTCGTTCATCAGCATGATGCATGCGAAAAGGTGATGTACAGCTGTCGACGATCCACCGGATCGACCTGACACGACGTTGCTATAAATATCGCGATTCTGGAGATCACTTCCTTTTTCACGTTTGAGATATTTACAGTAAGGAATTTTCAGAGAGTTTTGGAGAGATTCTGCTGCCTGTTTGCTATAAATCAAAAAAGTTCGTTCGATCTTTTCATCATTTCTCATAATGTCGATAGAACCTGCGAGCATCATCAGTGGTCAAGAAGGCCCGTCGGCTTTTCGGATGTTGTCGGGCATCCCGGAGGCTCTGCATATATATTCGCCGGGCCAATTCCGGCCGTCCGAGTGCCCGAATGGGCATTTCATTTTATACGAGTACCCATTCAAAGTGGGTTTCAAGTGGCCGTTCTCCCCATTGGTTAGGGAGTTCTTGGGCAAGTTCCATCTTTCTCCTGCCCAAATGATGCCCAGTTCTGGCGATTCGTCTGTGTGATCGATAGGATCACCTGCGAGTGGACGAATCCGTTCACAGTGGAGGACCTTCTGTCCTCCCACATGGTTAAGGTGGGCAACTACCACCGATACAGCCTGTTCTCCAAGTACAGGGGAGCTCAGGTCCTGGTGCTGAACACACAGGTGAACGATCGTGGGTGGAAGGCCCGATACGTCTTCAGTAAGACGCAATCGTTGGATCTCCTAGAGGAGGAAACGACGTAGGTCTCTTCCGGGTGGAACACCAACAGTAAGTCATTCTTTCCACTTGTCGTACATTATCTTTTGAATCGTGCATCTTAGCTAATCGTGTGTTTCTGTTTCAGCCATTACGTTCCCCGATGCTGGCGTCTCCAAGGAGACGCTGGCGAAGATCGAAAAATTACAGATGTACAGTCCGGACGATAGATCTTTCTTTGTCCAGCGTAGTCTCCGAGACAAAGGTTTGGACGACGAGGTCCAGATACTTGGGGAGACAGAGACTTCTGCCGAAGAAGAGGCAGAGGGAGAAAAGGAGGAAGACGAGACCGCAGGTAATAGTCTTACGTCTTATCTGTCGTATGCTTTCCTTATACGTCCCCCTCCTTACCGTATATATATATATATATATATATTTATTTTGCAGATGGGTCAGGCGATTTTCCTACTCACGGCACGCCAAAGAAGGAGGCTCAACTCCTCCTGGGCCGTCAGGCCAAAGAGTTGAAGCGCAAGGCTCCCCTACCCCCGTCGTCGGGGGTAAAGAAGTCCAAGACGGTTCTCCGGAGGGAACCGTCGTCGAAGGGTGGTGACCCGTCTAGGGTCGCCACTTCCAAGAAGACGAAGACACCACCGAGAGTCATCGATGCGACTCCGGTGAGTGTGGCCCCTCCTGCGACTGGAGAGGTCGCTCCTTCTCCCTCATCGGTCGGCAAAGGGAAAGGGAAGATGACAGGGAATCCACCGATATGATAACGGTGAATTTCACGCTACCTTCCAATTTCATGTCCGGCGAGGACATGGATAGCGACAAGATCTTCCCCGACCTGGGGAAATTTCTCCTGCCGTCCTTTGAGGAACGACTGCGGGAGGTCACGGTCGACGAGATGGGATCGCAGGTCGTAGGGCTGACCTTTAAGGTATCACGACCCCTTTGTCTTATATGTTTCCATTGTATATTTCTTAACGTTCGATTTCTGACGTTTGTATGTATGATCGTGCGACTACAGGCGTTCCAGACTTCTCTCTATTTGTATGCCCATATGGAAAAGATCTGTAGGGTTACCCCCGTTGCCTTGGAGAAAATGCACAAGGCGCAAGAGGAGGCTCGCTTGGCAAGGGGACATGTTAGGGTCAAAATTAGGTTGAATAGAAGTTCAAGGGTTAATTTGTTATTTATCATTTTGAGCTTTTAATGTGTAACGGGCCATGGGCTTGAATGATGTGGGCCCATGGTATATAATGTTTGTTAGCCTTAGAAAATTAGGCTAGTTGTCATATTACACTTTCAAAGCATTGTAATTATCTCTGATTAATGAAAGTTATATGGATGACCAATTGAAATCATTCTGATTGCATTCTACTTATTGATTTCTACTGTTCGTTGCATTAATCTGGAACTCACAATTGGTATCAGAGCATACGGACGATTCGATTCAAAGTGACAAAAGGTTTCTGGTAAGAATTCTGTTTAAGTTTTCGACTGTGTTCTTGGCATTCAAACTCAGATTTTGATTCAGTGAAAATTGCTTGTTTTCGTTTATTGCGTTCCGTTAGCATCATCATTATAAACGATTCTGCAAATTTTCGTAGCCTAATTCGATCATCTGATTAGTGTTTAAGCAGATTCAAGTTCTTGGTTTTTGGTTTCTGTTCATCGCAAAAATCAATTTTTTTGTTAAAATCGTGTTATTCTGCTTTAGATTCGATTTGGGTATTGTTAGTATTGTGTTTTGTTAGGTTTCTAACCTTTCAGGATTGATTTTAAGCAACCCTAATTGATTTCCAATCAACATGGAAACCACAGCCACACTTACCGGACATCACAGTCGTGGTTACCGGATACCATCCTATTGTTACCGGGTAAGTTCTTATTGCTTTCACTTGTTACTGGGTAACTCCAAGTTACTGGGTAATCTATAGCTTACCGGTTATTTCCATACTTTCTGGACAAGTTCCCGGTAAGTGTATACGGTGACCACGTCCGATAACTGCCATTTCATTTGGTAAGTCCTCCCACCCGGTAAGCTAGTTATTTGTTTTAACATTTTATCGGTAAGTTCTTGCTTTAGTTGATTCATCCGGTAAGCTTGTCATCCGGTAACATCCAGTTATCCGGTAAGCTCTTCATCCGGTAAGCACTTCCACCCGGTAAGTTTGTTATTTGTTTTATTCACATTCGGTAAGTTTTTGTTTTTGTTGACTCATCCGGTAAACCTGTTTCATCCGGTAACACTCAGTTATCCGGTAACTTGTGTTTACCCGGATTCTTCTGCTGATTGAACACTCATACACACAATCTGATCCGGACACTTCCAGATCAGACATCTTATATCTGGATTCCTATCCGGTATGTTCAGTCTAGTCAAATTCTTACATGTTTTAGCATAAACCACTCTTAGAACCTGTGTTAGGACATCACTCTTAGTGCCTTGCGTTAGGATATCACTTTGAATCGAACCCATCGTCTGACGATCACATTAGTGAAACCATAAGATGTCTTCACGTGACGCTCTCGCTATCGGCACCGACTCCAAGCCGCCTTGCCTCTACCAAGGTGAATACAGCCAGTGGCGGGACAAATTTATGATCTTTATTGAGTCAAAGGATAACTTCGAGTTCATCTGGTGAGCTCTAACTGACGGACCAATTCCTAAACCCGTGAAGACTATACCAGCAACTGAAGAAGGTGGTCAAGTTCGTTATGAGGACAAGACATACTCAGACATGACTGTGGACGAAAGAGGCATGCTTGAGGGAGAAAAGCATGCCAAGAGATACCTTGTTCAGGCATTACCTAACACGATCTACACAACCATAGACAACTACAAAGATACAGCAAAGGGCATGTGGGATCAGGTGGAGAAAATGATGTGCGGGAGCAAAGTCGGGAACCAACTGAAAATCAACAGCTGCATAACCAAGTTTGATGGGTTTAAGCAGCGCACCGGAGAATCCCTCTCCCAGACCTATGAACGTTTTTGTCTTCTTCTCAACGAGCTTCACAAAAACCACATCACTCGATCAAACACGGAAAATGCGCTCAAGTTCCTCAACAACCTCTTGCCTGAATGGAAAGTATTCGCATCTCACGTTAAGCACAACCACTTGATGGAGAACGTTGGCATACGCGAACTCTATGAGATGCTTCTTCAGGACGAAGATGAAGTGATGGAGATTCTGAACGAAAAGAAGTCTGCGTCCAAACCACCTGCTGATCCACTAACTCTTATGTCTTCAAAACGAGGCAAATCTTCTGGTCGTCGTTCCAAACGTGCCCAAGAGCCAAGTGAATCTGAGCCAGAACCTGAGGAAGAAGAGGGCAGTGATTCTGATCCTGAATTAACAGCTGTGAAGAAAGCAATGGCTCTGCTCTCCAGATCCTTCCAACAACAAAAGTTCTACAAGAAGCCCACATCCAATAATCAGCGCTACTCCATTTCCTCCAACAAGCGCCATGATTATCAGGATAAATACGAAGGCAAGAAGAAGTCTGATAAGCCCAACCAGTCTGAAAAGAAGGAGAAGACAGAGAAAGATGACTGCAAGCCTGAAACAAAGAAGAAAGACGAACCCGTGACATGCTATAACTGCGGGAAACTTGGTCATTTTGCGAAGGATTGTAGGAAGCCCGTTGTAAAGAACGCTCACTACTACAAGGCAAAGCTAGTACTGGCGGAACAAAAGGAAGCGGGCGAAGCCCTATTTGTTGAAGATGACTACTGGCTGGGACGTTCTGATGATGAAAGCGAATATGAGGATGCTGGCGCTTTCATTGGCTACCACTCTCCTCCAGAAGAAAAGACAAAGCTGTGTCAGGTATGTGAACCTATCTATCAAGATCTTTATAACCGAACCCAACCTCTTGTTGAACGGATAGATTCCTATAAGGCCACCGCTAATGAACAACTGCTTGAGATTAAATCACTATCTGAAAAGCTAGATGTTCAAAAGCGGATAACTGAGAAACACAAGTCCGAAAATGCTAATTTAAAAGATAAATGCAAAAATCTTTCAATAGCACCTAAGGACTTAAGGGCCAAAATATCTGAACTACAGTCTCAGCTAGATCAGTATGAGAATGAGAAAGCAGAAATTGTTTGTTGGTTCCTGTTTTGCTTAAACAATGATCTTAACTTTCAGTTAGTTCAGATTTAGATATGGTGTGGAAGCGTATTTAAGAACTGAAAGATAATGTAAGGTAGAAGAACACACAATATCAAATAAACAGTATGTAAGAACAGATGAATATCTCCAAGATTACTGTATTTGATATATATTAAGAACACCAAGAACACCGAAAGGTTTGCAAGAAACTGTTCTTAACTGGTGTGTGTGTTTGTACAAAGCTTAATCAAAAAGGTTAATTAAAGATCTCAACATGAGACTTCTATTTATACTACTTCTACAGGGGACATACTTTAGACAATAAGGACTGATCTACAGTAGACAAGATCGTATGAACAGTAGCAGGTACGATGTTCATTTAATACGTATGTTCCAATTCTGACAGAGCCCTATCAGAGTTTGACACGTGTAGTTGATGTCAGGGCACGCCTGGAACAAGTGGATGAACGGATCCTGGAACAGTAGAAAGATATTTGTAAATCTTCCAGGTCTTCAGTATAAACCGTAGAGGCTCTGTCAAGGGTGACAGAGGTTCTGCGGCTTGGTCCTCTGCGAGCAGTCTTCTGCTGATTCTTGCCTTCGGTATTCTTGGGGACTCTGAAGGGCTTCTGTCGAAGAGTGTTTTTATCTTCTGTTGGTGTCTTGGCAGAACCTCTATCAGAGATTCCTATACTTAGCTTATTTTTCAATACTTCTAAAATCAGAAAGATTGGAGCTAACAATCTCCCCCTAAGTATTGAAAAATAAAAAATTTGAATCGTGCAAGATTTTATAGGCTAAGTATATTACAAAGTAAACTAAAGTCCTTTCATTACAGAAATATGCCAGAGGCACTTATATTGTATTACATTATGAAAGGAAAGACGAGGTTCGTAGCAGATTCCGACGTTGGCATCTTTGAAGTCGTTGAAACTTCTGTTGTCGAATCCTACGTCTTTGAGCTCATGATAGTACTTGATGCAGAGGTCTCTGAAGTTGATTACAGAGTCGATTTCTCCTATCAGTATATCAGCGAGAGCCTGATCCATTTGCTCTGTTCCTCTGTGCTCCACTAGAATTGCTCTGAACTCTTTCAAAGTATTTGTTGCATACTTCTGAGAGTCCGTTTGAATGAACAACCTTAACTCCCCATCAGGATCTTGAAAGACTAACCCAACTCTTGGGGATGTGATGATCGAGTTTGGTATTGCAGAGGTTGGGCAGCCATCTTCTGGTGGTCGAAGATTCAATTTCCTTACTCCAAGATCTCTGGTCAGTTGAAAGTCAGATATGCTGTAGTGCAGAAGTTTCTCGCGCATGGCTCTTTTGATCACTCCGTATGCCCTTCGATGTGCATCAGTTGTGAAATTCTTTTTCGTCTAGTCCAGAAGATCAGGTAGGTCATACGGACTTAGGTTTCTTAGATCAGCATCTGAGAATTGGTGCTCAGTTCTGTCTGCCTTTTTGACCTTGTATATGTTATATTCGATCCTTGTGTTTCTGGTGCGAGAGAACTTACAGTATATTACTTTGTCGATGTTCGAGATGGAGTAGACTTGATAAGCAGGCTTGGGAGTTGTTCTGTAGAAGGTGTTCTGCATTTCTGCGCGGAACGTAAGATCTTGAATGGTTGGATGCAGAGGATCTATGGAAGATGTGTTGTACAAATATCTGTGTACAACTTCTTCCATCTTTCGTGGAGGTACGCCAGGTGTAGGCATTGGTCTGCGCATATTATCCATTTTCTTCTTGATCTCGGCCACTCGATCCCCTGTGAGTTGAGCTGTTGGATCCAGAATTGGTATGTATGACAGAGGTTTCACACCAAAGGCCCAGTCTTCTTTTTCAGGCTTTGGAGTTATGTAGGCATCGAAAGAGCTTTTCATCAGTTTCTCTGTAGGTTGATGCTTTGGCTTCTTTTGTTTGGGTTCCTCTGTTATTATTGTTTTGCCCTTGTCTTTTGCCTTCGGCTCTTTTGCTCTTTCTTTTGGGGTTGCCTCTGTAGGTTTTGTCTTTTGAGGTTCTGAGGGCTTGGTTGTTGGAGAGGTTGGTGAGGCTTCTGTAGTCGTGCTCATATGTTTTCCTTTGTGAGCAATCAACTTTATTCTGGCTTTGGGTGTGGAGGATGGAGATTTTGGTTCTGTTGGTGTTTTTAGTGTTGGGGAAGGGAGGTCTTCTTCGGAGGAAGATAGGATTTGTATCTGTTCATGTGTTGGTTGATTTTCTCTGAAGACAGTAGTTTCCATAGAGGTGGGTTTTGCCTCTGTGGATTGTTGTTGTGGAGTTTCTTGGGTTTGAGTTGGGGGAACTTGGGAGATGGGTTCTGCTGGTATTGGAGTTGGTGCAGATCGACTTCTGTCAGTTTCTTTCTCCCCTGATTTCTCCCCCTTAGGATGATCTGATGAATCGTCAGAGTCATCATCAGAGTCATCCTGACCCTTATCTTTCATGCCCTCTGCTCTACACGATGTTTCTGCCTTTTTAGGTGGTGCTGCACCGGCTGCTATCATCTTTGCGCAAAGGTCATCACAGAGGCCAAGCAGTGTTTGGACCTCTGCTTGTGTGTTGAAGCGCATTTTGCCTACGCTCTTCTGAAATTCTTTCACTTAGTTAGCGTTGGTAGTAGTGAAGGCCTTGATGAATTCAGTGATTTGGTCGAGAACTCCTTGCCCTATTTCTGTAAGTTGAGCTCTGGTCATGTAGTCAGTGGGCTTCATGGCCAGAGTGGCTACTGTCGTTTGCTCTTGAACTTGCTCGAGGGCCTTCTTTAAGTCTGCAGAAGTAAGGCCCTGAGGGGTTGAGGATTGTGCTTTCATCTTTTCAATAAGCTTTTCAACAGAGCTTTGGAAGGCAGAGGAGGTTGCTCGCTCGAAATCAGCAGCAGTTGCGGCAAAGGTAGTGGCAGTGGACTTCATCTGGGCTAAGGTAGTTTGCACCTCTGTGGACAGGTTGTCCATTTTGGTGTTCAGTTGTGTGAGCGCCTTCGATGTAGTTTCTGTAAAAGTATTAAAAGAGCTTTTCAACTCTTTTAATATATTGTCCACAGAGGTGACAAGGGTTTGGAATTCATCTCTTGAGACATGTGGACTTTGGGTAACCTCTGGGTGAACACATTCGTCCCCAGAGTGAGTCCTTATTCCTTTGACACCTTCTGTCGCCCTTGTTTGTATGTTGGAGGCGGAAGGATTTCCTTCTGATCCTCGAGCAGATGTTTTTAAGGCCTCAGACTCTACAGAAGTTCTGAGAAGAACATTGTCTTGATCCACTCCAGAGGTGGGTACAAGAGTATCCTTCTGTTGACTAGGGGACTTGTCTAGAGTCCCTTCGTCTATGTGCACTCTAAACTCCTCTGAAGAGCTTTTTGGTCCTATTTGTGTGTGCGTGGCAGAGGAAACAAATTCCTCTGTTAGGATGTCTATTGTGGTCTAGGGCGATTGACCACGAACTAAGGGTGAGTCCTTTTGAGAGGACTCCCCTGGAAAGGTTTCCCCGGATATGATTGGCACAGAGGTGGAAGTAATTTCCTCTGCCCGGTCAGTTTTGGGTAGGTTCGAGCTGTGCGGCTCTTTTTCAATATTACCTTCTGCCACTAGACTGGCGGTAATAGAAGTGTGGGTTGCACTGGGAGTTGGTTGGGGAAGTTGTTGTGCCTCTTCTTCTGTAGAACACCCTAACCTAACAGTGTCACCTCTGTCCTCTAACTCGTTAAAATCCCCCAAATGCTCTGCGGTGTCCCCTTCCTCTGGGCTTTTGCGCTGTACATCATATTCAGGTTGGAGGAAGGGGTTCTGTAGAACTTCTGGGGTTTTTCCTTGAAATCTCTGTGGGGTTTGATCATCCTCCTCCAAGTCAGAAGAGATTCTGAAATCTGGTTCTTCTGCTGATTGAGTGGAGAGGGGTTCTGCGGTCCACCCGGCTGTGTTCAGAGTATGGGCAAACTCTTGTTGTTCGATGAAAGTGTTGAAGTCACCCTGAGCTTCTGCATATTGGATGGGTGAAGGAGATAGCAGAGGTTCTTGCTGAGTTTCTTCTAGCAGATCCGCTTCCTCTGCAATTGATTGCATAGGAGAGTTGGTTCTCTTGGATTTCTTCTTCTTGCTCCTCTTTGGTTTGGGGGCACCCTCAGACGACTTATGTTTTCTCCTTTTCTCTTTAGAAGGGGGAAGAGCAGAAGATCCAACCTCTGTTGCATGAGGAGGAGACTCTTGGGGTTCTGTAGAGGTGCCTACTGAAGCTCTCCTTCTGTGCTCTTTCTTCTTGGGTGTGATGGCAGAGGTTTTGGATTTGGAGACAGAGGAGAGAATAGACAGTCGTTGTGCATGAAAATTTGTTTGAATTACGTCATACTTGGCAAATGCTACTGCCCATTCTTCCTCTGTCATTCTCTCTACTACTTGGGTTCCTATGGGGGCTCCTAGACGCGGGGGTGTCACAGGACTCGGTTCTGGAGTCCTATGATCGCGTATGTATCTAGATCTAAGGGATCTATCTGTAGCATATCCCAGCATTTTTGATGACAGAGGCCTGCAGTATTTGTATCCACCCTTGTGGTCTGTCGGTGTGTTCTTTGTCATAGGATACATCTTGGGCGTGGGACCTTCCATTGGCCATTGTTCACATAAGAGCAGAGGTTCGAGCAGGACACCCAAAAATCGTTGATACTGTAGAGGAGGAAGAGTTGGTTTGGCCTTCTGGGAGAGGTTCTTTCGCTCAATGGTGTTGACCATTTCTTGCATCATGAGCTTGGCGTAGTCCAGAGGCAGATCATAATATACTCCGTACATTATGACCAGGATTTGGTGCGAAGTTTGGTCTGGACTGCCCACTTTCTCAGTTAGGCATCTGTTGAGAATAGAGAATAGGGTATTCCACAGATGAGGAAGTCGATTTCTTCTGAAATCGTTCCTTTTTCTTAAGGTTGTGTTATATCCCAACATCTCTACGAACCTACATAGCTCTTCATCTGTGGGTTCCTCTGCATACCTTTTTATGCCTAACAGGCCTCTGGTTGGTAGATTGAACTCAAGTGAGAACATTGTTCTGTTGAACATGAGTTCAATGTGCTCTATTTTGTCAGGTTTGGAGATGTATCCTTTGATCTGTCGATCCTCTGGGTCAAATCTGCAGCTTTGCCAGAACTGGTAGAGATATCTAGCAGGGGTTTTCTGTACTGTTGTGGATAAGAGGGGGTAAAGGTAATGGTTTTCAAGAATATCGAGGAGAATGGCGTTTGATTCCCCAAATGCGGTTCTTGAGGGAACCAGATGGTAATTGTTAGGTTTTGAAGGAAGAACACTTTCAAAGTGTTCATTTGCTATGAAGTTTTGGAGATGGGTGGTCGGAGCAAATTCTGTTGTGTCGCCGGAGTTATCTTTCTCGTGGTCTCCGGTCAAAGCTTGGTTATGGGATTGCTCAGAATGTGAAGGGGAGTTCACTGGAGAGTTAGATGTGGATGCCATTTGATGATTTTGAGAGAAAAGAGTAGAAATTTGACGTTTGCAGGTTTTTGCAATGTTCGCCGGAGAAGATGAGAGTTCGTAAAGGTTTACGAGGAGTGGTAACTTGGGTTTTATAGTGAGAGGTAATCGGTAGAATCTGAAGAGGTAAATATATGGAAGTGGATAATTTTTGGGGTCCGTACTTGAGTGTGAACGGCGGGTTCAACTTTCCAGGAGAACGTGTGCCGTGTACGTCCAATGAAAATGTGACACGCCAGCAGTGTCAGAGCACGACTTGACGTCGTACACGACCCATTAATGCTTGGCGCGTGTGTTTCTTTTCCTCCACATAATTTTCACTCGCAGTAAAAATAGCCGTTACTGTTACAGAGTTTCCCAATTTTGAAAATGACAGAAGCTCTGTTTAGATAAAGCTCTGTTGTTTGAAACTCTCTTTGTATCCTCTGTTGCTTGCACCTTTACCAAAAACGTTTGAAAAGCATTGGAGAGGATCGATAATTTTTTAGAGAAGAAATTGCATTCACAGAGGTTTTGGAGCTCTGTCAGAGCTAGCAGAAGCTCTATGAGATGGAATTTCTCATAACTAAAAATTTATAAAACTTTTTGATCATCCAAGGTTTTAATTGTTTTTAACAATGTTTTTATGACCTTTTTGGAAGTTGGTGTCCTAGAAAATTGTTTTAAATAAGGTTTTGTGCGAGTAACCTTTGAATATTGTGGTTGGTCAATCATAAGTTCTGTGGTGTAGTAAACTCTTTGATTTGAGACCTTCTTTCAGTATCTTGGTCCGTGTATTTGTACGTGCAAATTCTTAATTAAGACATTTTATTTGATCGACAGAGTTTCCGTATGAAGTTTGCAGTTGTAGAGGCTCTGGCTTACAGAAGCTCTGTTGAGCTCAGCAGAAGCTCTATGACCTTAAATTTCTCATAACGGAAGACTAAAAAGTCTTTTTGATTATTAATTGTTGGAATGTCTTAAGCAATGTTTATAGGACGTATTTGGAAAGTGGTGTCCTAGAAAATTGTTTTGGAAAAGGATTTGTACGAGATACACACCTTTTGGCTCTTTTTAGTTCGGCAATACTCTTTACTTCTGTAAGTTTCATCGATGGTATCTCTTCTTTTGCTCCCCCTTGAATGATCAACCTCTATAGATCATTTCAAGGTCTCCTTCTGCTCCCCCTTGAATGATCAACCTCTATAGATCAGTTCAAGGTCTCCTTCTGCTCCCCCTTGACCTATGCTTGGATCAAATGAGATAAGTAGTGCATAGTACATAGGTCAAGCTTATCAGAGGTTCTGTGGAGATTGTCAGAGGCTCTGATCAATTTCACAAAAGCTATGTTGAGTATAGAACCTTTGAAGGATGAGTCTTAAACTGAGTGTTTTAAGAGTCATTGTTGACTTTGAAGCCTGAGTCCTTAACAGATGTATTAAGGAGTCCATTGTTCGCTGAAGTGTGAGTCCTTAACTGATGTATTAAGGAGTCCATTGTTCGCTGAAGTGTGAGTCCTTAACAGATGTATTAAGGAGTCCATTGTTCGCTGAAGTGTGAGTCCTTAACTGATGTATTAAGGAGTCCATGTACCTGCAAGACAGATTAAAGACATTTTGGTACCCATTTCCAAATGGGTCCTAGAATGTTAGGATTTGGAGCTGTCTTCAGGTCCTCTGGTTTGCCAGTCTTCGCTGGTTTGCTAGGTTCCTTTCTGTGACTTTTCTCACTTTGGGTCTTTGGAATTTTCTCTTGAAATGACCTATTTAGAACACAGAAAGATTTAGAGAAAAGGTTTTTTAATTGAAACAGAAGATCAAAGCATTTACAATTATGAGAATGAAGAGATGAATGTTTAGTAGAAACAAATGGCTTTGGAGCATTTTTGACAGGAGTAGAGCTTTTGACTTTCCAAACCATTTTCACTCTTTTGAAAACAAGATTATTTGTATTATCAGCACAAGAGTTTGCTAAGTCAAAGTCCTTAACCCTTTTAGCTAAATCGTCTTTTTCTTTAAGGTTTAAATCAAACTTCTTTAGAAGATCTGATTTATACCTCTTCTCCAACATAATCTTGGTTGACAAAACAGATAGTTTTTTTGTCAATTTGAACATTTCAGCTTTAAAACCCTTTCTTTCTCTCTCAAAATCATCTTTCAAACATTTTGTTTGAAATCCTTCAATCTTCTTCTTTTCAGACTCTTTTCTTTCAAAGTCAGACTCTTTCCTCTCCTTTTTAAGAGTTTTCTGCAATTCTGAGATTTTGCAAGAAAGTTCCACATACTTTGTTTCAAGAATAGTTTTCTCCTTTTCAAACTTTTCTTTTTCACAGATCACAAGCTTTTCAAAATTTGAAATCAGAGTAGAAAAGTTTAGACACTTAAGTTCAAGGCTTTTCTTCTCTTTTCCAGACTTAAATAAATTCCTTTTCAGTTCAAGATTTTCACAGTTTAGTAGTTTACCTGATTCTTCAAGCTTAGCAATCTTATCTGAATCAATAAAAATGCTCTTGTTCATTTCTTCTAGTTGTTTTTTAAGAGTAGGAATTATCTTGCGAAAATTAGTACTGAGTTTCGAATAATAATGAGAATCAGCATCAGTACTAAATCTTAGTCTAGACATATTGTTACTTGAGTGATCGTGAGACAAAATGGTATTGATTAAAAAAATGTCTTTGAAAAGAGTTTATAAGCTTAAAAAAAAGATCAGTGCACTAAAATGGAGTTTTAACCGAAGAAATAGATTCTATAAGTTTACCAAGGTTCGAATGGATCGAAAATGATATAAAACAGAAGCTTTTTGAATAAAATGAAGAACAGGTTAAAAGTCCAAGTTTCTACCAAAAATCATTGTTTAGAGTGGATCCCTTGATATTAAAAATCAATGTTTGCTCTGATACCAATTGTTGGTTCCTGTTTTGCTTAAACAATGATCTTAACTTTCAGTTAGTTCAGATTTAGATATGGTGCGGAAGCGTATTTAAGAACTGAAAGATAATGTAAGGTAGAAGAACACACAATATCAAATAAACAGTATGTAAGAACAGACGAATATCTCCAAGATTATTGTATTTGATATATATTAAGAAGACCAAGAACACCGAAAGGTTTGCAATAAACTGTTCTTAACTGGTGTGTGTGTTTGTGCAAAGCTTAATCAAAAAGGTTAATTAAAGATCTCAACATGAGACTTCTATTTATACTACTTCTACAGGGGACATACTTTAGACAATAAGGACTGATCTACAGTAGACAAGATCGTATGAACAATAGCAGGTACGATGTTCATTTAATACGTATGTTCCAATTCTGACAGAGCCCTATCAGAGTTTGACACGTGTAGTTGATGTCAGGGCACGCCTGGAACAAGTGGATGAACGGATCCTGGAACAGTAGAAAGATATTTGTAAATCTTCCAAGTCTTCAGTATAAACCGCAGAGGCTCTGTCAAGGGTGACAGAGGTTCTGCGGCTTGGTCCTCTACGAGCAGTCTTCTGCTGATTCTTGCCTTCGGTATTCTTGGGGACTCTGCAGGGCTTCTGTCGAAGACGGTTTTTATCTTCTGTTGGTGTCTTGGCAGAACATCTATCAGAGATTCCCATACTTAGCCTATTTTTCAATACTTCTATAATCAGAAAGATTGGAGCTAACATTGTTTATCAATGCTCTGCTCTTCAAATTCAGCACAAGGAGTTTGTCACTAAAATAACTGATCTTGAAACCAAACTCCACAAAAGAGGCCAAACTGACCAGACCATTCATATGAATAAACCCAAGGAATTCACATATTTTAACAAGGAATGGGGAATCGGATACGATAACCCACAGTACTTGAAAAAGGGTATACATAAAAGACCGACACTTTATGACTTTGGGTGTCTTGGTATAGACAAAAAGTATCCAGAATATGGGATAAAATGGACTGGTCCTCTTGAACCTGAGAAAGAAGAGGAAACTGAGGAATATAAGCGCAAACACACGATAAAAATGCAACTTCCTTTTTGTTATGAGCCTACAAACTATTCTTATGAGAAAAATCCAATGAAATACCTCTCGAATGACTACTTTGACTGCTATAAGGTTGTAACGCCCAAGGATTCCTCCAAACAGGATGAGATCCACGCAACCGAACCCAAGACTGAGACGGATGAGTTCAAACTCTATGTTCCCCCTCTCATCTTGGAAGCAAAAATAGTCGAGTTAGAAGAGTCACTCGAGAAGGAAAGGTCTTGTTTTCAAAAGGAAAAGCAAGCGCTTATCACAGAACTTGAGAAACTCAAATCCGAGAAAACCGACGCTGTGTCGGATGAAGGACAGGAAATCCTTCGGTGTGAAATCAATAAGCTCACATCAAAACTGTCTGCCTTGGGAATAGAAGCGATGAAGAAGCATACGAGAAATGGTCAACTCCAAGAGCAGATTGACCTACTCCAAAATGAAAAGCAGACTTCACCCGAACTTTCCTCCAACTCATCTGATACATCCTCGTGTAAAGCTTTCATTCGAAAAATCTCTTCACAAGACGGTAAAAAGTCTCAAGATAAGTGTGTTTTAAGGAATTTAAACTCTGATTTTTTCCTAGCTTTCGCACCGAATTCCCCGAAGCACACAGACACAAAGTGTTCCTCACCTCCTTCGACCAGTCCAAGTCTAGTGATTCCGGATATAGATTTTTCAGAATTTATGAATTCCGAGGGTAATTCTGAGGAAGAGTTTGAATCATTCCCCTTCGACAAACCTCTTGCAAGTCGTACTGACTTTATTTCACCAGTAGTTAATCGACCGGTCAATTTTCAAAAGGGCAAATGTTCCAAACCAAAACCCCGGCTGTGATTAAGGTTTCTAAAACTGAGTCACATTCTAAAAAACAATCACATCCAAGGCAAAAGACCGATCGATCGACTGATAAAATTCCTGTTTCCTCAAAATTCACTAACCATGCCGTCAATGCTGTTTCAGATAAAACCGATCGAGTTAAAAAGGACAAACAAAAGTGGCTAGCTAAGGAATCTATCGAGAAAGAGGCGTCAAAGTCATTTAATAATGTTTTCTATCCTAGAATGAACATGCATGATTGTGCTTTGAACCATAAGAATGATTTTGTTGAACAAGATGTTAATTTTCCGATTAAACTTTATTCTATTCAGCAATTAATTCAGTTATCACATGATTGCCTGTGTTGTTCTAGTTGTGGTTGGAATGACTTCGATGACATTAGAAATTTAACTGATTGGTTTGCGTCTTATCATGTTTATAACTCTGCACCCAAACGTAAACCCCGTAAAAACAAAAAGAAACAACATACAAAACGGGGTTCCCAATCAGAGGTTAAACCCAAGCAAGAAAGTAAACCCATCTCAAAACGAGTTCCTCCTACTGAGGTTAAACCTACACCCAAGAGGAAACCTGCCTCAAAACAGGTTCCCCCGACAGGTGTAAAACCTAACCCTCCCGGACCCATTTTCAAATGGGTACCTAAAGTCCGCTAAACTCTTTTTTGCAGGACGGTCATATGTGGTACTTAGATTATGGATGTTCTAAGCACATGACCGGAAGGAGGGAGCTTCTCACGAACTACAAGGAAAAATATTGCGGAGACGTGAGATTCGGGAACGACGACAAGGCGCCAATTCTGGGCTACGGCGACATTGTCCAAGACAAGATCACGATAAAGAAAGTCTCATACGTCGCGGGATTGGGACACAACTTGTTCAGCATCGACCAATTCTGCGATAAAGATCTCGAGGTCAGATTCAAAGCCAAAAGGTGTAGCGTCCGTACTGACGACGGAACCGAATTGCTGGTTGGAACGCGAAAGACCAACCTCTACACCATCGACCTCTCAGCCCTGAAGACCGATGACTCTGTCTGCCTGATGTCTAAGGCCAATTCCCAGCAAGCGTGGATTTGGCATCGACGTCTCTGGCACCTGAACTTCAAGAATATCAACAAACGGGTGCTTGGCGGACACGTGAAAGGCATGCCCGACCTTCAATTCGTGAAGGACCGACTCTGCGGGGCATGCAAAATGGGAAAGATGAAGCGAGCGACGCACAAGCCGAAGGCTGCTCCGAGCACGTTCCGGTCCCTCGAACATATCCATATGGATTTGTGTGGACCGATGCGTGTTCAGAGCATCAACAAACGCAAGTACGTCCTGGTGGTGGGGGATGATTTCTCACGCTATACTTGGGTCAAGTTCCTACGCTCGAAGGACGAAACCCCGGAGCTGATTATCAACCATCTGAAGACCATCTAACTGAACCTTCGACAACAAGTTCAGACCATCAGGACCGACAACGGGACGGAGTTTAAAAATCAAACGGTGAACGAATACCTGACTTCAGTCGGTATCTCGCAAACCTTCTCGGCCACACGCACTCCTCAACAAAACGGAGTGGTGGAAAGAAGCAACCGTACCCTAGTCAAAGCCGCTCGCACAATGTTGTCTCAGTCCAAGCTGCCTTTATTTCTCTGGGCCGAAGCGGTGTCAACTGCATGCTACACGCAAAACCACTCTATCATCAACAAGCGGTTCAACAAGACACCGTACGAGATCATCAACAACCGTATCCCCAACATCAAGTACTTCCACGCGTTCGGATGCACGTGCTACGTCCTCAATGACAAAGATGATCTCGGCAAATTCAGTCCGAAGGCAGATGAAGGAGTTTTCATAGGATACTCCATGCAGCCTAAGGCGTTTCGCGTTTACAACAAACGGACCAAAACCGTTACTGAAAGTGTAAACGTGACATTCGACGAAGCCGCAGACTAGGCTTCTGAACAAATCAGTTCAGAACCCGGTTTAACTGGTGTGCTAGCTTCCGAACTTTAACGTTCGGGATCAGCACAAATGACAGTAAATCCGAATCACGCATCTACGTCGAATGCTCATCTTTCTGATTTAGATTTACTGTTTCAATAATTTTATGATGATATGTTTAATGCTTCTACCCCTCGTGTCTCAGCGCAACCAAGACTTGAAGTTGCTCAAATCGAGGATTCGGCGAATCTCTCCGGTCCGTCGCCCTCGACTAGTACTCCCACACTCATTGTGGATATACCTCAACCTTCATCATCAACATCTTCTGATACAACCATCCCCCCGGAGGAACCAGTTCAAAACCCAGAGATCACTCCTGAAGATTCGTCCTCAACTTCACTCGTAGATCAACCTCTGCCCTCCTCGGAACCAGAAGTTGCTCAACCGTCGACGAATCCACCAACGTCTCCTCCGAGAAACCAACCAGCAACACTTGAAGCCATTCAATACCTTCCCACTGGTGGATATGTGGATCCGGACACCTCACACTCAACTCAGCAACCGCTCCCACACACCACCAAATGGACAAGAGCTCAACCCCTGCACCAGATTATCAGTGATCCCTCCACACCAGTTCAAACGCGGCGCCTCGGCCAACTTTTGCCTTAGAAGATCCAGACTGGGTCATGGCCATGCAAGAGGAACTCAATCAATTTGAGGCCCTCAAAGTCTGGCGACTTGTCCCACGTCCAAAGCACAAGACGATGATCGACACTAAATGGATCTTCAAGAAAAAGAAGGACGAGGATGGCATCATCGTACGAAACAAGGCGCGTCTCGTGGCCAAGGGATACCGTCAACAAGAAGGGATCGACTATGACGAGACATACGCTCCGGTGGTGAGAATCGAAGCAATACGTATGTTCCTTGCATATGCCGCGCATAAAAACTTCACGGTCTTCCAAATGGATGTGAAGACCACATTCCTCAACGGCGAACTCAAGGAAGAGGTGTATGTATCGCAACCGGATGGGTTCATGGACGAGAAGAAGTCTAATCATGTCTACATTCTAGACAAGGCGCTTCACGGTTTGAAGCAAGCTCCACGGGTCTGGTATGATACGTTATCTAAGTTTTTAATAAAATCGGGATTTTCACGAGGTAAAATCGATACAACTCTCTTTATTAAAAACGAAAAAGGTCATATAGTGTTAGTTCAAGTGTATGTCGATGACATAATATTCGGTTCTACTAATCCACTATATTGTAAGAACTTTGCCACTTTAATGGGATTTTTTTTAAATGAGTATGTTGTGTTAGATGAGCTTTTTCCTCGGTCTTCAAGTCAAACAAATGTCGACCGGGATATTCATAAATCAGGCCAAGTACATCCGGGATATTCTTAAGAAATTCCAGATGGAACAGTCCTCACCGATGAAAACTCCCATGGCACCCGGTACGAAGTTACACGTCGATCCTAACGGAAAAGATGTGGACACTAAAACATACCGGGGAATGATCGGTTCTTTAATGTATCTAACTGCTAGTAGACTGTACATCATGTTTTCAACATTTTTGTGCGCCCGGTTTCAGTTAAAACCGAAAGAGTCTCACTTAATCGATGTTAAACGACTTTTTCGTTATTTGAGAGGTACTGCTGATCTTGGCTTGTGGTACCCAAAAGAGACAGGTTTTGAGCTTTCAGTATATTCTGATGCGGATCACGCGGGCAGCACGATGGATCAGAAGAGAACATCAGGTCATGTGCAGTTCTTGGGCGACAGTCTGGTGCGTTGGGCATCCAAGAAGCAGCAGTGTGTCTCTACGTCGACTGCCGAGGCGGAATACGTGGCTGCCGCAAGCTGCTGTTCACAAGTGATATGGATGCGCATGCAACTCAAGGATTACGGTTTCACTTACACCAAGGTGCCCATCTACTGCGACTCGAAGAGCGCAATTGCCATATCCAGTAATCCGGTACAACATACAAAGAAGAAGCACATAGACGTTCGGTACCATTTTATCAAGGATCACGTTGAAAGAGGTACAGTCGAACTCTACTTTGTTAATACAGAACATCAGTTAGCAGACCTGTTTACAAAACCCCTGGACGAAAAATTCTTTAATTATCTAGTGTCCAGGTTAGGTATGCTAAATCTGAAGACTTGATCTGATTGTGTGCCCGATACAAGCTCCATTTATCTACGAGAAACTGTCTAATCATCATCTGTTGTTCACACTCCAGATGATTGAGTATCCACTTTCTCGCGTCTATATTCTATTTGTATCAGTTACATTGTTAGATTCAGTCTCTGTATTAATTATGTAGATTTCGTTTGATTGTTTTCTTTACACGAGTGTTTCCTTCTATTTATTATTGCCGTCTGATCTGTTCGGTGTATATCTATGCTTTCACAAATTGTTCATGTGTTCAGGGGGAGCACGAACAAGTATCAGGTAAGTAACTTCTATTGTTGAGGGGGAGTGTCATACATAGATTTATTTAACTGCCATAAAGTTTTTTTTTCTTTGTGTGTGTGGACATTTCTGAGAGTAATTCACATCACACTACGTGCACATTCCGAGGGGGAGCACAACCCTAGTTGTTCATCATTTGAGGGGGAGCGTCACACATTTTTTCTTAAAAATGTCAAAGTTTTGTGTGTGGTGTCATCTCCCAATTCATGCACATGTACGTTCCGAGGGGGAGCAGGGAATTTTTTTCCAAAGTTCAGGGGCAACATTGGTCAAATTTTTTGACCTATCCGGACACTTATCCGATAAGTAACCGGGTAACATCAGTTACCGGGTATCAACTTACCGGACCCAGTAAGTTACCGGGTAACACATCCGGTAAGCGTCCCCCCTATATAAGACAATCCGGACACCCACCTACTCAATTTACCCGGAAACCTCCTAAACACTCCTAAACTCTCTCTCGCGACCTCGCACATTCGGACACTCCAACTTTCACATTTCTCGGTCAATTTTAGGCTCTAAAATCACAGGTATGATTTCTCTATTGCTCTTGAATGTTTTCGATCACCACACACTCACATCGATGGCTGACTCGCACCTTAAATCGAACGATTGGGGTTTTCGGACCCCATCTTTGGGTCGGTTCACATTCCAAATCGATTTAGGACTCTATACACGGATTCGTAGTTGTTTGTGGCACATTGTTGAGATTAGCCTTGCCTATCAAGGATAGATCTAAGTTTGGGACTGCATATTGGTTGATTTGATCATACCCGTATGTCGTCCGGTAACCATCATACGTCCGGTAACATTCTTCGTACCCGATACCTTTCATAAAACCCGGGAACTATCATCTTTCTGGACACCTAGAACACCCGGTAACCTCAGCCGTCCGGACACTCCAGTCTCCGGTAAGTTCGGGTATTCGGATTGTTCGGTGTCCGGTATCTTTATTTTGTCCGGTTACTTCTTACATCTGGTATCCCACATCTTATCCGGTAAGTGACTGTTATCCGGTGACCCTACCTCATCCGGTAAGTCCATCTTATCTGGTATCTCACTTTCATCCGATAAGTCCATCTTATCCGGTATCTCACTTTCATCTGGTAAGTACATCTTATCCGGTATCTCACTTTCATCCGGTAAGTACATCTTATCCGATATCTCCATTTTATCCGGTAACTCTCAACTGTCCGGATGCCCTGTTCATCCGGACACTGCTTGAGTTCTGTACCTCTGCATTTTTCCAACATTGGCATTCCCAATGTCCTGCTCCAACTGCCAGTCCTCAATCAACCGCTGATTGAGCCATTCAAATGCTAAGGTACGCATCGACATCGGTTTGATCTCGTCCAAATTCTAACACTGTGTCTTTCAGGTATACTAATGACGGATCAACAAGAGCAACAACGGCAGAACATTCCTTCTCAAGAGGAATTTATTGACGAAGCGGCTGATAATGCTTTGGTTCCCAAGGACCATGGCATGGAGATCTCACCGAACAATCACCATCTCGACGCCGATGAATTCCGACCCACCCACCGAGTGGTCGTTGACATCATGCTCGACCACCCGCTTTGCCGAGCTCTCACCGCCACCACTGATGTCCCGGTACTATACGTCTACCAAGTGTGGTGTACGGCTAGAGTTGTAACTGCCAACAACACCCAGACCATCACAGCACGCATCAAAAATCATCCTTTCATGCTAACACCGGAATCACTCCGACGACTATTGTCACTTCCGGAACCAACTGCCGGAGGCAATGCCGCGTACGCCCCCGCTGTCGATGACGCAACACTTTGCTCTCAAATTTGTGCTCTTGGATATCATCACGAGCTCAACCGCCCCTCAGCCTTCAACCACAAATACATCGCGCCCGTCTGGTACACGTTGTTCACCATCTTGAACAGATGCTTGTCCTCTAGATGGAAGGGGATCGACCACTGCACCATCGACTTCCTACGCTTATTTCACGCCGTGTGCTACAACCGACATATCGACTTCGCCGCAATCATCTGGCGGGAACTCGTGCAAGCAATTAGACAAGTTGGAGGATCTAAAGAAAAGAAGTTTCTACCATTCCCTCGTTTCCTTTCTCTAGCCGTCCGACAACACATGGAGGTGAATCCACTCATCCCAAGGCATATCAATCACCCGGTATGTGCTCCTTTCAACTTACAATATCTAGTGATTCGCAACCCACCGACTACCCCAGCCATGCCTATCCCAGAAAACCTACTGGCACACGCGGACCCCAATGCACCGAGTGTGATAGAGTATAGGCGTGAGTTAGGGAATCCCATGGTCCAGCCAGAGCCGGAGGGACCTCCCTAGGGACATAGAACTGAGCGACACGAGGGTACAAGGACGGGAGGAGGTAGAGTCCGGGTAGTTGGGGCTCCCGGGCGGGGTGTGTTGAGAGTGCATGGGAGGGGAACAGGCGCGGGCGGTTCATTGGATACGCATGCCAGTACTACCCAAACCAGCCGACCCGGAACTAGCCGACAGCCACTCGTACGAACCACCCGAATGACTGATGAAGCTAGACCGTCGACTAGCCTACACGAGGTCCCGGTTGTCACTGCCCCTATACTCGAAGAGGATCCCAGCACTGACACAACAGAGCCGATGTCACCCCCTTCGCCCAGGTCGAAACCGTCGAATCCAACACTGACACCGATACGGACTTAGCCATCCGTGCATCTTTGATTCCACCCCGTATCGGTCGTCGACCTCCGATGATTGAAGGATCTACTTCTGACTCACCCGTACCCCCCCCCCCCCCCTCATCCCTACTACTCAGCCTGTTACGGGAGACACAAGGAGAGAGGAGGGAGAATTAGTTGAAAATCTTGAACAGGCGAGTCGGAGAGAATGGAGATCAAAACAAAACCAAGAGCGGACGAGCATTAGGACTAGAGAGGCTCGTGAGCGACCCCTAACCAGCGTCATCCAGGTAGCCACATCAACTATCGTGTCCCATCCGTTGGAACACGGTATAGAAGAAGCCGCCGTGGACCTAGCGGCGCAATTGCACGACCTCCCTAGCCACTCACCCGTCTCTCAACAGACGGGTGTTTCACTTTTGCACGAGGACTTAGCACAACGTCTACCGATCTCTCAATTGGAGAGTATTGGTATTGAAACAAGAGACCAGCAACCCCCGGTCTCGCTGTTGATCCAAACCCTCAGTGATTTGATAATGACCCTCTCTTATATACTTAGTGAAAATTGTAAGTAAACAATATGTATCAGAGTTTCACTATCGCTGATAAGTACTAAGATCTTACAGTACCGCTGATAGGAACTCTCACTCTTTAGATTAAACATTCAGCGAAACTGTTCACCATAATACTCTGAGTCTGTTCAGTACTTATGGTGATCGCTGATAAGTTAGTTGTTTACTTAGGATCCCTGAAGACAAGTTTCACGTCAACATAGGTTCTACGCTGAAGTCGAAGATCAAGCTCAAGAACCAGCGACAAGTCTCCTAATGAACTGATGCGGATCAGCGAAGACTCAGATTTGTCCAATCAACGTGAAGTATCAAGTACTAGACTTTAGCTATCGCTGAACTCTATCATTCGCTGATATAGAATGATAGATCGCTGAATCAACGAAAAGCTGATCATGAAGTCCTCCGTACAAAGTATTTTTGTATTAACCACCCTTGCACGTCTCCGTACGATATGTCAGAAAAAGAACCTCCTTATTGTCTGAAATCGTACAACCACTCTGATACTACACTGTTCAAACATGCGGCTACTAAGGTTGTCAACAAAGGTCAATGACATACAACCAATCAGATGCTGCCACGTGTAAAGTGTAAACTGTCATGCATTAAATGCATGCAGTATATAAGAAGAAGAACTCACTTCATTTTGAAGTAACTTGCTAACTCTGGACAAGTTCATCCTTCTTATCTTGAGATAGGTTATTATTAGTAATTTCCTTCTCTTTCTTAGTGCAAGAAACTTAGTGTTCCAACTTGTTTAGATTTAGGTTTATCCTTAATCTTGTTTCCGCAACAAGCTGTAAATTGTTAATAATTTATCAATAAACAATTTAGAAAAGTAAAATCTTAGTGTTTGTATTCACCCCCCCCCCCTTCTACAAACTTGTATAGCCCTTCGGGACCAACAAGTGGTATCAGAGCGGATTTGTTTAAACTCATAAACAAGATCTAATCTATACTAAGATTTCTCTTCCTTGCTATTTCCTAAAATGGCTGCCAACTCAAACACAAATTATATCGACAATGGTTCTCTTGCTAAACCCCCTAGATTCTCCAGAGATAATTTTAATCTATGGAAAAATAGGATGACTCTCTTCTTAGAAGGTGTAGACCCTACTATGCCTTATTATCTTGAAAACGGCCCATTTATTCCTGTAAGAATTGATGTTGCAGTTCCAGCCGCTGAGAATAGACCTGTTATTCCAGAAAGGCTGGTCCCTAAGGAAGTTCATATGTGGACTGACGAAGATAAGAAGAAAATGGCTATCGACACTAAAGCCAGATCCATACTATCCATGGCTCTTCCTGACGAAGTCTACCATTCCGTCACGAACCTGAAATCCTCAAAAGCCATGTGGGACACAATATGTGTTCAGTATGAAGGTACGTCTGAAGTCCAGGACTCTCGAAAGATCAACCTGGTAAGACAATACGAAAGTTTCATTTGTGGTAAGAATGAAACTATCTCTGAAGTTCACCAACGTTTTAATTGCTTAATAATAGATCTAAAAACTGTTGGTAAGGAATATTCTAACTTTGAAGTGCTGACAAAGTTTCTAGAATGTTTACCTGAAAGCTGGGATAGTTATTCTATGTGTCTCAAGCTGTCAAAGGATCTAAGATCAATGACCCTTGCTACCTTATATGGCACGATGCTGAATCATGAGCAATCAAGCCATCTTAAGAAGAATCTTGAAAAAGATTCCAAAAGCACCCCTGTTGCTTTAATCTCAGAGGAACCTTCTACTCAGCGACCCGTGGTCACTATCACTGAGTTAGAAAGTAACTCTGAAAGGTCATCAGAATCTGACTCTTCAGATGATGATGAATCTTTGGCTCTCCTAACTAAAAAGTTCAGGAGATTCGCCAAAAAGAAAATGTTCAGAAAGAACAAACCCCTTTCTATTACTGATAAGACAAGATCATCAGCTCCTGTTGATAAGGCTACTACTACTTGTTTTAACTGCGAAAAGATTGGACATTTCGCTAACGAGTGCAGGTCTAAGAAAGTTTCGAGAAACTCAGCGTTTCCCAAGAAATCCTTTATTCCCAGGAATAAAGATGACAAATATGCTAAGCTGAAAGAAAAGTATGATTGGGCTGCCTCTGAAGAAGAATCATCATCTGACTCTGAGGATGATGAAGCCAATCTCTGTCTTATGGCAAAGATTGAAGATGAGGAAGAAAGTTCAGACATTCCCTCTACTTCAACCTCTGCAATTCAGGTATCACCTACCTTCTTTACAAATATTGCAAATATTGATGAAGCTGATAGTCTGCGTAAAATCGATCTCTTGACTAGAAGTTTATATGAAGCCATGAATGGCAAAACTGTAGTTGAAAATCAAAACCTTGATCTCGTTGAACAGCTTAAAAGTTGTCACCTTCAAATAGAAAAGCTTTCTAAAATTGAAGAAGATTTTAAAGATCAAGTGCATTTAAATCAGCTAGTCAAATCGAACGAGCAGAAGCTATAGTTGCATTGAAAGCTGAAAAAGCTACTGTTGAAGGATGGTGTAATTCTTCAACAAAGATCACTGAGATAATTAAGTCTCAGATACCCCTGAGTGATAAACGTGGTCTCGGTTACAAATATGAAACTCAAGAATCAACCACTGATCGTTCCATGCTCTTATTTGGAACTTTCGTATCCTCAGTCGCTGATACTTCATCCTCTCAGTGTTCCTCGTCCAGACCGCCTATCCCTGAGGAAATTTCTACCTCTTCAAAAGGTAAAGAGAAAATGGTTTATCCAAAACCTACCTCTGTCTTTAAAGATAAAGGTAAAGGAATTGCTTTTAACCAAAATCCTCAGAAGGGTACTTTAGTACCAAAGCTGAATGCTTCTAAAGCTTTAGTGATTTATTTCTCTGGATCAAGGAATCAGATCTCTGGATCTACTCAGCGTGGGTCTATTCAGCGATCTACTCCTAGACTCAGAGTGGATGTCCTTGGTAAGAAATCTAAAGAACTAAACGTTCCTCCCATTTCAAAAGCCAAAAGCTTATTTGGTGCTGGTCCTTCTAATTCAAAATCAAAAGCTCGGCATTCAAATGGTCCTAGAACTACTTTTAGTTATAGGAAATGTTATCACTGTGGACTCACTGATCATATTGCTAGTAAGTGCCCCACAGCCACCAAAGCTGAAAAGATAGCTAAGGTGAAGATTGCCCCCAAGGCAAAGAAGACCACTGAGGTTAAGAAATTAACCAAAGTGAAGACTGACAAAGCTGAATCTTCAAATGCTGCGAAGATTGCTGAACCTTCCATTCCAACTACTTCCACTGACAAACGTGTATACATGGTTAAGTGGGTACCCAAGAAAAACTAATCTTCCTTTTGTGATGCAGGTTAAGAAGGGTATCTGGTATCTCGATAGCGGATGCTCTAGACACACGACTGGAAAGAAAAGCATGCTCGTTGAATACAAGGAAGAGAAGGGCCCCTCTGTGACTTTTGGAGGAAATGGAAAAGAACATACCCGAGGGTTTGGTGTACTCTCTAATGGTACAACAACCTTCAGAAGAGTCGCATATGTTGAAGGGCTGAAGCATAATCTTTTAAGCATCAGTCAGCTTTGCGACAAGGATAACAAGGTAATCTTTACCAAGGAATCCTGCTTTGTCACTGACAAAAAGGAGAAGATAGCTCTCAGCGGTTATCGTCTGGAAAATGTTTATGTAATAAACATGGACTCAACAACCACTGAGAACTCCTGTTTCTTCTCAAAAGCCTCATCTGATGTCAACTGGCTATGGCATAAGAGGCTATCTCATTTGAATTTCAAGACACTGAACACTCTTTCTTCAAAAGAGTTAGTTACTGGTCTACCTCAGCACTCATACGCCAAAGAGTCTTTATGTTCAGCGTGTGAGAAAGAGTCTTTATGTTCAGCGTCTTTAAGAAAAAGCAAGTCTCCTCAGTGTCGTCTCCTCTACAACTTCTCCATATGGATTTGTTTGGCCCTGTTAACAAACAATCCATCGCTGGAAAGAAATATACACTGGTCATAGTTGATGAATTCTCTCGTTATACATGGGTTATGTTTCTCCGTTCTAAGAGCGACACCCCTGAAGAACTCATCACCTTTGTTCGGAAGATGGAAACCCTGAACAATTTGACCGTTCGCTCAATAAGGAGTGATCATGGGACTGAATTCAAAAACAGTTCTCTTGATTCCTTCTTTGAGAGTAAGGGTATTTCTCACAACTTTTCATCAGTGAGAACACCGCAACAAAATGGAGTCGCTGAAAGAAGAAATAGAACAATTATTGAAGCTGCACGTTCAATGCTCAGCGATTCTCACCTGCCTACTCAGTTTGGGCAGAAGCTGTCAACACTGCTTGTTTTACGCAAAACAGGTCGCTGATAGTCAAAAGATTCAATAAAACAGCCTACGAGCTTTTTCATGGGAGAAAGCCTTCAATCAGCTTTCTTTACATCTTTGGATGTCAGTGTTTCATACTGAACAACGGAGATGCCCTTGAAAAGTTTGATCCTAAGGCTGATGATGGAATCTTTCTTGGATACTCCTCAGTCTCCAAAGCCTTCAGAGTCTTCAATCGAAGAAGATAAACTGGTGAAGAAACAATTCACGTCACGTTTGACGAATCCCGTTCAGCGAACTCTAAACCATCCGCTGATACTGAAGAACTGAATCAATGGATGTTTTCTCATCTTGGTGATTCAGAAGAAATTCCCACTCCTCGTGCTCATACAGTTGAAGATGATAGTCCTACTATCATTCCAAATATGCAGAATAATGAAGCTGAAACATCATGGGTCTCAGTTGTTCCTTTAAACACTATACCTGCTTCTGAACCCAATGTCTCAGACATTCCATCTACTTCTCAGCAATCAGTGAATATAATGACAACTGCACCCATTCCTCTCTTGGCTGATACTCCAGACGTCGCTGAAGCTTCATCTTCAGCTACTCCAGTTCAGGTTGAGTCAACGTCTCACGCTTTGGCTCAGCGGTGGACTATAAATCACCCAATTGGTCAAATTCTTGGTGATCCAAATGCTGGCATTCAGACTCGACGAAGTGCAGGTAATATTTGTTTATTTGTTAACTTTATTTCTCTGACTGAACCAAAGAAAGTAGATGATGCCCTCAAAGATCCAAACTGGGTCAGCGCCATGCAAGAAGAGTTGACTGAATTCGAAAGAAACAAAGTTTGGAAACTTGTTCGAAGACCAATTGACAAAACAGTGATATGCACTAAATGGGTCTAT
Organism: Saussurea involucrata; assembly: GCA_033807775.1. Classification (NCBI taxonomy): domain Eukaryota; kingdom Viridiplantae; phylum Streptophyta; class Magnoliopsida; order Asterales; family Asteraceae; genus Saussurea; species Saussurea involucrata. The sequence goes on from CM066316.1 coordinate 64,561,182, forward strand.
CGAATCAAGTTGGACGAACATGGAACTGTAACCCGCAACAAGGCTCGTCTTGTTGCTCAGGGATACAGACAAGAGGAAGGCATAGATTATGACGAAACATTTGCTCCAGTAGCAAGACTAGAATCTATTCGTCTATTCTTAGCATACGCTGTACACAAAGACTTCAAAGTATATCAGATGGATGTTAAGTCAGCGTTTCTAAATGGAAAGCTGAATGAAGAAGTCTATGTGGAACAACCTCCAAGATTCTCAGATCCTAAGCGTCCAGGTTATGTTTATAAACTGGATAAGGCACTTTATGGGTTGAAGCAAGCTCCACGTGCATGGTATGACACTCTATCTACTTATCTCCATATTGAACAATTTGAGCGAGGTAAAATCGACAAAACTCTATTTTTCAGGAAAGTAAAAGGTCATATCATTCTCGTTCAGATATATGTTGATGACATTATATTTGGCTCTACTAACCCTGATCTTTGTACTCGTTTCGCTGATAGAATGAAAGATGAGTATAAAATGAGCATGATGGGTGAACTAACATATTTCCTTGGTCTTCAGATAAAGCAAAATGAAAAAGGAACTTTCATTAATCAGGGAAATTATGTTAAATATATGCTGAAGAAATTCGACTTAACTCAAAGTTCAGCTATGAAAACCCCTATGGCACCACTGCTGAAACTAGACAAGGATACTAAGGGTATTCCTGTTAATGTCATACTGTACCGTGGGATGATCGGCTATCTCTTGTATCTTACAGCTAGCCGACCTGATATTATGTACGAAACATGTTTGTGTGCACGATATCAAGCCGAACCCAAGATATCTCATATGACCGCTGTAAAGCGAATTTTTAGATACCTTAAGGGTACTGCGAATCTAGGTCTTTGGTATCCCAAAGACTCAAGATTCGATCTAATCGCCTATTCAGATAGTGATTTTGCAGGTTGCAAAATGGATAGGAAAAGCACCACAGGAGGATGTCAGCTCCTGGGTGGAAAGCTGGTGAGTTGGACAAGCAAAAAGCAAAACTCAGTGTCCACCTCCACAGCTGAAGCTGAGTATGTAGCCGCTGGAAGCTGTTGTTCTCAGGTCTTGTGGATGAGAAATTAACTACTGGACTATGACCTTCAGCTCTCAAATATTCCAATCTATTGCGACAGCACAAGTGCCATCGCTATAGAAAATAATCCAGTACTACACTCAAAGACAAAACACATCGAAATCAGGTATCATTTTATCAGAGATCATGTGATGAATGGTGATATAGAACTTCACTTTATCCCAACTGATTATCAGTTAGCTGATCTATTCACCAAACCTCTTGATGAGACAAGATTCAACTTTCTCATCAGCGAGCTTGGAATGCTGAACTTTGAAGAGTAAAATCTTCAGCGATTCACATTTGATCAGCAATAGGATAAAATCAGCTTGTATAACCCATTCTATCATCTTCTCTCTGAATAAACTTGATTCGCTGATATCAAGGTATGTTTCTCTCTCTGACAATCGCATGTAAATGCAAGATTTCAAAATAAATTGCATCGCTGAATATCTCTTCCTTAATCAGCGATACTTTGAAATTTCTAAAACCAACATTGATATTTCTATTCAGTGCTTCATGTTTTCAAAAGTGTCCCTGAGTTTTCAAAACCTCAGAGACATCCAAGAATATGAAAGGACATTTGTGACGTCATTGCAACGGATAAGCCCTGGCACGTTCTTCTTTCTGACACACGTTTGCACGTTTCGTTTACCTTCCAATCAAATGCAAACACGTGTCCGTGTCATGATGAAAATCTTTTCCCGCTCAAGATTTTCTCTCTCTAATCTCACTATATAAACTCATTCTGGGTTTATATTTTTCTTTTATGCGAACTTCTTCTCCAAGCTAAGAAAAATAATTTACTGTTGCATTTGTGCTCTCAAGTTTTTCAAGAACTTAAGAACTTCATCTTCTTCAACGAACCAGGTTAATAGTTCTTTTATTTCACCTGTTTCTTCAAACTTGTTAATGATCTTCTCTTTGTTTTCACAAGATCAAACAAAAGAACCTTTTTAAAATGAAATCATTTCTTTCATGGTTTTATGAACACAACCTTTCATGGTTGTTCTTCAAGTTTAAAACGCAAAATCTTAAACTTGTTTTTTATTCGTTTTTCCAGAATCCTTTTTCTCAAAAGAAACTAGAAAACAAGATTTTCTTTGGGTTTGCATTTCGTTTTTAAAACAAAAAAAACCCTAATCTTCATTAAGACATTTTTGTCTGAATGAAATGGACAAAATTCGAACCATCTTATTGGAACATCTTTCCACATTAAGATTATTCTTATTTGTTAATCTTTGGTTGAACTGATAATACAGAAAATGGCATCTTCTGACATTTCCAAGAACACCATCGCTGAGAACACTGCTGCTGATAATACTGCTGAGGAATTGGAAATCCTCAAGGCTCCTCGGGTCAAGTTCTCTCTAGACAAACTGGATTGGACCAAGACAAATAACCTCTATGCGCTTCTCGAGTTTCCTCCTCGAAAGCAAGTCACATATCTGGATGATGCTGTGAACTTCCTAAAGAATTGTCCCATCTCCACAGCCCTGACCATAACACCTCCTGCACATCAGCTACTGCTATCCCAATTCTGGTACTCTGCCAGACACTCTCAGCTACCATCAGCCAAAGACCCCTAAAAAACAATTGACTGCATCCTCTGCGATATTGAATATGGCACTATGAAGATTACACCTGCCATTATTCGCAAAGCCCTGAACCTTCCCTTGGCCACCAAAGAAAAACCCTTTGTTCCTCTCCCTGACCACAAGAAAAACTCAGACAGGGAAACCATCATTGCATTCTTCGATGCAATGGGCTATGTATGGGAAACTGGGAGGGACATGAAGCCCGAGAAGAAGCCGACCCTCATCAAGAAGTCTAAAATGCCCAGCGAGATGAATTTCATCTTCGCTCACTTAATCAGCTGCATGACTGCGAAGACCGGCTCCTCTGATCAAGCCACTCAGCCTCAGCAAGCAATGGGATATGCCTTGCTGAAAGGTCTACATATAGACTGGGCATCGATAATCTACGATGATCTGGTACTCAGAGTAGACTCCGTCGCTGATAGATCTCCATGGGTTCCTTATCCTCGTTTTATCAGCGCCGTATTCCAAACAGGCCTGAAGGACAGCTACCCAAAAGAAGGTGACCTGAAACTCTCTCAGGTTGGCCCTAAGGTTCTCGACTTCAAGCCAGTGGAAAATAAGGTACGTCTTTCTACACTTTTAACTCTTCTCAACCCTACTTCTTCGACTTCTGCAGCTCCTTCAGCGGACAAACCCACCGTTGATACCCAGGCTGCAACCTCCATTCCTTCTCTCAATAGGAAACACTCCTCTACCCAACTTAGTTCCAAAAGAACTAAGAAAACCAAGGAGCAACCCCAGCAATCTATTGTTGAAGACTCCTCAGCTCCTCTTGAAGGGCTGAAGGAACGTTCAGTGGTACGCTCTGCCACAGCTGAACAAGCCACCCCTTCTATCCCATCTTCAGCGTCTCTACACGCTGAGGTTACAAACTTGGAATCTACCCAACCTCCTTTAGTCTCTCAAAAGACTGACGAAGCGATTCTCAGCGAATCCAATGCTGAACTCCGCACCCAACCTCCATTCTCAACCTTCGCTTCTCCCTCTACTCAATTGAACTCTACTCCAGTTATCATTGAAGCACCTGTCATTCCTCCAGAAGCTAACGCTGACACTCAAGGAATGATGGGCGTAGGACCTGCAGAGATGACCATGCGTCCACGCACTTTAGCTAACGACATGGAACTTTTCTCAGGACACCGAGATTTTGATGAATTCACCAATCCTCCTGCAGGTATACACCAACCCCTATACACTGTAACTGAACCCCAAACTTCTGAGCTTTCCTCTGTTCACAAGTTCTTATATGTTACAGGTCCTAATTTGGGAGACATCAACGCCTCTCTGAAGACTATAGAGACGAATCTAACAGGTCTCACAACTACTCTTTCCGACAACTCTTCAGCTGTAACAAACGCTGGAGAGAATCTCACAAAGCTTACAATCGTGGTCGAAAAGAATGCCTCCAAAGCTGATTTGGAGAAGGTTGATAAATCACTCACCGACTTTGCCAAAGTTCTCTCTGACATCTACACAGACTACCTCGACATTAAAAAATCAGTTGACACCATGTCCAGCGAAGTCACAACGCTGAAGACATCGGTTGGCAAACTCGAAGGTGATATGTCTGCTGTAAAGACTGATGTCAGTTTAGTAAAGACTGACATGAGTTCTGTGAAGACCAATGTCAATACGATGAAGAATGACATCACTTCCATGAAGACATTGTTGCAGCAGATCCTGACCAACACCACCGCCCCTGCTCCTGCACCTGAGCACTTTACTCCGGCGGATCGTGCTGAACTCGTGAAGATCAATCCTGGTATTTCGGGTCTAGAAAACAGATTATCAGCGATTGAAATCTGTGTGGGGATCCCTGGCCAAGAAGACAGGGAACCAACATAAGCTGCTGAATCATCACATTCCTCCCCCACTCATCATGAAAAAGGGGGGGAGAAGAGCGTTGAAGACCTTTCCAAGAGCGCTGAAGACCTTTCCCATGATGAATCTATCAGGGGATAGAAGACTGAAGACCTCACCTTTACTGAAGAAGGTGAGAAGACAATTGAAGAAGCAGCAGCCGCTGGACCTCAGGGAGATGAAAACCCTGAGGGAACCGAGAAGCTTACCTCTGTATCTGAGGGGGAGCAACTCGAAGAAGAAGCTGAAGAATCTGAGTCTGAAGCTGAAGATGAAGAAGCCATCGACTTGTCTGATGATGAACCATCCTATTCTCCAAAGAATGATGATGATGAAAATGATGATGATGATGACTCTTTTATAGTCAAGTCTGCTCAGAGGACTAAAGCTCTTAAAGGATTCTGATAAATGAACCTACAGGGGAGCGGACAAAGACAAAGCCATCAGCGTCTGAAGCTGACAAGGGCAAAGGAAAAAGTGTCGCTGAAGACGATGAAAATCTGACGATCTTGCTTAAAACGCCGGTTTGTCAGGTACACTAATCTTCCTTACACTGCATCCCTCCTCTCTATACACATTATCAGTTCTACACTCACTAAAACCTACATACACTTTATCCCATTCTTTCTCTATCTCTGTTCTACCCAAGTTCTTACTCGTAAGATCATTGTGTTTCAGCTAGTCCTCTCCCCTGTTTGAGGATATCGCTGAAGTTCCTACAGTTTCGACTTCACCAACAATAATCCCAGCTCCCAACGCTGAAGAAATAATCCCAGTCTTGGATTTGATCTCTGAGACTGATGAACCTAAAGAACAGATGCTCTCTCACAAAAACAGACCTTCCTTGGCTCCTCAAAAGCTAAGTGAAGAGGATCAAGAAAAGAGAGATGAAATGATCAAGAGACTCGAAGATCAGCGAATCATTCTGAAGCGTGATCAACTTCCTTCCGTTCCTCCAAAGTTCAAAATTTCCCAAAAGGAATACAAGGAACACCTCAGAGCTGAACGCCTAATCGCTGAAAGAAGCAAAGCTGAAGAAAAAGACAAAGAATACGCCATCCAGCTTACTCAACGATCAGTAAAAGACCCCAAGCTGAAAAGAGCTCCCATTGACGTTCAACGTCAGCTATGGGATGATGCTCAAAGGATCGTTAGAGAAAAGACTAAGGTCTCTGATACGACTTTGGAATGGTGTAAAGAAATGATGAACTATCGATCTCGACCATCCAAAATAATCAAAGTAAACATCAGAGGAAGACTGTACTCAGACGTTCCTGTTGTTGAAGTTGATGTCTACAGAGAAGACAAAACCAAGCAAACCTTCTATGCTGCTACCTTAGAAAAGTTTGGTCTCTCTGAATGGTTGGAAGTGAAATTAGCCATTCAGGGATCGCGCTCAAAGTTCAAGAGCCATGTCGAGAAGATCTTAAACAAACAGATCGACCTGGTTTCTTCTGCTGTGGATATTCCTCCTTCTACTCTTCTTCCTCCTCAACAAAGAAGAGTCTCTGCAAAGGAAAAGAAAGTCTCAGACTCAGGTCCTCCTATACGAAATGAAACAGGTATTGGTTTCTCTCGTGCTGAAGTTCTTGGCCCTGATGCTGATCTCTCAGCGCTTGACACCTCCCTACCACCTGGAGAAACTTTCATTCCTGGCACAGTTGTAAGTGATCCTTATGGTATATTATTTCTAGACTACGAAGGAAACCATCACTTTCAACGTATCTCTGAGCTCCACATCACTCCTATCGAACAACTCAGAGATCTCATATACTGGTGTGAAGTCAGACGCGACATTAAAGCTAGACACCTGAAGCCCTTGATTTTTGAAGAAGCTCTGAACAAAAAGAATCAAGGGGTAGATGTCCCTGACTGGATGATTCCCACATCAAAGACCCTTGATGAACTTCTCATTAAGGAATAACCTTTTGACGGATAGGATCGCCTTTTAATTCTTTCTATCCTTATCTGTCTACATCTTTTGTACTTGTAATTTTATTCGTTGTACTAGTAATTTTTCTACTTCCCTCTGTAATCTTTACATAGTTTAAAGAAAAATTTCAGCGAACGTACTTTACTCCATCAGTACAGAAAAGATCCCAGAAAACAGTAAAAGGGACAAATATTTTATGAGTTCTTTTTATCCTTATGTTTTCATTAAATAGCAATTTTCTCTGTTGCTATGTCATAATCAAATACGGGGAGATTGTTGATCCAAACCCTCAGTGATTTGATAATGACCCTCTCTTATATACTTAGTGAAAATTGTAAGTAAACAATATGTATCAGAGTTTCACTATCGCTGATAAGTACTAAGATCTTACAGTACCGCTGATAGGAACTCTCACTCTTTAGATTAAACATTCAGCGAAACTGTTCACCATAATACTCTGAGTCTGTTCAGTACTTATGGTGATCGCTGATAAGTTAGTTGTTTACTTAGGATCCCTGAAGACAAGTTTCACGTCAACATAGGTTCTACGCTGAAGTCGAAGATCAAGCTCAAGAACCAGCGACAAGTCTCCTAATGAACTGATGCGGATCAGCGAAGACTCAGATTTGTCAAATCAACGTGAAGTATCAAGTACAAGACTTTAGCTATCGCTGAACTCTATCATTTGCTGATATAGAATGATAGATCGCTGAATCAACGAAAAGTTGATCATGAAGTCCTCCGTACAAAGTATTTTTGTCTTAACCACCCTTGCACGTCTCCGTACGATATGCTAGAAAAAGAACCTCCTTATTGCCTGAAATCGTACAACCACTCTGATACTACACTGTTCAAACATGCGGCTACTAAGGTTGTCAACAAAGGTCAATGACATACAACCAATCAGCTGCTGCCACGTGTAAAGTGTAAACTGTCATGCATTAAATGCATGCAGTATATAAGAAGAAGAACTCACTTCATTTTGAAGTAACTTGCTAACTCTGGACAAGTTCATCCTTCTTATCTTGAGATAGGTTATTATTAGTAATTTCCTTCTCTTTCTTAGTGCAAGAAACTTAGTGTTCCAACTTGTTTAGATTTAGGTTTATCCTTAATCTTGTTTCCGCAACAAGCTGTAAATTGTTAATGATTTATCAATAAACAATTTAGAAAAGTAAAATCTTAGTGTTTGTATTCATCTCCCCCCCCCTTCTACAAACTTGTATAGCCCTTCGGGACCAACACTCGCCTTCTTTCATTGCACGGTCGAGTCTAGAGCCAATTGATATAATACATTCTTCGGCTAGGACACAGGACGAGATTCTACAAATCGGTGCTCTTCGTGACCCGATCGGAACTTCCGTAGTGTCTCCGCCTTTGAGCAGAACGCGAGGATCGGAAGGAAATCCTACCACGGCCACCCCTTTGCCATCCGTGAACGTAGGTGGCTCTACCTCTAAAATAGATGCCTCAACGGGTAATCTAAGTGATCCCGGAGTTAAGTCACCCGACCTTCTGTCAAGGGAATATCTGGACAACGCCCTAAAGGTTGTCCGTGAGGCTATGGAGCAGTAGTTCACCACCGAGCTCGACAAACTCAAGAGCCTGATCAAAGGTAAAGAGAAGGTAGTCGAATCTGAAACCGCACCAACACATCCACCGGCTCCCGTTCAGCCATCTTATTCGGTGGATACGCTCAAAACTATGCTTCTAGCTCAACTGCTCCAGCACACCGACACCGATGCCTCTACTAAAGCAGAACTGGTCTCAGTTCTACGATCACAGGTATCTGCTCCTTCGTCATCCATGACCATCAGATTGGACCAGCTTGACAAGACTCTTAAGGACGTTCAACAAGCGCTTAAAACGTTGTCTGAAAGAGTCGGCTCATTCGAAGACACTTGCAAAGGTCAAGTTGGCGGACTCAAGAGACGGCACGATGACCAGGATGATCCTGATCATCGTGAGGGGGAGAACAAGAGACAACGATTGTCTGAGTCCGCCCCAATCATCCCTGAAACAACCGTGGTTCAACCAGAACCATCAACTGTGGCAACTACAACCAAAGACGAAACTGAAGCCCATTTGAGCTTAGCTGAGATGGTTATCGACATGGATATCTCAGACGACGAAGACCCAACGGTTGAAAAGCCCGAGGGAGAATCACAGGAATTGGTCACTTATTCTGCATCAGAAAGGTCTGCACTTGATCTGATTGCTCCAGATTCCGAGATCGGCCCCGAGACTGAAAACGCATGGTACGAAAAAGTCGCCAGTGTAATAAATCTCCAGGTAAACCTGATCTTTCCTACTGATAAAGACGACAACGTTGATTATGACCAGTTTCTGCTACAAAATCTGTATGGTATACCTGCCCACACTACATAGGCTCCCAAGACTTCTGCTATTCCACCGATATCTCCTCAACAACCCACAGTTTCTGATCATCCTCCTCTTCCACAGCAACAAATCAGATGGGAGAAGATCATGATCCTTATTCCTCACCTGGAGGAATCTCTGAAGAAGCTATATGTTCACAGGTTATGCCTCATCGAGCCAATATTCTGCCTTGGGATTTCCCATTTCGATAAGGAATACCAAAGCCAGTACATAAATGCCATGAAGCAGTGTCTGCCAGTTAGCCAAGTCCGAACCAAGCACAAGATCTCTGAAGTGCTCAACATCTAAACCGGCCGAATCCTTAGAGTCATGTTTCCAGTATACACCGTCCGACGCGAAGACGGTAATGAATGGAGAATTTCCGAAGCTGACTTTAAGAACCTCAGACCGTTCGACTTCCTCGCTATACTGAAAGACCTCCGAACCAGAACCATCCGACCACTTCAAGTAACCAAAGCGCTTGAAGTTGTCCGTCGATTCCTAATACACACAATCATGATGTCCTACCTCACAGACTTTCAAATGGGGATCGAGAACAGAGCAAAGAAGGTAAACCTGCTGAAACCGAATTTGAAAGCGCCCGAGCTGGAGATGTATCCTGAGAACGCACTTCTTCTAGAACCAGAATTTGGGATTGTATACCTCAATGATCAGAAAGAAAAGAGGTTTCTCCGCTTCAGTCATGTCGACATATTCTGCGATGGCACACTCCTCAAAGTCAGAGATGCTCTTCGTAACATTATCACTTTTGAATTCAAAAATCGAAAGTCTTCATTTGTTCCCAATTCAAACGAGATAACCACTCAAAAAGCCTTAGAAGTGATTGAAGACCGCATCGATTACCGCCGAGCCATCCGAATGTTCGAGATCCACTTTGCGCTTCAAAATAGATACGTCAAGAACTGGCGCGAACTCGAACTTCAATTCAAAGGGGGGAGACTGTTAGGGTCAAAATCAGGTTGAATAGAAGTTCAAGGGTTAATTTGTTATTTATCATTTTGAGCCTTTAATGTGTAACGGGCCATGGGCTTGAATGATGTGGGCCCATGGTATATAATGTTTGTTAGCCTTAGAAAATTAGGCTAGTTGTCATATTACACTTTCAAAGCATTGTAATTCTCTTTGATTAATGAAAGTTATATGGATGACCAATTAAAATCATTCTGATTGCATTCTACTTATTGATTTCTACTGTTCGTTGTATTAATCTGGAACTCACAGGACAGGAGAAGCTGGCGACGGAAAGGGCTGAGTGCCTTTCCGCAAAGCTCGACGAAGCCCAGGACTTCTACGAGGCGTCGATGAGGGCAAAAGAAGACCTTCAGCGTCAACTGAGGGAGACCCTTGATAAGTCCTCTGCGACTGAGACGGAGTTAGAAGCGACTAAGGGCTCCTTGGCCGAGAGCGAAAAATAGGTCAAGGACCTTAAGTCGCTCATCGAGGCGAAAGAGGGGGAGATCGCGTCTGTTAATGCCAAAAATCGCACTAAACTGTCTTATACCGAAAATTGTATAAAAAATACGATTTAAGGTTTGGTTTCGGCCCTTATCAACTAAAGATTGTACCATAGAAATAAACAACAGAAATAACGAAGAAAATGTAGATGAAACAAGATATTTTGGTGACGCGGAAAACCCCAAAACGAGGGAAAAAACCGCGGTCGACTGTGTTAGAGTCGACAGTGCACTATGGTCGCCAATCAGGGGCGATAATCCTTGTGTTACAGGCGATTTGTGTACAATAAGTTACAATTATAGAAAAAGTAAACTTAATCGTGTGTAAAAGTCGTGTGTCGTGCGTAAATGGTGCAAAATAAGCGGTCGTCGTGTGGTCTGAACTGTCGTCGTCAGGTGGTTCGAACTGTCGTCGAGCGATACTTGCGTGCTTGAATGCCATGTTATGTCGAGAGAAAAATGTAGAAGTGAGTGTCCTCCATTCTCCCTTTCCCTTGATGTCTGGGGGCCTTTATATAGCTTCGATCGGTAATAAATGAGTTTTAATGGTTGGTCTTGTAACTGCTGTCGACATTAAATGCGCTTTGATGATCGATTTTGTAACCGCTGTCGAGTCTTTAATGTCATTAAGTGCTCGTCCGTTACTGACCGTTGTACCATAATGGCTTGTAGACCTGAATTAATAAACAAAAGACACGGTCGTTGACCATTCATGGTTAGCGTAATCGTAAGACCGTCTTAAGTTCTGGACGTCGGTCTTATGGAGCATACGACCGTCGCCGAAATATAAGACCATGTATATGACTGTAAATTTCTTGTAAGACCTTATCTTAATATAAGAATGGTCTCATGAAAATGTCGTAAGACTAGGATGAAAATGTCGTAACACTAGGATGAAAATGTCGTAGGACTAGGTCGTAAGACCACCAGGATGTCAGGACCAGGATGTAAGGACCAGGATGTCAGGACGATGCTTTCGCAGGACTAGAGCGATATATAAGACCGACGACAGGAGACTGTCGTCGTAAGACCGACGAGTCGTAACTGGCGACACGTGACTGGCGACATAAGACTAGTGACGCAAGACTATAAGACTAGTAACGTGTGACTGGCGATATGTGACGTGCGACGTGTAACATGCGATAACGAGATGTAAAGACACTATCTTGAATGACTATTGACGCAAGATGTCTTTTAATAACCAACTATCGTATGTCGAGGATATGGCAATAATGGGTATTACCCTTGTCGATCGAGGGTGTGATTTTTTACCCAAACCACGTCCTTAGAGGAGCGACTCCAATCGTTTGAAGCTCTGACCCGTCTTAGGGTTCGAGCGGCGATTATGCGTCGCCATTTACGGGGGTTAAACCCTATGGCCGGAGCCGAAGATGAAGTCTCTACTTTCTTGGAGCAGATCGGGGAAGAGGACCCGACGGACGCTGAGGTCGGTGGAGCTGGCGACGAGGAGGTCGCTAAGGAGCAAGACCCTCCTCTGCCTTGATCTTTTTTGTACTTTTGTTTATCTCTTTTGATGTGGGGCGACTACAATCGGTCGTGCCCTTTACTTGTAATTTTTTGGATATAAATACAAGTAATTTTTTGCTATATCATCGTGTTACTTTACTTTGTTGTAAATAAGCAAAATAAATGAGACATAACAAAATAACAAAACGCGCGTATAAAGCAGTAAGACGGATGTAAAGCTGTACGACATAGGTACAAGTGATTTTTAGAAGTAACCGGGCGATTGGGCCGAAGTAATATTCTAAGTATGGAGTCCAAGTCATAAGACTTTTGATTCCGAAACTTAGATTAAAAAGCACCTGTTTGTGATCGTAAGATCCATGAGATGAATCATAAGATTCCTGTTTATGACATGTAAGTCATGACTTATTGGTCGTGACATATTTGTCGTGACTTTGAAGTCTTTAAAGACTTCGTTTCTTACGATATAGACCGTAAGACTGGCATACGTGCGATCCTGCGAGCCTGCAATGTAAGATTCAGAGGTGGTCGTTGGTTTGACCAACGACCCTCTGATGCTTAAGTCAGCAATCGATTATCGAAATAAATCGAAAGAAAATTTTTAAAAGAAATACTTCTTTTAAATGTATTGTGGTCCAGTTACGTGGGGTTGAGGTCGTAGGTTTGATATCATGATCTCAGACATACGATCGCTTATAACCTGTGGATCATCGTCACATACAATTCCGGAAGAGATTCCGAGTCTGCATAGGACGTTAGTCTGGATAAAAGAGATAACCTTTCCATCCCGAATCTGGGAGTAGGCAACTGCTTCTATCTACTTAAAAAATAATCTACAAGGACTAACAGAAAAACTGTCTGCCCAGGGGCAGGATGTAACTTACCAGCGATGTCCATTCCCTACCTTAGGAAAGGTCACGGGATTGAGGACGCATGCAAAGGTTCAGAAGGTTGGTGTATCATACCTGAGTGTCGTTAACGTGCGTGGCGTCTTACCTTAATGTCGGCCAATAGAGAATCACTTTTGTTGTGAAGTCCGACTGCCCCCAAGTTGTGACATATTCATACCCACGATTAATAGCTTTGAATTTGGAATTCGTATAAAGTACGCCACTTTCCCCCCTGTGGAGACTTCAAGACGACGCTAAGATCTGCCTTTCTAGCGTATGGAGAATTGTCGACATGGACTAGACAGGTCGTGTAATATGCAGTCGCCACAGTATAGGTTTCATTTCGTGCCTCTTTTTCCAATTCAGGAGTGAAGTCAGCACCGGAATTGGTTAGGACATGCGGTGCAACTGTCGTGCGAGGTTTGTATAGTTGCTAGATGTCCTTTTTCTTAGGCTTCAATGTTGCCTTGTAGCAATCACGGGCGGTCTTCTGTTCACTTTTGATTTCTTGCACTCCCTATGGCGTTGGGAACTTGATCGTCTGGTGATAGGTCGAGGGGACCGCTCTCATGTCGTGTATCCACGGTCGACCAAGTATAACGTTGTAGGCTGACGAACAGTCGATAACATTAAACTTTATCTGCTTGTTGACCCCTTTAGCATACACTGGGAGGATGATCTCTCCTAAAGTGTTGGTAGAGTCGCCATTGAATCATATCAGAGTCTTCGATCGACGGGTGATCTCTGATTTATCAATTCCTATAGCTTTGATCGTGCTTAGGAAAATGATATTAGCCGAACTTCCTCCGTCAACCAATACTCTTTTGGCCGAGCAGTTGCCAATAGTGAGTTAGATAATCAAGTCGTCGTGATGTTTCTGCCAACTGTCCTGGAGGTCGTCCTGATCGAACGTTATTGGCATCGCCTCCAGTTCCAATTCTTGTTTTGGTTGGGACGACCGAGGAATGGGGTATTCTCCTGATGATTGACTGGCATGCCGCTTGGCTGCCAAATAGATTAAACCACAGATGTCTGATCCGCCCGTCACACAGTTGACGACTTTTTCATGGACGGGGGATTCTGGTCTTACATTGTCAATTGGCGTAGATTCTTTATACATCAAACCTTGGAGATGACCCTTGGGAACGATCCAGGCTAACTACTTCTGCAAAGCAAGGCAGTTATATGTCGTATGACCATGGTCGATGTGGAAGTCGCACCATTTGTCTTGTCCTTCTTGTCGTCATCTTTATCGTTTTTCTTGGGCCATCGAACATACGACTGAATGTTTTTAAACGCTTCGACTAATTCCTTCGAGGTTCCCTTGAATCCATAAGAGGAGATCTTAGGATATTGAGAGAATCTGGGCGTAGGATTGCTCTTTTTCTTATCGAACCGAAAGTTCGATATCTTGCGCGCTGGCTCTGCCTTGACGCTCGGCCGGGACTTGAAATCGGGTTTTTTGATCCCGAGCGACTTTTTGTCGGTAGAATGCTTACGGCGAAAGGCTAGGTCGTCTTCGACCCTCATGTAAGCCAAAGTCCTAGCTCGGACGTCTGCAAAATTCTCTGGTGGATATTTCGTAAGATCGATGTACAACCTTGTAGTGTTGTCGTCGAGACCACGCTTGTGGACCTCGATGGCGGTCTTGACGTCACAATTTCGAATGTTGATCATTTCTGCGTTAAAACGATTGAAATAACCACGGATGGATTCCCCGGATTTTTGGACGACGTAGTACTGGTCGCTGGTCTGCTTCTCCATCTTGCGACTACTGGCGAATTGTTGTGAAAATTGGTTGACCAACTCCGCGAAGTTGCTGATGGACTTAGGTTTGAGATTGATCAACCACTGGAGAGCAGGACCTGTAAGAGTCGCGCCAAAGTTTTTGCACATGCACACCTCTTGATATTGATGCGGGATTGATGTTGTCCACATCAACTGTTTATATTGAGCGATATGCTCCTTTAGATCGGTTATCCCTGAATATTTGGGTGTAAAAGTAGGAATGTTGTACTTCATTGGAACGTCAACATTCGCTATTGTTAATGCCAAAAATCGCACCAAAGTACAACTTAAGGTCGATGTGGACTTTAACAACTAAAGAAAAGAATCTTTTGACAAAGCGTGCGACAAAGACGAAAATGTAAACGAGACAGAGAATTTGGTGACGCGGGAAAAACCTCAACGAGGAAAAAACCCGCGGACGACTGTGGAAGTCGTCGCTGCACTATGGTCGCCAAACAGGGGCGATGTCCTTGTGTTTCGGGTGTCGATCGTACAGAGATTACAATACAAATGAAAGGAAGATTTCAAAATGTAAAGTAACAAGTGTTTTGAATGTAAAACAATGTGCGTCGTGTGTTTAAACTGTGTGTCGTGCGCTGAAGTCGTGCGTCGAGAGCGATTCTTCTGAGAGCGATTTCTGTGCTCCAAGTGTTCTTTCGAGTTCGAGTGCTTGTGTCTGTTTTTCGATGTCCCTTGAACTGAGGACTGAGCTTGGAATTTATAGTCTTCGGGCGCTTTAATTGCCCCATTAAATACTTCAATAACTGTCGTAACGGACGCCGTCTTTAGTGCTGTTAATGGCTTTCATCAGTTATAGCCGTTGTCCATTAATGACGTTGACTCCTGCAATAAACACTAAACAAACGTAATAGTTGTATCACGCGTTAGCTAGTCGAGGTCGCATGGTTCTATGCGACGATCGTGTGAAACGTACGACATCGTGGTCGAGTGTCGTGAGGTAAATAACTTTTGATCTTAACTTTATTCAGGGGATAAAGTGCTATGATTTTTCCTTACTAGAAGTAACAGAAGTGAGTGCTTTTACTTACCTTGGTCGTGGTCGAGACTGGTGAAATTTTGCCCCCAAATTTTGAAAGTAGAATTATGACACGTGTCGAAAGTTATTTTAGTTGCTTTGGGACTAGACTGGTTCAATTCAAACTAGAGAGGGAAATCGAAGAGGGGATGAGATCGTGACGTCATGCTGACGTACGATGGTGCTTAGCAGCTGTCATGGCCAGGTGTCAACGATCCGTGTGGTTATACAAAAAGACAGGACGCGTGTCGATCATCAAAGGATTCGACCTGATACGATCGATCGCTTAAATAGAGACTTTGATGGATCATTTCCTTTTATGGCTTTAGGGTGAGATTCTTTTTCTGATTCCTTACCGCCCTTCTTCCGATTTTCTCTGAAATTGCTAGGATTTTTTACTATTTTGAAGTTTTTGAGCTATATAAGGTATAATTTCTCTCCCTTCCATTCATTCTTGACTAAGGCATTCGTGCTTTGAGTTCATCGCTTTTAAGTTTATTATGTAATGCTCTTCTTTTGTATGTTCTCGGGAAGATCGTTGACAAAGGTGCCAACCATCTCTGCTAGGAGAATGGCACGACCTGAGCGTATCTGCAAAGGAAAGATGCAAAGGGACCCTCATCGTTGCGTCGGGGTTTTACTGAAGACGGGGACAATGACTCTGAAAGGGATGCTTTCAAAGGTTGATGACTTATCAAGAGTCACTATGCCTGAAAAGGTGAAGGCATTGATCGTGATTGACGCGATGTCCGTGGAATCTGCGCATCTGGCAACGATGTCCTCTGCAACCATGTCGACCCCTTCGTCAGCCGACAAGGGCAAGGGTGCAAAGATGGGAGAGGGTGAGAAGAAAGTCACGACGGTCAACTTTATGTTGCCGTTGGACCTCTTAAGTCTCCATGTCCTTGATGGGATGGAGTCGTTTCCGCATCTGGGGAAATATCAGCCCCTATCTTTCGAGGAGCGTTTTCGAGGGATCTCTGTCGTGAAAACGGGATCACGTATAGCCATACAGGCGTTCGTTGTAAGTTTTTCTTTCAAAACTCGTGTTTTCAATGTTTTTCTCCATTTTCATCGGACGCTTGCTAACATATTTCTTTTGTTTTTACAGATGTTTCGATCTCTCCTTGTTCGATATGCGAGGACAGAGAAGACGTTGGACCGGAAGTTGATCGTTGAGAGTGTCATATTCCTTCCTCCAACCTTAACCTTAATCTTAAGAGCCGTATTCTCAAGATACTGCGGACTTACCTTCACGACGTGTCATGGCGTAGGATGTCTTTCATACTCGTTTGATCCTTGCATAAGTTCTTTAATGCGCTTCAGGGCCGACGAGGATTCTAAGGTCGAGACTTCGGGCAAAGATGCGGCCGAAAATCTAGCCTTAGGACAAATTTATGTTTTACGAATTTTTCATACCTGATCGTTAGTGATCGAGTTGTCTAATGTAATTATGTTTAAGAATAAAGTTTCGTGATTTTTCATTGTTCACTACAAGTAATTGTCGGAAGTAATTTCAATTGTATGAATACACTTGTAAATCGAATACAACCGTAGATACGTGCGACTAAGGCTTTCTATTGAAAGATAACGACCATAACATTAGTCGTGTAAAAATCAAGTATACATGCGTTTAGAGCATTCATTCAGAATATGAGGCTTTTCTAAGTCGAGACACTTAGATTGTGAGCCGATTGCATAATCGAATCGTGCGATGACTTCAAATCACGTATCGAGTCGTGTATGCGATTTTGGGAAGGTCACATGATAAACTTTTGTCGTGCGATCCTGCGATAAAATATCGTCAGAGGTTGGTCGTTGGATAACCAACGACCCTCCGATGCTTAAGTTAGTTACCGTCGAGGTGAAATAAAAAATCGTATGAAAAAGGGTTTAAAAGAAATACCTCTTTAGATGCGTTGCATTCCAACTGCGTGGGATTTCTTGGTTGTCGAGGGTCTGGAGTCGATAGGCCCTTTTACGCACCACTTCAGATATACGATAAGGACCTTCCCACTTAATGGAAAGTTTACCTGCGTTGAGTTCTTGAGTGTTTTGGAATACTCGACGGAGGACGTAGTCGCCTTCTTGAAAGACTTTGATTTTGACGTTTTTGTTGAAATGTCGCTCGACCGCTTGCTTTTATGACGCCATCCTAATCAAGGCTGATTCTCTAAGTTCTTCGAGGGCGTCGAGGTCGTATCCTAAATCGACCAAGTTGTGATCGACTGAAGTATGCCTTGAAGTTGGGAATTGGACCTCGACCGGCAAGACTGCTTCGCAACCGTAGACGAGAGAGAAAGGGGTTTGTCCTGTGGACGTGCGTGGTGTCGTGCGATTTGCCCACAGGACTGATGGGAGTTCTTCGACCCACTTTCCCTTTGCAGCTTTTAGCCTTTTCTTGATCGAAGCAATAATGGTCTCATTACTTGATTCAGCAAGTCCGTTAGCTTGGGGGTATCTGGGGGTCGAGGTTATTAGTTTGATGTTTCTGTCTTCGCAGAATTGTTGGGTCCTGTCGCTTATGAATTGGGATCCGTTGTCACAGACGATTTCGGATGGAATCCCAAATCTGCATATGATGTTAGTCTGGATAAAAGAGATGACTTCTTTATCCCTAACTTGGGAAAAATCAGCTGCTTCAATCCATTTGGAAAAATAATCGGTGAGTACAAGGAGGAATACCTTCTGTCCCGGGGCCGGGGGTAGCTTGCCGACAATATCCATTTCCCACCTCATGAAGGGCCATGGGATAAGTGTCGAGTGCAAGGGTTCAGAGGGTTTATGTGACATACCTGAGTGTCGTTGACAAGGATCACAGTTCTGGACATATTTGACGGCGTCTTGTCGCAACGTTGGCCAAAAATACCCTTGTCGAGAGATACGATTAGCCAAACTGTGACCTCCTGAATGATTGCCACATTCGCCGTCGTGCATTTCTTGAAGGATTTTCTGGGCCTGACTTTTGCTAATGACGCATCTTAGGTTTAATCCTGTTGATGATCGTCGATAGAGCCTATCTCCAATCATGATATATTTAGATGCTTTGAATCTGATCTTCCGGGCCTTCATTTTGTCTTCTGGGAGTTGGTCGTGAGTGAGGAAATTTCGGATGTCGCACGACCAATCATCCTATTCATCTTCGATCTGGACGACATCGATGTTTTCGATGGACGATGTCGCCAGATGGATCATGGGAATGGCGTCGAATATTGGTTCGACCAAAGCAGACCCGAGATTTGCTAAAGCGTCGGCCTGAGTATTCTGATCCCTCGGGATCTGTTCAATAGAAAAAGATTTGAATTTTTTGGATTTTTCTTTTGCTACCTTTAAGTACGCTGTCATTTTTGAATTTTTGGCCCCGAATTCCCCATTGATCTGGTTTACCACCAGGAGGGAATCGCTTTTGACATGTAACGCGGTTGCCCCCGAGTCGTAGGCCATATTCATTCCTATGATCAGGGCCTCATACTCAGCTTCGTTGTTGGTGGTTTTGAAATCGCACCGGATCGAATATACCATCTTGCCCCCCTGTGGCGACTTTAAGACGACGCCTAGTCCTGAACCTCTAACGTTGGATGAACCGTCAACATGCAAGATCCAAGGTACGTCGTCGTGAGTCGCCACAGTTGACACTTCGAGCTCTGCTTCTTTCTCCAATTCAGGGCTGAAATCAGCATTGAAGTCTGCCAAGGCTTGCGATTTAATCGCAGTCCTGGGTTTGAAATCAATGTCGTAACTGCTGAGATATATACTCCATTTTGCTAAGCGACCTATCAACTCAGACTTCCTTAAGACAAACTTTAGAGGAAAGTTAGTCACGACAGTAATAGGATGCGATTCAAAATAGTGTCGCGGTTTTTTAGCAGCTGTGACTAGCGACAAAAGCAATTTTTCCATTGAGGAATACCTGGTTTCTGCGTCCAAGAGAGATTTACTTACATAGTAGATCGGCAATTGTTGCTTTTCATCTTCTCGCGTCAGTACGGCGCTTACTGCATTTGGACTAACAGCCAAATATAGTTGCAAGACCTCATGATCGTGAGGTTTCGATAATAGAGGAGGCGACGTCATGTACTCTTTAAGCTTTTGCAATGCCTGCTCATGGCCGTCGGTCCAGTCGAAGCCTCTATTTTTCCTGAGGACATTGTAAAATAGATGGCATTTATCTGAGGATCGAGAGGTAAACCTGTTCAAGGCTGCTACCCGACCAGTGAGCCTTTGGACCTCTTTGAAATTTCTCGGAGACTTGATCTCGATGATAGCCTTGATCTGGTCGGGATTAGCCTCGATGCCTCGACGAGTGACCATGTAGCCTAAGAATTTCTCGGCACTGACGCCAAAGGAACATTTCGTCGGATTAAGCTTCATACTATATTCTCTAAGGATGTCGAACGATTGCCTCAAGTGCCCGATGTGATCGACAGCTTGCTTCGACTTGACCAACATATCATCAATGTACACCTCCATTGTGTCGCCAAGACGATCCTTGAACATCTTGTTCACCAAGCGCTGGTAGGTAGAACCTGCATTTTTATAACAGTAAATACCTCGGTCCGTCATAAATGCGGTTTTTTTATCCTCGACGTGCATTAGGATTTGATTATATCCGGAATAGGCATCCATGAACGTCAACAGTTCGTGCCCTGCCGTTGCGTCGACCATGGCATCAATATGAGGTAATGGAAAAGGATCTTTTGGACAAGCTTTATTGAGGTCCGTGAAGTCGATACAGACCCTCCATTTTCCATTCTTCTTTGCTACAACCACGACGTTAGCGAGCCAATCGGGGTACTTTACTTCTCGAATATTCCCTGTCTTGAGAAGGTTGTCGACTTCGTCATTTATCACCTTATTCCTTTCAGGAGCAAATTTCCTTCGCTTCTGCTTGACAGGTTTGAACGATGGGTCGACGTTGAGTTTGTGGGAGATGATGTCAGGATCTATACCGACCATATCTTCATGCGACCAAGCGAAACAATCAGCATATTCCTGCAAAAAAGACATCAACTTTTCCCTAAGGCAGGGACTGAGGGATGACCCGATAAAGACTTTTTGCTCAGGCTTGCTTGGATCCAGGACGACTTCCTCCAAACGATAATCGTTGACTACTTCAGGAGCATCTTGTGCATTTTCGAGCCCCTCCTGTTCTGGGACAGTGGCTTGTTCTGGGTTTCCGTTATTTGCCATTCTCCTGAAACAGGGAATAAAGAAGACTACAAGAAACCGTTAGTAGGACGCACGTTTGTCAAAGATTTTCTCTAGATGAGGTCCCACGGATGGCGCCAAACTGTTAATGCCAAAAATTGCACCAAAGTACAACTTAAGGTCGATGTGGACTTTAACAACTAAAGAAAATAATCTTTTGACAAAGCGTGCGACAAAGACGAAAATGTAAATGAGATAGAGAATTTGGTGACGCGGGAAAAACCTCAACGAGGAAAAAACCCGCTGACGACTGTGGAAGTCGTCGCTGCACTATGGTCGCCAAACAGGGGCGATGTCCTTGTGTTTCGGGTGTCGATCGTACAGAGATTACAATACAAATGAAAGGAAGATTTCAAAATGTAAAGTAACAAGTGTTTTGAATGTAAAACAATGTGCGTCGTGTGTTTAAACTGTGTGTCGTGCGCTGATGTCGTGCGTCGATAGCGATTCTTCTGAGAGCGATTTCTGTGCTCCAAGTGTTCTTTCGAGTTCAAGTGTTTGTGTCTGTTTTTCGATGTCCCTTGAACTGAGGATTGAGCTTGGAATTTATAGTCTTCGGGCGCTTTAATTGGCTCATTAAATACTTCGATAACTGTCGTAACGGACGTCGTCTTTAGTGTTGTTAATGGCTTTCCTCAGTTATAGCTGTTGTCCATTAATGACGTTGACTCCTGCAATAAACACTAAACAAACGTAACAGTTGTATCACGCGTTAGCTAGTTGAGGTCGCATGGTTCTATGCGACGATCGTGTGAAACATACGACATCGTGGTCGAGTGTCGTGAGGTAAATAACTTTTGATCTTAACTTTAGTCGGGGGATAAATTGCTATGATTTTTCCTTACCAGAAGTAACAGAAGTGAGTGCTTTTACTTACCTTGGTCGTGGTCGAGACTGGTGAAATTTTGCCCAAACAGCTATCGTGTCGATGAAAGGCGATGCCTGGAATCCTGTGAGAGGTTCGACGTCGACAAGGACGGCGGCGCCATGAAATTTTGAAAGTAGCGACAACATTTTTTCGTTCTGATCCTCCAACAACCTGAGTTGCTGAGCGGCGGGGTCGTTAGGATCAGAGATTGTTCCTGTCGGGGGAGTGACTCCTGAGTTCTGGGCTGTCGTGCCAACTGTCGGATGTGAGCCATTTCCGTGGACGAACCATTGGCTTCTCCGTTAAAGGGGAAGTTCATCGGGATCTGATGAGGTATGGCTCCATTGTACAGTGGCGGCGGCCTTAGATGATGCGGAGGAAATGGTCCGAAGGGAGGATTGTTGACAAATGGCCCTGGACCAACTTGGAATGGTGGCCTTACGAAAGGTGCACCTGTAGGTCGGGGACCATTCTGAGGTCCAAAGTAATTGCCAATCGCCGGATTCCTGAGGGAAGCGATTTCCGCGACTGCCTTCTGGATCTGCTCGTGCAGGGCTTGAATCTGACTCCAAGTTGTATTCAATTCTGTGTGGCGTTAGGCCATAAGATCCTGGTAATTTTCCATTTACCTGAAAACAACAAAAACTTCACAAAATTGTTCGAGCGATGTATGCTTGTCCTGAGATTTTCTCTAAATGGGGTCCCACGGATGGCGCCAAACTGTTAATGCCAAAAATCACCCAAAAGGATAACTTGAGGTTAATGTGGAAATTTTAACAACTAAAGAAAAGGATCCCGGGACAAACAACACAATCGCGATAAAAGTAAATAAGACAGGAGAATTGGAGACGCGAAAAACCCAAACGAGGGAAAAAACCGCGGTCGACTTGTAAGAGTCGACGGTGCACTATGATCGCCAAACAGGGGCGAAAGTCCTTTTGTAACAAGTATTTTGTGTACAACAGATTACAATAAGAGAAAAATAAACTTAATCGTAAGAAAAAGTCGTGCGTCGTGCGAAAATCGTGTGAAATAAGCTGTTGTCGTGTGATTCGAACTGCTGTCGTGCGAAACTTGATGCGTGTTCGAATGCTTCGCTGATCGCTATAATATTGCGTGAGAAATGTAGATGAGAGCGCAGATGTATTGAGTTCAGATGTGTAGCTCTGTAATAGATGTCTTTTTCGGATATGGAGCAGGTCTTTATATAGCTTTCGTCGGCAATTAATGTGTCTTGATGACTTGTTTTGTAACCGCTGTTGGGTCTTTAATGTCATTAAGAGCTCGTCCGTTACTGGCCGTTGTGCAATGATTGCTTGTGGACCTGCATTAATGAACAAAAGAAACGGATGTTGACTGTTAACGGTTAGTATAATCGTACGACCGTCTTGAGTCTCGTGCGTCGGTCGTATGAAACATACGACCATCAGGAAAGTGTACGACCAAATGTTCGTTTGTAAATAACCTGCAAGACCTTATCTTAATACAAGAGTGGTCTTATATAAATGTTATCTGAGTTATCTATCGTCGGTCGTGAGGTGCTAATTTTTGTCCAAACAACACCCAACCTAGGTCTTTGGTATCCCAAAGACTCAAGGTTCGATCTAACTGCCTCTTCAGATAGTGACTTTGCAGGTTGCAAGCTGGATAGAAAAAGCACCACAGGAGGCTGTCAACTCTTGGGTGGAAAGCTGGTAAGTTGGACAAGTAAGAAGCAAAGTTCAGTGTCTACTTCTACCGCTGAAGCTGAGTATGTAGCTGCTGGAAGATGTTGTGCTCAAGTCTTATGGATGAGAAATCAACTATTAGACAACGATCTTCAGCTCTCCAAAATTCCAATCTATTGCGACAACACAAGTGTCATCGCTATAGTAAATAATTCAGTGCTACACTCAAAGACCAAACACATTGAGATCAGGTATCACTTTATCAAATATCATGTTATGAATGGTGATATAGAACTTCACTTTATCCCTACTGACTTTCAGTTAGCTGATCTTTTCACCAAACCTCTTGATGAAACAATATTCAACTTTCTCATCAGCGAGCTTGGCATGCTGAACCTTGAAGAGTAAATCTTCAGTGGTTATGCATTATGTTAGTGATAAAGAAAATTCTATCTCCTTATTTATCATCTAATCTCTGAACAAAATGATTCGTTGATATCAATGTATGTTTTTCTATTCCTTTCGCTGAAGCTTACTTCAGTATGTTGTTTTTCAAAACTAAATTGATCACTGAATCTTTTCTTCAGTGATTCTTTTGAAAGAACAAAACTCATCACTTATCTTTCTTAAATCTATGACTCTTCATTTTACAAATTATCTCTGATATTTTTTAAAAATCTATCAGGGAAGCAATTTTTTTAAATGAAAAGACATTTCTGACTGTGACGTCATCAAAACGGATAACCCATGGCACGACTTTTTATCTGACACGTTCGTCCGTTTGAATTCTTGCCCAATAAGCTTCGTGGGACGTGTCGCGTGTCATGATGAGTACCTTTTCCCACTCATCACTTTCTCTCTCTCTACTCTCACTATATAAACTATTCATGTTTATATTTTTACCTTTTACGCTCTCAAACTCTCTAAACGCAGATAGAATTTCCTTAAGCAATTTGTTCTTGGATTTGTGATAAAACCTGCTACTCGAATCTTCAACCTTCACTCAAACAGGTTCATATCTTCTTCTCATCTTAAAATCTTCTTATAACTTGTTTTTTATCCTATTTCTTGTTACATTGGATCAAAACAAACGTTTTTCACACATAAGATCATCTTCTTCATGATCTTATGAATAAAACTTGAAAAATAGTTTTTTTTATTAAGTTTTTAAAAAAAATCTTAAACTTGATTTTCATACGTTTTTCCAGAATCCATTTCCATAAAAGGAAACCGGACAACATTTCTACTCTAGTTTTACTCTATTCAAAACTAGAAAACCCATTTTTTTACTGTTTCTTCCCTAAAAATGAAACTATAAAACCCTAAAACCTTCAAAACCCTTATTTTGGATAAAACATTTCCATTTTAAGAAGTTCCTTCATTATTCTCTTTCTACATTTTTGTTTCTACACAGAAATGGCCTCAAACGCTGCTACTACTTCTACCAACAACACTTCTCCTGCAGTCATGATCAAGGCTGGAAACATGAAAGGCGAACTGAACCAGATCGTCCTAGCTACAAACAACTCCTTGGCTCTTCTCGAGTTCCCCAAGAAAAAGCCAAGCCCCCACCTCACTGATGCAGTCAACTTCATCAAAACCTTCCCCTTGGCTATTGCCATGACATTGCTCCACCGACACATCGCCGCCTTTTACAACAGTTCTGGTACACTGCCGAGAGTACCACTGAAACCTCGAAGAAAACTGGAAACGAATACTCAGTGATCGGTTTCCAAACCGAACTGGGTCGTGGTGCTATTACTCCTTCAGCCCTCCGCTCTGCACTGAACCTTCCACGGCGTACCAAAGCAAACCCATTTGTCCCATTCCCTGACCCAAACACCACTGAAGGCGAGCAACAGATGATTGCTTTTCTCGATCTGATGAAGTACTCATGGGACAAGACCCGAAGCATGGAGGACGTCAAGAAACTCACTAAAGTCCTCAAGAATAAAATTCCTGCTGAAACAACTTCATATTCTCCCACGTCATCAGCTGCATGACGGCCAAAACGGGCTCAACTGATCAGGCTGCCAAAACTCAGGTAGCCATGGGATACAGCATGCTGAATGGGCTGCACGTTGACTACGCCCGCATCATCTTCGAAGACCTTATGGAGAAGGTCGAGAAACTGGAACGCTCCATGACAGTTCCCTATCCCCGCTTCATCTCAGCGATTATTCAGATGTTGCTTGGATCCCGCTATCCCAAGCAGGGAGACTACAAACTCCCTCAGGTTGGCCCAAAAGTTCTCGACTTCAAACCAATACAAGGCGAGGTAAGTCTCTCTTCTCTTCTCTCTCTTCTACGCCCCACTTCTTCTCCTTTAGCGGCACAACCCTCCGTTGATACCTAGGCTGCAACCACCACCTCTTCCAAATAGAGGAAACAATCTACTACCCCCTTGGCATCCATAAGTCCAAGAAGATCACAAAGGAGAAACCTCAGCCTTCCCAGGCTCAAGAATCCGTGTTGGCCTCTTCACAGGCAACACTGGATAATTTCGTGGTCAACTCCTCCACGCCTGCATCAACCATCCCAACAACCACTTCAGAGCCTCCAGTCTCTGAAGCTTCACTGGATCCTACCCAAACATCTTCAACGCCTCAACGCACTGAAGAGTTCTCCCTCGGCATCTCCAGCACTGAAGAGTTCTCCCTCGGCATCTCCAACCCCCCCCTACGGTTCCATCTTTCTCAGTGATGGACATGAGCGCTGCCATGCTCAGGAATTTTATGTTGCGCAATGCTACATGACCTATAGGATCTTCTACAGCTATCCCTGTTCGTTCGTTCACTCGAGGACGACGTAGAACACTTTGGAGGAACTCGCGATTTCAGTGTCTTCTCCAACCCAAATCCTACAGGTATCCAAACATAATCCTCAACCTTTTCTAAAACCCCAACTTTTGAGCTTTCCTTTGCCTACAAGTTACTTTCTGTTTCAGGTCCTAATTTGGGCACGATCAGCACGTCCCTCAAGGGCCTCGCTGATAAAGTGGAGACTCTCTCCACCAACCTCGGAGCAAACACCACAGCGATTAATGACGCTGGGGTGACACTGAAGAATGTTTCCACCTCCCTGGAAGAGAGAGCAACTACTGTTGAACTTTCATCTCTGAAAGGGGGAGTGAAGAACCTGGAGCTCGCCCTCAACAACAACACAACAACGCTCCAGGCCGTCCAATCAGAGGTCGCCACAATCTCCAGTGACTACAAGAATCTCTCCACCCAATTCACCAGTTTCAGCGGTGAAGTTGGGTCCCTGAAAACCAACGTCTCAAACCTCCAAGGTAAGGTGAGCAGCCTTTCCTCAAAGGTCAGTGAATCAAACTCGCTGCTCACTAAGATCCTGGAGTGGATGGAAGCCCAACGGTCCCTGTCTCCCATTTCTCTCAACATGATAGAAAACTTATCGGGATGACAGCGGATTTCATCATTCTGGCTACATCTCGCATTCTTGACCTGGAAACCAGGTTAGAGACTGTTGAGGTGTTAACGGCCTCAACTTTAGGAACCTTGGCCAAGAAGACAGGGTTCTTGAGGAAACTGTTGTTGCTGCTGCCGATGCTGTTGTTACCTCCCCTCATTCAGGTGAAGAGGGGGAGAAGAATGCTGAAGACTTCCCCCTGAATGTTGAGGAGGAGGAAGATAAAAATGAAACTGACCCTCAGGAAGTTGATAATCCCGAGGGAACCGCTGAAAGTCCCTCTCCTTCTGAGGGGAGCAACGCGAAGACCCTCCTCACTCTCCAGCCGAAAAAGATATCGAACTCATCACTGATGATGAGGAAGATGAAGAAGAAGAGGAGGAGTTGGATATAGAAGACCCTGAACCTTCATCACATCCTTCTTCCAAGGATGATGATGAGGATGATGATGAAGACCATTTTTGGTTTGAGCCTGCCCCTGCTCTGAAGGGTGTCTCCATCAATGAACCAGGGGAGGGGACCGCTGTTAAGTCTCATGCCAAGAAGACTCAGCAAGGCAAAAACAAGGGCCTTGCCGATGACAATTTGGCTATACTTTTAAAGAAGCCAACCTGTCAGGTATGCTACTATTTTTTTCCCATACAATGCCTCCCTCTTCTATCCTTTCTCAATCTCTGCCCTTCTCCTCCTAAAACCTCTAAACACTTAGCCATTCATTTCTCTATCTTTTCTTAACCTTCAAATGATCTAACGCAATTGATCATTTTGTTTCAGCTAGTCCTCTCCCCTGCTTGAGGCTACCGCTGAAGCTCCTCCACCACCGTAACAAATAATCCCAGCGATCAATGCTGATGAACAAATAATCCCAGTCTCGATCCTGAATGAGACTGATGAACAAGCTGCTGAAGAACAAGAACTACTTTCCCATCCTTGAAGACCTTTCATGCGTCGTCAGCGGTCAGATGAAGATGAACATCAAAGGAAAGTAGCTATGATCCAGAAGCTGGAAAGTCAGCGAAAGGAGTTATTAACCTAAATAGCCATGTCACACAATCATCTTCAACTTTTAAGCACACAATTTAATTTTTTACAAAAATGACCAGCATCCCGCAAGTCTAACACCACAAGGCAACTTTTACTTGCGGTGTCAGCTTTTTCTGACGCACTTCAAACAAGTATGATTTTTCGTTTTCGCTTGCGGGCCGCAAACTTGTTGTTTTCTCTTATTTATTTAAGTGATTTATTTTCATCCTTGTGGTTTACGGTCTTCGTTCATAACTACAAATTGAGGTTTTTCTTATGGTCTCTTAGTTAGGAATAGACAAAAGTAACAATAAATTAAAAATCATAGGGATGAAAAACTCAATTTTTTTACCACGGGGACGAAAATAGAAATTATTAACAAACTAGAGGGATGAAAATTGTAATTTACTCGTTTATATATGTTGCATGTTTTCTTATAGCCACATATCAATTTCTTACTCTATTTCCATCCATTTGCTTAGAAAAAACATAGACAAAACAAAGACAAAACATATGGATTTTCAAAAACCAAAAGTTAGATTGCATGTTTGTGTTGGTGGAACGTGGAAGAAGCTAAATGGAGTTTGGGAGTATGGTCCGACGACTTACCGCAACGCGAGGTATTGTTGGATCGGGATATTACATACTTACGATTGGTCACTTATGTGATGAAGAAATTTTTAAAAAGAATCTTCTGGTTGTATTATCTTACAAAGATTCTACACGTAGTCCCTATCTTAAAATGTGGGATGACGACGACGTCCAAGCGTTTATGTGTTTTGCTGCTGAAAAGTCAAAAACACAACCGACTACGCTTTATGTGGTTGATTCCGCAACTATTGGTGTAAACTCATCAGTTGGTACGTGTGCAAATACGTATCAACGGTGTCAACCCAATGTTGAAGGCATCGGGGGTCCAAGTACGTATCAGCATTGTCAACCCAATGTTGAAAGCGCCGAACATTATACACCCCACTGGCTTCCTACATGTCAGCCTACTTATCCGTAATCTTTTGAACATACCTATGGCCTTAGTGATATTAACCCTTATTATTTTCCCTATTCGAAACTACCTATTGCCCCTAGAGAAATAGAAAAAGACGAGGAAGACTTTGAAGAAGAACCTGATGAAGACGAATCAGATGAAGAAGAAAATGACGACGAGTCGAAGGGTCCGTATGGGCAAATAAATGATTTCTGGGGTATACGTGCTCCACCCCCATCTGAATATCCTAGTTTCACACCACAAGAAACAACTTATTATCAACGTAGTAAGCGTGTTAAAAATAGTCAGATTTTCGAAAACAAAAAAGCAGCTAACCCTTGGATTGAAATTTGTGGAAGAGGGGTTTGAGTTTAAAGTCACTCGGTCAGCACCAGAAAGGTTTGAGGCAAAATGTGTCCATGAAATTTGTAAATGGCGTATCAGGGCTACCGTTGTTCCAAACACTTTGTTGTTTCAGGTTAGGGTACTGGAAGACATATATACATGCTCTAAAACCCAACTCCATCCTAATCATCGGCAGGCAAACAAACAAGTCTTGGGTCATTTACTAAGTCCAACTTTCGATGATAATAGTTAAGTATATCGGGCCACGGATATCATACATGATATCAAGTCGCAATACGGAGTTGATGTATCCTACATGCAAGGTTATCGAGCGAAGTGGCATGCAGTGGAAATGAGGAGGGGGAGTGTGGAGGAATCCTTTACTAGACTCCCGACATATTGGTATCATTTGAAGTTGGTGAATCTGGGCACCGTGACGAAGATCAAGACGGATGATTCACAACGGTTTCAGATGGTATTTGTTGCCCTTGGTTGTGTGGTAAGATTATTTATATATCTGACATTATCAATAACAAACGTTTTCTATTAAATAACCTAAGGGGCTGTTTACCAAATTTTCAATTAAGATATGTATGGATAAATTTGTCTGTCTATATAAATTTGACTGTCCGGATAAAAACATGGTGTTGTTTACTTTTTTACCTGAATCAGTGGTCTGAATGATAGAAATGGCCGATTTACCCCTGAACAAAAATATGTTGTTTACTATTGTTTAACTTTTTTTAAGCATGTTTGAAGCATTTTTTGTTTACATCAGTCCAATAAAAATCAAACAAAAAAATCTACCATTCATCAAATTAAATAACTATCATTCTTCATGGGTCATTTAGGTAAAGATCCAAACCTAGAAGCAAAACTCGATATACAAACACAAATCTATATCCAACATAAGAGATTGTTATCTAAAACATATGAAATCGATAGAACAAGTCCCTAAACGAAATCTATAGAAAAAGTCCCTACCATAAATCAATATCCAACACAGTAGGTTTTCGGAGATGAAACCAAAGGAAAGAAGGTCGATCTGGGTATCGCCTTTGATGTAGAAAAAAGAAAGAAAAGGAGAAGGAAGGAAGCGGGAGATGTAACCAATAGAATAAATCGACGTAGGTCGCCGGAGATGAAACCAACAGGAGAAACCGATCTGGGTCGCCGGAGACGAAACCAACAGGAGAAACCTATCTGGGTCGCCGGAGACGAAACCAGCAGGAGAAACCGACCTGGGTCTCCGAAGACGAAACCAGCAGGAGAAATCGATCTGGGTCGCCGGAGACGAAACCAACAGAAGAAATCGATCTTATCGCCGTAGATGAAAATAACTAGAGAAATCTATATGTATTGATGAAACCAACCAGAGAAATCGTTGTTTTGAATCTGGAAGGAAGGAAGTGGGTTTTGAATCTGGAAGGAAAGAAAGAAGGAGGCGTCTATGTGTAGAAGGTGGGTTTTGAATCTGGAAGGAAAGAAGGAGGCGTCTATAGAAAAAAGGGTAGTCATGTCTTTTTTTAGCTTAATGGGGACAACACTACAAAACCATCTGTGCGATTAAGTCACCTACTATATGAATAAGTTGCAAGTAAACAGCCTAAAAGAGATGTGCGAATAAGCCAGTTAAACCATTAAGTCCGTTAAGCCACAAGTAAACAACCCCTAAGTATTTCCTATGCAGATTCGGACATTCATTAGGAACTTGCGTCCGTTGATTGTAATAGATGGTGCTCATTTGAAGAGTGAATACTTGGGTACCATGTCCTTAGCTGTGGGCATGGATGCAAATAATCAAATCGTGCCAATTGCTTACGGAGTGGGCAAATCGGAAAGTGGGGAGGCGTGGACTTGGTTCTTGGCAACGTTAAAAGAATGTATTGGAGAAATTGAAGGCTTGGCAATCATATCCGATAGGGTTGCCTTCATAAATCAAGCCATTACTACGGTTTTCCCTAGGGCCAATCACGGTCTTTGTTGTCGTCATGTTTTGATGAACTTACACGAGAAGGATAGTCGAATCAAGGGTAGAGATGGATTTTTTTGGGATGTATGCAAAGCATACAAGGTGTCAGACTTCGAAAGGCATATGTATCGTCTCCGTATTGTGTTACCTGACGCAGGTAAACACCTTGACACCATTCCTTACCACAAATGGTCTAGGGCGCATTTTCCAGGAATGCGTTACAATGTCATGACTTCCAACATTGCCGAATCTGTTAACAACTTATCTCGGTGGGCTAGGAAGCTACCAATAGTGGGACTTATTGATTTTTTAGGGATATGCAACAGAGATGGTATTATGAACGTCGTGAAAAGCAGGTAAATAAATGAACATGTGAATTAATGTGTTGTAGTACCTGTGTTAATTACTAATCCTTTAACTTTTTCTAGCAAAACTTGAACATGCACTTACACCATGGGCACAATGCAAATATCATAAAAAGACTACCAAGAGTGCAACTTGGACCGTACACCCTATTAGCATGACCATGTTTGAAGTACGCGAGCTTGTCAACAAAGCCATAGTTGATCTGCAAGCGGGAACTTTTTTCTTATAGAAAATGGCAACTTGCTGGATTACCGTGCGGTCATGTGATTGTTGTTGTCAGACTCTAGAAGATGACAGATGTTAGTCAGTATGCTTCTCCTTATTACACGACGGCTTTTTATCGAGCAACGTACACAGAGCTAGTAATTCCTACTCCACCATCTACGGAGTAGGTGGCGCCCGATGAAAATGTCACTGTTTTGCCACCTTTAATGCTTAAAAAAGGAGTGGGTTGGCCTAGTAACCATGATCGCATTCCTTCAACTGGAGAGGTCAAAAAACAAAAGAGATATAGTCGTTGCAAACAACCTGGGCATACTCGTTTGAATTGTCCAGCACCTTTTGCAGTTGAAGTGGGGAGTTCAAGAGGTTCACATAGCTCAGGAGTGTCTCGTAGCGGACGAGGTAAATCTCGTCCGCCACAGACGAATGATTCACAAAATGTTATATATGCTACTATTGACCTTAATCTTCCATAAATAAATTTGTGATTTCAGTATCTTTGTAAGTTATAAATGTTATTTAATTTAAAATTATGTTTTCTAATTATGCATGTAATAGATAAATGTTCAGAACATAATAAAAAGTAACATAGAAAAAAACATGATATCATTCATAACGTAGGAAATACAAGATGACATAGAAGACACTGTCTGTTAGACATGTTAGGTTAAGCCCTACGGATATAATGCTTTGCATTTATCCACCCAACTTTCTTTCTCCATAATCTCCAAATCAGTACATTCTATAATTTTCTCTATTTTTCTACGCCGATTGTTCTCCCCCATAATTTCTTTTTGGAGGTCTTTGACTTTTTGTTCCTTTGCACGAACTTGATCTTTGCTGAATGACAGGCATCCTAGGAAATCATCGCGTTTGTTCTTCAATGTTTTGATCTCTGCTTTGTGTTCTTCGATTGATTTCTTCATTTGTGGTGGCATCGTTTGAGAAGAACTTGGGTTTGAAGAGGAGGCCGCCATCGTTTAAAAGAAGTTGATATCTATAGCTTAAATATGAATAATTGTAAGGTGTGAAATATAAGTCAAACTGATAGGCTTATAAATACCCAAAATAAGAATCCTGCAAGGTCCGTACTAGGAATCCCGCAGGTCCGTACTAGGAATCCTGCAAGGATGTACGATTTTCGGTGACGTGACAAGACGATGACTCTTCTGACGTACTAGGAATCCCGTAAGGATGTACGATTTTCAGTGACGTGACAAGACAATGACTCTTCTGACGTACTAGGAATCCTGCAGGTCCGTACTAGGAATCCCGCAAGGATATACGATTTTCAGTGACGTGACAAGACGGTGACTCTTCTGACGTACTAGGAATCCGGCAGGTCCATACTAGGAATCCCGCAAGGATGTATTAACTATAAATACAGATGTCATATGTTATAACCCACATCCCTTGATATCCTTTCTCCAAGTTTTCTTTAAATGACATCTAAAAAACTTCATGTTTGGAGCTTTAGGTGTTTATCTCAACCTCTTCCAGCAAGTACTACCGAGTTGTATGGTTAGTATTTAATTTTATATACCACATAATTTTCATAGCATATTTCTAATTTTATCTCAACTTCTTCCAACAGTTGAATATCCGCAGTTGTTCACCGTGAAATTTCACCATCAAGGGTATTTTACAGAACCACCGGGTAAACGTTACATCAATGGTTTAGAAGTTTATGTTGACATGTTGGATGTCGACGATCTTTCCATGCAACTCGCTCACCAGATAATGGAAGAGCTAGGTTATGAAGAACTCAAATATTTGAAAAGGCCAAATGCAGACTTAGATAGTGGATTACAAGCATTGAATGTTGATGAATATGTAATGAAAATACGTGAATATGTTGACGGCCATACCGTCATTGAATTGTACACTGAAACAGTGAACTTTAACAATTCGAGACGAATATCACCGGATCATAGAAGAAGTAGGATGAGGAAGTGCAGTAATCAACCATCGTGTAGTCGTGCCTTAACATTTAATTGATCTTTTGTATATTAGAGGTATGTGTATTTGCTCATCTTAGGGGAAAAGGTGGCAAACCGGTCATCTTAGTAGAAGATTATATATATTAATTCTAAGATGACCGGGTTGCTACTTGTTTTCCTAAGATGATCAAATATACTTACTTCTGTGTTATGTTTGTTTGGTAATATTTGATGATTGAAAGATGATCAATATTGTTTAAAAATATGTAATTTACTCTAAACACATGGACCAAATAGGTAATTTACTATAAACAAAAGGATAATAGATATAATAGACTACTACACTCGTAGCATGTAGAAAGTAGATGCCATCTGAGGTCGAAAGGACATTGCTGCCGTGACACTATTTGGCTCGCAAAATCTTCCCACCGTCCGTCAACTGGCTAATAAACAAACATACCAAAGGACCACAATCTCCAAGGATGGGTCCCTGGCGAGGTACGTCCGGTGCATGGTGCCAACTGAAACCCAAACTAGAGTCCCGTAGGTTCATGTCGCCTATCAACTAAAAAACCCCGGGGAGCACCTTCTTGAAGTGAGTCAATATGGGATTCAAATGGTCTTTGTAAATGGTCATCACCATGGTCCCCAAGTCCAGATCCCCGAGCACCCAATGCATATCTTTTAAATTTATTGGGATTAGTACCTGTAAATTAATCACCATATGTGTAATTAAGGTATTGGATAAAATATTCATCTTATACGAAATATGGTCAAGTCAAATACTAACCCGCGAGATATCGGACCATAAAGGACACCCACGAGTACTCCCATCGGCATATTTCTTCATACCTTGATATCCCGTCTCCTTGAACGTGCTGGCCAAGTACTCTATGAAAAATACGGGAACCAAGGACCAATTAGCATTGGATGACCTCCCAGATACCAGGTGACGAATCCACATGTCCATATGTTGTTACACGATAAGAAAAATATTAATAAACAATAAACATGTAACTTGTGTTCTAATTAATAACCAATAACAAAATTAATGTTGAACTAACCTCAACGGTATACCATCCATTGGCAACCTCTCCCAAGAGTATCCCCCACCATTTTCGCGTAGTAGGAAACTGCCTCCATTGCTCGAGATAAAAGTTCATCTCCACTTCGGATGCATATACGTGTTCAACAGAGGCAACATCCGTCATCTGATGGCACAACAGTTTTGGTAAAGGCGTCACTGAATCGCTTCCATAATCAGATGGTTTGACTTTCCTATACGGAGTCCTCATTTTCTGCGAGGGTCTCACTATCCGCTTCATTTTTCGTTGTGCAATGGGTGTGGAGACAGATGTCAGTAGCAGCGGCACAAAGATAGTGGTCAGTGGAAGTGACACGGGAATAGAGGATGGTGCCAACGACATGGATATAGGGGTCGATGGCAAAGAAACAGAGAGAAAGGTCGGTGGCAATGACACAGGGATAGAGGTCGGTGACAATGACACGGAGAATGGGGCCAGTGGCGATGAATGCGTCAGTATTCCTGACATCTCTGGCCTAGCCTCAGAAGAAGACGAAACCTGTTTTTAAAACAAAATACACATTCAAATAAATGTTAACAGCTTAAATACGTTATCAACGTAAATGTATACATGTTTATGGTTATATTTTTTTACCTTAGACAAAAGAACTTCGCAAGTCTTCTCTAGTTTAGATATCTTCAACTCATACAAATAAAGTTTTTTCTACATGTCATGAACTTCGGTGCGTAATTGGGCGACCTGTTGACCCAAGGGTAGCTGATCCAAGGGTAGTTGGTCGTCGGGATTAGTAATGGAATCCCAACCTTGGCTCGGACTATAAGGTCGTAATGGCGACAGTGGCCTATGCGGCGGCGACGGTGGTGATGACAGTGGCCTTTGTGGCGGTGACGGTGGTGGTGACCCTGGATCCTGCCCTCTATCCTGGATGCCCCCAGCCAAAAAACGTTGGCTATCTATCCACCAGTCCATGGCCTGCTCGTCAGGCGTATGTGTAAGCTCTAGTAGTGGCCGATGGGTAGGCTAATAGTAAATAGTAACAAACAATTTTTTAGTTTAATAATCAGAACGAAACCGTGATCAAATCACAAAATATAATCTACTTACATCTGTGGCATTGAGAAATAGCAAACAATCATCCCAATCAACTTTTATACTCTTCCTCCAGCCTATAGCCCTCGGTATCTTGACCTCGCGGATTGCGTACTTGAGTCCTATCGGGAAGACCTCATATATCCAAACCTATGACAACGATTTTTATTTATTTATCAATAACCTTAAAAACAATTACAATAAAGATAGAATTTCAACAAGTTTTACTAACCTTAAAGGCATAAAGAAATCCAGTGAGGGTGTATCTTGATATCTTCTCTCCATTCTCCTCACGCTTCCGCACAACCCTATTCATCTAGGTGTGGGTAGCAGTCCAAATATCTGAACCCCATGGATATCGGTTCCATAAGTCTAAATCCTCTACAAGACGTAGGTACTTTGAGCTAATGACGGCTTCGGGTTGATGGCCTAGAAAACAAACCTCCACCATCAACAATAAGCACAATCGAACTGCATCATCATTCGACAGGGAAGCAAAATGCGTCAACCTGTTAGATGTATTGTAGACGACTGCTAAAATGTGCTTTATATGCAGAAACTCTTTCTGAGCTAGGTTTGGAAATACTCTCGTCCTAAGCGGAATATCGGGTAAAGGCGGTGTAGCAACAGGCGGGCCGAATCGAAAAGCGGTGATGAGGCAAAACTCCCGTGGGCCGAAACGAAGCATGTGCTCTCCCACACCAAACCATAACTCGTATGCCGCCGCGTCATCTAGAAATACCTGTGATTGTAACAGTATATGACAAAGGAGTGGGTCACCCTGGGGCAACCGAATATCCAATCAATGCCCGAAACATGTGGCTCGGAACTTTGCCAACCGCTCTGGAAAGGCACTTAATTTTTCTAGAAGATTTGCTCCAACTTTTGCTTTGCCTTTCAATGTCAACCCCGCGCTGTAATAGTCCGACTGTTTGTAAAGTCAATAAGATAATTATGTCGATATGCTCGTTTTTACGTCGTTACGATGATTACGAATATTTTAGTGAATAGTTTAAAAATAACTATAAATAATATAATTGGATCGTATATATGGTAAACTAGATAATTATGACGATATGTTCATTTTTTACATCCCTTAACATTGATTACGATTATTTTAGTGACAATAATTTAAAAATAAGTGTAACTCATATAATTTGATAATAGGGTCAATAAGATTATTATATCATTTAATTGAATCATTTTTATGGTCAAATATTACAAATAGACAAATATTACAAATTAGACAAAATATTACAATTACAAATGAGATTTGAACGAAAATAAAGTAAATATATTTTTTCTATGTAAATGTCAATATGGAATAATTTCCCAACAAAACATATCCTACATTTCTTAAAATAGAAAACACAAATTTACAAATGTACAAATAAACATTTCTTAAAAACAAACAACATACATATGCATTTAAATTTCTTGAATAAACATTTCTTCAATAAAAATATGTAAATCTTACGATATTCCTTCGAGAATCCGCATTTATGAAGATTTGTTTTTCCTCCTTAGAAAGAAGCTCCTAATCCATCACCCTCACTGCACCAAGATATAAAATTGTTGACAAATAAACTAAATAACACTATCATCATATACATTTTATATAGACAAATTTTATAATTACAAAGGAGATTTAAACAACAATAAAGCAAATTAGACAAAGGAGATTGAAGTTGTTTTATTGCAATAAGAAATAAAGTTATTTCATTTTGTTCCTTAATATTTATATTAATGTAATGAATCAATTAGACTATCATCCATTTACTTGGATCATGGATGGATTTTGACGAATTCTTAAAGACAATTCAAAAAATAGCATCTTTAAATTACAATGCAAATAAGAGACTGATATAATTCCTATTAAAATATCACTCAACATCAATTTCTGTTAGGGGGTAATATTGTCTAATTATTCTTGAATGTTAATATAGAAAATATTAGAAATAAAATTTATCATTCATATTGAATTTGATGCCTTACAAATACAAAGATATAGATCCAAAAAAACATTTTAGAAAAACCTAAAATTGAATGTTAATAAGATGGTCTGAGAAATCATATCATAAGCAATTTTGTAGAATTCAAAGAGATATGTCCCTCATATTATATTTAACAAACATTTGTACTGTGTTTTAATAAAATGACTTTCAAGATTAAATTGACATATTGACTGTCATCCCACCAATTTATAATAAACTCAAAATTAATTTATAACATTTTACCATTATTTTACAAATCTATGGTTAACTGGGAATTATTTAAAAATAATAAACACACTCCAATGATTTAGGTACAAGCCGATTCAAGAGGAACAAGAGAAAGTAAGAGAGGAATTGGAACAATTTTCTGATATTATTCCCAAAATGCATAAATACAATATAAATATGCAATCCACATGGTAACATACTTATAAACAAACAGAGATAACCTAGAAATAGTTTTATTTCATATGGTTTTCGCTAGTTTTCGTATTCAAGAACATAAAACGAAGATCAATTACTACTAATTTACAGTACCTGTATGAGCGATAAAAGATTGAAAATGAGGTAGCGACTCGCCGGTGAAAGAAGTGGTCGGAGTAGGTGGTCGGAGTAGGCTAAAGAAGGTGGTCGGGGTAGGTGAAAGAAGGTCGTCGGAGTAGGTCTTCAAGAAGGTGGCCGGCGTCGTGGTTGTGGAGCCGATGAGAGAGAGAGGGAGAGGGGGTAAAACCCTACAAATTTAACCGTGGAAGAGGGAGAGACGGTAATTAATGTAAATGTAAATATAGTAATTGAAGAGTTTATTATTTTAATGGTTGTGGTCCAATGAAATTATGACACGTGTCCCTTCCTTAACCCAAGAAATATTTTTAAAATTCAAATATCAAAACGCAAGTTGCGGTTTGCGTATCCCAATGCTTGCGGTTTTATAAGATTATGACACGTGTCTTTTTCCACATCCCAATACATTGTTTGTGGTTTCTATGCTATCGGCTTGCGTTTTACTTTAATGGTTTGCGGTCTTCTTTTTCTCTTACACGTGTCTCTTTTTGGCAAAACCTCAAGACTTGCGGTATAGGGGATAATGACACGTGGCTTGCGGTGTTGTCATTTTTAAAAAAATGTACTTTTTTGGAATGTGTCAGAAAATGTCTGACACCACAAGTAAAAGTTGTCTTGCGGTGTCAGACTTGCGGGATGCTGGTTATTTTTGTAAAAGATTAAATTGGGTGGTTAAAAGTTGAAGATGAATATGTGACATGGCTATTTAGGTTAATAACTCTTCATCACTGCCCATCTCAGTTGCCTGACTCCGAGGAAAATAGCTGAAAGTCTTAAGGCAGAGAAGACCCTCGCTGAACAACAGATGACTGAGCTCAACGATAAAACCTTTGCTCTTGAACTTGCTAAACGTTCAGTAAAGGATCCTCAGCTTAAGAGATTTCCCCTCAAGGTCCAGCAAGAGCTGCTGAAACAGGTCGGGAAGAAGAAACAACAAAAGGTTCAAGTCAACGACACCACCTTGGCCTGGTGTAAAAAGAAACTTCACTTCAGGAGTTTACCAGCAAGAATAAAACATTTAAACCTGAAGGGGAAGACTATCAGAGGTGCTGCTATAATCGAAGTCCAGATGATCAGGGAAAATGGCGTGGCGAGAACCTGCTATCTTTCAGCATTGGAAAGTCTTGGGTTTAACGAATGGTTGGAAATTCGGGTTGCAATTCAGCGATCTCGATCAAGCTATAAGCCTTGTGTCGAAAATGCTATTAACAAGCTAATCAACCAAGTCTCTTCAGTTGTTGATTTGCCTCCTCCTCCACCTATCCAACAAAGACGAAGCGCTCCAAAAAAGAAGGCTCCATCGTCTTCAGGCCCCGTTATACGGAACGAGACTGGTGTTGACTTCTCTCGTGAAGCTGTACTTGGTCCAAATGATGATCTCTCAGGCCTCGACGTCTCCCTGCCACCTGCTGAAGAATTCGTAGCTGGAAAAGTAATCAGCGAACCTTACGACATTTTCTTTCTTGAATACACTGGTCGCAAGTGCTTCCAACGCTGGTCAGAATTACCCATCGCTCCTATCGAACAGCTCATAGACCTATTACACTGGTGTGACTTATTCGTCCTAGGAACATTCATGAAGCCCTAAATCTACCGCGAAGCAAAACTAAGACGAGATCAGGGAATAAAAGTCCCTGATTGGATGTTTCCGGAAACTGACACTCTTGATGAACTTCTCATCAAGAAAGAACTGAATAGCTGATAGGATCTCTTGTAATTCTTCTTATTTATCAGCTTGTAAACTTTTGTACCTGTAATTATTTTTCATTGTACTTGTAATTTTTCAACTTCCCTTGTAATCTTGTATTTACGAAGTATTGAAAAATTTCAGTGAAATACTTTACTCCATCAGTACTAGAAAAGATCCCTGAAAACAGTAAATGTGACACGTATTTTATGAGTCATTTTTATCCTTATGTTTTTAACTTAGCAATTTTCCTTTATTGCTTTGTCATCATCAAATATGGGAGATTGTTGATCCAAACCCTTTAGTGATTTGATAATGACCCTTAGAATTACTTAGTGAAAATTGTAAGTCTGTTTACTATCGCTGATGGAAACATGTGCTTTAATTTATACTTCAGCAATACATGTACATCAGTGAGCCCTGAGCCTGTTCAGTCTCACTGATGATCGCTGATAGTTCTATTTATAACTGTTTACTTATGATCCCTAAAGACCAGATTCGCGACAACTGAGTTCAAAGCTGAAATCGAAGACCAAGCTGAGGAACGAGTGACTAAGTCTACTAGTGACCTGATGCGGATATCAGCGAAGCCATGACTTGTCCATTTCACGCGAAGTTTCAAGTAGAAGACTTCAGCAAGAGCTAAACTTTATCATTCGCTGATAAAGATCTATTCAGCGATCGCTGATCATGAAGCCTGTTCTACAAGTTACTTTTGTCTTATCTCCTTCCACGCCTTCGTACGATTTGTCAGAATGGCATCCCTTTGTCCAGGATCGTACAAATCACTCTGCCAACTACACTGTTCATCATGCGGCCAAAAGGGATGTTTGCTAAAGTCAAATCCATGCAACTAACCAGACGCTGCCACGTGTAAAGTTGTACTGCTTACATTTAATGCATGCAGTATAAATAGGAAACCCTACTTCATTCTTGAAGTGTTCTTCCTCGCTGAACTACTTAGTGCAAGAAAATCCTTCCTTGGGTTTTTTTTATTTTCTCTCTATCTTTTCTAGTGTAAGAAATCTGTGTGATTCTCATAGTTTGTTTAGATTAGGTTTTGAATTTGATCTTATTCCAAACAAACTGTAAATTGTTTGATATATATCAATAAACAATTTAGAAATATAAAAATTTGTGTTTGTATTCACCCCCCCCCCCCCCCCCTTCTACAAACTTTTATAACCTTTCGGGACCAACATAATATTTTAACTAATTTTTATTATAAAAATAGTCAAAATAGTAAAATGATCTATATACCCTTAAGTTAACGGATGGATCTTAACGGTGTTAGTGACAAGGACCCGACGTGAAACAAAATGACAACCACAGGGACGCATGGTGTACTTATTTCAAAAGAAGGACCCAATCCAGATTTGGACCTAACCACAGGGACCAATCATGTAATTTACTCTATTATTAATTATTAATTATTAATTAAAAATTAGATTGGTCCTCTTCCTTATCACAATATTTGTGAATTGTGATCCTCTCTAGTATATATATTAGGGAAATTAATTAAAATGCCACAAGTTTGACTTTAACTTACCAAAATGCCACAAATCTCTTTCACTTTGCTAAAATGCCATTTTTTTCCGCGATGGGAGCCCGCGATCACGGGACAGGGACCATTTTTTTACACTTTTTGAAACTTGCAGGGACCATTTTTGACACTTTGAGCCCGCGAACACCACGCGGTGCACCAAATTCGATTAATTTAATGATTTTGAATTGAAATGTTACACTTTCAAGTTTCAACCCCTATACTTATTTACTTACTTTACTTTATACATTTTACTTTCATAATTTTAATTTTACATTTAACATATATAATCGTTTATTAACTAAAATACGTCAAAAAAGTACGTTTTAATTTTAACAAGTTACACCATTATAATCGTCTCTTCGATACGTTCGAAATGAGCCTAATCTTGAATTTTTTTGGATTTATATATTTTAATATATATCATATACACTACATAAAAAATATTTTTTATATTTAAAATTCATACCTTTATAGTTAATTATTTAATTTATGGTACATCTCTTATTTTTTTTTCAATTTTTTTTACACTCCTATCGCATTAACATAATAATCATATATTAACTAATTCATTAAATCGTTTTAAATTATTATTATTTGTATGTGTTAATAGATATCGTGAATGGCAATAGGACAAGCTTTCACGAGAAGAATATGAAATGGGGTTTTAACAAGTTGGTATCACTGGACTCATTTAAGAATTGTGAAAATGGGTATTTGGCGAATGATGATTCATGTGTGTTTGGAGCTGAAGTATTTGCAGTTACAGCGTATGCACAAAAGGATCGATGTCTAGTTTGATTTATTATATTATATATGTCGTACGTTTACGTTATTTTTTGACTTAATTATATTATTATTCGTCGATACCTTCTTATTTTTTGATTTAATTATATTATTTCGAAATGAACCCAATATTAACTAAAATACGTTAAGAAAATACTTTTTAACAACTTTCAAATCCTTAAATCGTGGACTGTTATTAATTAATCATTACCTCCAACCACTTTCAAATCCTCAAATCATGAACTCCTTAAAAAACATTATTCTTTAAACAAATTTATAAAAAAACTTTGATCGTTTTCTAAAAACCAATTAAAATAATTTAGAACATTAAAATCGAGATATATCACGCTGCATTGCGCGAGTAGACTTTTAGTATAAATTTATTTGCTATAATATATGTTTTATAGTATTTTTGTTTGAAATACAAGTATTTTGTAAGTTGCTTAGGGGATGTTTGGGATTGCTTATTTTTTTGACTTATTTGCTTATTACTTTTCCTCACCACAAATAAGCTATTTTAAGTGTTTGGATTGAAAAAAAGAAAAGTGTTTATGACTTTTTTCCACCACAAATAAGTTGTTTTTGATAAGTTAATCCATTTTAACTTATTTGAAAGTGCTTATAAAAATAAATGAGACAAAAAAAACTCTCCTAAAAGCTATTACAGTAAAGTTTTGTATAAAGTGGTTAGAGGTAAGGATTAATTAATAAGAGTCCACGATTTAAGGATTTGAAAGTTATAGTCGGTCAAAATGTTTTTAAAATTTTAAACTTATTTTCGGTTTCATCAATCTCTCGTTTGATTGAATTCCTCCTCAAAATCGATTGAATTTATAAATACTTTCAGTATTATAACAATACCCGAATCCGACCGACATTAACCCGAAACTGATCATTCCGACCCGAAGCAATCTGAAACCCGTATTATTATAATACGAAAAGTATTTATAAATTCAATCGAGTCGGTCCCGTATCGAATCGTCGCATCATAACCGGTCCCGTATCGAGTCGGTCAGTCTCGGTTCCAAGTATATCTCGGGTTGGGCTGGACCTATTTAGCCATTTCTAGGCCCATCGAAATGTTTTCTAATTTCTAACAGACACTAACCCGAAATCCGACTAATCTGAACCCGAAGCAATTCGAAAACATAAACGAAAATTGAAAAAGTTAGAGATAAATTAAATATTTAACTATGAATTTTAAATATAAAAATATTTTTATGTAGTATATATGATATATAATTAAATAATTAAATCAAAAAATATTCAATCTTGGGCTCATTTCGAACGTATCGAAAAGACGATTATAATAGTGTAATTTGTTAAAATTAAAACGTATTTTTTAACGTATTTTAGCTAATATACGATTATATATGTTAATATGATAAATGTGTAAAATGAAAATTAAAAAAGTAAAAGATATAAAGTAAATTAAATAAATAACTTAAGGGGTATAGATGGTAAAATTTAAATCAAATTTTGGGTTTGTAAGAGAAGAACATTTTTGTCAGAGTTGCAGGGGTATACTCTTGACAGGGGTGGACATAGCAACACCCTTTAAAAATAGGCAAATCCTTTCTACACCCCCTCAAATTTTTTGCACGTTTTTGCACCCCCTGCACTTTTGTCAGCCTCACACCAAAATTCAATTTGCATATTTACATTTTACCCCCCTATACTAATTAAATAAATTTACTTTATACCTTTTACATTTTTAATTTTCATTTTATACCTTTATTATATTAACACATAAAATCGTAGAGTAGCTAAAATACGTTAAAAAAATACGTTTTAATTTTAACAAGTTACACCATTATAATCGTCTCTTCGATACGTTCGAAATGAGCCCAATCTTGAATTTTTTTGGATTTATATATTTTAATATATATCATATACACTATATAAAAAATATTTTATATTTAAAATTCATACCCTTATAGTTAATTATTTAATTTATGGTACTCTTAGGTAGCTTTTGGTACACATACTAGATAGGACGGGATGGAACTGGACGGGACTGAACTGGATGGGACGGGACGGGACTGAACTGAAATAGATAATTTTAATCTAAGTTACGTTGGAAATACATCGATCCTTTTGTGCATACTCTGTAACTGCTAATACTTCAGCTCTAAATACACATGAATCATCATTCGCCAAATACCCATTTTCACAATTCTTAAATGAGTCCAGTGATACCAACTTGTCAAAACCTCATTTAATATTCTTCTCGTGAAACCTTCTCCTATTGTCATTCACGATATCTATAAACACATTCAAATAATAATTATTTAAAACGATTTAATAAATTAGTTAATATATGATTATTATGTTAATGCGATAGGAGTGTAAAATAAAATTGAAAAAAAAATAAGACATGTACCATAAATTAAATAATTAACTATAAGGGTATGAATTTTAAATATATAAAATATTTTTTATGTAGTGTATATGATATATATTAAAATATATAA
The DNA here is from genome assembly GCA_033807775.1 of Saussurea involucrata. Taxonomy (NCBI): domain Eukaryota; kingdom Viridiplantae; phylum Streptophyta; class Magnoliopsida; order Asterales; family Asteraceae; genus Saussurea; species Saussurea involucrata. The sequence continues at coordinate 64,605,936 of CM066316.1, forward strand.
ATCCAAAAAAATTCAAGATTGGACTCATTTCGAACGTATCGAAGAGACGATTATAATGGTATAACTTGTTAAAATTAAAACGTATTTTTTAACGTATTATAGTTAATAAACGATTATATGTGTTAAATGTAAAATTTAAATTATGAAAGTAAAAGGTATAAAGTAAAGTAAGTAAATAAGTATAGGGGTTGAAAGTGTAAATTTCAATTCGATTTTGATTTCATATTTACACTTTCAACCCCTATACTTATTTACTAACTTTACTTTATACCTTTTACTTTCATAATTTAATTTTACATTTAACACATATAATCGTTTATTAACTATAATACGTTAAAAAATACGTTTTAATTTTAACAAATTACACCATTATAATCATCTCTTCGATACGTTCGAAATGAGCCCAATCTTGAATTTTTTTGGATTTATATGTCATACGTTTATCCCCTTTTTTGATATTGAATATTTTTTATTTAATTATATTATTATATGTCACACGTTTACGTTATTTTTTGATTTAATTATATTATTATTCATCGATATCTTCTATTTTTTGAATTAATTATATTATTTCGAAATAAGGCAAATATTAACTAAAATACGTTACAAAATATCCAACAAATTTCAACTCTGATTACTCATTTAAATCAATATATTCACGAGTACAAGTACGCTCTATATATTCTGTATACATATCTAATCTACGCCTGTATGTGTCGAACCATGTACTTGCAACTGGATATCGACAACGTGTCCAATGGTGTATGAGTGTGGGCATTGGGTATTCTCCGTTTAATACCACTTTGATGTAATGATTACCATTAACATGCACTATTGCAATTGACACGTGTTGGGATGGTGACAGCGGTGGTGTCCTGAAAGGTAAGTATGTCACACTACCTGCCATACTGAGAACATGTAGTATGACATTGAACCTTGAAGCAGCTAAAATTCCCATTTCAGGCATAGCGATCCAATACATAGATGGTGCACAGACGTCCTTCTGGAAAAAATTCAACGCATCATAAGTTCTTCGACACTCGGCGCTGCCAATCACACAAGAGTAGTAATCTTGATACTCAGTTAGTTCATCAATTAACACTCTGCGGATATTGTCCCATTGGTCTTCATGACCACCCAGACAAGTAGATATGGCTCGAAATCCACAATTTCCATCGCCCAATACATCTTGTATTTGTGTGATGTATGGATGAAATAAACTCGGGATTTGCTTAAGATATGGATTTGGGGGGGTGGGTTGTCGCGGAAAATATGAGCTATACCTCGCTGATTGAGTACGACAAAAATCTTCAGAGTTGATAAATGTTGGCGCGTTAGAACAACTGCGTCTAGCAGGGTCTTCAAGAATCTTTTTCTTTAGAGCTTGATTCTTTAGAGACGGACGTCCACGAGTGGTTCTATGAGCCGAAGGTTCATCAAACGACGGTTTTGATGACATTATTATATCCTTTAACTTTTTTAACAAACTTTTACGTCCATGGATTGGTTGTTTATTGAAATGATCTTTAAACACTTGAACTTCATCATCACATTGAATATCATCGCCTTGTGCGGACGCACATGGTGAGAAATCAAGTTTTTTCCAAAATACGTCGATCACATCAAGTGGAATGGGTTTGTTTTGACAAGTATATAGTGCTTGTTCATGCGCACATGGCAACCCATGACTTGTACGCAGTTTACAATCACAATTTTCAGAAAATACGTCAATCTTTAAAGACCGCTTATATTCACTGTGAATTATATCAAGTGCATAAGATGAAACAAAGCCCCGCAAATTTTGAAAGTGTGATATTTGAAAACGATGTTTTCTAATAATTTTACTCATTTCAAAACTTGCTTTGATCGACGTGTCTTGTGACTGAATTACTTGATGAATATGAGATAAAATTCTTTTTAAATCTGCTTGTGAGGTCTCCAAATATTTTTTTAATTTGGAATGTTCGCTTTCAGCTCTATTTGTTGTGTGATTTCCAAAATTTAAATATTGATCAACCCACGCAGACACAAACATTTCTTTATACGGTTTCAACCATACCCTGTCCAGGTAATCCATTACACCTGAAAAATATAACAAATATATATACACATATCAATATCTTTAGTGATAACGGTTAAACTATCTTATATCAAGAATACCTGGATAATTGAGCAACTTTTCTTGAAGTTGTACCAAATTGTATGTGTACATTACTTGATTTGGAGATTCAAGTAACTGCACCCATTCTTGACAAAAAGAACTCCATTGCGGTTGACAATGTTTAAGAATATTTTGGTAGATATGCCATCTGCAAAGCAATAGTTTGGCACCCGGAAATACCATTTTGCATGCATTAATCAAAGCCAACTCTTTGTCTGTAACTATGACACCCGGGTAAAGGTTATCGTATATTTTGGACTTTAGACATTCTAACGCCCAAATATAATTTGATACCTTTTCTTGATGCATAAAGACAAATGCAATGCAAAATGTCTTGTTGGTTGATGTGACCCCCACTATCTCAAGAAGAGGCATATCATACCTGGGGTATAAACAAAATAATAATATTAACATTAATATAATACTAATGTATATTCCAGTACCTATTTGTTTTATACGTGGCATCGATGACCAACACTTGTGAGAATGCACGCCAAAGCTCCAATGATTTTGGATGAATTAAGAATAAATCTTCCAACTCGTTTGTTTCGTCATTTACACGAGTCCCAAAATCATAACTATTTTGAACAAAAAAAATCCAAAACAACCTGCATTTTTGGCCTTCCTGCATCGTTTTTTGTCTTAATCTTTTGGACTTCATTGTAGATTGTTTTCGACGTAGATGCATTTTCCACACTTCTACCCTTTAACGTGGATAAAATGTGTCGTGGCTTGACATATTGGGCTGATAAATCTTCAACTAGTTGACGTTCACCCTCGTTTAGCCGCATTGCATATGCGTTACCCTCCATATATTGTGCAAGGGCATGATTATGTGTATCACATACAACCCTCAACGTCCACCAATTATGCTTAGCCGAACGTAGCGCTATCAACTCAAATGGGCAATTAAACTTTCTTGTTCCAGTATCACGACTGGAAACTTTGTTACTTTTGTAAACCCCACCATGTTCACAGCAAAACACGACTTTATAAACAATTTCATTTGGATAAGCCTTTGATCTTTTGACATTAACAACACAACCAACCGAACGTCCCACATTGCGCACCCATGCAGTAATTTCTTCTCGAGAATTGAACACCTGAAATTATAATATTTTGTTATAACTTTCACTTGTCCACGTAAGTATTAATAAATCTAAATGTTAGTTATCATAATATTGTACCTGGTCAGTGACAAATTCTGGTGTTCGTGTCAAATCTTCTTCCATGTTTGTCATATGCAACTTTGATATATATGTATATATATGAAGGATATATAGAGGGAGAGAGTTAGAGTGAATTAGGGAGAGAGCGAGAGTAAGAGAAGGAGAGAATGAATCGGATGAAAATCGAATGAACGATTCGTTCGATTTATAATGAATTATTTTTACTTTATTTCAAATCAATAACTTTTCTTTATTTCAAATCAAATTATTTATCGATATATATATATATATAAAGATTTTTTTTTTCAAAAATGATTTTTTGTATATATAACAAGTGTACACAATATTCAAAATACTTAAGATAAAAACTGATGATGTCGCATTTACAAACAAAAATATTTTTTATTCCAAAAACTGATGACGTCGCATTCACCAACCCGATGCATAATCGATACTATTTTTCACCAACCCGATGTATAATCGATACTATTTTTCACCAATATATCGAAATGAGCCCAATATTAACTAAAATACGTTAAGAAAATACTTTTTAACAACTTTCAAAATTTTAAATCGTGGACTCTTATTTGTTTTATAAGCATACGCTGTTTTAATAATCATTGGCGTTACAAAAATAAATGAGACAAAAAAAACTCTCATAATATATGATTATTATGTTAATGTGATAAAAATGTAAAACGAAAATTAAAAAAGTAAGAGATGTACCATAAATGATATATAATTAAATAATTAAATCAAAAAAATCAAAAAAAATCAATATTAGGCTCATTTCGAACGTATTGAATAGACGATTATAATGGTGTAACTTGTTAAAATTAAAACATCTTTTTTTAACGTATTTTAACTAATATACGATTATATGTGTTAATATAATAAATGTGTAAAATGAAAATTAAAAAAGTAAAAGGTATAAAGTAATAAATTATATAAGTTTAGGGGTATAAAATGTAAATATGAATTTAATTTTTTGTTGCTTTTTGGTTTGGGTGATGGGTTGTGAATGTTTGACAATTCTGCAGGGTGCAAAATGGACAGGGGGTGTGAATAGTAACACTTTAAAAATATTAAAGGCGGTCAATCCGACCAGGGGAAATTAATGGAAGAAAGCTAGTAGTACCACTGTAGTACGGATTCAAGGGAACACGTTAACAACCCCTGACCTGACACCACACACACCCAAAATCTAACCAAATACCCCCTCTTTTTCACCAAAAATAATATTAGAGTAAATTCCATTTTTTGTTTAACGGGTCCAATTGCTTATCCGGTTAAGTGTTTATTTATAAAATCTAACACTATCATTTATTTACCGAGTAAGGTTTTCGTTCATCAAAACGGTATTGTATGTATCAATTTTCCTGATAAACGTTAATCATGGTAAGAGTCTTTGCTCTCACTTACCAGGTAAGATTTTCGATCCTTGTCTTGGCTCTTTAAGATTTTGTTATTTGTCATATTCATCAGGTAAAGTAATATGACTTGGTAAGTATTACCCGGGTAAGCGTTTAGTAAACGCAGTGGCGGATCCAAGATTTTTTTCTACTGGGGTCCCCTTTAAGGTAGTTTAAATGTCCGTAAAGTTGTTCGATGTACTTTTAGTCGAAATCCAACGTTTCAAGGGTTTTTAAAGTTTTTTTGGTTGATTTTAGGATATTTTTTAAGTTTTCTCATCGATTTCGATGGACTTTTTTGGTTTTTTAGTCGATTTTGAGAGTTCATTTTGGTTTTTTGGTTGATTTCGAGACACTTTTTTAATTGATGGGGTCCCGCACGAGAAATTATTAAGGGGACATTAAGGGAAAAAATTGGAAAATCTATTTTTTTAACCTAAAAAATTCAATTTTTTTACTTCTTACCGGGTCCAATCCCCTCCCCCCCTAACCAAGGACTAGATCTGCCAATGAGTAAACAACATCTAGGTGGTTAACATTCACTATTAAATATAATCTTTATTTTAAATTAATTAAAATTTTGATCATTATGGTTATCATTTTAATATAAGTTTGGTCCTTGTGCCTAAAAGTGTAAACAAAATTCGTTAACTTCAGGACATTTTGCTATTATTTTTCATTTAATTACTTTAATATTAGAAAATAAAATAAAATATTATTACATTACGTATATCCATCCATTTTTTTCTTCTCCAACCGTAGTCCTCATCGACTATCATGGATTTGTCGATTGCATCATTTTCTCATCCTCTTCTCTAGCCCTTCTCCAACTGCGGCCTTCATGGGTTTGATGCCCCTATCTCTTTGCACACATATCATTTTTGGTGCCCCTTCTCTCTCTCTCTCTCTCTCTCTCTCTCTCTCTCTCTCTCTCTCTCACACACACACACACACTCTCTAGTCACATGGACCAAAAACAAAACAAAAACGGCAAGTATAATGGTCAAACATGTAATTAATTTAAAGTACGAACTAGATATGATTGCTAGCAAGTGACAACCACAAGAACTAAAGTTGTAATTTACTCTAATTATTATGGATTAAGTAATAATAGTTACTTTTAGAGTAAATGTTGGTCCTTAAGGTTTGTTATTTTTTTTTAAAGTGTCTCCAACAGATTTTCTAAAACAGAGAAAATATGGTTTTTACATGGCCTCTATTTCGCTCTAACAAGTTTTCTATATTGATATCTAAAATAGAGAAAACTAGAGAGAGTTTCAAGTTTATTTTTATTTAATTGTTTAAAACTTGACGTCTGGAAAGAGATTTTACTTTCTTATTCATTCTCACTAATGAGATCGAATCATTATGTAACACCCTCAAACTTGAAAAATTGACTAATTTAAAAATTTCTAAATACAACAATAACTGAATAACCTAAGATGACAATTTAAGGTTTAACTTCAATAAATACAAATCAACTTTACACAATCTAAAATAGGGGCGGGTGTTACTAAAACCCAATAACAGTCGATATCTCTGTATGTGGAAGATATTCTCGACTTACTAGATCCTTCACATCCGTATAACTATCACTCAACTCTTCACGATGTCGCTAGTATCATTTCCTCCCACAAGGACCTGATGGACATGCCAACAAATAAAAAGGTTCAGCTTGCGCCTACTGAGTTCAAGCAATTTTCATCATAATTATAAAATCGAGTTTAACTTCATTCACGTTTTGGAGTTTTATCTATGTTTTCAGAGGTGGTTTCTTTCAAAATCGAATCTTCTTCAACTGAATTCATGATAATTATATCTCGCTCAGAAGTGAACACCGATAAACATAAAAAATGGTGGAAAATCAAAGCGGGAACCTTGTATGCATACGTGCATAAATGCACATAATCTGTTTCCATATTGTGTATAAGTGCATAACGGCACCTTGTTTCCATACTGTGCAAAAGTGCATATGTGCACATTGTTTCCATACTATGCAAAAATACATAAGTGCACATAAACTGTTTTCATATTGTGTTTAAGTGCATAAGTGCACATAAACAGTTTCTAAATTGTGTACAAGTGCACAAGTGCACATTATTTCCATACTTGTGAATAAGTGCATAATTGCACATTGTTTCCATATCATCACGAGCAAATACAAATCGTTCATACATGCAAATTTGTAATTTGACTCATTAACATTGACCAATATACACCCGAATTTTCATTTGTTCATGACTAACAAGAATGCAAAATACAACAAAGCATACATCTGATAACTTGAATTAAAAGAGCATAATAACAATGTTCATATACGAACATACAAAACAAACAATAACAATTGTAGCTTCCATTTAATATTACAACAACATAAAGTTTGAACCGTTTGATAAAAGGGGAAACAATTATACAAGAAGACATACTATAAACACTTACCGCTATCAAACTGGATATTAGTTTCTTGTAACACCGAACTAGAAGATGGACGATTATTGATATTGAAATCGTCTACGGATTTGTCGTCAAGCCCATGTGGAATATCGAACTCGTCGATTAATCGGGTTTTACAAGTTTGAACAATATCATCATCACGGTGTGTCGGGTAAATAGACCAGTATGTCGGGTATACAACCCATCATAGACTCTAATACAGACTCGTTATCAACATCGCAAGGTAAACATCTGACGCTCATTTTGAAAGATCGTTGGTTTGTTCTTCTTCCAAGGGAGTGAAAAATTAATCAAACGAATATTGATATGATATATTCTTCAAGTTTTAAATAAATTTTTGACAAAAATCGTGTATATATTCATACGGTATCTTCTTCAAATTCTAAATAAATTATTGACAAAAAGATAATACAAAAAATAGATAACTACTATGCATAAATAAGAGAAAAATAAGGAAAGAAAATATAAATGTGGATACAAAGAATAAATATGAGAAAAATAAAAAAATAAAATATGAAGATATTAAAATGAAATACCAATCTCCCCTACATTCATTATGAGGCGTGGGCGTCTAAAAAAAAGAGGTGCATTTTGATTGGCTAGTATTTAGTTAACATAGTTAGGACAAATGAGTTGGTTCAAACGAGGAGCGCACCAAAACGTGAGAACGTGAGGAGCAATTGACAGTTATGAATCACATGTGATTGGCAGTTGTGGATCACATGTGATTGGCAGTTGTGGATCACATGTGATTCACAACTGATCTGGAGGAGCAATTGACAGTTATGAATCACATATGATTAACAGTTGTGAATCATTAATGATCCGCGACTTGCCACCTCGCGCCACGCCTCGCGCCACATCTTGCGCGAATTTTTGATTTGTTCCGATTTTTAGCAGTTGTTGATCACATGTGATCAGAAGCATGGGAGTGCTCCTCACGTTCTCTTAAATTGATGCGCTCCTCGTTTGAACCCGCCTATATATATATATAGATAGATATAGGTGTAACACCCTAAATTTAAACAATTAAAATTCGAAAATTCTGGAAACTGGGTAAAATAAAACTTCCAAATTATCAAATAACTATAACCCACTAACGGGGAAGTTTGTACAACCAATGTTAACAATGTAACGAGACATAACAATAATAACCTACTTAATCTAGAGTTTAATAACTAGATTAATATGGGTGTCAATATATCTCCAAACATATCGCACTTCTCAAAAATCCCAAAAGTCCGACTCCTTAGGAGCTCCTAGCCACACCAATCGGCATGTTAACCCACCCTTGATCCGCCGCTAATGGGACCTGTAATCATCACATCACAGCAAGTGTTAGGCTAGAAGTCTAGTGAGATCTTACATGAAAAAATGTATTCATAGAAGACATTAAATACACAATTTAGATGTTACCCAGTCCGTATTGGTAGCACATTACCATAATCTCAATCGTTCACATGCTGTTCCACACCTGTATATAAATACAAGAGATAACTCTTGATACAAGGGGAGACGCGTTTCCATCAAGGTGAAAAATATACGTGAGTGGAGTCACCTAATGATTGTTATTAGGATTACATCTCAGGTTCGGTTTTAGTGCACATACCATATAGGCATCAGAACCTCAAACTATTTTGTACCTTTATTGCCTACTCCGTGGAGTTAAACCTCAAGGATTTATGGAATCTTATTGCATATCCAAGCTAGCCGAGTTCCACCTCAAGGATATCAATAATCCTTTATTGTATACTCGCTAGTGGTCCACAAAATGGCCTACCAAATACGAACATACAATTCATAAATTCTAAATCCTTCATAAGAATTTAGATGACAAGTCTCATATACAATGATTTACAAGCTATCATAAAATGAAACCCCACACGTTCATGTCATCCTCATATACACATAACTATCATCATATAATCTATTGTATAACTTCATAATTCCATAAGTACATATTCTTCTCCTTTTTGGAGATCCATCATGTTTTGCAAGGATATGCTTAAATAAGTACCAAACAAATATTTAAACCCCTTTTAGGAACATTTACACCATTCCTCTTTTAAAACCAATGTTCCTCCAAAAGTCATAACTTCATATTTTAGATGAATAACTCATAAGACTTTGGTTTAATAAAGTACATACTCATGAATATCTCATAACTTTCATCATTCCACAATTTAGGTCAAAATATCCCTCCATAACCCAACATTTAACTTTATTAATTTAAACTCAAAATACTATCATATAAGTGATAATACCAATGTTGGGTCACCAAAGATTTGAAATTGACTCACCGATGTTTTCCCTAAAATCCTACTTAGAATATTTTAGTTTGGTTCTTTGAATGACTTGTACAAAATAGCAATTGTTCGGTGAAGTCGAAGATCAACCGAAACCAAGCTTGAAGACTCTCTACTTGTGGAAAATAGAAGACTCTTCTCAACAAACACAACAAGTCATTGTCCACCGAATTTGTCCTCACAATTCGGTGGACCTCCTCTCCACCGATGAAGACATCAAAAATCGGTGGACATCGTTCCACCGAATTTGCCCTCGCAACTCGGTAGACATCATCCCACCGATGAGATACTTAAATCGGTGGGATCTTTGTGAAAATGGTTTTCCTTACAGATGGTTCTTAAAATCTTGACAATATTATCGGTGGAATTCCTTCGGTGATATTGTCTTGGAGTACTCATCAAGAAGATCATTTACTTCGGGACAAAATCTGCTTACAGGCAAAAGTAACCTTTTGTCTTATTATCTTTTTAGAAGATGTCCTTTTAGCATGGCTTCTATTCCTTGTTTCAAGAAAAAGGTGATGGTGACTTATCAGCTTTTTAGAAGTCCACTGGTACTTTTCAGAAGTTCTTTGGTATGTTACAAGTAACTGAAGGATATTCGTACTAAGCATTTAATGCTCAGTACCTTACCTTCACTATAAAAGGAAGAAGACTCCTCCATGCAAACCACGCTTTCTGGATATCTCTCTCAGTGCAAGAAATTTCCATACAGCTCCAAAACTTGATAACTTTGTTCTAAGTGTTCTTAGTTGTTGTTGTTAGTATACTTTGTGCAAGATTGTTAGAATAGTTTATCTGTTCTTTTCCGCAACAGTCTTAAGTTTTCTGTGTGTAATTCTTGTTGAATGATTTTCAATAATAGAATTAAAATTGTGAAATTTTTGAGTATTGTATTCAACCCCCCCCCCCCCCCCTTCTACAATACTTGTTATAGCCATCTGGGACTAACAAGTGGTATCAGAGCAGAAAGTTTAACTCATAAACTTGATCTGCAATGGTTGCCTCCTCTTCTTCAACTGTTGAAAATGCTTTTCAAAACAACTTTTCTGAAAATGGTTCCATTAACAAACCTCCTAAGTTTAACCCCAACAACTTTTCTCTTTGGAAAAGCCGTATGATGCTATTCATGGAAGGAGTGGATACTAGATATCCAACCATTCTCAAAGAGGGACCCATTATCCCTCGAGTCTGGGCTCGCTATGAAACGCAGAGGCCTGGTAAGGAAACAGCTGACAAGGAGGACTCTAGTGACTCCGACACTTCTGAGCCTTCCGACAAAGAGAAAGCTAAGGGTATTGGACGTTATATTCTCAAAAATCCTAAGGAATATACTGATGAAGAAAAACGTCTAGGTACTCTTGATTCAAAGCTTAGATCTATCATTGCTCTCTCACTTCCTGATGAAGTCTATCATTCTCTAGTTAACTTTGAAACTGCTAAAGAGATGTGGACCACACTATGTGTTCTGTACGAAGGTACAGAGGAAGTGAAGAAATGCAAAAAGATTTATCTCATAAGAAAATATGAACTCTTCACTCATGAAAAAGGTGAATCTCTTCCTAGCTACTATAATCGTTTTAACTCTCTTCTAAATGATATGAATTATTAGGCAGAATCTATGATAACGAGGAAGTTCTAAACAAGTTCATGGATTGTCTCCCTGATTTCTGGGAGAACATATGCACTTGTATCAAAACTTCCAAGGACCTTGAGTACATGCCTCTAACTGTCTTATATGGAACTCTCTTCAACTTTGAACAAACCAAGTTACAAAGGAAAACTTTCATCAAAGAGATAAAGGGCACCTCTATTGCTCTTGTCAGTGAAAACTCCAGAAAATCTCAAAATGTTCCAAGAATCACCTATCCTTCATCAGATTCTGACAATGAAACCCAAAGCAACTCTTCTCACCAACCAGAGGCATATCTAAGTGATGCCGATGATGAAGGTGAAGAAATCTCGGTTAAGCAGTTGTCTGATGAAATTGCTATGTTAGCTGGTTTTAAAAACAGATCTCGTTTTTCGATCAAATCCAAATCTTTCAGAAAACCCTTCTCTTCTACAAAAGCTTCCTCAACTGATAAGACAACTGAAGAATGTTTTAATTGTGGAAAGAAATGTCACTTTGCAGCTGAGTGCAGAAGTAAGCGTGTGATGAACTCTAGAAATTCATCTTCAAACAAGTTTTCCTCAAATTATGAAAAACCCAAAAATAACTCTTTCAAATCAATCCTTGCCAAGAAAGAAACTCAGTCTTCCACCAAAGATCATCAAGAAAGGGCTGAGAAATACAAAGCCAAGTACAAGAAAGAAAAGGAGAGAAATGAGGGTCTCCCTAGAAAAGGAAAGGGTCTCATGGCCGAAATTCATGATTGGGAAGAAGAGACCTCTGACAGTGACAACAACTCTCCCAACAAGTGCTTTATTGTAACACCCCAAAACAGGGGTTAACAAAAAATTCCATGAAACGGAAGAGTGGTACGTATTACTAAAGTAAAAGTATACATAGTTATCTTTACATGACCATTAATACTAAGATTTAGATAATTATAACTACTAATAGACCACTAGCTTATCTAATCTCTACTATAGAAATCAGATTACAAAAGATGTCGGAAAGTTCTATCATAAATCTTCTAATCTTTAGCTTTCCAACAATGATCCCATGCTCACAACCCATGTCTAAACCTTCTTGTCTCCGGAACCACTAATATCTGTAACACATACAACACATAACAAGTGTTAGGCTTTTAAAGCCTAAGTGAGGTTTACACATAGCATAAAGAATATAATCATAGCATGTAGGAATAACAATTCGATATATTCACAAATTGGATTCCATGGAGAAGGCCCATATTGCTACCCAGTTACATCATAATCGAAGATATACCTTGATCGGTACCCCACGGTATTGTCACAAGGCATAACACAACGGAAAAACCCCACGGTATCCGAAGGTATGAATCAATTACACTTACCCCACGGTGTGTAAGAATATATCCTCCAATGCCTACTAGGTGCTCCTCCAATTATGTGAATACCAAATATGTTAATCCAAATAATATTCAAAGCATACTTAACACTTAACAATGGTCCAACCATTTAACATATCAATACTACTTCCATGTAGTTCATATACATCCATATGTATCAAATCACATTCTATGTAATATCAATAATAAACATCCATGTTTACAATTCAATAATAAGTCCATTTTGACCATTAAGCCATCTTTGCTTCATTAAGACATATATTAAGCCATAATCATAATCATATACCAATGATGTATAATCAAACCCAAACCTTTAACACTAGCATTTACCATGGTATTCTAAGTAATAAAACACAATTAGTCCACCATAACTTACTCGAACTCTTCTTGTTTCCCTCTTAACCATTAAGAGCTTATTAATCAAGATTTCTCATTATCAATACCAAAATCAAGATAAAGAATGGTAGTAAAGTATAATACAATCAATTAGATACAAGTTACTCACCTCAAATCTTCAATTGATATAACCCTAACTTGAAGACTTGAACCCAATCATTTCCAACAAGATGAAATGAAGATGTAATGCCCTAATTCAAGTTTAATTGGTAAGATTCATCTACTAATTGCTTGAATTGGATTATGATTGAGAGATGTATGTTTACCTTAATCTTAGATGAGAATTCGTTTGAGAAGTGAGGAGTAGAGCAATCTATCAGTTTTGAGAGTTCTAATTTAAGAAATGAATGACTAAGGACTAAGAGGTGGGTTTTAACCCCCTTTCAACACGTCAGGTGCTCGGCGCCAGCGCCCGCGCCAGTGCATCGGCGCCACCATCCGCGCCAACCTCTGTTTGTTTGCTTCTCATTTTCCACTAATTTGGCCGTAACTTCTTCGTTAGAACTCCGTTTTTGCTCCGGAAAGAACCGTTGGACTCGTATTCAAATTACCCATCCAACTAATCCATAAAATCTAATATTTAACTTTGTCATCTATTTTTCATTAATTTCCTTAAGGAATAAACTTACGAATTTCTATCGGAAGTTCTCAAATAACAAGTAACAATCACGTAAATTACTTAGGAAATCAATTATAATTTAAAAAGTCAAAATATAAAGAAATATTAGGACTATTATTACTCACAAGGATTTTCCGGGTGTTACAATTCTCCCAGCCTTAAAACGATTTCGTCCTTGAAATCTATATTCTTTACAACCCAAAGTCAACCGACTCACTGTCGACCAAAATTCAACAATTCCTAACGGAAATCTAAATTCCATCCACACGGTCTATAAAGACAATTCCTCGAACAATTGTTTATTAACAAAGTCCCTATACATACGTTGTACTTATGTACGGATAAACGTTCCAACCATAGAGAAACTCTCAATCATACGACTTCAGTCGTCTCCCAACCTTAAAATGTTCTATACATCTTGATTTCAGTTTCAAACTCTAAATCAATTTAAGGTTCAATTAATACAGAGACCAACCGAATCTCTAATTTCAATTGTCCCTATTGTTAACGGCCATTTACATCCAAAGAGCTCTAATAGACTCCAAAATCCATCTTAATAATTAATCATCAAACGGACAGGTTCATTAACCATACACAAAGATTAGTTCACCAAAACCACTCATCACAAATGAGTATCTTAAGGTTACTACTACCATCACCATCATTCTTTTTAAAATCGGCTACAATTCCCCGATTACACTAAAGGTGTTTGGCCTTAACCCAAAAGTTGACACCTAATTATCACCAACCTTTGCACTCTAACCAAACCCACACATGAGTTCCCTTCACAAATAAAAATCTAGAAGGAACAAGGATTCGTCTTTCATATTTCGTGAACCTTACTTCTTTCCTCATTATCCGCTCCCCAACTTAGATTTGTGATGGTGCTTTGAATACACCGATAGACGTGTGATAATTAAACCTCAACGCAAGTATACATCGAGATCTAATGTCGTCTTTTCAAGTAATAAAGTGGTAAAATACCAGATATCGTTCCCACAGAGATTGGAGTAAAAGCGCAATAAAAGTCTAATAAAAGAAATGATTTCCAAGGATCAATTCGAAGATAATATTTTTAGTTGGTTTTGGATTATCGCAGATTATATAAAACAGATAAATAAAGAAAGCAAGCAAGGGTGTAAGACGTTGGGGTGAAGCTTAATTATAAATTCCAGCAGACCAATGCTATGTCAATGCTACAACATTGGTTCCTCAATACTTAAATTCACCATCTATTTGATAGGATGCCCTTCCGGATCTTCAACATTATATTATTAATCTAGCTTTCAACAACCCATTCCTGGTGATGTATCAGGACTATTAATAATAAAATGATGCCTTTCAAATATATGGATAAACAAATTACTTTGTTAAAAATCACTCTTCCAAGTTGATCCCATATCTGTTAAGTTGACGTGTCTGAGTGGTCCATTCCTGATACGCACTCTACACTTTTACCATCATCACGATGACCAACTTATCGGGCAAAATCAACGTAGAAAAGACAGAGACGACAAATTCATTTGTCAGTAGCTCTTCCAAGTCTTACTTTCTTTGTCATTCGGATTGACGTGCATATCAATGGCTCATTCCTGATGCCTTGGCACTTTAACACTTTCAAAGTGATCAAAACGTCACGAAGTAAACTTATCTTTATAAAACTTAACATGAAATGGTGAACATCATTATTGAGAAATAATGTCCACTATTCTTTATAATTAAAACTCCACCCTTTAATCTCACACCCAAGCTTATAAAAGTTAGCTACTCATACTTGTATTTAAATTGCAATAAATGTAAATTACTGAAATTAAATACATAATGTAAATGACGTGAAAGTAAATGACAATAATGTAAAGAACAATAATTAAAAACAATGAAGAAGTGCAGCAATGTTGCTGTCGATGCTGCATCAACTCATGTAGATGGCTAAGAACAACAAGAAAAAGATGAACAAGATGAAGATAACTTGCATATATTTAAAGAAAGCAATTAAAGATGGTTTCCAAATCAGTTTCTAAGCTGATTGAACACACTTAAAACAACATAGGACACCTCCTATTTATACAAAAAGAGTCATGGCCTAAGCCATACCAACTCACAACAACTAACACTATTTATGTACCATGCATACTATTCCTAGGAGATGTCTTGTGTACTACTACCATTACAACACATAAACTATTTTATGAAGAACCCAAAGCATTGAACTTCATCTTGCATGTTGTTGTCTTCCCAAAAATTCCGCATTTCTAGCCTTGTTCTTCATCTCGTCGCCATCAGTCTTGGATGCTGCAGCATTGAAGTAGCATTGGCTGCAGTTTTCTTATTTTTAGCCATTCTACTTAGTAAAACAAGTAAAATCCATCACTTAGCTCCATGATTAATAAAGATACAAATAAGAGAATAAAATGACACAAAAGTTGGGATAAAACAAAATATTATATATAAAAATACAAGAAAAAGACACAATATGCATTAAATAAATAATGCATATCACACCCTCAAATTTAAAGTGTTGTTTGTCCCCAAACAACGAAAAGACTAAAAAGAATTAGACTCAATTTTGAAATTTTCTTGTAAAATCTTGGCATTAAAATGCACACACAATGTAGAACATACCCCATGGAATTCATAGCTTTTTATAAATCTTTTATCATTCATTTAAAACCTAAGTGTGTGTGTGGATCATAAGCTAGCATTAATCTTCTCTTTGTTAGACTCAACATATCCTACATTTAGAATCAATAGGGCTTTTGGGGTCACTCTTTGGCATATCTTTTCTCACCAAGCCTTTTCTCTCAACAAAAATTTTCAAATTTTGGCACTTTGTGCTCTTTTCTTGTTGACTTTTTATACCTTGCCCCTATGGGACATTTTTGGTATATTTTTGCATCATCTATATCATATTAGAGCTTTGCTCTTTTGAGTGATCTTTAAATGCTTAAGGTGTAACCTTTCCACCCTCAAATTTATCTTTTACAATGTCCTCATTGTAACATTGACGTTCATAGGTGTATAAAGGCTACAAGTGGCTATTGGAAATTGAAAAGATGGCCTAGATCATTCTCTAAATGTATATAGGGTATGTAAGTCAAGTTGTGTCCCAAGAAGAATTTTGCTAGTTCTAACAAGAACACATAACTTAGGTAAATTAGTGATAAAAAATTATTTGAACTATGAACAAAAAATAAGGTATGACTTTATGTGTAATCTTGCAAAAGAAAAGTAACCTAAAATTTGTAAAACTATCCCGGACACAAAATAAAATAAAACATGGAGACTAAGATAAATGATTTGAACCTGCCCTACTCCATAGGAGCCCTTGAGTTCTCCGCCGGTAATGGGAAGATGAGCCAAGTGGTTGGAATGAATGTTTCGACACAAGAATCCGCATTTTCTTCTTTTAACAAGGTGTTCTTCTTTTTCAACAACCGGATCTCTTGTTGACAACTTATTGTGGCATGGTGGAATTTGCTGGAGCACCTCAGTATGCTCCTCAGCCCAAACGGTTCTCACCAACTTAAATTGGTGTTTCTCTTTCCACTTATGTTTGTACACGTTTCTCATCACGTGTTTCTCTCTTTGATCAAGGCACAAGATTTTAATGGAACAAATGGGGGAACAGGTCATCCCCCAAAGATTTTTCCACACCACCTCACCAACAATAGAATTTGATTTTATGAAGATTCCCGAGTCCATTGATTGATCATCACGTCCCTTTTCAGAAACAACTTGAAGATTTTCTTCACAGCATTGCTGCACGAATGCTGCAGCATCCGCAACAATATTTTTTTCTTGCGCAGATTCAAAGTAGGGGTTAATGAAAATCTTGGCATTTTGTTGCACCTCTTCACTATTTTGAAGTGAAGAGGGATTGCTTAAATGCTCAGGTTCTTCCTCATAACTTTTCATCTCTTGACTATTTTCCAAAGTATCGACCTCAACCTTACCAATACATTCAAAATTTTCAATTTCACTTGGTATAGGAATTTGGTTTTGTCTATTGATCTCTTCAACACGAGTTGATATGAGGGCAACAGATGTCAATATACTTTGTGCGCACTCATTTAGATTTTTTGTGAAATCATTCATCATAGCTTTAAGAGATTCGAAGTTTTCAACTTGTTCAAAAGAGGTTGTAGGGGGTAAAAATGAGTTATTAAAGTCATCCCCTTGAAAACTCCCAGAAAAAGCAACTTGTTCCTCCCAAGATTGGTCAAAATTATTTGCGTAAGTGTTACTCCAATCTTGGTAGGGAGGTGTTGGTGATGTGAAAGTGCCATGATCTTGACCATTTAAAAACAAATTAGGATGATCCTCCCATGATTGAGTATAACCATTGAAGTGTGAGGTATCCCAATTACTATCTCCCATGAAATAATTGGAATCAGGGTTCGAAGGGCAATAATATGTGAAATGATTTCCGCCACAGAAGTCACAGAAAACAGTTTCATATGACCCAAACGAATATCCCATTGAATCCATATTCACAAAAAGATAAACTCAAAAATTTATTACTTGTGCACACATGGAGACATATGACAAGCAACAAAGGTGGTAGAAAAATCAAATCTTTTAAAATACTTTTATAGACTTTTAGCGTGCCAATCCCCGGCAACGGCGCCAAAAACTTGATGGTGCTTTGAATACACCGATAGACGTGTGATAATTAAACCTCAACGCAAGTATACATCGAGATCTAATGTCGTCTTTTCAAGTAATAAAGTGGTAAAATACCAGATATCGTTCCCACAGAGATTGGAGTAAAAGCGCAATAAAAGTCTAATAAAAGAAATGATTTCCAAGGATCAATTCGAAGATAATATTTTTAGTTGGTTTTGGATTATCGCAGATTATATAAAACAGATAAATAAAGAAAGCAAGCAAGGGTGTAAGACGTTGGGGTGAAGCTTAATTATAAATTCCAGCAGACCAATGCTATGTCAATGCTACAACATTGGTTCCTCAATACTTAAATTCACCATCTATTTGATAGGATGCCCTTCCGGATCTTCAACATTATATTATTAATCTAGCTTTCAACAACCCATTCCTGGTGATGTATCAGGACTATTAATAATAAAATGATGCCTTTCAAATATATGGATAAACAAATTACTTTGTTAAAAATCACTCTTCCAAGTTGATCCCATATCTGTTAAGTTGACGTGTCTGAGTGGTCCATTCCTGATACGCACTCTACACTTTTACCATCATCACGATGACCAACTTATCGGGCAAAATCAACGTAGAAAAGACAGAGACGACAAATTCCTTTGTCAGTAGCTCTTCCAAGTCTTACTTTCTTTGTCATTCGGATTGACGTGCATATCAATGGATCATTCCTGATGCCTTGGCACTTTAACACTTTCAAAGTGATCAAAACGTCACGAAGTAAACTTATCTTTATAAAACTTAACATGAAATGGTGAACATCATTATTGAGAAATAATGTCCACTATTCTTTATAATTAAAACTCCACCCTTTAATCTCACACCCAAGCTTATAAAAGTTAGCTACTCATACTTGTATTTAAATTGCAATAAATGTAAATTACTGAAATTAAATACATAATGTAAATGACGTGAAAGTAAATGACAATAATGTAAAGAACAATAATTAAAAACAATGAAGAAGTGCAGCAATGTTGCTGTCGATGCTGCAGCAACTCATGTAGATGGCTAAGAACAACAAGAAAAAGATGAACAAGATGAAGATAACTTGCATATATTTAAAGAAAGCAATTAAAGATGGTTTCCAAATCAGTTTCTAAGCTGATTGAACACACTTAAAACAACATAGGACACCTCCTATTTATACAAAAAGAGTCATGGCCTAAGCCATACCAACTCACAACAACTAACACTATTTATGTACCATGCATACTATTCCTAGGAGATGTCTTGTGTACTACTACCATTACAACACATAAACTATTTTATGAAGAACCCAAAGCATTGAACTTCATCTTGCATGTTGTTGTCTTCCCAAAAATTCCGCATTTCTAGCCTTGTTCTTCATCTCGTCGCCATCAGTCTTGGATGCTGCAGCATTGAAGTAGCATTGGCTGCAGTTTTCTTATTTTTAGCCATTCTACTTAGTAAAACAAGTAAAATCCATCACTTAGCTCCATGATTAATAAAGATACAAATAAGAGAATAAAATGACACAAAAGTTGGGATAAAACAAAATATTATATATAAAAATATAAGAAAAAGACACAATATGCATTAAATAAATAATGCATATCAATTTGTAAGCCTCCTTAAAGTAACCGTTTATCATTAAACCTTTATCCGACTATTGCTTGGTCTTCAATACCATCATCATCCACATCTCAATCTCCAAGTCTCAAAATAACATTAACGTATACTGCTTAAAAATCCATACTCACTTTAAATTGAGCATACTCACCACTTTTGAATACTTCTATAATTACGGCACCCATCACTACGTCTATGACCCACACATTTCTTTAGTATATAGTATTACCACTTCCTCACATCAATATCGTACTACGCGACCACATTGCAACCAAGCACTAAAATATTATATATCAAAGGTGATAATTCCATTGAACCTGTAGTATAACTACATTCTTAGGTCCGACCTTTCTATCATTACTTCCTACGTTAGCATGAAGTACTACCCTTCAATCATTATTTGTCTCTTTCTCCCAACTTTTCCACATACCGATAACACTTTTTCATCTTTATTAAACTTCCTATGATTCAAAATCATAAACTTATTTAACGACTCACACAACCAAAATCACTTTGGATAAACTCACACTACCGCTCGACATTCTATTCCAATTATAGCCAAATCACTACACCATCTTACAACCACATATTCCAACAGCTTTATTGACAACTAGTACTGTTCATCTGGAATCCCCGAAAAGACTTTCATCTAATGTTCCCTCTTTATAACTTCTTATTACTGGTTGACACATTTATCTTGACAATTAATGCCACTACTCGTTCGTACATTCTCCACCCATAACATCTCACAGCAGACCAGATCCCTCATGGTCATTCATACACAATTCAAATTTACCTTCATGCTCTCCCGCACGATTAACCGAATCTATTTCATTACTTTATTCCTCCCCAACTTTAGTTTGAACTACAACTCACGAGTTTCTATTTAACTTAAACTTACTCACTTCTTACTAATTCTTTATGATTCCAAACCATTATATATATACAGTGCACACTCCATCAAAAATCTACATAGTCCATACCCTTACCATGTTCATGCCTAATTCTTCATTCTATATAAACCATCTAAACCATAAGTAGAATGTTCATCTACTACAATAGTCTTTCACTATCCTAACACCCCCCACAAGGTGATCCTTCAACTTTTAATCTTCCGATTCTGACTTAACATTCATACATGATCTCAAAAGAAAACTCAATGTGTTCACATTATGTAAACTTTAATTATAATACAATTCATGTAATTCCAACCCCCAAACCTATGTCAAGTTAATTAAACCGACGAATACCCTTAAGACTCAACCGAGTCTAAAACCAAGCCATCTGCTCAAAGGGTCTATTGATCATTTATCAATATCAACTCATGAAATTTAAAATACATCTAATCCCACATCATGCAACACACGCTTCGAGACATGATAATCTCACGACCCCTTCATTGCTACTTTCCCAATGAAGTCAATTCCTATATGTATCTATATGTACACGTATATACAACTCTATATACTCCATAATATATATATATATATATATATATATATATATTATTTTGCCAAAGTTCATTAGTCCTAAAGGTACTAAAAATACAAGATCATCAAACGGTCCTCACTCTTAAGACCAATAGTTAAACCGACACTCTTTTTTTTTTAAAAATTGCGATTAAGCATATAACACACCAAAATTATTGCACAACCACAATAAACTTTTAAAAGCGTATTTTGACCACCTAACTTTCACTTATGTAATAATTTAACCAAAACCTCTTCCACTCGTGATTTATTCGTCAATCACTCAAAATCCCTACATGTGGTGTTTCACAAGATATGTATTGTCCGCATTCTATAACATTCTGCAACATCCCAGTCCACTGTACACGATAATGTCCGTTTTGCGCATACCCTCTGCATAACAGCATGCCGGTACCGCTCACGGTTTTGTCTCTGCCCGCACAGGCATACGCGGGACGCACCCAGACCGCACCCTGTGCCAGGCAAAAGGCCTCATACATCTTACACAACTGCCGACTTCAATGACAATAGTCGACCTATCGATACTTCTTTAATCTATTCATTAACAAGGACTGAACCTAATCCTTTCAACATAACATAATACAATTTACATCTCATCGTCTTCATTTCAAACTTATTCGTGCAATACTAATATTACAAGATCACCATAAATTCTTATTTAACGTCGAGGGTATTTCCTTTCTGTCTCACCACACTACTCATAGCAATTTGCTAATTCCATCACCTTGATGACTACTAATCCTTCCTCCGGACACAACCGTCCCTTGCCAACTGTATTTCTAGTTACCAAACAAGAGTATAGACCTTCTTACAACCGACACTAAAGTCCACTTTCAACTCTCCCATTGTTCACCTTTCTCTTGAACACAATTACCAAAATTACAAACATTCTCCCATGATTTATCCAACACCTCTCCATTCTCAGAGTTCTTTCTTAGCTTATAGTAATATTTTACGACTTAGTTCGTTCATAGCCTTCATGCATAACAATGTATTAAATATTTTATTTCGCACATTTCCTCCTTTTTAAAGAACAACACTTGGAGCAACTTGGGTACACATGACCCCAAAATTCTTATAGCTTCAGTGTACTGCACAACGATCACGACAATCATTTGCATACTACTTTCCGAAAAACTTAATCTTTTTCAACCAAAACGATGTTGTTATGACCGTAATATATTTAATGAAAATCTTTTCATACGACAAAAGTTGAAAGAAATTACCGACACAAAGTAAGCTAGTCGGTTCTCACACTCATTTATATTTAACTTTTCTTATAAAGTAGGAAGTATTTTGCAAATTGCTAAACTCAAAATTTCACTGTACGACATAGATGGTATTGCCTTTTTCTCTAAATACCCACGTGCACATACTGACTCATCATCGACTAAATTGCTATTTATGCGTTTGTTTTGAAATCACGAAAACCCATGTAACACACACTCGAGGACACCATGCATAAAACTCTACTTGCAATTGAAGGCTATTCACTCAAACAAGGTCTATTGTTTAACTCACGCAACTTATCATTGACGCTCTATTTCCAACCAGTGGTTACCCTCTCAGCCTTCTAACACTTGTTATACATGCCTTCCAAGGCTCACTTACTCAACCATTTCATACTATTCCCGTCTTGATCAAACATCTTACATTCTATTTCCTCACATTTTAATCCACTTATTTAAGGTTGTCTCGGCGGACTTTCCTGAGTCCCGCCAGTTCCAGGTTGTCCTTCCAATCCTCAATCATTTACCGATCTGTCCTCCAAAGAATTGAAAGACCTTGGTAGCATTTTTACCATTATTATGCTATAAAACAAAAGATAACCCTGAGAAATAGTTATATGAATATAGACACACGAAACGTA
This sequence comes from Saussurea involucrata, assembly GCA_033807775.1. Classification (NCBI taxonomy): domain Eukaryota; kingdom Viridiplantae; phylum Streptophyta; class Magnoliopsida; order Asterales; family Asteraceae; genus Saussurea; species Saussurea involucrata. Next base: position 64,629,076 of record CM066316.1, read on the forward strand.
CTTTACCGATCATTAGTCACTGGAACAATTTAGAAACAAGTATGCTTATGTAACAATATATTCATAATAACAGTAGCTAATTGAGATTGTGAATATATCATACATGAGAATCCTCATTACCGTCGCACCGTACTAATTTCACGTATTTCTGTCGACCCTAAGGCCATCCCGTCTTAATACTTCTACCCAATCTCACGATTCATAACTTAATTCATCTCAGCTTAAGTCTAAGTACCTCCTCAACATACTTAGTTCACTTAAACTAAAGCTCTGATACCAACTTGTAACACCCCAAAACAGGGGTTAACAAAAACTTCCATGAAACGGAAGAGTGGTACGCATTACTAAAGTAAAAGTATACATAGTTATCTTTACATGACCATTAATACTAAGATTTTGATAATTATAACTACTAATAGACCACTAGCTTATCTAATCTCTACTATAGAAATCAGATTACAAAAGATGTCGGAAAGTTCTATCATAAATCTTCTAATCATTAGCTTTCCAACAATGATCCCATGCTCACAACCCATGTCTAAACCTTCTTATCTCCGGAACCACTAATATCTGTAACACATACAACACATAACAAGTGTTAGGCTTTAAAGCCTAAGTGAGGTTTACACATAGCATAAAGAATATAATCATAGCATGTAGGAATAACAATTCGATATATTCACAAATTGGATTCCATGGAGAAGGCCCGTATTGCTACCCAGTTACATCATAATCGAAGATATACCTTGATCGGTACCCCACGGTATTGTCACAAGGCATAACACAACGGAAAAACCCCACGGTATCCGAAGGTATGAATCAATTACACTTACCCCACGGTGTGTAAGAATATATCCTCCAATGCCTACTAGGTGCTCCTCCAATTATGTGAATACCAAATATGTTAATCCAAATAATATTCAAAGCATACTTAACACTTAACAATGGTCCAACCATTTAACATATCAATACTACTTCCATGTAGTTCATATACATCCATATGTATCAAATCACATTCTATGTAATATCAATAATAAACATCCATGTTTACAATTCAATAATAAGTCCATTTTGACCATTAAGCCATCTTTGCTTCATTAAGACATATATTAAGCCATAATCATAATCATATACCAATGATGTATAATCAAACCCAAACCTTTAACACTAGCATTTACCATGGCATTCTAAGTAATAAAACACAATTAGTCCACCATAACTTACTCGAACTCTTCTTATTTCCCTCTTAACCATTAAGAGCTTATTAATCAAGATTTCTCATTATCAATACCAAAATCAAGATAAAGAATGGTAGTAAAGTATAATACAATCAATTAGATACAAGTAACTCACCTCAAATCTTCAATTGATATAACCCTAACTTGAAGACTTGAACCCAATCATTTCCAACAAGATGAAATAAAGATGTAATGCCCTAATTCAAGTTTAATTGGTAAGATTCATCTACTAATTGCTTGAATTGGATTATGATTGAGAGATGTATGTTTACCTTAATCTTAGATGAGAATTCGTTTGAGAAGTGAGGAGTAGAGCAATCTATCAGTTTTGAGAGTTCTAATTTAAGAAATGAATGACTAAGGACTAAGAGGTGGGTTTTAACCCCCTTTCAACACGTCAGGTGCTCGGCGCCAGCGCCCGCGCCAGTGCATCGGCGCCACCATCCGCGCCAACCTCTGTTTGTTTGCTTCTCATTTTCCACTAATTTGGCCGTAACTTCTTCGTTAGAACTCCGTTTTTGCTCCGAAAAGAACCCTTGTACTCGTATTCAAATTACCCATCCAACTAATCCATAAAATCTAATATTTAACTTTGTCATCTATTTTTCATTAATTTCCTTAAGGAATAAACTTACGAATTTCTATCGGAAGTTCTCAAATAACAAGTAACAATCACGGAAATTACTTAGGAAATCAATTATAATTTAAAAAGTCAAAATATAAAGAAATATTAGGACTATTATTACTCACAAGGATTTTCCGGGTGTTACATTTATGGCCATCTCAGAAGATGTGGAAGATTCAGAAAAAGCTACCTCTCCAATGGCTCTTGTGTCGTCTGGGTGCTCGACATCATATGCTCAGGTACATCCCTTCAATGATATGACAGATAGGGAAAAGATAGATGCTTATGAATCTTTAACTAAAGACTTTCACTCTGTTAAGGATGGTAAGAAAAGGAAATCTGTTCAGGTTAAAAATCTCACTTCTCAACTTGAAATCTGCATGACTAAACTTGAAAAGTTTGAGGAAATCAAAGCTGAGCTTGAGGATCTGAAAACTATAAATCACATGATTTCCAAAGAGAAAAATAAACTTTTCAAGAAACTAAAAAGAGAACAAGAGGTTGTCAGAAAGTGGACAACTTCTTAAAAAAATCTTGAGCAACTTTTTCAGGACCAAATCGGTGGCAATAGCAAATATGGACTAGGATTTGGAAAAGACTCTCCCAAAACTTCATCTCATGCACTCACTCCTCTCTCAAATGTATGGGATGATGCTTCAGAGTCTAGCTCTTGTGACTCTGTCTCTTTAAACTCTCTTGATCTAGGTGAAGCTTTAAAATATGGAATGTTCATAAAAGCAAAAGAATCTTCTTCAAATCAGTCCACTGAGAAACAAGATTCCAATGATTTTTCAAAACCCATCCATGATCTTCTAAAGGTGTTAACTATTGATGAAGCTTCTTCCTTCAACTCTTCAAAGACCAAGTTTCTCAAAAGATTTCATGACACCGATGTCTCTTCTTTCAGAAAGTCCTCAGATCTTGAAAAAGACCATTTCAAAAATACCTCTAAAAGTATTTCCAAATTTGCTATCACCTCTGGAAATGGAATTTTAAGCTTTCCTCCTCACATATCATCTTTGGGTCCTAAAGCAATTCAAATTAATGTCTTAGAAAAGGGAAAAGAAAAGGAAATGCTGCTAAAACCAAAAAAGACCTTATGTCCTAGAGCCATTCAGCAAATGCCTTAGGAAAAGGAAAAGAAAAGGTTCAAGAGCCTAAAAAGACTTTCATCTACAGAAAATGCTATAACTGTGGGGACACTTTTCATCTTGCCAAAGATTGTCCAAAAGAAAGAATGGACAGAACCAAACTTAAGGACTCATCCTCTTCTAACCCAAAAGGACCCATCTCTAAATGGGTACCAAAGAACTAATCTGTTTGTGCATGCAGGTTTTTGAGCACCATCAAATATGGTATCTGGATAGTCGGTGCTCACATCACATGACAGGAAATAAATCTCTACTAGTTAACTATGTGTCTGGAAGAGGTCCATCTGTAACTTTTGGAGATAAAGCTAAAGGCTACACCAAAGCTTATGGAACTCTCACCAATGGATCTGTCACATTCAATAAAGTGGCATTTGTTGAAGGTCTCATGCATAATCTTCTAAGCATTAGCCAACTGTGTGATCTTGGATATAAAGTTATCTTTGAACTTTGTATCTGTACTGTTGTGGACAAGAATTTCAAAGTGGTGCTATCTGGAAAAAGGATGGAAATGTTTATGTCATTGATATGGGACTAAGAAACAATTCATCCAATATTTGCTTTGTGTCAGATGACACATCCAAAAGGAACTGGTTGTGGCATAAACGTTTCTCTCATCTAAATTTGAAAACCCTTCATAAAATCTCCAACAAAGAGCTGGTGACGGGTATGCCAAAGTTAAATTTTGTCAAGGAGAAGCTATGTGATGCCTGTGAAAAAGGGAAGCTTACCAAAACTTCTTTCAAGACCAAGCAATGCTCTTCCGATACTCTTCCTCTTCAGATGCTGCACATGGATCTATGTGGACCAGTCAGCACTCCCAGTCTTGGTGGTAAAAGGTACATTCTTGTTATTGTTGATGAATTTACTAGATATACTTGGGTATCTTTTCTCAGGTATAAAAGTGATGCAACTGAAGAAATCATCAACTTTGTCAAGAAAAATGAAGTTCTGAATGGTCAACTTGTTCGTTCCGTAAGAAGTGATACTGAATTCAGAAACAGTGCTCTTGAAGACTTCTTCACTGATAAAGGAATTTCTCAAAACTTCTTTGCAGTCCGGACTCCTTAGCAAAATGGAGTGGTGGAAAGGAAAAACAGAACTCTGTGTGAGGCTGCTAGATCCATGCTAAGTGAATCAAACCTTCCTACCTATTTTTGGGCTGAAGCTGTTAATACAGCCTGCTTTACCCAAAATAGGTCGGTGTTATCCAAAAGACATGATAAAACCCCCTATGAAGTTTTCCATGGCAGAAAACCAAATATTGGTTTTCTTCATGTCTTTGGCTGTGTGTGCTTTATTCTAAATGATCGTGACAATCTTGGGAAGTTTGATCCCAAAGCTGATGAAGGAATCTTTGTTGGATACTCTCTATCCTCCAAAGCATATCGTGTGTACAATCTCAGGAGAAAATGCATTGATGAGTCCATTCATGTCAAATTTGATGATCTAAGATCATCATCTCTTTCAAATGATGATGACGAATTGCACATATGGATCTCCTCATGCATAGGTGATGTTCCCATAGTCAACTCCACCGATACATCTTCCATTCCCTCAAATCCTTCCCCATCAAGTAACCAGACTGGGTCACCATTCATAACTCCCACCGAATTTGACCATCCCACCGAAATGCTCTCTCCCACCGAAATTCCTTCTTCAACCATCACACATCCCTCTACCGATCCTACCCCTACCACCGAAAATCCAGCCCTCCACCGAACCACCGATCTCACTACTTCGATTCATCTCACTCAAAATAATCCATCACCTTTGCCCCCAGCCACAAAATGGACCAAAGATCACCCCATAGATCAAATCATCGGTGATCAACAAGCAGGTGTTCAAACACGTAGAGGAGTTGGAAATATTTGTCTCTATGTAATTTTTCTCTCTCTTATTGAACCCAAAAAGATTGATGAAGCTCTCTCAGATCCCTGTTGGATCACTGCCATGCAAGAAGAGCTTTCTCAATTTGAGAGAAACAAAGTTTGGAGATTGGTTCCCAGACCCCGAAAGAAGACAATCATTGGAACCAAATGGATCTTCGGAAACAAAATAGATAAAGACGGTACAGTTATCAGAAACAAGGCAAGACTGGTTGCTCAAGGATACAGACAGGAAGAAGGCATTGATTATGATGAAACTTTTGCCCCTGTTGCAAGACTTGAAGCAATAAGAATCTTTCTAGCTCATGCTGCCTACCGAAATTTCAGAGTCTTTCAAATGGACGTCAAAAGTGCCTTCCTCAATGGGGAACTTGCAGAGGAAGTCTATGTGAAACAACCTCCTGTCTTTGAAGACCCAACTCATCCAGACTATGTGTACAGACTTGACAAAGCTCTTTATGGTCTCAAGCAAGCTCCACGTGCTTGGTATGACACTCTTGCCAACTTTCTTCTAAAGAATGGATATTCCAGAGGTAAAATTGACAACACTCTCTTCATCAAGGAAACCTCAGGTAATATTATTCTTGTCCAAATCTATGTTGATGACATCATCTTTGGTGCCACTGACGAGTCTCTATGTGATGAGTTTGCTTCTCTCATGATGAGTGAATATGAGATGAGCATGATGGGAGAGCTCACATTCTTTTTGGGACTTCAGGTCAAACAATCTTCAGAAGGAATTTTTATAAACCAAAGTAAATACATTCGTGACCTTCTGAAGAAATTTAATTTTCTGGACAACTCTCCTATGAAAACTCCCATGGCACCACCTTTGAAACTCAATGCTGATCTTAAAGGTGAATCCGTGGATGTAACTCTTTTTCGTGGAATGATTGGTTCTCTTCTTTACTTAACTTCTAGCAGACCGGATATTATGTTTGCTACTTGTCTATGTGCCCGTTATCAAGCCAATCCAAAAGTTTCTCATTTGAAGGCTGTAAAACGTATTTTTCGGTATCTCAAGGGTACTTTGCACCTGGGTCTTTGGTATCCCAAAGACTCCGGTTTTGAACTAATTGGGTACTCAGATTCAGACTTTGCAGGTTCTCAGATTGATAGAAAAAGTACCACAGGTATCTGCCAACTTCTTGGTGGAAAATTAGTAAGCTGGTCCAGCAAGAAACAGAATTCAGTCTCAACATCAACTGCTGAGGCTGAATATATTGCTGCTGGAAGTTGCAGTGCCCAGATCATGTGGATGAAAAATCAACTAAGGGACTACAATCAATTCTTTTCAAAAGTTCCCATTCTGTGTGATAATTCCAGTGCAATAGCTATTGCAAACAACCCTGTTCTTCACTCCAGATCTAAACACATAGACATCAGGTATCACTTTATCAGGGACCACATTTCCAAAGGTGACATTGAACTGCATTTCATTCCCACCGATTTGCAACTTGCTGATTTATTCACAAAACCCCTTGATGAAGCACGGTTCAACTTTCTAATAAGTGAACTTGGAATGTGCAACCTACAAGACTAAATGAGTGTTTTATTCTCCACCGATCTCACATCAGTGGACAATCTTTTATTCTCACCCAAATCTTCACCGATCTCTCATCGGTGGACAAATTTCTTCTGTTTCTTTCTACACCGAAATCTTTCATCTTGTCGGTAGCACTTCCTCTACCGAAATAGCTCACAACTTGGTCAAATACAACCACCGATTGATCCTCACCACCGATTCTCTTATACCGATTCTCTTATATCGGTGGTATGCTCTTCCTTTAGCACTTCCTTTTGATCCTCACCACCGATTCTCTTCTATTATCGAATTGTTTCTCATATCGGTGGTATGCTCTCAACAACATTATTGGTATCACTCTACCCCGAAGCAATCCTTCACCGAAATCACTATTACACCGATACCCACTCACCACCAATTCTAAATCTTATCGAATACGCTTCCCCATGCTTCCATGAGCCTAAAAACCCTAAGTGTCAGGATGAGAAGTGACCCTTCCCATTCCAAGCCGCCCACGCTCACACTTTCCCATATCCCATCATTACCCCAATTTTTTATCTTTAACCCTCAAACCGTTCCCTCTCCTTTTTTAAAAAATCATCAACCCTCCTCCTACTTCTATATATATAAACCATCCCTAGCCATTCTCTCTCTTTCATTTTCCTTTCACAAACCTGCATCTACTCTAAACCTCTCCATTTCTTTTCTCTCAATCACTCACGATGGCGTCTTCAAGAACTACAGTGCCCACACGATTTGAAGATCTCAAGTTCAACTTATGCAATCACGTTGCTCGTTTCGAATCTGATCCATCTCATCCCGAGTTCTCTACGGTAACTAAATTTCTCACTCGATCCCCTCTCCTCCATGCTTTTACCCACACCCTAAAGATGAGCAAAATGCTCATTGGGAAGTTTTGGTTAACTTGTGTTTACGACCCGTCAAACGAAGCTATACATGCCTCCATTCTCACTGACGACGAAGGTGATCACGACCTTACTTTTGGGGTCGATGATGTTCGCCAAGCTCTCAAGATCCAATCCTTTTCTCAATATGATGACTTATATGTGGACACCATACATTGTTCAAACGATTGGTTACGTTCTTGACGATTCATCCAAAAGCTCCAAAGGTCCCGGTACTCTCCTTCGCAGCAAAATGGGAGGAGTGTGGAATTTCTTTTTTGCCCATATCATTCACTGCCTCTCTCGTAAAACCAGTGGGCACGATCAATCCCCGTCATTCATCACAAAGCTCGCCCATGCCCTCATCTTTCAAAGACAAGTCGACTTTGCCCAATACTTCTTTACTGAACTCATCGAAGTGATTAAGCACCCCAAGAAATGCCATGTTGCCTATCCGCGTTCCATCTCGATGATCATTCAACACAAACTTAACAAGGCGTTGGAGACCGATCGAAAATCTCAATCGCCCCGATTCACTTATGATTGGTTCTCCCTGGTCGTTGGTCTCAAAACTTTAAATGTCGGACCTCTCGCCACCGATCGCCCTCTACGACAAGGTATGATTTCACTCGCTCACTCTCCCGATCTACATTGGGGTGATACGGAAATTCCCGGATTTAAACACCCGGAAATTTCTGAGATCACTCCAACTGTAGTGGCCCCTTCTCCCAAATCCCGAGTTAAGTCGGGGGGGCGCACTAAAGAAAAAATCAAGGGCCCCCGACACCTCCGCCACCGATTTTAGGACTACGTCACCGATAAAACCATCGGTGGCTTCCCCGGTCCGCAAACCTTCTAAGCGGAGGCACTCTTCATCCCCCCCGAAGTCTTCTCTAAAAAGATCTCGGGTACCTTTGACCGAACAATCCCATCCTCGGGACTTTGTTAAACCCACAACCGACTCCTCTGCGGTCTCTCAAAAGACCACAGTTGTAGAAATGGAGCTCCCATCTTTTGCCTCTTCACCCACCTCTTCGGGTAAAAGAGATGACTTCGGGGTCTCTCCCCCCGAAGGAGTTGATTTGTCACTTCACGGCCTTTCACCCAATCAGTTTATGATTGAAGAAGATGCACCACCCAATCAGGGTTCCCCCCATTAAATCCCCCCCCCCCCCAAGTGATTTCTTTGATTTTCTTTTGGAGGACACTGGTTCTCCCCGAACCATCCCGTCCACCGAGGAAAATCCCACCGAGCCTCCCTCCCCGAAAGCTCAAGTATCTCCCCGGCGGTCTCCTACTCCACACCGATCGCCTACCCCACATCGATCGCCAACACCAAATAGAAAAGCTTCTCCTCCACCAAGAGTTCTCTATTCCGATGAGTTGTCAACTTACCTTCCCACTCTCACCACGGAAATAGATCCACTACGCCTACAATACTCTTTCCCAGAAATCGGTGGTCACTCCTCTACAAGCATTGGTCGGCAATCTGCTTTTCTACAATCCACCATTTCCTTAATTTCTCAGGTCAACTCTAGAATCTCGGTGCTAGAGTCTCAGTTGCCACAATTACTTGCTGCTGCCCTTGCCGATGCGCTTCAGCCCTTAAATAATGCCCTTGTTTCCCTATCTTCGAAAGTGGACTCCTTATCCACTGCTTCTACCACCGAAAACATGCCGACGAAATCCGAATGGGAAATGAACTTGGGTGATTTTTCCCTAATCCCCGATTCCCACCACTACAAGCATGGCTTTTCTTCACTCAAAGTTTGACAGTGTATTTACACAGTTGGGTTTTAAGGTTCCGGCTGCTGCTGAGGGGGAGAAAACCGTTGCTCCACCAAAACTACCCTCTCTCAAGAAATCTATTAGCAACAAGCCTCCACCGAAAACCTCCTCACCACCGAAACATACAGGTTCCACCGAATCAATCTCTACACCGATCAAGTCTCTATCGGCCGTGGAACCTAATGCATCAACTGAGGGGGAGCAATCTACCAAAGCTCCCAAAATCAAAGGCAAGGAAGTCATTTCGGCAGAAGAATTGGCAATAGAAGAAAAGAAGAAGAAGGATTTGGCTAAGTATGGGGCCCGACCTGAAGGTGCTAAAACTCTTAAACTCAAACCTCCATCCCAAGCAACCACCACCGATCTCGGCCTTTCTCCTCAGGAACTTGAGGAAGCTAAACTTGCTCAAATTGCTTTAGATAAATCTAAAGCCCTCTCTCTGAAAGCTGCCGAAGAAGAAGCCGCAAAAGCAAAATCCACCGATGCCATCGAAATCCAGAAATCGGTACTGAGTGCCATTGAAGAAGAAAAGAATGACGAAATAAGTTGGTATAAGAAGACCATGCACCACCAAAGTAGCAGAGCCCAAATCTCAAATGTTAAAATTGCTACTTCCAAAGTCAACCCGAAGGATATCAGGCTGATCATCAACAGAGATGATGGTTCGCTGAAAAGTTTAACAGATGTTCATCTCAAAAATCTCGGCCTCACCGAATGGTATGAGATCTCTCAGCATCTAGTCAAAAGTGCAAACCCGAAGAAAGACACCTTTATCAAATGCATTGAAGGATTGATGAAAAGGATGAAGGAGATTAAAAGAAAACACAACATCATCCTTTCCTCCGATGAAAGGGCGAAACTTCAATCGATGAAAGAAGAAATCCGTCTTCCCAAAGTCAAGAATCCTACCGACAAGGTGTTCAAAGAAATGGCAACGGAAGGAAAGATTCCAAATGTGAGCAACTTAAATCTTTCCCTCCCTACTTCGGTGCCATATCCTACTACGACTTTGAGCCTCTCACCGATTCCCGGGTTGTTCTTCAATGATGGTTACGGTCGTCGTGCTTTCTTCAGATTTGCACAAATTGCCATAGCCGACACTCTGTTTCTTCAAGGCATCACCAACCTATTTCCAAACATTCCCGAAGCTCAACCTTTCTTCCGAAATGTGTTGGAAGAAATCAAGCGCAGACAAACCACCGAGAAATAGGCCCTCACTCTCAATGGTACTTGTAAAAGGTTGTTTCTCATTTTGATAAATGTACGAGAAAACTTATCTTAATACAAGTACCCTTCTATTTTGAATTTACTTTCGGTACATAACTTTCCTTTCATTTATTTATATATACTGTACATAGTATACATACTCATACAAAAGAAAAAGATCAAAAACAACAAAAAGAATGGTCTATGTGAAAAGAACCCCAAAAAAGAGTAAAAAGGGTCAAAATGCATTTTAATCTTTCATACTCCTAAATATTCTAAGAAAGGAGCTCAAATTCAAATAGGGGGAGATTGTTGGGTCACCAAAGATTTGAAATTGACTCACCGATGTTTTCCCTAAAATCCTACTTAGAATATTTTAGTTTGGTTCTTTGAATGACTTGTACAAAATAGCAATTGTTCGGTGAAGTCGAAGATCAACCGAAACCAAGCTTGAAGACTCTCTACTTGTGGAAAATAGAAGACTCTTCTCAACAAACACAACAAGTCATTGTCCACCGAATTTGTCCTCACAATTCGGTGGACCTCCTCTCCACCGATGAAGACATCAAAAATCGGTGGACATCGTTCCACCGAATTTGCCCTCGCAACTCGGTAGACATCATCCCACCGATGAGATACTTAAATCGGTGGGATCTTTGTGAAAATGGTTTTCCTTACAGATGGTTCTTAAAATCTTGACAAAATTATCGGTGGAATTCCTTCGGTGATATTGTCTTGGAGTACTCATCAAGAAGATCATTTACTTCGGGACAAAATCTGCTTACAGGCAAAAGTAACCTTTTGTCTTATTATCTTTTTAGAAGATGTCCTTTCAGCATCGCTTCTATTCCTTGTTTCAAGAAAAAGGTGATGGTGACTTATCAGCTTTTTAGAAGTCCACTGGTACTTTTCAGAAGTCCTTTGGTATGTTACAAGTAACTGAAGGATATTCGTACTAAGCATTTAATGCTCAGTACCTTACCTTCACTATAAAAGGAAGAAGACTCCTCCATGCAAACCACGCTTTCTGGATATCTCTCTCAGTGCAAGAAATTTCCATACAGCTCCAAAACTTGATAGCTTTGTTCTAAGTGTTATTAGTTGTTGTTGTTAGTATACTTTGTGCAAGATTGTTAGAATAGTTTATCTGTTCTTTTCCGCAACAGTCTTAAGTTTTCTGTATGTAATTCTTGTTGAATGATTTTCAATAATAGAATTAAAATTGTGAAATTTTTGAGTATTGTATTCAACCCCCCCCCCCCCCCTTCTACAATACTTGTTATAGCCATCTGGGACTAACAACCAAGGATTAGATGCACATATTTATAAAGACATGAATGTGTAAGAAACTCATCGAATGGGTTTGTGGAGTGAAAACCCTAAAAGTGATGAAACCCTAAGTTGCAAAATGATGGGATGTAGCTTGTAGTACTTGAAGACTAGATGACACACTTGAAGCTCTCTTCTCGTTTAGAGTCTAAAAGGGAAGATATTAAATGTTGGCATCTTCTCTTGCCTTTAATGGGATGAAAGGGAGGTTTAGAGATAGAGAAAATCGCTTAAGGGAGGGAGAAAATCGCTGCTGGAACAAAGTGAGTGAGTCTCTCCACTAAAAATCAGATTTTTATGGCATTTAAACACCCGGGGGCCATCGGCGATAGTGACCTGCGAGAGTGCCCCTGGCATTCTCGTCGGGCATTCTTGTGCGGAATGTACCACGGGTTTGAGTCTGGCTGCAAAAGTGACATGCAAGCTGCGTCGGGTATTCTCACCAGGCATACTAGCCGAATCTGTACCGTGTGTTGTGCTTTGTCTACGATAGTACCCCTACGATTATGCCCATGGCATTCTCTCCGGGCATAATCGCCGAGTATGCCTGAGACCCAAAATTTTCCAAATTTGACCCAACACAATCCTACACATATTCATCCGACGATGCCATTTGCAAACCTTAATCATTTGTCTACATTCTTATAAATAATTCAATTTGACTAATGGTCGCCAAAACTTAACACAACTCGAGCTATCGATAATTACAAAGAGGGTCACTTACTCAAATTTCGGGGTGTTACAATAGGGGTCTAATCAAATGAGAACTCCCTAATTTGTGATAATCGTGAAATCTAATTTGAGCCACTCATTTGAGATAATTATGTATATTTACTATTTATATAATAAAGGTTGAATTCGTAATTTTGGATCCATATAATAACAAAATAAATTAATTATCATTATTATAGAAAATTTTATTATTATCTCATGCAATTAATTTTTTTAAATATTAATCTTCTCGATTCCTGTAACAAAATTGGGGTCTCTCCCAACACCATTAAAGAAGGGGATCACGGTTTATCACAAATTCACAATATGCAAAAGAATGTATCATTAAAGCTAAAAATCTGAAACCACACTGTATCACAACTTGTATCAAAGTAGCAATATTCATAGAGTGTATCATAGTGGTAATATTTACAGTGTTCCTAGAGTTTTTTGAGGGTGTAACAATCGTATCGTATATAAAATGATAATGTATCATATAGGGTATCACAACTTGTATCACAGTGACTATGTTCACAGAGTGTATCATAGTTGTAATGTTCACAGTGTTCATAGAGTTTTTCGAGGTATCACAATGTTAACGTATACAAAGTGGTAATGTATCACAACATGTATCACAAGATATATGAGTTTGAAAGTGGTAACGATCGCTGGAGAGAGTAGAGAGAAAAGAGGATGGTTACCAATATATTATCTATTAAAAAGATCATTATCAATATATTGTCCATAAATTTAAATAGACTATTTTACCCTTAAATATTATCCATAAATTTAAAAAAATAGAAAACTAATGGATAAATACTAAAATTAACATTATTAATATTAGCCATTGATTATTAATAATGAGGGGTTGAGATTGGATTTCACAGTTATCACAAATAAACAAATTCTTCCTTGAATGACCCTATATATATTTTTTTATATATATATATAGAGAGAGATGCCACTTCTTTTATAAACCCAAAAAAAGATATAAACTATGAAACGTAATCCTAGCTGTAGAGGGAAGATTTTAACGGTTGTGATGAAAATGGTGGCAAAATGGCAATAAGCTATGCAATTAAGGGCACGATGGGTAACGGGAAAAACATGAAAGGGCATTCGCCGAATTTGGCTTGGACTTTTAGAATTGGAAACTACGAAAACATGAAATTTTAGAAATTTGAATCTGCAACCATAACACATTAAAACATCTTGTGAAATAACTTCATAACCATACATGCACAATTTACAGTGTCCATGTGAAACAAAACTTAATACATACATTGTTTGATTCTCGACCAATTCAATCTATGAATATCATATGAAATATGTCATACCCATGCATGCACAATTCGCGCTTCTCACAAATCAATTTCAGATGTGAAACAAATCTTAATACAAAAATTGGTTGATTTTCATCCAATAAACCTGATGAATATCGTATGAAATATTTTCATAGCCATAGAAGCAAGTATGAATTCATCATCCATCACAGACAACTCGAAATTTAACAGTAATTTCTTAATTATGATTAACAAAATCGTATATAAAAATAGGGGAAATTAATTAAAATACCCTAAAATGGAAGTTGTGTTACCAAAATACCCCAAAAAAATTCAAGTTTACCTAAATGCCCTAAATTTCCGCGATGATGTCCGCGATGGCCCGCGATGGCCCGCGGTGGGGACTAAAAGTGTAAATAATGTTGCAAAAATTATCACTTTCAGTCCCTGACCGCGATCACGGGCACTCACCGCGGAAATTTAGGGCATTTGAGTAAACTTTGAATTTATTGGGTATTTTGGTAAGTCAACTTCCATTTTAGGGTATTTTAATTAATTTCCTTAAAAATAGATAAACACAAAAAATAACAAATATATTATATTCAAATCATTTCCTTAAATATAGAATATCTAAAACACCAAATTTGTTACCTGAATATTAAAAAATATAATACTAAATTAAAGGGAAAAAATTCTGAAGACGAAAGTGCCCTTTACAAATAAATAGAAGAGAAAAAATAGGAAAAAAAATATTTTGACATAGTTCACAAGAATAATATGGTTTACAAAAGAAGACTCGGGTTGGGTTCCGGTGACAAGTTGAGGTTAACTTGAGAAGCGTGAGAAGTGGTTATCAACCATTGGATGAGAAATAAACGCACATTAGGATGAGATGCATCAAGATAAGATGCACCAGACCAATTCTCTTCTAAGACGCAATTAATGGGAGGACATTTGATTAAAAGTGATCAATTTCTCACGCTTTTCACGTTAACCTCGACTTTTTACATTATCTTTTCTCTCTCTCTCTCTCTCTCTCTCTATATATATATATATATATATATATATATATATATATATATAGGGTTGGGTTCACGTGAGACCAACCTGTTTTCGTGAGACCAATAAATTAACACTAAACCTTCACAATGATTCATTGTGAAGGTAAGAAAAATAGCAAACCTTCTCAACAAAACACTGTGAAGGTTTACCATCACAGTACCTTCACAGATTTTTGTTGTAAAGGTTTAGTGTTAATTTTTTGGTCTCACGGTCTCACGAAAATATTTGGTCTCACAATATCTTATATCTATATCTATATATATATATATATATCAATTTCAGTTTTAATTTCTTCTACACTTTATAGTTGTCAATATAGTCCATTGTGATTCCTTATTTGTTTTATCTTTGGCAATCTTTATTACATTTTGCACAATGCTCAACTACTTCTTTCGTGTTTCCTTTTAAATTTTGTTTCGCAAGCTAGATGTTTTCACGATTAACATCTATATCCCTTTAAATAGAGGTAATACCTACGTATATTGTAACCTTAAATCCTACATTTGTATAAAACATACCAAATTTGTACATTTTTATATAACTTTTAAAATTTAAAGTTACACATATAAATATATATTATTTGTATAGAACTTAGAAGTAACTTGTACCTCAAATATCTCCGGTTGCAGATGACACGGGTCGTGGTCTTCATCATTACATGGAGTATAAATGGGAAGAACTATACCTTTTCTTTTGTAAATGAGTACATAGTTTTTGGATATATATACAAATGGGTCCCTCGTATTCTTTATGTAGATGATGACTATTTTTACACCCCATGTTCCCCGACCCCGACACCGTTTTATATCTCCCGTCCCCGACTCCGCCCCGTCTAGTCCCCGACCCGACGGATAAAATTTCCATCACTATGGACCACATAAGCTTCTTATCCTTTATGCTCATTTTTAAACAAAATTTTAGTATCTTTAGGTAAATGGCATGGTTGTGCAACATCCTTACGACAAGAGGGACAAAATTTGTTAAAATGTGAACGATTATTTTACTTAGAATCGTTATTTATGCATAACATAAGAGAAGGGCAATAAAAAATGTCAAGTAGAAATTGTTTGAGGGTGGTTTCATTAACAATGTTAATGTGTTGTTGAGCATAGTATATTAATATGTATGTATGTATGTATGGGGTAGTTTCTTTTAGTTTCATTTACAAACCACCTTAATTTTGTAAAGCGTGCAAACCATCGATTTAAATGAATAATTTAATGAAATTGTTTCATATCATTCTTTTCTTGATGAAATTGTTTCATATACTTGTGTTGTTTTATGTAAAAATGAAAAAAGTTTCATCAGACTGTGAAAATACATGAAACAGTTTCATCAGAATGAGAAAATACATAAAACTACATAAAAAACACAAATATATGAAACAATTTCATCAAGAAAAAAATTATACGAAACAATTTCATCAAATTAAACAACTTCATGAACCAATTTCATTAACTTAACCAATGAAATCAATGGTTTGCACGGTTTGCAAAATTAAAGTGGTTTGCATTTGATCTCTCCCTGTATGTATGTATGTATGTATGTATGTATATATATAGGGTCAGATTCAAGGGAAAACCTCAAAAAAACGGAAAACTGAAGAACACCCTAGGAGCCCTTCATCTGGGCAGTATGCACTTGTGCATACAAGTTATTTGTAACATGCATTTGTGCATATATGCACAAATGCATAATGCACTTGTGAATAAAACCAAAAAGTCAACTATTTACCTGTATGCACAAGTGCATAACGTCCAGATGAAGGGCTCCTAGGGTGTTCTTCAGTTTTCCGTTTTTTTTAGGTTTTCCCTTGAACCCCTCTCTCTCTCTCTCTATATATATATATATATGTATATATATATATATATATCACAAATCAAATAAAAATGTTAAAAATGTTATTATGTTAAAATCCGTGAAATCAGTTTGCATATATATTGTTTTCACTTATGAAAGAATACATGTAATGTTATTTCATATATGATTATATGAAACACACATGATTGATTCACAAGTGAAAAACCTCATGTTTCATATACTAAACACGTACACACACAAAGAAAAAAAACAGAACTAAATATATATAAAACACGTTAAATCCTACGTTCAAGTAAAACTTATTGAATGGTTTGAACAATCGTGTTACATTTTTATACATGATCGTGAAGGTAATTTGTCAGAGTTTTTGTTCCCAACAATTGGTAATCAATGACACATCAGCACCAAATCAATCGATGAAACAATGCAATCAACTTGTGCACGAGTGATTAATCAATTGGAGTACATCAGTTTTGTCGACTTGGCAAACACGATTGTGCTTCACTAAACTTTGCATTTGCCAAAAGTTACAAACATGCATCGTAACACCCTCAAAATTTGAAAGAACAACTAAACAAAAACTTCGATAAGATAATCTAATAAGGATAAAATCTCTTATACAAACCATCCTTGGAAATACGTCAATATAAAAACGTAATAACTTCAACATTTGTTAACCTAAGTCATACGTCAAGACTACAAAAGGTCGGGTGTTACTCATCCCAATACAAAGTTGTTAATCCCAAAATGCGGAATACTTCACCAAGCCACTTACTTCTTGAGCACACAACTAGCTCTCCACTCTTTACAGCGTCGCTAGAAATATTACCCAACCGGAACCTGTTGCACATGCCGACAAATAAAAAAGTTAGGTTAACGCCTAGTGAGTTCAAGAGTTTATATCATGATTAAAATAACTTATTAACTGAAAGAGTACTTATTTAAATCATGGTTTCCAAAAGAGGTTTATAATAAGAATGCAAACAACTCATTTTCCAATGCACACAAATTCCAAGACGAAAGTTCCAAAATGTATATAGCGTTTCCAAAAATGGATTTATTTTCAAACTCACTCAACGTGAATAAACATTTAAATCTCAATTCAGTCAATTAAGGATGAGGCACAATGCTCGACCCATGTACCATGGACAACAATCCAAATGAATATAAAACATTACAGAAAATACGGATAAAGACCTGATACTCACGTAAGCATAAAAGGGAGCGAACTCCAAGTACCAAAGCATGGAAATGACATGCTTCATTCAAACCTTAATATACGTGGAGGGAAATCCAATATTAAAGTTAGCATTTGCAATCAACGGACCCGACCAACGATAATAAAGTAAGGACATTAATATCCAAAATAGTGTTGGCCGACAACGGGGGAGACCCGTATCCATTGAGAGTGGAGGAACACAAAAGTATGTCACTCATGCAACGTTAATCGTATGACACTTCACGACATGAAAGCCCAAGTGTCCCTACGACTCCTTTCAACTTACACCCAAAAAGACAACCGACCTTAGCGAGTATTACCATGAATACCACCAAAGGCCCGACACAAGCGGGGTTACAACCATGACATTGCCCCGATATGGCGGAGGTCATAAACGCCCATCAATCATGATAGCACAACCGAACTCAGCCCTCCTAGTGTACCCTTGCAAGGTAAAGGTCATAAAACATGGGGGTTGGGTCAAATCCCGCAACACCCAGTAGACCATCAAATAAAGACTGACTTATGTGCCTATGGATCCAATGCAACACAGTCTAAAATTACATGACTACACAAGAATGACTACTGCACTCGAGCATGTAATTATCAATAAGATGCAATAAGTTGCAATAAATGCAAGCCATAAAAAGGACTCTACATTGAGCCATCAAAATCGGACAAGATGTCCCCAAGACCCATTTAAAGTCAAAACCGAGCTAAATGCTCAAAACCCATTAGACCAATAGATAACGGTCCTCATAATGTAAAATACATTTAAACGTCACTTATGATAACGCCACTTTTTGGCGTTATTTTCGGTTCTCAAACCAATGAGATTGGCTTGTATTTAAGCAAAGAAGCGGAATTTTATGGTTTATCGAGTGAAATGTGCAGGTTATATAAAAGGCAGTAATCATCGAGAAAAGAAGCTGAAAAGAGCCCAAAAAGAGCCAAAACGAAGCCCAACGGAAGCCCGAGATCCAAGCCCAAGACCCGCGCCCGAACCAGGACCCAAAGCTGACCCAGACACATTCAGAAACACGCGCGACTTGCGCCGCGACTTGCAAGTCGCGGCACAAGTCGCCTAACCCTCTGTTCCAGCCTTTAACTTTGGCGTTTTTCCGGATTTTAGGTCATATCTCGCACACGACGAATGGCAGCGACTTGGGGGCGATTTTCAGAGGTTTTTCGGAGCGTTTGGAGCCACGATAGAGGATCGATTGAGGAGGAAGTCACGAGGCAAAGCGGATTAGAGCCAAGAGAAGGGAGTACATCATCATATTCGTCACGTCCACATTTATCATGTTTTCATTGACTGTTTCCATTCCTTTTCTTATGTTTTTATCCACCACCAACATGAACTAATCTTTAGATGTTGGGGGTTGGACTGAATTTGGTTTAAGCATGTGAACATATGACTTGAGATTTTTATCAGTTTGCCAATTTTAATGAAGCATGTAATTTGGTTTTTAATGCCTTTGTGAGTTTAGCTAGCTTCCAATTGCTTTGTTGTTTTCAATTAAGTTCGAGAGAATTAATTGATAACTAGAACTAGAAATTGCATGCCTAAGGTGAGAAATTGGTGATAGAGATATACCAAGTAAGCCTTAGTCCCGTTAAATCTTGATTTTTATGTGTTTTGAATTCCATAGGTTGAGATCGAGAGATAAGACTTGTGTTTTTCAAGATAAAACCCGTTGTTGCTTGAGAAAGAACAACGGTGACTTTTAAAGATTGGGTATTCATTGAAAGGAATAATTGGTAATTGTTTTGAGTCAGATGTTTATATGTGAAAACCTTAGGATTTCCAACTCCCAACTGTTTTCTCTATCTGAAGTTCCTTAAGTTGTTTACTGTCCCGTTTGTGATTTATTTTATTTGCAATTAATTAGTTAAAGACCAACAACTCAATTTGCGACCGTTCAGTTAATAGTTTTTATAGTCATTGTGATACTTAGTTCCTAGTTCCCTGTGTTCGATACTCGTACTTTTTGTACTATTACTTGATTTCGACTCGTACACTTGCGGTTAGATTTAGGGGGGGTGTAAACCCGCCTATCAAGATTTTGGCGCCGTTGCCGGGGAACTAGTTGCAACTGATAGGACTACCAGCTATAAGCGCTATTACATTGAACATTTTTTTTATTTTATTTCATCACTTCAGTTTTTGGATTGCTAATTTGGTTACTTTCTGTTTCAGGTACTGTTAATTAGCCCCTAATTTAGTTGAATGTTTTATAAAGAAATTATTGTATGGGCTTTATAATTAGATTTATGTTATCTTTGTAATTAGCCTTATGGGCTTAAGCCTTTTGTGTAAATGGGCCCTATATAAAGGTTTCCATAGGCTTTTTAGGTCAAGAGTGAGAAATCTGGAGAGTTCACTTTTCACACACACAGACTAGTTTCTTATGAGAGTCGATTTCACGTTTAGTGTGGTGTTCTTCCAATTTCCCCCTCCATACCTTGAATCAATGAATATGAGATAAGATTTCTATGAGTATTGTTCTTAATTTCTATCTTATCTCTACTTTCTCTATGGATTTTATCTTCTATTGTTTGTCTGTCCTAAAATGGGAACCAACAATTGGTATCAGAGCTGGATTGAAGAAACTCTTCTTCAATCGGTCATCTATAGCAACAATAGAATATTAGATGATTTATTTGTTGTTTTGGTGCTTAGATTGATTCAATCACATGAGCCTAAACACAAATATCATTCTAATAGTTTATTTTCTGTTATGTGCTTACTGGAAATCCAGTCTTTGATTTCAATCAGATCTGGATAAGTTTTGACAGAAAATCTCATTATTTTTTCACAAAATCTGTTTCTGCACACCACATGTTTGATAAAATGCCTAAGTGAAGATTTGACTCTATTTGGTTCAAATCTGATCTGATATACTTCATGTGTGTGTTTTGATTCTTTCTCATTCATTGGTCTTATTTGATAAGCACTAAGTAGATGGTTGATCTATGATCTCATCCTTGTGTGTGCTTAAGTCCATAGCATTTTTTTTGGCATCTTGGTAGTAAGGTTGTTGATCTTTGATCTGACCTTTATTTAAATCCAAGATTGGACTCTCTTTTACTCAGATTTTGTTTGTCTTCCGCTGCTCATAATCATTTAAATGAAAAAACAAAATCATTTGAGTCTTGGAAAATATTGTTTGAGAAAGATTTGGTGTTGTGTTACATGTTCAAAGTCAGATCTGAAACTATTTTTGGATCTTTGATTGCTTAAACTTAACTTTCTGAAGTGATCAATCAGATTTTTTTTTTTTTTTTGCAATCTTTGTTCTAAGAAGAGTTATGGAGATCGATTTTGCTTCTACATCAAGATGATTTGAAGTCGTGATGTCCGTTCGATGTGTAACAGAAAAAGCTTAATCAAACACAATTTGTTGTTGTTTGTTGGATTTAAAACAGAAAAAAGGCTGCAGTTTGGTTGTATATTAGTGCTGTCAAAACAGGAAATTGCTGTCAAAACGTCAAGGTGCTGTCAAAACTGCATTTGCTGTCAAAACAGTGCTGAAAATTGTTGCCTTTGCTGTCAAAACAGTGCAGAAATGTGTTGTTTGTATGCTGCCAAAAACAAAGAAAGTTTGTTGTCAAATTGTTGCTGTGATGTTCTCGAAGCTGTCAAAACAGAAAGCAAGCTGTCAGGGCTGATTGTTGCTGTCAAAGAGCTGTTGTCCAAAATAGAAAACAGCTTAATCATGCTGCTGTAACAAAAAAAATAACGTGCTATTTGCTGTTTGGTGATGTAAATTCAGAATATTTGTTGTTTGGTGCTGTTTGGAGCTTTCAAATTCGAGTTTATGCAGCTGTTAAGTCGGTTCATCATAGTAAGTTAGTCAAAAGCTGTCCAAATCTATACAGAAGCCACCGCTGTCTAAAATCAGACCAGAAGCTGCTGTAGTGTGCTGATTATGCAGCTGATCAAGCTGCTGCTATGCGATTTGCTGGCTGCTGCTGTCATATGATGCAGATGTGGAAAACAGAAAGTCGTTGTCCAAAACCAAACGTGCAGTTCAGAAACTTTGTTGCTGCTGTCCAAACAAAATTCTTCTGCAGAGATCGATAAGAAGTTGTCCAGATGGTATTCTGACCATATTAAGGTGTTGTCAAGAACTTACAGAGTCTCTGTTAGTCTAGAAATCGGCAGAAGTTATACAGATGTGGCTCTGTGATAAATTCAGAAGCTGCACCAAATTGAGTAAGAGGCTGATGCAGAGCTTATTCAAATATGTTCTGGTCTTTGACAGAACTGTGTAGAGATTTCTAGAGATCATAAGAAGTAAAAGGCTTCACAGAGCTTGGTTCAGAATGTCTTCAGAACCTCTAATTTGAGAACTAGCAGATATATGAGCTGTTGCTGATCGGTTCCAAAAAGGATTAATTTTGCTGCTTTCCAATCATAAAGACTACGAGGTGTTGCTAAGCTGCTCTAGAAGCCGTTCATATTGTGCAAAGTCAGAACATGAAGCTTCAAAGACAGAAGATCAGAAGCAAATCCACAGAGCATCTAATAGGCCATTCATAAGCTCCATTGATCAACAGAGGCTGCATCCACTGGTTCAAATTACAGAAGCTCTGTCGATCACAGAGGGTATGCCCAGAGGGTTCTAGCTGCTGTTCTAGACTTGTGCAGAAAAAGGTGCAATGCACAGAGCCTCTGAGCTAACGCACAGAGCCTCTGTGATCTCTCAGAAGCTGACAACGAAATCACAAATCAGAGCCATATGTAGATGTTCACAGAGCTAATCACAGAAGCTGCCCGATTGAACTACAGAAGAGTGCAGAAGTTGCACATGCAGAGCTTAATCACAGAGCCTCTGTGAGATAGTGCAGAGCCTTTGTGATCAAAATGTGTTGTCTAGAAAAAAAAGATGTTATTCAGAATGCTCAATCTACAGAAGTTGTAAACAAAAGCTGATCACAGAGCCTCTGTCATAAAGTCCAGAAGCTGTCCAATACCTCCATAAAGTTGCTATCCAGATTAAGCAGCAGATTAAGCAGCTGTCCAACAAAGCTTAATCATTAACCTGCTGATGTTTAAGAACAACTTTGCGATGTCGAGAGCCTCTGTAGGCTATTCAGAAGATGCACAGAGGGTCAAATTTGAAGAAGATGCTCTATGGACAGCTGATTAGAATGTGCGGAAGTAGAAGAGGTGTGAAGAGCTTTTGTCAGCTCTCAGGCTGTCCAAAGCACACAGAGGCTTGGAGTGCACCAAATTAGATCAGACCGTAGAGCCTCTGGGAGGCTGACCAGAGCCTCTGTACTGATGTTCAGAGCCTCTGTGAGTGATAAATCCAATGCCCAGAGCCCGAAATTTTTGGTTTTCTTGACAGCTTTGCGCTGTTTCAGAAACACGCGCATAACTTCCTACTCGGTGCTCCGATTCGCATGAATCCAGTTGCGTTGAATTCCTAAGACACAGGTGAAACTTTTTCATGTTTTGATTTTGTTCTGAATCAGTGTGCTTAATGGTCAGAATCTGTGTCAAAGTCAATGGACTCTTGCTGCACCGAAAGCATCGCATTTCACTCATGCTCTTTCCGCTTTCAAGAACGGTGTTCTATCAACGGTTCTTCATGGTGTCAAGCTACATTTGTCACATTTTAAATGTCACTCCATCCTCTGTTATTCACGTTTAAAGCTCGGTGGATGAGCCTACATTTGAGGGGGAGCACATGATGCTTTGAAGACTTGAAGAACGGAACATCAAAGGTTCTAAAGAAAGCAAGGGGGAGACTATAAGATGATGCTTTCTTTATAAAACATTAGGGGGAGATTGTTAGCTTTAATTAGCCCCTAATTTAGTTGAATGTTTTATAAAGAAATTATTGTATGGGCTTTATAATTAGATTTATGTTATCTTTGTAATTAGCCTTATGGGCTTAAGCCTTTTGTGTAAATGGGCCCTATATAAAGGTGTCCATAGGCTTTTTAGGTCAAGAGTGAGAAATCTGGAGAGTTCACTTTTCACACACACAGACTAGTTTCTTATGAGAGTCGATTTCACGTTTAGTGTGGTGTTCTTCCAATTTCCCCCTCCATACCTTGAATCAATGAATATGAGATAAGATTTCTATGAGTATTGTTCTTAATATCTATCTTATCTCTACTTTCTCTATGGATTTTATCTTCTATTGTTTGTCTGTCCTAAAATGGGAACCAACAGGTACTAATTGGTTTGTGCCAAGGAAAACCCGAGGGGAAGAAATCGAACCACTCGATCCGGAAATCGAAAGAACTGCCTGTCGATTAAGAAAAGAAACTAAAGCTAAAAGACAACTAAAGATGGGTGACGAAATACCTCCGGAAAGACGTCATATGCGGTCGTTTGCCAATCCTAATGTGGCAGCCGCACAGATAGGCGTCCAACCACCCATGACTGGAGCGAACTCCTTTGAGATCAAGCCAAGTACCATCGTGATGGTACAGCAGAATCAGTTTGAGGGAGCGCCAACTGAAGATCCCCATGCACATCTTCGTGCATTTGAGAGGATATGCAACACATTCAAAATCAATGGGGTAAACGAGGATGCCATCAAGCTAAGACTATTCAGCTTCTCACTCAAGGGTAGAGTTGAAATTTGGATAGAGAGCCTACCAGCGGATCAGATCACTACATGGGCAGACTTGAAGGCCGCATTCCTCCAGAAATTCTTCCCACCGGGAAGAACTGCTCAACTAATGGCCGACATTACTCATTTCGCGCAATGGGACCAAGAGACCCTATACGAGGCATGAGAGATATACAAGGATATGTTGAAAAAGTGTCCTCACCACGGGTTACACGGCTGGGTAATTATCCAAACTTTCTTTGGAGGCCTTCACCCGCAGTTCAAGAATGATATCACTGCTGCAGCGGGTGGAGCCCTAATGGAGAAGACATATGAAGAAGCAGTCGCCTTGATCGAGAACTTAGCCGAACATAGTTTTTCTACTCCAAGATCAGCTGTTAGAAGAGTTGCGAGTGTTCAAGAATCGGATGAGCTGAAAGAAATAAAAGCTCAACTAGCTGCGATCACGAACCATTTGAAAGGTGGTAATCCGGAAGAACCCGAGCAAGTTCAGTTTTTACATAACCGGAATCACCAGCCGAGGAACGACCCTTTCTCGAACACGTATAATGAGGGGTGGAAGAAACACCCTAACTTTTCATGGAGTCAACCCGGTCAACAACCACAAGGTAATTCTTCTCACTTTTCTAATTCTTCCAATACTAACAATGTTTACCGTCCTCCAGGTTTTAACCAAAGGAAATACGATGAGGGACCATCCATGGAGAAGAAACCGGGGCTGGAAGATATGATGATGAAGTTCATGACCAAGATGGACAGCACGGTTGACGAATTGGCAAACACGGTGAGCACAGTCAAGGCAGCAACTGGTCAGAACACCGCATCCATCAAGAAAGACAAGTGGGGCAGATTTCTGAAGTCCTACAAAACCGAGCCCCCGGAACTTTCCCTAGTCGACCGAAAATGAAACCAAGAGAAGAGTGTAATGCCATTTATCTGAGAAATGGCAAGGAGTTGATCAAGGATACGAATGTCGAGATGAAAGACGGTACTGCTAATGATATGGTGGATCGGGAAGAACCGAAGGAAAAAGAGGTGACACCTCCACCAAAGCCGGTAGTCAAACTGTTTGTGCCACCACTACCATTCCCTAATCGGGTGAAGGCACATAAAGATGAGGAACAGTTCAAGAAATTCCTCGACATCTTCAAGAAGCTTCACATCAACATCCCATTCGCAGAAGCACTCGCTCAAATGCCGACATACCTCAAGTTCATGAAGGACATCCTATCCAAGAAGAGGGGAATCGAGCATCAGTCTACCATTCCACTCAGTGAAGAGTGTAGTGCAATCATTCAGAACAAACTTCCCCCGAAGCTCAAAGATCCAGGGAGTTTTTCGATCCCTATTCAAATTGGGAATCTTTTTTTGATAAGGTATTATGCGATTTAGGAGCTAGTATTAATCTAATGCCTTTATCTGTTTTCAGGAAACTTGGCTTGGGAGAAGTGAAGCCAACGTACATGACACTTCAACTCGCGGATAGATCGCTCATATATCCATATGGAGTGATAGAAGACGTACTGATCAAGGTTGACAAGTTCTACTTCCCGGTAGACTTTGTGGTGCTGGATATGGATGAAGACGAAAAGGTTCCGCTGATATTAGGAAGATCCTTTCTAGCCACGAGCAGAGCGCTAATAGATATGGAGGAAGGAGAGATGACATTGAGAGTCGGAGGCGAGAAAGTAGTGTTCAAGATGTTCAAGAGTGGAAGGCGTAGAGACGGAGATGGTCATGAAAAGCCAGATGTGGAAGAATCCGCAGAGAATCGCAAGTGTGGGAGAATTAATTCCGCGGATACCGAACCAAGTTGAGAGCCACACAATCGTGTCACGACTTTAACTACGGCGCTGGGTGGGAGGCAACCCACCGAGGTTTGCATTTCTTTTATTTTTTCGTTTTGAGTGAATTTATATATAAAAAAAACAAATAAAATAAAATAGCTGAAACAGTGGATCCTGCGGGATGCCACACGGCTTACATACCGCGGTCTAAGCCGCGGGGGTCTCTGGATGGTTTTCCAAACAGAAGCTTACGCGGTCTATCCCGCGGCTTTCAAACCGCGTGGGAAACCGTGTGGCTCCACTGTTTCTGCTTTCGTGCTGTGTTTTCTTTTCCTGCTTTGTGTGTTTCGTTTCTTTGCTTTCTTTCGTCTTTTGCTTTGTCTCGTTTGTTTTTGCATTTCCCTTCTCCATTTTCTCCGATGTCTCTCAATCGTGGTCGCTCAACCTTTTCAAGAGAATCTCCTCCGTCCGGGCAACCAGGTATGTTCTAACTCTGTACGTAACGAGTGGTGTATGATGCTTGGTTTTCTTAATTAGTTAAACGAGATGCAACAAACCTAAGTTTCACTTAGGTTTGGGGTGCCTCACTTTTCAAACATCTACGCACTCACTTTTAATCCTGTGCAAACCTCGGTTTCATCGAGGTTTGGGGTTGGCTTTGTCTGACAAACCTAGGCCACGACCTAGGTTTGGGGTGGCCACATTTTAATGAGACTAGCTCTTTGATGTTTGTGCTTTAATGTTATGCCTTACCTGTCCGATACATGTAATAACTGCACAACGATACTTGTTTTAGTATCGCCTACGCCGACACTTGCACATTGGGGACAATGTGTGGGGAAGGTTTGGGGTTGCCCAATCGGGCCCACGTTTATGCACGTAGATTTCCCGCACCTCTGCATGTTTAGATCGCATTAGCTAGAATTTTTGTTTCAAATGATTG
This sequence comes from Saussurea involucrata, assembly GCA_033807775.1. Lineage (NCBI taxonomy): Eukaryota > Viridiplantae > Streptophyta > Magnoliopsida > Asterales > Asteraceae > Saussurea > Saussurea involucrata. The sequence goes on from CM066316.1 coordinate 64,656,151, forward strand.
AGACCGACCATTGTGGGAAGAACCTGGTGATAGTAACGTGACCATTAGGGAAGGACAGGGAAAGGACATGACTAGGGACATTAGTGGAGACCACACATTAGTGAGATTTGAGCCTAAAAGACGTCTTTTCATTTCTAGGGATTTAAACACTTAATTCATATACACTTTTTTTCGAGTTCCTTGTCGTGAATATAGAATGATCTCGCTATATTATTGCATTGAGTAGCAAAGACAACCATCGGGATATTGGGTAAGGGTGTAGTAGACCATATCGTGTGGACCTTAAGAGATGATTCCAGGCATTGTGTGTATGTTTAACCCTGTTTTTAGCTATCGTTCCTTTTCACCCATTATGTGTGTAACCATAACCCCTTTGTAGCCAAACACTCACCTTGTTCATTCCATACCCACCATTAAACCCTAGCCAAAAGCCTTAGCCAACCCTTATCTGAAAGTGTGTCAAACAGAGGCGGTAATGAACTGCGATAGATAGAAAAGAAAAGAAAGAATACAGTCCCAATCAAATAAAGAGAGCCAATGTTGCTAAAAAAAACAGTTAGTTTAGATATTATCTACAGCAGAAAATAAGAGAGTCAAAGCGACTCCAGCAGTGACAAAGAGGGCCAAATGATAGAAAATAAAGCTAGAAGGTTCAGAATTGCTAAAGTTTGACACACCAAGGATCTTTGAACCGTTTTACCCTTCATTTCTTAGCCAGTACCTTAGCCCCGTTACAACCCTTGTAAAAACCTGGATGATCTTCTGGAAAATATGATTACGGTATGCCACCACTTTTACCAATATTCCCTGTCTTGCTACTTGATTCCTTCTGAGATCGACTTTTTGGACATTTGTGCGTCTTTCATTAGAGTTGTCATGTAATTTTAGAGTATTTTTGTACATAACCTCCCTATACATGACAACATGTGCGATAACCTAGGTTCGAGCGAAATGAGAGAATCCCGTGAGGTAGGGTCGAGGCGAAATGTTTTCCCTAGTATGTGTGGACTTAGGACGACCTTAATGGAATCGGAGCATTCACGAGTTCAACTTACAATGGAAGGTCATAGATCAAACAGAATAAGAATGAGGCGAGGATAAGATAGGCATTCACGGGTAAAGGAAATCACCAGTGCATTACGTGGTACCAATTGGGAGTTGTGCAGTTATTATATTTCACTGATTTATGCTTTTATTCTATTTCTATCGCTAATTTGCTTGAGGACAAGCAACGCTCGGTTTGGGGTTGTTGATAACGCCACTTTTTGGCGTTATTTTCGGTTCTCAAACCAATAAGATTGGCTTGTATTTAAGCAAAGAATCGGAATTTTATGGTTTATCGAGTGAAATGTGCAGGTTATATAAAAGGCAGTACCCATCGAGAAAAGAAGCTGAAAAGAGCCCAAAAAGAGCCAAAACGAAGCCCAACGGAAGCCCGAGATCCAAGCCCAAGACCCGCGCCTGAACCAGGACCCAAAGCTGACCCAGACACATTCAGAAACACGCGCGACTTGCGTCGTGACTTGCAAGTCGCAGCACAAGTCGCCTAACCCTCTGTTCCAGCCTTTAACTTTGGCGTTTTTCCGGATTTTAGGTCATATCTCGCACACGACGAACGGCAGCGACTTGGGGGCGATTTTCAGAGGTTTTTCGGAGCGTTTGGAGCCACGATAGAGGATCGATTGAGGAGGAAGTCACGAGGCGAAGCGGATTAGAGCCAAGAGAAGGGAGTACATCATCATATTTGTCACGTCCACATTTATCATGTTTTCATTGACTGTTTCCATTCTTTTTCTTATGTTTTTATCCACCACCAACATGAACTAATCTTTAGATGTTGGGGGTTGGAATGAATTTGGTTTAAGCATGTGAACATATGACTTGAGATTTTTATCAGTTTGCCTATTTTAATGAAGCATGTAATTTGGTTTTTAATGCCTTTGTGAGTTTAGCTAGCTTCCAATTGCTTTGTTGTTTTCAATTAAGTTCGAGAGAATTAATTGATAACTAGAACTAGAAATTGCATGCCTAAGGTGAGAAAGTGGTGATAGAGATATACAAAGTAAGCCTTAGTCCCGTTAAATCTTGATTTTTATGTGTTTTGAATTCCATAGGTTGAGATCGAGAGATAAGACTTGTGCTTTTCAAGATAAAACCCGTTGTTGCTTGAGAAAGAACAACGGTGACTTTTAAAGATTGGGTATTCATTGAAAGGAATAATTGGTAATTGTTTTGAGTCAGATGTTTATATGTGAAAACCTTAGGATTTCCAACTCCCAACTGTTTTCTCTATCTGAAGTTCCTTAAGTTGTTTACTGTCCCGTTTGTGATTTATTTTATTTGCAATTAATTAGTTAAAGACCAACAACTCAATTTGCGACCGTTCAGTTAATAGTTTTTATAGTCATTGTGATACTTAGTTCCTAGTTCCCTGTGTTCGATACTCGTACTTTTTGTACTATTACTTGATTTCGACCCGTACACTTGCGGTTAGATTTAGGGGGGTGTAAACCCGCCTATCACTTATGTAAATCTATACCTCAAAGACATGATTAACCCAAAATTCGTCACGAATTAGGACAAATGGTTTCCCAAATGGACTCATACCCTTATAAACACGAAAATATGCAGTTTCCCCAAATGGTTTATAAAATCAATTACACCAACATGTTTAAACCATTGGATAAACTCAATTTGAGCCAAAAATCATTTAAGGACATATTTTGATTTCTACTTATCAAAATATCCAAAAATCCCAAATATGAGTGTTTTACAAAGTTTATAAAGTTAAACACTTCAAAAGACCAAACTCACCAAATAACTCAATAATTGATAATTTTATGTAAAACACACAAATATTTGAAAAATAACATTTTTGGCATGTACAACGTTTTCACAAATAAACTTGAACTCACTTTGCTAGATTTAGGCTAAATCCTGATTTTTCCCCAACTTGAGCTCCTTCGAAGAAACTTGTATCTTCAAGCCAAATCTTCCAAAAAACTAGATCCACAAGTTCCAACCATGAATAATCATCCCCAAACACTTAGGTGGCGTTTGGTTCGCAGAATGTTTTTGGATGGAATGGAATCTGTCAAAGGAATTTGACTTTGAAGGAATTGGAATGGAATGTTGTCAGGTTTGACCATCTGTTTGGTTGACAGAATTGGAATGAAATCTGTTAAAGAAATTGGAATTTGTCTGTTTGGTTCATAGAATGTAGTTTGGAATTGGAATAAATTTATTATAAATAACCAAAATACCCTTTTTGGAAGAAGAAGGATTTGGCTAAGTATGGGGCCCGACCTGAAGGTGCTGAAACTCTTAAACTCAAACCTCCATCCCAAGCAACCACCACCGATCTCGGCCTTTCTCCTCAGGAACTTGAGGAAGCTAAACTTGCTCAAATTGCTTTAGATAAATCTAAAGCCCTCTCTCTGAAAGCTGCCGAAGAAGAAGCCGCAAAAGCAAAATCCACCGATGCCATCGAAATCCAGAAATCGGTACTGAGTGCCATTGAAGAAGAAAAGAATGACGAAATAAGTTGGTATAAGAAGACCATGCACCACCAAAGTAGCAGAGCCCAAATCTCAAATGTTAAAATTGCTACTTCCAAAGTCAACCCGAAGGATATCAGGCTGATCATCAACAGAGATGATGGTTCGCTGAAAAGTTTAACAGATGTTCATCTCAAAAATCTCGGCCTCACCGAATGGTATGAGATCTCTCAGCATCTAGTCAAAAGTGCAAACCCGAAGAAAGACACCTTTATCAAATGCATTGAAGGATTGATGAAAAGGATGAAGGAGATTAAAAGAAAACACAACATCATCCTTTCCTCCGATGAAAGGGCGAAACTTCAATCGATGAAAGAAGAAATCCGTCTTCCCAAAGTCAAGAATCCTACCGACAAGGTGTTCAAAGAAATGGCAACGGAAGGAAAGATTCCAAATGTGAGCAACTTAAATCTTTCCCTCCCTACTTCGGTGCCATATCCTACTACGACTTTGAGCCTCTCACCGATTCCCGGGTTGTTCTTCAATGATGGTTACGGTCGTCGTGCTTTCTTCAGATTTGCACAAATTGCCATAGCCGACACTCTGTTTCTTCAAGGCATCACCAACCTATTTCCAAACATTCCCGAAGCTCAACCTTTCTTCCGAAATGTGTTGGAAGAAATCAAGCGCAGACAAACCACCGGGAAATAGACCCTCACTCTCAATGGTACTTGTAAAAGGTTGTTTCTCATTTTGATAAATGTACGAGAAAACTTATCTTAATACAAGTACCCTTCTATTTTGAATTTACTTTCGGTACATAACTTTCCTTTCATTTATTTATATATACTGTACATAGTATACATACTCATACAAAAGAAAAAGATCAAAAACAACAAAAAGAATGGTCTATGTGAAAAGAACCCCAAAAAAGAGTAAAAAGGGTCAAAATGCATTTTAATCTTTCATACTCCTAAATATTCTAAGAAAGGAGCTCAAATTCAAATAGGGGGAGATTGTTGGGTCACCAAAGATTTGAAATTGACTCACCGATGTTTTCCCTAAAATCCTACTTAGAATATTTTAGTTTGGTTCTTTGAATGACTTGTACAAAATAGCAATTGTTCGGTGAAGTCGAAGATCAACCGAAACCAAGCTTGAAGACTCTCTACTTGTGGAAAATAGAAGACTCTTCTCAACAAACACAACAAGTCATTGTCCACCGAATTTGTCCTCACAATTCGGTGGACCTCCTCTCCACCGATGAAGACATCAAAAATCGGTGGACATCGTTCCACCGAATTTGCCCTCGCAACTCGGTAGACATCATCCCACCGATGAGATACTTAAATCGGTGGGATCTTTGTGAAAATGGTTTTCCTTACAGATGGTTCTTAAAATCTTGACAAAATTATCGGTGGAATTCCTTCGGTGATATTGTCTTGGAGTACTCATCAAGAAGATCATTTACTTCGGGACAAAATCTGCTTACAGGCAAAAGTAACCTTTTGTCTTATTATCTTTTTAGAAGATGTCCTTTCAGCATCGCTTCTATTCCTTGTTTCAAGAAAAAGGTGATGGTGACTTATCAGCTTTTTAGAAGTCCACTGGTACTTTTCAGAAGTCCTTTGGTATGTTACAAGTAACTACAGGATATTCGTACTAAGCATTTAATGCTCAGTACCTTACCTTCACTATAAAAGGAAGAAGACTCCTCCATGCAAACCACGCTTTCTGGATATCTCTCTCAGTGCAAGAAATTTCCATACAGCTCCAAAACTTGATAGCTTTGTTCTAAGTGTTATTAGTTGTTGTTGTTAGTATACTTTGTGCAAGATTGTTAGAATAGTTTATCTGTTCTTTTCCGCAACAGTCTTAAGTTTTCTGTATGTAATTCTTGTTGAATGATTTTCAATAATAGAATTAAAATTGTGAAATTTTTGAGTATTGTATTCAACCCCCCCCCCCCCCCCCCCTTCTACAATACTTGTTATAGCCATCTGGGACTAACAACCAAAGATTAGATGCACATATTTATAAAGACATGAATGTGTAAGAAACTCATCCAATGGGTTTGTGGAGTGAAAACCCTAAAAGTGATGAAACCCTAAGTTGCAAAATGATGGGATGTAGCTTGTAGTACTTGAAGACTAGATGACACACTTGAAGCTCTCTTCTCGTTTAGAGTCTAAAAGGGAAGATATTAAATGTTGGCATCTTCTCTTGCCTTTAATGGGATGAAAGGGAGGTTTAGAGATAGAGAAAATCGCTTAAGGGAGGGAGAAAATCGCTGCTGGAACAAAGTGAGTGAGTCTCTCCACTAAAAATCAGATTTTTATGGCATTTAAACACCCGGGGGCCATCGGCGATAGTGACCTGCGAGAGTGCCCCTGGCATTCTCGTCGGGCATTCTTGTGCGGAATGTACCACGGGTTTGAGTCTGGCTGCAAAAGTGACATGCAAGCTGCGTCGGGTATTCTCACCAGGCATACTAGCCGAATCTGTACCGTGTGTTGTGCTTTGTCTACGATAGTACCCCTACGATTATGCCCATGGCATTCTCTCCGGGCATAATCGCCGAGTATGCCTGAGACCCAAAATTTTCCAAATTTGACCCAACACAATCCTACACATATTCATCCGACGATGCCATTTGCAAACCTTAATCATTTGTCTACATTCTTATAAATAATTCAATTTGACTAATGGTCGCCAAAACTTAACACAACTCGAGCTATCGATAATTACAAAGAGGGTCACTTACTCAAATTTCGGGGTGTTACAATAGGGGTCTAATCAAATGAGAACTCCCTAATTTGTGATAATCGTGAAATCTAATTTGAGCCACTCATTTGAGATAATTATGTATATTTACTATTTATATAATAAAGGTTGAATTCGTAATTTTGGATCCATATAATAACAAAATAAATTAATTATCATTATTATAGAAAATTTTATTATTATCTCATGCAATTAATTTTTTTAAATATTAATCTTCTCGATTCCTGTAACAAAATTGGGGTCTCTCCCAACACCATTAAAGAAGGGGATCACGGTTTATCACAAATTCACAATATGCAAAAGAATGTATCATTAAAGCTAAAAATCTGAAACCACACTGTATCACAACTTGTATCAAAGTAGCAATATTCATAGAGTGTATCATAGTGGTAATATTTACAGTGTTCCTAGAGTTTTTTGAGGGTGTAACAATCGTATCGTATATAAAATGATAATGTATCATATAGGGTATCACAACTTGTATCACAGTGACTATGTTCACAGAGTGTATCATAGTTGTAATGTTCACAGTGTTCATAGAGTTTTTCGAGGTATCACAATGTTAGCGTATACAAAGTGGTAATGTATCACAACATGTATCACAAGATATATGAGTTTGAAAGTGGTAACGATCGCTGGAGAGAGTAGAGAGAAAAGAGGATGGTTACCAATATATTATCTATTAAAAAGATCATTATCAATATATTGTCCATAAATTTAAATAGACTATTTTACCCTTAAATATTATCCATAAATTTAAAAAAATAGAAAACTAATGGATAAATACTAAAATTAACATTATTAATATTAGCCATTGATTATTAATAATGAGGGGTTGAGATCGGATTTCACAGTTATCACAAATAAACAAATTCTTCCTTGAATGACCCTATATATTTTTTTTTATATATACATAGAGAGAGAGATGCCACTTCTTTTATAAACCCAAAAAAAATATAAACTATGAAACGTAATCCTAGCTGTAGAGGGAAGATTTTAACGGTTGTGATGAAAATGGTGGCAAAATGGCAATAAGCTATGCAATTAAGGGCACGATGGGTAACGGGAAAAACATGAAAGGGCATTCGCCGAATTTGGCTTGGACTTTTAGAATTGGAAACTACGAAAACATGAAATTTTAGAAATTTGAATCTGCAACCATAACACATTAAAACATCTTGTGAAATAACTTCATAACCATACATGCACAATTTACAGTGTCCATGTGAAACAAAACTTAATACATACATTGTTTGATTCTCGACCAATTCAATCTATGAATATCATATGAAATATGTCATACCCATGCATGCACAATTCGCGCTTCTCACAAATCAATTTCAGATGTGAAACAAATCTTAATACAAAAATTGGTTGATTTTCATCCAATAAACCTGATGAATATCGTATGAAATATTTTCATAGCCATAGAAGCAAGTATGAATTCATCATCCATCACAGACAACTCGAAATTTAACAGTAATTTCTTAATTATGATTAACAAAATCGTATATAAAAATAGGGGAAATTAATTAAAATACCCTAAAATGGAAGTTGTGTTACCAAAATACCCAAAAAAAATTCAAGTTTACCTAAATGCCCTAAATTTCCGCGATGATGTCCGCGATGGCCCGCGATCGCGGCCCGCGATGGCCCGCGGTGGGGACTAAAAGTGTAAATAATGTTGCAAAAATTATCACTTTCAGTCCCTGACCGCGATCACGGGCACTCACCGCGGAAATTTAGGGCATTTGAGTAAACTTTGAATTTATTGGGTATTTTGGTAAGTCAACTTCCATTTTAGGGTATTTTAATTAATTTCCTTAAAAATAGATAAACACAAAAAATAACAAATATATTATATTCAAATCATTTCCTTAAATATAGAATATCTAAAACACCAAATTTGTTACCTGAATATTAAAAAATATAATACTAAATTAAAGGGAAAAAATTCTGAAGACGAAAGTGCCCTTTACAAATAAATAGAAGAGAAAAAATAGGAAAAAAAATATTTTGACATAGTTCACAAGAATAATATGGTTTACAAAAGAAGACTCGGGTTGGGTTCCGGTGACAAGTTGAGGTTAACTTGAGAAGCGTGAGAAGTGGTTATCAACCATTGGATGAGAAATAAACGCACATTAGGATGAGATGCATCAAGATAAGATGCACCAGACCAATTCTCTTCTAAGACGCAATTAATGGGAGGACATTTGATTAAAAGTGATCAATTTCTCACGCTTTTCACGTTAACCTCGACTTTTTACATTATCTTTTCTCTCTCTCTCTCTCTCTCTCTCTCTCTCTCTCTATATATATATATATATATATATATATATATATATATATATATAGGGTTGGGTTCACGTGAGACCAACCTGTTTTCGTGAGACCAATAAATTAACACTAAACCTTCACAATGATTCATTGTGAAAGTAAGAAAAATAGCAAACCTTCTCAACAAAACACTGTGAAGGTTTACCATCACAGTACCTTCACAGATTTTTGTTGTAAAGGTTTAGTGTTAATTTTTTGGTCTCACGGTCTCACGAAAATATTTGGTCTCACAATATCTTATATCTATATCTATATATATATATATATATCAATTTCAGTTTTAATTTCTTCTACACTTTATAGTTGTCAATATAGTCCATTGTGATTCCTTATTTGTTTTATCTTTGGCAATCTTTATTACATTTTGCACAATGCTCAACTACTTCTTTCGTGTTTCCTTTTAAATTTTGTTTCGCAAGCTAGATGTTTTCACGATTAACATCTATATCCCTTTAAATAGAGGTAATACCTACGTATATTGTAACCTTAAATCCTACATTTGTATAAAACATACCAAATTTGTACATTTTTATATAACTTTTAAAATTTAAAGTTACACATATAAATATATATTATTTGTATAGAACTTAGAAGTAACTTGTACCTCAAATATCTCCGGTTGCAGATGACACGGGTCGTGGTCTTCATCATTACATGGAGTATAAATGGGAAGAACTATACCTTTTCTTTTGTAAATGAGTACATAGTTTTTGGATATATATACAAATGGGTCCCTCGTATTCTTTATGTAGATGATGACTATTTTTACACCCCATGTTCCCCGACCCCGACACCGTTTTATATCTCCCGTCCCCGACTCCGCCCCGTCTAGTCCCCGACCCGACGGATAAAATTTCCATCACTATGGACCACATAAGCTTCTTATCCTTTATGCTCATTTTTAAACAAAATTTTAGTATCTTTAGGTAAATGGCATGGTTGTGCAACATCCTTACGACAAGAGGGACAAAATTTGTTAAAATGTGAACGATTATTTTACTTAGAATCGTTATTTATGCATAACATAAGAGAAGGGCAATAAAAAATGTCAAGTAGAAATTGTTTGAGGGTGGTTTCATTAACAATGTTAATGTGTTGTTGAGCATAGTATATTAATATGTATGTATGTATGTATGTATGTATGTATGTATGTATGGGGTAGTTTCTTTTAGTTTCATTTACAAACCACCTTAATTTTGTAAAGCGTGCAAACCATCGATTTAAATGAATAATTTAATGAAATTGTTTCATATCATTCTTTTATTGATGAAATTGTTTCATATACTTGTGTTGTTTTATGTAAAAATGAAAAAAGTTTCATCAGACTGTGAAAATACATGAAACAGTTTCATCAGAATGAGAAAATACATAAAACTACATAAAAAACACAAATATATGAAACAATTTCATCAAGAAAAAAATTATACGAAACAATTTCATCAAATTAAACAACTTCATGAACCAATTTCATTAACTTAACCAATGAAATCAATGGTTTGCACGGTTTGCAAAATTAAAGTGGTTTGCATTTGATCTCTCCCTGTATGTATGTATGTATGTATGTATGTATGTATGTATATATATAGGGTCAGATTCAAGGGAAAACCTCAAAAAAACGGAAAACTGAAGAACACCCTAGGAGCCCTTCATCTGGGCAGTATGCACTTGTGCATACAAGTTATTTGTAACATGCATTTGTGCATATATGCACAAATGCATAATGCACTTGTGAATAAAACCAAAAAGTCAACTATTTACCTGTATGCACAAGTGCATAACGTCCAGATGAAGGGCTCCTAGGGTGTTCTTCAGTTTTCCGTTTTTTTTAGGTTTTCCCTTGAACCCCTCTCTCTCTCTCTCTATATATATATATATATGTATATATATATATATATATATCACAAATCAAATAAAAATGTTAAAAATGTTATTATGTTAAAATCCGTGAAATCAGTTTGCATATATATTGTTTTCACTTATGAAAGAATACATGTAATGTTATTTCATATATGATTATATGAAACACACATGATTGATTCACAAGTGAAAAACCTCATGTTTCATATACTAAACACGTACACACACAAAGAAAAAAAACAGAACTAAATATATATAAAACACGTTAAATCCTACGTTCAAGTAAAACTTATTGAATGGTTTGAACAATCGTGTTACATTTTTATACATGATCGTGAAGGTAATTTGTCAGAGTTTTTGTTCCCAACAATTGGTAATCAATGACACATCAGCACCAAATCAATCGATGAAACAATGCAATCAACTTGTGCACGAGTGATTAATCAATTGGAGTACATCAGTTTTGTCGACTTGGCAAACACGATTGTGCTTCACTAAACTTTGCATTTGCCAAAAGTTACAAACATGCATCGTAACACCCTCAAAATTTGAAAGAACAACTAAACAAAAACTTCGATAAGATAATCTAATAAGGATAAAATCTCTTATACAAACCATCCTTGGAAATACGTCAATATAAAAACGTAATAACTTCAACATTTGTTAACCTAAGTCATACGTCAAGACTACAAAAGGTCGGGTGTTACTCATCCCAATACAAAGTTGTTAATCCCAAAATGCGGAATACTTCACCAAGCCACTTACTTCTTGAGCACACAACTAGCTCTCCACTCTTTACAGCGTCGCTAGAAATATTACCCAACCGGAACCTGTTGCACATGCCGACAAATAAAAAAGTTAGGTTAACGCCTAGTGAGTTCAAGAGTTTATATCATGATTAAAATAACTTATTAACTGAAAGAGTACTTATTTAAATCATGGTTTCCAAAAGAGGTTTATAATAAGAATGCAAACAACTCATTTTCCAATGCACACAAATTCCAAGACGAAAGTTCCAAAATGTATATAGCGTTTCCAAAAATGGATTTATTTTCAAACTCACTCAACGTGAATAAACATTTAAATCTCAATTCAGTCAATTAAGGATGAGGCACAATGCTCGACCCATGTACCATGGACAACAATCCAAATGAATATAAAACATTACAGAAAATACGGATAAAGACCTGATACTCACGTAAGCATAAAAGGGAGCGAACTCCAAGTACCAAAGCATGGAAATGACATGCTTCATTCAAACCTTAATATACGTGGAGGGAAATCCAATATTAAAGTTAGCATTTGCAATCAACGGACCCGACCAACGATAATAAAGTAAGGACATTAATATCCAAAATAGTGTTGGCCGACAACGGGGGAGACCCGTATCCATTGAGAGTGGAGGAACACAAAAGTATGTCACTCATGCAACGTTAATCGTATGACACTTCACGACATGAAAGCCCAAGTGTCCCTACGACTCCTTTCAACTTACACCCAAAAAGACAACCGACCTTAGCGAGTATTACCATGAATACCACCAAAGGCCCGACACAAGCGGGGTTACAACCATGACATTGCCCCGATATGGCGGAGGTCATAAACGCCCATCAATCATGATAGCACAACCGAACTCAGCCCTCCTAGTGTACCCTTGCAAGGTAAAGGTCATAAAACATGGGGGTTGGGTCAAATCCCGCAACACCCAGTAGACCATCAAATAAAGACTGACTTATGTGCCTATGGATCCAATGCAACACAGTCTAAAATTACATGACTACACAAGAATGACTACTGCACTCGAGCATGTAATTATCAATAAGATGCAATAAGTTGCAATAAATGCAAGCCATAAAAAGGACTCTACATTGAGCCATCAAAATCGGACAAGATGTCCCCAAGACCCATTTAAAGTCAAAACCGAGCTAAATGCTCAAAACCCATTAGACCAATAGATAACGGTCCTCATAATGTAAAATACATTTAAACGTCACTTATGATAACGCCACTTTTTGGCGTTATTTTCGGTTCTCAAACCAATGAGATTGGCTTGTATTTAAGCAAAGAAGCGGAATTTTATGGTTTATCGAGTGAAATGTGCAGGTTATATAAAAGGCAGTAATCATCGAGAAAAGAAGCTGAAAAGAGCCCAAAAAGAGCCAAAACGAAGCCCAACGGAAGCCCGAGATCCAAGCCCAAGACCCGCGCCCGAACCAGGACCCAAAGCTGACCCAGACACATTCAGAAACACGCGCGACTTGCGCCGCGACTTGCAAGTAGCGGCACAAGTCGCCTAACCCTCTGTTCCAGCCTTTAACTTTGGCGTTTTTCCGGATTTTAGGTCATATCTCGCACACGACGAATGGCAGCGACTTGGGGGCGATTTTCAGAGGTTTTTCGGAGCGTTTGGAGCCACGATAGAGGATCGATTGAGGAGGAAGTCACGAGGCAAAGCGGATTAGAGCCAAGAGAAGGGAGTACATCATCATATTCGTCACGTCCACATTTATCATGTTTTCATTGACTGTTTCCATTCCTTTTCTTATGTTTTTATCCACCACCAACATGAACTAATCTTTAGATGTTGGGGGTTGGACTGAATTTGGTTTAAGCATGTGAACATATGACTTGAGATTTTTATCAGTTTGCCAATTTTAATGAAGCATGTAATTTGGTTTTTAATGCCTTTGTGAGTTTAGCTAGCTTCCAATTGCTTTGTTGTTTTCAATTAAGTTCGAGAGAATTAATTGATAACTAGAACTAGAAATTGCATGCCTAAGGTGAGAAATTGGTGATAGAGATATACCAAGTAAGCCTTAGTCCCGTTAAATCTTGATTTTTATGTGTTTTGAATTCCATAGGTTGAGATCGAGAGATAAGACTTGTGTTTTTCAAGATAAAACCCGTTGTTGCTTGAGAAAGAACAACGGTGACTTTTAAAGATTGGGTATTCATTGAAAGGAATAATTGGTAATTGTTTTGAGTCAGATGTTTATATGTGAAAACCTTAGGATTTCCAACTCCCAACTGTTTTCTCTATCTGAAGTTCCTTAAGTTGTTTACTGTCCCGTTTGTGATTTATTTTATTTGCAATTAATTAGTTAAAGACCAACAACTCAATTTGCGACCGTTCAGTTAATAGTTTTTATAGTCATTGTGATACTTAGTTCCTAGTTCCCTGTGTTCGATACTCGTACTTTTTGTACTATTACTTGATTTCGACTCGTACACTTGCGGTTAGATTTAGGGGGGGTGTAAACCCGCCTATCAAGATTTTGGCGCCGTTGCCGGGGAACTAGTTGCAACTGATAGGACTACCAGCTATAAGCGCTATTACATTGAACATTTTTTTTATTTTATTTCATCACTTCAGTTTTTGGATTGCTAATTTGGTTACTTTCTGTTTCAGGTACTGTTAATTAGCCCCTAATTTAGTTGAATGTTTTATAAAGAAATTATTGTATGGGCTTTATAATTAGATTTATGTTATCTTTGTAATTAGCCTTATGGGCTTAAGCCTTTTGTGTAAATGGGCCCTATATAAAGGTTTCCATAGGCTTTTTAGGTCAAGAGTGAGAAATCTGGAGAGTTCACTTTTCACACACACAGACTAGTTTCTTATGAGAGTCGATTTCACGTTTAGTGTGGTGTTCTTCCAATTTCCCCCTCCATACCTTGAATCAATGAATATGAGATAAGATTTCTATGAGTATTGTTCTTAATTTCTATCTTATCTCTACTTTCTCTATGGATTTTATCTTCTATTGTTTGTCTGTCCTAAAATGGGAACCAACAATTGGTATCAGAGCTGGATTGAAGAAACTCTTCTTCAATCGGTCATCTATAGCAACAATAGAATATTAGATGATTTATTTGTTGTTTTGGTGCTTAGATTGATTCAATCACATGAGCCTAAACACAAATATCATTCTAATAGTTTATTTTCTGTTATGTGCTTACTGGAAATCCAGTCTTTGATTTCAATCAGATCTGGATAAGTTTTGACAGAAAATCTCATTATTTTTTCACAAAATCTGTTTCTGCACACCACATGTTTGATAAAATGCCTAAGTGAAGATTTGACTCTATTTGGTTCAAATCTGATCTGATATACTTCATGTGTGTGTTTTGATTCTTTCTCATTCATTGGTCTTATTTGATAAGCACTAAGTAGATGGTTGATCTATGATCTCATCCTTGTGTGTGCTTAAGTCCATAGCATTTTTTTTGGCATCTTGGTAGTAAGGTTGTTGATCTTTGATCTGACCTTTATTTAAATCCAAGATTGGACTCTCTTTTACTCAGATTTTGTTTGTCTTCCGCTGCTCATAATCATTTAAATGAAAAAACAAAATCATTTGAGTCTTGGAAAATATTGTTTGAGAAAGATTTGGTGTTGTGTTACATGTTCAAAGTCAGATCTGAAACTATTTTTGGATCTTTGATTGCTTAAACTTAACTTTCTGAAGTGATCAATCAGAAATTTTTTTTTTTTGCAATCTTTGTTCTAAGAAGAGTTATGGAGATCGATTTTGCTTCTACATCAAGATGATTTGAAGTCGTGATGTCCGTTCGATGTGTAACAGAAAAAGCTTAATCAAACACAATTTGTTGTTGTTTGTTGGATTTAAAACAGAAAAAAGGCTGCAGTTTGGTTGTATATTAGTGCTGTCAAAACAGGAAATTGCTGTCAAAACGTCAAGGTGCTGTCAAAACTGCATTTGCTGTCAAAACAGTGCTGAAAATTGTTGCCTTTGCTGTCAAAACAGTGCAGAAATGTGTTGTTTGTATGCTGCCAAAAACAAAGAAAGTTTGTTGTCAAATTGTTGCTGTGATGTTCTCGAAGCTGTCAAAACAGAAAGCAAGCTGTCAGGGCTGATTGTTGCTGTCAAAGAGCTGTTGTCCAAAATAGAAAACAGCTTAATCATGCTGCTGTAACAAAAAAAATAACGTGCTATTTGCTGTTTGGTGATGTAAATTCAGAATATTTGTTGTTTGGTGCTGTTTGGAGCTTTCAAATTCGAGTTTATGCAGCTGTTAAGTCGGTTCATCATAGTAAGTTAGTCAAAAGCTGTCCAAATCTATACAGAAGCCACCGCTGTCTAAAATCAGACCAGAAGCTGCTGTAGTGTGCTGATTATGCAGCTGATCAAGCTGCTGCTATGCGATTTGCTGGCTGCTGCTGTCATATGATGCAGATGTGGAAAACAGAAAGTCGTTGTCCAAAACCAAACGTGCAGTTCAGAAACTTTGTTGCTGCTGTCCAAACAAAATTCTTCTGCAGAGATCGATAAGAAGTTGTCCAGATGGTATTCTGACCATATTAAGGTGTTGTCAAGAACTTACAGAGTCTCTGTTAGTCTAGAAATCGGCAGAAGTTATACAGATGTGGCTCTGTGATAAATTCAGAAGCTGCACCAAATTGAGTAAGAGGCTGATGCAGAGCTTATTCAAATATGTTCTGGTCTTTGACAGAACTGTGTAGAGATTTCTAGAGATCATAAGAAGTAAAAGGCTTCACAGAGCTTGGTTCAGAATGTCTTCAGAACCTCTAATTTGAGAACTAGCAGATATATGAGCTGTTGCTGATCGGTTCCAAAAAGGATTAATTTTGCTGCTTTCCAATCATAAAGACTACGAGGTGTTGCTAAGCTGCTCTAGAAGCCGTTCATATTGTGCAAAGTCAGAACATGAAGCTTCAAAGACAGAAGATCAGAAGCAAATCCACAGAGCATCTAATAGGCCATTCATAAGCTCCATTGATCAACAGAGGCTGCATCCACTGGTTCAAATTACAGAAGCTCTGTCGATCACAGAGGGTATGCCCAGAGGGTTCTAGCTGCTGTTCTAGACTTGTGCAGAAAAAGGTGCAATGCACAGAGCCTCTGAGCTAACGCACAGAGCCTCTGTGATCTCTCAGAAGCTGACAACGAAATCACAAATCAGAGCCATATGTAGATGTTCACAGAGCTAATCACAGAAGCTGCCCGATTGAACTACAGAAGAGTGCAGAAGTTGCACATGCAGAGCTTAATCACAGAGCCTCTGTGAGATAGTGCAGAGCCTTTGTGATCAAAATGTGTTGTCTAGAAAAAAAAGATGTTATTCAGAATGCTCAATCTACAGAAGTTGTAAACAAAAGCTGATCACAGAGCCTCTGTCATAAAGTCCAGAAGCTGTCCAATACCTCCATAAAGTTGCTATCCAGATTAAGCAGCAGATTAAGCAGCTGTCCAACAAAGCTTAATCATTAACCTGCTGATGTTTAAGAACAACTTTGCGATGTCGAGAGCCTCTGTAGGCTATTCAGAAGATGCACAGAGGGTCAAATTTGAAGAAGATGCTCTATGGACAGCTGATTAGAATGTGCGGAAGTAGAAGAGGTGTGAAGAGCTTTTGTCAGCTCTCAGGCTGTCCAAAGCACACAGAGGCTTGGAGTGCACCAAATTAGATCAGACCGTAGAGCCTCTGGGAGGCTGACCAGAGCCTCTGTACTGATGTTCAGAGCCTCTGTGAGTGATAAATCCAATGCCCAGAGCCCGAAATTTTTGGTTTTCTTGACAGCTTTGCGCTGTTTCAGAAACACGCGCATAACTTCCTACTCGGTGCTCCGATTCGCATGAATCCAGTTGCGTTGAATTCCTAAGACACAGGTGAAACTTTTTCATGTTTTGATTTTGTTCTGAATCAGTGTGCTTAATGGTCAGAATCTGTGTCAAAGTCAATGGACTCTTGCTGCACCGAAAGCATCGCATTTCACTCATGCTCTTTCCGCTTTCAAGAACGGTGTTCTATCAACGGTTCTTCATGGTGTCAAGCTACATTTGTCACATTTTAAATGTCACTCCATCCTCTGTTATTCACGTTTAAAGCTCGGTGGATGAGCCTACATTTGAGGGGGAGCACATGATGCTTTGAAGACTTGAAGAACGGAACATCAAAGGTTCTAAAGAAAGCAAGGGGGAGACTATAAGATGATGCTTTCTTTATAAAACATTAGGGGGAGATTGTTAGCTTTAATTAGCCCCTAATTTAGTTGAATGTTTTATAAAGAAATTATTGTATGGGCTTTATAATTAGATTTATGTTATCTTTGTAATTAGCCTTATGGGCTTAAGCCTTTTGTGTAAATGGGCCCTATATAAAGGTGTCCATAGGCTTTTTAGGTCAAGAGTGAGAAATCTGGAGAGTTCACTTTTCACACACACAGACTAGTTTCTTATGAGAGTCGATTTCACGTTTAGTGTGGTGTTCTTCCAATTTCCCCCTCCATACCTTGAATCAATGAATATGAGATAAGATTTCTATGAGTATTGTTCTTAATATCTATCTTATCTCTACTTTCTCTATGGATTTTATCTTCTATTGTTTGTCTGTCCTAAAATGGGAACCAACAGGTACTAATTGGTTTGTGCCAAGGAAAACCCGAGGGGAAGAAATCGAACCACTCGATCCGGAAATCGAAAGAACTGCCTGTCGATTAAGAAAAGAAACTAAAGCTAAAAGACAACTAAAGATGGGTGACGAAATACCTCCGGAAAGACGTCATATGCGGTCGTTTGCCAATCCTAATGTGGCAGCCGCACAGATAGGCGTCCAACCACCCATGACTGGAGCGAACTCCTTTGAGATCAAGCCAAGTACCATCGTGATGGTACAGCAGAATCAGTTTGAGGGAGCGCCAACTGAAGATCCCCATGCACATCTTCGTGCATTTGAGAGGATATGCAACACATTCAAAATCAATGGGGTAAACGAGGATGCCATCAAGCTAAGACTATTCAGCTTCTCACTCAAGGGTAGAGTTGAAATTTGGATAGAGAGCCTACCAGCGGATCAGATCACTACATGGGCAGACTTGAAGGCCGCATTCCTCCAGAAATTCTTCCCACCGGGAAGAACTGCTCAACTAATGGCCGACATTACTCATTTCGCGCAATGGGACCAAGAGACCCTATACGAGGCATGAGAGATATACAAGGATATGTTGAAAAAGTGTCCTCACCACGGGTTACACGGCTGGGTAATTATCCAAACTTTCTTTGGAGGCCTTCACCCGCAGTTCAAGAATGATATCACTGCTGCAGCGGGTGGAGCCCTAATGGAGAAGACATATGAAGAAGCAGTCGCCTTGATCGAGAACTTAGCCGAACATAGTTTTTCTACTCCAAGATCAGCTGTTAGAAGAGTTGCGAGTGTTCAAGAATCGGATGAGCTGAAAGAAATAAAAGCTCAACTAGCTGCGATCACGAACCATTTGAAAGGTGGTAATCCGGAAGAACCCGAGCAAGTTCAGTTTTTACATAACCGGAATCACCAGCCGAGGAACGACCCTTTCTCGAACACGTATAATGAGGGGTGGAAGAAACACCCTAACTTTTCATGGAGTCAACCCGGTCAACAACCACAAGGTAATTCTTCTCACTTTTCTAATTCTTCCAATACTAACAATGTTTACCGTCCTCCAGGTTTTAACCAAAGGAAATACGATGAGGGACCATCCATGGAGAAGAAACCGGGGCTGGAAGATATGATGATGAAGTTCATGACCAAGATGGACAGCACGGTTGACGAATTGGCAAACACGGTGAGCACAGTCAAGGCAGCAACTGGTCAGAACACCGCATCCATCAAGAAAGACAAGTGGGGCAGATTTCTGAAGTCCTACAAAACCGAGCCCCCGGAACTTTCCCTAGTCGACCGAAAATGAAACCAAGAGAAGAGTGTAATGCCATTTATCTGAGAAATGGCAAGGAGTTGATCAAGGATACGAATGTCGAGATGAAAGACGGTACTGCTAATGATATGGTGGATCGGGAAGAACCGAAGGAAAAAGAGGTGACACCTCCACCAAAGCCGGTAGTCAAACTGTTTGTGCCACCACTACCATTCCCTAATCGGGTGAAGGCACATAAAGATGAGGAACAGTTCAAGAAATTCCTCGACATCTTCAAGAAGCTTCACATCAACATCCCATTCGCAGAAGCACTCGCTCAAATGCCGACATACCTCAAGTTCATGAAGGACATCCTATCCAAGAAGAGGGGAATCGAGCATCAGTCTACCATTCCACTCAGTGAAGAGTGTAGTGCAATCATTCAGAACAAACTTCCCCCGAAGCTCAAAGATCCAGGGAGTTTTTCGATCCCTATTCAAATTGGGAATCTTTTTTTGATAAGGTATTATGCGATTTAGGAGCTAGTATTAATCTAATGCCTTTATCTGTTTTCAGGAAACTTGGCTTGGGAGAAGTGAAGCCAACGTACATGACACTTCAACTCGCGGATAGATCGCTCATATATCCATATGGAGTGATAGAAGACGTACTGATCAAGGTTGACAAGTTCTACTTCCCGGTAGACTTTGTGGTGCTGGATATGGATGAAGACGAAAAGGTTCCGCTGATATTAGGAAGATCCTTTCTAGCCACGAGCAGAGCGCTAATAGATATGGAGGAAGGAGAGATGACATTGAGAGTCGGAGGCGAGAAAGTAGTGTTCAAGATGTTCAAGAGTGGAAGGCGTAGAGACGGAGATGGTCATGAAAAGCCAGATGTGGAAGAATCCGCAGAGAATCGCAAGTGTGGGAGAATTAATTCCGCGGATACCGAACCAAGTTGAGAGCCACACAATCGTGTCACGACTTTAACTACGGCGCTGGGTGGGAGGCAACCCACCGAGGTTTGCATTTCTTTTATTTTTTCGTTTTGAGTGAATTTATATATAAAAAAAACAAATAAAATAAAATAGCTGAAACAGTGGATCCTGCGGGATGCCACACGGCTTACATACCGCGGTCTAAGCCGCGGGGGTCTCTGGATGGTTTTCCAAACAGAAGCTTACGCGGTCTATCCCGCGGCTTTCAAACCGCGTGGGAAACCGTGTGGCTCCACTGTTTCTGCTTTCGTGCTGTGTTTTCTTTTCCTGCTTTGTGTGTTTCGTTTCTTTGCTTTCTTTCGTCTTTTGCTTTGTCTCGTTTGTTTTTGCATTTCCCTTCTCCATTTTCTCCGATGTCTCTCAATCGTGGTCGCTCAACCTTTTCAAGAGAATCTCCTCCGTCCGGGCAACCAGGTATGTTCTAACTCTGTACGTAACGAGTGGTGTATGATGCTTGGTTTTCTTAATTAGTTAAACGAGATGCAACAAACCTAAGTTTCACTTAGGTTTGGGGTGCCTCACTTTTCAAACATCTACGCACTCACTTTTAATCCTGTGCAAACCTCGGTTTCATCGAGGTTTGGGGTTGGCTTTGTCTGACAAACCTAGGCCACGACCTAGGTTTGGGGTGGCCACATTTTAATGAGACTAGCTCTTTGATGTTTGTGCTTTAATGTTATGCCTTACCTGTCCGATACATGTAATAACTGCACAACGATACTTGTTTTAGTATCGCCTACGCCGACACTTGCACATTGGGGACAATGTGTGGGGAAGGTTTGGGGTTGCCCAATCGGGCCCACGTTTATGCACGTAGATTTCCCGCACCTCTGCATGTTTAGATCGCATTAGCTAGAATTTTTGTTTCAAATGATTGAGACCGACCATTGTGGGAAGAACCTGGTGATAGTAACGTGACCATTAGGGAAGGACAGGGAAAGGACATGACTAGGGACATTAGTGGAGACCACACATTAGTGAGATTTGAGCCTAAAAGACGTCTTTTCATTTCTAGGGATTTAAACACTTAATTCATATACACTTTTTTTCGAGTTCCTTGTCGTGAATATAGAATGATCTCGCTATATTATTGCATTGAGTAGCAAAGACAACCATCGGGATATTGGGTAAGGGTGTAGTAGACCATATCGTGTGGACCTTAAGAGATTATTCCAGGCATTGTGTGTATGTTTAACCCTGTTTTTAGCTATCGTTCCTTTTCACCCATTATGTGTGTAACCATAACCCCTTTGTAGCCAAACACTCACCTTGTTCATTCCATACCCACCATTAAACCCTAGCCAAAAGCCTTAGCCAACCCTTATCTGAAAGTGTGTCAAAC
The DNA here is from genome assembly GCA_033807775.1 of Saussurea involucrata. Lineage (NCBI taxonomy): Eukaryota > Viridiplantae > Streptophyta > Magnoliopsida > Asterales > Asteraceae > Saussurea > Saussurea involucrata. The sequence continues at coordinate 64,677,627 of CM066316.1, forward strand.
AGAGGCGGTAATGAACTGCGATAGATAGAAAAGAAAAGAAAGAATACAGTCCCAATCAAATAAAGAGAGCCAATGTTGCTAAAAAAAACAGTTAGTTTAGATATTATCTACAGCAGAAAATAAGAGAGTCAAAGCGACTCCAGCAGTGACAAAGAGGGCCAAATGATAGAAAATAAAGCTAGAAGGTTCAGAATTGCTAAAGTTTGACACACCAAGGATCTTTGAACCGTTTTACCCTTCATTTCTTAGCCAGTACCTTAGCCCCGTTACAACCCTTGTAAAAACCTGGATGATCTTCTGGAAAATATGATTACGGTATGCCACCACTTTTACCAATATTCCCTGTCTTGCTACTTGATTCCTTCTGAGATCGACTTTTTGGACATTTGTGCGTCTTTCATTAGAGTTGTCATGTAATTTTAGAGTATTTTTGTACATAACCTCCCTATACATGACAACATGTGCGATAACCTAGGTTCGAGCGAAATGAGAGAATCCCGTGAGGTAGGGTCGAGGCGAAATGTTTTCCCTAGTATGTGTGGACTTAGGACGACCTTAATGGAATCGGAGCATTCACGAGTTCAACTTACAATGGAAGGTCATAGATCAAACAGAATAAGAATGAGGCGAGGATAAGATAGGCATTCACGGGTAAAGGAAATCACCAGTGCATTACGTGGTACCAATTGGGAGTTGTGCAGTTATTATATTTCACTGATTTATGCTTTTATTCTATTTCTATCGCTAATTTGCTTGAGGACAAGCAACGCTCGGTTTGGGGTTGTTGATAACGCCACTTTTTGGCGTTATTTTCGGTTCTCAAACCAATAAGATTGGCTTGTATTTAAGCAAAGAATCGGAATTTTATGGTTTATCGAGTGAAATGTGCAGGTTATATAAAAGGCAGTACCCATCGAGAAAAGAAGCTGAAAAGAGCCCAAAAAGAGCCAAAACGAAGCCCAACGGAAGCCCGAGATCCAAGCCCAAGACCCGCGCCTGAACCAGGACCCAAAGCTGACCCAGACACATTCAGAAACACGCGCGACTTGCGTCGTGACTTGCAAGTCGCAGCACAAGTCGCCTAACCCTCTGTTCCAGCCTTTAACTTTGGCGTTTTTCCGGATTTTAGGTCATATCTCGCACACGACGAACGGCAGCGACTTGGGGGCGATTTTCAGAGGTTTTTCGGAGCGTTTGGAGCCACGATAGAGGATCGATTGAGGAGGAAGTCACGAGGCGAAGCGGATTAGAGCCAAGAGAAGGGAGTACATCATCATATTCGTCACGTCCACATTTATCATGTTTTCATTGACTGTTTCCATTCTTTTTCTTATGTTTTTATCCACCACCAACATGAACTAATCTTTAGATGTTGGGGGTTGGAATGAATTTGGTTTAAGCATGTGAACATATGACTTGAGATTTTTATCAGTTTGCCTATTTTAATGAAGCATGTAATTTGGTTTTTAATGCCTTTGTGAGTTTAGCTAGCTTCCAATTGCTTTGTTGTTTTCAATTAAGTTCGAGAGAATTAATTGATAACTAGAACTAGAAATTGCATGCCTAAGGTGAGAAAGTGGTGATAGAGATATACAAAGTAAGCCTTAGTCCCGTTAAATCTTGATTTTTATGTGTTTTGAATTCCATAGGTTGAGATCGAGAGATAAGACTTGTGCTTTTCAAGATAAAACCCGTTGTTGCTTGAGAAAGAACAACGGTGACTTTTAAAGATTGGGTATTCATTGAAAGGAATAATTGGTAATTGTTTTGAGTCAGATGTTTATATGTGAAAACCTTAGGATTTCCAACTCCCAACTGTTTTCTCTATCTGAAGTTCCTTAAGTTGTTTACTGTCCCGTTTGTGATTTATTTTATTTGCAATTAATTAGTTAAAGACCAACAACTCAATTTGCGACCGTTCAGTTAATAGTTTTTATAGTCATTGTGATACTTAGTTCCTAGTTCCCTGTGTTCGATACTCGTACTTTTTGTACTATTACTTGATTTCGACCCGTACACTTGCGGTTAGATTTAGGGGGGTGTAAACCCGCCTATCACTTATGTAAATCTATACCTCAAAGACATGATTAACCCAAAATTCGTCACGAATTAGGACAAATGGTTTCCCAAATGGACTCATACCCTTATAAACACGAAAATATGCAGTTTCCCCAAATGGTTTATAAAATCAATTACACCAACATGTTTAAACCATTGGATAAACTCAATTTGAGCCAAAAATCATTTAAGGACATATTTTGATTTCTACTTATCAAAATATCCAAAAATCCCAAATATGAGTGTTTTACAAAGTTTATAAAGTTAAACACTTCAAAAGACCAAACTCACCAAATAACTCAATAATTGATAATTTTATGTAAAACACACAAATATTTGAAAAATAACATTTTTGGCATGTACAACGTTTTCACAAATAAACTTGAACTCACTTTGCTAGATTTAGGCTAAATCCTGATTTTTCCCCAACTTGAGCTCCTTCGAAGAAACTTGTATCTTCAAGCCAAATCTTCCAAAAAACTAGATCCACAAGTTCCAACCATGAATAATCATCCCCAAACACTTAGGTGGCGTTTGGTTCGCAGAATGTTTTTGGATGGAATGGAATCTGTCAAAGGAATTTGACTTTGAAGGAATTGGAATGGAATGTTGTCAGGTTTGACCATCTGTTTGGTTGACAGAATTGGAATGAAATCTGTTAAAGAAATTGGAATTTGTCTGTTTGGTTCATAGAATGTAGTTTGGAATTGGAATAAATTTATTATAAATAACCAAAATACCCTTTTTGGAAGAAGAAGGATTTGGCTAAGTATGGGGCCCGACCTGAAGGTGCTGAAACTCTTAAACTCAAACCTCCATCCCAAGCAACCACCACCGATCTCGGCCTTTCTCCTCAGGAACTTGAGGAAGCTAAACTTGCTCAAATTGCTTTAGATAAATCTAAAGCCCTCTCTCTGAAAGCTGCCGAAGAAGAAGCCGCAAAAGCAAAATCCACCGATGCCATCGAAATCCAGAAATCGGTACTGAGTGCCATTGAAGAAGAAAAGAATGACGAAATAAGTTGGTATAAGAAGACCATGCACCACCAAAGTAGCAGAGCCCAAATCTCAAATGTTAAAATTGCTACTTCCAAAGTCAACCCGAAGGATATCAGGCTGATCATCAACAGAGATGATGGTTCGCTGAAAAGTTTAACAGATGTTCATCTCAAAAATCTCGGCCTCACCGAATGGTATGAGATCTCTCAGCATCTAGTCAAAAGTGCAAACCCGAAGAAAGACACCTTTATCAAATGCATTGAAGGATTGATGAAAAGGATGAAGGAGATTAAAAGAAAACACAACATCATCCTTTCCTCCGATGAAAGGGCGAAACTTCAATCGATGAAAGAAGAAATCCGTCTTCCCAAAGTCAAGAATCCTACCGACAAGGTGTTCAAAGAAATGGCAACGGAAGGAAAGATTCCAAATGTGAGCAACTTAAATCTTTCCCTCCCTACTTCGGTGCCATATCCTACTACGACTTTGAGCCTCTCACCGATTCCCGGGTTGTTCTTCAATGATGGTTACGGTCGTCGTGCTTTCTTCAGATTTTCACAAATTGCCATAGCCGACACTCTGTTTCTTCAAGGCATCACCAACCTATTTCCAAACATTCCCGAAGCTCAACCTTTCTTCCGAAATGTGTTGGAAGAAATCAAGCGCAGACAAACCACCGGGAAATAGACCCTCACTCTCAATGGTACTTGTAAAAGGTTGTTTCTCATTTTGATAAATGTACGAGAAAACTTATCTTAATACAAGTACCCTTCTATTTTGAATTTACTTTCGGTACATAACTTTCCTTTCATTTATTTATATATACTGTACATAGTATACATACTCATACAAAAGAAAAAGATCAAAAACAACAAAAAGAATGGTCTATGTGAAAAGAACCCCAAAAAAGAGTAAAAAGGGTCAAAATGCATTTTAATCTTTCATACTCCTAAATATTCTAAGAAAGGAGCTCAAATTCAAATAGGGGGAGATTGTTGGGTCACCAAAGATTTGAAATTGACTCACCGATGTTTTCCCTAAAATCCTACTTAGAATATTTTAGTTTGGTTCTTTGAATGACTTGTACAAAATAGCAATTGTTCGGTGAAGTCGAAGATCAACCGAAACCAAGCTTGAAGACTCTCTACTTGTGGAAAATAGAAGACTCTTCTCAACAAACACAACAAGTCATTGTCCACCGAATTTGTCCTCACAATTCGGTGGACCTCCTCTCCACCGATGAAGACATCAAAAATCGGTGGACATCGTTCCACCGAATTTGCCCTCGCAACTCGGTAGACATCATCCCACCGATGAGATACTTAAATCGGTGGGATCTTTGTGAAAATGGTTTTCCTTACAGATGGTTCTTAAAATCTTGACAAAATTATCGGTGGAATTCCTTCGGTGATATTGTCTTGGAGTACTCATCAAGAAGATCATTTACTTCGGGACAAAATCTGCTTACAGGCAAAAGTAACCTTTTGTCTTATTATCTTTTTAGAAGATGTCCTTTCAGCATCGCTTCTATTCCTTGTTTCAAGAAAAAGGTGATGGTGACTTATCAGCTTTTTAGAAGTCCACTGGTACTTTTCAGAAGTCCTTTGGTATGTTACAAGTAACTACAGGATATTCGTACTAAGCATTTAATGCTCAGTACCTTACCTTCACTATAAAAGGAAGAAGACTCCTCCATGCAAACCACGCTTTCTGGATATCTCTCTCAGTGCAAGAAATTTCCATACAGCTCCAAAACTTGATAGCTTTGTTCTAAGTGTTATTAGTTGTTGTTGTTAGTATACTTTGTGCAAGATTGTTAGAATAGTTTATCTGTTCTTTTCCGCAACAGTCTTAAGTTTTCTGTATGTAATTCTTGTTGAATGATTTTCAATAATAGAATTAAAATTGTGAAATTTTTGAGTATTGTATTCAACCCCCCCCCCCCTTCTACAATACTTGTTATAGCCATCTGGGACTAACAACCAAGGATTAGATGCACATATTTATAAAGACATGAATGTGTAAGAAACTCATCCAATGGGTTTGTGGAGTGAAAACCCTAAAAGTGATGAAACCCTAAGTTGCAAAATGATGGGATGTAGCTTGTAGTACTTGAAGACTAGATGACACACTTGAAGCTCTCTTCTCGTTTAGAGTCTAAAAGGGAAGATATTAAATGTTGGCATCTTCTCTTGCCTTTAATGGGATGAAAGGGAGGTTTAGAGATAGAGAAAATCGCTTAAGGGAGGGAGAAAATCGCTGCTGGAACAAAGTGAGTGAGTCTCTCCACTAAAAATCAGATTTTTATGGCATTTAAACACCCGGGGGCCATCGGCGATAGTGACCTGCGAGAGTGCCCCTGGCATTCTCGTCGGGCATTCTTGTGCGGAATGTACCACGGGTTTGAGTCTGGCTGCAAAAGTGACATGCAAGCTGCGTCGGGTATTCTCACCAGGCATACTAGCCGAATCTGTACCGTGTGTTGTGCTTTGTCTACGATAGTACCCCTACGATTATGCCCATGGCATTCTCTCCGGGCATAATCGCCGAGTATGCCTGAGACCCAAAATTTTCCAAATTTGACCCAACACAATCCTACACATATTCATCCGACGATGCCATTTGCAAACCTTAATCATTTGTCTACATTCTTATAAATAATTCAATTTGACTAATGGTCGCCAAAACTTAACACAACTCGAGCTATCGATAATTACAAAGAGGGTCACTTACTCAAATTTCGGGGTGTTACAATAGGGGTCTAATCAAATGAGAACTCCCTAATTTGTGATAATCGTGAAATCTAATTTGAGCCACTCATTTGAGATAATTATGTATATTTACTATTTATATAATAAAGGTTGAATTCGTAATTTTGGATCCATATAATAACAAAATAAATTAATTATCATTATTATAGAAAATTTTATTATTATCTCATGCAATTAATTTTTTTAAATATTAATCTTCTCGATTCCTGTAACAAAATTGGGGTCTCTCCCAACACCATTAAAGAAGGGGATCACGGTTTATCACAAATTCACAATATGCAAAAGAATGTATCATTAAAGCTAAAAATCTGAAACCACACTGTATCACAACTTGTATCAAAGTAGCAATATTCATAGAGTGTATCATAGTGGTAATATTTACAGTGTTCCTAGAGTTTTTTGAGGGTGTAACAATCGTATCGTATATAAAATGATAATGTATCATATAGGGTATCACAACTTGTATCACAGTGACTATGTTCACAGAGTGTATCATAGTTGTAATGTTCACAGTGTTCATAGAGTTTTTCGAGGTATCACAATGTTAGCGTATACAAAGTGGTAATGTATCACAACATGTATCACAAGATATATGAGTTTGAAAGTGGTAACGATCGCTGGAGAGAGTAGAGAGAAAAGAGGATGGTTACCAATATATTATCTATTAAAAAGATCATTATCAATATATTGTCCATAAATTTAAATAGACTATTTTACCCTTAAATATTATCCATAAATTTAAAAAAATAGAAAACTAATGGATAAATACTAAAATTAACATTATTAATATTAGCCATTGATTATTAATAATGAGGGGTTGAGATCGGATTTCACAGTTATCACAAATAAACAAATTCTTCCTTGAATGACCCTATATATTTTTTTTTATATATACATAGAGAGAGAGATGCCACTTCTTTTATAAACCCAAAAAAAATATAAACTATGAAACGTAATCCTAGCTGTAGAGGGAAGATTTTAACGGTTGTGATGAAAATGGTGGCAAAATGGCAATAAGCTATGCAATTAAGGGCACGATGGGTAACGGGAAAAACATGAAAGGGCATTCGCCGAATTTGGCTTGGACTTTTAGAATTGGAAACTACGAAAACATGAAATTTTAGAAATTTGAATCTGCAACCATAACACATTAAAACATCTTGTGAAATAACTTCATAACCATACATGCACAATTTACAGTGTCCATGTGAAACAAAACTTAATACATACATTGTTTGATTCTCGACCAATTCAATCTATGAATATCATATGAAATATGTCATACCCATGCATGCACAATTCGCGCTTCTCACAAATCAATTTCAGATGTGAAACAAATCTTAATACAAAAATTGGTTGATTTTCATCCAATAAACCTGATGAATATCGTATGAAATATTTTCATAGCCATAGAAGCAAGTATGAATTCATCATCCATCACAGACAACTCGAAATTTAACAGTAATTTCTTAATTATGATTAACAAAATCGTATATAAAAATAGGGGAAATTAATTAAAATACCCTAAAATGGAAGTTGTGTTACCAAAATACCCAAAAAAAATTCAAGTTTACCTAAATGCCCTAAATTTCCGCGATGATGTCCGCGATGGCCCGCGATCGCGGCCCGCGATGGCCCGCGGTGGGGACTAAAAGTGTAAATAATGTTGCAAAAATTATCACTTTCAGTCCCTGACCGCGATCACGGGCACTCACCGCGGAAATTTAGGGCATTTGAGTAAACTTTGAATTTATTGGGTATTTTGGTAAGTCAACTTCCATTTTAGGGTATTTTAATTAATTTCCTTAAAAATAGATAAACACAAAAAATAACAAATATATTATATTCAAATCATTTCCTTAAATATAGAATATCTAAAACACCAAATTTGTTACCTGAATATTAAAAAATATAATACTAAATTAAAGGGAAAAAATTCTGAAGACGAAAGTGCCCTTTACAAATAAATAGAAGAGAAAAAATAGGAAAAAAAATATTTTGACATAGTTCACAAGAATAATATGGTTTACAAAAGAAGACTCGGGTTGGGTTCCGGTGACAAGTTGAGGTTAACTTGAGAAGCGTGAGAAGTGGTTATCAACCATTGGATGAGAAATAAACGCACATTAGGATGAGATGCATCAAGATAAGATGCACCAGACCAATTCTCTTCTAAGACGCAATTAATGGGAGGACATTTGATTAAAAGTGATCAATTTCTCACGCTTTTCACGTTAACCTCGACTTTTTACATTATCTTTTCTCTCTCTCTCTCTCTCTCTCTCTCTCTCTATATATATATATATATATATATATATATATATATATAGGGTTGGGTTCACGTGAGACCAACCTGTTTTCGTGAGACCAATAAATTAACACTAAACCTTCACAATGATTCATTGTGAAGGTAAGAAAAATAGCAAACCTTCTCAACAAAACACTGTGAAGGTTTACCATCACAGTACCTTCACAGATTTTTGTTGTAAAGGTTTAGTGTTAATTTTTTGGTCTCACGGTCTCACGAAAATATTTGGTCTCACAATATCTTATATCTATATCTATATATATATATATATATCAATTTCAGTTTTAATTTCTTCTACACTTTATAGTTGTCAATATAGTCCATTGTGATTCCTTATTTGTTTTATCTTTGGCAATCTTTATTACATTTTGCACAATGCTCAACTACTTCTTTCGTGTTTCCTTTTAAATTTTGTTTCGCAAGCTAGATGTTTTCACGATTAACATCTATATCCCTTTAAATAGAGGTAATACCTACGTATATTGTAACCTTAAATCCTACATTTGTATAAAACATACCAAATTTGTACATTTTTATATAACTTTTAAAATTTAAAGTTACACATATAAATATATATTATTTGTATAGAACTTAGAAGTAACTTGTACCTCAAATATCTCCGGTTGCAGATGACACGGGTCGTGGTCTTCATCATTACATGGAGTATAAATGGGAAGAACTATACCTTTTCTTTTGTAAATGAGTACATAGTTTTTGGATATATATACAAATGGGTCCCTCGTATTCTTTATGTAGATGATGACTATTTTTACACCCCATGTTCCCCGACCCCGACACCGTTTTATATCTCCCGTCCCCGACTCCGCCCCGTCTAGTCCCCGACCCGACGGATAAAATTTCCATCACTATGGACCACATAAGCTTCTTATCCTTTATGCTCATTTTTAAACAAAATTTTAGTATCTTTAGGTAAATGGCATGGTTGTGCAACATCCTTACGACAAGAGGGACAAAATTTGTTAAAATGTGAACGATTATTTTACTTAGAATCGTTATTTATGCATAACATAAGAGAAGGGCAATAAAAAATGTCAAGTAGAAATTGTTTGAGGGTGGTTTCATTAACAATGTTAATGTGTTGTTGAGCATAGTATATTAATATGTATGTATGTATGTATGGGGTAGTTTCTTTTAGTTTCATTTACAAACCACCTTAATTTTGTAAAGCGTGCAAACCATCGATTTAAATGAATAATTTAATGAAATTGTTTCATATCATTCTTTTCTTGATGAAATTGTTTCATATACTTGTGTTGTTTTATGTAAAAATGAAAAAAGTTTCATCAGACTGTGAAAATACATGAAACAGTTTCATCAGAATGAGAAAATACATAAAACTACATAAAAAACACAAATATATGAAACAATTTCATCAAGAAAAAAATTATACGAAACAATTTCATCAAATTAAACAACTTCATGAACCAATTTCATTAACTTAACCAATGAAATCAATGGTTTGCACGGTTTGCAAAATTAAAGTGGTTTGCATTTGATCTCTCCCTGTATGTATGTATGTATGTATGTATGTATATATATAGGGTCAGATTCAAGGGAAAACCTCAAAAAAACGGAAAACTGAAGAACACCCTAGGAGCCCTTCATCTGGGCAGTATGCACTTGTGCATACAAGTTATTTGTAACATGCATTTGTGCATATATGCACAAATGCATAATGCACTTGTGAATAAAACCAAAAAGTCAACTATTTACCTGTATGCACAAGTGCATAACGTCCAGATGAAGGGCTCCTAGGGTGTTCTTCAGTTTTCCGTTTTTTTTAGGTTTTCCCTTGAACCCCTCTCTCTCTCTCTCTATATATATATATATATGTATATATATATATATATATCACAAATCAAATAAAAATGTTAAAAATGTTATTATGTTAAAATCCGTGAAATCAGTTTGCATATATATTGTTTTCACTTATGAAAGAATACATGTAATGTTATTTCATATATGATTATATGAAACACACATGATTGATTCACAAGTGAAAAACCTCATGTTTCATATACTAAACACGTACACACACAAAGAAAAAAAACAGAACTAAATATATATAAAACACGTTAAATCCTACGTTCAAGTAAAACTTATTGAATGGTTTGAACAATCGTGTTACATTTTTATACATGATCGTGAAGGTAATTTGTCAGAGTTTTTGTTCCCAACAATTGGTAATCAATGACACATCAGCACCAAATCAATCGATGAAACAATGCAATCAACTTGTGCACGAGTGATTAATCAATTGGAGTACATCAGTTTTGTCGACTTGGCAAACACGATTGTGCTTCACTAAACTTTGCATTTGCCAAAAGTTACAAACATGCATCGTAACATCCTCAAAATTTGAAAGAACCACTAAACAAAAACTTCGATAAGATAATCTAATAAGGATAAAATCTCTTATACAAACCATCCTTGGAAATACGTCAATATAAAAACGTAATAACTTCAACATTTATTAACCTAAGTCATACGTCAAGACTACAAAAGGTCGGGTGTTACTCATCCCAATACAAAGTTGTTAATCCCAAAATGCGGAATACTTCACCAAGCCACTTACTTCTTGAGCACACAACTAGCTCTCCACTCTTTACAGTGTCGCTAGAAATATTACCCAACCGGAACCTGTTGCACATGCCGACAAATAAAAAAGTTAGGTTAACGCCTAGTGAGTTCAAGAGTTTATATCATGATTAAAATAACTTATTAACTGAAAGAGTACTTATTTAAATCATGGTTTCCAAAAGAGGTTTATAATAAGAATGCAAACAACTCATTTTCCAATGCACACAAATTCCAAGACGAAAGTTCCAAAATGTATATAGCGTTTCCAAAAATGGATTTATTTTCAAACTCACTCAACGTGAATAAACATTTAAATCTCAATTCAGTCAATTAAGGATGAGGCACAATGCTCGACCCATGTACCATGGACAACAATCCAAATGAATATAAAACATTACAGAAAATACGGATAAAGACCTGATACTCACGTAAGCATAAAAGGGAGCGAACTCCAAGTACCAAAGCATGGAAATGACATGCTTCATTCAAACCTTAATATACGTGGAGGGAAATCCAATATTAAAGTTAGCATTTGCAATCAACGCACCCGACCAACGATAATAAAGTAAGGACATTAATATCCAAAATAGTGTTGGCCGACAACGGGGGAGACCCGTATCCATTGAGAGTGGAGGAACACAAAAGTATGTCACTCATGCAACGTTAATCGTATGACACTTCACGACATGAAAGCCCAAGTGTCCCTACGACTCCTTTCAAGTTACACCCAAAAAGACAACCGAACTTAGCGAGTATTACCATGAATACCACCAAAGGCCCGACACAAGCGGGGTTACAACCATGACATTGCCCCGATATGGCGGAGGTCATAAACGCCCATCAATCATGATAGCACAACCGAATTCAGCCCTCCTAGTGTACCCTTGCAAGGTAAAGGTCATAAAACATGGGGGTTGGGTCAAATCCCGCAACACCCAGTAGACCATCAAATAAAGACTGACTTACGTGCCTATGGATCCAATGCAACACAGTCTAAAATTACATGACTACACAGGAATGACTACTGCACTCGAGCATGTAATTATCAATAAGATGCAATAAGTTGCAATAAATGCAAGCCATAAAAAGGACTCTACATTGAGCCATCAAAATCGGACAAGATGTCCCCAAGACCCATTTAAAGTCAAAACCGAGCTAAATGCTCAAAACCCATTAGACCAATAGATAACGGTCCTCATAATGTAAAATACATTTAAACGTCACTTATGATAACGCCACTTTTTGGCGTTATTTTCGGTTCTCAAACCAATGAGATTGGCTTGTATTTAAGCAAAGAAGCGGAATTTTATGGTTTATCGAGTGAAATGTGCAGGTTATATAAAAGGCAGTAATCATCGAGAAAAGAAGCTGAAAAGAGCCCAAAAAGAGCCAAAACGAAGCCCAACGGAAGCCCGAGATCCAAGCCCAAGACCCGCGCCCGAACCAGGACCTGAAGCTGACCCAGACACATTCAGAAACACGCGCGACTTGCGCCGTGACTTGCAAGTCGCGGCACAAGTCGCCTAACCCTCTGTTCCAGCCTTTAACTTTGGCGTTTTTCCGGATTTTAGGTCATATCTCGCACACGACGAATGGCAGCGACTTGGGGGCGATTTTCAGAGGTTTTTCGGAGCGTTTGGAGCCACGATAGAGGATCGATTGAGGAGGAAGTCACGAGGCAAAGCGGATTAGAGCCAAGAGAAGGGAGTACATCATCATATTCGTCACGTCCACATTTATCATGTTTTCATTGACTGTTTCCATTCCTTTTCTTATGTTTTTATCCACCACCAACATGAACTAATCTTTAGATGTTGGGGGTTGGACTGAATTTGGTTTAAGCATGTGAACATATGACTTGAGATTTTTATCAGTTTGCCTATTTTAATGAAGCATGTAATTTGGTTTTTAATGCCTTTGTGAGTTTAGCTAGCTTCCAATTGCTTTGTTGTTTTCAATTAAGTTCGAGAGAATTAATTGATAACTAGAACTAGAAATTGCATGCCTAAGGTGAGAAATTGGTGATAGAGATATACCAAGTAAGCCTTAGTCCCGTTAAATCTTGATTTTTATGTGTTTTGAATTCCATAGGTTGAGATCGAGAGATAAGACTTGTGCTTTTCAAGATAAAACCCGTTGTTGCTTGAGAAAGAACAACGGTGACTTTTAAAGATTGGGTATTCATTGAAAGGAATAATTGGTAATTGTTTTGAGTCAGATGTTTATATGTGAAAACCTTAGGATTTTCAACTCCCAACTGTTTTCTCTATCTGAAGTTCCTTAAGTTGTTTACTGTCCCGTTTGTGATTTATTTTATTTGCAATTAATTAGTTAAAGACCAACAACTCAATTTGCGACCGTTCAGTTAATAGTTTTTATAGTCATTGTGATACTTAGTTCCTAGTTCCCTGTGTTTGATACTTGTACTTTTTGTACTATTACTTGATTTCGACTCGTACACTTGCGGTTAGATTTAGGGGGGGTGTAAACCCGCCTATCAAGATTTTGGCGCCGTTGCCGGGGAACTAGTTGCAACTGATAGGACTACCAGCTATAAGCGCTATTACATTGAACATTTTTTTTATTTTATTTCATCACTTCAGTTTTTGGATTGCTAATTTGGTTACTTTCTGTTTCAGGTACTAATTGGTTTGTGCCAAGGAAAACCCGAGGGGAAGAAATCGAACCACTCGATCCGGAAATCGAAAGAACTGCCCGTCGATTAAGAAAAGAAACTAAAGCTAAAAGACAACTAAAGATGGGTGACGAAATACCTCCGGAAAGACGTCATATGCGGTCGTTTGCCAATCCTAATGTGGCAGCCGCACGGATAGGCGTCCAACCACCCATGACTGGAGCGAACTCCTTTGAGATCAAGCCAAGTACCATCGTGATGGTACAGCAGAATCAGTTTGAGGGAGCGCCAACTGAAGATCCCCATGCACATCTTCGTGCATTTGAGAGGATATGCAACACATTCAAAATCAATGGGGTAAACGAGGATGCCATCAAGCTAAGACTGTTCAGCTTCTCACTAAAGGGTAGAGCTGAAATTTGGATAGAGAGCCTACCAGCGGATCAGATCACTACATGGGCAGACTTGAAGGCCGCATTCCTCCAGAAATTCTTCCCACCGGGAAGAACTGCTCAACTAATGGCCGACATTACTCATTTCGCGCAATGGGACCAAGAGACCCTATACGAGGCATGAGAGAGATACAAGGATATGTTGAAAAAGTGTCCTCACCACGGGTTACACGGCTGGGTACTTATCCAAACTTTCTTTGGAGGCCTTCACCCGCAGTTCAAGAATGATATCACTGCTGCAGCGGGTGGAGCCCTAATGGAGAAGACATATGAAGAAGCAGTCGCCTTGATCGAGAACTTAGCCGAACATAGTTTTTCTACTCCAAGATCAGCTGTTAGAAGAGTTGCGAGTGTTCAAGAATCGGATGAGCTGAAAGAAATAAAAGCTCAACTAGCTGCGATCACGAACCATTTGAAAGGTGGTAATCCGGAAGAACCCGAGCAAGTTCAGTTTTTACAGAACCGGAATCACCAGCCGAGGAACGACCCTTTCTCGAACACGTATAATGAGGGGTGGAAGAAACACCCTAACTTTTCATGGAGTCAACCCGGTCAACAACCACAAGGTAATTCTTCTCACTTTTCTAATTCTTCCAATACTAACAATGTTTACCGTCCTCCGGGTTTTAACCAAAGGAAATACGATGAGGGACCATCCATGGAGAAGAAACCGGGGCTGGAAGATATGATGATGAAGTTCATGACCAAGATGGACAGCACGGTTGGCGAATTGGCAAACACGGTTAGCACAGTCAAGGCAGCAACTGGTCAGAACACCGCATCCATCAAGAAAGACAAGTGGGGCAGATTTCTGAAGTCCTACAAAACCGAGCCCCCTGAACTTTCCCTAGTCGACCGGAAAGGAAACCAAGAGAAGAGTGTAATGCCATTTATCTGAGAAATGGCAAGGAGTTGATCAAGGAGACGAATGTCGAGATGAAAGACGGTACTGCTAATGATATGGCGGATCGGGAAGAACCGAAGGAAAAAGAGGTGACACCTCCACCAAAGCCGGTAGTCAAACCGTTTGTGCCACCACTACCATTCCCTAATCGGGTGAAGGCACATAAAGATGAGGAACAGTTCAAGAAATTCCTCGACATCTTCAAGAAGCTTCACATCAACATCCCATTCGCAGAAGCACTCGCTCAAATGCCGACATACCTCAAGTTCATGAAGGACATCCTATCCAAGAAGAGGGGAATCGAGCATCAGTCTACCATTCCACTCAGTGAAGAGTGTAGTGCAATCATTCAGAACAAACTTCCCCCGAAGCTCAAAGATCCAGGGAGTTTTTCGATCCCTATTCAAATTGGGAATCTTTTTTTGATAAGGTATTATGCGATTTAGGAGCTAGTATTAATCTAATGCCTTTATCTGTTTTCAGGAAACTTGGCTTGGGAGAAGTGAAGCCAACGTACATGACACTTCAACTCGCGGATAGATCGCTCATATATCCATATGGAGTGATAGAAGACGTACTGATCAAGGTTGACAAGTTCTACTTCCCGGTAGACTTTGTGGTGCTGGATATGGATGAAGACGAAAAGGTTCCGCTGATATTAGGAAGATCCTTTCTAGCCACGAGCAGAGCGCTAATAAATATGGAGGAAGGAGAGATGACATTGAGAGTCGGAGGCGAGAAAGTAGTGTTCAAGATGTTCAAGAGTGGAAGGCGTAGAGACGGAGATGGTCATGAAAAGCCAGATGTGGAAGAATCCGCAGAGAATCGCAAGTGTGGGAGAATTAATTCCGCGGATACCGAACCAAGTTGAGAGCCACACAATCGTGTCACGACTTTAACTACGGCGCTGGGTGGGAGGAAACCCACCGAGGTTTGCATTTCTTTTATTTTTTCGTTTTGAGTGAATTTATATATAAAAAAACAAATAAAATAAAATAGCTGAAACAGTGGATCCTGCGGGATGCCACGCGGCTTACATACCGCGGTCTAAGCCGCGGGGGTCTCTGGATGGTTTTCCAAACAGAAGCTTACGCGGTCTATCCCGCGGCTTTCAAACCGCGTGGGAAACCGTGCGGCTCCACTGTTTCTGCTTTCGTGCTGTGTTTTCTTTTCCTGCTTTGTGTGTTTCGTTTCTTTGCTTTCTTTCGTCTTTTGCTTTGTCTCGTTTGTTTTTGCATTTCCCTTCTCCATTTTCTCCGATGTCTCTCAATCGTGGTCGCTCAACCTTTTCAAGAGAATCTCCTCCGTCCGGGCAACCAGGTATGTTCTAACTTTGTACGTAACGAGTGGTGTATGATGCTTGGTTTTCTTAATTAGTTAAACGAGATGCAACAAACCTAAGTTTCACTTAGGTTTGGGGTGCCTCACTTTTCAAACATCTACACACTCACTTTTAATCCTGTGCAAACCTCGGTTTCACCGAGGTTTGGGGTTGGCTTTGTCTGACAAACCTAGGCCACAACCTAGGTTTGGGGTGGCCACATTTTAATGAGACTAGCTCTTTGATGTTTGTGCTTTAATGTTATGCCTTACCTGTCCGATACATGTAATAACTGCACAACGATACTTGTTTTAGTATCGCCTACGCCGACACTTGCACATTGGGGACAATGTGTGGGGAAGGTTTGGGGTTGCCCAATCGGGCCCACGTTTATGCACGTAGATTTCCCGCACCTCTGCATGTTTAGATCGCATTAGCTAGAATTTTTGTTTCGAATGATTGAGACCGACCATTGTGGGAAGAACCTGGTGATAGTAACGTGACCATTAGGGAAGGACAGGGAAAGGACATGACTAGGGACATTAGTGGAGACCACACATTAGTGAGATTTGAGCCTAAAAGACGTCTTTTCATTTCGAGGGATTTAAACACTTAATTCATATACACTTTTTTTCGAGTTCCTTGTCGTGAATATAGAATGATCTCGCTATATTATTGCATTGAGTAGCAAAGACAACCATCGGGATATTGGGTAAGGGTGTAGTAGACCATATCGTGTGGACCTTAAGAGATGATTCCAGGCATTGTGTGTATGTTTAACCCTGTTTTTAGCTATCGTTCCTTTTCACCCATTATGTGTGTAACCATAACCCCTTTGTAGCCAAACACTCACCTTGTTCATTCCATACCCACCATTAAACCCTAGCCAAAAGCCTTAGCCAACCCTTATCTGAAAGTGTGTCAAACAGAGGCGGTAATGAACTGCGATAGATAGAAAAGAAAAGAAAGAATACAGGCCAGTCATGAAAATAAATAGAAAAGAGGACCAATGCAGTCCCAATCAAATAAAGAGAGCCAATGTTGCTAAAAAAAAACAGTTAGTTTAGATATTATCTACAGCAGAAAATAAGAGAGTCAAAGCGACTCCAGCAGTGACAAAGAGGGCAAAATGATAGAAAATAAAGCTAGAAGGTTCAGAATTGCTAAAGTTTGACACACCAAGGATCTTTGAACCGTTTTACCCTTCATTTCTTAGCCAGTACCTTAGCCCCGTTACAACCCTTGTAAAAACCTGGATGATCTTCTGGAAAATATGATTACGGTATGCCACCACTTTTACCAATATTCCCTGTCTTGCTACTTGATTCCTTCTGAGATCGACTTTTTGGACATTTGTGCGTCTTTCATTAGAGTTGTCATGTAATTTTAGAGTTTTTTTGTACATAACCTCCCTATACATGACAACATGTGCGATAACCTAGGTTCGAGCGAAATGAGAGAATCCCGTGAGGTAGGGTCGAGGCGAAATGTTTTCCCTAGTATGTGTGGACTTAGGACGACCTTAATGGAATAGGAGCATTCACGAGTTCAACTTACAATGGAAGGTCATAGATCAAACAGAATAAGAATGAGGCGAGGATAAGATAGGCATTCACGGGTAAAGGAAATCACCAGTGCATTACGTGGTACCAATTGGGAGTTGTGCAGTTATTATATTTCACTGATTTATGCTTTTATTCTATTTCTATCGCTAATTTGCTTGAGGACAAGCAACGCTCGGTTTGGGGTTGTTGATAACGCCACTTTTTGGCGTTATTTTCGGTTCTCAAACCAATGAGATTGGCTTGTATTTAAGCAAAGAATCGGAATTTTATGGTTTATCGAGTGAAATGTGCAGGTTATATAAAAGGCAGTAATCATCGAGAAAAGAAGCTGAAAAGAGCCCAAAAAGAGCCAAAACGAAGCCCAACGGAAGCCCGAGATCCAAGCCCAAGACCCGCGCCCGAACCAGGACCCAAAGCTGACCCAGACACATTCAGAAACACGCGCGACTTGCGCCGTGACTTGCAAGTCGCAGCACAAGTCGCCTAACCCTCTGTTCCAGCCTTTAACTTTGGCGTTTTTCCGGATTTTAGGTCATATCTCGCACACGACGAACGGCAGCGACTTGGGGGCGATTTTCAGAGGTTTTTCGGAGCGTTTGGAGCCACGATAGAGGATCGATTGAGGAGGAAGTCACGAGGCGAAGCGGATTAGAGCCAAGAGAAGGGAGTACATCATCATATTCGTCACGTCCACATTTATTATGTTTTCATTGACTGTTTCCATTCTTTTTCTTATGTTTTTATCCACCACCAACATGAACTAATCTTTAGATGTTGGGGGTTGGAATGAATTTGGTTTAAGCATGTGAACATATGACTTGAGATTTTTATCAGTTTACCTATTTTAATGAAGCATGTAATTTGGTTTTTAATGCCTTTGTGAGTTTAGCTAGCTTCCAATTGCTTTGTTGTTTTCAATTAAGTTCGAGAGAATTAATTGATAACTAGAACTAGAAATTGCATGCCTAAGGTGAGAAAGTGGTGATAGAGATATACAAAGTAAGCCTTAGTCCCGTTAAATCTTGATTTTTATGTGTTTTGAATTCCATAGGTTGAGATTGAGAGATAAGACTTGTGCTTTTCAAGATAAAACCCGTTGTTGCTTGAGAAAGAACAACGGTGACTTTTAAAGATTGGGTATTCATTGAAAGGAATAATTGGTAATTGTTTTGAGTCAGATGTTTATATGTGAAAACCTTAGGATTTCCAACTCCCAACTGTTTTCTCTATCTGAAGTTCCTTAAGTTGTTTACTGTCCCGTTTGTGATTTATTTTATTTGCAATTAATTAGTTAAAGACCAACAACTCAATTTGCGACCGTTCAGTTAATAGTTTTTATAGTCATTGTGATACTTAGTTCCTAGTTCCCTGTGTTCGATACTCGTACTTTTTGTACTATTACTTGATTTCGACCCGTACACTTGCGGTTAGATTTAGGGGGGTGTAAACCCGCCTATCACTTATGTAAATCTATACCTCAAAGACATGATTAACCCAAAATTCGTCACGAATTAGGACAAATGGTTTACCAAATGGACTCATACCCTTATAAACACGAAAATATGCAGTTTCCCCAAATTGTTTATAAAATCAATTACACCAACATGTTTAAACCATTGGATAAACTCAATTTGAGCCAAAAATCATTTAAGGACATATTTTGATTTCTACTTATCAAAATATCCAAAAATCCCAAATATGAGTGTTTTACAAAGTTTATAAAGTTAAACACTTCAAAAGACCAAACTCACCAAATAACTCAATAATTGATAATTTTATGTAAAACACACAAATATTTGAAAAATAACATTTTTGGCATGTACAACGTTTTCACAAATAAACTTGAACTCACTTTGCTAGATTTAGGCTAAATCCAGATTTTTCCCCAACTTGAGCTCCTTCGAAGAAACTTGTATCTTCAAGCCAAATCTTCCAAAAAACTAGATCCACAAGTTCCAACCATGAATAATCATCCCCAAACACTTAGGTGGCGTTTGGTTCGCAGAATGTTTTTGGATGGAATGGAATCTGTCAAAGGAATTTGACTTTGAAGGAATTGGAATGGAATGTTGTCAGGTTTGACCATCTGTTAAGTTGACAGAATTGGAATGGAATCTGTTAAAGAAATTGGAATTTGTCTATTTGGTTCATAGAATGTAGCTTTGGAATTGGAATGAATTTATTATAAATAACCAAAATACCCTTTTTGATAAGTTTTAATTTTTTAAAACAAAAAATTCTTTAATAAAATAATCATTAAATATATTTTTCACTAAAAATAATTTTTAAATACTTTAATGCGCAAAAAAATATAATATACACAACCCAGATAAAATATATTGTCAAACAAACAAAATTATATTTTGAAAAAATAAAATATAATTCGAGAGAATAAAAAAATGTATTAAATTATATTATATAAAATTAAAATTAAAATTAAAAATATAAAAATAAAATATGAATATAAATATAAATATAAAAATAAAATCAAAATATAAAATATAAAATAAAAACCTAAAGTATTAAATTAAATTATGTTATATTTAAGTTAAAGGGTATATTTGGAATTATGAAAATACAACATTCCATCAATTCCAATTCCATCAAAATCCTTCAAGATTGCTAAGGAATGTCAAATTCACTTATTTATGGAATCTGATGGAATTGGACATTCCTTTCCGTCGAAAAGAATGAACCAAACGAAGGAATGGAATTCGGTGAATGGAATTCGACTTTCCAATTCCATCAGAATCCGTGAACCAAACGCCCCCTTAGAATCGTTTCCCCCAACAAAAAACATAAAAATCCCCATTTATACCAAAATCCTAACTTCTTAGATGAAGAAAGAGAGAAGCTTACCTCAACCACCACCAAATACTTTTGGATCCTTTTAGGACTAAAAGTCCTATAAAATAGAAAGTGATATAAAGAAAAGAATTGTTTTCTTTATTTGTTTGTAAAAGCCTTTTAAGCTAAATGGGCTTAGATTAGTGTTTGTGGTCCATGGGCTTAGGCTTAAAGCCCTTGGTATATAAAGTTGTTTTTCCAATCTTTAGGGTAGACGTGGTGAGATTAGCCGTGCGCTTAACAGTGTTTAGAGAGAGAGTTTGTTAATCATTCTAATCTTGTAACTCTCTGCATTCAATCACAATAGGATTAATCGCTTCAAATTCATTGTTACTTGATCAATCTGGGATCCACAATTGGTATCAGAGCAGAGGGACAAAGCTATCGATTCAAAGGTATTTTTCTGGTTTTTCTTGATCATTCAAAGTACGTACTGTGTTCATCTCAAGAATTTTTGATTGCTTTGATTTTGGTGTTAAAACCCAAAATTGAGGCTTGATACATTCTTCTCATAGGTTTTCTAAGATCTCTCTGTGTTTTCAAATCGTTTGGTTGAGTAAAAATCCTTGATTTTTAAGTGTTGGACAACCTAAGGGGGGGGAGAGGTTGTATTTTAAATCTTTTACTTTCAAAAAAAATTCTTTTTACAAATAAATACAGAATAAATAAAGCAGAGTATAAATAAATAAGTATACAGCAATTATATAAACAGATATAATTTAAATGCACAGCGGAAATGTAAATAGATAAGGGAAAGAGAATACTTGACAACGGAATTTTTAAAGTGGTTCACCAAACACAAAGTTGGCTAGTCCACCTCGAGAAAATAACACTTCTCGGAGATCCAATACGAAACGTGTTCTTTACGGTAGAAACACAAACCTTAATACAACAAACGCGAATCACTCTACTTTGAGAGATTAATGTGGATCACTCACTCTTATTCAAACACTTACAAGAGGGTATAATTTTAATATGAATAATCACTCTTGAATAAGGTTTATCACTTGGATATTTTTAGAGAGTTTGATCACTTGAGTTGTGTTGCTGATTCAACTAATCGAGAGATTTTAATCTGCTATCAACTCAAGATTTCTTACTCAAAAATTAATTTTATCAGTTTAAGTGATTTAGTGTGAGTAAGAAGGCAGCAGAATAATAATCAAATGCTGAGGGAGAATTTATTGCTGAAGTTGGTGTGGCATTGAAGGCTGGTGGTTGCATGATATTTATACTGGATGAGCAACAGGGCAGAAGCTTTCGCGGTATACCGGCTTTCCATCGCGGTATACCTGCGTCAGAAAAAAGTACACTGCAGAGGAGAAGGTCAACCCTGCAAAAACAAACGGTATATGGTACCCGCGGTATACCGCGTTGCACACGGCGGTATACCGCCTGAAAAGGTTCCTGACAAGAGAAGCTTCATATGCAGAAGAACTGATGGGTGAACAGTATCGCGGTATACCGCGTGGACCTTGGCGGTATACCGCCTGACAGTCGTACAAAAGGGCAGTTGCGCTGGAAGACTTCTTTCGGCTGAACACTCTTTGCATTTAATGATGAACAGTAGCAGAGATTTGATTTTAATAAAATAACATATATATATATATATATCATGCGATTTATATATATATTTAATAAAAAAATATATATATTATATATATATTTGATTCAAATATATTTATATAGATACGAAATATCCAAGTGATAAAATATTTTAGGGTGTTTATCATTTTAAAATAAAATGACGAAACTCTTCAGACTTGGATTCTTCAGATAAAAAATTTATCGAGATCATTTAAATATCTGCACACTCAGATAAAATATTAGATAACAAATAATGCGGTGTGTTTTGTAATCATCAAAATAAATATGGAGATGTGATTTTATGTGTACCAAAAATATATCACAATATTTAAAGCTGGGTACACTTGCACCAACAATCTCCCCCTTTTTGATGATGACAAACACAACGCTAAACACGAGAGCATACTCGGTTTCTCTCCCCCTTTTGTCGAAGCAAAAAGGGTTTAAGAAAGTCGCTTATGCTCCCCCTCAAAAGATGCTTCCCCTCAAAATATGAAATATTTGAGAGTTAGTATTTATCAAGGGTTATACTCAAGCATGCCTAAACCAAGTCTTAATTTAAAGAACGCCTTCTTGTTTAGAGCTTTAGTGAAAATATCGGCCAAATTATCTTCCGAATCAACCTTTTCAAGCACGATTTTGCCTTTTTGAACATTATCTCGTAAAAAGTGATGTCTCAATTCAATATGTTTGGTACGAGAATGTAAAACGGGATTTTTGCTTAAGTTTATAGCACTTGAGTTATCACACATAATTGGAATTTTGGTTAGATGTACCTCAAAATCGGTAAGTGTGTGTTTCATCCAAAGGACTTGAGCACACGCTCTTGCGGCGGCTACATATTCCGCTTCGGTTGTAGACAAAGCTACGGATTGTTGTTTCTTAGAGAACCAAGACACAAGTGAGAGACCTATAAAGGCACATACCCCACTAGTACTCTTTCGGTCAACAATAGATCCACCAAGATCGGAATCGGCGAAACACGTTACTTCTAACTCGGGTTTCTTTGCGTACCATAAGCCAAGATTAGTAGTACCTCGTAAATATCGAAAAATACGCTTGACAGCTTCATAGTGAGTTTGTTTAGGTGAAGATTGAAAGCGAGCACATAAACATACACTAAACATAATATCAGGTCTACTAGCAGTTAAATATAATAAACTACCAATCATACCACGATAAATCTTTTCATTAAAATCGTTTCCCTCCTCGTCACGAGATAATTGAAGGTTTGTGGTCATTGGAGTTTCAACGGGTTTGACATTTTCAAAGTTAAACTTTTTCAACATATCTTTACAATATTTAGATTGACTAATAAAAATACCAGTTTCACATTGTTTGATTTGAAATCCTAAGAAGTATTTTAACTCTCCCATCATGCTCATTTCAAACTCGCTTGTCATTTTCGCAGAAAATTCATTACACAGTTTTTCATTAGTGGAACCAAAAATAATATCATCAACATATACTTGCACAACCACAATATCATTTTGAACATATTTCACAAATAAAGTATTATCTATTTTACCCATAATATAACCACTAACAATTAAAAAGGTTTTTAATCTATCATACCACGCACGCGGAGCCTGCTTTAAACCATAAAGCGCCTTTTTCAATTTATAAACATGTGTCGGGTTTTCAAAACTTTCAAAACCGGGAGGTTGAGAAACGTATACCTCCTCATTTATAATACCATTTAAGAAAGCACTTTTAACATCCATTTGAAATAATTTAAAATCTTTAGCATTTGCAAAAGCGAGAAGCATTCGAATAGACTCCAACCTAGCAACCGGTGCAAAGGTTTCGTCATAATCTATACCTTCTTGTTGACTGTACCCCTTGGCAACTAAACGTGCCTTGTTTCGTGTGACTCCACCGTTCTCGTCTACCTTGTTACGGAAGACCCATCTTGTGCCAATAATGGTTTGACTACTAGGGCTAGGCACTAAGTCCCACACATCATTCCTAGAAAATTGGTTTAACTCTTCTTGCATGGCCATAATCCAATCCTCATCACCTAAAGCTTCATCTATGGTTTTAGGTTCTATGGTTGAGATAAAGGCATGGAAAGCACAATGGGTATGGATTTGTGATCTAGTTGTCCTTTGGTTTAGGTCACCTATAATTTGATCTACGGGATGGCCTCGAGCGGTTCTAAGATTAGGATCATCTACACCTTGTGGAATAAAACAAGGAGGGGCATCACTAGTTTCAATATTATTTGTGGAAGGTTGGGTACTTAAATCCAAGTTGCTAAGTTGTTGTGCTAAGACGTCTCCTTCACGGATATTGTCATTTGCTAAGGGTGCACTAGGTTTGGGAGGACTCTCGTCAAAGCTAACATTTAAGGATTCTTCTACTACCATGGTCTCCTTATTTAGGATTCTATAGGCTTTGCTATTCCAAGAGTAACCTAGGAACACTCCTTCATAGGCTTTAGGGTCAAATTTGGTTAAGTAGGATTTGGTGTTTAAAATGAAACATTTACAACCAAAAACTTTCAGGTGAGCTAGGGAAGGTTTTCTACCACGGTAAAGTTCATAGGGTGTCTTATTTAGGATACCTCTAATTAGGACACGGTTAAGCACATAGGTCGCGGTAGCAACGGCATCACACCAAAACTTTTGGGGAACTTGATGTTCGTTTAGCATGGTTCTACTCATTTCTTGCAACGTTCGATTTTTCCTTTCAACAACCCCGTTTGACTGAGGAGTTCGAGGAGCCGAAAAGTTATGAGTTATACCATGTTTATCACAAAAGACACCAAATTGTACATCATTATCGAATTCTCGTCCATGGTCCGTACGTATGGAAACAATCGTACAACCTTGTTGGTTTTGAATTCGTTTTCCTAAAATTTTAAACTTTTCAAAAGCCTCATTTTTATGTCTCAAAAATAAAGTCCAAGTATAACGGGAATAATCATCCACAATAACCAAAGTATAAAAATTTCCTCCAAAACTTTGAATAGCCATCGGGCCAAAAAGATCCATATGTAAAAGTTCTAAAACTCTTTGAGTAGAAATAACATTTTTTGATTTATGAGAAACGTGATGTTGTTTGCCGACACGACAAGCATCACAAAAATGATTATCAAACTTTAATTTTGGCAGGTCACTCACAAGCTCCTTATTTTTTAAGTTTTGCATTAATCTTAGATTAGCGTGACCTAAACGCCTATGCCATAAAGTAGAAACATCATTAATAGAAGATAAGCATACATTTTCAGATACAACAGTTTTACAAATATATAAATTTCCTTTTACAAAACCATTTAAAAGAACTTTACCATTTTTTATGATTTTACAAGAATCTTCTTCGAAGACAACAGTTATACCATTTTTACACAATTGGCGAACACTTAACAAATTAAAATGTAGATTGTCAACATGATTAACATTAAGAAATTGAACATTATTGCAAGAAACTGTACCTCTACCAATTATATTTCCTTTGGAGTTTCCTCCAAAAATTACCTGTCCACCATCACATGACTTATATGATGAAAAGAGATTATTGTTTCCGGTCATGTGACGTGTGCAACCACTATCGAGTATCCAGTCCATATCAAGGTCAATCTACAATAATGAAGATGTAACTTTTATGGTCCCCATTTCTCGTGGGTCCTTGATAATTAGTTCCAAGACAAATAATATGCATAACAAGTCAAACAGAATATATACATATATAATACATTACACAACTTTAATATATAATATATCAAACACAAATATATATATATAACACATGTCAAGTCAAACAAAATATATATATATATAAGAATTAAAAAAAATTAAATAAAATATATATATATATATGTGCAGTACGTATGTATATATATATATGAATAGTATAAAAAGTACAAATAACAATATTTTACTTATATATAATATATACAAGAAATCATATATAAATTTTAAAACTATATATATAATATATAACACATTTAAAACCATAAACGCATACCACCGGGATTATCATTACTAAACATTCCTTTTGGAATCCATTTATTTACCATTTTAATTTTGCGATTATATTTATCATACACATAAAAACAAGCATTTACATTCGCATTATTATTGGGTTTAGAATATTTATCATGGTACATGCGAGCATACGGTTTTCTCGTATTTACATTATTTATTTTACGCACATACGGATGTTTTTGCACATATTGATTTCTTGTATTAACTTTAGGTGATTCATAAAGTCTTTTGATGGGTTTACAAGAACATTTATCTTTGCATGTATCGGAACCAATACCTTTTCTACATTTTATACGGTTAGGCATATTAAGCATGTTAAGAACCTTTTTATTACTACTTTCAAAGGCTTTAGCTAGCATGTTATCTTTTTCATATGAAGCACATTTAGCTTTTAAACATGTAATCTCATTCTCAAGAATATCACATTTTGTACAAATAATATTTTCATGTGATTTTTTATTTAAGCATGCAATTTCTTTATTTAAAACATCACAAGATTTACAAAAATCCTTTTCTCCTAATTTAGTTTCTAATTTAGCAATTATATCCATATCATTTTCAGATTTTTGTTTAACATTATTTATTTCCTTTTTACATGCATTTACAGTTTCTTTTAACATAGCATTCTCATCTTGGTAACGATTTGCAAGAGCGGCCATTTTATGAAAAGATTCATATAATTCTTCAAGATTATTTTCATTATCACTTTCATAATCACTATCGTAATCCGAGTAAGAAGATTTTACCTCGTCGTCGCTTTCGGCCATAAGACAAATGGCTTGATAGTCATCTTCTTCTTCACTCTCGCTCCACGCGCCTCCAATGAAGGCTTTCTCCTTCTTCTTTTGGAACTTGTTCTTTTTCGGACATTCATTGGCGTAGTGGTCTTTGTCACCACATGAGTAGCAAAAGCCTCTCTTTGGCTTAGCTTTATCGTCTTCACTCGAGTCGCCATTTTTCTTAACTTTTTCGTCTCGTTTATGGAACTTACGACTTCGATTTTCACCACCACGACGGTAGTTACCGTTTCTTTGAAATCTGCCATTGTTAGAAAATTTATTATTATTATTAAGAAATTTGGAAAAGTTTCTTACCAACATGGCGACTTCATCGAGAGTTTCGGATGGATCTTTCGAGGAGCTAGCTTTCTCCTTTTTCTTCTCAACTTTTGGTGTTGAGACATTGAGAGCGATTGACTTCTTTTTAACTTGCTCCCGATCTTTGTTTCTTTTAAGTGCAATTTCATGCACTTTAAGATTACCGATCAAGTCATCTATCTTCATTATGGAAAGGTCACGGGAGTCTTCTAAAGATGTTATCTTTTGCATCCACTCCGAAGGAAGGGCTCGTAGAATTTTCCTTATATAGTCCTCGTTAGGATAAGTGCGATCCAAACCTTTCAAAGTAGTCACAATAAGGTTAAATCTTTTAAACATTGAGTCAATTGACTCATCTTGTTTCATTTCGAATAGTTCATAATCGTGAACTAAAATATTCACTTTACTAGATTTAACCTCCGTGTTTCCACGATGAGTATTATTTAAACTTTCCCATATTTGATTTGCAGTTTTATATGTATATACTCTTTCAATTTCATCAGTTGTTAAAGCAGCATATAATATATTCTTAGCTTCAAAGTTTAAACAAAAATGAGTTTAATCAGAAGTAGTCCATTCATCTATAGGTTTATCAATATAAACATCATCTTTCACAATGGTGGGTTTAAAATTCCCTTTTTCTATAATATTCCAAATCTTTTGATTTTTGCCACGCACGTGACATTCAAATAGCTCGGCCCAAATGCCAAACTTTTCAGTATCTATCAAAGGAGGTTTTGAAAACACGATATTAGTTTGTTGAGCCATTTAGAAGAATAAGAGAAATTTATGCAGAATATTTTTGAAAGACCTGCTCTGATACCAAATGTTGGACAACCTAAGGGGGGGGGAGAGGTTGTATTTTAAATCTTTTACTTTCAAAAAAAATTCTTTTTACAAATAAATACAGAATAAATAAAGCAGAGTATAAATAAATAAGTATACAACAATTATATAAACAGATATAATTTAAATGCACAGCGGAAATGTAAATAGATAAGGGAAAGAGAATACTTGACAACGGAATTTTTAAAGTGGTTCACCAAACACAAAGTTGGCTAGTCCACCTCGAGAAAATAACACTTCTCGGAGATCCAATACGAAACGTGTTCTTTACGGTAGAAACACAAACCTTAATACAACAAACGCGAATCACTCTACTTTGAGAGATTAATGTGGATCACTCACTCTTATTCAAACACTTACAAGAGGGTATAATTTTAATATGAATAATCACTCTTGAATAAGGTTTATCACTTGGATATTTTTAGAGAGTTTGATCACTTGAGTTGTGTTGCTGATTCAACTAATCGAGAGATTTTAATCTGCTATCAACTCAAGATTTCTTACTCAAAAATTAATTTTATCAGTTTAAGTGATTTAGTGTGAGTAAGAAGGCAGCAGAATAATAATCAAATGCTGAGGGAGAATTTATTGCTGAAGTTGGTGTGGCATTGAAGGCTGGTGGTTGCATGATATTTATACTGGATGAGCAACAGGGCAGAAGCTTTCGCGGTATACCGGCTTTCCATCGCGGTATACCTGCGTCAGAAAAAAGTACACTGCAGAGGAGAAGGTCAACCCTGCAAAAACAAACGGTATATGGTACCCGCGGTATACCGCGTTGCACACGGCGGTATACCGCCTGAAAAGGTTCCTGACAAGAGAAGCTTCATATGCAGAAGAACTGATGGGTGAACAGTATCGCGGTATACCGCGTGGACCTTGGCGGTATACCGCCTGACAGTCGTACAAAAGGGCAGTTGCGCTGGAAGACTTCTTTCGGCTGAACACTCTTTGCATTTAATGATGAACAGTAGCAGAGATTTGATTTTAATAAAATAACATATATATATATATATATATCATGCGATTTATATATATATTTAATAAAAAAATATATATATTATATATATATTTGATTCAAATATATTTATATAGATACGAAATATCCAAGTGATAAAATATTTTAGGGTGTTTATCATTTTAAAATAAAATGACGAAACTCTTCAGACTTGGATTCTTCAGATAAAAAATTTATCGAGATCATTTAAATATCTGCACACTCAGATAAAATATTAGATAACAAATAATGCGGTGTGTTTTGTAATCATCAAAATAAATATGGAGATGTGATTTTATGTGTACCAAAAATATATCACAATATTTAAAGCTGGGTACACTTGCACCAACAATCTCCCCCTTTTTGATGATGACAAACACAACGCTAAACACGAGAGCATACTCGGTTTCTCTCCCCCTTTTGTCGAAGCAAAAAGGGTTTAAGAAAGTCGCTTATGCTCCCCCTCAAAAGATGCTTCCCCTCAAAATATGAAATATTTGAGAGTTAGTATTTATCAAGGGTTATACTCAAGCATGCCTAAACCAAGTCTTAATTTAAAGAACGCCTTCTTGTTTAGAGCTTTAGTGAAAATATCGGCCAAATTATCTTCCGAATCAACCTTTTCAAGCACGATTTTGCCTTTTTGAACATTATCTCGTAAAAAGTGATGTCTCAATTCAATATGTTTGGTACGAGAATGTAAAACGGGATTTTTGCTTAAGTTTATAGCACTTGAGTTATCACACATAATTGGAATTTTGGTTAGATGTACCTCAAAATCGGTAAGTGTGTGTTTCATCCAAAGGACTTGAGCACACGCTCTTGCGGCGGCTACATATTCCGCTTCGGTTGTAGACAAAGCTACGGATTGTTGTTTCTTAGAGAACCAAGACACAAGTGAGAGACCTATAAAGGCACATACCCCACTAGTACTCTTTCGGTCAACAATAGATCCACCAAGATCGGAATCGGCGAAACACGTTACTTCTAACTCGGGTTAACTCCCGGTGTAGTCATCTCCCGGTGCTGATATCTCCCGGTAGTGTTAACTCCCGGTGTAGTCATCTCCCGGTACCGATATCTCCCGGTAGTTGATATATCCCGGTACTCCATCTCCCGGTATTCCATCTCCCGGTACTTCAACTCCCGGTACTCCATCTCCCGGTATTACATCTCCCGGTACCTAACTTAGTCCCGGTATTACTCAGTTGTGGGACTCGGTTTGCCAGTCCCGGTATCACAACTCCCGGTATTTCTCTGTGACTTCCCAGTTGCGGGACTTCTCAATTGCGGGACTTGCTTCTAATACCGGAAGCTGTAAATTTCGGATTTTTAGGTTTTGTGATTTTTGAACTTTCATAACTTCAAATCATCATAACTCGCTCAAAAATCAGTATTTCGCAATTAAATTTTACAGGGTTACTCAAAATGTGATTCTGAACATATTCTCTTGGAATGTTTTCTGCTAAAAACATCTACAACTATGAGTTCGATCACACCACAGTAAACTGAACAAGCTTTCAATTCCGGATCTGTAAACCCTGTCTGCTTTTGATCGATATCTTGAATTGTCTCACGATTACTTCTGTCAAGTAACAATGTCTTATCCGACTTACTCTGAGCTCAAAGAGAAAGTTTATCTTTTAGAAGCGCATATCTCTAAGCTAGAAGCCGAGGCTAAGATCAAATATGATGCCATAGGCAGGCTCGCAATTGAAAAGGCTGAGGACAAATGTGTGATAGAAAACTATCAAACTGAGTGCTCGGCCTATTCAGAAAGAGCTAAACTCCTCGAGACCCAAATATCTGAATATACTCAAAAGTTAGAGACGTCTCAGGAGGAGTATTCTAAAAGCATCTTAGTTCAAGAAAATGTTTTAAAAGAAAATGAAAAATTGACCACTAAGCTTAAGGAACTTGAATCCAAACTTTATAAACTTGGTCAATCTGAACAAACCATCCACTTGAACAAGCCCAAGGAGTTCAAATATTACAACTCACTTTGGGGACTCGGATATGATAATCTGTGCTACCTAAAGAAGGTCTTGTCTAAGGTTCCCACTCTTTATGAATTTGATTTCCTGGGCTTAGACAAGATATATCCAGAGTACAAAATCAAGTGGACTAAGGCATCTAAGGAAGATGAGGAGTTTGAGGATTTTAAAAGACAAACCGCCATACCTCTACCTCCAATAGAGGCAAAACCTAAAACGGATAATCCCTCTTCGGAAAATAACACGAAATCGGATGATGCGCCGCCTAGGAAGAACATAAATGTACAAATTCCTTTTGTGTACGAAACGCTTAATGCATCGTATTTAAACAGCAAAATTCCTTATCTCCCCAATGACTATTTTGACATCTGCTCTCTTGCCAAAACGGTTGAGACTCCGCCTCCTGTTCCGGCAACCGCAGATGAAGACTCTAATGATCAAACAGAGTTGAAACGTTATGTTCCACCTCTGATTTTGGAAAATATTATTTTTAAACTGGAAGAGTCAATTGCGAGAGATAAGGTCATTTATGAAACCGAAAGGATTGTACTTTTAGATTCTATTGAAAAGCTCAAACATATTAGACCCGACACACTACCCGAATCTGAAAGAGAGTCCTATCGAACCGAGATTGATAGGTTGACGTCTCAACTGGCTGTTTCGACATCTGAAGCCTTAACGCTGAGAATGGCTAAGGGGAATTCTGTGGATATCCCAATGACGCCGGTCACTACTGAAACAATCTCGTTTGATGATGCTCAGATCTTCTCGGATAGTTCGTCGTGCAAAGCCTTTATGGGAGTGTCTGATGACACCATCACTAAGGATTTGAGCTTTAAGGATAAAGGTAAGGCCATTGAACCCGACTCTGTTCAAAAGAATCTTTTTCCGGTTTTTGATAATCCCTTTGCGAATGACTCCTCGTCTGACTCCGATGGCGACACTCCACCTGATTCTGCAAGAAGATTTTCTGAGTTTATGAATTCCACTCCTTGTCATGAAGATGATTTTTCTAAGATTGATGTTGCTCCTAAGCTTGCAAGTCACATTCAACTTCTTGAGAAAATGCCTTCACCGGTTAATTTTAAAAAGGGAGAATGTTCCAACTCCAAATATGTTTCTAAGACCAATTCTTCAAATTCAAAATCTAAAAGACGGTCAAAGAAACGCCCAAAAACTGGTAAGTCTCACAAAAGACAATCTTATTACTCTAGTTCTACTGACAGTGAGCTTCATGATTCTTCAGATAATCATGTTCTTAGAAAAGTAAAAATGGTTTGGAGAAAGAAATCAACTACAGAAGACAGTGATGGAAACAAGTCTCATAATTCTCCTGTAGTTGATACAAAGTCATTTACTTCCAAAACTGCCTCACGTGCTCATGTTTACCCTATAGCTAAGCTAATCAGTCTAAACCGAGCAAAGATCTGCTGCACTTATTGTGGAAAAAGTGACTTTGTACATCCACGGTATGTGAACAACTGGTATGGTACCTATAGCATCCCCAATCCCCATATTAAAGTCAAGACATCTAACCACCAAGGATCCATCAAAGCATGGATACCAAAATCTTTTTGATCTGTTTTTGCAGGGATTTCATGTGTGATAATATACAGAATTTTATTTTCACATGACTGCGTTCGGAGGTTGTGCCACATTTGAGGGAGAGCATCAGGTATTTGACATATACATGATTTTTTTGTGAATTCAAAGAACCGTGGCAATTCATCCTGAAAAACTTACTTGAGTTTGTTTTTCTCCGTTTTTAAATTCCAGAATTGCCACGTGTTATATTTTCTTTGATTTAGTTATTTCCATGTCTCACATATTTTGTTGATTTTTCGATGGAAATACACCCGCTTGAATTCCAATTTTGTTCGCATAGTACGTCCTTACTTACTAATGATGCAGTTCTTCTCTGGTAAATTAATTGTGACTTGTTCTTCACAATTAAACTTTCTGATCAATTGTTTCATTTGTTGCAAACACTGTGCTTACTGAGTCACCCTAGTCGCGCTTGAACTTGTTCTTTGATCTTCATTCACATTTTATAATGACTTCTGATCAACTCAGACCAGGACTCGTTCTTAAAAGATTGACTTCTAAACATGCCAATTTAGAACTCGTACTTCAATGTGTGCTTAATGTTTTATTGGTTCATTCAAAGAGTGTTAGGAATTACATCGTTTCTATGGTCTATCCAGAACCGGAAGGACCTACCCAAGAAACACATCCTTTTTAGACAAAGTGAGGGGTCTAGATGTATAGACGAGTTTGGAGTGAGAAAAAAAATGGTGAGGATGTGACAGGACTTAAAAGACATATTGGTCCTTACCAAACCGAGTCAGTTAGCCGGGTAACCACACAACCTATTCATTCTCGTTCTTTGGAGATGAATATTGAAACAGACATGGACCCAGTGTCGACAACTCGTGTCACCCCACCTAGCCACTCAAGCATCTCACAAAAGATGTTTGTTTCATAAATGCACATAGATTTAGCACATAATCTATATATTCCTCACTAGGAGGTCTTAGATATTGAAAAAGGAAGACATCAGCTCCGGTCTCCGAACTTCATATTCTATTCACTGTGTCAATTGATTTTTAACTTGAGTCCCAGGTTAAATCAATTTTTGAGCCAAATCGATATAATTTATTTCTTTCACACATGCACGAGTCTTTGTGATTCCCATTGCATATCTTCATGATATTGCCGGAACAGTTTGAGAGGTAATTTTTAATATTTTACTTCAGTGATAACTGGAAGTCCTATCAGAGATACCCCGATGCCAACTCTGAACATAGGCCACACAATTATTTTAATTGTTGTGATAACAATTACTATTGGGTTTCTGTGTTAGATGATTACCCTATTTTGGTTACTTACCGTTTTATCTGGTACTTTTGCTACTCATCAGTGTTGTCTTTGAAGTTACATGATGCTCAGGATGCTCCTAATCATCATGAGGGGGAGAACTGATACAAATTCGAAGACAGGGATCATCATCATGAGGGGGAAAATCGTTATAAAAGTTCAAAGACCCTGACTATCAAGTTGAGGGGGAGTAAGCAAAAGTTGAGGGGGAGTAACTGTTATAACCTGTGCTGAAAATATTACAACGTGCATGGTTCTTCTATCCGTTTAACAAAGTGCTGAAGTTTTCAAAGCTAATTCAACTCGTGGTTCAACTCGTGATACTAAGAAGACCAAGAACATAATTCAAGGGGGGAGCGTGAAAGACCTGAAGCCAAGCAACGACAACATCTGTCAAAGGTTCAAGAGAAAGAGAATTTCAAGACCTGAAGATTCCAAGATCATATTTTTTTCTTTATATAACTTTAGGGGGAGTTTGTTAGGACTAAAAGTCCTATAAAATAGAAAGTGATATAAAGAAAAGAATTGTTTTCTTTATTTGTTTGTAAAAGCCTTTTAAGCTAAATGGGCTTAGATTAGTGTTTGTGGTCCATGGGCTTAGGCTTAAAGCCCTTGGTATATAAAGTTGTTTTTCCAATCTTTAGGGTAGACGTGGTGAGATTAGCCGTGCGCTTAACAGTGTTTAGAGAGAGAGTTTGTTCATCATTCTAATCTTGTAACTCTCTGCATTCAATCACAAAAGGATTAATCGTTTCATATTCATTGTTACTTGTTAATCTGGGATCCACAGATCCTCCAATAAAATCCAATAATAATAATAGATCCTTAAAGAGATCTCAAAAAAGAAACCATAGCAACTTGAATCACTAAAATCGGAATTGGGATGCAAAAGTTATGAAGGAATGAAGAATGAGGGTTGAGATTAATGCCCCAGATCCATTCCCGCGGCTTTTCCCGCGACTTCAAGTCGCGTGGGAAGTCACGCGCTTCCCAAAATGCGGACTCCAGAGACTTACGTTGTAACAACCCGGTTTCCAAATAGATAACAAATAACATACATTGTCTAACATCGTTACATAACAAAGATACTCATATATCAAATAAGGTCCCTTAGTCTTTACAATCCAAAATAAGATAATTCATTACAAACTTTTTTCCTAGTTACATTACATCATAACTACAAAACATGTCATGATCTTCAAAAATTATATGCCTTCTCCAAAGCTATTCGCCGATTACCCTGCTTACTTGCCCTTACTTGATCCACGACCTGGAATACATATTTTAAAAACAAAATGAGGGTTAGACCTAAAGGTCTAGTGAGAAAATCCCCGTTTCTTTGAAAATCCTTTGCACACTACCATTCACATAATACAAACACAATTATCAATTATGACTCAATCATCGTGTATTTTCCCATCTCATTCTCTTGGCCATATTAGTTGGTTGCAAGCCAACTAATAAATTAACTTCACTGTATGACAATTACTGCCAACAACGCTGTACGAATATTACAGCCAACACGCCGGTCCTAAGCCCGACCATGTATTCTCGTATCATAGAATACTCATGTAAATACAATATCTCAATATATTATATTACATACATAAACACATAAGCATACCATCTATCACATTCCCAATCCACGCATATATGTATTCCAGTTTCAAAACGTTTTAAAGTAAAACTCACCTGTTTTGCTTATCACCAAAATCCTTTCCAAGCCTTTTCAACAGATTCAGTCTTTCACTTCAAATTCACAGTATCTGGAACAATTCAAATACAATATCTCTTTACCATATAGAACACAGAAGACTCTCTAGCAGGCTGAGAATCCTATTTAACCTATCAAACTCTTATCCTTAATTGTTTCCCTACGGCGACTTAACACGGGGGTTCCGCTAGAAAATTCACATTAATCAGTCTTCATTCAAAAACCTTAATCAGTCTTCATTCAAAAACCTTAGTTAAAAGTGTCTAAAATCTCAAAAAGTGACCAAACCGCCCAAACTTTCTGGATAACCCAAACTATCCGGACAACAGGGCTTTCCGGATACATACTCAATCCGGATAACAGACATTCCGGAATCTCATTCCATCCGGAAACCTTAAGGAAAACAGGAACTTACCGGGTACTTGAATCTTCCGGACACCTTTAGAACATCATCCGGACACTAACAACAAATTACCCGGACACCTTTAACCTTCCTTTCTTTCTTCTTCTCCTTTTGGTCTCAAAACACACACACTGAATTTGCTGGGTTATGAAAAATATCTGGAGTCTAACGGATAATATCAACCTAATTTTCATTTTAAACCTTGAACTTCTCAATAATGACCCAAAATACCCTTAACTCCTAATTTAACCCAAACTTACCCTAAACATCGAATATAAAGTTAAATAAATTTAACGGAACTAACATTTAACTAACGAACTTACCTGGGGTATTACATACGTGGCTTGGGCCGCGGCCCAAAGTCGAGCACCAGCCCGCGCGGCCCCTTTTTGGTCGGATACTGTTTTGGCCATAACTTCTTCGTTTTTAGCTTCGTTTTCGCTCCGAAAAGAACCGCTGGACACGTATTTGAATTCCTCATCCCACAAGACCATAAAATCTAAGATTTAATCCAAAATCCTATTTTTCATATTTATCTTAAAAGATTGATTTCTACACTGACTCGAAATTGTACTTATCCAAAAAATTACAGGTGTTACATGCATGGTCATGGTAAGTAGTTTGCAGAACAGTTTTTGACGACTTGGTTTGGCAGGAAGTTCAATGTTTCTAACGTTTTGGACGTCAAAAATGGTTATTTTTACACATATATTACTAATTTGCATAAGTGTATTAAGCGTTTTTTCTATCTATACACTCTCAAAAGATTCATGATGCCCATAGAGAATTCTATCCATGTTGCATATAAGTCTATCTTTAGGAAATTCATAAAATAGTTTAATCCAAAAATCATAACTATTTATAGTGGGTGCTACTAATTTGCAAGGAATATTGATCATCACTTCTTAATATTATTGTTTGACATTCATGTGTTCTTTTCTGTAACATAAATAAAACCGATGACCTCATCATGGTTGAACAAATAAAAATGTGAAGAAGTAAATGATCATTTTTTAAGGGTAGATAAACAGAGAAGGCACGGTTGAGAGAGGGTATCCAAAACAAAGTTGAAATAGATTTGAGTCTTCATCTAACAATTCAAGCTCTACAATCTCCCTCGAGCATTGCTTTAACCTTGGTCAAAAAGATTCGTCGACCTATAAAATTGTGCTTGAACCGAGTCTAACACCATCAACTTGAACTCGAACTTTGGCTGACTTGCTAAAACGCCAATTCAAACTACAATAGTCATTATTAACATCTCTAAGAAGGTTATCAAGCTTGACAACTGCAATTAGTTTCGCATTTGACCATTAAGTTTTTGAGGTCAATATTCATCTTGGATAACCTAATATTCCTTTGACATGTTGGACGAAATTTCATTATCTAACAGCAGATAACGGTCTAGATCATAAACTTGCGTGAAAGAATATAAAAACATGAACTTGACACGATAAGAAACTCTAGCAGTTAGTGGCGTCGTAGATCGATTATGTTAATTTTTTGGTAGGGATCATAAAGCAAAAACCTTAAAGTTTGACTAATGGAACCTAAGAGCATCCACAATGCATAACCCTTTCAATGACTTTTTGCTTTTGCCACATCAGATTTCCACTGACTTTTTCCAATAAAAACTCATCTTTAAAAACCTTCTCCAATGCAAAAACCTTTTCAAAAGCTTTTTCATCAATTTTATTAAAAACTATCCTCATCTATTTATAATGTTTTATAAAAGCCCCTTATATTTAGTTTGTCATTTTAAAGTCCACGTCATATTCTTCGAAAACAAAAATTACTTGACATTAAAATTCAAATATTTAAAAACATTACAGTAAACGATATTTAAAAAAGTAGTTCTAAACCTAAATCCCATATCTCGCTTTAGTTTCGTCACACAACAGATACGCTAGTTGTTCGTTTGTCATGCCTTCCGTACTTTGCGATAGGATTCTTATTTCTTCGAATCTCTTTGAGCGGTTGAATGATTCTTCCAACTCCTTGATGTTTTCATTCACATCATCTATTCGAGACATCCGCAAAGTAGTAGTTTTATTGATTAGATCTTGCATATCTTTCATTTCAACATTCAAGGCAATCGTGATTTCTTTTTGTTTCCTTTTTGCCCTTTTGGTTCCCATGGGACGGACGTCGGTTTCCTCATCTTCAACATTTACACTTGTTTGTGCATCTGATGATGATATGTAACCACTAGACATTGTAGTATTTCTTTTCTTCGTATGAACATCCTTTACGACCCCCCCCCTCTCCATTTAGGCTACGATTATGTTTAATAGTTCTTTATTCATTCGAAACCTTTGTCTAAAAAAGTTGGGTGGAAAAACCGGTTGAGAAAAACAATCTGCAATAAGTCGATCGTGTACATCTTCACGACCTCGTTAAATGTATCTTTTTTTCTTGGTCGTCGGCTTGAACTTTCTGCTTCATCTCGGGCTTCTTTCTCTGCAAGCATCAGCAATATTTTTTCGTCGGTATCGTCTGCCAGTTCATCGATAATAAATTCATTTACTTATATCAAGAGTTGCTCGATGACGTCGTCGGACATATTTGGAAGCATGAAATAGCAAGTGAAAGAGAGTTATATGATAAATATGGATTATATATAGAGGATAAATATTCTTGTAAAATATTACTTCTATTAATAAATTAGATTAATTAATAAATATTAAAAAGGTTAAATTGTAAATAAAGAATGAATGGAGGGGTTAATATGAAAATATGTATGAAAAGGGGGATAAAATGAAAATTGGTTTGTAAAAAGTTTTTGAAACAAAAGGTCATTAATTTAAAAGCTTTCCCTCTAAAAAGCCTTTTATTCCAATGGTAAAAAGTGTTCTAAATAGCTTTTTCTAATAGTAAAAAGTCTTGAAAGAGTCATGCATTGGAGATGCTCTAACATGAAAATACTTCAAACGAACATGATCAAATCAAACTAAACCTGTTAATCAAATCAAACGATTTGATTTTAAATATATGTATATATAGCAGGTCTTTCATGTGAGACCCTTACACTTTGTGATAACCGTGAGAACCAATCTAAATCACTAATCAATGTAAATAAATGACTAAATTAATGTATAAGGTTTTTTTTTTCAATTTTATATAAATAAGATCGTCAATATTTAAATAAAAAGATAATCTACAGGCATTTGGGTATTTTGCAATTATCTCTCTCTCTCTCATAACTATCTCCTTGTCTGCTATTATCCATTGTCTCTCTCCTATTTCCTCTCTATAACAACTAGTAAATTTATTTTGTTAGAAAATAGGTAACCAAGTTAAGATAAAACATAATTCATAAATTGACAACTAATGAAATAAATCAAAATATATTTTATTGTCAATTAAAGTTAAATATTTACGAAAATGGTTAATGGTAAGTGTCTATACACAATATTACACATTATGCGTAAAATTGACCTTCCCAATTTAGTTTATAAACCTTGTTTGCAACAAAATTTATTAAAATGGTTTGTGTATAAGTATATTGTATCAAAACCCCCTCTAAACAATCGCATTTTTATCCAACCAAATCGTAAAATAAAAGCCTCCACATTCAAATTAGGAAGCTATATTTTCTATTTTGTATAACTAAGTAGCCAACTTAACCCGACAAATAAAAGACATGAAATAATTAAGATATACACTACTAGACGACAGACCATTTCCGGCGGCCAAATCTGGCAGAAAATAATGTTTTCGGCCGATACGGCGGTTTGAATAAAAGCCGATAATTCATTTTTGCGGCGGACTTTTCAACGGAATTCACATTTCTAGCGGAGCTCGGCCACCAGAAATCCGTCGGAATGTTATTTTCGGTTTACGAATTACGTAATTAATTAAGTAATTAGAATTAACTCTCTGACAGATTTCTGGCGGATTAATCCGCCGGTAATCATTTAATTATTTAAATATTTTATTTATGAATTTGAATTAAATAAATAAATTAAATTTCCCGCGGATTTCCGGCAAAAATATCACCCGAAAATTATTTGAAATTATTTATTTATTTTATTTATATAAATTTTCAAAAAATATATTAATAGTCTCCGATGGAATATTCCGCCGGCAATCCATCGAAAATTTACCCAGTGTAGAAAGAAAAAAGTTGTTTTTTTCTTCGATTTAAAAACCTGTATATACGAAAAAAACTAAAAATATAAAATAATACTAAATATCATATATTAATATAATGCCCAATAACATTGTCCAGGTGGAAGTAGCAAACAATTGTTCGAAACAAAAATATTGTTCCAATACAAGTTAAATTGTTCCAAACATAATTAAAATTGTTTCACAAAGAAACAGATACTCAATAAATGTCTGGCGGCTGTTTTGGCGGTTGCGTCGGAAACTGCTAAGACTGACTGAATTGCTTGACCAAAGTCGCTATCTCCTCATATTGTCTCTGTCATCTCTCATCTTCCTCCTGCCTTTCCTCCTCTTCCGCTCGTCGTCTCTCATCTCGAGCCAACAACTCCTGAACTTGGGACCTTAAGTCGTGAATTCCCTATAAAATAAAGAAGACGCTAGATTTTTTTAATACGAATTATAAATGAAAATGATAAACATCAAAACATCATTTAATGAAAAGTGGTACACACCTACAGGGAAGAAGAAGACGCACCACCTTGCGCGGGTGTCCCACTCAAGATCAAATTGGGGATCTTGGTGGTACCCAAATCCAAGTAGACGAAATTTCTTTAGTCCCCAACAACCTGATTCCACAATTCTGTATCAACTAGCGGATAATGGGTGGGGTCCTCGTCGTACCTTTGTGTGAGATTTGTTGCATACTCACTATGTGGTTTACAAAATACTACAAGTAATTTCGACAACATAAGTGTAATAACCATGTTCAGTTTAAAATTAAAGTGAAGTTTGTGGGTGTAGTGTGAGAAGTGAAAGTTGGAGGACCTCGGTGTAAATAGAGGAAGATAGGGTTAAAACCCTTAAAGCCCCCATTTCACCTCATCTTCATCAGGAGCGGCTAGTGTGTGTGTTTGTAAAGAGATTTGCGATTTTGGGTAAGAGAGCTTGGAGTCAGGAAGCTTGGGACTGTGCATCTTCTTCTTCTTCAAGGTCATCCCTCATCCCTCTAACATCTTTATAGTTTTGGGGATTTTGGTTTGATTTTGGTCGGTTCTTGTTGAATCGATAAACCCTTTGGGGTTAGATTGTGGGTGAATGACTCTTTGGGAAGTATTCTGTGTGGAAAATGATTTGGAGTTGTTAGTTTAATCATTTTATTTGTCTGATATCGAATGGGAAAGGACTGAGTATAAGTTGGGAATGATTTCCCAGTGGGATTTTCGTGCGCAGTAAACCTGTGCTCGGAAATCGCACAACCCGGAAAAGTGAGGAATCCGGAGGTGGATTTATCCGGAAAAGTGAGATTACCGGAAGTTTGGGAAATCCGGACGGAATGTCCCGAAAACCAGGATTTACCCAGAAATGAGATAAGAATCCGGAAGCCGGACGAGGCACCCGGAAAACCGAGTTATCTGGAATAGATTTGCAGTCCGGATGACCTATCCGGAAACTAGATTGGTTACCCAGAAAATAGAGAATTCCGTATGGATTGCCGGAAACTGGAGTTCGGACAGTTATGTCCGGAAAATGCAGAACCCAGGTGGACCTTTTCGGAATATACTTAACTTCAGGAACTTTCGTATGTCTTTGTCGAGGTGTCGATTGGAGAGTGTCCCAATACATTTGAGAGTCGATCCTTGTGGGATGTTTGAGTGACTTATCACTCTCGTGTGTTGGGTGGTTATGTAGGTGTGCGATTTGAGATTAACGTTTTCAAGTGAGAAAGATTTAGCGTAGACGCCAGGTGGGTCTTTCTAAACTGAAGCGATCGATACATGAAATTACTACTTGTACCGATATATATTGATTTGCATGTGTTACGATGTTTTAAATATGCATGATGAAGGTGTGTTATTGTAATTGCGGTTATGTACGGGGTGGGATATGCGATGGCTTATTATGATTATATGGGGGGTGTCCCATACAGAATATATGAATTTGTTTCATATAATTATTAAGGGCGGGTGTGTGCCGTAACACGTTGTCACAAGTGTGTACGTGACATCAGCATGTGTTGTGTGCTTAAATGACTGATATATGTGTATTTGTTTATAAACTCTTATAAACTCATTTTGTGATTATTGTGGCGCGATGTTGGTTTCTAGAGGGATCTCACTAGACCTCATGGTCTAACCCTCGCTTTTCAAAACTA
This sequence comes from Saussurea involucrata, assembly GCA_033807775.1. Classification (NCBI taxonomy): domain Eukaryota; kingdom Viridiplantae; phylum Streptophyta; class Magnoliopsida; order Asterales; family Asteraceae; genus Saussurea; species Saussurea involucrata. Next base: position 64,719,853 of record CM066316.1, read on the forward strand.
AAACCTTTTTCAGGTAAACATATAATAGAGGGTTCGTTTATGGGCATGAGCAAGGTGTGAGTTGGAGCCTGCTTAGAGGGAGCCTGTCTGGAGCTGGTAGAATTAGAAGTCGTTTTTTTTATTATTATTATGTAGTTATGTTTCTCAGCTGTAGTTAGGGATATTTCCGCGAACCCAGTTTGTAAATTTTGGTAGTGTGATTATGTTGGGCCATTTTGGCGTTTTTAATTAAAGTAGTAGCTTTTGGCATGTTTGTTCGGTGTGGGACGTTACAATAAGGATTGTAAATGAGACGTTTTCAACTAAGTTAAACAATCTTAATCCCGATCGTGGTGGGGATTCTTACTCTTAGATCCATTATTCAGATAACTAGAATCCCGATCAAAAGAACTTTCTAGTTCGCTACAAAAAGGATGATCATTGTCAATCTCAAAAATATGATTTTCAATAACAAAATATATAGAATAATTGTCCCCATTACTATCTTTAACTAAAAAAGTATCATCAGAGATGAAATTCCAAATGTCCTTGACGCCAAAAAAATAGATCAACATTATTGTAGTTGTCATGACCACCCCAACTCTGAATGTTTTTATCCGTATCATTTCTATTCCGATCTTTACTTTCACCGGCATTTTCAATAGGACCAAGACTGCCCGTTGACTTACCTAACCTACATCTATGTTCGAACTCCAACTTAAATAACATCGAATTGAACCAGCATCTTTTCATAGAGTTTTCTTGCTCCATATTTGCTATACACACACTAAGATAGATAGTTATCCAATTATAAAGTCTAAAGTTAAACACAAACGATATATACATATTGTAAAGTCTTACGGTATAACAATCCTAATGTTTGCCCAACAAATAGCAACCCAAACTAGATATGTATATAAATATATATATATATATATATATATATATATATATATGTGTGTGTGTGTGTGTGTATACACACACACACACAAAAATAGATAGTTACCTAATTATAAAGTTTAAAGTTAAACACAAACTATATAGATATTCTAATTATGCAAACTACTTAACGCAAGTCGGCTAAACCTTGATGTCATGTATTGCCCGCTATCCGAACTCGACCGCTTCTTGTGAGTATGATTGAAGAGCTGAAAACCTGTCGGTGGCACGCGTTTTGCTTTCGTCTACAAAGGTTAAATAGTACAAACATGTGTTAATTATAACATATTAAAAATCAAACTACTAAAGTAATGGGTTAATGTTGGTCCCAATGGGGTTATACATGTTTGTAGAGGGGGGGGGGGGGTTTGAATACAAACACATGATTTTTACTTTTCTAAATTGTTTATTGATATGTATCAAACAATTTACAACTCGTTGCGGAACAAGATTAAGGAATAAACCTAATCTAAACAAGCTATGAGAATCACTAAGATTTCTTGCACTAGAAATAAGATAGAGAGAAAATAAGAATACTACGAATAATATTCTAACACACAGATTAGTAAAGAGAAGGAGATGGCCGAGCTCTTCATTTCTGAAGTAGGGTTTCCTTTATATACTACATGCATTTAATGCATGTCAGTATAACTTTACACGTGGCAGCTTCTGGTTGGTTGCATGTTTTGACCTTGGTAGACAACCTAGTAGCCGCATGATGAACAGTGTAGAATCAGAGTTGGTTGTACGATTTTGGATAAAAGGGATGTCCGTTCTGACATTATCGTACGGAGGCGTGCAAGGAAGGTAAGAAAAAAGTTACTTGTAGAGGAGGCTTCATGATCAGCGTTCGCTGAAGTCTTCTACTTGAAACTTCACGTTGAGTGGACAGGTCTTGTCTTCGCTGATATCCGCATCAGTTCATTAGTAGACTTGTCGCTGGTTCTTTGGCTTGATCTTCGACTTCAGCGTAGAACATGGTTGACGTGAAACTTGTCTTCAGGGATCATAAGTAAACAACATATTTTATCAGCGATCATCAGTGAGGCTGAACAGACTCAGGGCTCACTGATGAACAGTTCCGCTGAATGTATAAATTAAAGAACGAGATTTCCTATCAGCGGTACTGAAACAGACATAGTACTTATCAGCGATAGTGAAACTCTAATACATATTGTGTACTTACAATTTTCACTAAGTGTTTCTCAGAGTCATTATCAAATCATTGAGGGTTTGGATCAACAATCTCCCCCTATTTGATTATGACATAGCAATAAAAGAAAATTGCTAAGTAAGAAAAGATAAGGATAAAAATGACTCATAAAATATTTGTCCCATTTACTGTTTTCGGGGATCTTTTTAAGTACTGATGGAGTAAAGTACATTCGCTGAAATTTTTCATTAAACTTCATATCAGTTACAAAGGGAAGTGGAAAAATTACAAGTACAACAAATAATAATTACAAGTACAAAAGATACAAGCTGATAAAGATAGAAGAATTACAGGGAATCCTATCAGCTATACAGGTTCATCCTTAATGAGAAGTTCATCAAGGGTATTTGTGGTAGGGATCATCCAATCAAGAACTTTTTCTCCAAGATCCCTTCTTCGATGTGCTTCTTTAAAGATCAGGGGCTTCATGAAGTGTCCGAGAAGATCATCTTCGTGACCGCACCAGTAGACAAGATCTCTGAGCTGTTCGATAGGAGCAATACATAGCTCAGAGACACGTTGAAAACATTTTCGTTCAGTGCAGTCGTTGAAGAAGATACCATAAAGATCACTTAAGACTTTTCCAGGGACAAAGCGTTCACCAGGGGGCAGAGAGACGTCGAGTGCTGAGAGATCAAGGTCAGGACCAAGAACTTCTTCTCGAGAAAAACCAATTCCGGTTTCATTTCTGATAGGAGGACCTGAGTCTGAAGATGTTATCTTTTTTCTTTACAACAGGCCTTCTTCATTGAACTGGATGAGGAGGAGGGATATCAACGGCTGATGTAACCAAGTCGATCTGCCTGTTCAGAACTTTTTCGACAAAGGTTTTGAAGTTTGAACGTGACCGCTGAATGACTATCCGCATCTCCAACCATTCAGAGAAACCGTACTTGGCAATTGAAGAAGGGTAGATGGTTTCCTTTTGACCATGTTCTCTGATGAGGTCGATGTCAACGACTGGAACGTCTATGGACATCTTTCCTCTGATGTTCACCTTGTTTATTCTGGACCCTTGATATCGATAGTGCAGTCTTTCTTTGCACCATTCCAATGTAGAGTCTGAGACCTTGGTTTTCTTCTCGATGATCTTTGTGGCGTCCTTCCACAGTTGTCGTTGAACAGAGATAGGAGTCTTCTTCAGTTCAGGGTCTTTCACCGATTGTTGGACGAGCTCAATAGCATAAGCTTTATCTTTTTCTTCAGCGTTCTTTCGATCGGCGAGGAGTTTCTCAGCTTTGAGGTGTTCAGCGACTTCCTTGTTGGTTATTTTGAATCGAGGAGCACGGAAGATTCGTTAATCCTCAAGTTGTTTGATCATAGCTGCTCTCTTTGCCAGCTCTTCTTCACTTAGTTGTTGAGGAACCAAGGAAGGTCTATTTTTGTGAGAGAGCAGTTCTTTTTCTTGTTCATCAGTCTCAGCAAAGTCTAAGACCGGGATTATTTCTTCAGCGCTCGGGGCTGGGATTATTATAGTTGTAGCAGTGGGAGATTCAACTTGACCCTTTAGCAGGGGAGAGGACTAGCTGAAACACAACGATCATATAGATTAGATCATTTGGGAGAAGGAGATAGAGAAAGAGTGAGGTTTAAGTGTATAGAGGTTTATGGAGAGTAGAACTGAGGTTGAGAAGGGATAGAGGAGGGATACAGTGTAAGGGAAGAAAATATATGTTACCTGACAAACCAGCATTCTAAGTAAGATAGTCAGATTGTCTTCAGCAACGACGCCTTTATTTTTGCCCTTGTTGGCTTCAGTCGCTGCAGGCTTTTTGGTGGTCCCCTCCCCTGATGATTCTTTAATAACTACCCCTTTTAGAGCAGGGGTCCTTTTGGTGAAGGAGAAGTCGAGATCATCATTGTCGTCATCATCATCTTTAGGTGATGCTGATGGTTCGTCATCATGAAGTTCGAGATCTTCTTCTTCTTCTTCTTCTTCTTCAGCTTCGTCTTCGGAAGGGACAAAAACTTCAATTTCCAGTTCTTCATCGAGTTGCTCCCCCTCAGAATCAGTGTTATGTTGGGAGAACTCGGTTCCCTCAGGGTTTTCAACTCCCTGAGGTTTATCAACAGCTTCAGCAGCTTCAGAGATAATACCCTCCCCCTCAGAGTTATGGGGAAGGTTTTCTTGATTCTTCTCCCTCTCTTCCTCATGACGGATGGGGGAGGTAACAATTTCAGCAGCAGCAGCACCAGCATCCCTTGGGTCACTATCTTCTAGGCCAGTGATCCCAATAGCAGTTTCAATCGCTGCCATTCTGTCTTCCAGGCTAGAAATAGCAGGGTTGATTCTTTCAAGATGTTCCCGATCAACCTGAGTGAAATGTGAAGGAGGACATGTTCGAGCGTTCAGGCGATCCAGGATTTGCTGCAGGAGATTTTTTGCAGTGCGCACCTCTGTCTTCAAAGTAGACACCTCTCCTTGAAGATTTCCAACCGATGTCTTCAGCGATGTGACTTCGCTGGACAGGGTGGTGAAGTTATTGGATAGGGTGTTGTTGGTAGTGTTCAAGGTGTTGATGGAGGTGGAGTTGTTAGCGAGCATTTGAGCAACGGTAGAGAGAGTACCTTCCAGCTTGTTCAGATTAGCGCTGGAAGCCTTCTCTTTCACCTCAGAGGTGAGCGTCTTTAGATCGTTCCCAGCGTTTGTAACCGCTGAGGAGTTGGAGGAGAGAGTAGTGGTGAGAGATTCCACTTTTGTAGACAAATCCTTGAGGGCGTTGTTGATGTCGCCCAAATTAGGACCTGTAGGAGATAAAAACTTATGAACAAAGGAAAACTCAGAAGTTGGGGATTTTGAGAGAGGAGTGTTTAGGGTGTTATGTATACCTACGGGTTGGTTGACGAAGTCATCGAAATTTCGGTAACCTGAGAATTGTTCGTAGTCGTCTTCCAGAGATGCACGTGTAGAGGTGCCCGCAAGTCCTTTATTTTGATCCATCAGCCGTTGTAGATCTGCAGCCGATGCGTCATTCAGTTGAATGACATTTGTTGTAGAGAAGGGGGGAAATAGAGGTGGAGTGACCAAAGAAAATGAGGGAGGAATAATAGTTGAGAAGAGGGATTGGGTAGCAGATTCAGTGTTGGCTCCGCTGAGGAATACTTCCATGGTACTTAGAGGTACTGAAGGAGGGGGGTTCAGTTCCAAGACAACTTCAGCGTTTAGAGACGTTGGAGTGGGTGTAGAAGGGGTTTGTTCAGCATCTGTGGCGGAGCGCACCACGGAACTTTCCAGCGTCTTCTGTGGAGAGATAGACGTGGAGTCTTCAACCTGGAAAGGCTTAGGGGGTTGCTCCTTGGAGGTCTTCTTGGGCTTATGGGCGCCAAGTTAGGATTCAGAGTGTTTCCTTTTTCGAGAATGGGTGGATGGTGCAGCCTGGGTACCAGCGGTTGGGATTACCGCTGCCGAAGTGGTAGTGGTCATTTTGCCGAGTTCCTTCGACATGGTTCTCTCAAGCGCCCTAGTATACTCTACTTGTTCACCTGTGTCGGTTTGAGGTACGGCAGAAGTAGAAGAAGAATGAGGTCTGAGAAGAGGTAAGAGAGTAGAGAGACGTACCTCATTTTCCACTGGCTTGAAGTCGAGGATATTGGGGCCGACCTGGGATAACTTCAGGTCTCCCACCTTAGGGTATGAATCCCCAAGTCCTTGTCGGAAGAGAGCACTGAGAAAGCGGGGATAAGGAACATTCAGTGGTCGCTTCTTCTCTTCGACTCTGAGTACCATGTCTTCGAAGATGATCTTGGCCCAGTCAATGTAGAGTCCCTTCATCAGCGCATACCCCATAGCCTGTTGGGGTTGTGAGACTTGGTCAGTTGACCCAACTTTGGCAGTCATGCAGCTGATAAGATGTGCAAAGATGAAGTTCATCTCGCTTGGCATTTTGGATTTGAGGACTTGTGTGAGCTTCTTCTCAGGGAGTTTATCTCTCCCTGTGTTCCAGCTGTAGTTCATTGCATCCAGAAATGCAATGATTGCAACTCTATCAGCCTCTTTCTTGACATCAGACAGAGGATCGAAACATCTGTCCTTTGAGCTTCCAGGGAGGTTTAAGGCAGACCTGATAGCCCCAGGATTGATTTTGGCTTCACCATGTTCAGTGTCAAAGAGAATGACATCGATCATCTTTTTAGGGTCTTTGGTGGAGGGAATCTGAGCTCTTCTGGAAGTATACCAGAACTGAGCAAGGAGGTTCTTATGAGCAGGAGGTTTCACGGTCAGTGTTGTCACCAGAGGACATGTCTTCAGGAAATTTGCAGCATCATTTAGATGAGTGATGTTTTTCGTTGGGGGGAAGTCGAATAGGGCGTATGGGTTGTTTCCTTGGAATGTGACCTGTTCCATTGTGAAGTTCACATTTGGAGCCTTGACAAGTTCAGTCTTGTCATAGGTAGTAGGAGAATGAGTAGCATCAGTGGTTGCCATTTCTTTGATGTTTGAAGAAGATGAAGATGAACAGTTTCTGAGAAATAAGTTCAAATGCAACAGTGTGTTCTTCCTTGAGAGAGAGTAAGTTCGCGTAAAAGGTAAAAATATAAACTCGAAGGGTTTATATAGTGAGAGTAGAGAGGGAACAACTATGAGCGGGAAACGTTTTTCATGATGACACGGACACGTCCCTTGAATTTGATTGGACAAGGAAACGAAACGGGCGAACGTGTCAGAGAAAAGTCGTGCCATGGTCTATCCGTTGTGATGATGTCACAAACGTCCTTTCACATTTTAGGATGTCTCTGAGGATTTTAAAACTCAGGGACATTTTTAAAACATGAAGCACTGATTAGAAATATCAGTGATAGTTTTTAGAATTTCAAAATATCACTAAAAGGAAGAGATATTCAGCGATGTGATTTGTTTTGAAATTTTGCATTTTTATGCGAACGACAGCGAGTAAGAAAGAACATACCTTGATATCAGCGAATCAATTTTGTTCAAGATAGGGTGATTAATAGAGTTATACAAATTCATTGTATTACTGATCAAATGTGAACCGCTGGAGATTTTACTCTTCTAGGTTCAGCATTCCAATCTCGCTGATGAGAAAGTTGAATCTTGTCTCATCAAGAGGTTTGGTGAAAAGATCAGCTAACTGAAAGTCAGTTGGGATAAAATGAAGTTCTATATCACCATTCATCACATGATCTCTGATAAAATGATACCTGATTTCGATGTGTTTGGTCTTTGAGTGTAGCACTGGATTGTTTGCTATGGCGATGACAATAGTGATGTCGCAATAGATTGGAATTTCGGAGAGCTGAAGGTCATAGTCCAGTAGTTGATTTCTCATCCACAAGACCTGAGAACAACAGTTTCCAGCAGCTACGTACTCAGCTTCAGCGGTTGAGGTGGACACTGAGTTTTGCTTTTTACTTGTCCAACTCACTAGCTTTCCACCCAGGAGCTGACAGCCTCTTGTGGTGCTTTTCCAATCCAGTTTGCAACCTGCAAAATCACTATTTGAATAGGCGATTAGATCGAACCCTGAGTCTTTGGGATACCAAAGACCTAGGTTAGGAGTACCCTTAAGGTATCGAAAAATACGCTTTACAGCGATCAAATGAGATTCCTTAGGTTCAGCTTGATATCGTGCACACAAACAGGTTGCATACATAATATCAGGTCGGCTAGCTGTAAGATACAGAAGAGAGCCGATCATCCCACGGTACGCTGTGACATTAACAGGTTTTCAGAAGGATCCATGTTTAGTGTCAGCGGCGGTGCCATTGGGGTTTTCATAGCTGAGCTTTGAGTTAAACATACTTACCTTGGTGAATGAAAGTACCTTTTTCATTCTGTTTGATTTGAAGACCAAGGAAATATGTTAGTTCACCCATCATACTCATTTTATATTCAGCTTTCATTCTTTCAGCGAAACGAGTACATAAGTCAGGGTTAGTAGAACCAAATATAATGTCATCAACATATATTTGAACAAGAATGACATGACCTTTTACTTTCCTGAAAATAGAGTTTTATCGATTTTACCACGCTCAAATTTTTCAATATGAATATAGTTAGAGAGAGTGTCATACCATGCACGAGGAGCTTGCTTTAAGCCATAAAGTGCCTTATCCAGTTTATAAACATAACTTGGATGCTTAGGATCGGTGAATCCTGGATGTTGTTCTACGTAAACTTCATTCAGCCTTCCATTGAGGAATGCTGATTTAACATCCATCTGATAAACCTTGAAATCTTTGTGTACAGCGTAAGCTAATAATAGACGAATGGCTTCGAGTCTTGCCACTGGGGCAAATGATTCGTCGTAATCTATGCCTTCCTCTTGTCTGTATCCCTGAGCAACAAGACGAGCCTTGTTGCGGGTTACAGTTCCATGTTCATCCAACTTGTTTCGATAGACCCATTTAGTGCCTATCACTGACTTGTCAGATGGACGTGGAACGAGCTTCCAAACTTTGTTTCTTTCAAATTCTGTCAGCTCTTCTTGCATAGCGCTGACCCAGTTTGGATCTCTGAGGGCATCATCTGTTTTCTTTGGTTCAATCAGAGAGATAAAGTTAACAAATAAACAAATATTACATGCACTTCGCCGAGTCTGAACACCAACGTTTGGATCACCAAGAATTTGATCGATGGGATGATTTATAGTCCATCGCTGAGCTGGAGCATAAGTTGTTGACTCGATTTGAACTTCTGGAGGAGCTGAAGAAGAGGCTTCAGAAATTTCAGGTATTTCAGGTAGAAGAGATAGAGGTTCAGATGTTATTTCATTCAATGATTGTTGAGATGTAGATGGTATGTCTGAGGTAGAAGGTTCAGAAGCAGGCATAGTGTTAAAAGGAACAACTGAGACCCATGAGGATTTAGCTTCACTTGTCTGCATGCTTGGGATGATAATAGGATCATCATCTTCAGTGGTATGAGTATGAGATGGAGGGATATGAGCATCTTCTGAATCACCAAGATGAGAAAACATCCATTGATTCAGTTCTTCAGTGTCAGTAGAAGGTCTAGAGTTCGCTGAACGGGATTCGTCAAAAGTGACGTGTATTGTTTCTTCTACAGTTTGTCTTCTTCGATTGAAGACTCTGTAAGCTTTGGAGATAGAAGAATATCCAAGAAATATTCCATCATCAGCCTTGGGATCAAACTTTCCTAGGGCATCCCTGTTGTTCAGTATAAAACACTGACATCTAAAGATTTGAAGAAAGCTAATTGAAGGCTTTCTCCTATGGAAAAGTTCGTAGGCTGTCTTCTTGAATCTTTTGACAATCAACGACATGTTTTGAGTAAAACAAGCAGTGTTGACAGCTTCTGCCCAGAACTGAGTAGGTAGATGAGAATCGCTGAGCATTGAACGTGCAGCTTCAATAATTGTTCTATTTCTTCTTTCAGCGACTCCATTTTGTTGCGGTGTTCTCACTGAGGAAAAGTTGTGAGAAATACCCTTACTTTCGAAGAAGGAATCAAGAGAACTCTTTTTGAATTCAGTCCCATGATCACTTCTTATTGAGCGAACGGTCATATTATTCAGGACTTCCATTTTCCTGACGAAAGAGATGAGTTCTTCAGGGATGTCACTCTTAGAACGGAGAAACATAACCCAGGTATAACGAGAGAATTCATCAACTATGACCAGTGTGTATTTCTTTCCAGTGAGGGATTGTTTGTTAACAGGGCCAAACAAATCCATATGGAGAAGTTGAAGAGGAGATGACACTGAAGAAACTTGTTTAGATTTGAAACTAGCTTTTGTTTGTTTCCCTTTCTCACACGCTGAACATAGAGATTCCTTAGCGTATGAGTGTTGAGGTAGACCAGTGACCAACTCTTTAGAAAAAAGAGTATTCAGTGTCTTGAAGTTTAGGTGAGAGAGCCTCTTATGCCATAGCCAGTTGACATCAGATGAGGCTTTTGAGAAGAAACAGGAGTTCTCAGTGGTTGTCGAGTCCATGTTTATAACATAAACATTTTCCATACGGTATCCGCTGAGAGCTATCTTCTCCTTTTTGTCAGTAACAAAGTAGGATTCTTTAGTGAAAATCACTTTGTTATCCTTGTCACACAGCTGACTGATGCTTAGAAGATTGTGCTTCAGTGATAACGCCACTTTTTGGCGTTATTTTCAGTTCTCAAACCAATGAGATTGGCTTGTATTCAAGTAAAAAGGCGTGTATTTTACGGTTTATCTAGTGATTTATACAGGTTATCTAAAAGGCGGTAATCCTCGAGAAAAGAAGCTAAAAAGAGCCCAAAACGAGCCCAAACGAAGCCTAACGGAAGCCCAAAAGTCAAGCCCAAGACCCGCGACCGAACCAGGACCCGAACTGCGAACCAGAAAACGACCCACGTAGCCAAAATGATACGCGCGACTTACCACGCGACTTACAAGTCGCGTGGCAAGTGACGTAATCCACTGTTTCGCGAATCCCAGCTTTAAATCCGATTTTTAGGTCATTCATTCGGGAGGCAACTTTCACACGACGGCCAGGAGCGATTTTGGGCGAATTTTCGGAGTCGTTGAAGCCACGATTGAGAGACGATCAAGGAGACATTCAACACGCGAAGTAGATTTAATCACGGGAGAAGGGAGTTCATTACTACATCTTTCACATTCACCACGATCACGTTAATCATGTTTACATACACTTCCATTATCTTTTCTTTTGTGTTTGAATCCACCACCGACATGAACTAACCGGTTCGTGTTGGGGGTTGGACTGAATTCGGTTTATTAAGCATGTAAACAATTGACTCGATATTTTATCAGTTTTTCCGTTATTAATGAAGCATGTGATTTTGTGTTTAATGCCTTTGAGAGTCTAGCTAGCTTTCAATTGATTTATTATTTTCAGTTGAGTTCGAGAGAATTAACTGTTAAAAAGAACTAGGAATTGCATGCCTAAGACGATAAATCGGTGATAGAGATATATCGAATAAGTCTTAGTCCCAATTGAACCGTTAGGTTGAAATCGAGAGATGAAATCTAGCCGTTTAATATAAATCTGGTGCTTAATGTGTTTTGGAATCCATAAGTTGAGATCGAGAGATTTAACTTGTCCTTTTCAAAATAAAATCTGTTGTTGCTTGAAAGAGAACAACGGTGATCTTAAAAGATTTGGGAATCATTAAAGGGATAAATTGGTAATTGTTTTGAGTCAAGCGTTTGCATGTGGAAAACCTTAGGATTTCTAACCCCCAACTTTCTCTCTATCGAAGTTTCCTAAGTCGTTATTTGTTTCGTTTGTGTTTGAGTTGTAATTTACTTTCTGCAATTAAGTAGTTTAACAATAGCCAACCATCTCTCAATTCGACAGCTCAGTTAATAGCGATTGTAGTAATTGTGATACTTAGTTCCTAGTTCCCGTGGATTCGATACTCGTACTTACCGTGCGTTATTACTTGATTCGACACCGTACACTTGCGGTTAGATTTAGGTGGGGTGATACCTAGCCTTATCAAGTTTTTGGCGCCGTTGCCAGGGAACTAGTTGTAGCTAATAGCACTACCATCTATAAACGCTATTAGATTAGACAAATTTTTTTATTTCGTATTTTATTTCATCGCTTTAAATTTCTAGATTGCTAAGCTTGCTATTTTCTTTTCTGGTGCTAGTGGTTTATGCCAAAGGAAACCCGAGGGAAAGGAATCGAGTCGATCGATCCGGAAATAGAGAGAACTGCACGTCGCCTACGTAAAGAATCGAAAGCTAAAGAGCAATTGAAGATGGGTGACGAGAGACCACCTCGCAATAATCCTCCACCACCTCCGGAGAGGGTACGTATGCGGTCATTTGCCAATCCAAATGTGGCAGCCGCACGTATAGGGATCCAACTACCCACCACCGCGGCTAATTACTTTGAGATCAAGACGAGTACCATCGTCATGGTACAACAGAACCAGTTCGGGGGAGCACCGACTGAAGATCCCCACGCGCATCTACGGGCATTTGAACGGATCTGCAATACGTTCAAGATCAACGGGATGGAAGAGAACGCAATCAAGCTAAGACTTTTCAGTTTTTCCCTAAAGGGTAGAGCTGAAATCTGGATAGAGGGTCTACCATCAGATCTTATCACAACTTGGGTAGACTTGAAAGCTGCTTTCCTCCAAAAATTCTTTCCTCCGAGCAGAACTGCCCAACTAATGGCAGAGATCACCCACTTCGCGCAATGGGACCAAGAAACGTTGTACGAGGCTTGGGAACGTTACAAGGAAATGATCAAGAAATGTCCTCATCATGGCTTGCAAGGTTGGGTCATCATCCAAACCTTCTACAGTGGACTCCACCCGCAATTTAAGAACGACATCACAGCTGCGGCGGGTGGAGCATTAATGGATAAGTCTTATGAGGAAGCGTGTGAGCTGATCGAGAATCTGGCTGAACATAGTTTTACCACTCCACGATCCGATGTTAGAAGAGTAGCAAGTGTGCAGGAAAGTAGTGAGCTGAATGAACTGAAAGCTCAACTAGCCTTTATCACGAATCATCTGAATAGAGGTAATCCGGGAGAACCTGATCAGGTTCAGTTTGTGCAAAACCGGAACCAGTCGAGGAACGATCCTTTCTCGAACACCTATAATGAAGGGTGGAAAAAGCACCCTAATCTTTCACGGGGTCAACCTCAACAACAACCAGGTAATTCGTCTAACTCTTTTAATTCTTTACATACTAACAATGCTTACCGTCCTCCAGGTTTCAACCAAAGGAACGAAGGACCATCCGGAGAGAAGAAGTCGGGACTTGAGGACATGATGATGAACTTCATGACGAAGATGGAAAGCACGGTTGAGGGATTAGCGAGCACAGTGAGTACAGTCAAAGCTGCAACCGATCAGAATAGGGCTTCAATTAAGATTCTCGAGAGGCAAGTGGGGCAGATTAGTGAAGCTCTACAAAACCGACCTCCCGGAACCTTTCCCAGTCAAACCGAAAGGACTAACCGGGAAACATGCAATGCCATTTATCTGAGAAATGGCAAGGAGCTGAATGGAGAGCCATTACGAGAGTCGTCATCAAGGGAGACCGGTCCGAAAGAGAAAGAGATCGAGAGCATTAAAGTGACTGAACTAGAAGCTGATAAAGAGTGTGCAATAAAAGAGAACTCGGAGGGTGAAGAGAGCAAGCAGTGTGAAGAGAACAAGCTAAAGCAACCACCGGTCAAGCCGGAAATTCCGAGAGTGCCATACCCGAATAAACTGAAAGCAAATAAGGATGATGTTAATTTTTCGAAATTTATTGATGTATTTAAAAAACTAACTATTAACATCCCTTTTGCAGATGCCTTAGCACAAATGCCCTCTTACATGAAGTTCATGAAAGAGATCTTATCCAAGAAGAGGGCAATCGACCACCAGTCTACAGTTGCACTTACTGAGGAGTGCAGCGCGATCATTCGAAACAAGCTTCCCCCGAAGCTTAAAGATCCAGGGAGTTTTTCTATCCTATTCAAATTGGGAAGTTTTCTTTTAATAAAGTATTATGTGATTTAGGGGCGAGTATTAACTTAATGCCTCTCTCTATCTTCAGGAAACTCGGATTGGGGGAAGTGAGCCCAACATACATGACGCTGAAGCTCGCAGATAGATCAATCGTGTACCCGTACGGAGTAGTGGAGGATGTGCTGATCAAGGTCGGAAAGTTCTACTTCCCAGTGGACTTTGTGGTGCTGGATATCGATGAAGATGAAGAAGTATCGCTTATTTTGGAGAGATCATTTTTAGCCACGGGCCGAGCGTTGATAGATGTGGATGAAGGAGAGATAACATTTAGAGTCGGTGGCGAAAAGGTAAATTTCAAAATGTTCGAGAAGGTGTGAGGACAAATAGAAGAATCCGCGAAGAATCGCAAGTGTGGGCGATCCAATTCTGCGGACACCGAGCCAAGCTGAGAGCCACACAGTCGTGCCACGACTTTAACTACGGCGCTCGGTGGGAGGCAACCCACCAAGGTTTGCGTTTTCTTCTATTTCCAATTTTGAGTGTGTTTTAATTCAAAAAAAAAGTGAAAAATCGAAAAATGAAAAAGTGAAATAGAGGCTTACGCGACTTGTGCCGCGGCTTACAAGCCGCGTGCCAAGTCGCGGGGCCTTCTGTTTGGTTTTCAGTTTTTTTTGCGTTGTGTGTTTCATTCTTCGTTTTCTTTCGCTCTCTTTTGCTTGTTTAGTTTGTTTTTGCATAGTACCCTTCCCTGCCATCCCCGATGTCTTCCAACTGGGCGTTCCAATCTTTAAGAGGACCCTATGCGTCCGGGCAAACAGGTACGCTCTCAACTTTGTCTATTTAACGAGTGGTGTATGATGTATGGTCTTTATTAGTTAAGCGAGATGCCACAAACCTAAGTTTCACTTAGGTTTGGGGTGCCTCATTTTTCATCATCTACACACTCAACTTTTTTACCCTGTGCAAACCTCGGTTTCACCGAGGTTTGGGGTTGGCTTTTATTGGCAAACCTAGGCCACGGTCTTGGTTTGGGGTGCCCATTTTAGAAATTTTGGGTTTTCTTTTGATGTTATGTAATGCCTTGCCTGCCCTTTGTGATAACTGTAATAACTGCACAATGATTGAGTCGCATTGCCTACGACTTTACTTGCACATTGGGGACAATGTGTGGGTAAGGTTTGGGGTTGCCCAATCGGGCCCAAGTTATGCACATAGATTTCCTGCACTTCTGAGTGTCTAGATCATAATAGCTAAATTTTTTGTTTTGAATGCTTGAGACCAACCATTGTGGGAAGAATCTTGTGATAGTGACGTGACCGTTAGGGAAGGACCGGGAAAGGACATGACTAGGGACATTAGTGGAGACCACCCGATAGTGAGTTTTGAGCCTAAAAGACGTTTTTCATTGCGAGGGATTCATACACCTAATTCTTATACACTTTTTCGAATTCCTTGTCGTGAATGTAGAATGATCTCGCTACATTATTGCATTGAGTAGCAAAGACGAACCTCGGGATATTGGGTAAGGGTATAGTAGACCATATCATGTAGACCTTAAGATATGATTCCAGGCATTATGTGTTTTGTTTTTAACCATTTTAGCTATCGTTCCCTTTCACCCTTTTGTGTGTATCCATAGCCCTTTTGCAACCAAACACGCACCTTATTGGTGTCTAAACCCACCAGTACACCTTTAGCCATAAGCCTTAGCCAACCCTTATCCGAAAGCGTGTAAATCAAAGGCAGTGATGAACTACGAAAGATAGAGCAGAAAAGAATAGAACAGGCCAGTCATGAGAATAAAACGGGTCAATGTAACCCGAGAAATAGAAAAGATAGAAAAGAGGGCCAATGATGCCCCAAACAAATAAAGAGGACCAATGAAGTCCCAACTGAAAAAAAAATACAGTTAGTCAGATAGTATTTATAGCAGCTGAATAAGAGAGTCAAAGCGACTCCAATAGTGACAAAGAGGACCAAATGATAGAGGCTGAAGTAGAGAAGTTCGGAACTGCCAATGATTGACACGCCAAGGATCTTTGAACCATTTTACCCTTCGTTTCTCAGCCATAGCCCTAGCCCCATTACAACCCTTGTAAAGACCTGGATGATCTTTTGGAAGATGTGATTACGGTATACGACCACCCTCATCGATATTCCCTGTCTTGCTACTTGACTCCTTCTGAGATCAAATTTTTGGACAATTGTGCGTCTTTCCTTAGAGTTGTCATGTAATAATTTGAGTATTCTTGTACATAACCTCCTTAAACATGACAACACGAGCGATAACCTAGGTTCGAGTGCAAAGAGAGTATCCCGTGAGGTAGGGTCGAGGCGAAATGTTTTCCCTAGTATGTTTGGACCTAGTCTAACCTGAACGTAATCGGAACAGTCACGAGTTCAACTCCCAATGGAAGGTCATAGATCAAACGAAATAAGAATGAGGCGAGAGTGAGATAGATATTCACGGGTATGGGAAATCACCGATGCATCACTTGGTACCGATTGGGAATTGTGCAGTCATTATTATTTCACTGTGTGCTTTTATTCTATTTTTATCGCTAATTTGCTTGGGGACAAGCAACGCTCGGTTTGGGGTTGTTGATAACGCCACTTTTTGGCGTTATTTTCAGTTCTCAAACCAATGAGATTGGCTTGTATTCAAGTAAAAAGGCGTGTATTTTACGGTTTATCTAGTGATTTATACAGGTTATCTAAAAGGCGGTAATCTTCGAGAAAAGAAGCTAAAAAGAGCCCAAAACGAAGCCTAACGGAAGCCCAAAAGTCAAGCCCAAGACCCGCGACCGAACCAGGACCCGAACCGCGAACCAGAAAACGACCCACGTAGCCAAAATGATACGCGCGACTTACCACGTGACTTACAAGTCGCGTGGCAAGTGGCGTAACCCACTATTTCGCGAATCCCGGCTTTAAATCCGATTTTTAGGTCATTCATTCGGGAGGCAACTTTCACACGACGGCCAGGAGCGATTTTGGGGGAATTTTCGGAGTCGTTGAAGCCACGATTGAGAGCCGATCAAGGAGACATTCAACACGCGAAGTAGATTTAATCACGGGAGAAGGGAGTTCATTACTACATCTTTCACATTCACCACGATCACGTTAATCATGTTTACATACACTTCCATTATCTTTTCTTTTGTGTTTGAATCCACCACCGACATGAACTAACCGGTTCGTGTTGGGGGTTGGAATGAATTCGGTTTATTAAGCATGTAAACAATTGACTCGATATTTTATCAGTTTTTCCGTTATTAATGAAGCATGTGATTTTGTGTTTAATGCCTTTGAGAGTCTAGCTAGCTTTCAATTGATTTATTATTTTCAGTTGAGTTCGAGAGAATTAACTGTTAAAAAGAACTAGGAATTGCATGCCTAAGACGATAAATCGGTGATAGAGATATATCGAATAAGTCTTAGTCCCAATTGAACCGTTAGGTTGAAATCGAGAGATGAAATCTAGCCGTTTAATATAAATCTGGTGCTTAATGTGTTTTGGAATCCATAAGTTGAGATCGAGAGATTTAACTTGTCCTTTTCAAAATAAAATCTGTTGTTGCTTGAAAGAGAACAACGGTGATCTTAAAGGATTTGGGAATCATTAAAGGGATAAATTGGTAATTGTTTTGAGTCAAGCGTTTGCATGTGGAAAACCTTAGGATTTCTAACCCCAAACTTTCTCTCTATCGAAGTTTCCTAAGTCGTTATTTGTTTCGTTTGTGTTTGAGTTGTAATTTACTTTCTGCAATTAAGTAGTTTAACAATAGCCAACCATCTCTCAATTCGACAGCTCAGTTAATAGCGATTGTAGTAATTGTGATACTTAGTTCCTAGTTCCCGTGGATTCGATACTCGTACTTACCGTACGTTATTACTTGATTCGACACCGTACACTTGCGGTTAGATTTAGGTGGGGTGATACCTAGCCTTATCATTCAGTCCTTCAACATATTCAACTCTTCTGAAGGTTGTTGAACCATTAGAGAGTACACCAAACCCTCGGGTATAGCCTTTTCCATTTCCACTGAAGGTCACTGAGGGACCTTTCTCTTCCTTATATTCAGTGAGCAGGTTTTTCTTTCCAGTCATATGTCTAGAGCATCCGCTATCAAGATACCAGATACCCTTCTGAAACTGCAAACAAAGGAAGATTAGTTTGACTTGGGAACCCATTTTACCATGGGCCCACACTTGTCAGTGGTGGTAGAGGAAGCGGAAGGTTCAGCAATCTTCGCAGCATTTGAAGATCCGGCTTCAGGATTAGTCTTCACTTTGGTTAATTTCTTAACCTCAGTGGTTGGTTTCACCTTAACCTAATTTGCACCAGGATTGGTCTTCTTTGCCTTGGGGGCATTGATCTTTACCTTAGCTAACTTTTCAGCTTTGGTGGTTGTGGGGCACATACTAGCAATGTGATCGGTAAGTCCACAGTGATAACATTTCCTGTAGCTAAAAGTAGCTTTAGGACCATTTGCATGCGTAGCCGAGATTTTTAAATGAGCAGGGCCAGCACCAAGTATACCTTTGGCATTGGAAATGGGAGGAACAATCAGTTCTTCAGATTTCTTACCAATAATATCCACTCTGATTCTAGGAGTAGATCGCTGAATGAATCCAGGGATCTTGTTCTTAGAAGTAGAGGGATAAGTCACTGAAGGTTTAGAAACATTCAGCTTAGGTACAAAGGTACCCTTCTGAGGTTTTTGGTTGAAAACTTTTTCTTTACCCTTACCTTTAGAATTTAAGGTAGGTTTTTCCTCAGGGATGGGATTGTTAGAAGAGGAACACTGAGACGAGGAGGTGTCAAGGATAGAGAATACGAACATTCCAAATTTAAGCATGGAACGATCAGTGGTTGGTTCTAGAGAATCAACTTTATAACCAAGACCACTCTTATCACTCAGGGGAATCTGAGACCTTAATATCTCAGTGATCGTTGTTGAGGATTTACACCATTCTTCAACAGTAGCCTTTTCAGCCTTTAGTGCCTCGACTGCATCTTCTCGTTCGATAGGAATGAGTTGATTTATACAGACCTGATCTTTTAAATTTTCTTCTATTTTAAAGAGCTTTTGAATTTCTAAGTGACAATTCTTAAGTTGTTCAGCAAGATCGATATTTAATTTTTCAGCTTTGGTCTTGCCATTCATGGCATCGTATAAATCAACAGTCAAGATATCGACGGTCCGACGTCTTTCGATATCACTAAGAGTTGAAGTTTGAGTATCAGTGAGAGAGTTTGATACCTGAGAGGTGGATGCAGAAGAAGAGGGAATTTCAGTTTGTTCTTCTTCTTCTATTTTGGCCATGAGGCAGAGATTGGCATCATCATCATCTTCAGAGTCAGATGATTCTTCATCAGAAAGAGCCCAGTCATGATCATCAGCGACCATGCCTTTGCCTTTCTTCTTAAAGCTTTTCAACTTTGCATACTTTTCTTTCAGCTTCTTGTACTTGTCATCTCTAGCCCTGGGGTTAGAGGATTTCATGTAGGAAGAAGATGAGGGTTTGAATACTTTCTTAGACCTGCATTCACTAGCAAAGTGTCCTACTTTTTCATAGTTAAAGCAGGTAGCAGTAGCCTTATCAACAGGGGTTGACAATTTTGGCTTATTAGTGAGTGCAAGAGGTTTGTTTCTTCTGAAGTTACTCTTTCTGGTAAATCTCCTGGAAGAATTAGTCAGGAGGGCCATGATAACGCCACTTTTTGGCATTATTTTCAATTCTCAAACCAACGAGATTGGCTTGTATTCAAGTAAAAAGGCGTGTATTTTACGGTTTATCTAGTGAATTATGCAGGTTAGCTAAAAGGCGGCATTTCTCGAGAAAGAAGCTAAAAAGAGCCCAAAACGAGTCAAAACGAAGCCTAACGGAAGCCCAAAAGCCAAGCCCAAGACCCGCGAACCAGAAATCGACCCACACAGCAAAAAGCATACGCGCGACTTAGCCCGCGACTTGCAAGTCGCGTGGCAAGTCGCGTAAGTCACTGTTTGTCGAAAATCAGCTTTATTTTCCGGGGTTTAGGTCATTATTCGATATCATTCTTACGGCAGACGATCGGGAGCAGTTCAGGGGCGACTTTGGGCGATTTTTCGGAGTCCTCGAAGCCACGTTAGAGAGCCGATCACGGATACATTCATCACGGAACGTAGAGACGAACACGAGAGGAGGGAGTTTTCATCACTTTTATCACGATTTCATCTTTCACTATTAATCATGTTTACATACACTATTGCATCCTTTTCTCTTATGTTTGAATCCACCACCGACATGAACTAACCGGTTCGTGTTGGGGGTTGGAATGAATTCGGTTTGTAGCATGTAACGAATTGATTTGAACTTTTTCAGTTTTCCTTAATTAATGAAGCATGTGATTTCGTTCTTAATGCATTTGTGAATTTGGCCAATTTACAATTGATTCATTGTTAGTGATTAAGTTCGCAAGGATTGATTGCTATTTAGAATTAGGAATTGCATGCCTAAAGCCCAAAAAGGTGATAGAGATATACCGAGTAGGCTTTAGTCCCATTTAAACCGTTAGGTTGATATCGAGAGATAAAATCTAGCCAATTTAACATAAATCGAGTACTTAATGTGTTTTGGAACCCATAAGTGAGATCGAGAGATTGAACTTATCCTTTTCAAAATAAAATCCGTTGTTGGTCGAAAGAAAACGACGGTGATCTTAAAAGATTTTGGAATCATTAAGGGGATTAACTGGTAACTGTTTTGAGTCGATTGTTTGCATGTGTATAACCTGAGGATTTCCAACCCTCAACTTTTCTCTCTATCAAAGTTTACAAAGCTGTTCTGTTTGTCTTGTGTTTGATTTGATTTTATTTATTGCAATTAATTAGTTTATAAAACCAATCCTCCAATTTCGACAGTCCAATTAATAGTTCTTATAGTAATTGTGATACTTAGTTCCTAGTTCCCCGTGATTCGATACTCGTACTTTCCAAGTACTATTACTTGACTTCGACCCGTACACTTGCGGTAAGATTCGCGGGGTGTCAAAACCCCGTGTCAGGCCAGAGACTCATCCATTTCTGAAGGATCAGCTTCAGATGAGTCATCAGAGTTAGATTCCAACTCAGTGATAGTAACAGTGGATCGCTGAGTATGCACCAACTCTGAAGAGAGTAAAGCAACAAGTGTGCTTTTGGAATCTTTTACAAGATTCTTCTTAAGATGACACGACTGCTCATGATTGAGCATAGTGCCATATAAGGTAGAAAGGGTCATAGATTTTAGATCCTTTGAGAGCTTGAGACACATTGAATAATTGTCCCAGCTTTCAGGAAGACATTCTAGAAACTTTGTCAGGATCTCAAAGTTAGAATATTCCTTACCAACGGTTTTTAAGTCAACGATTAAACAGTTAAACCGCTGATGAACTTCAGAGAGAGTTTCATTCTTACCACATATGAAGCTTTCGTACTGTCTTACCATGTTGATCTTTCTTGAGTCCTAGACTTCAGATGTACCTTCATATTGAACACAGATTGTGTCCCACATGGCTTTGGAGGTTTTCAGGTTCATGATGGAATGGTAGACTTCGTCAGGAAGAGCCATAGAGATGATGGATCTGGCCTTAGTGTCGATAGCCACCTTCTTCTTGTCTTCATCAGTCCAAGTGTTAGGAGCCCTGGGAATTTCTCTTTCAGGGATTGCAGCTCTAGTAGCAGTGGCAGGAACAGCAGGGTCTAACATAACAGGAATATATGGACCATTTTCGAAGTCCGGAAAATGCAGAACCCAGGTGGACCTTTTCGGAATATACTTAACTTCGGGAACTTTCGTGTGTCTTTGTCGAGGTGTCGATTGGAGAGTGTCCCAATACATTTGAGAGTCGATCCTTGTGGGATGTTTGAGTGACTTATCACTCTCGTGTGTTGGGTGGTTATGTAGGTGTGCGATTTGAGATTAACGTTTTCAAATGAGAAAGATTTAGCGTAGACGCCAGGTGGGTCTTTCTAAACTGAAGCGATCGATACATGAAATTACTACTTGTACCGATATATATTGAGTTGCATGTGTTACGATGTTTTAAATATGCATGATGAAGGTGTGTTATTGTAATTGCGGTTATGTACGGGGTGGGATATGCGATGGCTTATTATGATTATATGGGGGGGTGTCCCATACAGAATATATGAATTTGTTTCATATAATTATTAAGGGCAGGTGTGTGCCGTAACACGTTGTCACAAGTGTGTACGTGACATCAGCATGAGTTGTGTGCTTAAATGACTGATAAAGGTGTATTTGTTTATAAACTCTTATAAACTCATTTTGTGATTATTGTGGCGCGATGTTGGTTTCTAGAGGGATCTCACTAGACCTCATGGTCTAACCCTCGCTTTTCAAAACTAAAACCTTTTTTAGGTAAGCATATAATAGAGGGCTCGTTTAATGGCATGAGCAAGGTGTGAGTTGGAGCCTGCTTAGAGGGAGCCTGTCTGGAGCTGGTAGAATTAGAAGACGTTTTTTTACTATTATTATATAGTTATGTTTCTCAGCTGTAGTTAGGGATATTTCCGCGAACCCAGTTTGTAAATTTTGATAGTGTGATTATGTTGGGCCATTTTGGCGTTTTTAATTAAAGTAGTAGCTTTTGGCATGTTTGTTCGGTGTGGGACGTTACAATAAGGATTGTAAATGAGACGTTTTCAACTAAGTTAAACAATCTTAATCCCGATCGTGGTGGGGATTCTTACTCTTAGATCCATTATTCAGATAACTAGAATCCCGATCAAAAGAACTTTCTAGTTCACTACAAAAAGGATGATCATTGTCAATCTCAAAAATATGATTTTCAATATCAAAATATATAGAATAATTGTCCCCATTACTATCTTTAACTAAAAAAGTATCATCAGAGATGAAATTCCAAATATCCTTGACGCCAAAAAAAAGATCAACATTACTGTAGTTGTCATGACCACCCCAACTTTGAATGTTTTTATCCGTATCATTTCTATTCCGATCTTTACTTTCACCGGCATTTTCAATAGGACCAAGACTGCCCGTTGACTTACCTAACCTACATCTATGTTCGAACTCCAACTTAAATAACATCGAATTGAACCAACATCTTTTCATAGAGTTTTCTTGCTCCATATTTGCTATACACACACTAAGATAGATAGTTATCTAATTATAAAGTTTAAAGTTAAACACAAACTATATATACATATTGTAAAGTCTTACGGTATAACAATCCTAATGTTTGCCCAACAAATAGCAACCCAAACTAGATATATATATATATATATATATATATATATATATATATATATATATGTATATGTATACACACACACACACTAAAATAGATAGTTACCCAATTATAAAGTTTAAAGTTAAACACAAACTATATAGATATTCTAATTATGCAAAATACTTAACGCAAGTCGGCTAAACCTTGATGTCATGTATTGCCCGCTATCCGAACTCGACCGCTTCTTGTGAGTATGATTGAAGAGCTGAAAACCTGTCGGTGGCACGCGTTTTGCTTTCGTCTACAAAGGTTAAATAGTACAAACATGTGTTAATTATAACATATTAAAAATCAAACTACTAAAGTAATGGGTTAATGTTGGTCCCAATGGGGTTATACATGTTTGTAGAGGGGGGGGGGGGGTTTGAATACAAACACATGATTTTTACTTTTCTAAATTGTTTATTGATATGTATCAAACAATTTACAACTTGTTGCGGAACAAGATTAAGGAATAAACCTAATCTAAACAAGCTATGAGAATCACTAAGATTTCTTGCACTAGAAATAAGATAGAGAGAAAATAAGAATACTACGAATAAGATTCTAACACACAGATTAGTAAAGAGAAGGAGATGGCCAAGCTCTTCATTTCTGAAGTAGGGTTTCCTTTATATACTGCATGCATTTAATGCATGTCAGTATAACTTTACACGTGGCAGCTTCAGGTTGGTTGCATGTTTTGACCTTGGTAGACAACCTAGTACCCGCATGATGAACAGTGTAGAATCAGAGTTGGTTGTACGATTCTGGACAAAAGGGATGTCCGTTCTGACATTATCGTACGGAGGCGTGCAAGGGAGGTAAGAAAAAAGTTACTTGTAGAGGAGGCTTCATGATCAGCGTTCGCTGAAGTCTTCTACTTGAAACTTCACGTTGAGTGGACAGGTCTTGGCTTTGCTGATATCCACATCAGTTCATTAGTAGACTTGTCGCTGGTTCTTTGGCTTGATCTTCGACTTCAGCGTAGAACATGGTTGACTTGAAACTTGTCTTCAGGGATCATAAGTAAACAACATATTTTATCAGCGATCATCAGTGAGGCTGAACAGACTCATGGCTCACTGATGAACAGTTCCGCTGAATGTATAAATTAAAGAACAAGATTTCCTATCAGCAGTACTGAAATAGACATAGTACTTATCAGCGATAGTGAAACTCTAATACATATTGTCTACTAGTTACAATTTTCACTAAGTGTTTCTCAGAGTCATTATCAAATCATTAAGGGTTTGGATCAACAGTTAATAATAACATGTTAAGGTACTACCAAACGAGCATATGTCTCTCCAAACGAGATCGATCATGAGGTGTGCTTGGATATTTCGTCATCCATCACCGTAAGTCGGTTCACACGCGACACCACGGAAACAGACTTCCAATGATCGATGTTCCAGTGATCGGTCATCGTGCTCCAGTAACCTAGAGAGATCCAATCGGGAAGAAATATCTTCAACAAGTTTATATCTCGGTTTGGGTTGTTCTTGTCATAGGGATAACCATGTCGGTTAGATAAACCGACAACTCTAGACCTGGCGGAACTCAAATTGTCGTTGTATGCTTTAGCACATTTTCTCTCCCAAATATCTCGCATCTGGGCGTCCAAAGCCGCATCTCATGTGTAGAAGCCTTGTACGGACACAAGTTTAGTTATTTTTAGGTTTAAAATAAAACTACCAAAGATATAATTACTTAAATATGCACTACGAACTTGAAAACGCTTTCGCATACGGTTCCTCACATCCATAGGGATGTGGGACCAAGTGCGCCATGGCCCAATAATAAATATCTGATTTGTCTTCATGATCACTCGATTTGCACCACACCCAAATCCATTAAAGCCCAAAACAGTTCATTAAAACCCAACATAACTAATTAAAGCCCAATTGGGTCCATTTAACAACTATTGGATCCATGAAAGCCCAATTTAATCCATTAAAGTTGAATACGATCCACTAAATTCCAAAACGGTCCATTAACGCTGAACATAACCAATTAAACCCCAATAAGATCCGTTAAAGCCCAGGTGGATTCTTTAAACTCATACATGTGAACCGCTACATATATCAACATATACATATATCTATGTATGTGAACCGCTACATGTGAACCAGATGTATACTTTGTATGTATGTGAAACGATACATATATATATGTGACTCGCTACATTTATGAATATGTTTGCATGTGAACTGCTACATGTAAACTGAATGTATATGTATATGTAGTACGTGTATATGTAGTCTGTATATATGATCTGCTACATATATAAACATATGCATATATGTATATGAACCGCTATATGCATGTGAAACAATACATGTGATTTTCTATATATATGTAATAACCCAGTTTAGTGTGTAAGAAATAAAATAAAGTTTGGTGGCCAAAGTGTGATGAGCAAAAGTTTAGTGTTCAAGGGTGAGTGGTATAAATAAGGGTAAAACCCTAATAACCCTGATTTCATCAAAATCAGTGTGTGTGGCTAAGGGTGCGATTAGTGGGTGCAAAGGATTGGAAACCTCTTGCAAGGGTCATCAGGAAATCAAGGCATTCAAGATTTCAGCGTGTGTGAAGTATTCTCTTCTTCAAGGTAATCATCCTCTCTTATTATGTGTGCTTCCATAGATTTTAGTGATGTCTTTTCATATGAATGCGTTGAATGTGGAATTTAAGAGGAGGGTGTATTAATCTGAGAAAAATCGATTGATTCCTACATTGAAAAGAAATGTAATCACCTTATGCTAATGTCAGAAATAGCGACTAGTGTTGTTTGGGTCTAGAAACCAGATTAAGGTGGGAGATAGGAGAGTGTTGGTTGGGGATCACCATGGGGTATGGGTCGATAAAACCCTATGAGTGCGATAGCCCAGAATGATATCTTTTCCGGAAGAAGTTGAGTCCCGGAAAACGGGATTTATCCGGAGTCCGAACCTTGCGTTGTCCGATAGTTACCGGATCCGGAACATATCCAGAAACCGAATTGTTTTCCGGTAGTGTGGAAGTCCGGAACCATAAGCCGGGATCCGGAAGTGAATCCGGGAGTGGGAAGGTACCGGAATCCGCATAGGGAGTCCGGGAAGCAGATTCGGATCTAGAACTCCCTGTATCTGGTACTTTGTTTTTGGGGGTCTTTTAGAAAGGAGTTTAGGGAGGGTCGATATGCTACGTGAGTAATCGAGTGACCTGTTTTCTCTCGTGTGATTTGGGTGAAATGTAGGTGCGGGTAGAGCATAACGGTTTCAAGTAAGATCAATTTGCGTGGACTTCAGGTGAGTCTTTCTAACTGAAAATGTGTTGATTTATGTATTACTTAAAACACATGAGATATGATGAAACTGCATGATTTATCCTTTATATGAAACTGCATGTTTACTTTGTTTGAGAAAGTTAAGATATTATGTATGCATACATTTGGAAGTGGGCATGTTTTGGCTAAGTCGGGGGGTGTGGCCCACCAGTGCTCATACCGGGGGGGTGTCCCGTTTTTGCCATGGGAGGTGTGACCCAATACGACAATGTGTGACTGACACGTTGTCACGGGTATGCGTGACTTCAGTGTGCCATGTACATGGGTAGTTCTTGCGTGTGAAAGTTTAAATGTTTTAAAGATGCGAAGAGTTTATAAATGCTTATAAATTGTTTAAAATGTTTTATGTGATGCAAATGTTTGTTTCTAGAGGGAACTCACTAGACCGCATGGTCTAAACCCTCGCATTTCCAAAACACTAAACCATTTTCAGGTAAGCACTTAGTAGAAGGTTTTAGTAAGGGCAGAGAGAAAGCGCGAGCGTGAAGCCTTGGGCTAGAAGGACGCCGTGATATTTTAGCATATCAAGCATAGTCTTTAAAAATCTCAGTTGTGTAATAGATTGTTTTCGCAAACCTTATGTTGTAGTCACATATTTGAGATGGTATTTTGAGGCCGCTTCGGCAAGTTATTTATTTTAATATCGTTATGCTTTATTGGTTGAGTTGGTTGTTACAATATATGAACACAAACATATATGTATGCATGCGAGCTGTAATAACCGTGTTCTGTTTGAGTTTAAAGATTTATTTTTGGAGTGAAAAGTGTGAAGTCTAAAGATTTGAGGGTCTGATTTGTAAATTAATGGAAGGTATTTAAACAACAAGTCAGCTCAAAACCCTAGGAGAAATTCTTGGTGTGTGTGTGGCGGCTTAGGGAGAAAGAACAGTGAAAGGAGAAATTAAATTCCATTGCGATTAGAGAAGGAAAAGATTCATCAAATTGGAAGAAGAAGTGAGAGATTGAACCTGATCCTACATTGATTCATTTAGGTAATCTCATCTTTTAATCCATGTTCTTGTTTACTTTGTGAAGGTCAGAATAAATAAATTTTAGTTAATGAGTTTTGGTGTATACAAGAATCAACCGACTGTAAGTATGCAAAAATAAGATTAAGTGGGTTAGAAGAGTTAGAATAATCATTTTTGTTTGAGAATGGACTTATTAATCGATTTGAATGGATTAATTTCAGTACTATTGTTAATCAGTATCGTATCGTCGAGAGTCCGGAATTCTGAGTCCGGAAGTGGAGATC
The DNA here is from genome assembly GCA_033807775.1 of Saussurea involucrata. Classification (NCBI taxonomy): domain Eukaryota; kingdom Viridiplantae; phylum Streptophyta; class Magnoliopsida; order Asterales; family Asteraceae; genus Saussurea; species Saussurea involucrata. The sequence continues at coordinate 64,747,257 of CM066316.1, forward strand.
TGGTATTGTTGTCCGGAACCGTATAGATCCGGAATTAGATTAATTATTAAGATCCGAAGTGTGAATTAAAACTGCATCCGAAATCTGTGTGGGCCGAATAAGGGATCCGGAACCCATGTATTTAATGGATCCGGAACCCATGTATTTAATGGATCCGGAAGTGTGACTAAAAGAGGATCCGGAATCTGTTTGTGAAATGATCCGGAATTGATTTATTAATAGGACCCGGAAGTTATTTTAAAAGTGTTTCGGTGTTGGGTCGTGATCCGATATTAATTTAATTGGATCCGGAAATTAGTGGTTGAGCCGATTGTATCTGGAACCCGGGTATTTTCGGTTGAGACTTTTCGAGGTAGTAAAATTCAGTAAAACCCAGTGTGTCTTACTTGGTATGTGTGTGGGTTTAAATTGTAGGTGCGAGTAGAGATGATCGGTGCGAGTGTGAATTTCTAATCAGGACTCCAGGTGAGTCTTTCTAAACCTAAATTTTATACAAGTGTGGTTGATGGTTATTATTTAAGTGTGTGTTTTTCAACTGCTTTTATTGCAAAACGAAGAGTGAGTGTGTGGCATGGTTATTATCTAACTGTGTGCTTTTCAATTGCCTTTACTTCAAAACGAAAAGTAACTGTGTGACAATATGTGTGATTTAAATGTGTGTGAACATGCTCTGGCTTTGGTGTGAAATGGGGGTGTGTCCCATAATAATTATATATGAATTTGTTTCATATATGGGCGGTGTGTGCCCTATTGCGCTGTCACGGTGTGTGTGACTATGGCGTGTATGCTCTATTGCGCTGTCATGGTGTGTGTGACTATAGCGTGTGCCAGTAGCATGTGTCAATGTGTGCATATCATTTTAAGTGTGCTTGTTATGATTTGTATAAACTCTTTCATAACTGATTTATAAATTGCGATATTTATGGTGTGACTTGGTGTGGAGGGAACTCACTAGACCTCATGGTCTAACCCTCGCTTTTCAAAACTAAAACCTTTTCAGGTAAGCAGGTAGTCGAAAGTTTGCTTAGAAGTTTGGCAAGGCGTGAGGCGGAGGTTGCATATAGAAGGATTAGAAGGCTTTCCTTTTATTTTTGTAGTTATGATCTCAGCTGTAGTTAGGGTTATTTCCGCAAACCCAGTTTGTAATCTGGATAGTGTGTTTACGTTGAGCCATTTTTGGCGTTTGAAATTAAAGATGTAACTTCTAGCAAGATAGTTTGGTATGGGTTGTTACAGTTGGTATCAGAGCATTAGTTTAAGGGATTTAGGTGACCGGATGGGCCTAAACTTAAACTGTGGAGTAGGATGGCACAGCTGAGATATAGGAAGCCTTTAGGGAAGACCTTAATCACTGAGAAATTAGGACGAAGGTAGTGAGGACTCTCATGTAAAGTAAATTCAAATCATATCTGGCCAATGTCATTATGAATTTACAGGTGCATGGGTGTGCTTGATTACCGTTGTTCTGAGTTTGATAGTGTGTGGAGTGTGGTGGATTGAGTGTGAAGAATAATAGTAGTGTGTGGAGTGTGGTGATTAGTGTGTGGAGAGTAACAGTAGTGTGTGAAGTCCTAACCTTGTCATGATGGCAACGGTTTAGCGTGTTGTGCAGATTATTCTTGTGCGATTGATGACACTATCTAGAAGGGTGTTGTTTGAATGTGTGGGATGAGTGTCCATGTGAAGTAAAATCTTTAGGGTTCTTCAAGGAATAGTTGATTGGAGGTGAGCTCCTAATCCCTAATGGATCCTTGTTCTGGGAGTTCCCGATGTCGGTGGATTGAGATCCTGAGAGTTTTTAACTCAAGGACCGGTTAGTAGAGATGTGCTTTCTTACACTTTAGTCAGTGGAAGAGTGACAAGGGTGGTTGAAGAATGATAGATGTATGATTTAGTAACACTAGTGTTGGTTAACCAATTTGGGATCGAGGTGAAGCCGTGTATTTCACAAATTAGTAGTCAGGCGGTAACTGTGAGGTTGGAGCATCCAAGTGTTTGGGGTTGTGTGGATAAGATGGCGGTAACTTATAATTAGTGAGCACGCGAGACATGGTGGTAATGAGTTGTTGTTAGGTTAAGTGATGGACAAGTGTGGATATGGGGTGAGCGTAAGTGGAGATCTTTGCTCGGGATTTGCTTATAAGTTGTTCAAATGTGGCAAACTTATGTGTGGAGAGGCATGGATGTCTAAGTGGTGTGTGGTATTGTTATGCGAGAATAAAAGGGATGGAGTGGCAGTTGGTGGCTAGCTAAGAAGGAAATTGTGTGCTCCTGGATTTGTTAGTTTATGATGTTTCGTAGTAGATACGAAAACTTTGAGAATGATGAGCTAATCCTTGTGTGTAAAGGAAATGCAAACGAGTGACTTAATATCGTTTGAGAAATGAGAAGTGTGTGGTCGCTTCGAGCATTGAGTGTTATTTCGGATTGACTTGGTAGAATTTCTCGTACGAGATGAGGTGAAACTGTTGGTTACGCATAGTAATCATTGAAAATGTGGGTATGAAGTGGCCATGTTGGGCGAGAAATATTCCATACTAGCCTGAGGTAGTTGGGAATATAGGTTGGAATAAGTGAGTAAACGGGGAGTAGAAAGTGTGGCAAGTGGCACTGAAGGTGGGAAGCAATGTTTTCAGAACGACATCGTCGGGTGCATGAATCTCTAGTGGAAGTATAAGAAAGAGGAATTGTGTGTATGTGATTGGTTTAAGCGTTGAGGAAAACTAGCTTGTGTGATTGGCCAAGAGTGTGCACCTTCTAGTGAGCCGTTCTTTGAAAGCGCGTTTTATGCTCGAGAAGAAGGGGAAGAAAGTAGTCGAACGTAGTGCTCGGGGTGAAGGACCATTGGTCTGGACTTGGTAGTAGTATGGGAGTGGCATTGTAGTAAAGCGTGTGAATTGATTGTTATCAATGGATTGTAGTCAGATTAATTAATGTGAGAAAGTGTTACTTGCCTTGGACGTATTCTGTGTTGGGAAAGAGATCATTTATGGTGTGATGTAGGTATACATCGTAGAGAAGAAATGTTGTTTAGAATGTTATGAGTCGTTTTGAAGTAGATCTTCGTGAGTTCGAAGAGGATGAGTGATTACTTTTGAGAAAGACTCCCGGTTCTGGCGCCCAGTTGTAGAAATCGTGAGGTAAATCAGTTCGAATGTAAAGGAAGGATAGTGTCGAAATCTTGAAAGTAACAATGGAGCTCTAACTTCTTAGTCGAGCTTTTTAATGGCAGGATCAATGAAATAAGACATCAGTAGAGGATTGAAAAAAAACGTGTAGAAGTAGAATGTGAAGTGATTGGTCAAGATGGAAATAGTATGAAATGGTCAAGTACGTGGGCCCATAACCCATAGGTCGAAAGTAGAGTGTAAATGACAAGTTGTGTAAGTAAAACAGTCGACCTTGTTTGAGTGAGTAGCCTTCAAGTGCAAGTAGAGTTTCATGCATTGCATTCATATATGTGTTACACGAACTTTTCCCGATTTAAGTGAATATGTAGATTGAAAATTTTAAACGAAAGTGAGTCAGCGTGTACAAGCGTACGTTTAAAGAAAAGGCCATTTCATCTACGTCGCACAATGAGATTTGAGCTTGACGATTTGCAAAATATTTCACACTTTTTCATGATAAGTTAAAATCGTTGCAAAAGACAAGAAAATGTTTACCCACAAAACGTTTATAACCAAAATGAGTACTGACATGTTGATGTCATAAAAATGAGTGTAAGAGTCGACTGGTTTATTTCCGTGTCGGTAATTCCTTTCAGAATTTTGTTGTACAGAGGATTTTCATTCAATATGTCACTGTCGTGACAACGTCGTTTTGGTCGCGAAAGATTGAGTTTTACTGAAAGGGGTGCGTGCGAACGATTCTCGAGATCGTTGCACAGGGCATTGGAGATATGGGAATGTCGGGGTCATGTGTACCCAAGTTGTTTCCAAGTGTTGTTCTTTAAAATGATAAAAGCACGAAATGATTTTTGTTTTTTATCGTGTTGTCATGCATGAAGGCTATGAACTCACTAGGCCGTAGAGTATCACCATTTAAACTAAGGAAGAACTCCAAGAGTGGAGAGACATTGGACAAATCAGGGGAGAATGTTTGTGGTTTTGATATTTGTGTTCAAGAGGAGAGGTGAACAGTGAAAGAGTCGGAAATAGACCTTGGAGTCGATTGTACGAGGGTCTGTACCCTCGTTCGGTGACTGGAAATACAGTTGCCGAGGGACGATGGTGTCCGGAGGAAGGACTAGGAGTCAGCAAGGTGTTGGTTATGCAACTCGTTATAAGTAGTGTTGTAAGGCAGAAATGGCATGTCCATAGCGATGGATATGAGTTTTGAGGTGAGCTTGTAATATTGATGATTATAGGAGTAAGTCTTGAAATGAGGGAGACGGATTATGAAGTTGATTATGATATGCTGGAGGGATTAGGTTCCGTAAGGAACCCATGTTAAAGAATAGGTTAAGAAAGTATTAACAAGTTGACTATTGATGTTGAAGTAGGCAGTTGTGTATGGTGGTTGAGGCCGAAGACTTGAACCAGAAGGTTGAACGTTGATAGAGCACCTTGTAGGGATGTTAAGATGGTGAGAGACTGCTGTTTTGGATAAATGTTCTACTTACGAGGTATGGAGGGTTCATAGAAGGATATGGTATGTAGCACGAACGAAGCGGGTGTGTAGATTATATCGATCAGTGAGGGAATGTGCCCTGTCTACGTAAGGGCTCGGATTGTAAAGAGCTAGCAAGAACGATATGTTTAAACAATTGGAAACTCGTGGTTTATAGTTCAACTAGAGTTGGAGAGGGACAAAGTCGTAAGATAGACTTGATTTTGTATGCGGGAGAATATGAAGGAAAGTTTGAATTATGTATGAATGACCATGAGAGACCTGGTATGCAGTGTGATGTTAGGGGTAGAGGATGTACAATTGAGTAGTGACTTCAATTGCCAAAATAAATGTGCCAGCCAGTGTTGTAGTAATGTGATGATAGAAAGAGAAAGCATCAGATGGAAATCTGTTGGGGATTTCGAATGAGGAGCGATTTGTTAATCAAGTTGTGGGAGCACGTGGTTTGTCAGTTGGAATTGTAGAACGGCTATTATCGGAATAGAATGACGGGCGGTAGTGGATGGTTACCCAAGTAAGAAACCAAGTGTTTTTGGTTGTGTGAGTCGCTAAGTAAGTATATTTGGAATCATTAGAAGCTTAAAACATATGTTGGATGGGTTGATCGAAAACGTGGTGTAGTAGATGCTAAATCTTTAAAGAATGTGAGTAGTCTCTTATGTATGAAAGAATTATCCGAGAAAGTAATGGTGAAAGATTGGAGAAGATGTATTAACTTCGAGCACTGGTGTCATGTCGAGATGACTTGGTTGAATGCCTTAAGTAAAGTTTTGGAACAACCGTTTGGTTATGTATAGTAATGAGAAAGTGTTATCAACATGTGGAAAGGTCGAAAGAGAGGGGCAAGTAATTTTTGGTGGGTGGTGCTCCACGCTATCGTGGGGAGGTGAATATCGTATGTCGGGATAAGTAAGTAAATTGGAAGTAGTAAGCTTGACAGTAATACCAAGGGTGCAGTGGTGCGTAGATTGTCATCGATAAGTGTGCGAACTCCTGGAAAGAGTATCGAGGAAGGGGATTTGTGTATGCTCTCTGCGGGAAAGAAGTGGAAAGGGGCAGTTGAATGAGTTGAGTTGTTGTTGTTGTGAGAAATGTTCAAACGAACTAGTCATTCAGTGATAGACTATTGAGAATAATTTTGTGTGACCATGACTACTCCTCCTAGTTGAGTGAGGGTAACCGAAGTTATGTTATATGACTAGACACTTGTGGCAAGTAGTGAGAAATCGATGGGTTTTCAGGATTAGATAAACTCAGATAAGTGAACACTTCAATGAGGGAGCATGGAGGTTTCCTGCTTTAGTTACGAATAAGTGTGGGTGATAAAGTGGTGAGAACGTATGAAATGGCCGATGAGCGGTAGCCGATTTGTTCTGAAGAAAAGTGAGGTAGATTATGTTTCGAAGATCCGTCGAAGTTTTGGAGAGTGGATAGATAGTGTGTGAACTTGGAGTGTCCGATGAGATTGTAGAAGAATTCTTAGTGCGATGCACGTCTATATTTTGGAGAGCAAATAAACGAAGTTGAGATGGTGGCGACCTCGCAAGAAATACTGGTGAGAATGAGTTGATTTTCTCCATCAATGAACGAGTTAGAGCCGAGGCTTACAAGTTAGACTTGTCAGATGAATTGAAAGAAGTTCATCCAACGTTCCATGTCCCGAATCTAAAGAAGTATTTGGCAGAAGCAGTTGTGGCTGTTCCCTTAGTGGATATCAACATTGGGGAGAAGTTGACTTATGTCAACGAACCGATAGAAATCGCGGACAATAAGGTTCGCAACGCGAGGAACAAGGAAGTTCGATTAGTAAAGGAACAGTGGAGATATCAAAAAGAACGAGAGGCAACTTGAGAGGTAGAGGCGGATATAAGGTCCAAGTACCCACATCTTTTCAGCAATGGAATTCCGGGGACGAAATTCTTTTGAGGGGGGAGTGTTGTAATAACCAAGATTTCTTTCAAGTGAAAAGAATAAGTTTTGTAGGAAATTGTTGAGAAGTTGAAAGTCTAAGGGCTAAAATGTATTTTTGGTAAAAGATATAATAATCTTATAGTGAGCTCAAAACCCTAGAAAATAAAATCAGTGTATAATTGTGGGTGGCGGCTGAGAGAAAGAGAGAGAGCAGATAAAGGGTCGCTCCTATTACAATTGGAGAAGAAAGCTTAGCGGTCATCAAATGTCGAAGAGGAAAGAGTATGGAATTTTGATTCTACAGCAATACTTAGCAGGTAATCTCAAACCCCAATATCCAATTTAGAATTCTGTCTGTTTGATTTGGGTTGTTTATGGGATTCTTTATTTTAGAGTTAAAGGGGATGTTTAAAAGGGAATTAAGCGTGTATGATAGAGTTAAATTTATGGTAGAAGAGAAAGAGTTTGTTTGATCGTTGTAATGGATAAATTTTCAGTGTTTGATTTCGAGATGCTGAGTTTTAATAAGGTGTTCCGGAACTAAGTAATGTGTTCCGGAATTATTTTATAATTGACAAAAACCGGAACTTAACAAAATTGGATCCGGAATCGTATTGTCCAAAAGAGGATCCGGAATGTGAGAACTAGATCCGGAACTTCACCCATAGCAAGATCCGGAATTGGGTAAGGGGAAGCGGATCCGGAATGGTGATGAAAGGTTTTGAAATCTATAACCATGGTTAGAATCATAACCAACCAAATGGTAAAAAAAATAAAGTTCAAAATTAAAAGTGATACCAATGACGATGACTTGGAACCATGAGAGATTGATTATTCCTTAAATCTTGAAGTAAGGTTGATTTTTATCATTCCATATTGGTGGGAATATGATAGTTTGAAATAAGATGATAGGTATTAAAAGAGGGATGGATGGTTTGAAATCTATAACCATGGTTGGAATCAAAACAAATATAAAAGGGTGATAGAAGGTTTTGTAATATATAACCATGGTTGAATCATAACCAACCAAATGGTATAAAAAATATTGTGCAAGATAAAAAATGAAATCTAGAATGAGCACATGGAACCATGAGGTTTGATTATTTCTTAAATCTTAAGCCAAGGTTGAGTATTTATCATCCCACATTGGTGGGAATATGATAGTTTGGAAGAAGATGATATGTATTAAAAGAGAGATAGATGATTTGAAATCTGCAACCATTGTTGGATTCAAAACCAACAAAATGGTTAAAATTATAGTGCATGGTTAAAATTATAGTGCAAAATTAAAATAAAAACCAACAATGATGACTTGGGACTATGAGGTTTGAGTATTTCTCAAACTTTTTAATAAGGTTGAGATTTATCATCTCCCTTTGTTGGTAATACGATTGTTTGAAATAAAATGATGGGTATAAAATTAGGGATGTAAGTTTTTGAAATCTATTACAATGGATGAAATCAAAACCAACCAAATGAAAAAATTGTAGTGCAAGATTAAAAAAGAAACCAAGAATGGTGATTTGACAAAAAGAGGTTTGAGTATCCCTCGAATCTTAAAATAAGGTTAAATTTTATCATCCCACATTGGTGGACAGATAATTGTTTGGAAGAAGTGATGGATAAAAATACAGGGATACAAGGTTTTGAAATTTATAACAATGGTTGGAATCAAAACTATTCAAATGGAAAATGTTATAGTGCAAATTTAAAGGAGAAACCAGATATATGACTTCAACCATTTGGTTTGAGTATTCCTTAAATCTTAAAATAAGGCTAAGTTTGTTCATCTTACATTGATGGACAAATAATAGTTTGGAAGAAGAAGATGGGTATATAAAAGGGTGATGAAAGGTCTTGAAATCTATAAACATGCTAAACACATGTTACATTGGCAATTCATAGACGTTTAATCATATATGATTAAACACAAGCACATGACGTGTAATCATATATGATATCATACTTCTCGCAATCTCGCATAATATTTAACTTATGATCCTTCCTCTCTCTCTCTCTCTATATATATATATATATATATATATATATATATATTAGTTGATGAATTATGTTTCATTTTAACTCATTTCATTGTCTTTAAAAATATACTATCGCCCTCGTGCAACGCACGGGCCCAACACTAGTATATATTAAAACAAAAACCATGGGTGATGACGTGGAGCCTTCTAAAGCTTAGAATCATCTCTATCTTTTTTCTCAATTTTTTGATTTTTTAAATGTTGAATATGTAAATGACGTTTCCACCCCCGTATGTTAAAAACATAAAACTCATTGACATAGGGTTATTTTGGTAATTTAAAAAAATTTAACTTCCTAAACCTTTCATCTTCATTCTTAAAGATAAAACCACTAAATCTTTCCATCTTCATTCTTTAAGGTAAAACCTCCAAAACCTTTCATGTGATCATCCATTATGAATTGTCCATTAAGAAATGTCTTTTTCCTCCTCTCAACCACTTGATGTATTCTTCATTTCTAAAATCATTATTATTCAACAAATTGTTTTCAAGGTAAACTGTTTTTCTTCTTCTCTGTCACTTGATTTGTTCTTTCATTTCACAAATTATTATTCTTCAACAAAATCGTTTGTAGGTAAACTTCTCTTCTCTCTTTCCATCGCTTGATTTGTATATATATATTAAAACAAAAACCATGGGTGATGACGTGGAGCCTCCTAAAGCTTAGAATCTTCTCTATCTTTTTTCTCAATTTTTTGATTTTTTTAAATGTTGAATATGTAAAAGACGTTTCCACCCTCGTATGTTAAAAACATAAAACTCATTGACATAGGGTTATTTTGGTAATTTAGAAAAATTTAACTTCCTAAACCTTTCATCTTCCTTCTTAAAGATAAAACCACTAAATCTTCTCATCTTCATTCTTTAAGGTAAAACCTCCAAAACCTTTCATGTGGTCATCCATTATGAATTGTCCATCACGAAATGTCTTCTTCCTCCTCTCAACCACTTGATGTATTATTCATTTCTAAAATCATATTCTTCAACAAATTGTTTTCAAGGTAAACTCTTTTTCTTCTTCTCTGTCACTTGATTTGTTCTTTCATTTCACAAATTATTATTCTTCAACAAAATCGTTTGTAGGTAAACTTCTCTTCTCTCTTTCCATCGCTTGATTTGTTCTTTCATTTCACAAACTTTTATTCTTCAACAAAGTGGTTTTGCAGGTTTACTTTGAGTATAATAATCCAGGTATTATTCGTTATTGACTTTTGTTGGGATTTTAGAGTTTATTTTTACTTTTGTCGTAAATATTTATTTTATGTGTTTCCAATAGAACTGGGGGGGTTTGTTCTTAGCAGCGGACAACGATTTTATAGTCTTGATGAAAACAATGATTCAATAATCGAGTCCTGCAAATACGTATTACATTCTATGATATATCTCAACAAATTCAACATGTTCTTTTTCAATTATTATTCTTATTTTGCAGGTTATTTCGAGAAGACTAATACATATTACATTCAGGTTATACGTTTCTTTTGACTTTTGTTAGGATCTTAAAGTTCTTTTCTTATTTTCGTCTTTTATATTTTCCTAAGTTTTAAGTTTACTAATCATTTTAACTCTTATTAAAATCATTATTTTTTATTTACACGACACTCGAATATAATAATATGTATATTTTTATTTACATAACAACTGAATACAATAAGAAACGAATTATAATTGTATATATGAAAAATAAAATGAAGATTATTTAATTTAATACATTTTAATTTACAGGTAAAAAAAATCTTATCGTAAGCAATATACATAAATGAGATAATACTTTATTATACTATAATTTATCATTTATTATTATTTGTACAATACCCTTATTATATATATAATTAAGTGAATAACCAATAACATTAATTACAATTTATTTAACTTTTTTATAACTTTTTTTTTTGATTTTAGAGTATTTTTTTATTTTTCTCTTCTATACTTTTCTTAAGCTCTAAATTGTACTATTAATTTTAACTATTATAAAATTAATAACTTTTTTTACAAGATATGAAAATAATAATATGTATATTTTTATTTAAATACAATAAAAAACTTATTATAATTAATAAAAATAAATATAAAATTAATTACATCACATTAGTATACATAAATAAACTACTTATAACAATTTAATATAATATAACTTATCATTAATTATTGTTTACATAGTACTTTTAACCTTTGAATTTAATTACTATTTATATAGCACCCACTATATATTTTAATATCATTAAATGACTATTATCTATTAATCTGTATTCTTTTTTATTTTGATTTATTTTTAATATACAATGAATAACTAAACCTTCCATCTTTCTATTTTCTTTTTAATTTCTTGTTCATTGTTTAATAAATGAAGTTCAGATACAACGGCTGATACACTTCTCTCACACTTTGTAACAACCCAAAACTAAAACAGGACATGCATAGCATTAAATCATAAATATTACAAAACTGGGTCCCAAAATTCTTATTACATCTGATTTAAAATTTAGGTTGGCGGAAACAACCTATACACAACTGAGAACATACTAGCTTCTAATAGTGGCACAGGCACTGTCTCTATCTGCATCTGTACTCTATTCTGCTCTTGCTCACTTACATGAGCCTTTTACTATTTGCTTACCTGAAAATGGTTTAGTTTTGAAAAGCGAGGGTTAGACCAAAAGGTCTAGTGAATTCCTTCCGTAAACAGCATATAACAACAGTATAAAATCATTTTATAAAAATAGTTAACATTCTCCACATAAGCATCAATTAAGGTACTGCACAGTGTTTAAGGATCACATAAGCTAACCGCGATCGGTGCCCAAGCAGACTCCTCTCTCGCCTCATACCGGGGCCCAAGCAGACTCGCATCTATCCGAGTAGGAAGGAAACGAATTCCCTCCTACAAGCTCGTCACATATGCCCAAGGGATCATCGGATCCCGAGGTATTCTGATCCCACTGTGCAGACCGACTTCACATAGCATACACATAGCTCATCATAAATCACGGAACGTGAAAGCTTTATAAATCATTCCTTTTATGCTAAATCATCTTTCAAACAAAACATACTTTTCATGGAGTAGTTAGTAAAAGCTTATAAGCAAATCATGTTTGTAAACGTCATAATCAGTAAAACATTTAACTTTCATTCAAGTAAAAAAATCATGCAACTAAACATGGCAATTCTACTCATTAACTTTCTTCTGAAAACATGTTCAAAACACATATTTTTAGTTAGAAAAACTCACCTGGCTTGCTCGTTTCAAAGCTTCTCACTTACACTTCCGATCTCTAGGTGGAACACCTGCTATGGGACAAATGTAGAATCAAGCTCCAATCCACTCCTCTTCAAATCTATAGATTACTAACGTCTTCTTCTCCAACTTGCGAAATGCAGAAGAATTCTTCTCCTTCCTTGCCTTCCCTCTCTCAGCCGCAATTGATAAAAATGATTCCCTAGGGTTTTTGAGCCCAAATAAGGGTTTTATACCTTCTTCCATTAATTACAAATTTGGTCCATGATCTTTAAACTTTAAGTTTTCTCCCACCACACCAAGATCTTTTCAATATAGAACCCGATTATTACAACACTCCCTCCTTAAAAGAATTTTGTCCCCGGAATTCCTTATTGGAAAAGATGCGGGTACTTTGCCTTCATTTCCGATTCCCACTCCCAATTCGCTTTGGGACCTTTATGAAGTCGCCACTGCACCTTTACGAGACTGATCTCCTTGTTCCTCGATCTCCTCACTTTTCAATCCAAAATGGCTTTGGGCTCTTCTACAAAACCCAACTTTTCATCTACCCCGATATCCTTTAAGGCACAGCCGTATCGGTTCCCGTCAAACACCTCTTTAGGTTCGAGTCATGAAATTTCGTATGAACTCCTCTTAGCTCTTCTGGCAGTTTTAAAGTGTAAGCTCCTGCTCCAACTCGCTCAATAGTAACAAGAGTCAGCTCTTGCCTCCCGTATTCCTTGCAAGGTCTCCATCATCACAACTTCCAACGTATGCCCTTCACAACATAAACAGGCATCACACTATAAATTTTCCAAAGTCTCGTCGGACACCCCAAGTTCGTACACTATCTATCCAACCTTCAAAACTTCGACGGATCTACTAAACCTAATCTACTTCACTTTTCTCCGGGACAAATCGGCTACCACCCATCATCCCATTCATACATTCTCACCACTTTAACACTCACACTTATATGCGTAACTAAAAGTAGGAAACTTCTAAAATCCCTCATTGAATCGTTCCCCTATCCGACGGAACTTATCCCGAAGACACATCAATTTCCCACTGCTAGCCACAAGCGTCCAGTCATATAACATAACTTCGGTTACCCTCACTCAACTAGAAGGAGTAACCATGGTCACACCATATTATGCTCAATAGCTTATCACTGAGCTACCAGTTCGATTGAACATTTCTCACAACATTACCAACTCAACCCATTCAACTGTCCTTTTCCTACTTCTTTCCTGCACTTAAAACATACACAAACCCCCTTCCTCCAAACATTCTCCAGGAGTTCGCACACTTACCGTTGACAATCTACCCACACTATTTCACTATTCGTGTTATTGTCAGGCTTACTACTTCCAACCTACTCACTCATTCCGACATACGGTCTTCACCTCCCCACGTTAGTGGGGAGCACTGCCCACCAACCTTATTTGCCCCTATCTTTCGACATTTCCACATGATGAAAAAAAAAACTTTCTCACTACTTTACATAGCCAAACGGTTGCACCAAAATTCTAACTTAAGGCATTCACCCAAATCATCTCGAAATGACACCTGCATTCGATGTTACTACACATTCTTTGATCTCCAACTATTACCCTTTCGGATAATTCTTTCACACATTAGAAACAATTTTCACTCTCTAAAGATTTCGCATCTACTACACCACATTTTTTACTAGCCATCCTTCATCTTCTTTAAACTTCCAATGAATTCAAGAATATACTTACTTAGCGACTCACATAACCACAACGCTTGGTCTTTCATGGGCATTCGTACACACTTTAAACTTCCCTTCATATTCTCCCGCATACATACCCGAGTCTATCTCGCTACTTTGTCCTTCCCCAACTCTAGTTGAACTATAACTCACGGTTTCTCAATTAGCTCAAACATAATCGTTCTTGCTAGCTCTTTACGATCTTAACCCTTACATAGACAGGGCACATTCCCTCACTGATCGATGTAATCTACACACTCACTTCGTTCGTGCTACGTACCTTATCCTTCTACGAACCCTTCATACCTCGTAAGTAGAACGTTTATCCAAAACAACAATCTCTCACCATCTTAACACCCCTACAAGGCGCTCTATCAACTTCCAACCTTCTGGTTCAAATCTTCGGCCTCAGACACCTTACACAGCTGCTGACTTCAACATCAAAAGTCAACTTGTGGATACTTTCTTAACCTATTCTTTAACATGGGTTCTTTACGAAACCTAATTCTTCCAACATATCATCATCAACTTCATATTCCGTCGCCCTCATTTCAAAATTTACTCATGTAACATCAATATTTCAAGGTCACCTTAAGACTCTTATTCGACGTCGAGGGTATCTCACCTCTTCCACACAACACTACTCATAACAAGTTGCTAATACCAACACCTTCATGACTTCTAGTCCTTCCCCTGGACACAACCGTCCCTCGGCAACTGTATTTCCAGTCACCGAACAAGGGTACAGACCCTCATATAATGGACACTAAAGTCCACTTCTCCTCTTGAACACAAATACTAAAACTACAAACATTCTCCCCTGATTTGTCCAACACCTTCCACCCTCGGAGTTCTTCCTTAGCTTAAAATGTAATACTCTACGACCTAGTGAGTTCATAGCCTTCATGCATGACAACGCAGTAAATAAATCATTTCGCACATTTTCTCATTTTAAAGAACAACACTGGGAACAACTTGGGTACACATGACCCCACATTCTCATGACTCCAATGCCCTGCACAACGATCTCGAGAATCGTTTGTATGCATCTTTCCGTAAGATTTAATCTTACTTAACCACAACGATGTTGTTACGACAGTAATATATTGAATGATAATCTTTTCATACGACAAAAATTCTGAAAAAGGATTACCGACACAAAGTAAACCAGTCGGTTCCCATACTCATTTTTATGATATCAACAATGTCGATACTCATTTTGATTATGAAAGTTTTGCTGGCAAACGTTTTCTTGACTTTTTTTGCAACAATTTAACTTATCATGAAAAAGGTGAAATGTTTTGCCAATCGTTAAGCTCAAAATTTCATTGTGCGTCGTAACTGGAATCGCCTTTTCTTTAAACATACGTTTACACACGTCGACTCATTTCCGATCAAAATTTGCAATTTACACATTTACTTAAATCGTGAAAATTTCGTGTAACACATATATGAATGCAATGCATGAAACTTTACTTGCACTTGAAGGCTACTCACTCAAACAAGGTCGACCGTTTTACTCACGCCACTTGTCATTGACACTCTTCCTTCGACCAGTGGTCGTCGTCTCGGCCTTGCAACAACTTGTAGTACATACGTTCCACGGTCCACTTACTCCACCATTCCGTACTATTTCCATCTTGGTCAAATTATCTCATAATCTATCTCTACACGTTTTCAACCCTCTACTGATATCTCAATTCATTGATCCTGCCATTGAAAAGCTCGACTAGGAAGTCAGGGCTCCATTGACACTCTCAAGATTTCGACATTGTCCTTCCTTACCATCCGAACTGATCTATCCTACGATTTCTAGAACTGGGACTCTCCAGAAACAGGAGTCTTACTCAAAATCAAACATTCATCCTCTTCGAGCCCACGAAGATCTACTTCTATACGACTCATAACATTCCAAACTACATTTCGTCTCTACGATGTATACATACATCACCTCATAAATGACCTCTCACGATACTTCCCCAACAATGGGTCTCAATCTACCCCTCAGGGATCTTGCTGACATTTTAGATTACTAGAACACGACATATAAGCTAGCTTAATTCTACAACTTCGGAATAATAAGGCAGCTTAAGCACATACATGTACCTGTAAGTTCGCAGTTACACTGGCCAGGTGTAATCTCAAACTTACCTTACATGACTGTCCTCGGTACCCTATTAGTCCTAGTTCTACAATAGTGCCCTTCTAACGCATTTCCTGATTCTCGGTTGTGATTTCTACTCCCAAAGTTTAAGTTTAGGCCCGTTCGGTCACCTAAATCACTTAAACTATGGCTCTGATACTATTTGTAACAGCCCAAAACTAAAACAGGACATGCATAACATTAAATCATAAATATTACAAAACTGGGTCCCAAAATTCTTATTACATCTGATTTAAAATTTAGGTTGGCGGAAACAACCTATACACAACTGAGAACATACTAGCTTCTAATAGTGGCACAGGCACTGTCTCTATCTGCATCTGTACTCTATCCTGCTCTTGCTCACTTACCTGAGCCTTCTACTATTTGCTTACCTGAAAATGGTTTAGTTTTGAAAAGCGAGGGTTAGACCAAAAGGTCTAGTGAATTCCCTCCGTAAACAGCATATAACAACAGTATAAAATCATTTTATAAAAATAGTTAACATTCTCCATATAAGCATCAATCAAGGTACTGCACAGTGTTTAAGGATCACATAAGCTAACCGCGATCGGGGCCCAAGCAGACTCCCCTCTCGCCTCATACCGGGGCCTAAGCGTACTCCCCTCTATCCGAGTAGGAAGGAAACGAATTCCCTCCTACAAGCTCGTCACATATGCCCAAGGGATCATCGGATCCCGAGGTATTCTGATCCCACTGTGCAGACCGACTTCACATAGCATACATATAGCTCATCATAATCACGGAACGTGAAAGCTTTATAAATCATTCCTTTTATGCTAAATCATCTTTCAAACAAAACATACTTTTCATGGAGTAGTTCATAAAAGATTATAAGCAAATCATGTTTGCAAACACCATAATCAGTAAAACATTTAACTTTCATTCAAGTAAAAAAAATCATGCAATTAAACATGGCAATTCTACTCATTAACTTTCTTCTGAAAACATGTTCAAAACACATATTTTTAGTTAGAAAAACTCACCTGGCTTGCTCGCTTCAAAGCTTCTCACTTACACTTCCGATCTCTAGGTGGAACACTTGCTATGGGACAAATGTAGAATCAAGCTCCAATCCAGTCCTCTTCCAATCTATAGATTACTAACGTCTTCTTCTCCAACTTGCGAAATGCAGAAGAATTCTTCTCCTTCCTTGCCTTCCCTCTCTCAGCCGTAATTGATAAAAATGATTCCCTAGGGTTTTTGAGCCCAAATAAGGGTTTTATACCTTCTTCCATTAATTACAAATTTCGTCCCTGGTCTTTAAACTTTAAGTTTTCTCCCACCACACCAAGATCTTTTCAATATAGAACCCGGTTATTACACACTTCTCACGTTAACTCAATTTCTCATTGGAACCCAACCGTATATATATATTAAAGCTACAATTCTATGATCACATACGCAAATACAAAACACGATGCAAGCCAGGAAAGAACCCACGGATATTGATGTGGCAACACAAGATTCTAGATGATATAATAAGAATTGAGTATTTATGTATTGATAAATTGTGGTTGAATTTTAAACATCTCACATTGGTAAGATGTTAAAACATTGCAATAAAGAGCGTATGTATTAGAAAATATGATGTGATGTCATTGTGTCAACTCATAGGTTTTGACTCACAAGGTTATCTTATTTGGATGACCTTATTTTTGCAAAACAAAACTTATTATTTAGATATCCCGCATTTGTGAGACTATTATAAAGTGACATTACAAGATTTGAGAATGCTTAAATCTTGAAATGTAGTGTGTTTTGTTTATATCAATCGACGCAAAGATGGTAGCTTACTAGCTTGAGAAAGAAAATATGAATATACAAAATGTGGAATGATATCTTTGAAGTTATAACCATGGATAGAAATATAGAATCAAACCCAATTCCAACCAACGATAAAAATTATAGTCATGAAGAATACGGTTGAAATTAATCAAAGCCTACCAAATGGTAAAACTTATATATGCTATATCTATTATATGGTACAGTAAGAACTAGACAATGGTTAAATGGGAAGTTTTAAGACGTCTTTATCTTTTTTTCTTCTTATTCTGATTTATTTATAGAACCAATACAATAGTTACTAAACCTTTTATTTTCTTGCATTTTCAATTTTAGTTTTCTTAAAAATGAAATTAGAATGCATATATATATAAATCTACATATATTTTTATTTATTATGATAAAACACATTCTAAATTACTTTTGTCGTTAATTAGAACACATAACATTTAAACGATAAAAACATAAATACTTTTTATGAATGCATTAGTTTATTTGTAGTGATATAATAAATATAAATAAATCGGCAGATGTACCATTCTCTTTCAACTTAAAAAAGAAAAAAAAACTTCATACAATGTCATCACGTATCTAAACAATGCATAATATGAGTCCAATCTACCATTAATTGGAAAAACCTATTATGTATGTATGTATTAAAATTCCACTAATTAAGTTCTAATGATTTCTACAAATAATTTATATACTATGTATTGATTATCATATTTAACAATTAACATGTATCATAGGGACAATTTTCATATCACTATCCAAGTTATTCATGCTATCGCGCAACGTACGGTTTCAACACTAGTTTATATGAAGAATATTTCTCAAATATTGTGCCACATCATTGCATGTCTTCCTTTATGTATATAGATGATCTACACAAACAAATCATATATACACCATCAAAGATTATGAAAAGTGTGTATATTGGATTAGATTTGGTTATTCATGTTGTGAACACTGTGTATATTAAATTATATATGGTTATTCAAGTTGTGAACAATTTATATATTGGATTAAATTTCGTTAGTCATTTTCTGAATAACCTATGTGATTATATTTTCGTCAAAACCCAATACATATACGGGCATGCAACTTCCATTAGGCCATCCATACCCCAGGTTCACAACCTGTTGAACCCTCAGCGCCACATCAGCTTTCCACTTTGAACCCTCTTGAACCTTTTTGAACCCATAAATCCCGTACCTCAACCTTTTGAACATCTTGAACCCACATGCCACCTCATCTAATTTTTTAATAAAAAATCATAACATTCATAAAAATAAAATTAAAATTACAAAATAAAATTAAAAATTACAAAATATTAAAAATCTACTCGTCGTCGTTGTTGGGAAGTCGGATACGCCAAATATGTTCGACCAAATCCGACCGAAGGTTATTATGAGTCTCTCGGTTTTTGACTTCTCGAACATTTGTCGCGCGTTGTGCCTCAGTGATTTGTGTTTCATCCGCTACCACGGCGTTTCCATCAGCACAAATGGCATGGCCTTCGTCTTCGAGTATCATATTGTGTAATATGAGACAAGTGTACATAATATTCGCCAATTTATTCTTATGCCATCCGCGTGCCGGGTACTTAAGTATATGTCAACGTTGTTTAAGCACGCCAAAAGCTCGTTCAACATCTTTACGTGCCGATTCTTGTGCGGCCTTGAACTTTATTCGTTTACCATCATGTGGGCACGTAAACGCTTTTACAAAAGTAGCCCATTTCGGGTATATCCCATCCGTTAGATAATATCCGTTCTTGTAGGTGACTCCATTAACCTCAAAAGGGCACTCGGGTGCTTTTCCGTCATAGACATCGTTGAGGATGGGCGACTGATTGAGAACATTGATGTCGTTGTTGGAACCGGCAACACCAAAGAATGCGTGCCAGAACCATAGATCTTGGGAGGCCACCGCTTCTAGCATGATTGTCGGATGTTCATGATCACCTCTCATGAATTGACCTCGCCATGCGTTCGGACAATTTGCCCACGACCAACGAGTACAGTCTATGCTGCCGAGCATGCCGGGAAATCCGTGTTTAGCTTCATGCGCGTGGTACAACTTCTGAATATCATCGTAAGTAGGCTTGCGTAAATATTTGTCACCATAGAGTTCAACAATACCTGTGCAGAAAGTGTGCAGACAATCTCGTGACGTTTTCTCTCCCATCCTCAAGTACTCGTCAAGTGCGTCGGAAGCTACTCCATACGCCAATTGTCGAACAGCGGATACACACTTTTGTATCGGGGACAAACCTTGTTTGCGTAGTCCGTCAATCCGTTGTGTAAAATACGGATACACTCCCGATAAATCTTGAACTATCCGTTCGAATAGTTGCCTAGTCATCCTAAACCGCCGTCTAAACAAATCCGGATTATACACCGGGTTTTCGCCAAAGTAGTCCCGCAAAAGCCGGTCGTTAGCATCTACCCGACCTCTTTCTATGTTCCCGGACCTCGGTCTTCTTGACGATGAGGCGGTGCTACCATACCGTCTATCTACATCTCTTGCAACAAATCTGCATAACGATCAAATAGTTGACCGAATTCCTCGTCGGTGTCAATGGATGATGAAGAACCGGACGATGAACCGGGTGGCGAATCCATAAAGTTTATATCGGATTGAAAGAAATGAAAGAAAATATTTAAGGATTGAGGTGAGTGTTTAAATTTTGGTGTGAAAAATGGATGAGATTTGAGGTTGATTTATAGTGTTTAAATTGAAAAAAAAATTAATTGCAAAATAGCCGTTGAATATGTTACCGTTAGAATTAAATTTTTTTTGATAAACTCTTCGGGTAGGAGCGGGGTGGGGAACCCGATCGCCGAGCCCGCACCCCGAACCCGCTGAACCCGTCCCCGGCGTACCCGAACCCGCTGAACCCGCGGGCGCCACCTGGCCTTACCCGCTGGCCTTACCCGCTTGGGTACGCATGGCCTTATGAATAAGAGGATAAATGAAAGAGCGCCATGTATCCCTGACATTTATGCAATATTCATCATGAATGATATTATCATTCATCATGAACGTCGTCAAGAATTCATGTTTCATTACTTATAATAAGTGAGGACAAACGGAAAAATGTCGCTTTCTTATTTGCTCTTGATTCACAACAGACGTTAGATTCGTAGCCAAATTTTGCTTCCTCTCTCTCTCTCTCTCTCTCTCTCTATATATATATATATATATATATATATAGAGAGAGAGAGAGAGAGAGAGAGGGGAGAAAGATCATGCGAAAAGTTAAACATTATGCGAGAATGTGATAAATGTTTAATCATATATGATTACACGGCATGTGAGTGTGTTTAATCATATATGATTAAATGTCTATGTATTGCCAATGTGACGCGGTAGGAATGCGCACAACGGATCGACAAGCGTCGAATCTTAACGGTGAACGAGTTCACAAACGTAAACACAGAAAATTAGTAGAAAAACCTTGAATATCAAGAGCTATTATCGAATCTTAATATCTGAAATTGAATGTTAAACAATGTAGGGAAAAGGCCTATTTATAGCTAAACTAAACAAGAGATAACTATGGAAACTATTATTGAGACCAATCCATAAGGGATGGAATCCTTATTGTGAAATAACTCTAAAGCAATAAAAACGAGAATAGCTGGACGTTGATCAGGGGGCCGCGTGGTTTGGCTCGCGGCTTCAGGCCGCATGGCTTGCCGCGTAGGCTTCTGTTTGGTTTGCATCCAGGAGGTTGCGCGGCTTGGTGCGCGACTTCAGGCCGCGTGTCAGGTCGCGTAAGTCCCTGTTTCAGTTCCTTTTGGCTTGGTCCATTTGTTCTTCGAAGCGGGTCGCTAGGCGTTCTATATCACAATGTAACCTATGTTTAATCATATATGATTAAGCTTTTGTATCATATATGATTACACACTTCTTGCATAAGGTTTAGCTTATCGTTTGAACGTGTCCTTATATATATAGGTAGAATACAAATCAAATATAAACCATGTATTTGTTGCACCCCTTACAAACCAATGTGCATATGTGATCAATGTTTGCATAATATCAGGGCTGGCCCTGGGGGTGTTCCGGTGGTGCCGCCGCACAGGGCCTCCGATCGTTGGGGGCCTCCGAATTTTTTTTTAATTAATTAATTTTAACTTCCATTAGTATAAAAATTACTTAGAAGATTGTTAGTACACATATTAACATGCAGCGCAGCGGGATGGTTGGTTGTTACTTTAGATAATGTTTGGTGAAACAAGGGTTCAAGGGTTCGAATCCCTTAGTTAGCTTTTTTTTTCTTTTTACTTTTAAGTTTATTTAAAAAAAAACTTATGTATCTGTTGTTTTTAATTGAAGTAATTGTTCTTAATAACTTTCTTTTAACTTTTCTATATTTATTCTTCAAAGTTCAAACCAAAAATATCAATTTTTTATAATTAATTTATTTTATTATTCGATCATCATTCTATCACCAAAATTTTAAGTACAAGATTAAACTTTATAATTTTAATTATTTAATGTTCTATTTTTAATACTTTATATGAGTCTCTCCAACGATGTAACTTAATTTATTTTTTTTCTATTTTTGTTGGTTATTCGTATGTTCTTTAGAACTTTTAAATCTTTAATGTTAGTGTTTTTTTAACGACGTTAGCTTTATAGAACATTCTGTTAGATATGTGTTTTTGTAATTACCAATGATTGATTGATTCTATATTAAATGTGATATCTTCAACTAGTAAATTTTAATCGAGTTGCACAAACAAATTGAATGATTTGTTCAATGTCAATGAGGAACCATCAATCGATTTATTATGAAGATGTTGGGATGTAGTAAAAACTAAACAAAATACTACAATAAGAACAAAGGGCCACATTTAGTCCATCGCACGGGGCCTCCAAAATGTTAGGACCGACCCTGCATAATATGATATGTATATATGCATTATCCCATATGAATGTATGTCAGTAATATGTATATTTTTGCATGTATGCATATGCATATGTATCATGGTTCTAAATAACTCGTTATGGCGCGTTATGGCATCAAGGCTTGGGGTCGCCGCCACGTTAACCCCTGTGGCTCCACCCTAAGACTTGGCTTGCATTGTAACGCGTTATGGTGCGTTACAACGCGTTACGACACATCATTTTGTAAGGTGTGTGATTATTTTTAATATATAAACAAATGGTAATTGTTTATGCAACCTAAGACTTAAATACACATTTAAAGGAAACTTGAAACTAAAAACCCAAAATTGGTAAATACTTACTTTCATTCTCGTACACGAAAAGTCGAACGTGAATTCTTGGAAAATTGAAGAAGGTAGTGAGTAGAGATTCAAGAAATTACTCCCAATTTTACACTCTTGATACAATTTTATATAAGCTATATAGATTTGGTATCAATTGTCATTTTTATTACTTTACATTAATTTATTTTTGTTCTACGTTATTATTCTATACACTAGCACACAAGTGTATATCTATGTGTATACATATATATATATATATATATATATATATATATATATATATATATATATATATATATATATATATATATATATATGCCGCCTTAAGGCACGCCTTGAAAAACGCCGTGGCCTCGCCGTAACTTGTAAGGCTTGAGGCTTAACCTCACCGCCACGCCACGCTTCACGTCATTTAGAACATTGATACGTATATGCACATTCTTCACATATGACATATGCATACTGGTTTGTAAGGTGTGCAACAAATGTAAGGTTTGCATTTTACGGAGCCTCTATATATGTATATGTGCTGGATTTAGTAAGCCTTGATCGGGTGTTGTTTGGTTTTATGGTATGGTACCACTACCACCATTAAGAGCATCTCCAACAGCTTCTCCATTTCTGGAGAAAATGAAGAATATGAAGATTTTGGGTTGTTTTTAATGGATGAATACAATATTTTAATATTATAATTATTGTTTTTTTTCTCCTAAATGAGAAATCTGTTAGAGATTTTGACTTTTGATTATCCATTTTAAAGATGGTCTAACGTACAAAGATTTTGAAATAATGTATTTTACCTGTATTGCCCTTGAGTTACCCTGTTTAACTGTTTTGGGTTGGAAAAAGGATTCTAAAATAAACAACTGGGTTGAAAGTGGTGAAGTATAGATAGAGGGCAGGGGGCCAGAAGAGATCAATCACATGGGAAATTGATGTCTGTGTGTGCAGTGTACAGTACACAAAACAGATGGCAGGCATCCAGCAGCAAAACATAACACTCTTGATTGATTGACTTCTCTTTACCTCACTATCCCAACTTCATTTTTGTTACTTTTTCTAGTTCTTCTGCCATTCACATCACTACCGTACACGTGGCGGAAATGGACCAATCACACGCTTCCCTGTACTTTCAGATAGCCCCCGTACCCCTATGCTATCTTTCCCCTCCCCAATTATTACTGCCACTACAATGTTTGCCTTGTTTTTCAATAGAGGTAATGCTACATGTAATTTCTCTTTTCTGAAAATTATACTAAGGCATCGTTTGGTGAAAATAAATTATCTTATTTTTTCAGGTATATGTTTAGATGAACATAAGCTAGCTTTTAGTTACGCTATTTAGAGTAGTTTATGAAGAGCTTTTTGTTATTATTTCAATTATACTCTCATTAATATCCATTATTATGTATTAACTATTAATTATTAAATTTATTATTAATTAATATTATCTGAAAATTATAACATAAATTTTAATAAAAACGTTGATATAAAATTTTAATTATTTAGAATTATTGATAATTATATCAATTTTTTTTAATATTGATCAATATATTTTAGTTACCAATTATTATTATTTTTGTGATTATTTTTTCATATTAGGCCATCCGTACCCCATTCGGGATGGCTCGGGTTCAATGCGGGATGGGCTACGGCCCTTGCGGGTTCGGCGGGAAGGGATGGATTCCGGGGATGGGATCCCGATTCATCCCGAAGCTTTATTAAAAAAATATATATATTTAATTTTTAAAAATCATGCCGTTGAACGGCTCTTTGTAAAAAAAAATTCTCAATTTAATCCCACTATATATTTAACCCTCAACCTCTTATTTCTCACACCTCTCAAACTCTCTAAAATTCTCTCAACCTCTTATTTCTCACACCTCTCAAACTCTCTAAAATTCTCTCAACCTCTTATTTCTCACACCTCTCAAACTCTCTAAAATTCTCTCAACCTCTTATTTTTCACACCTCTCAAACTCTCTCAAATTCTCTCAACCTCTTATTTTTCACACCTCTCAAACTCATCATGAACTCGAAATCGAACGCTCAAAACGATTTGAGAAAGACTTTGAGTTTTTCATGACCCCGCATGATCACCTTACGGGAAACGCTTTGAGGGTTACTTTAGCGAGAAAAGAGTAAATTCAAAAATTTCATAATTGGTAGTGTTTTGTATTTTGTAATTTTTATTTTTAATGAATGGTATGAATTTTTATTTTTATTATTTATCTTATTTTTATTTATTAAAAAATATATAAATATTTTTATTTTGTTAAATAATTAAATGTATAAATAAAAGAATTAAAATAAATGAGGTGACAAAAAGGTTTGAGGAAATGGGGTAAGGGTGTTTAGGGATTGTTAGGGATTGAATGAGGGATGGGAGAAAAGCTGATGTAGCGCTGATGTGGAGCTAGAATCTTTGAAAGATTCCTGGATGGGGTACTGATGGCCTTATATGTAACGGTTTTTTTTTAAATCATAAGTTAATGCATATTTTTTTTAGAATTTTGGTTTAAAATTCAAAATTTATTATTTATATAATAATAAATTTCAAAATTTTTAATTAACATATTATATTTTTACTACCTTATTTGTGTTAATTAATATATTATGTTACTATAAATTTATTTTAATTATATTATTAAATATTGTAATTGATTATTTTTGCTAGATGTTTTTTGGTAATTTTACATCTTATAAGCTAGTTTTTGTCAAACGTGACTTTTTCATCAGCTAGCTTATCAGCTACCAAATAGTTTATCAGTCGTCAGCTAGCTTATCAAATTTTTTTTTTCATCAGCTAGCTTATAAGCTAGCCAAACATAGCCTAAATCATACATTAGGATTTAGGAATATGAAAAACAATTTTTAAAGTTTTTTTTGTAACAGTGGATTTCTGGGCCAGCTTTCGCGCACCGATTAATTTCGGGCGACCATGAACGGCTTAGAGTCATTGTAGGTGAACCTCCATGGCCACAAGGCTTTAGCAACGCCTGGATTTCAATCCTGGGTAAATGAGATTTTCCACTACATCCCCCAAAGATTTTACCAATACGCCACAAACCAAGTGATTAACAATTTTTAAAGTTAAACGTATATAAAAAGAAATTAATAGATATAAATATATATATAGCCAATCCCTCAACTTACACCACCTTTTATTTCTTCTAAATTTCAATGTATGTAAAATTATCCATTACGATATAATTCTTATAATGTTTGAGGTTTTTTATTGAGTCTTTTTACAATTTTTTTATTCAACTTCATCACCAATTCAAGATGTTTCTAATAGATTCTCAGTAGAGACTTAAAAGTTAAAATATCTAAAAATAATTACATTTAACTTCAATAGATTTTATATTTTATATATTTTGATATCTATTATAAAAGGATCGGTCTTGAGATTTTTAGTGGCAGTCAAAAGTGTCCCAATAAAAAAATCTTAAATTTTTCGCTTTGTAACGATGTTGAAAATGATGTTATCAAGCAAAAAAGCAGCACAAAATGTGCATTTTACTAGGGATAACATACAAACTTTTGTTCAATGGCTTTTAAAGAGTAAAAGTTTATGTAAATGGAAAGTAGCAATCATATTGTTAGAAACTATTTAAAATAATTAAATATTCATTGTTTCTGAATGATTTTCTTGAAGTTAGTTCTCAAACAATGCTTAAAAAAGTCAATTTGTAGCAAACTCATATAATTCATTAAAAACTAAGGTATCGTTTGGCAAGAAAAGCTAACTTATAAACTAGCTTTTTTTTTGTACATATTTGGATGATTATAAACTAACTTTTTGAAACACTACTTAAAGTAATTTTTTTTAAATATTCCAATATTGCTTTTATTAATGTTAATTAATATATATTAACTATTATTATAAATAAATATTAATTTTTATTTTTATTGATAAAAATTAATTAATATTAACTGAAAAATATTAAATTAAAATTTAATTATATATTGATATTAATTTTTAATTATTTAGAGTTACTGTTAATCATATAAATTATTTTTATATATTTTATAATATTAATTAATATATTTTAATTACAATTACTATTATCTTTTTAATTATTATTTGATTATTTTTTTTATATTATATGTAACGATTATTTAAAATCATAAGTTAATACATATTTTGTTCTAAAACTTGTTTTAACAAATTCAAAATTTATAGCATATGTGTAATGATAAAGTTTAAATTCTTTTAATTAACATGTTGTATTATTTAATCTTTCTTTACTACATTGATGTATTAATTAATATATTATATTTTTATAAATTTATTTTAATTATATAATTAAATATCGTAATTGATAATTTTCTAAAAATGTTTTTTTTGTCATTTTACATGTTTATAAGTTAGTTTTGACAAACGTGACTTTTTCATCAGCTAACTTATCAGCTATCAACTAGCTTATCAGCTACCAGCTTGCTTATCAGCTACTTTGTCAAACATAACCTAAATACAAACCAAAGATACATGTGCACTAGATGCAACAAAATAAGATAACTTACCAATTTCTTGTATAAACATATATGACAAAATGATGCATAGAATAAAAAGTAATACGTTTTCATGTATTATCACAGTTTTTTCAAAACAAAAACCTTTACAAAATATTAATTGTTGGATTTGATTAATTTGATTTAATTTTTTTATTTTAGTTAAAACAAATATATCGATTATAACGTGGGACAAAAATCAGTGAGTTTTAATAAAAGGAAATCAAAGAATTTATCATCCCATTACATTTTTAAAAGAAATTTAAAAAATAATAAAAATTCAATCTCATTGGTGGGAATGAAAAAAAAGTAATTTATCTCTCCGTACATCAAGTTTTAGATAATTCTCTAATGTTGGAGATTTCTCTAGT
The DNA here is from genome assembly GCA_033807775.1 of Saussurea involucrata. Taxonomy (NCBI): domain Eukaryota; kingdom Viridiplantae; phylum Streptophyta; class Magnoliopsida; order Asterales; family Asteraceae; genus Saussurea; species Saussurea involucrata. Next base: position 64,774,872 of record CM066316.1, read on the forward strand.
TTTCTATATTTTAGTTAGAAATATAGAAAATCTGTTAGGGAATTTGTTGAAGATGTTCTCAACAACTCAAAAACCATTACATAACTCCACAATGAAAAAAAATATTTTTAAATTTTTTCAGGTTCTTACCATTTTAACTTTATATCATTTATATTCTTATTTTAAAAATCAATATATTGAAATTTTTACAAATACAGATTTGTTTATATCAAGAAGTATTACTTTAATTATGTATTTTATATAATTTTTAATAACTTAATACAACATATATTACAACAATAAAAATAAAAAAATTAAATTTAAAACTATGGACAATTAAAATAAAATTTGGTTTATTAAGAAATCTATTAAAACCAGGAAAAATTCAAAAAACCCAACAAACTATCCCATTTTGAATGGTTAAGTACCTAAACTATTTTTTTAAACGAAAAAATCGTTAAACTTTCTTATTTTGAATGATTAAGTCCATAAACTATTTTTTTGAAGGAAAAACCCATTAAAACTTCTCACATTAAATGAAAAACCATTAAACTTTCTAATTTTGAATGATTAAGTCCTTAAACATTTTTTTTAATAAATAAATCATTGAACTTTCAAATTGGTTACGTGCATCGTTTTAACAAAAAAAACTACATGGAACCTACTAGGAAAATTTTAAAGTACAATAAAATCTAAATCAATTTAACTGTTTTCAAACTATAAGCCATTCAAACTCCTCGCAAATAACGGTATCGCTCCCCCTCGCCACTCCTCGTCTCCCCATCGTTGTCCGTTATCCATACCATCTATCAAACAGTTGACCCCGGTGTTTGTATAGGGTTTAAATGACGTAGGGTTCGAGAACGGTAAAATTTCATTTAAGTTTTTTTACTTTAAAACATTTTTAGTCAGTTATAGACAATTTTTAAAAGTTCGGTGATTTATATTTGTAAGAAAAATGTTCAGGGACTTGATCATTCAAAATGAGAACGTTTAATATTTTTTCATCAAATTTTTTTTAAGAACTCAATCATTCAAAATAAGAAAGTTTAATGGTTTTTTTGTTCAAAAAGATAGTTTAGGGACTTAATCATGCAAAATAGGATAGTTCGTTGGATTTTTCTGAATTTTTCCCTTAAAACTATATAAAAATATGTATAGTAAAAAAATTCAAAGTTAACTTAAAAGAATGTATAATGAAAATTGCAAAAAGTTAACTTAAAAACAACAATTTTTTATTGTTTATTGTGTTAGTCCCTTATACTTAAAGAAATGAATTTATCTACGGACGAAAATAACAATAAATTACAGGCTATAAGGACAAAAATTGTAATTTTCTAACCACAGAGAAACCAGAGGAACGAAAATTGTAATTTACTCTATTTAATAATAAGATTAAGTTAAATAATATTTAATATTGAGTTCATTTAAAGGTATTGTGAAACAATTATAATTTGTAAAAAGAATTAGACAAAACTACGTTTTTTGTCCAAAGGTTTGTTCTTTAAAACTATTTCCCTTAACGGTCTTTAAAAAATGACTTTTTAATCATTGTGGTTTGCATTTTATTTCGGTTTTTTTCTCTAAGGCTAACAAGGTTAGAAAATTCCGTTAAATTAGGGTTAAGATTGTCTTTTAAGTTTATTTCCCATTTTTCTAACTTTTTTTTATTAAATAATAGATTATTGTACTAGTTATTAAGCTCAAGTATAAGTTATTATAAATTTTATAAAAGTTGACATGCAAACAAAAAATAATGTGAATCCCAGATTGACAGGTAACAATAAAATCAATGAGCAATATCAAGAACAATCGTTGATTTCAAGTTGTCATCCATCTCGTATTCATTCAAAGTATCGTTCAGAGAATATTACAATTCAAAGTAAAGGAACGATTTCTAAACAATAAGCTCTAATGAATTTCTCTCTAACCTAAACTAGTTATACTTAAGCTTGACACCTAAGGCACATGGCCAATTACGCCTAAACTAAGCCCATTTAATAATAATGACTTTTACAAAAAGATTAAATAAACTAATTAAGCTCTATAATGAAGTTCTATAATTCTTTATATAACTTTCTATTATGTAGGACATTTATGGTCCTAACAATCCCCCCCTAAAGTTATATAAAGAAAAAATGGGTCTTGAAATCTTCAGGTCATTGATCTTCTCTCCCTCTTGAATCTTTGAAGCACTTTGGTGTTGCTTGTCTTCATGTCTTTCGAAGCTCCCCTTTGAATAAAGCTCTTATCTTCCGATCTTCAACTTAATCACCAGATTCAGTGAACAATAACCTTGACTGAGTGCACGAAAAGCAGCTTTTAACTGTAGAAACTCAACACATCGGATAAGCACACAAGAATGATAATGTGCGAGTTTCGTGACATTCCACAGTGCGACTTCAGTTTAAAATCAAGAATCTGTCTTTGTACCGCGAGTTGAACTGGCTTTGAAAAACTTCAGAACTTGTCAAACACTTTGAAGGAGAAACTAATAACTTGTAGCGAACACCACTTGATGAAGGATAAGAAGAACTTGTCAACCTGTAGGCGCTTTGAACTTTGATAAAATCTCGGAACTGATCAAACGACGGTTACTCCCCCTCAACTTTTGCTAACCCCCCCTCAACTTGATATTCGGTGTCTTTGAATCTGTACCCTTTCTCCCCCTCATGATGAGTAGGAGCATCCATAGCATCATGTATGTTCAAAGACAATAGTAACGAGTAGCAAAAAATCTAGATAGAACATCTTAGTAACCAACATGGGGTAAAAATCTAACACAGAAACACATAGTAACTGTTATCACAACAATTTAAAAAATTGGGTGGCCTATGTTCAGAGTTGGCAATGGGGTATCTCTGATAGGACTTCCATTTATCACTGAAGTAAAATATTAAAAATTACTTCTCAAACTGTTCCGTCAATATCACGAAGATATGCGAGTGGAATCACAAAGACTCGTGCATGTGTGAAAGAAATAAATTATATCTGTTTGGCTCAAAATTTGATTTAACTTGGTACTCAAGTTAAAAATCAATTGACACAGTGATTAGAATATGAAGTTCGGAGACCGGAGCTGATGTCATCCTTTTTCAATATCTAATACCTCCGAGTGAGGAATAGATAGATTATGTGCTAATTCTCCGTGAATTTATGAAACAAGCATTTGTTGTGAGATATTTGAGTGACTGGGTGGGGTGACACAAGTTATCGACACTGGGTCCATGTCTGTTTCAATATTCATCTCCAAAGAACGAGAATGAATAGATTGTGTGGTTACCCGGATAACTGATTCGGTTTGGTAAGGACCAAATGATTCTTTTTAGTCCTGTCACATCCTCACCATATTCTTTTCACTCCGAACTCATCTATCAATCTAGACCCCTCAATGTTGTCTATATGGGATGTGTTTCTTGGGTAGGTCCTTCCGGTTCTGGATAGACCATAGAAACGATGTAAGTCCTAACACTCATTCATGCATCGAGTGGAACAATTTCGAAAAGAGTGAAGTACGAGTTCTAAACTGAAATGTTTAGAAGTCGTTTTTTAAGAACGAGTCCTGATCTTAGATGATCAGAAGTCATAAAAATGAAGTTCGAGTTCTGATCTAAGGTAATCAGAAGTCATAAAATCTTTTGAAATATAGAATTTCAAGAAACAAGATCAAGCGCTAAACAGAGTGACTCGGTAAGCACATTATGTTCAAAAATGAAACAATGATTAGAAAGTTTAATTGTGAAGAACAAGTCACAATTATTATATCAGATAAGAATGGAATCATTTGCAAGAAATAGAGAACTTAGAAAAACAACTATGAATTCAAACCAGTGTATTTCCATCGAAAAATCAACGAATATGTGAGACATGGGAATAACTAAGTCAAGGAAAATTGACACGTGACAATCATGGAAGTTAAATTGGAGAATAACAAACACAAGTATGTTAGTCAGAATGAATTGCCACGGTCTTTGAATTCAATTAAAGTTCACTTACCTTTCATAAGATAGTACCCCCCCTCAAAATTGGCATAACCTTTGAATGTTCGTCATGTGAAAAGAATCTTCTAATGTAAATGCACATGACATTCCTGCAAAACAGATTAGTTGGAATTTGGTATCCATCTTTTGATGGATCCTTGTTGGTTAGATGCCCTATGAGGACCTGGGATACTATAAGTACCATACCAATACTTAGCACGGTCTTTATTCACAAACTCACTTGTTCCACAATAAGAACAACACAACTTCTGTGTAGATAAGCTGATCAGCTTATTAACAGAGTAAGCACGATCAGTTTTCACAAACGGTTTAGCGTGGAAAGCTTTGTTGTTCTTGTCACTCTTAACAGAGACGAATGACTTTGGAGCAGGAGCGGATCCTTTAACTCTCCAAACCATGTTTACTTTCTTGAAGGATTGATTAACTTTCTTATCAACACGAGAATTATAGAAAAGATTGGAAGGTCGAATCTGATCTTTTGAAAAATCATTTGATTTGACAAAATTCTTTGAAGAACGATTGTAGGAATTGAACTTGAAGCATAAGAAGGTTGAACACCTTTGATCTTGCTTTCTTCAAGTTTCTTGACTTTAACGGATAAGGCATTTCGTTCTTCGAGAATTAAATCAAATTTCTTTTGTAAATCAGATTTAACCATTTGTTCCTTCAAAATCTCGGTTGCTAATCCAGATAATCTCTGTGTAAGTTTAGAAATCTCAGTCTGAAAAATCTTTCTTTCGAATGCAAAATCATCTTTCAAACTTTTTGCCCTAAAACCTTCAACTTTCTTCTTCTCAGACTCTTTGATTAGAACGTCAATTTCTTTCTCCAAATAAGTTATTTTCAAAGAAAGTTCTCCATTCTTTTTAGTAAAAGATTTGCGTTCAGTTTCAAACTTCTCTCTTTCTAAAATCAAAACCTTTTCAAAGTCGGAGATCTGTTTTGAAAGTTTTAAACACATAAGCTCAAGACTCTTCTTCTCTTCAAGAGATTTGGTTGAAAAACCAGATTGCTTTTGTATAAGCAATTGTTTTTCCTCTGCAAAACTTTCTTTCTCCTTTTCAAAAACCTTTTCAAAAGTAGTTAGTTTATTTTTAAGCTCAAGGTTTTCACAGTTCAGGAGTTTACCTTTCTCTTCAAGTGCCTTTATCTCGTCTTGTGATGGCAAATCAGAGATCTTCCTTTTCAGCTCAGTGTTCTCAGTTTCTAAGTGTAACAACCCAATCTAAATAAAGCATACTTAGCATTTATATTTAAATAATTACAAAACTGGGTCCACAAAAGTTTCAATTCAGCTGTCTAAAAAACTTAGGTTGGCGGAAACAACATATACACAACTGAGAAAAACTACTAACTAGAGTGCCACTATGCTTCTTGACTCTTCTTGCTAAGCTCAGCCTATTTGCCCGAGCTCCTGGAAACCTGCTTACCTGAAAAGGTTTTAATTTGAAAATGCGAGGGTTAGACCATGAGGTCTAGTGAGTCCCTCCTAACAGTTATCAAAGCATTTAAACAGTTTATCTCTTCAGCTTTAAACATTCATACTCAACACGTCAAAATCATACATGGACTAAAGTCCGCCTCCTCGTAATCTGACACCCTGAAGCCACCCGAAGGTGACAATGAGTCAGCCTCATGCTGCCTTGCGGAGCCTCGCTCCTGGCATATAGGGACCTCCCTTCCCGCACGAGAGCTGGCGGAACTACTCTCCCGTCTTTGCCAGTTTACGTCTCCTCGATGTATGCATACATTCTACATAAAACTTTAAACAACTTTCATGCAATTAAAGCATAATAATAAAGCATGGCAATTCTCAACATTCATAACACATTTTGAAAACACTTTAAAAGCCACACATTTTAGTTTAGAAAACTCACCTGAGGCTCTTACTTCTCGTTCCTAAACCGTTCCAAACTTCCAAATCGACTTCCCTGAATAAACATGCATAAAGCAACAACTCAGCAAAAGTATCCGGACAACTCAGGTTTTCCGGACAACCCTACTTTTCCGGACGCTAAAGAGTCCGAACACCCACACTAATCCGGACGACAACTAATCCGGACAACACTCCTTTTCCGGACATCACGCTCTCCGGACAACACATCCTATCCGGACGTCTCCTATCCGGACAAACACACATCCGGACAACTCCTTTCCGGACACTTACCCGGAAACATTCATCTGATCGAAGTGTCCGGACGGCGCTGGACGAGTTTGGAGGCTGTAATCTCACGAAAATCCTCCAAATTAACACGATAGAGCGATAAAAGGTAACATGAACATTACATAACCAACTCTTATCAAATTCTTGCTATCCAAACACTATTAGATGATTTAATCTCTCTTTCAAGCCCAAAAAGCACTTTCTTACAAAAACTCCCAATAAACAATCAAACACTATCAAATCAGCAGAGAGTTTGTAAGAAGGATTACCTGACCAAATTACTAGCAGAAACGAATTCCAACACCACCTTCTCTTCTGAATCCACAGATTGGTGCCTCTCTTCTTCAAATGCCAAGAATATCAAAACCCCTTTCTCTCCTCTTTTCTCTTCAATAGCCGCCAACCACAACAAAAATCAGGAGAAATATGACTCTCCTAGGGTTTTTGTGCCCATTTTATACCTTACCCCCTAATAACAAAATACTCCCCTCAACTTCCATTTTATTAACTTTCCACCACAAGACTTGGAACCCTTCCTTTTTGGACACGGTTACTACAACACTCCCTCCTCAAAAGAATTCCGTCCCCGGAATTCCATTCTCGAAAAGATGAGGGTACCTGGACATCATATCTGATTCCACTTCCCACGTAGCCTCTCGTCCCTTATGATATCTCCACTGGGCTTTAACCAGTCTGACCTCCCTATTCCTTGTTTTCCGAACTTTACTGTCTACGATCTCAATCGGCTCTTCCTCAAACATCAATTTCTCATCAATGCTGACATCTTCTAACGGAATGGCTACATCGGTCTCGGCCAACATTTTCTTCAGATTGACACATGAAATGTTGGATGAACTCCTCTTACTTCTTCCGGCAAGTCCTACTTGTATGCCGCTGCTCTAACTTGCTCATTAAAGACGAAAGTCAACTCCTTATCGCCTGTAATTCTTGCAAGGTCGATCTCACTACAGCTACCCTCATCTGTTCCTCATAACAGAGACGCACATCACCCTACGAATCCTTCCAAAATTTCATCTAGTATCTCAAGATCACGCGCTAACTATTCAACTTTCATAACTCCGACGGACCCACAGACGTAGTCCACTTTACACATCCCTCAATTCTTCGAGGTTCCACAGTCTTATGCTTTCAATCCATCCACTCAGTTCTAATCGGCTGCCCGAAATCGTTCAGATGGGGAAATGTAACTGCACTCCCTGCGTGAAACCGCTTTCGGTGAGTCATCACTTGCTAAAACTGTAACGTCCCAAAAATTACAAGGAATTTAAAATTTTTAAAGTAACATTTCATTAATAAAAACTCATTTAATAATTCAATCATCTCGTTTGCAAACTCATAATTAATACTCTTACGAACAATAAACAGCGGAATAAATGTCTAAAATTAAAATCATAAAAGTAATCAACTCTTCCCACGCGCCAGTGTGTACTCGTCACGCCTTGGAGCCACTCGCACCTGAAACCACAATTTTATTGGGAAAGGGTAAGCACGAAGCTTAGTGAATTCAGACACCATAAATAACACAGTTACTTCCACACCACCCCTAAAACAGATAATTGCACATAAACAATATACAAGTCTACGAACAAATCATAAACATGCATACCTACACCATCCCACCCAAAGGCATAAGCTGGTCCACCCGACCACACAATAACCGTGCAAGCATTACCCGGCTCCCCCGGGTTCCTACGCCACCCGCGTATACAAACTTTGGCCCCACCGAGTTCCTACGCCACCCGCGTATATAAACCTCGGCCCCGCCGAGTCACTACGCCACCCGCGTATATAAACCTCGGCCCCACCGAGTCACTACGCCACCCGCGTATATAAACCTCGGTCCCGCCGAGTCACTACGCCACCCGCGTATATAAACCTCGGCCCCACCGAACTCCTACGCCACCCGCGTAGTCATAACAATAAAGGTCCGACTAGACGCCCCACTATTTAGTCCCGCATCACAAACAATTAAAACTACCACACACGTACAAATCGTAATGTAAAAAGTAACCGACATTAGTTATAGTGAGAGAACTCACCTCGTAAGCGCGCCTAGCTCACAAACAATAATTCAAGCTCCACAAATCCAAGATCACTTCCCGACACCTAAACGAACGTTAACAATTATTAACACGAGACCCGGACCCTAAAACACGACGCACCCTTAAATCGTCACTAACACGACTTTTCGGTCTAACCAAACAGGTCTGTTCGGGACCTGTTCCGACCTCCATAAACCCAGAAAATCCTCAATTAAATTTCATAACCAGAAAGTGCTCAGAGTTAGGGTTCCAAGGACATATTATACACCTCCTAACGATTTTTCTACAATTTATTATGGATTTTACAAAACTGATTAACTGCACAGCGAAAAACAGCACCTTTCGTTATAAAACAGCAGTTTGACACTAGCTACGGTCCGAACTGGTTTTTCAGCAAAACATAAGAAACTTACTAGACTCAGAATGGGAGATTTTGGCACTGGTTTCACCCCAATACGACGTTCCTATAAAAAGTTATGGCTTTCCCAAAACAGTGGCAGAAACTGTGACTTTAAAAAAACGGAACGTGATCTGCCACATCCGGACCTGCTATATAAACAGCCAATTTACGCCTATCTAGAGGCCGAACTGGACTTCCGCTAAAACACGAAAAGTGTGCCCGGCACAGAATGTGAACCGTGGGCACCGGATTCGCCTCAATCCGAGCTACGACGGAAAGGTTATGGCCGTCGCAAAACAGTGGCAGACAAACGTTTTCACATAAAATGATAACTAAATGTTATAATCCCATTAAGTCAATGCTTAATCCAAACAGCCCCGGGAAGCCTAAAACCTACTGGAAACAGATCATACCAAGATGGACAACAGCCGTGCACCACCCCCCTGCCGCCTCCGGCGGCGATTCTTTTCTCACACTAACGATTAACGACGAGAGAAACAACAAACGGGAAAGACGGTTCTTACCTCGCGACGACAACGACGGTGCAACTACAGAATTACTCCGGCCACTTCTCCTTCTCGCCGCTGCACTCTCTCTCTTGCTCGGTTTCTCTCTCTCCCTCTCGGTTTCTCTCTCTCTCTTTTCTCTTTTCCGGCCGACGACGACGAAAGAAAGGGGAGGGGAGGTGGCAGCCGGCGTTCACGATGGGGAGGGGGAGGAGATGACTTAGGGTTTTTCTTTCTATTTCTTTGTTTTCCTCATCACGTCACCACACACAAACAAACATACAAAATGGGTTTTGGTTTATGAATTGCATGGGCCGAACCATAATCTTTGGCCCTTTAACACTAATGGTCCCTCAACTAAAAACCTTCTCGCTTCTAACCAAAAATTCCGACATTTTAACGATTAGGTCCGATTCGTCTAACCTCGTTAACGGAAACAACAATAAATAAATCTTAAAAAAAAGATTTAATACAAAGAAATTATATACCAGGATACGGGCTTTACAACTCTCCCCCACTTGGATTAGACTTCGTCCTCGAAGTCTCGACCGACAAATAACTCGAGATAGTCGTCGCGCATCTCCATTTCGAGTTCTCACGTCCACTCGAACTCCTTCGGTGCGGCCACTGGCTTTCCTCAACTAGAATCTAAATTTCTCACCCAGTCTAGAAATTCTCGAATACTTTTCTTACTAACAAAACTCCTTCAAGGACACTGAAAATTATGATCGGAAGAACACTCCAACACTGGATTCATTCCTAACCAAGCGACTTCGGTTGCCCCCAACCTTAGATGTTCCATACATCCCGATTCAACTTTCAAGCTCTAACCATCCTAAAGTTGCTCACCAATACACCCTACAGGATACTCGAATCCGATCATTCCTACCATTAACTGTCGATTAACTTCCACGAGTTCTAATAGGCTCCCAAAATTTATTTCACACGAATCATCAAACCAGTAAATTTATAATCACCCACGAAGGTCATTCCACCATAACCATTCATCACAAGTGAGCATTTCAGGGTTACTACTACCATCACCATAATTATTTTAAAATCGGCTACAATTCTCCGATTACACTAAAGGTGTTTGGCCTCAAGCCCAAAAGTCGACACCTAAATATACCACTTACCTCAAAAGGGTTTCTGTGCATTTATTCTCTCAATTACAAAGGGCATCATTCCCTTAACCGATACTATTCGGCCTACAGTTTTAACACGCGTGGAATATCCAACCTTCCACTGTCGACGTATCCCCCACACTCGCTCTACGAAGCCAGGTTACACCGTATCGAGGATACACCTTGACGTCTACCTCCCAGGTAACGCCTCAAGGCCCAGCACATCGGAACTACCTCCCAGGTAAGTGCTCAAGGCTATATCCTCCTAGTGCCTACTGGAAAGTCAAGGTCATAACACATGAATACTGGGGTCCCACCCCGAGATACCCAATCGACCATTACCAACGTCTGACTGGCCTGACCAAGGATCCCATGCAAAACAGTCTACCAACAACATGCCTATTCCGGGATGACTCACTCACCCAAACATGTAAATACTCAACGTGCAATAAGTGCAAAACTGTGCAACAAAACAACCCATCAACAAAACTTCACATCGAGCCATTAAAAACCGTGCAATTGACCCATGACTATCTCAAAGTCAAAACCGAGCAAAATGCTCCACGCTTGCTAGACTCTTAAGTCGGTCAAAAACGCGTTTAACTAAAGTTTATGCAAGCAATACTCTAAAATCAACATTAGTCCCAACCTCGACACGGGTTAAACCAAAGAGTTTTCCGAAAGGACTCACACCTTTAAAAATCTCAAAATGACACATACACTTATAAGCGCACTTCCCAAATGGTTTACAGAATCATTTACAAAATATTTTCAACGTCAAGATTTTTCATTTCAAAAAGACCGTAAGCAATAAAACTACTATTACCAGGTCGGTAGTTACGCAAAAATGGACACGCTCGTCCCACATATGAAAATCATGTTGAAAATCATTTTATTGCAGCTTAGTTTACTCACAAAACGTAAAGCGAAATAAATAATTTCTTTGAAAATGAACCGTCACGGTTCTAGTATGAATTGACTCATGACATGTATTTAAAGTAACCGCTCGACCTTACACCGGGTGCGACAAAAGTGTGCACATAATTTCAAAATCAGTTCCACGACATTTGACCCCAAAATTCCTCTTTTTCCAACATAAAATGTCGTGGCACAGGGTTCACTAACAAATCTTACGCACGTCGGCTAGTCATACAAAACGATGAAACGGTTTACAAATATATTTTTGTTAAAACACAACTATCTCATGTAAGTTTCAAACTTAAAGATAAAAACCAATCCGTTTCCATCATTTGAAAATATCGACTAAAATCTCATAAAATCTCAAAAGGTGGGGTTCTTTAAATTGATTTTCAAGATTTCCCCAAATGGTCACATAAACAAATAAGATATGTACCTCGTGAAATTAAACCCACACGACTCAACATGCCGTAAAACAAACTTATTTTAACCAAATCACTCAAATAGCTTTATACAGACATCGTGGAATGTAACTTTTCGTCTCAACTCTAACATATGTGGAGGAGTTCCAATGTTAAAATCACAAGCCGTAGTCACTTGCCCAACATTTTAAACACCACAAAACACGAATATCATCTTACCCGAAAGAACCGTTGGAAAAAATAACGAAATGAGACAAATTCTAACAAAGTTTGAACTCCCGTGATAAAACGATTTCATATACTTTCAAAACCATATTTCAAAATCTTGTGTGTGTGCTGAACATTTCCCAAAATTCCAAAACACCATCCATAAAATGATTTGAAACACAAGAATTTGTTAATGCAATCTATTTAAAAACCAAACTTTGTGCATAACTCAGTCGGCATTCTACGCCTCGACTCCTACTCCTCCAAATCTCTCTGATCCACTAACGTCATCCGGACATTTAAACCTCTTAGGCAAGTTGGGAAATTACGTCAAATAATCCCTACGATTTTTCCCCAAATCAAAGTCGGCTCTATAAGCCTATGATTCTAGCACAATCATCCATCTTGGCCCGAAACAAACATCATCCTCATCGTCACTCCAAGTGACTATTACTAGAATCGTCCTTTTATTCCAACGACTACTAAATTATAACCTTCGACACTACCCCAACGATCATCCCATCAAAGCAAAACAAGTACACACCTGTACTAGTAGGTTTACTATAGTCGTTCCTCCTTGTGATGGCTACTCTGGGTAGATATTACAACGGGTTATTAGCACATAATAATTCACACTAACAACGCTCACGCTCAACTCCTTGGATTCCTCGAGACTTTTCCCGACTCGAGCATTGATCCTGTGTTTCCGATAGTATGAGCTCTACTACTACCTTCCACACCTATCATCACTCGTTCCGAGTTCCATCCGATGGGTCCAAGTAGTTTCTCGCCGATAACCACACACATATGCCCGCATCGGCATATGTACACACTCTTCCTAGCTCCCTAGGAATAATCATAATACCCCACTACCCTTGCTAGGGCGGAACCCCCACTAACCCTGACGAGTCGCCTCGTGCACGCACAGTCGTATACAGTGGAAACCAGATAGACATTCGAATATAAGATTCTATCCTACAACGGTTGGACTCAAACAAGAGCTGCGCAATAGAACTAAATCCAACATTCTAAGGCTATTCGGTTCCTACCGCATACAACCTATAGTGCATCCGCTTAACAACCTATCAAAGTTAGCATAAGTTCCTAATAGCAAGTAACAACCATACAATACAGTGTATTAAGCACCAAGCAATCTAGCATACATACTCCTATGTTCTAGAAAGCAATTTTTGCATACGTACTCATATGTAAACGCTATTCCCAGCTCACTAGGAATTTCATCTCATCCCACTACCCTTGCTACAACGGAATCCCTGTTAGCCATAACGAGTTGCCTCGCGAATACCCAGTCGCATGCATCGTGAATCAAATAGACATTCGAATACAAGATTCTATCCTAGAACGGTTGGACTCAAACAAGAGCTGCGCAATAGAACTAAATCAAATATTTTAAGGCTATATGATTCTTACTGCATACAACCTATAGGGCCTTCACTTAACAACCTACTATAACTAGCATTGATTCCTACTAGCAAGCAGTCAGCATACAGCATAGTGTCAACAACAGGCAATCTAGCATGCATACCCTATGCCTAGAAAGCAATACAACACTAAGCAATGTACCTTTCCCCCTTGGCTCCGGCTGACTGTACACACTGCGCCCTCGATCACCGTTCCTCAAACGGATTTTTCCTTCTTTTTATTTCCAAAAAAAAACTTTAAAGAAGATTTTATAGCCGCAAACTTGAGATCAAACACACCGAAATGCGTTTGATTCACTCAAGCCGTGCTCTGATACCAAGTTGTAACGTCCCAAAAATTACAAGGAATTTAAAATTTTTAAAGTAACATTTCATTAATAAAAACTCATTTAATAATTCAATCATCTCGTTTGCAAACTCATAATTAATACTCTTACGAACAATAAACAGCGGAATAAATGTCTAAAATTGAAATCATAAAAGTAATCAACTCTTCCCACGCGCCAGTGTGTACTCGTCACGCCTTGGAGCCACTCGCACCTGAAACCACAATTTTATTGGGAAAGGGTAAGCACGAAGCTTAGTGAATTCAGACACCATAAATAACACAGTTACTTCCACACCACCCCTAAAACAGATAATTGCACATAAACAACATACAAGTCTACGAACAAATCATAAACATGCATACCTACACCATCCCACCCAAAGGCATAAGCTGGTCCACCCGACCACACAATAACCGTGCAAGCATTACCCGGCTCCCCCGGGTTCCTACGCCACCCGCGTATACAAACTTTGGCCCCACCGAGTTCCTACGCCACCCGCGTATACAAACTTTGGCCCCACCGAGTTCCTACGCCACCCGCGTATATAAACCTCGGCCCCGCCGAGTCACTACGTCACCCGCGTATATAAACCTCGGCCCCACCGAACTCCTACGCCACCCGCGTAGTCATAACAATAAAGGTCCGACTAGACGGCCCACTATTTATTCCCGCATCACAAACAATTAAAACTACCACACACGTACAAATCGTAATGTAAAAAGTAACCGACATTAGTTATAGTGAGAGAACTCACCTCGTAAGCGCGCCTAGCTCACAAACAATAATTCAAGCTCCACAAATCCAAGATCACTTCCCGACACCTAAACGAACGTTAACAATTATTAATACGAGACCCGGACCCTAAAACACGACGCACCCTTAAATCGTCACTAACACTACTTTTCGGTCTAACCAAACAGGTCTGTTCGGGACCTGTTCCGACCTCCATAAACCCAGAAAATCCTCAATTAAATTTCATAACCAGAAATTTCTCAGAGTTAGGGTTCCAAGGACATATTATACACCTCCTAACGATTTTTCTACAATTTATTATGGATTTTACAAAACTGATTAACTGCACAGCGAAAAACAGCACCTTTCGTTATAAAACAGCAGTTTGACACTAGCTACGGTCCGAACTGGTTTTTCCGCAAAACATAAGAAACTTACTAGACTCAGAATGGAAGATTTTGGAACTGGTTTCACCCCAATACGACGTTCCTATAAAAAGTTATGGCTTTCCCAAAACAGTGGCAGAAACTGTGACTTTAAAAAAACGGAACGCGATCTGCCACATCCGGACCTGCTGTATAAACAGCCAATTTACGCCTAGCTAGAGGCCGAACCGGACTTCCGCTAAAACACGAAAAGTGTGCCCGGAACAGAATGTGAATCGTGGGCACCGGATTCGCCTCAATCCGAGCTACGACTGAAAAGTTATGGCCGTCGTAAAACAGTGGCAGACAAACGTTTTCACATAAAATGATAACTAAAGGTTATAATCCCATTAAGTCAATGCTTAATCCAAACAGCCCCGGGAAGCCTAAGACCTACTGGAAACAGATCATACCAAGATGGTCGGCGGCGATTCTTTTCTCACACTAACGATTAACGACGAGAGAAACAACAAACGGGAAAGACGGTTCTTACCTCGCGACGACAACGACGGTGCAACTGCAGAATTACTCCGGCCACTTCTCCTTCTCGCCGCTGCACTCTCTCTCTTCCTCGGTTTCTCTCTCTCCCTCTCGGTTTCTCTCTCTCTCTTTTCTCTTTTCCGGCCGGCGACGACGAAAGAAAAGGGAGGGGATGTGGCAGCCGGCGTTCACGATGGGGAGGAGGAGGAGATGACTTAGGGTTTTTCTTTCTATTTCTTTGTTTTCCTCATCACGTCACCACACACAAACAAACATACAAAATGGGTTTTGGTTTATGAATTGCATGGGCCGAACCATAATCTTTGGCCCTTTAACACTAATGGTCCCTCAACTAAAAACCTTCTCGCATCTAACAAAAAATTCCGACATTTTAACGATTAGGTCCGATTCGTCTAACCTCGTTAACGGAAACAACAATAAATAAATCTTAAAAAAAAGATTTAATACAAAGAAATTATATACCGGGATACGGGCTTTACAAAAACGTGCCATCCTGCACTATTTACTTGTACCCTCTTCGATAACTACACTTGCTTAAAACTATCTGAGAAAACCAAGGCCAACCGCGCCTCCGTCCACACCTCGGGACTCACGGTTTTAAACACGTCTAGTTAAAGTCTCTCTTACATTTATACTTCCTTAAGAAAAGAACTTGGCAGAAATTTCCCGCCACAAAAACGAGAATCTTCTGCCAGGAAAACTCGCTCACTGACAACTTGGCACCAGGCCAACCTTGTACATCCCGACAAGCTCACACCCTTGAGCCTCTCCTTGGCATACCTGAAATTCTAGATTATTTCTCCCAACCGACATTCGTCTATGCAGATCATACCCCTTTCCCGAATCCCATTGGCTACAACTTGTCAACTAATTCGTACGTTCACACCACTTCATCATTTCACACTTAACGTGTCTAATAGAAGGAAACCTCTATAATTCCTTATTGGGGTACTCACCTATCCGAAATGAACTTATCCTGAAGGCTCATCAATTTCACACTGCTTGCTACAAGCGTCCAGTCATATAACATAACTTCGGTTACTCCCACTCAACTAGGTGGGGTAACCACGATCACACCCTAATGTTCTCAATAGCTTACATTGAACGATCAGTTCGCTTGAACGTTTCTCACAAAATCACTAACTTAACTCATTCAGTTGTCTTATCCACTTCTTTCCTGCACAAGCTCATACACAATTTACTTCCTCATTACTTCCTCCAAAAGTTAGCACACTTATCAAGGACAATCTACACAACACTGCGCCTATCGGCATTACTGTCAAGTTTACTACTTCCGATTTACTTACTTATTCCGACATACTGTCTTCACCTCCCCACGCTAGCGTGGAGTACTGCCCACCAACATTACTCGCCCCTCTCTTCCGACAATTCTTAAGCTGCAAATGTTGTCTCATTACTATACATAACCAAACGGTTGCACTAAAATTCTAACTTAAGGCTTTCGACTAAATCACCTCGAACGTCATCAGAGTTCGACGTCACTGTACATTCTTTAAACTCCAACTTTTACTTTCTCAGACAATTCGTTCCCACATAAGCAACACTCACATTCTTTAAGGATTTCACATCTATTCCACCACATTTTGACTAATACATCCATCATCTTCTTTAAACTTCCAATGATCCCAAATATGCTTACTTAGCGACTCTTACAACTACAAACACTTGGTTTCTCCTTTGGGTAACTACCCGCCACCACTCCGTGATGCTTCCCGAATATAAACATATCACCACGTCAACTTACACCCCACGTGCTCCAACAACCTGGTTAACACTCGAACACCTCATCCGAAACTCCCAAAAGGCTTCTATCTGATGTTTCATCTTTCTCTAACATCACATCACTACGACGCTAGCTGGCACTTTTAACTTGGACATTATTGCCACTACATAACTATACATTCCTCACTCATAACATCACACTGCAGACCAAAACTCTCATGGCCATTCATACACAACTCAAACTTATCTTCAAGACCTCACACATAAATAACCGAGTCTATCTCGCTACATTGTCTCTCCCCAGCTCTAGTTGAACCACAACACCCGAGTTTCTGATTAATTCTAACATACTCGTTTCTTGCTAGCTCTTTGCAATACCAAGCCATCATATCGACAGGGTACATTTCCTCACAGATCGACATAATCTATACCCTCACTTCGTTTGTGCTAAATACTTCATTCTTTACGAACCATCCATCTCGCTAGTAAAACGCTTATCTAAAACAGCAGCCTTTCCCTATCTTAACACCCCTACAAAGTGGTCCTTCAACTTTCAACCTTCTGATTCAAGTCTTCTGCCTCATGCAGCTTACACAACTACCGACTTTAACGTCAATAGTTGACATGTTAATACTTCCTTAGCCTATTATTCAACAAGGGTCCCTTACTGAACCTAATTCTTCCAACATACCATAATCAAATTCACATCCCGTCGTCCTCATTTCAAACTCACTCGCGTAACTACAACATTACAAGCTCACCTCGAAGCTCATATTCCCACGCCATAGACATTTCATTCTTCCTCCTACACTCCTCATAACGAGTTGCTAAAACCGTCACCTTGAAGGCTTCCAGTCCTTCCTCCAGACACATCTGTCTCTCAACAACCGTACTTCCCGTTACCGTACAAGGGTGTAAACCCTCATACAACCCACACTATAATCCACTTCCGACTCTACCACTGTTCACCTTTCCTCTTGAGCACAAATACTAAGGCTACAACATTCCTTCCTGATTTGCCCGACACCTTTCCACTCTTGAAGTTCTTCCTTAGCTTAATATACTATATCCTATGACCTAGTGAGTTCATAGCCTTCATGCATGACAACGCAATAGATAAAATCATTTACACGTTTTATCATTTTAAATAAACAACATTTGAAACTATCTTGGGTGTACTCGACCCCATCACTCTTATAACTTCGATGCCCTGCACGACGATTCGAGAATCGTTTGCATGCATTTCGACCTTACTCTTACTCAATCCGAACGATGTTATTACGACAGTGATGTATTGAATGAAAATCTTTTCATATGACATAATTCTGCAAGAACTACCGACACAAGGTAAACCAGTATAAAACGTTTATAAAAGATTCATCGTAAATCCTAACATAACCTCCAGCATGGTACTGCACTGTGCTTTGGATCACATAAGCATTCTGCGGTCGGGGCCCAAGCAGACTCCCCCTCTCGCCTCTTTCGAAGCCTACGCAAACTCCCTTCTACTCGGAATAGGAGGAAACGAGTTCCAACCTACCAGTCCGTCATACATATCCAAGGGATCATCAGGTCCCGAGGATCACTCTCTGATCCCACAGTACAGACCGACTCCACAAAGCACATCATTCATTTCGTAAAATATGCACTTTTAAATCCTTTAAATCATCATTCTCATTTCATCATACATGACAGGCTTTCTTAAGTAAAACACGTAGTTCGTGGAAAACATGCATGACAGTTACAAACAGTTTACGCTCGGGAATGAAAACATAATTAATTTAAAACATTTAACACTCTGTGTTGTAAAAGGTGTTGGGAACTCATACTCAATTATATAACTTCATCATGTCAACTCTCATTTGGTTATAAAAGTTTTGCATTCAAACGTTTTCTTGACTTATCATGGAAAGAGTGGAATATTTTGCAAATCGCAAACCTCAAGACTTCATTGTACGATCTAAATGGATTTGTATATTTTTTTATTTTTTTTTATTTTTTTTAACATACGCTTGCACATGCCGACTCATATCCGATCAAATTTGATATTTACACATTTACTTTACTTATGAAAAATCTCATGTACCCATACACGAACTCAATGCATGAAACTCTACTTGCAATTGAAGGCTACTCACTCAAACAAGGTCGATCGCTTTACTCACACGACTTATCCTTGACACTCTACCTTCGACCAGTGGTCGCCCTCTCGGCTTTGCAACAACTTGCTATACATACATTCAGCTGTCCACTTACTCAAGCATTCATACTACCTTCGTCTCGATCAAATCATCTCATATTATACCTCTACACGTTTTCAGTCCTCTACAGAAATCTCTCTTCACAGATCCTGCCACTGAACGACTCGACTAAAGGGTCAGAGCTCTAATCCTCTGCTCGCTCTTGAATTGACACCTCCAAGATCTCGACACTGTCCTTCCTTATCCTTGCAACGGATCTACCCCACGATCTCTAGAACTGGGACTCTCCAGAAACAGGAGTCTTACTCAAAATCAGTCATTCATCCTCTTCGAATCCACGAAGATCTACCTCTAGACGACTCATAACATTCTATACATCATTTCTTCTCTATGACGTATACATACATCACCTCATAAATGATTTCTCACGATACTTCCCCTACAATGGGTCTCACCCTACCCCTCAGGGATCTTACTGATATTCTAAAGTACTGGAACACGGCATAAACACTAGCTTCTAACTACCACTTTGGAATAATAAGGCAGGTTAAGCATATACATGTACCTGTAAGTTCGCGATTACACTGGCCAGGTGGAATCTCAAACTTACCTTACATGACAATCCTCAGTACCCTATTAGTCATATCTCTATAATAGTGTCCTCCTAACGCATTTCCTGATTCTCAGTTGTAATTTCTACTACCAAGTTTAAGTTTAGGCCCGTCCGGTCACCTAAATCCCTTAAACTATGGCTCTGATACCAATTGTAACAACCCAATCTAAATAAAGCATACTTAGCATTTATATTTAAATAATTACAAAACTGGGTCCACAAAAGTTTCAATTCATCTGTCTAAAAAACTTAGGTTGGCGGAAACAACCTATACACAACTGAGAAAAACTACTAACTAGAGTGCCACTATGCTTCTTGACTCTTCTTGCTAAGCTCAGCCTATTTGCCCGAGCTCCTGGAAACCTGCTTACCTGAAAAGGTTTTAATTTGAAAATGCGAGGGTTAGACCATGAGGTCTAGTGAGTCCCTCCTAACAGTTATCAAAACATTTAAACAGTTTATCTCTTCAGCTTTAAACATTCATACTCAACACGTCAAAATCATATACGGACTAAAGTCCGCCTCCTCGTAATCTGACACCCAGAAGCCACCCGAAGGTGACAACGAGTCAGCCTCATGCTGCCTTGCGGAGCCTCGCTCCTGGCATATAGGGACCTCCCTTCCCGCACGAGAGCTGGCGGAACTACTCTCCCGTCTTTGCCAGTTTACGTCTCCTCGATGTATGCATACATTCTACATAAAACTTCAAACAACTTTCATGCAATTAAAGCATAATAATAAAGCATGGCAATTCTCAACATTCATAACACATTTTGAAAACACTTTAAAAGCCACACATTTTAGTTTAGAAAACTCACCTGAGGCTCTTACTTCTCGTTCCTAAACCGTTCCAAACTTCCAAATCGACTTCCCTGAATAAACGGGCATAAAGCAACAACTCAGCAAAAGTATCCGGACAACTCAGGTTTTCCGGACAACCCTACTTTTCTGGACGCTAAAGAGTCGAGACACCCACACTAATCCGGACGACAACTAATCCGGACAACACTCCTTTTCCGGACATCACGCTCTCCGGACAACACATCCTATCCGGACGTCTCCTATCCGGACAAACACACATCCGGACAACTCCTATCCGGACACTTACCCAGAAACATTCATCTGATCGAAGTGTCCGGACGGCGCTGGACGAGTTTGGAGGCTGTAATCTCACGAAAATCCTCCAAATTAACACGATAGAGCGATAAAAGGTAACATGAACATTACATAACCAACTCTTATCAAATTCTTGCTATCCAAACACTATTAGATGATTTAATCTCTCTTTCAAGCCCAAAAAGCACTTTCTTACAAAAACTCCCAATAAACAATCAAACACTATCAAATCAGCAGATAGTTTGTAAGAAGGATTACCTGACCAAATTACTAGCAGAAATGAATTCCAACACCACCTTCTCTTCTGAATCCACAGATTGGTGCCTCTCTTCTTCAAATGCCAAGAATATCAAAACCCCTTTCTCTCCTCTTTTCTCTTCAATAGCCGCCAACCACAACAAAAATCAGGAGAAATATGACTCTCCTAGGGTTTTTGTGCCCATTTTATACCTTACCCCCTAATAACAAAATACTCCCCTCAACTTCCATTTTATTAACTTTCCACCACAAGACTTGGAACCCTTCCTTTTTGGACACGGTTACTACACTAAGATCGTTTCCTTTTCTTCTGCTTTAGCCAGCTTCTCAGAACTGTTCCAGATTTGAGATTTCTGTTCCTTCAGTTCTTTGACATACTTGTTGCACAATTCATCTGCTTGCTTGATTTTCTTTTCATATAGTCTTGCTTGTTTTTTCTCAGTCTTCTCCTTCTTATCAGGTTGCTTGTGCCCATCTACCTTCTTCTTGCCTTCGTATTTATCCTGATAATCATGGCACTTGTTGGAGGAAGTGGAGTAGCGCTGATTATTGGATGTAGGCTTCTGCTGCTGGAAGGATCTGGAGAGCAGAGCCATTGTTTTCTTTAGAGCAGTCAACTCAGGATCAGAATCACTGTCCTCTTCTTTCTCAGATTCTGGATCAGATTCACTTGGCTCTAGGGTACGTTTGGAACGACGGATGGAGGATTTGCCTCGTTTTGAAGAAGTAAGAGCTAGTGGATCAGCAGGTGACTTGGACGCAGACTTCTTTTCGCTCAGAATCTCCATCACCTCATCTTCGTCCTAACAAGTTGCTTCAGACTAAGATGAATAAGACATTGTTACCGTTAAAATTCTCAATCACTGGACGTGCGGTAACTCGGGTACAGATCAAGAAACGTGCGATGAACCTTCAAAAACGAGTGATGGATCGAGACAAAGACTTATCCGATATCCGGTAACAATAAGGAACTTCCGGACACTGCGGCTGGTTGAAAAATTTGGATCAGGGTTCGATGGGGTTGCTTGATTTCACTCCTGTAGGGTTAGATTTTGACCAAAGACACAAAAACAAACAAACCCAAATCGATTTCTAAGCAAATTATATCCTATTTTTCAAAAATCAACACAAAAATTTAAGAACACTATCAAAACTCAAGAACTGATTTTTAAATCAAAAAATTGATACCATTGAGAATTGATATAGATGCAGATAAACAGCAGATTAAAAAACGATTAAACAATCGAGAATTAACAAACGAATTATTAAGTCAACGAAAAGCTTTGCAATCCCGATTGATGATCGTTTCACCCCAAGAAAAACTGCAGTATGTCAAAAATAATATGGGTGCCTTCTGGGCCTCAAACGATCAATCCCACCGTTCAGAATGTATAACAGAGTGTCGTGAAGCTACTGTCCAAAAATCACGACGATCCGACGGTTCAAACTCCGAGAATAGGCAAAACGGCTCGCTGCATTTTCCAGAAAAATTCAATACGAATTTTTATGCTTTTTCTTGCTTTCGTTCGATTTCTTCTATTCTTCAAATCACCGATTCGGCTCTGATACCACGTGTGAATCCCAGATTGACAGGTAACAATAAAATCAATGAGCAATATCAAGAACAATTGTTGATTTCAAGTTGTCATCCATCTCGTATTCATTCAAAGTATCGTTCAGTGAATATTACAATTCAAAGTAAGGAACGATTTCTAAACAATAAGCTCTAATGAATTTCTCTCTAACCTAAACTAGTTATACTTAGGCTTGAAACCTAAGGCCCATGGCCCATTAAGCCTAAACTAAGCCCATTTAATAATAATGGCTTTTACAAAAAGATTAAATAAACTAATTAAGCTCTATAATGAAGTTCTATAATTCTTTATATATCTTTCTAATATGTAGGACATTTATGGTCCTAACAATCCCCCCCTAAAGATATATAAAGAAAAATCGGTCTTTTGAATATACCCCTTTTCAAGTACTGTGGGTTATCGTATCCGATTTCCCATTCCTTGTTAAAATATGTGAATTCCTTGGGTTTATTCATGTGAATGGTCTGGTCAGTTGGCCTCTTTTGTGGAGTTTGGTTTCAAGATCAGTTATTTTAGTGACAAACTCCTTGTGCTGAATTTGAAGAGCAGAACATTGATAAACAATTTCTGCTTTCTCATTCTCACACTGATCAAGCTTTAAGGTCAGATCAGATATTTTGGCCCTTAAGTCCTTTGGTGCTATTGAAAGATTAGCACACTTTTATTTAAGATTGGCATTTTCAGACTTGTATTTCTCAGTGATTCTCTTTTGAACATCTAGCTTTTCTTTTAAAGAGTTAATTTCAAGCAGATGTTCATTAGAGGTAAACATATAGGACTCTACCTTTTGACCAAGCAATTGAATCTTATCAACTAAAACGTTATGAGCTGGTAGACATACCTGACAAGTTGCTGCAGATTGAGATGAATAAGACATTTGTTACCTGAAAAATTATGATCGTTAATCGGTGTTGTTTTGAAGAATCGAAAAATGCGGAAGAAAATCAAAAATTAAATTTGAAAAACAAATATAAAAATAAATTCGTTTCCAAAAATTAAGATCTGATTATTGAATCTGAACGAATAAAACCTACAAGATAAATGCAACCGGTTAGATCAATAATGGTGAAATAAATCACATAAAATGATAACCGTTGTGAATAAGCTCAAACCCGTCACAAAAACTCAAACCGATTGTAAAAAAAATCGCAGATTTCGTTAAAACTCTCGATCACGAGACGTTCGGTAACTCGGGTACCGATCAAAACTTACCAACCAAAACTCGTGCGATATATATGTCGACCAAATTCAACGTGCACGAATATGCATGAAACGAGGAGGATGGCAAACAACTATATATATAAATGAATGTATGGACGCATGAAGTTTAATGTATGCAGCGTGTGGATTCAAAATTATGAGATGAATGTACGCATGATCAAGGGCGGAGCCAACTAATGCCCACAGTTAGCTTAAGCTAACCCTGAATTTAAAATAAAAAAAAATTATAGGCCAAAGTCCACTAAATGATGAAGCCCATTTAACTAATATTATATTAGGCTAATCATAAGTCCATAACCCAATCACTAAAGAGAATCACCCCAGTTTATTTTTCTGGCTCCGTCCCTGTGCATGATGAGTGGAGAAAAATATGCACCGTCGATTACGTAAGAATGGTAGTCAACAAAAAACAAACAAAAAAGTCAAACATGGATGGCTCTATGACACGTACACACATCAGCAACAAATAACAGTCAACTTATAGAGTATCCGGAAAGGTAGAATATCATTCTTATCCGGAAAGTGTGTTTCTTAAAAATGACGTCCGGAAAGGTGGTGCATTTGTTTCATCCGGTAACCCAAACAAAATTTGTTTCATCCGGTAACCTAAAAAAAATTCATCCGGAAAGTGGATTCTTCCGGTAAGTGACCAAAAATTATCCGGACACTTTATTTTATCCGGGAAAAATTTGTGCTATCCGGGTAAATTAAAGTTTTGTCCGGAAAGTGGTGAGAAATAGGAAACTTACCCGGAAACAATGAGAAAAAACTACGATTTTCATCCCTATGGCTTGACGTTTATAACGATTTTTGTCCCTAATCTTTGAAAACTGCTTTTTCGTCCCTGTGGTTTTCATTTTGCTTCCATTCTCGTCCCTTCATCCAACTCTGTTAAATATAAGTGTTAAAAACATTTGAGAAATTACATATTTAGTCCTTGTGGTATATGGATTTTAAAATATTTAATTTAAATTTCATTTTAACATTTTAACACTATATATATACATATAGTATATATATGTGTGTTTTTTGATTAAATATTAAATAAATTTGATTAATTAATAAAAATAAAGTTTCTAAGAAAATACGAAATAGTGGGAGTAAAATGCATTTAATAAAATTAAAAAGACAACCGGTTGGTATAAGATAAAACTATTTTTTTCTCGAGTCCTATTAAACTTATTCAATTGGTAATAGATAAAAAGGGTAACTAAATCAATAAAAAACAATTAATTTGAGGCGATTTTAACCTAAAACTTTGGGAAAAAGATATCACTACTTATCAATAATTTTAAAAAAATTATTTGATTTTTTATTACTTATCAATATTCCACTTAAACAAACCGTCTTTTAAAACAAAGAGTAAATTACAAATTTCGTCCCTGTGGTTTCACGAAATTTTGGATCAGGTCCCTCAAATGAAATAACTACAAGATTGGTCATTGTGGTTTCATTTTTGTTATGGATCAGGTCCCTCATGTTAATATATGTTTAAAATCTTCGTTAGCCTAGAAACAATTTCTTGTTTTTGCTGTATTTTGAAACATTTAATTATTCCAAGGACCTGTTTCGTAAATTTCTAAAACTCAAGAATTAAACAGTGATTCCTATCTATTTCTACTTTTCTGAACGTATCCTACTTTGCAAATCTGTTTCTTCCCCAAATTTTCATGATTAAAAATCAAACCCAAAAATCTATACCTAAAATCAAACTCGAAAACAAAGATTCAAAACCAAAAAAGAAAATGGAATAAGATAATCAACAACAAATATCCATCTTTGAAGAACAAAATCAATTTCGATTTTTAAATAATAAAATCAACACAACCCTATTTTTTGATAACAAAATAAAAAACCACCTCATTTTTCAGGAACAAATCAACAATACAAAATCCATTTTTAAACCATATGTACAGATCTTGGTTCCATCTTTCTCAGCCAAAAGAGAAAATCCTAACTAAATCAACTAATCAAGAACACAAAAAATATCAAATTCATCAACATCAAATTTGCTATTAATTCATCAAAAACACAATATCAAGAATCCTAAATCTAAATTAAAAAAAAAACTCTAAAATTCATGCAATATAAAAATAAACTATTACCAAAACCCTAATCAAAGCCCAAAAGTCATAAAGAAGAAAATGAAGCAGATGCAGAAGATTAAAATTTTGTTGATTTCTGAAAGCCTCATTCGATTGCTTCAACCGACAGATACATTAGAAGAAACAATATGTTCAATTTCTTCACCAGATCTGGATTGATTTGATGCTTGCCTTCGTTCTGTGAAGCCTCTTGTTTCTATTCCGTTAATGGCGATGTATGGTTGTTTCAGAAATCAACGATGGAAATGGCTGGAGGTGAGAGATTGGAAGAGTCTAGAAAGACAGGGAGAAGAAGCCACAATGGGTACTGGGTAGTATTTGCTTTTTCTTTATAATAATAATAATAATATTATTATTATTATTATTAATATTAATATTGCTGAGTTTTAGAAATTTACGAAACAGGTCTTGGAATAATTAAAAGTTTCAAAATACAGCGAAAACAAGAAATTGTTTCTAGGCTAACGAAGAATTTAAAAAGAATTAACATGAGGGACCTGATCCATAACAAAAATGAAACCACAATGACCATCCTTGTAGTTATTTCATTTGAGGGACCTGATCCAAAATTTCGTGAAACCACAGGGACGTAATTTGTAATTTACTCTAAAACAAATTTAATAAAAACAAAAGTTAGCCGTTTTTTAAAATAAAATAAAAAAGCTTTGATAAAATAATAAATAAAAAAATTAATTAATAAATGTATTTAGTTTATTGGGTTTTTAAAATTATTTTAACTATAATAATAAAAATTCGAATAATTTCATTAAAATTATTGATAAGTAAATATACTTTTTTCAAAGTTTATAGATTGTAATCTCCTAAAATTAATAATTTTATATTTTCTAAATTTTTTCCGATGAAGTTTAATCGGTTCAAGAAAAAAATTGTTTTATTTTACCAACCAGTTGTTTTTTATTTTATTAAATGCATCTTACTTCCAATATTCCATATTTTCATTTAAACTTTGTTTTTTTACAAATTAATAAAAAAAAGTTAAATTAAAAACATATATTATCTCCCCCTAACTTGACTTTTCAGAATGAGAAGTTAAGTTCTTCAGATGATGCTTCCAAAACCTAATCATCAACGCATAAATTTGGATCCAATCCTAGACTTTGATTGAGAATCCTTTTTACAAGGTATCTTGCCATCTTAGAGTCTTTGTCACTCACCAACTTAGCATGCAGCATTCCATTCAACTTTTTCATGCTGTGCTTGTATACAACATCCACCAAATAATATTCATGAAATGTATTGTCAAGAGAGATGACATACACTCCACAATTCTCAATGAGCATCCAGTTGGTAATGACTTGAAAATTCCTTGCCATCAAATACTGAACTGCTTCTGGTTTGAACATTAAGCACAAGTATTCAAGAACCATCTTGGTGATAGACATACCTTGCTCTGTCAGCATGTTTCCATATAGCCTCATTCCAACCTTGAACATCTCTTCCAAGTCAGATCTAGAGCATGTTCTGATAAGTTTTCCCCAAGTAGGACAAACTTCAAACTTTCCATCTGCCCTTTTTACTCTAATGTACTCCTTTCTCTGATCTTTCAAAGTATCCCAGAATATGATTTCAGGAGCCATAGAAGATATTGGTTCAGCTTGGATTGGATTAGTATTAACCACAGTAATATACAAATCACATTGAGCATTTGGCAGTGATTGTACATTGCTTGGTTGGCCTGAGGGAGTTGCCACTTCTTCTTCAGCAACTTTTGGATCAGATTTCTCTTTCACTGCTTCCTCATGGGCTTCTTCTACAGTTGGATCCACCCTTGGCTTCTTTACATCTTTCTTCTTTGAAGCTATGGACTTTGTTCTTGGCCTTTTAGTTGATATCATCTTTGTTCTTTTAAAAGATTTAACAGCTTCAGGAGTGGTTTCAGCTGTTTCTTCTTTGTGGCTCTCAGCAGCACTAACAGTTTCTGCTGCCTTTTGTTTTTCAGCAGCAATAACCATTTCTACTGCTATAGCTGTTACTGCTTCTTTTATAACCTTTAATGCTGCTGCTTCAACACTACCCTTCACAATCCAATATATCTCTGTATCAATCTCTGCTTTAGTTACTGTAGGAACAGATTCTGCTTTCTTCTCACTTTCAATTACTGCTGCCTCCACAAGATTCTTCAAAATTTCAGTTACTGCTGCTTCAGTCTCAGACACTGCATCATTATCTGTTTCTACTGCTTTTTCAATCTCAGCAGCATTAACTGTTTCTACTGCTGGTTCTGTTTCTGCTTCCTTCTCAATATCAGCAGCATTAACTGTTTCTACTGCTGGTTCTGTTTCTGCTTCCTTTGAACTATCAGCAGCAGTAACCGTTTCTGCTGCTTTTTCTGTTTCTGCTTCCTTTGTAATATCTGCAGTCTGCTCAGACTCCCCCTCAACCTTATACTCATACCCCCCCTCAATGTTTGCATCCTCCATGTTTAGATCAGAGTCTGACTCCCTCTTTTTGGAAGCATCAGAGGTTGTTCTTCTCCTTCTCAAAACATACTGAGCTTTCTTCCTTCTTTGTAGCAGTTTGGTGACCAGCTTTTTATTCTTTTCTATTTTGGTGTTTTGATGAAGAACCACCTTCTTAAGCTCATCAATTTCCTTCTGCTGATCCATGACCTCAATGTTGATATTTGCAATAGTTTCCATCAATTCCTCGTACGTATATCTATCCTCACCCTGTTTAGGAGTTTTTACCTCCCTTAAAGGATCATTGGAAGTTTTAGCAGGTGTCTCTTGCCTAGCAAAAGCACTACCTACCCCCTTGGTTTCTTGGCACCTGGGACCTCTGGATGATTTCTCACCCTGAGTTGCCGTGAGGAAGGTCTTAGGTATTTTACCACTTGCCTTCTCTTTGCTAGCAGAAGTAGTGGCAGCCTTGCGACTCACATGCTCAACCTTCTCCTTAGTGAGCACCTTCTTGGGGTTGGGAGACACCCCTGTGGTTTCCCTTTCGATATTCTCCATTGGAGAATGCTCCAACAGAGGGCTTAAAGGCTTCGGGCTTTTAGGAGATACATCAAGGGAAGGAACCTTGTGTACCTTTCTTCGTTCAAACCTTTTGGTTATTTTGGGAGTGGGTCGTACAAGAATGGACTGAGGGATTACTTTTGTGATGGAAGGTTGGGATTGGTCATCAGTGGGTGTGTCTAATGAGGGCCTTGACCCTGATGCCATACCTTCATTTGTGTGGGACACAACCATCATTGTAGAGAACAATGGAGTGTCAACTCCTTCCGAGTCCCTGGAAGTTCTTCTCATATTTGAGAAGACCTTTCCTTTAGGGGGTTTAGGTACATATACCTCAGTAAACTGAGGCAAATCTGTCAATTCCTGAGTAATCACTGTTTGGACAAACCTTGGGTACATATAAAACCTCTTTTTGGATTCCAGGTTTGACACAAGATCATTAAAAATCATTTGTGAAAAAATAAACTTCCTGGCAGTGGCCAAGCAGACCAGGGCATAAGCAATGGTACTGCTAAACTCACTCCATCCAGTAGTTTTCTTTGACATGCAATGCATTAAGGTATGAACAAAGAATCGCCATTATGTATGAAATTTAGACTTGTAAAACTTAAAAACTCCAATGGGACCCTCATACCCCATTCTTTGTAAAGTTGAGTATAGTTCTTCATTGGAAATAGAAGTTATACCTGAGGCATCATCCAATCGAAGAGTGATGCGAATAAGCTCCTCTGTAACATTCAAGGGTTTGTTGCACACCCTTGTTTTGAGGATTTTCTGCCCATCTTCAGACACCACGGTGGCATTTGCCCAGAACTGCGTCTGATGCTCGATGTAGATTGTCGGGGTCACCGTTAGGGCATAGGAGATATGCGTGCCCTTGAGGAAATCCACAATGTCGTGAAAACCTGCGGATTGTTCTGGCTTCTGAAGCATGGCAATCTCGTTGTGGTCGTCGATAAACTCCATTATGCCTGAGGATTCTTGACGGAAAACAGAGATTCTTGGGAGAGAATAGTTAGAAAGAGAGAGAGATGGATAGAATACAAAGAGACGTTATGAACTTTGGCGGGCTGAAAGAGGTATTTATTGCAGTATTAGCCCTAACTTTTCTTTTAAAGCAGTATTAACGACACAAGCAGTATTAACGACTGAGCAGTATTAACTGCTAAGCAGTATTAACTACTCATTGGCAGTATTAACTGTGCACTAGCAGTATTAACTACGCACTGGCAGTAGTAACTCTGCACTAGCAGTAGTAACTCTGCACTAGCAGTAGTAACTCTGCACTGGCAGTAGTAACTCTGCACTAGCAGTAGTAACTCTGCACTGGCAGTAGTAACTCTGCACTGGCAGTAGTAACTCTGCACTAGCAGTAGTAACTCTGCACTAGCAGTAGTAACTATACTTGCACTTTGCAGCACTTGTCAAATCCTCAAATGTCATCTTACCTTCTGACATCACCTTTACCACTTATCTTACCTCCTGCAGGATTATTTCCAAAAGCAACATGTCCTCCATCAATTCTTTTGAAATTCTTGAGGCATGCCATGTTACCTGTCATGTGCCTGGAGCAACCACTATCAACATGCCAGATGCTCTTCCCTTTGAGCTGTTGGTTGCCCTGCACATCTGATAAATCAGTTAGTTTTTATTGGGAACCCAAGCCGAAGTGGTCTTGGGTCTCCCTTGCTCATCAAAGTACTTGCATTGGGTTTTGATGAGATTTTTAAACTTAGGTACTGCAGAATTTGAGTACTTTGTCAATATAATTGGTCTAGCAGCATAAACACTAGAAGCAGTATTAACCTTAGAAGAAGTACTAACAGAGTCAGCAGTACTAACAGAGTTAGCAGCACTAACAGAGTTAGCAGCACTAACAGAGGTAGCAGCACTAACAGAGTTAGCAGCACTAACACTGCTAGCAGCAGTATTGGCAGTAGTATTGCTTCTAGCAACACTATCCTTTTCAGCAGTATTGCTTCTAGCAGCACTATCCTTTTCAGCAGTACTATCTGAGGTATTAGTGCTTTTGGAGACCCACATATTGACACATTCCTTTTCAGTCTTTTTCCTCATGTGGCTTTTGGATTTAGCTTGTTTCTTAGCCACATGGTTCCTTGCAGGCTTCCTATAACCATTGGATTTATGAAAAGGTCTTTGAAAATTTATCCTTTGGTTAATAGGATTGAAATAACAGTGTTTGGCTAGGTGATTCAATCTGCTACAGATGAAACATGGTTTTGGTCTGTTAATCCTTTGCAGATCAACTCCTTGCTTTTGTGCCCACTGGTTATTCCAATTTCTTTGATTTCCCCTCTTTTTATCATGTTTTTGGGGCTTATTCTCTTGAGATTTCTTGCAAGAACAATGTTCACAAGTTTTAGAGTTCACAACAGTGGTCTGTGTATAATGAACTCCCTTTCCCTTGTCAGTCCTTTACATCTCATTGTTCTTAACACATGGACTTTCACATTCCTCATCAGATCCTACTTTTTCAGTCTCATCCTCAACAACTACTTCATCTAATGGATCTACTTCAGTGGCTCCTTTAGGTAAGTCCTTCCTATCGTTGGTTTCTAATAGGTCTGACTTAGGAGGGATGTAGTTGTTATTGTAGGGTGGGGGTGTGGCATTGTACCCTATTCCTGGTTTCAACTTACTATGGATTTGAGAGTTGATTATGTTGTCCATGACTTTAGAGGCACAAGTAAACTTTTCTACATCAAGTTTAACTTTCTCAAGCTCTCCTTTTAGTTTCTCACACTCTTCCCTAGACTCTTTCAGTTGGAACTCCAGACCACCCTTTTCCCACTTCCAGTAGTTTGTATCATATGAGTGTTGAAGTTCATTGGCTTGAAAAGCCTTAATTTGTTCTTCAAACCTCTCAACAATCAATACATAATCTCTTATGTCCTTTTCTAATCTCTTAAGGTCATCACACATTCCCTGATTGTGATCTCTATACCTTTTAACAGTGTCTATACAAGCTTGAGAACAGAGATTAGATTTTACCTCAGTGGGAATATCTGAAACTTCAGCCATAAGAGCTTGATTTTGAATGGCCTCTTCTGCTTGATCACTCCAATCAAAAGTACTGTTTGATTCAAAATAATTGTCCATAATAATTGTAGAATTCTAAGAAACACAAGCTCTGATACCACTTGTCAGGATCGAATCTTAACAAGATTAACAATACTTAGAATTCAGAATTAAAGAATCTGCGGAATAGAACTTTAATTCCCACAATCAAAGAACAATATATCAGAAAACACACAATTGTTTGTATTCACTGTTTCGACTCACAAGATTACAACCAAACCTCAATCTCGTTGAACAAGTTCAACAAGACGACTTCTACTTCTCTAGAAATAGGGTTCTTAAACCTTGAGGTTAATTCTCTCTAAAACACAATCGAATTCTAATTGTATTTCGTATATCGTATTATTTTCTCATGTTCTTAATAGCTATCTATCAACAAATATATATACTGAATAATTACAAGATAACTATCAAAATAAGATTGATCTTCAGAATATTCTTTTAAGTATATCTTCAATCATTCCATCTTTATCTCCTTCAATCTCGCATTCCATGTTCTGATCCCAAGCAGTATTAACTTCATTCTTTTCAAGCAGTACTAATAATCTTCCAGCAGTAGTAATCTTCGATATGCCCAAGCAGTACTAACAGTTTTCGTAAGACACCAGCAGTACTAACTTTTGTTCAGCAGTATTAACCATGTACCAGCAGTAGTAACTTGTCTAGCAGTACTAATCATGTTCTTGCAGCATTAATGACTCAGCAGTACTAACCTTGAACTAGCAGTAGTATCTTTGTTCTGGCAGCACTAACATTGATCTGGCAGTAGTAATGTTGTTCTGGCAGTACTAACCATACTTAGCATATCTTCAGTTCCCAACAATATGTATTATATGTATATATGTGTAGTGTTAAATATAATAAAGAAAGAAAACGTAATATATGAAGTTTAAGGATAAATACATATACCACAAGGACTAATTATGTAATTTTAAAATATTTTTTTAGATTTTTAACACCTATATTTAACAGAGTTGGACGAAGGGACGAAAATGGGAGCAAAATGGAAACCACAGGGACGGAAAAGGAAAACTTTAAAGACCAAGGACGAAAATCGTTATAAATATCAAACCACTGAAACCACTTCTTCTTCTTCTTCTTGTGTTACGTTTTATGATCACTTAAAAGTGGCGAATTGGGAAGAAGATTTTCAATGGTATCATAATTCAAATGATGAGGTATTTCATCAACTACTTTAAATATATATATATATATATATATATATATATATATATATATATATATATATATATATATATATATATATACACACAGATTATGTTATCTCATTTGATATTTTTATGTGTTTGTGTAGGATGATAATGTTCATTCAAACAAATACACTAAAGCTTGTGAAAACCCTCAACCATCCGTATTTTCTACTGATATGGTATATTTATGTTTTATTTTATCTCGCTAAATTTGTAACGTCCCAAAAATTACAAGATTTTTTTTTTAAAATGACATTTCATTAATTAAACTCGTTAAATAACCCAAAACGTTTCGTTTGCAACCCAAGAATAATTATTCTCTAAAAACAGTCAACAGCGGAATAAATAGTTAAAAATGAAAATTATAAAACGATATAATAATCAGCTCTTCCCGCGCGCCAGTGTGTACCCGTCACGCCTTAGAGCCACTTGTACCTGAAACCACAGTTTATTGGGAAAGGGTAAGCACGAAGCTTAGTGAATTCAAACACCATAAATAACACAGTTATTCCACACTACCCCTAAAACAGATAGTGACACATAAACGATCATACAGGTCTACGAACAAATCATAAACATGTATATCCACACCCACCCACCTAAAAGGCACAAGTCGGTCCCACCGACCACATGATAAAACCTCCGGCCCCGCCGGATCTCCGGTCCCACCGAGTCTCTACGCACCCGCGTATTAAATCCCCGTCCCCGCCGGATTCCTCGGTCCCACCGAGTTAACATGTCATCATAATCTCAACTAGACACCCCACTATCTAGTTCACAACAAAATCACATAAAGCTACCACACACGTGCTACAGCAATGATAAAACAACCGATATTAAGTATAGTGAGAGAACTCACCTCAAATGCGCGCCTAGCTTAACAATACAATTCAAGCTTCACAATTACGGTCACTTCCCAGCACCTAAACGCATGTTAAAACGTGTCAATACGAGACCCGGACCCTACGACACGACACACGCTTAAACCGTCACTAAAACTATTTTCCGTTCTCGCCAAACAGGTCTGTTCGGGACCTGTTTCGACCCCTTTAAACCCAGAAAAATCCCAATATTATTTTATGATTAGAAAGTACTCTGAGATAGGGTTTCAAGTACATATTATACGCCTCCTAACGATTTTTCTACAATTTATTATGAATTAAATACGAACGACCACAAAAACTGTCCGTTTTCGGACCAGCCACGCAAACAGCCCGAAACAGCCTAGCTACGGGCTTAATCAGACTTTCGGCAAAACACGAAAAACCTCCCCAACTCAAATTGGGAACTTTGGGCACCAAATTCACGTCAAAACGAGTTACGAGTGAAAAGTTAAGGCTTTCACAAGATCAAGGCAGATTCCAGAAATTTTCACATGAAATGACGAATCACCGAACTTGCGACCACTTTTTCGCCCAGTTAGAGACCGAACCAGTTTTCCGCTAAAACACGGAAAACGTGCCCGACCCCGAACTTGAACCGTGGGCGCCATCTTCGGCTCAAACGGAGTTACGGAGGAAAAGTTATAGCCGTCGTAAAAACAGTGGTTGCACCATTTTCCACATGAATTGATGATTATAAAAACGACGGTTTTAACGAAACGGCTTAAACGATTAAGTCAAGGCTTAACGGATTCTACGGTGATTATTAATAAGACATGGCCACGCACCACCCTCTGCCCTCCGGCAGTGGTGGTCGCCGGCGGCGGCCGGCGGCGCGGTGGTTGTTTTGCCGGAAGAAAAACGAAAAGGAAAGGAAACGAGACGAAGGAAAACGATTTACCTCGCTCCAATACCACGCACCCGCACCTGCTCCTCACTCTCCCGAAACCTCCGATGAACAGCAGTGGCGGCGGTGGTCTCCGGCGACAACATCGGCGGAAGGCAGCGGCTCCGGCGATCTCTACCACTCCCTATCTCGCGCTGTTCTCTCTCTCTCTCTACCCCTCTCTCTCGCGCTGCTCTCTCTCTCTCTCTCCGGCCAACACCAGCAGCGGCGCTGGTGTGGTGGTGGGCGGTTTCACGGCAGCAGGTAGGGTTGTGTTGTTTACGTGAGAGAAAACGAGAGAGGGAAGGGATAGCTTAGGGTTTTTTTTTGTTTTCTATTCTTTTGTTTCTACCTCACGGCACCCACAACATTCAACAAAAATATATGGATTTCTACAATAAACTGCATGGGCCGAAACCCAATATGGGTTTTTGGCCTTTGACACAAATGGCCCTTCAACTTGCAAGCCTCTCACTCCTAACAAAAAATTCCGATACTTAACGATTTGACCCAACTCGACTAACCCCGTTAACGGGAACCACAATAATTCAAACTTAAAAGGAAAAAAAAATAATAAAAGAATTTACATACCGGGATACGGGCTTTACAACTCTCCCCCACTTGGATTAGACTTCGTCCTCGAAGTCTCTGCCTACGAATAGCTCCGGATAGTTCTTCCTCATCTCAACCTCAGGTTCCTAAGTCCACTTGAAATTTCTTCTAAAACTTCTCGAATACTTTTCTAACTAACGTACTCCTTCTAGGACACTGAAAATATGATCGGAAGAACACCCCAACAATTGGAATCATTCCTAGCCCAGCGACTTCGGTTGTTCCCCAACCTTAGACATTCCATACATCCCGAGTCAAATTTCAAGCTCTAACCATTCTAAAGTTGCCCACCAGTATTCCCAACTGGATACTAGGACCCGATCATTCCTACCATTAACCGTCGATTAACCTCCACGAGTTCTAAAAGGCTCCCAACATTTATTTCACACGAAACGCCAACCCAGTAAACTTATAATCACCCACGAAGGCCATTCTACCATAACCATTCATCTCAAATAAGCATCTCAGGGTTACTACTACCATCATCATAATTTCCTTAAAATCGGCTACAATTCTCCAATTACACTAAGGTGTTTGGCCTTAAGCCCAAAATTCGACGCCCTAACATACTACTTACTTCAAAAAGGTTACTGTACATTTATTCTCTTAATTACAAAAGGCATCATTCCCTTAACCGACACTATTCGGTCTACACTAACAACACGTGTGGAATACCCAATCTTCCATCGTCTACTTATCCTCCACGCTCGCTCTAGGAAACCTAGTTACACTGTATCAAGATACGCCTTAACGCCTACCTCCCAGGTACGTCTCAAGGCCCGACACATCGGAACTACCTCTCAGGTAAGTGCCCAAGACTATATCCTCCCGGTGCCTACTGGAAAGTCAAGGTCATAACACATGAATACCGGGGTCCCACCCCGAAATACTCAACCGACCATTACCAACGACTGACTGACATGACCAAGGATCCAATGCAAAATAGTCTACCAACAACATGCCTATCCCAGGATGACTCACTCACCCCACATGTAAATACGCAACGTGCAATAAGTGCAAAATTGTGCAACAAAACAACCCATCAACAAAATTTCACATCGAGCCATAAAAAAAACCGTGCAATTGACCCATGACTATCTCAAAGTCAAAACTGAGCAAAATGCTCCACGCTTGCTAGACCCATAAGTCGGTCAAAAACGCGTTTAAATAAAGTCTAAGCAAGCAATACTCTAAAATCAACATTAGTCCCAAACTCAACACGGGTTAAACAAAAGAGCTTTCCAAAAGGACTCACACCCTTAAAATTCTCAAAATGACACATAACACTTAAAAGCGCATTTCCCAAAAGGTTTACAAAATCATTTACAAAAATGTTTTCAACGTCAAGATTTTTCATTTCAAAAAGACCGTAAGCAATAAAACTACTATTACCAGGTCGGTAGTTAAGTAAAAATGGACACGCTCGTCCCACATATGAAAATCATGTTGAAAATCATTTCATTGCAGCCTAGTTTACTCACAAAACGCAAAGCGAATTAAATAATTTCTTTGAAAATGAACCGTCGCGGTTCTAGTGTGAATTGACTCATGACATGTATTTAAAGTAACCGCTCGACCTTACACCGGGTGCGACAAAAGTGTGCACAAATTTCAAAATCAGTTCCACGACAGTTGACCCCAAAATTCCTCTTTTTCCAACATAAAATGTCGTGGCACAGGGTTCACCAACAAATCTTACGCGCGTCGGCTAGTCATACAAAACGATGAAACGGTTTACAAATATACTTTTGTTAAAACACAACTGTCTCGTGTAAGTTTCAAACTTGAAAATAAAAACCAATCTGTTTTCATCATTTGAAAATATCGACTAAAACCTCATAAAATCTCAAAAGGTGGGGTTCTTTAAATTGATTTCCAAGATTTCCCCAAATGGTCACACAAACAAATAAGATATGCACCTCGTGAAATTAAACCCACACGACTCAACACGCCGTAAAACAAAACTTATTTTAATCAAATAGCTCAAATAGCTTTATACAGACATCGTAGAATGTAACTTTCCGTCTCAACTCTAACATATGTGGAGGAGTTCCAATGTTAAAGTCACAAGCCATAGTCACTTGTCCAACATTTTAACTACCACAAAACACGGATATCATCTTATCCGAAAGAACCGTTGGAAAAATAACGAAATGAGACAAATTCTAACAAAGTTGCAACTCCCGTGATAAAACGATTTCATGCACTTTCAAAATCATAATTCAAAATCTTGTGTGTGTGTTGAACATTTCCCAAAATTCCAAAACACCATCCATAAAATGATTTGAAACACAAGAATTTGTTAATGCAATCTATTTCAAAATCAAACTTTGTGCATGACTCAGTCGGCATTCTACGCCTCGACTCCTACTCCTCCAAATCTCTCCGATCCACTAACGTCATCCGGACATTTAAACCTCTTAGGCAAGTTGGGAAATTACGTCAAATAATCCCTACGATTTTTCCTCAAATCAAAGTCGGCTCTATAAGCCTATGATTCTAGCACAATCATCCATCTTGGCCCAAAACAAACATCATCCTCATCGTCACTCCAAGTGACTAATACCAGAATCGTCCTTTTATTCCAACAACTACTAATTATAACCTTCGACACTACCCCAACGATAATCCCATCAAAGCAAAACAAGTACACACCTGTACTAGTAGGTTTACTATAGTCGTTCCTCCTTGTGATGGCGATTCTGGGTAAATATTACAACGAGTTATTAGCACATAATAATTCACACTAACAACGCTCACGCTCAACTCCTTGGATTCCTCGTGACTTTCCCCGACTCGAGCATTGATCCTGTGTTTCCGATAGTAGGAGCTCTACTACTACCTTCCACACCTATCATCACTCGTTCCGAGTTCCATCCGAAGCGCCCAAGTAGTTTCTCGCCGATAACTATACCCATATGCCGACACCAGCATATGTACACACTCTTCCTAGCTCCCTAGGAATAAGCATAATACCCCACTACCCTTGCTAGGGCGGAACCCCCACTAACCCTGACGAGTCGCCTCGTAAACGCACAGTCGTATACAGTGGAAACCAGATAGACATTCGAATATAAGATTCTATCCTACAAAGTTGGACTCAAACAAGAGCTGCGCAATAGAACTAAATCAAATATTCTGAGGCTATATGACTCTTACTGCATACAACCTATAGGGCCTTCACTTAACAACCTACTATAACTAGCATTGATTCCTACTAGCAAGCAGTCATCATACAGCATAGTGTCAACATCAGGCAATCTAGCATGCATACCCTATGCCTAGAAAGCAATACAACACTAAGCAATGTACCTTTCCCCCTTGGCTCCGGCTGACTGTACACACTGCGCCCTCGATCACCGTTCCTCAACGGATTTTTCCTTCTTTTTATTTCCCAAAAACTTTAACGAAAATTTTTATAGCCGCAAACTTGAGATCAAACACACCGAAATGCGTTTGATTCACTCAAGCCGTGCTCTGATACCAAGTTGTAACGTCCCAAAAATTACAAGAAAATTAAATTTTTTTTTAAAATGACATTTCATTAATTAAACTCGTTAAATAACCCAAAACGTTTCGTTTGCAACCCAAGAATAATTATTCTCTAAAAACAGTCAACAGCGGAATAAATAGTTAAAAATGAAAATTATAAAACGATATAATAATCAGCTCTTCCCGCGCGCCAGTGTGTACCCGTCACGCCTTAGAGCCACTTGTACCTGAAACCCCAGTTTATTGGGAAAGGGTAAGCACGAAGCTTAGTGAATTCAAACACCATAAATAACACAGTTATTCCACACTACCCCTAAAACAGATAGTGACACATAAACGATCATACAGGTCTACGAACAAATCATAAACATGTATATCCACACCCACCCACCTAAAAGGCACAAGTCGGTCCCACCGACCACATGATAAAACCTCCGGCCCCGCCGGATCCCCGGTCCCACCGAGTCTCTACGCCACCCGCGTATTAAATCCCCGGCCCCGCCGGATTCCTCGGTCCCACCGAGTTAACATGTCATCATAATCTCAACTAGACACCCCACTATCTAGTTCACAACAAAATCACATAAAGCTACCACACACGTGCTACAGCAATGATAAAACAACCGATATTAAGTATAGTGAGAGAACTCACCTCGAATGCGCGCCTAGCTTAACAATACAATTCAAGCTTCACAATTACGGTCACTTCCCAGCACCTAAACGCATGTTAAAACGTGTCAATACGAGACCCGGACCCTACGACACGACACACGCTTAAACCGTCACTAAAACTATTTTCCGTTCTCGCCAAACAGGTCTGTTCGGGACCTGTTTCGACCCCTTTAAACCCAGAAAAATCCCAATATTATTTTATGATTAGAAAGTACTCTGAGATAGGGTTTCAAGGACATATTATACGCCTCCTAACGAGTTTTCTACAATTTATTATGAATTAAATACGAACGACCACAAAAACTGTCCGTTTTCGGACCAGCCACGCAAACAGCCCGAAACAGCCTAGCTACGGGCTTAATCAGACTTTAGGCAAAACACGAAAAACCTCCCCAACTCAAATTGGGAACTTTGGGCACCAAATTCACGTCAAAACGAGTTACGAGTGAAAAGTTAAGGCTTTCGCAAGATCAAGGCAGATTCCAGAAATTTTCACATGAAATGACGAATCACCGAACTTGCGACCACTTTTTCGCCCAGTTAGAGACCGAACCAGTTTTCCGCTAAAACACGGAAAACGTGCCCGACCCCGAACTTGAACCGTGGGCGCCAGCTTCGGCTCAAACGGAGTTACGACGGAAAAGTTATAGCTGTCGTAAAAACAGTGGCTGCACCATTTTCCACATGAATTGATGATTATAAAAACGACGGTTTTAACGAAACGGCTTAAACGATTAAGTCAAGGCTTAACGGATTCTACGGTGATTATTAATAAGACATGGCCACACACCACCCTCTGCCCTCCGGCAGTGGTGGTCGCCGGCGGCGGCCGGCGGCGCGGTGGTTGTTTTGCCGGAAGAAAAACGAAAAGGAAAGGAAACGAGACGAAGGAAAACGATTTACCTCGCTCCAATACCACGCACCCGCACCTGCTCCTCACTCTCCCGAAACCTCCGATGAACAGCAGTGGCGGCGGTGGTCTCCGGCGACAACAGCGGCGGAAGGCAGCGGCTCCGGCGATCTCTACCACTCCCTATCTCGCGCTGTTCTCTCTCTCTCTACCCCTCTCTCTCGCGCTGCTCTCTCTCTCTCTCCGGCCAACACCAGCAGCGGCGCTGGTGTGGTGGTGTGCGGTTTCACGGCAGCAGGTAGGGTTGTGTGGTTTACGTGAGAGAAAACGAGAGAGGGAAGGGATAGCTTAGGGTTTTTTTTTGTTTTCTATTCTTTTGTTTCTACCTCACGGCACCCACAACATTCAAAAAAAATATATGGATTTCTACAATAAACTGCATGGGCCGAAACCCAATATGGGTTTTTGGCCTTTGACACAAATGGCCCTTCAACTTGCAAGCCTCTCACTCCTAACCAAAAATTCCGATACTTAACGATTTGACCCAACTCGACTAACCCCGTTAACGGGAACCACAATAATTCAAACTTAAAAGGAAAAAAAAATAATAAAAGAATTTACATACCGGGATACGGGCTTTACAAAATTACGGGTAAAATTAGTAGTTTGTAACTAAAAAAAATCAATTTCAGGTGTTTAATTCCCGTTAAGATCTAATTGATTGGGTACGCAACATGGGATATTCACTTGGTTTCGTTATTGTTATTAAAAGAAGCAAAAGTGACTCATGTGGGGTTAATTCT
Organism: Saussurea involucrata; assembly: GCA_033807775.1. Lineage (NCBI taxonomy): Eukaryota > Viridiplantae > Streptophyta > Magnoliopsida > Asterales > Asteraceae > Saussurea > Saussurea involucrata. Next base: position 64,816,424 of record CM066316.1, read on the forward strand.
AAAGTAGTATTTCAATGTGATTGTGGTGGCATGCACAAGAGTAACAAAACCTCTAGTAAACATACTGGCACAAGAAAAACAAATTGTCCATTTCACTTGGTAGGGAAACATTTGGCTGATGATTGTTGGACTTTAGCTGTGATATGTGAGGCACATAATCATGATTTTGCATTACATCTGGAGGGACATGCATATGCAAGACGACTGTCTGAAAATGAAGCTCTATTGGTGGAAGATTTGTCAACAAACAATGTGAAACCTAGAGATATTTTATCAACAATAAAGCAGCAATATCTAGATAATGTGTCTACAAATAAAACTATATACAATCAATGCCAGAAAATTCGACTTCAGAAGAATGCAGGTAGAACTCCGATGCAAGTTCTTATGTCATTTTTACAGGAAGAGGGCTATGTTTTTTATGATCGTGCAAATAAGTTGACTAATAAGTTGGAAGATTTATTCTTTGCTCATCCAAGATCACTGGAGATATGGTGTGCATTTCCACACGTCTTGTTGATGGATGCCACCTATAAAACGAACATGTTTGAGATGCCTCTCCTTGAGATTGTTGGTGTAACGTCAACTAATAAGACATTCTGTGTGGCATTTGTCTTTATGCACAAGGAAAAGGAATCCAATTATACTTAGGCATTGAATTGTCTAAAGTCATTGATGGAAGGATGTCTTTATCCACGTGTGATCGTCACAGACAGAGAGTTGGCACTGATGAAAGATGCAGTATCGTATTTCTTGATGCTAAAAGATTACTTTGTAGATGACACATCTCCCAAAGTATTATGTAACATTGTAGACCAGTAATAACATCAAACCATGGTTGGGGTTCCTTTTATAATGCACGGGTGACATTAGTTGCATCGGTAACAGATGAAACTTACATTTTTAATTTCGCACAACTTGAAGCAGTATTGCTAAGCTAATCAGGTACACCTTAATATATTGTTATAAGTAAAATTGTTGATAAGTTTAACAATTACTGTTATAAGTAAAATTGTTCAATTTTTCAGGTGTTCTTGCTTATCTGAATGACACATGGTTGAAACCATATAAGGAAGTGTTTGTATCTGCTTGGACTGACAAATTTCTCCACTTTGGAAATCAGACAAGTAACAGAGTGGAGAGTCAACATTCCAAGTTGAAAACTTACTTGGATTTGGCGCAAACAAGTCTACCGACATTTATGACCAAGATCAATCAACTCATCCAGTCACAAGATACAGAAATTAAAGCAAGTATTCAAGAGAGCAAAAGTGTCGTGAAACATCGTCATCGCATACCACACTTCCAACAATTGTGTGGTTTCGTTTCACATTATGCGTTAAACATAATATTCCGGGAATATCAGCAAGCTCAATCTGGTGGCTTATTCTCTGAAAATTGTAGTTGTCTACTACGTACAAGTTATGGGTTGCCATGTGCGCATGAACAAATGATATACTTGAACAAAGATCATCCTATCCCAATTGATTCAATTGATGTATTTTGGACGAAGCTTGATTTATCCTTGTGCCAATCTTTACAAGATGATGATATAGGTTGTGAGGATGAAGTCCAAATGTTCACTGAGGAATTTAACAAGCAATCGAGATCCGATAAGTTCAGTTTTCTGAGGAAGATAAAAGAGATAGCCAATGCATCAAAAATATGGGTTCGTGAACCTGTTGTTAACAAGAGTACTCGTGGACGACCCTCGTTGAAGGATAAGCTTTTCAGAAAAACTCATGTTGATCCGTCTTTTGCAACTCATGTTGACCCGTCTTTTACAAGTGAAAGACCCCTTAGACGTAGTAGTTCGAACGCGTCAACATTTGTTGACTTGGAAAAAATGAGTTACTAGGAACCACCGAGACACAGTTCTTTCATGGGCAAAAACTATAATGCACATCCATACATTAATCAATTTCCAAAATTGTTTCACCCTTACATTACTCAGGTACATGATGTGAGAGGTGATGGAAATTGTGGATTCCGAGCAATAGCTGTCTCTCTCGGTCTTCATGAAGATGCATGGCCCACAATTCGGTTTAACTTGATGGAAGAGTTAGATACACACAAGAAATAATACATCAACGCTTTTGGAGGTCAACATTGGAATATTTCTTACAACACTTTAAACTTCTTTCAATCAGATCAAGGTGCACCAGTTGAACACTAGATGACAATGCCTGAAATAGGTGTCTTGATTGCTTCAAAGTATAATTGATATTACACGTTATAAGTATAGAAGACAGTGGGACGTACTTGCCGCTTAGGTCCACTCCGCCAGCTTGGTATCAACATGTTGTTTTTACAATTGGGTACGTTAATGGTAACCATTATGTGAAATTAGATATGGCAGAAGGATACCCGTTCCCTACTATTGTACCACATTTTTTCCACTACAGTTATCCGTGTGCTGCTGGATGAGCTACCCCGTATTCAGATCGAATACAGAAGTACATGCGACTTTTACGTGTTAATTGTACTACGGATAATGTTATTTTAGAATAACCGAAATGTAATATATATTATTTTATGTTTTATTTATATCTTAAATCGCAATGTTTATGTTTTACTAGTTTTATTTTATTTTATTTATAGTTATATTATACATATAACGTGATATCTATTTATTAATGAGATATATTCATTTTTAAATAAAAGTAAAAGGTAAAAAATAATAATACAAAAAATAAAATAAAAAGCTACACGAAATTTTCATTTTAAAAAATATATATTTTATTAATAATATAAAATATAATATATATATATAATAAATATGATAGAATGTTATTAAAATAAAACTTAATAATATAAATAACATAAAAAATAGGGAAATTAATTAAAATACCCTAAGTTTGACCATCACTTACCAAAATGCCACAAATCTCTCCCATGTTACAAAAATGCCCCAAAAATCCGCGATGGAGCCCGCGATCGCGGGCCCCAGGCCACGTGTCACCAAACTTTGCCCACTTTGCCCGCGTTGGTCCCTCAAGAATGCCCGCGGTCCAGATTTCCCCCCTCAAGAATGCCCGTGTTGGCAGTTTTGGTCCCTGCCCGCGTTTGACTTCCTTTGACCCCCGCGATCGCGGGATGACGTGGCACGAACTTTGGCCAAAAGTGCCCCGCGGAGCCCCTCAACTTTGGCCGCGGTGCACATTTGGCCCCTGCCCGCGATGGACCAAATTTTACAGTTTTGGTCCCTGGAAATTTACACTTTTGGTCCCTGAAAATTTACAATTTCAGCCCCTGTACTTAAACGAATTTTGCATGCTTTTACTTTTTTTTCCACAATTATTGTACTTTGAAGACCGATTTGTGGTTGAAATTCATTTGCATGTTTGAATCAATGTTAAATCAGTGTTTTTGGAATACCAGTTTGTGGATGAAATGAGAGATTGGTTGTCATCAATGTTGGCTGTTTCACGCGATTGTGAATATGGAAGACCACCTTTGTTCGTGTCGCGAATGGGATAAATCTGGGTTACCGTGCGGCCATGCCATCGCTGCAACAACATATATGGGTCGTACAGATTGCAGCGACTTGGCTGTACCTTTCTTCACGTCCGAATATTACCGGAAAACATACGTGGAGGTAATAAACCCAGCTGGACCCCCTACAGCATGGGTGTATCCACCCGAACCGCTTCCACCATGCTATCCACCTTTAATGGATAAGAACAGGGTCGGGAGACCGAGAAAGAACGACCGACGTCCATCACATGGTGAAAGTTCGATACAACGAAGATGTACTCGGTGCCAATGCGTAGGACACACTCGTGGAGAGTGTCCAAATCCCTCCCCTTCAACCGTGCCAAGGAGACATTCAGTCAGTCACACCCCGGGCCCGTCACAGCATGAACCATATGGAACAAACACATATGATACTGTTGATCTAAACGCTGATTTGTAAAATATATATATATATATATATATATATATATATATATATATATATATATTCATATTATATATATACACACATACATATGCTCCTAAATGAACATTGATAACACAGCTAGTTTGTAAATGATATATATATTCATATTATATATACACACATACATATGCTTCTAAATGAACATTGATAACACAGCTAGTTTGTAAATGATAAATATATTCATATTCCTATATGAGAGTTTCGAAACGATATATAATGCGTCCAAAATGGAGTATGTGTGAAAGAGATATCGATACTCAAAGTTGAGTAATTGGATGAAATTAACAAAAACCAAATGAAGTAAACACTAAGTCAATCACAATACTTTAACAAAATAAGTTAATACTAAAAATAACAATTATTTAATGTTACATAAACAACCTAACTTTGATTTATTTGACAATGCGCATAAATGGACTCCGCCATATGTATGCGAAATGCCTTGGCCTCGGCCTCGGTCTGGTCAGGGTGTATAAATACCACATCGTTATTTATCAAGATGCTGACATTACGACATACCCAGACACCGCAATCCGCATTCATCCCGGCCTGCTGGGGTGTATTCTTGGCGAACTTATGGCGAAAGAGCTCTGACCTAGCGCGACGCCTCGTGTCCTTGACCCGACAAAAGAAGTCAAATAGCACATCTTTAAACCTTCTCATTTGGTCTTCCAATTGGTCTCTGAAGAGATTGGCACTATCGCTGTCATATATGGTCATGGTCATAGCGTCAAGCTCAAACACTCCAAGCAACCAATGTTTGGGATGAATGCATATTGGGATGTACACCTGAAATATTACAATATTAGACAAATTAGTTAGCAACAAAATAACTTAAATAAAATAAGAGTAAAACGATTTACATACCACATCGAGGAGAGCCCAAGAAACCCCTTCCACGCCGTTGCATGAGTTGGCCACGGAGGCGGGACCTTGATGGGGGAGCACCAGGTAGGCAAAGAAAATACTATACATTATGGTCCACCTGGTGTCTGTTCCACGATGTCTTTGCAACAGCGAGACCCAACAATCGATGTGCTATACATAAAAAATTGATGGTTAGACATGTAATATAAACATATTTGATTATATGACTATAGTTAAACTTCATACTAACCACATCCTGTAACTCAGACTCCAAAGGGTCATCCGCCAGCAATACTTGGAAAAAGCGGGGGGTGATTTACAGGCTCAAGTAAGGGACGAATATCATGGGGGAGAGGTGACCAGTCCGACACATCCTCAATATTTCCGATGCCGGTTGAGGCTCCGGTGAAGGGACCTTTCCCTTTTTCTTTCCTCCCTTCTTTCCCCCCGCTTTCTTTGCTTGTTTTTTAGCGGCCGGTGGTGTCGTAGATCCTTGTTGGCCAAACGGGTGACGAAACCATTGTGAAATTTTATGCGGCCGCTTTTGAGGGAGCGGGGTCACCTATGGTGGTGGATCTACAACCTCCATCGGGTCATCTTCCGGCTCCGAGAAGTGCTCCGAGAAGTGATCCTGGATAATAGGAGACCCCGTCTGAAAATTAAGTTATTAGATGTTTTAAGTACAATTTAGGAAATGTTCACAATTAAACCAAAACTACCAAAATAACTTACATTATGCATTTCCGGCCTGTAATAGTCTCCGGCCGAACCGCCAAAGATGTTCGTGATTGCTGTGGTGGCGAACGTCGTTCGAGACATCCCGACCCCCGACATCCCGGTCTGCGTGACATTGATCATTAAAATAGTTACAAAATTAGGAACAAACATATAACTATAATGGTTTCTCAGTGTCACTTACACTCTCCGGGATAGTAGAATAGGATGTGGTGGCGAACGTCGTTTGGGACATCCCGACCCCCGACATCCCGACCTGCGTGACATTGATCATTAAAATAGTTACAAAATTAGGAACAAACATATAACTATAATGGTTTCTCAGTGTCACTTACACTCTCCAGGATAGTAGAATAGGATGTGGTGGCGAACGTCGTTTGGGACATCCCGACCTGCGTGACATTGATCATTATAAGAGTTACAAACTTAGGAACAAACATATAACTATAATGGTTACTCAGTGTCACTTACATTTTCAGGGAATGACGGATAGGATGTGGTGGCAAACGTCGCCTGTGCCCCCTGTCCGAACGGAGCGGGGATCGGTGTCGTACTCGACAGCTAAAACAAATTTAGAACGTAATATTAATATACAAACTAAATAAACGTGGCCAACAAATTAAGTTAAACACTAACATGGACAGCGCTAAACTGTCTGTAGACTCCCTTCAGAAACTCTACACGTGACTCTAGCGGCCCGTGGACGTAGTCCCACAGGTACTCATGACAGCCACGCTGTGGCTCGTAGGAAGGGGCCGCCTGATATGGATCGTAAGGGGGCGGCTGGTAGGAGGAGGAAGGGGGCGATGGATAGGAAGGGGGCGGCGGATAGGAGGAGGTAGGGGGCGGCGGATAGGAGGAGGAAGGGGGCTACTGATATCCACCAGAAGGGGGCCTGTCGTCGCCTTCCTCATCTTAGTCAGATGTGGAAGGAGAGGGACGTCGAGCCCTTGCCGCCTCTGCGTCAATAAAGGCCACGCTGTCTCTGTACCAATCTGTGTCCATCTCGGCGGCAGTAGGCTCAAGGCGAGCGAAAGGCAAGAGTGGTTGCTAAATATATGATAAAACATAAAAAAAATTAATAAGCGGGACTAACGTAAGCAAATTGTAAACATAGTAAAAGAACTTACATGTCTAGATTCATTGAAGAACTGAACCCAAAGCGACCTACTTAGGGTAACACGCTTGTCCCAACGGGTTCCCCTAAGTACTCGGTCGTCGCGCTTGACGAAATATCGGATTGATGCGGGAAACATCTCCAAGATCCATATCTGGAATTAGACAAGAAGAGCAAGTACGTAAAAAGAAAAGCCAAACAGTTTGTATGTATTATTAACAATTGTTATACTACGTATCTAACCTTGAAGGCGTATGTAAAACCACAAAGGTTCATCTTTGCATGTCGATCGAAGTCGCGTCTGGCTATGGATCGGTGCAAGATTGAGTAGCAATGTGTCCAGATATGGCTACCCCACGGGTAGCTGTTAAACAGCTCAAGGTCCTCGACGGCCCTAAGGACCGTCGAGGAAGCATACTGGCTATACTCACGGCCCATGAAGCCCATATCCACGATCACCACCAAGCATACACGGACAACATCGGCGTCGCTTAGGGCACTAAGGCCCTCTTTCATCATGTCCCGGGCTGCCTTCAGCTTCAAACGAGATGCTGAAATGCCCCAAACCCTAGGAACGAAGGAGCAGTCTGCTAAGGGGGGAAGGGGGGAGCCTCTCCAAAACGTAGTCCTGTAATTAGACAGAACTCACGACGCCCAAAATGCAATCGAGAGCCGAAGAAATCAAAATGCATCTCCTCCGGCTCAGCGTTGGCGTCCTCGACCTCCAACTGTAGAAACATGTGTACTAGCGTAGGGTCGCCAGCAGAGTAAGACACATCCATCCATGGCCCGAACGGTGTCCCTCTAAAGATAACCTCAAGGGTATCCGCACGATCACCTAATCCCCTAAAGCGGTTTCTTAAGTCCTCGATGTAGGCAACTTTGCACTTTAGCGTCAAGTCGATGTTAAAGAAATCCCTCTACATAGTCATTCACAGATGTTATAGTTAGTGTTATATATAGATGTTGCGGTTTATTTTATTTCAACGTATAATAGTGTTATAAATAGATAAAGTGCGGTTTATTTTATTTCAACGTATAATAGTGTTATATATAGAGGTTGCGGTTTATTTTATTTCAACGTATAATAGTGTTATATATACATGTTGCGGTTTATTTTATTTCAACGTATCATATTGTTATATATACATGTTGCGGTTTATTTTATTTCAACGTATCATATTGTTATATATACATGTTGCGGTTTATTTTATTTCAACGTATCATATTGTTATATATACATGTTGCGGTTTATTTTATTTCAACGTATCATATTGTTATATATACACACTTTTAAGAATTATTTTTATAAAAACACACTCTTAACAAATATTTTTATAAAAAAACACATTCTTAACATTTTTTTATAAAAACACTCTTTAGAATTATTTTTATAAAAACAATCTCTTAACAATTTTTTTATAAAAAACATTCTTAACAATGTTTTTTTTTATAAAAATACAACGTATCAATTTTTTTTTATAAAAACACACTTTTAAGAATTATTTTTATAAAAACACACTCTTAACAATTTTTTTTAAAAAAACACATTTTTAACATTTTTTTATAAAAACACACTCTTAACAAATTTTTTTAAAAAAACACATTTTTAACATTTTTTTATAAAAACACATTCTTAACAATTTTTGTTTTATAAAAACACACCCTTAACAATTTTTTATAAAAAACACATTTTTAACAATTTTTATAAAAACACACTCTTAACAATTTTTTTTATAAAAAAACTGTTTTTATAAAAAATTGTTAAGGGTGTGTTTTTTATAATAAAATTGTTAAGAGTGTGTTTTTATAAAAAAAACACATTTTTAACAATTTTTTTATAAAAACACACTCTTAACAATTTTATTATAAAAAACACGTTTTTAATTTTTTTTTATAAAAACACATTGTTAACATTTTTTTTTATAAAAACACTCTTAACAATTTTTTTTATGAAAAAACACACTATAACAACATACACATTATAACATACAAATATCAAATTCAAACATAAAACCATAAAACTATAACAATTTTTTATAAAAACACACTCTTAACAATTTTTTTATAAAAAAACACATTTTTAACAATTTTTTTAAAAAACTGTTTTTATAAAAAAAAATTAACAATTTTTTTTATTAAAAACACATTATAAAAACCATAAAACTATAACAATTTTTTATAAAAAAACTGTTTTTATAAAAAAATTGTTAAGGGTGTGTATTTATAAAAAAATTGTTAAGAGTGTGTTTTATTAAAAAAACACATTTTTAACAATTTTTTTTTATCAAAACACACTCTTAACAATTTTTTTTATAAAAAACACGTTTTTATTTTTTTTTATAAAAACACATTGTTGTTAACAATTTTTTTTATAAAAAACACTCTTAACAATTTTTTAATGAAAAAACACACTATAACAACATACACATTATAACATACAAATATCACATTCAAACATAAAACCATACATATCATGTTAAACATACAACATATTCAAACATAAGTTATAAACACTCTAACAACCTACAAATCATATTTCTTAACTTAAAATAACATACAAAAAATAACAAATAACATAAAAGAAACATACCATAGAGGTAATACGAGACATCTTCACAAAACGCGAACGTGTTCCACACGACACAATTGAGAGAGTGGGAGTAAAAAATTGAGAGTGTTATAAAAAAAAGAGATGGAGCCGGTTTTTGGTCCCCCCCCACCCCTTATATAGTGCGGCCGAAGAAAACAATTAGGGTTTTGGTCCTCAAAGTGATTTTAGGGTTAATCCTGTGCCGACACGTGGCACTTTAGCCCGCGATCGCGGGGGTCAAAGGAAGTCAAACGCGGCAGGGACCAAAACTGCCAACACGGGCATTCTTGAGGGGGGAAAAGTAGCGGGTTTGCCCGCGATCGCGGGGGTCAAAGGAAGTCAAACGCGGGCAGGGACCAAAACTGCCAACACGGGCATTCTTGAGGGGGGAAAAGTAGCGGGTTAGCCCGCGATCGCGGGGGTCAAAGGAAGTCAAACGCGGACAGAGACCAAAACTTCCAACACGGGCATTCTTGAGGGGGGAAAGCTGGACCGCAGGCATTCTTGAGGGACCAACGCGGGCAAAGTGGGCAAAGTTTGGTGACACGTGGCCTGGGGCCCGCGATCGCGGGCTCCATCGCGGATTTTTGGGGCATTTTTGAAACATGAGAGAGATTTGTGACATTTTGGTAACTCGAAGTTGGACTTTGGGTATTTTAATTAATTTCCCTAAAAAATATATATTTATTAATAATCTATATTAATTAAAGTATAATATAAATAAATAAATATATTAGAAAATAAATAAATAAATAAATTATAAATAACATAAAATTAATTAATAATTTATATTAGTTGAAATATTAAATAAATATATTAAATAACAAAAAATAAAAACAACAAAAGGACAAAAAACAAAAAAAAAAAATCATCATTAAAATAGGGAAATTAATTAAAATACCCAAAGTCAAACATTGAGTTACCAAAATGCTACAAAAATTTCTCAGTTTACCAAAATGCCCTAAATACCCGCGATGGAGCCCGCGATCGCGGGATAGGGCTGACGTGGCACGAACGTTGGCCATAAATGCCCCGCGGAGCCCCTCAACTTTGGCCGCGGTGCACATTTGGCCCCTGCCCGTGATCGCAGCCCGCGATGGACCAAAATTTTTCAGTTTTGGTCCCTGAAAATTTACACTTTTGGTCCCTGTACTTAGACGAATCTTGCATGCTTTTACTGTTTTTTTCCACTATTATTGTACTTTGAAGACCGATTTGTGGTTGAAATTCATTTGCATGTTTTCATCAATGTTAAATCAGTGTTTTTGGAATACCAGTTTGTGGATGAAATGAGAGATTGGTTGTCATCAATGTTGGTTGTTTCATTGATAAATAGATGTAAAATGCAATCCATAATCCACACACCGATTTCATACTTCTTTCTTGATTTCTTTCTGCAATATTTTGTGTTTGAGATACTACTGAAAAAATTAGTTCATCTGTTGCAAAAGCTAAGCTATATTTCTGTTTTGATGGTGAATGGGAGCAAGATAACAATGAGTGGAATTTTGCTTATAAATCTAAGCATGGTGTAAAATTTCCTGTAAACTATACTTATCAGAAATTTCTTGCATACGCCATGCAAAAATGTGGAATCAACCCTTCTGCTGTTTGCAAGTTAGTGTTTAAAAATGGCGATGGGTCATTTGTGGATTTATCCAACGATGGGGATATCTCTAATTTTCTGCACTTTGCACTCGATTCAGAAAGGCCCCCATTACTTTTTGTGTATCCCGCCGTATCCTACGAAAACGACGACGACGGTGACAACGACGGTGACGACGACGGTGACGACGATGGTGACGACGAAGAACTCCAAATAGAGCAACATGATTCTCAATTTCAGGCGTCCGACGCCCCAACGGTTCATTTAGATCATTCATATGGTCTTAACAACTGTATTCCGGAGACGCAACAACAAAAACCACCACAACCACACGAAGGGCGTACTGCTGGAGTTGCTGATGACGAAACCCACGTTTTCAGAACGGGTAATTCTGAAAAAGACAGATCAGACACCGATAGTGATGATCACGAAGAATATACCCCTAGTAGAAAATCATGTAGTCAGATAAATGACTTTTTTGATATGCCCCCTATTCTTCCAGACTCCCATACCCAGACACAAACCTACGAACCTACACCTTATATTCGCAGTGAAAGGTTAAAAGCAGGTCAGATATTCAATTCGAAGGATCTCTTGGCAAGTCAGATCGGACTCAAGTTCTTGGAAGAGGGTTTCCAAAGTCACGCGCGGAAATCTGACAAAAGCAGATACGTAGTTGAATGTGCCAGAGAAAAGTGTGAGTGGAGGTTGTACGCGATTCACACGGGTCCCAAAGGAGGGGCGATAATGATTAAAAAGTTGCACGACGTACACATTTGTACGAGGACGCAACTTAATCCTCACCACAAACAAGCCGGCAAAAAGACTTTGGGTGCGATGCTAAAAAACAAAATTCTTGATGTTAGCAGGTCATTGCGTCCAAAGGACATCGTCCACGATGTTCACCAGCAGTTCGGCGTCACGATTGATTACCACCAAGCTTGGCGTGCGCGATGCCATGCACTGTTTATGGTGAGAGGCACGTTCGAGGAGTCGTATGAACGACTCCCGACATATTTATATAATTTGCAGCTGCAGAACCCTGGTACTGTCCCGCAGCTACGGACCGATTCACGTCGACGGTTTGAGATGTGCTTCGTGGCCCTTGGACCCGCGGTACGTATTTTAACACGTCATATGTTTACATATTATAAACTATAACATTTACAAAGGAAAACCACCTATGTTTTTGCAGATCCGCACATTTCTGGCAAATCTACGTCGTGTCCTGATAATAGACGGAGCCCATTTAAAGGGCCGTTACTTGGATATGATGTTCCTGGCGGTTGCCATGGACGAGGATAACTCCATCGTTCCAGTAGCTTTCGGCGTAGGCAAGTCTGAAACCGGGGACGAGTGGACTTGGTTTATGTCCATGTTGAGACAAGCTATCGGAGACCCACAAGGGTTGGTGTTTATGTCTGACAGGGCTCCTTCCATAAGCGCCGCAATCTCTGCCATGTACCCAAACGCCCTCACGCCATATGCTGTCGATATTTGGAGATGAACGCCAAATCCAAGGACAAACGTATTACCACCTACAAGGATGTCTATTGGGCGGCATGCAGAGCATATACGGATCGGGAGTTTAACAAGTACATGAATATGCTACGATATAGTGCCTACGAAGCAGCCAAAGTCTTTGACGATGCTGGACCGGAGAGGTGGTCCGCGGCCCATTTTCCTGGACAACGGTATGACATTCTGACCTCGAATAGTGCAGAGTCTGTGAATGCACTCTCCCGTTTTGCGCGTAGATGTCCGATTGTTAATCTTATGGACTACTTTCGGGCCTTTCAACAAGAGTGGTACCAAATTCGATGCCTAAAAGGAGCTGAGATGCAAAATTCACTCACACCAACGGCGGAGAATATCGTTCAATACAGGGCGCGTCGTGTGGCGACATGGTCGGTAAGAGCAATCGGGTATGGGAAGTACGAGGTGAATGATGACTATATTCACGCGATTGTGAATATGGAAGACCACTTTTGTTCGTGTCGCGAATGGGATAAATCTGGGTTACCGTGCGGCCATGCCATCGCTGCAGCAAGATATATGGGTCGTACAGATTGCAGCGACTTGGCTGTACCTTTCTTCACGTCCGAATATTACCGGAAAACATACGTGGAGGTAATAAACCCAGCTGGACCCCCTGCAGCATGGGTGTATCCACCCGACCCGCTTCCGCCATGCTATTCACCTTTAATGGATAAGAACAGAGCCGGGACACCGAGAAAGAACGACCGACGTCCATCACGTGGTGAAAGTTCGATACAACGAAGATGTACTCGGTGCCAATGCGTAGGACACACTCGTGGAGAGTGTCCAAATCCCGCCCCTTCAACCGTGCCAAGGAGACATTCAGTCAGTCACACCCAGGGCCCGTCACAGCTTGAACCATATGGAACAAACACATATGATACTGTTGATCTAAACGCTGATTTGTAAAAGATATATATATATATATATATATATATATATATATATATATTCATATTATATATACACACATACATATGCTTTTAAATGAACATTGATAACACAGCTAGTTTGTAAATGATATATATTCATATTATATATACACACATATATATGCTTCTAAATGAACATTGATAACACAGCTAGTTTGTAAATGATATATATATTCATATTATATATACACACATACATATGCTTCTAAATGAACATTGATAACACAGCTAGTTTGTAAATGATATATATATTCATATTATATATACACACATACATATGCTTCTAAATGAACATTGATAACACAACTAGTTTGTAAATGATATATATTCATATTATATATATACACACATACATATATGCTTTTAAATGAACATTGATAACACAGCTAGTTTGTAAATGATATATATATTCATATTATATATACACACATACATGTGCTTCTAAATGAACATTGATAACACAGCTAGTTTGTAAATGATATATATATTCATATTATATATACACACATACATATGCTTCTAAATGAACATTGGTAACACAACTAGTTTATAAATGATATATATATTCATATTATATATACACACATACATATGCTTTTAAATGAACATTGATAACACAGCTAGTTTGTATTCCATCCAACATGCTCTTCATCTTCAATCTTTCTGACCCTTCTTCAACGGCTTCTGCTTTTGCAACCACGTATGGCCATTGTGTACCACAACCCGGCCACACTTTAGCAAATGAGTTGAGGGTTGTCATATATTCTACAAGAGGAGTAGGCCCACGTGGATAGAGTACGACTACCAAAATCTAGCATCATTAACAAACAAAACCCCATGTTTGTTTATCCGAATGAGGTAACCTCTGACTTGACCTTGCATGATGTATCCAACCTAACCGTGGTTCAGCGGCTTAAAAACTACTTTTCAGAGAAATTAACAACAACAAAAAAATACAAAACAACAACACAGTAAAAAAAATACAAACAACAACACAGTAAAAAAATACAACACAGTAAAAAAAATACAAAACAACTAAAACAACCACCACCTACTTAAAAATTGATTTAGTTTCATCAATCCAAGCTTGCTTCTCGTTTACCTTCGCTTGAATAATTGCGAAGTCTTGCACAATATGGTGAATTTCTTCTTGTTCTCGACGAACACGAGCCTCCCGAGCTTTTATATCCCCTTTCATCCTTTTGATCTCCCTGTCTTCCTCTTCGATCTTTCTCAAATGGACTGCCTTCCTGTCCATCATTTTTTTCCACTCTTCTGTTAGTTCATCTATCTCCTTTTCCTTTTTTGCTATGGCGACCTCGATTTGAGGTGGCATTTTTTCAGGAGTAGACTTAGGGTTTGATGACGATGCCATTTGTGGATGAAATGAGAGAAGATAAATCAAGAGAGAAAACAATTCAAAGAAAGAAAGCAAGAGAGAAATAAAGAAAGAAAGCAATAAACAAGTGTGAATTGTGAATTGCATATTACTGATATTTATGGATGAAATCTCAAACATGCAAATGAATTTCAACCACAAATCGGTCTTCAAAGTACAACAATTGTGGAAAAAAACAATAAAAGCATGCAAGATTCGTCTAAGTACAGGGACCAAAAGTGTAAATTTTCAGGGACCAAAACTGAAAAATTTTGGTCCATCGCGGGCAGGGGCCAAATGTGCACCGCGGCCAAAGTTGAGGGGCTCCGCGGGGCATTTGTGGCCAAAGTTCGTGCCACGTCAGCCCTATCCCGCGATCGCGGGCTCCATCGCGGATATTTAGGGCATTTTGGTAAACTGAGAAATTTTTGTGGCATTTTCGTAACTGTTGGTCAAACTTTGGGTATTTTAATTAATTTCCCATAAAAATAAGGTTAGGGGTGTGGTTACTGGTTAGCAAGGGTTAGGGGTGCCATTAGCCCAACCCCTTATAATTAGGGGTGGAGAATAAAAAATATTTATTCTATGTTTTCTTGTTATTTTCTCTCCTTATAAAATCTATAATAACTTGTACTCAAACTCTAATAATTTATACCATTGATCTAGTATTTAATAAAAATTAGAAATTTAGGAAAGAAAAACTAAAAGACCGTATTATCCCCTAAATTTACAGAATTTTCCAACTTTGTTAGCCTCAGGAAGGAAAAGCGCAATGAAATGCAAATCACAAATGACGAAAGACTAATTTTTGAAGACTAGGAATGAAAATGGTTATAAGAGTAAACTTCAATTTTGGTCCCCGTGGTTTTCCGAAATTCTTGGTTTTGGTCCATATAGTTCATTTAATACAATTTTATAACTGCAATTTGCATGATTACTTCATTTTGGTCCTTGTCATTAACGGTTGTTAGAAGATTCTGTTAAGTAAAGGACAATTTGGCAATTTTTTATTATTTTTTGTTTTTTAAACTTTTATTTAATAATTTTTGGGTTGTATAGCTTTAGATGCACTATGTATAACTATGTAGAGTATTTAATTCTAAAAGTGAAAAAAATGAAAACATATCCCTACATTTTTTACCACTTTCCCTTCTCGGTCCTCATCTACATATCTTATCTTTATTTGACATCTCCTTCTTGGGTCATTTAGGTAAATGACCTTAAATGAGTTTTTAATTAAATTCATTACCTCCTTGCCTATATAAGAAAATTTGAGTTTATACTCATGAGAAGGTAATAGATTTAATATACCTAAAAATCTCCTTCTTCGGCCACTGCCCCATACTCGGCCATACACATCAATACACACTCACATACCAAATTGTAACGTCCCAAATTCATAACATGTATTAAATCATAAGTTAAACATCCAAATTACATAAATAGCTTGTATTTAACATCATCAGTGAACTATACTAAACAAAACTTGCTAGCGGAAGTCTCTAAGCTCACAGCCGAGCACTATCTATATTCTTCAAAGCAAAACTAGGAGCCTCACACGCTCCATCACCTCCTTGCTACCTCTCGATCCTACTTAGAAGAACTCGAAGGTCGCTTACCTGAAAATGGTTTAGTTTTTGGAAAAACGAGGGTTAGACCAGAAGGTCTAGTGAATTCCCTCCATAAAACATGTATAAATAATACGAAATCATTTTATTAAAAATGCATCATACATCGTAAAGCATCACATATGGTACTGCACTGTGTGGTGGATCGCTTAACCAATCGCGATCGGGGCCCAAGCAGACTCCCCTTTCGCCCTCTCGTATCGGGGCCCAAGCAGACTACCCTTTCACCCTCTCATATCGGGGCCCAAGCAGACTCCCCGATACCCGCCTAGGAGGAAACGAATTCCAACCTACCGTCTCTTCGTACATAACCAAGGGATCATCAGATCCTGAGACTCATTGATCCCACAGTACAGACCGACATCACATAACATGCACAAACATTTTATAAAAGCATTTGACATTTTATAAATCATGCGCATCAATACAACATATAAAACATTCCTTTCCTTCCATGCAATTCAGATCGTAACCATTTCATACTCGATAAAAACCATAATCAGTAAAAGAGTCATTTAACATTTACGTCAAAATAAGGTTTAGGGAACTCACCTGATAGCAAATTCTCTTCTTAACCTCTTGCCTCGATCCGACCGTACACCTAGTAATTAAATTTAGAATTTAATTAAATGCACTTAATTTCGATCCTATTCTTTGCTTCTTAACGGGTCTCCTCTAAAACTTGCTAAGTTCAAGGTTTACCCATATCTTAGCCCAACAGGGACCCAAAGTCGTTCGGTCCAACTCAAGGTGTCGGCCCACTAAACTATGTGGCCCACTACCGAGTTTAAGCCCGGGACCGCATCTAGTCCCGATAGCCTTCGACTCTCGGTACTCCATAACCCCCGGTACCCCTGACTCCCGGTACCCCGTGACTCCCGGTACCACCGACTCCCGGTACCCCATGACTCTCGGTACCCCGTGACTCCCGGTACCCCGTGACTCCCGGTACCCCCGACTCCCGGTACCACCGACTACGAGCAGAAGACAAGCTCCAATCGTTTCCAACACCATTCTTCCTACTCGGTCTAATATGAGGTTTTATCTCAACATTCTTACCCAATTTATTCCATAAATTCCTTAATCAGATAACTTCCTAATTGATCGCTTTCTTTGAGTTATCCACCCATTTGCAAAATAATTTCCCTACAGTGCTCTTATACACTAACCCAACCACAAACATGAATTCCAGACTGGGATTTAACTTATCTATCTATTTCATTAAGCAACAATAAACAAGGAAAGAAAGATTTGCTTACCAATTAGAGTCTCTTCCCCAAGAATCGCAGTCCAATCCTTCCTTTCGCTATTTCTCTTCTTTCAGTGCTCAGCCGCCAACAATATGAGAATGGTTAACAGCCCTAGGGATCTGGTCATATATATAGTTCCCAACATTTACGAAATCAACCCCTCTACTAAAACATTCATTTCATACAATTTGACCACTAAACTATAAAACCCACTAGAATTTGGGTTGTTACAACACTCCCCCCTTAAAAGAATTCCGTCCCCGGGATTCCTCATTGGAAAAGATGCGGGTATCTTGCCCACATCAAAAACTAACACTTCCCAAAGTAAAGCTATATTGCACTCAGTCAACCACCTCATCAAACTCGAAACATGGAACCTTGGGTGCATTTCCTTCAGTTCTTACGGTACTCTAACTCGTAGGCTACTGTTCCTACTCGGTCGATCTTGACTATAGAAGATTTACTAAGGCTTCTCATGCATCAACACTTCCTTTAAGGAGGAACTTGGCTAAATCCTCTGCCACGACACGAGATTCATTTACTAAGAGACAGACACACACTTGATCGCTTGACATAAATCCAAACCTGAACGTCCCGACAACGCACAACCCAGAGTTCCTTTATCGAAATACAAGCAATCCTAGATTACTTCTCCTAATCAACAATCGACTATGCGGATAACATTTTCCTTTCTCGGACCACCTCGACCACAGCTCATCAACCATTTCTTACATTTCTTATATCCTCACCACTTCATCACTCCATCCTTGTACGTAACCCAGGGTAGGAACCTTCAAACCTAACGTTGAAGTGTTCACCTACTAGAATTAAACTTATCCTGAAACACATCAAATCCTCGCTGATTACCACGTTCGTTCGGTCATAAAACATAACTCCGGTTACCCTCACCCAACTGGGAGGAATAACCATGGTCACACAATACTATTCTCACTAGCTTAAACACTACACGACCAAATCGTTTACACATTTCTCACAATGTCACTACCTTAACTCATTTAGTTGTCTCATCCACTTCTCCCCTGCACAAAGACTTACACAATTTCCTTCCTCAATATTCTTTCCAACGGTTCGCACACTAATCAAAGACAATCTACACAATACTGTCAAGTTTACTACTTCCAATTTACTCACTTGTTCCGACATACTATCTACACCTTCCCCACGATAGCGTGGAGCACTGCTCACCACACATTACTTGCCCCTCTCTCCCGACCTTTCCACATGTTGCTATCGCTTTCTCATTACTTACATAACCAAACAGTTGCACCAAGATCTTATCTTAAGGCATTCAACCAAGCTGTCTTGAAACAAGACTAGTGTTCGACGTCACTACACATTCTTTTAATCTCCAACTTTTACCTTCTCAGACATTTCTCTCACACATAAGCAACAATTCACATTCTTTAAGGATTTCACATCAATCCCACCACATTCTGACTAACACAACCCTCATCCTCTTTAAACTTCCAATGACCCCAACGTGTTCCTTAGTAACGTCTCCTATTAACTCTAATAATCCACCCCCTTGGATTCCCTATTACAAACGGATCTATTAATTCGAGAACACCCCGAAACTCGGGTTCCACAATTCTTTCGACTAACCACTATGATCATAAAAATCAGACAGATATATATATATACCGTCATCCCGGCTTTCTTACTTAGATTTACCTTAAATAATTCTTTAACAATCAGTGTGTTAGTCTCAATAACACTTCCCCAAAAATTGTAACACATCCTGTAATAACAAATGAACGTCATTACTTAACAAATCTATAAAATTTAAATCAACCAACCAAAGGCTTATATCTCTATCATGACATTTCAAATCAACTAACGGTCATACTACTATTCCGACCCACAATCATCATCACGTCATTCCTTAAACATAACCAAAATTTCCAACTATTTTCTTCTAGGATCATTCCCTCACGCATAAGGAACAATTTTCGTTCTTTAACGATGTCTCCTCTACTACACTATAGCTTGACTAAGCTATTCATCATCTTCTTTAAACTTACTCTGCCTTCAAGAATATACTTAACAACATACGTAACCACAAAGCTTGGTCTCACAGATGGGCAATCACCCAATTCTGCCCCGACATTCCATCCCGATAACAGTCAAAATACACACCTACTTACAACCCACGCACTTCAACAACTGGGATTGCAAAACGTACACTCTATCCGAAATCCCAAAAGGACTTCCTTCGAATCCTTCATCTTTCTAACATCGCCTTACTACATCACCGACTGACACAGATATCTTGGCAATTGACGCTACTATTCATTCGTACATTCACCACTCCTATTATCACACTACCGACCAAGTCCCTCATGGTCATTCGTACACAATTCACACTTTCCTTCATATTCTCCCGTATACTACAATCGAGTCTGTCTCACTACTTAGTTCTCTCCCAACTTGTTGAACTATGACTCACGAGTTCACACTTAGCTCAAACACGAACATCCTAACTATCTCTTTTATGACCCGAGTCCTTTCTTAGACACGACACATTTTCTTACAGACTGGTATAGTCTACACTCACTCCGCTTGTGTTACACACCTTGTCCTTCTACGGACCCTCCTCGCCTCGTAAATAGAACGCCTATTCAACAACAACAGTCTCTTACTAATTTAACACCTCTTCAAGATATTCTATCAACTTACACTCATCTGGTTTGAGTCTTCGGCCTCGGCCAACATACACCGTTGCCGACTTCAACAACAAAAGACAACTCTTAACTACTTCCTTAACCTATCCTTTAACATGAGTTCCTTACGGGACCTATTCCTCCCTACACATCATAGTTAACTTTATAATCCGTCGCCCCCCATTTCGAAACTTACTCATGTAACATCAATATTACAAGCTCTCTTCGAATCTCATGACCCACATCGTGGACCTTTCATTCCTGCCTCAGAGCCCTACTCATAAAGAGTTGCTAAAACCAATACCTTGATGACTCCTAGTCCTTCCTCCGGGCACCATCGCCCCTCGGAAACTGTGTTCTCAGTCGTCGAGCAAAGGTACAGACCCTCGTACACCTAACACTAAAATCCATTCCCGACTTTGCTAAGGTCCAACTCTACTCTTGAACACATATACCAAAACTACATACGTTCTCCCCTGACTTGACCAACGCATCTCCGCTCTCGGAGTTCTTCCTTAGCTTAAGACGTAATACTCTACGACCTAGTGGGTTCATAGCCTTCATGCATGACAATACAGTAAATAAATCCTTTTACACATTTTTTCATTTCAAATAAACAACATTTAGAAACACTCGGGTATCCGTGACCCCATCACTCTTATAACTTCAAAACCCTGCACAACGATTCGAGAATCGTTGGCATGCATGCTCTCGTGAACCTCAATCTTGCTCAATCCGAACAATGTTATTACAATAGTAATATATTGCATGAAAATCTTTTCGTATGAGACCATTCTGAAAGAATTACCGACACAAGGTAAACCAATCGGTTCTCACACTCAATTGTATGATATCAAAAGGTCAATAAGCATTTTGGTATAAGTGAATTGCAGGTAACCATTTTCTTGACCATTTTTGTAACAATTTAACTTATCATTAAAAGTGTGGAATACTTTGCAAATCGTTAAGCCCAAAATTTCAATGTGTGACGTAACTGAAATCGCTTTTTCTTTAAACGTGTACTCGTACAAGCTGACTCATTTTGTTCAAAGTTGACAGTTATGTTTTTATTTTTGAATCATGAAAATTTCATGTTACATAAAATAATGCTATGCATGAGACTCTATTTGTAATAGAAGGCTACTCACTCAACAAGGTCAACCGCTTACTCACGCAGCTTATCCTTTATACTCCACTTACGACCAAGGGTCGCCCCCTCGATCAAGCACTAACTTGATGTACATGCGTTCCACATCTCACTTACTCAACCATTTCACACTATTTTCTCTTTGATCGACTATCTCACTTTCTACTTCTACATGCTTTCAATTCACTATAAGTATCTTATTCCATTTGTCCTGCCAATGAAAAGCTCGACTAAAAGTCAGGGCTCCATTGATACTTTCAAGGTTTTGACACTGTTCTATCTTACCATCCCAACTGATTTATCCCATGATTCTATACTAGGACTCTCTCGAAACTGGAGTCTTACTCAAACTCAAACATTCATCCTCTCCGAATCCACGAAGAGCTACCTCTAGACGACTCAAAACATTCTTTACAACGTTTCTTCTCTACGACGTCTACATACATCACATCATAATGACTCTTACTCGACACTTCCCCAAGCAATGGAGCTCGGTCTATCCCTCAGGGATCTTGCTGACCTATTCCTCAGTGTTCTCCCAGCCATAGCGCTAAACTGAAAGAAACCGATAGTTAATCCTTACTAGACGTGACACAACAAATTTGCTATAAGTAAGATATTGTAAGCACGCACATGTACCTGTAAGTTCGTAATTACACTGGCCAGGTGTAATCTCAAACTTACCTTACACGTTTGTCCTTGGCACCTTATTCCTATGCACATTTATAGTGATCGTTCCTAGAGGCAATCCTATGTCTCGGCTGTGTTCCTCATCTTACAGTTTAAGTTTAGGCCCGAATGGTCACCTAAATCCCTTAAACTAAGGCTCTGATACCATTTGTAACGTCCCAAATTCATAACATGTATTAAATCATAAGTTAAATATCCAAATTACATAAATAACTTGTCTTTAACATCATCAGTGAACTATACTAAACAAAACTTGCTAGCGGAAGTCTCTAAGCTCACAGCCGAGCACTATCTATATTCTTCAAAGCCAAACTGGGAGCCTCACACGCTCCATCACCTCCTTGCTACCTCTCGATCCTACTTAGAAGAACTCGAAGGTCGCTTACCTGAAAATGGTTTAGTTTTTGGAAAAACGAGGGTTAGACCAGAAGGTCTAGTGAATTCCCTCCATAAAACAACATGTATAAATAATACAAAATCATTTTATTAAAAATGCATCATACATCGTAAAGCATCACATATGGTACTGCACTGTGTGGTGGATCGCTTAACCAATCGCGATCGGGGCCCAAGCAGACTCCCCTTTCGCCCTCTCGTATCGGGGCCCAAGCAAACTCCCCTTTCGCCCTCTCGTATCGGGGCCCAAGCAGACTCCCCGATACCCGCCTAGGAGGAAACGAATTCCAACCTACCGTCTCTTCGTACATAACCAAGGGACCATCAGATCCCGAGGCTCATTGATCCCACAGTACAGACCGACATCACATAGCATGCACAAACATTTTATAAAAGCATTTGACATTTTATAAATCATGCGCATCAATACAACATATAAAACATTTCTTTCCTTCCATGCAATTCAGATCTTAACCATTTCATACTCGATAAAAACCATAATCAGTAAAAGAATCATTTAACATTTACGTCAAAATAAGGTTTAGGGAACTCACCTGATAGCAAATTCTCTTCCTAACCTCTTGCCTCGATCCGACCGTACACCTAGTAATTAAATTTAG
Source organism: Saussurea involucrata (assembly GCA_033807775.1). NCBI lineage: Eukaryota > Viridiplantae > Streptophyta > Magnoliopsida > Asterales > Asteraceae > Saussurea > Saussurea involucrata. The sequence goes on from CM066316.1 coordinate 64,839,546, forward strand.
AATTTAATTAGATGCACTCAATTTCGATCCTATTCTTTGCTTCTTAACGGGTCTCCTCTAAAACTTGCTAAGTTCAAGGTTTACCCATATCTTAGCCCAACAGGGACCCAAAGTCGTTCGGTCCAACTCAAGGTGTCGGCCCACTAAACTATGTGGCCCACTACCGAGTTTAAGCCCGGGACCACATCTAGTCCCGATAGCCTTCGACTCTCGGTACTCCATAACCCCCGGTACCCCCGACTCCCGGTACCCCGTGACTCCCGGTACCACCGACTCCCGGTACCCCATGACTCTCGGTACCCCGTGACTCCCGGTACCCCGTGACTCCCGGTACCCCCGACTCCCGGTACCACCGACTACGAGCAGAAGACAAGCTCCAATCGTTTCCAACACCATTCTTAATACTCGGTCTAATATGAGGTTTTATCTCAACATTCTTACCCAATTTATTCCATAAATTCCTTAATCAGATAACTTCCTAATTGATCGATTTCTTTGAGTTATCCACCCATTCGAAAAATAATTTCCCTACAGTGCTCTTATACACTAACCCAACCACAAACATGAATTCCAGACTGGATTTAACTTATCTATCTATTTCATTAAGCAACAATAAACAAGGAAAGAAAGATTTGCTTACCAATTAGAGTCTCTTCCCCAAGAATCGCAGTCCAATCCTTCCTTTCGCTATTTCTCTTCTTTCAGTGCTCAACCGCCAACAATATGAGAATGGTTAACAGCCCTAGGGATCTGGTCATATATATAGTTCCCAACATTTACGAAATCAACCCCTCTACTAAAACTTTCATTTCATACAATTTGACCACTAAACTATAAAACCCACTAGAATTTGGGTTGTTACACAAATCAACCCAAACACAAACCCTAGTCGCTAAAATTCAACTCAAATCCAAATTATAATCATCAGAAATTATCTCAAATTCAAACTACAATCACAAAAAATCAACCACAATCAACTCAGACCGCAAACCTATGTTCAATTTACCCATGGAAGCGAAAAGAAATGAAAACTAAATTTATGTATGGGTTATGTTACTGATTTTAAGGTCTAATGGTTTTGAAGATGGAATCCCGCTCCTTTAGGGATTCAAAGGCTAATAAATTCATATAAGGCCATATTCTTGAAGTTGAAATCACCATATATACTTCAAGAGGAAGAAATAAAGCCAAAACTTGTGCCACATCTTCTCCCTTCATCGGTAGCGCCATCCTCAATCTTCATCTCCCTGAAAATTGTAATGCCCTAGTTTTATAAAGGTTAAAAGTCCTGGGAGTGCTTTATGCCATTAGTTTATTTCGATTCTTAAAAAATTGTTGGAAAGAAATGGAATTTAACCTTTGGAGTTTGATTTTAATGGATTAGAGGAGTTAGATTTATGTTCTAGTAACTTCCTTAGTTGATGTTATGATGCTTTTTATACTCTAACTTGGAAATCTTGTGGTTTGATTTTGAATGAAATCTGGAAGTTGCGGGTCAATAACAGAGTAAAACGTGGTGGCTAGTGAGCCACACGACTTTGCCCACGACCTAAGTCGTGTGGTCCATTATGGTGGCAAAAATTAATATTTTTCGTTTTTCTTCTGGGTAATTTTCCCTTTCGGGGTATTGGTTAGGTACCTTAGATGATGTTAAGAGCTTTGGTAAGGTTTATTTGCTTAGTTTGTGATTCATAATAATTTGATTCAGTTTCTCATTCGGTTTCGAGTTTCGTTACCGGTTAACTTTGTGTTATTGTATATTGTTATCTAGGTGAGTTTTCTTTAACTATTTTCAGCTGAAATGCATTTATTGAACGTCAGTCTCAACCATCCGATTTGTAAAGAATACAAATAGACGTCCGACTAGTAAACACTTATAAATAAACTCTTGAGTTTTACCACAAAAATAGTCTAATCAGATGAGACTCCTTCTATCAGATTAGAGTAATTAATAAGGTCTAAATCCGATGCATCCTAAAGAGAAACAATATTAAACCATCAGATTGATGACTTGGAATAAGGTTGCAATCCGATAGAAGCTCTCAGCCTTTTTCGGATTGCATTTACTCATTTGAATTATTCTAAGTGACCATCCGACAGACTTGTAACATTCCAATTTTTGGAACTTTTAAGATAAATATGAAAATAGGATTTTGGATTAAATTCTACATTTTATAGTCTTGTTGGATGGACAATTCAAATACGAGTCCAACGGGCCTTTCCGGAGCAAAAACGGAGCGAAACGAAGAAATTATGGCAAAACAACTTTCGGTACAATCTCGGCTAAAGTGACCAGCGAAAGTGACACTTGTGTCACGCTCGCGTGTCACTCTCGCCGGTTTTGTACCGAGAGCCATTTGACCACGGCGAGAGTGCCCAGCGAAAGTGACACTTGTGTCACTCTCGCACGTCACTTTAGTCGTCGGGTACCTGGAGCATAAAAACGTGATTTTCACCATTCCAACCCATTTTTCATTTCCCACTTCTTCTCCTTCATCCCTTTCTCTCCTAAAACCGAACCCTAACCCTAAAAATCGATTTTGGAGCCCTTGAAGCTATAAAGCTTGTGATTCAAAACCCCTCCCTCATCTTTTCACAATGATTTATGGAAGAAGGTTGGAATCCTTCATCTTACTTCCATTTTGATGGGATTTCTACAATTTCTAGAGTTTTACCCAACCCCCTCCTAAACTGTAAAGCCCGTATCCCGGTATGTAATTTATTAGTCTTATTTATTTCTTTCAAGTTCGTATTATAGTGGTTCACGTTAACGGGGTTAGCCGAGTTGGATCAATTCGTTAAGTACTGAAAATTGTGGCTAGTTGCGAGAGAAACGTAAGTTGAGGGGCTAGTTATGTCAAAGGGCCAAACACCCTTTTTGAGTTTTGGCCCATGTAGCATTTTGCCGAGACCCATTTTGTTCTTTTGGTATGTTGTGTCGTGAGGTGGTAGTAAAGAAAAGAAAACTTTAACCCAAAACCCTACTTGCAATGCTTCTTCTTTTTTTCTCCTTGCGCCGTGAACAACCATCTCTCCTCCCCATCCCGTTTGCTGCTGCCGCCGGCCAAACCCAAGACCACCACCACCAGCACGCCGCTGCTGCCACCACCCGCTGCCGGTGTGCAACGAGAGAGAGTGAAGCCGAGAGAGAGAGATCAGCGAGAGGGAGAGATCAGCAGAGAGAGAGAGAGACGATCGGAAGGGGTCGAGTCGTCGTCGTGGTCTCGTTGTCATCGCCAAGGTAAGGTTCCGTTCTTCCATTCTTTTCATTCTTTGTCGTCGCCGCCACCGGCGACCACCGCTGCCGGAGATGGCAGTGGGTGGTGCCGGGTGTTGTTCAGTTTTCGTTAACCCGTAATAGCTAAACCCTAACCCGAAACCTTAATCACGTTACCGTTTATAAAATCGTTATTTTATGAAAATTAAAGTGTGCTGTCCAGTTTTCATGTAACCATAACTTTTCCGTCGTAACTCCGTTTGAGCCGAAACTGGCGCCCACGGTTCAAGTTCAGGGTCGAGCACGTTTTTCGTGTTTTAGCGAAAAACTGGTACGGTCTCTAACTGGGCGAAAAAGTGGTCGCAAGTTCGGTATTTCGTCATTTCATGTGAAAACTTCTGGAATCTGCCTTGATCTTGCGAAAATTATAACTTTCTCCTCGTAACTCGGATTGGGGTGATTTCGGTGCCAAAAGTTCCCTATTTGAGTCTATAAACTTTTCTGTGTTTTGTGCAAAACCCAGTTCGGGACGTAGCATGGGTTGATTTGTCGATTTATACTGAAAGGTGCTGAATTTCGCTGTTCCGGAAGCTGTTTTTGTAAAATCCGTAGTAAATTGTAGAAAAATCATTAGGAGGAGTATAATATGTCCTTGGAACCCTAACTCAGAGTACTTTCTGGTCATGAAATAATATTGGGAATTTTCTGGGTTTAAAGGGGTCGAAACAGGTCCCGAACAGACCTGTTTTGGGTGAACGGAATTTAGTTTTAGTGACGGTTTAAGCGTGTGTCGTGTCATAGGGTCCGGGTCTCGTATTGACACGTTTTAACATGCGTTTAGGTGCTGGGAAGTGACCATAATTGTGAAGTTTGAATTGTGTTATTAAGCTGGGCGCGCATTCGAGGTGAGTTCTCTCACTGTGTAGTTAGGGGTTGTATGCATGTCATAATAGTTTGTATGTACTACTGTCTTTGTGGTGTAAACTAGTTGTTTGTGGTGTGAATATTTGATTGGTTTGAATGCTTAGTATAAGTGTGTTACATTACAATTCGGTGGGACCGAGGAAGTGGAAAGAAACGTTGTGGGAACTCGGTGTGACGAGTGTGATACATTACAATTCGGTGGGACCGAGGAAGTGGAAAGGAACGTTATGGGAACTCGGTGTGACGAGTGTGTTACATTACAATTCGGTGGGACCGAGGTGTTGGATACATAATTACTTGTAGATGTTTACTCGTTTTATGTAACTGTGATGTTGTTGCTTATGTGCGGATAGGGGTGATGTGTATATAATTCCTATCTGCGCATGTGTTGGAATTCACTAAGCTTCGTGCTTACCCTTTCCCAATAAACTGTGGTTTCAGGTCCGAGTGGCTCCAAGGCGTGACAAGTACACACTGGCGCGCGAGGAGAGCTGGTTGTTTTATGGTTTTATTAATTAAACGTTTATTCCGCTGGTTTTTATTATAAAGATATTAATTATGAGTTTGCAAACGAAACGTTGGGATTCATTTAATGAGTTGTTATAAATGAATTGTATATTTAAAAATTTAAATTTGCTTGTAATTTTTGGGACGTTACAACTTGGTATCAGAGCACGGCTTGAGTGAATCAAACGCATTTCGGTGTGTTTGATCTCAAGTTTGCGACTATAAAAATTTTCTTTAAAGTTTTTGGAAAATAAAAGAAAGGAAAACCCGTTTGAGAAACGGTGATCGACGGCGCAGTGTGTACAGTCAGCCGGAGCCAGGGGAAAAGGTACAGTACTTAGTGTTTTATTGCTTTCTAGATCATAGAGTATGCATGCTAGATTGCCTGTTGTGGACACTATGCTGTATGTTGAACTACTTGCTATTAGGAATTTATGCTAATTATGATAGGTTACTAAGTGGATGCCCTCTAGGTTGTATGCAGTAAGAGATTTATAGCCTTAGAATATTCGATTTAGTTCTATTGCGCAGCTCTTGTTTGAGTCCAACCGTTCTAGGATAGAGTCTTGTATTCGACTGTCTATTTGTTTCGCACTGCATATAATCGGGTATTCGCGAGGTCACCCGTTATAATTAGTAGGGATTCGGTAGTAGCAAGGGTAGTGGGATAAGAGGAAGTTCCTAGAGAGCTGGGAGGGGTGTTTATGTATGAGTACGTGTGCTAGATTGCTTTCTAGAACATAGGAGTATGTATGCTAAATTGCTTGGTGCTTGTTACACTGTATTGCATGTCTGCTGCTTGCTATTAGGATTTTGGCAGTAGCAAGGGTAGTGGTTTGGATGGAATTCCTAGGGAGCTAGGAAGAGTGTGTACATATGCCGGTGCGGGCATATGTGTATAGTTTCGGCGAGAAACTACTTGGACCCCTTGGGATGGAACTCGGAACGGGCGATGATAGGTGTGGATGGTAGTAGTAGAGCTCCTACTACCGGAGGCACAGGATCAATGCTCGAGTCGGGGAAGTCACGAGGAATCCAAGGAGTTGAGCGTGAGTGTTGTTAGTATGAGTTATTATGTGCTAATAACGCGTTGTAATATCTACCCAGAATAGCCATCACAAGGAGGAACAACTATAGTAAACCTGCTAGTACAAGTGTGTACTTGATTTGCTTGAGGTGATGATCGTTGGGGTAGTGATGAAGGTTCTATACTAGTAGTCGTTGGGATAGAAGGACGTGTCTAGTATCAATCACTTGGGGTGACGATAAGGATGTGGTTTGTTTTAAGTAGACCATTTCGGGTCAAAAATTGGCAATTGTGCTAGAATCATAGGCTTTTGAGCCGACTTTGATTTGAGGAAAACCCGCAAGATGATTTGATGTGATTTCCCAACTTGCCGTAAGAGATTTAAATGTCCGGGTGACGATTGTGGATCGGGGAGTTTTGGAGGGATATGAGTCGAGACATCGAATGCCGACTGAGTCATGCACAGAGTTATTTTGAAAATAGGATTGCATTAACTAATCCTTGTGTTTCCAATCCTTATATGGATTGTGTTTTGAAACTTTGGGAAATGTCTAGCACACACACAAGATTTCGAATTATAATTTTGAAAATGCTTGAAACCGTTTTATCACGGGAATTGAAAACCTTGTAAAAGATTGTTTCATTTGATTATTTTCCAACGGTTCTTTCGGGTACGATAATATCCATGTTGTGGCGGTTAAGATGTGGGTAAGTGACTACGGCTTGAGACTCTAACATTGGAACTCCTCCACATGTGTTAGAGTTGAGACGGAAAGTTACATTCCACGATGTCTGTTTAAAGGCTATTTTAGTGATTTGTCTAAAATAAGTTTGGAATTCTTGTGTCGCTTAACTTTTCGTTCGAGAGTTTGTATTACTAAGTGTTTTATTGCAAATAGTTCAGTGTGTGGATTGATTCATGCGTGACATAAGTGATGCATGGAGGAATTTTGGTAACATTTCATAAGGAGTTGTTTTGTGCGCTTTTTAGTCAACTAAAGGATTTTTTTTTGACATTTCCATGAAAATGCGATTTATCGACTTAGGGGTATGCATATTGGGGTAACCTTTGTTCTCGACATTTTGATGAACGAGTCGTGCATGAAAATGTTTTTAGTTCCTTTTTGTCGAAATGAAAGATCATTTGATCCAAGGAGTGTTTTAATATTGTGAACATCATGCATACGATTACAATGTGTTATATTTTGGAAATATAAATGCGTAGATTTTTGACATTCGGTTAATTTAGAATTACCGATCATTTTTGGAAATTAAAAACTTTTGCTTTGGAGGAAACGAGTATTTTGAGCATTTTCGATAAATACATTTTTAAACTATAATGTTTTGACGTTATATGTCCCAAGTACGAAACTTGAGGAAGTGTTACAAGCTTGCATGCATGCCCCCAGTTTGAGATTTTATGAGGTTTTAGTCGATATTTCCAATTAATAGAAGCGGACTGGTTTCTGTCTTCAAGTTTGAAACTTATACGAGACAGTTGTGTTTTAACAAAAATATATTTGTAAACCGTGTCATCGTTTTGTGTGACTAGCTGACGCGCGAAAAATTTGTGGCGAACCCTGTGCCACGTCATTTTATGATTAAAAAGAAGAATTTTTGAATCAAATGTCGTGAAACTTATTTTGAATTATGTGCACGCCTTTGTCGCACCCTGTTTAAGGTCAAGCGGGTACTTTAAGTGCACGTCGTGAGTCAATCCATACTGGAATCGAGGCGGTTCATTTTTAAAGAAATTATTTATTACGCTTTGCTTTTGTGTGAGTAAACTGAACTGCAATGGAACGATTTTCAACATGATTATCCTATGTGGGACGAGCGTGTCCAGCTTTGCGTAACTATCGATCAGGTAATAGTAGTTTTATTACATACGATCTTTTTGAGATGAAAATCCTGATGTTGAAAATATTTTGTAAATGATTTTGTAAACCATTTGGGGAAATGTGCTTTTAAGTGTCATGTGTCATTTCGAGAATTTTTAGGGTGTGAGTCCTTTTGGAAAACTCTTTTGGTTAACCCGTATTGAGTCTGGGACTAAGGTTGATTTCAGAGTATTGCTTGCTTAAACTTTGTTTAAACGTATTTTCCGACCTATGGGTCTAGCAAGCGTGGAGCATTTTGCTCGGTTTTGACTTGGAGTTAGTCATGGGCCAATTGCCCGGTTTTAATGGCTCGATGTGGAGTCTAGTTGATGAGTTGTTTTTGTCGCACCGTTTGGCATTCTTTGCACGTTGAGTGGTTACATGTTTGGGTGAGTGAGTCAATCCGGAATAGGCATGTTGTTGGTAGGCTGTTTGCTTTGGATCCTTAGACACGTCAGTCAGTCGTTGGTAATGGTCGGTTGGGTATCTCGGGGTGGCACCCCGGTATTCATGTGTTTTAACCTAGACTTTCCAGTAGGTACTAGGAGGATATAGTTGTGGGCACTTACCTGGGAGGTAGTTCCGGTGTGCTGGGTCTTGAGGCGTTACCTGGGAGGTAGACGTCAAGGTGTATCCTCGATACGGTGTGACTTGGCTTCGTAGAGCAAGTGTGGATGATAAGTAGACGGTGGAAGGTTGGGTATTCCACGCGTGTTGGTACTATAGGCCGAATGGTGTCGATTAAGGGAATGATGCCCTTTGTATTAAAGAGAATAAATGCGTAGAACCTTTTGAGGTAAGTGGTATATTTAGGTGTCGACTTTTGGGCTTGAGGCCAAACACCTTTAGTATAATCAGAGAGTTGTAGCCGATTTTAAGATAATCATGGTGATGGTAGTAGTAACCCTGAAATGATCACTTGTGATGGATGGTTATGGTGGAATGACCTACGTGAGTGTTAGTTGTTTTGGTTGTGGGGGATATCTATTGGTGTTAGTGTCTAGGATAATACCACGTTTATGTTTGTTATTGTAATCGGTTGGACCGATGTTCGGCGGGTGGCCGATGTTTGTTATTGTAATCGATTGGACCGATGTTCGACGGGTGGCCGATGTTTGTTATTGTAATCGGTCGGACCGATGTTCGGCGGGTGGCCGATGTTTGGTATTGTAATCGGTTGGACCGATGTTCGACAGGGGGTCGATGTTTTGTTAATATAAGTTATTGAAAGCTTTGGAGTCTTTTGGAATTCGTGGAAGTTAATCGACAGTTAAGGGTAGGAATGATCGTAGTCGAGTATCCTGTAGGGTATACTGGTGAGCAGCTTTAGAATGGGTAGAGCTTGAAAGTGGATTGAGTTTGGGATATCATCAAATGCGAGAGAATTATTAAGAGCTGTTTGCGGACGTAGACTTCGGGGACGAAGTCTAATTCAAGTGGGGGAGAGTTGTAAAGCCCGTATCCCGGTATGTAATTTATTAGTCTTATTTATTTCTTTCAAGTTCGTATTATAGTGGTTCACGTTAACGGGGTTAGCCGAGTTGGGTCAATTCGTTAAGTACTGAAAATTGTGGCTAGTTGCGAGAGAAACGTAAGTTGAGGGGCTAGTTATGTCAAAGGGCCAAACACCCTTTTTGAGTTTCGGCCCATGTAGCATTTTGCCGAGACCCATTTTGTTCTTTTGGTATGTTGTGTCGTGAGGTGGTAGTAAAGAAAAGAAAACTTTAACCCAAAACCCTACTTGCAATGCTTCTTCTTTTTTTCTCCTTGCGCCGTGAACAACCATCTCTCCTCCCCCATCCCGTTTGCTGCTGCCGCCGGCCAAACCCAAGACCACCACCACCAGCACGCCGCTGCTGCCACCACCCGCTGCCGGTGTGCAACGAGAGAGAGTGAAGCCGAGAGAGAGAGATCAGCGAGAGGGAGAGATCAGCAGAGAGAGAGAGACGATCGGAAGGGGTCGAGTCGTCGTCGTGGTCTCGTTGTCATCGCCAAGGTAAGGTTCCGTTCTTCCATTCTTTTCATTCTTTGTCGTCGCCGCCGCCGGCGACCACCGCTGCCGGAGATGGCAGTGGGTGGTGCCGGGTGTTGTTCAGTTTTCGTTAACCCGTAATAGCTAAACCCTAACCCGAAACCTTAATCACGTTACCGTTTATAAAATCGTTATTTTATGAAAATTAAAGTGTGCTGTCCAGTTTTCATGTAACCATAACTTTTCCTTCGTAACTCCGTTTGAGCCGAAACTGGCGCCCACGGTTCAAGTTCAGGGTCGAGCACGTTTTCCGTGTTTTAGCGAAAAACTGGTTCGGTCTCTAACTGGGCGAAAAAGAGATCGCAAGTTCGGTATTTCGTCATTTCATGTGAAAACTTCTGGAATCTGCCTTGATCTTGCGAAAGTCATAACTTTCTCCTCGTAACTCAGATTGGGGTGATTTCGGTGCCAAAAGTTCCCTTTTTGAGTCTATAAACTTTTCTGTGTTTTGTGCAAAACCCAGTTCGGGACGTAGCATGGGTCGATTTGTCGATTTATACTGAAAGGTGCTGAATTTCGCTGTTCCGGAAGCTGTTTTTGTAAAATCCGTAGTAAATTGTAGAAAAATCATTAGGAGGCGTATAATATGTCCTTGGAACCCTAACTCAGAGTACTTTCTGGTCCTGAAATAATATTGGGAATTTTCTGGGTTTAAAGGGGTCGAAACAGGTCCCGAACAGACCTGTTTTGGGTGAACGGAATTTAGTTTTAGTGACGGTTTAAGCGTGTGTCGTGTCATAGGGTCCGGGTCTCGTATTGACACGTTTTAACATGCGTTTAGGTGCTGGGAAGTGACCGTAATTGTGAAGCTTGAATTGTGTTATTAAGCTGGACGCGCATTCGAGGTGAGTTCGCTCACTGTGTAGTTAGGGGTTGTATGCATGTCATAATAGTTTGTATGTACTACTGTCTTTGTGGTGTAAACTAGTTGTTTGTGGTGTGAATATTTGATTGGTTTGAATGCTTAGTATAAGTGTGTTACATTACAATTCGGTGGGACCGAGGAAGTGGAAAGAAACGTTGTGGGAACTCGGTGTGACGAGTGTGATACATTACAATTCGGTGGGACCGAGGAAGTGGAAAGGAACGTTATGGGAACTCGGTGTGACGAGTGTGTTACATTACAATTCGGTGGGACCGAGGTGTTGGATACATAATTACTTGTAGATGTTTACTCGTTTTATGTAACTGTGATGTTGTTGCTTATGTGCGGATAGGGGTGATGTGTATATAATTCCTATATGCGCATGTGTTGGAATTCACTAAGCTTCGTGCTTACCCTTTCCCAATAAACTGTGGTTTCAGGTCCGAGTGGCTCCAAGGCGTGACAAGTACACACTGGCGCGCGAGGAGAGCTGGTTGTTTTATGGTTTTATTAATTAAACGTTTATTCCGCTGGTTTTTATTATAAAGATATTAATTATGAGTTTGCAAACGAAACGTTGGGATTCATTTAATGAGTTGTTATAAATGAATTGTATATTTAAAAATTTAAATTTGCTTGTAATTTTTGGGACGTTACATAAACCTTTCCCTTCCTTTGGATGAAATGAAGATTGAGGCTCACTTTGGTAACACTAGAAGTGTTTGGTTGGTGGATTCACTTGATGGTTGAGGTAATCTTCTCTTCTCTTCATTTTGGAAATTAGGGTTTCGATCTATTGGTGATTTTGGGTGTAATATGTTGGGGGGAAATGATTCTAAGTGTTTGTGGATAAATATTTATGGTTGGAAATTGTGGATCTAGGTTTTTGGAAGATTTGGAGCTTGAGGATTCGTGTTTCTTCAAAGGAGCTTACGTTGGGGAAATCTAGATTTAGCCTAAATCTAGCAAGGTGCGTTCAAGTTGATTTGTGAAAACGTTGTACATGCCAAAAATGTATTTTTCCAAGTATTTGTGTGTTTTACTTAATATTATCAATTGTGGAGTTATTTGGTAAGCTTGACCCTTTTGAAGTGCTTAACTTTATAAAGTTTGTAAAACACCCATATTTGGGATTTTTGAATATTTTAATGTGTTGAAATCATGAATATGTCTTCAAATGATTTATTGCTCAAATAGAGTTCTTTCAATGATTTTCTTTCATGTTGGGTAACTGGTTTTATAAACCATTTGGTAAAAGGCATATTTTAGTGTCATGAATCATTTTGAGGATTATAAAGGGTATAAGTCCATTTGGGGAAACCTTTTGTTTTTAACCCGTGTAGAGTTTTGGGTTAATGATGATTTTATGGTACATGTTTACCTAAACGATGTTTAAATGCATTTTGTATTATGAGGACTGTATTTATGGGTCTAATGGGGTTTGAGCATTTTGCTCGGTTTTGACTTTAAGGAAGTCTTGGGGACATTTTGTCCGGTTTTGATGGCTCAATGTGGAGTCTTATTTATGGTTTGCATTTATTGCAATTTGATGCGTTTTATTGCATATTATTGACATTTACATGCCCGGGTGCTTTAGTCATTCCGGGATGAGCATGTTATTGTAGACTGTGTTGCATTAGATCCATAGGCACGTAAGTCAGTCTTTATTGGATGGTCTATCTCCTTGTGCACGAGGAGTGGACTATTGGAACGCATGGTTATATGTAGTAGGCCGTTGGGGGCCACTAGCGAGTAGGCAATGGGGGACATTGGAGTCCTTGAGGTGTAACTCGTCTAGACTAGATAGGCAATGTGGTCCCATAAGTCCTTGAGGTGTAACTCGACGGAGTAGGCAATAGAGGCATGGGAAAGGTTTGAGGTTGTGATGTCTTTATGGCATGGGAACTAGGACCAGGACTTGAGGTGTAATCCAGTAACATCATAAGTGACCTAACTTTGTGTGCCCGTCACTTTCGATGGAATCGAGTCTCCCCCGTCACCGAAAGGTGTTGTTTTTGGGTATTTACTTTTATCCATATTTTCGGTGACGCATTTTATTTATATGAAATATTTTCATGGTTTATTGGCGGAGTTCTATGCCTCATCCTTATTGGATGTTTTGAATATTTGAGTTTTATTCACGTTTATAATTACTTGGGACATTTAACGTCAAAGTACGTTTTGAGTGAGTTGGGATTGGAATTCATTTTGGAAAACGCTTTATACATTTTGGAAAACGCTTTATACATTTTGGGAACTTTTCTCATAGATTTTGTGTGCGTTGGAAAATGAGTCGTTTACACCATTTCATAAACTCTTTTGGAAATCATGATTTATGTCGCAATCTTTTATTCAACGAATTATATAAATCATGCTATAAACTCTTGAACTCACTAGGCGTAAGCCTAACCTTTTTATTTGTCGGCATGTGCAACAGGTTCAGGTTGGGAGTAGTTCTAGTGACACTGCGAAAGGTCGAGTGCTAATAGTGTGCTCGAGAGGTGAATTGCTTGAGAGAAGTCTTCCGCGTTAATAATTGGGAATAACATTTTGTACTTGAATTAAGTAACACCCGAGGTAAACTTAGCCTCTGTATTGAGTTTTGAGTTATATATTATTTGAGGATAATCATAGATATTAAATTAAGGTATTTCCCGTTTTGGATTATAGGGAGAAATCCTATTATTTGAATGTATTATCGAAAATTTTATTTAGTTGCTCCTTCCCAATTCGAGGGTGTTACAAGACTGTTCTTCATAAATGTCTATAACTGGAAACTGTTGTATAGCTTATAATTCAGAATAGATAACATAAGATTTTTACTTGTAAAAGTCTTGTAACTATCTATATTGATCCAAAGTCATGTAAAATCCTTCGGCAAAGTTGAAGATTAGTTGAAGAGTGACCAAGATAGTCTCCAAAGCGGATTTGTTTGTCATCTAGCCAAAATAATATCAATACAAGTTTGATTCACCAACTCTCTCAAACTTTCATCCTAGTATGGGAACATGCAAAAGCATGTCAGCCAAAGTATGTTCTAAAAACTTTACTTAATTAGTGTCAGTCATCCTTTACTGTTCCCTCTGCATACGAATGGATGACATATGTTAAAATTGAAAGATAGCATTTAATGACATGGAGGCTATAAAATGTCTTCATTGTGTTGGTTTGTAAATCACCCGTTTTGAAAGAACTTATCTATCAAAGTTTCAAAGTAAATTCGACGTCAATATCTGAGAGCTCTCTTAGACTCTCATATTTGAAAGAGAATTTTATTTCTTCACACTTTTAGCGTGAGTAAATTTTTTACCCTCAGATAGTTTTGGATAAAGATCTTGTCTCCTAGCTTCCACAATATATCTGTAATTTTATGCTTGCATAAAAACTATAAGTAAAAGTGAAAATGTATTGTGTTTGTATTCAACCCCCCTCATTCTACAAACACTTTCTGTGTGAGTCATTGTGGTTCCGGACCAACATTGACAAACATTTATTTCTTAAAAAGTTATATCATATTGTTATGATTAGTTTACGATTGATAATCATGTTTGCGGTAATTATTACATATGATTGGTTGCTATTACATGTAATATGATTTATTGATTCTTGGAATTAAAAGGACTTTTACAACAAAAGTCGGGTGTGCTAGGACTGTAACGGTTCGAGAAGGGAGTTATATGTAGTGCCAACGAATGTGTTTCGTGTTGTGGGCCACAACTTGTATTGATTACAATCTTATCAGGGTGTGTACGGTTAAATTGTGGCAACTGTTGTTCAATATAAAAAATACTATGTTCAATATAAATTACCGGGTACTATGTTCAATATAAAAAATACTCATAAATGGAACCCGTTTAAGCAACAAGGTAGAATTGGTTGTCTTACACTATAGTACCCGATTTATTGTTTTCCTTGTTATATGGGGGGGGGGGGGGGGTCGGGGGTTATTAAACATTCAGGAGTGTTTCTATAAAAATCAGATTAATGGTTAACAACTTTCATGGATATATTTTTGTAACAACCCAAAAATAGAGCATGTAATAATAACAATTTAAGTCCAAAACCGGTCACATTACATAACCATCAAATCAGAGTTACCAAAAAATTGCAGCGGAAACAAGTTTCCACAGCCGAGAAACTAAATAATCAAAAGGAAACTACTAAATTATAGAGACTACGGTGCTCTAGGCTAAAATTCTCCGTCTCTACCTTCAGATATTTTCCTTTCCCTTGCAGGAAGCTCCACTACCTCCCTTGCCTGAAAATGTTTTTAGTATTGAAAGCGAGGGTTAGACCATGAGGTCTAGTGAATTCCCTCTCGGAAACAGTTTAAACGGATTTCATCTTTAAGTCAAGTAACTGTCATATTAATAAAATAAAACAACAATTTATAAACAATTGACACATAAGGGTATTTGCACAGTGGTCTCCACGACCATCACCTCCACGTGATGTCCACACTCAGGGCCCCAGTAGATCCCCATGCCCCCTAGTAGATGTTGTATCCGTGTGCACGAGAAACAGATTCAATGCACACGTTTCACCAAACTCTCAAAGATCCTCAAGGGTGTACAACCAACCACACTGTGCAACCCGACACCACATACCAGCATACAAGCAAGGCCAGAAATCACATAGCAATTGCGTGTATCTTGGCAAACACAGTTCATAGCATGCGAGTATAACGTTCCCAAAATATTTAGTTCATGCGAGAAATGAGGTTGAGTTTATAAACAAAATCACACTCGCAAAGCATTTACATTTCAATTCACGTAAAAGGGTTAAGGGAACTCACCTGGTTATTGAGGTTAGCATTACACGCAACAAAACAATTAATTCTCTCGAACGTAATTGAGAACAACAAAACAATTGGAAGCTAGCTAAACTCACAAAAGCATTAAAAACCAAATTACATGCTTCATTAAAATAGGCAAACTGATAAAAGTCTCAAATCATATGTTCACATGCTTAAACCAAATTCATTCCAACCCCCAACATCTAAAGATTAGTTCATGTCGGGGGTGGACTCAAACATAAGAAAAGGGGATGAAAAAGTGTATGTACATATAATAAACGTGAACGTGAAAGATGTAATGACGAACTCCCTTCTCTCGGCTCTAATCCGCTTCGCTTCGTGACTTCCTCCTCAATTGATCCTCTATCATGGCTCCAAAAGCTCCGAAAAACCTCTGAAAATCGCCCCCAAGTCGCTGCCGTTCGTCGTGTGCGAGATAATGACCTAAATCCGGAAATCAACAACAAATAACACTGAAATAGAGGGTTATGCGACCGTCCACGCGACATGCAAGCAAGTCGCGTAGAAAACCGCGCGCTTTTCTAAGATACTTTCGGGTCAGGTTCGGTTCATGGTTCGGGCACGGGTCTTGGGCTTGGATCTTGGGCTTTCGTTGGTTTCGTTTTGGCTTTCGTTTTGGACTCTTTTTAGCTTCTTTTCTCGATGATTGCCGTCTTCTAGATTACCTGTACATTCCACTAGATAAACCATAAAGTTCCACCTCTTTGCTTAAATACAAGCCAATCTCATTGGTTTCAGGACCGAAAATAACGCCAAAAAGTGGCGTTATCAACAACCCCAAACCGAGCGTTGCTTGTCCCCAAGCAAATTAGCGATAAAATAGAATAAAAGCATATATCAGTGAAATAATAACTGCACAACTCTCAATCGGTACCACGTAATGCACTGGTGAATTCCCATACCCGTGAATACCTATCTCACTCTCGCCTCATCCTTATTCTGTTTGATCTATGGCCTTCCATTGTGAGTTGAACTCGTGACAGCTCCGATTACATTAAGGTTGTACTAGGTCCAAACATACTAGGGAAAACATTTCGCCTCGACCCTACCTCACGGGATACTCTCATTTCACTCGAGCCTAGGTTGTCGCACATGTTGTCATGTATAAGGAGGTTATGTACAAGAATACTCGAAGATTACATGACAAATCTAATGAAAGACGCACAATTGTCCAAAAAGTCGATCTCAGGAAGGAATCAAGTAGCAGGACAGGGAATATCGGTAAAGGTAGTCGCGTACCCTAATCGTATTTTCCAGAAGATCATCCATGTCTTTACCAGGGTTGTGACGGGGCTTGGGTTGTGGCTAGGAAATGAAGGGTAAACGGATCAAAAATCCTCGGCGTGTCAATCATTAACAGTTCTGAACTTCTTGCTTGACATTCTATCACTTGGCCCTCTTTGTCACTACCGGAGTCGCTTTGACTCTCTTATTTAGCTGCTATAAATACTATTTAACTAACTGTATTTTTTTTTAAGTTGGGACTTCATTGGTCCTATTTATTCAAATTGGGGCTGCATTGGCCCTCTTTTCTATCTATTTTCATGACTGGCCTATACTGCTTCGGGTTGACACACTTTCGGATAAGGGTTGGCTAAGGTTTTTGGCTCGGGTTTAATGGTGGGTCATGAAATGAATAGAATGAGTGTTTGGCTGCAAAATGGGTTATGGTTACACACAAAGGGGTCAAAAGGAATGATAGCTAAAAAGATGGGTTAAACAAAACACACACTGCCTGGAATCATATCTTAAGTTCCACACGATATGGTCTACTATACCTTTACCCAATATCCCGATGGTTGTCTTTGCTACTCAATGCAATAATATAGCGAGATCACTCTATATTCACGACAAGGAATTCGAAAAAGTGTATATGACTTAAGTGTTTAAATCCCTCGAAGTGAAGAACGTCATTAGGCTCAAAACTCGCTATTGGGTGGTCTCCACTAATGTCCCTAGTCATGTCTTTTCCCGGCCCTTCCCTAATGGTCACGTCACTATCACAAGATTCTTCCCACAATGGTCGGTCTCAATCATTCAAAACAAAAATTTTAGCTCATATGATCTAGGCACTCAGAAGTGCAGGAAGTCTACGTGCATACACGTGGGCCCGATTGGGCAACCCCAAACCTTACCCACACATTGTCCCCAATGTGCAAGTGTCGGTGTAGGCGATACAAAATGAAACAAGTATCGTTGTGCAGTTATGGAAGGTGTTAGACAGGCAAGGCAAAACATTAATAAGAAACATCAAAGCGCTGGCTTAAATATTTTCAATTTGGGCACCCTAAACCTAGGCCGTGGCCTAGGTTTGTCAAATAACGCCAACCCCAAACCTCGGTGAAACCGAGGTTTGCACAGGGTTAAAAGTGAGTGTGTAGATGTTGAGAGGTGAAGCACCCCAAACCTAAGTGAAACTTAGGTTTGTTGCATCTCGTTTAACTAATAAGGAACCGAAACATCTTACACCACTCGTTAACGCATAAAATTAGCACATACCTGTTTGCCCGGACGGAGAAGATTCTCTTAAAAGATTTGAGCGACCAGTTCGAGAGACATCGAAGAAGGACGAAGGGAAAGAATGCAAAAGCAAAAGAAAACAAAGCAGAAGGCGAAAGAAAACAAAGAAACGAAACACACAAAGCAAGAAGGGAAAAATCCAACAGAGAGACCCGCGACTTTCCACGCGGCTTGCAAAACGCGCAGGAAGTCGCGTATGTCTCTGTTCTAAAAATTATTATTTTTTTGTAAATAGAAACACTCAGAAACGCATTTCCTAAAAAGAAAAATGAAAACAATCAAACCTCGGTGGGTTGCCTCCCACCCAGCGCCTTGGTTTCGGTCGTGGCTCGACCTTCCTTCCGATCACTCCTTCTCGAACATCTTGAATATTGCTTAGTCACCACTAACCCTTAAGGTCATCTCGCCTTCTTCCATGTCAATCAGCGCTTTGCTCGTGGCCAGAAAGGATCTTCCCAATATCAGCGGGACTTCTTCATCTTCATCTATGTCGATCACCACGAAGTCCACCGGAAAGTAGAACTTGTCGACTTTGATCAACACGTCCTCTACCACTCCATACAGATATATTATCGATCTGTCCGCGAGCTTAAGGGTCATGTATGTTGGCTTCACTTCACCCAAGCCAAGTTTCCTGAAAACAGATAAAGGCATTAAGTTAATACTAGCTCCTAAATCACACAACACCTTATCAAAAGAAAGATTCCCAATTTGAATAGGGATCGAAAAACTCCCTGGATCTTTAAGTTTCAGGGGAAGCTTGTTCTGGATGATCGCACTGCACTCTTCAGTAAGTGCAATGGTAGACTGGTGTTAAATTGCCCTCTTCTTTGATACGATCTCTTTCATGAACTTGAGATACGTTGGCATTTGGGCAAGTGCTTCAGCAAAAGGGATATTGATGTGTAGCTTCTTGAAGATGTCGAGGAATTTCTTGAACTGTTCCTCATCTTTTTGTGCCTTCACCCGATTCGGAAATGGTAGTGGTGGTACAAACGGTTTGACTACCGGCTTCGATGGAGGTGTCGCCTCTTGTTCCTTCGGCTTCTCCCGATCAATCATATCACTAGAGCGATCATCCTTCAACCCATCATTCACCTCCTTGATCACCTCCTTGCCACTTCTCAGATAAATGGCATTACACTCTTCCCGGTTCTTCCTTTCAGGTTGACTCGGAAACGTTCCTGGGGGTCGGTTTTGTAAAACTTCCGAAATTTGCCCCACTTGTCTTTCGAGGATCTTGATGGATGCGGTGTTCTGATCCGTTGCTGCTTTCACTGTACTCACCGTGCTTGCTAATTCTCCAACCGTGCTGTCCACCTTGGTCATGAACTTCATCATCATATCGTCCAGCCCCGGTTTCTTCTCCCCAAATTGTCCCTCGTTGAAATTCCTTTGGTTGAAACCTGGGGGACGGTAAACATTATTAGCATTAGAAGAATTAGAAAAATTGGAGTTATTACCTTGTTGTTGTTGACCGGGTTGACTCCATGAAAAGTTCGGGTGTTTCTTCCACCCCTCATTATACGTGTTCGAGAAAGGGTCGTTCCTCGGCTGGTTGTTCCGGTTTTGCAAAAACTGAACCTGTCCAGGTTCTTGAGGACTGCCTCCCTTCAGATGGTTCGTGATCGCAGCTAGTTGAGCCTTTATTTCTCTCAGCTCATCCGATTCTTGAACGCTTGCAACTCTTCTAACGGCTGATCTTGGAGTAGAAAAACTGTGTTCGGCTAAGTTCTCGATCAGCTCAATCGCTTCTTCATATGTCTTGTTCATCAGAGTTCCACCCGCTGCAGCAGTGATGTCATTCTTGAACTGCGGGTGAAGTCCTCTAAAGAACGTCTGAATAATGACCCAACCATGTAACCCATGATGAGGGAACTTCTTCAGCATATCTTTATACCTTTCCCAAGCCTCGTATAAAGTCTCTTGGTCCCATTGAGCGAAGTGAGTAATGTCGGCCATCAGTTGAGCGGTTCTCCCCGGTGGGAAGAATTTCTGTAGGAATGCAGCTTTCAGGTCTGCCCATGTAGTGATCTGATCCGATGGTAAGCGCTCTATCCATATTTCAACTCTTCCCTTTAAGGAAAAACTGAATAGTCTCAGCTTGATCGCATTCTCCTCCATCCCATTGATTTTGAACGTATTGCAGATCCGTTCAAATGCACGAAGATGTGCATGGGGATCCTCAGTTGGTGCCCCCCCCCCCCCCCAAATTGATTCTGCTGTACCATTATGATGGTACCCGGTTTGATCTCGAAGTGGTTCGCCCCCGTAGTGGGCGCTTGGACTCTTATGCGTGCAGCTGCCACATTTGGATCGGCAAACGACCGCATAGGACGTCGCGCAGGAGGTGCTTCGTCGCCCATCTTCAATTGCCGTTTAACTTTTGATTCCTTGAGTAGTCGACGAGCGGTTCTTTCGATTTCCGGATCGAGTGGTTCGATTCCTTCCCCTCGGATTTTCCTTGGCATAAACCAATTAGTACCTGAAAAGAAAGTAGGCAAAGTTAGTAATCCAGAAACTGAAAGTGATGGAACAAAATAATAAAAATAAAGAAAAGATGTTCAATGTAATAGTGCTTATAGCTGGTAGTGCTATCAGTGGCAACTAGTTCCCCGACACGGCGCCAAAAACTTGATAGGCGGGTATGCACCCCCCCTAAATCTTACCGCAAGTGTACGGTGTCGAAATCAAGTAATAGTACTGAAAGTATGAGTATCGAACACAGGGAACTAGGAACTAAGTATCACAATGACTATAAGATCTATTAACTGAACGGTCGCAATTTGAGTTGTTGATGTTAACTAATTAATTGCAAACAAATAAATCAAACACAAGACAATAAACAGCTTAAGGACTTCTGATAGAGAAAACAGTTGAGGATTGGAAATCCTAAGGTTTTCACATATAAACATCTGACTCAAACAATTAATGGTTGTTCCCTTTTAATGAATACCCAATCTCTAAAAGTCACCGTTGCTCTTTCTCAAGCAACAACAGGTTTTATCTTGAAAAGCATAAGTCTTATCTCTCGATCTCAACTTATGGAATTCAAAACACATTAAAATCAAGATTTAAACGGGACTAAGGCTTACTTGGTATATCTCTATCACCAATTTCTCACCTTAGGCATGCAATTTCTAGTTCTAGTTAACAATTAATTCTCTCGAACTTAATTGAGAACAACAAAACAATTGGAAGCTAGCTAAACTCACAAAGGCATTAAAAACCAAATTACATGCTTCATTAAAATAGGCAAACTGATAAAAGTCTCAAATCATATGTTCACATGCTTAAACCAAATTCATTCCAACCCCCAACATCTAAAGATTAGTTCATGTCGGGGGTGGACTCAAACATAAGAAAAGGGGATGAAAAAGTGTATGTAAACATAATAAACGTGAACGTGAAAGATGTAATGACGAACTCCCTTCTCTCGGCTCTAATCCGCTTCGCTTCGTGACTTCCTCCTCAATTGATCCTCTATCGTGGCTCCAAAAGCTCCGAAAAACCTTTGAAAATCGCCCCCAAGTCGCTGCCGTTCGTCGTGTGCGAGATAATAACCTAAATCCGGAAATCAGCAACAAATAACACTGAAACAGAGGGTTACGCGACCTTCCACGCGACTTACAAGTCGCGTGGAAAACCGCACGCTTTTCTAAGATGCTTTCGGGTCAGGTTCGGTTCATGGTTCGGGCACGGGTCTTGGGCTTCCGTTGGTTTCGTTTTGGCTTTCTTTTGGACTCTTTTTAGATTCTTTTCTTGATGATTGCCGTCTTCTAGATTACTTGTACATTCCACTAGATAAACCATAAAGTTCCGCCTCTTTGCTTAAATACAAGCCAATCTCATTGGTTTCAGGACCGAAAATAACGCCAAAAAGTGGCGTTATCAGCGTCTTACTTTTGAACTAACCGAACCGAACACCTAGAATCGGACAAACACCCATCATCAGATTACACTTTCTGGATACAACCATCCGGACACTCCCCACTTTCCGGATACAACCACCCAGACACTCCTCACTTTCCGGATACAACCATCCGGAATCCGGGTATTCCTCAATCCAGGTGCGATTGCAATCCGGGCAGATCCTTATCCGGACACGCACAATCCGGACGTGATTTATCCGAAAACCATAGCAGGCCACGATGTCCAGATTCCTTATCCGGAAAATAAGCTCATCTGGATAGCAAACAATTCGGATCTGGCGACATCCGGATATACGAACAGTGAAAACCCGAAATCTCTCAAATCGATTGGAAACTGGAAAATTTGACTTAAACTCAATCAGACATTCATTTGGGTTAACATTTTAGTCCTAAACGACCAATTAATCCACCTATTCATCTATTAATCATTCCATATTTAATCAAAACTCCAATATTGATCATGAAAGTATATACAACTGAGGAAATGGGGTTTTCATTCAATCTTGCATTCTCAAGACATTAGAAATCGATTTAGCATACATTAGTGGAAGAGAAAACCATGGTAACAATTACCTTAGATGAAGAATCCTCCAAAATATCATCATCTTCTTTAATCTTATCTTCTCTCGCTTCCAGCCGACACCAGACAACAAGACCTCAATAAATGAGAAATAAGGGATTTATTCCCCTATTTATACTTCTCATTTATTGCATCCAAGTCCCCCACATCTTCTTTGCTTTACCTTTAACCACAGTTTACTCAAAAGTTTACCACTTAAAATATGGTTGTTACAACATTCCCCTTTTAAAATAATTTTGTCCCCGGAATTCCTTAATCAAACAGAAGCGGGTACTTGACCCTCATCTCGGACTCTACATCCAGGTCGCCTCTTGTCCCTTGTGGAATTTCCACTGTACCTTTACGAGGCCAAACTCTTTAGTCCTCAGTTTCCCCACTTTACGATCGACGATCGCTTTGGGTTCTTCCACGAAGTTCAACTTTTCGTCCACTTGCACATCTTGCAACGACATCGACATATCCGCCTCTGCTAAGCATTTCCTCAAGTTAGAAAGATGGAATGTATTATGGATGCCCCGTAACTCATCGGGTAGATCTAACTTGTACGTCACTTCCCCGACTCGCTCAACAATCTCAAATGGCGTCAATCAGGTTGTAGCGCAGTGGTTGATCGCCTTGGGTGATGTGGTGGAATATCCCATCAACCCAGGGTTAGATCCCAGGCGTCCTCAACATTGATAAGACACATTTAAGTTTCAAAATTGCCAGGGATTAGTTCGGGCTGTGCCTGGGATACCCTTTCCACAAATAAAAACAATCTCAAATGGCCCGATGTAGCGTGGCTTAACTTCCCCTTTTTCCCGAAACATACTGTTTGGGCAAAAAATCACGTCGTACGACCACGACCAGGACAGGTAAGACGCACGATTGTGAACTAAATCTTGTGTTAAGGTAAGGTCTCGACAAGAACCCATAAAACATCCGCCGTCTCCCGTAAAAGGTAAGTCGTACGTCTCCCATGACGCACGACCTTAGCATCGCCCGTCCCGTACGACCATCGCGTAAGAGCATTGTACCTTCGACTAAAGCTAACGTTAACCTTGACTGTTACGTTTGTTAAGTGTTTAATGCAGGAGTCAAAGTCATTAAAGAGCAACGGACATAACCGACGCAACCATTAACGATCGATAGCCGTAACGGACGAAGATCATTATGAACATTCATCTCGGCGACCGTTTCCAGACGTTGTAGCCGTTGATCAAATCATTAATGGAACTAATTAATGACGCGAAGGATATAAAAGACCAGCTAAAGCTTCATTTCAAGGGACATCGGTTAAAATCCAATACACTCCAGCGGACATCATTACACAGCAGAGAAAATCATCCAAACTCATAACAAAGAACATTCAAACTCTGGAGATTAAGTACTGAAAGCCAGAATCTTATAGCGAACTCAAGAACACTCGAAGGAAAGCTCAAGTATCGCTCTCGACGCACGACATCATTCCTCGACCAGAAGTTCACACTTTGTATTCACACACGACAAACACTTGTTTTCACATTTAAACACTTGTACTTTACATTTCGAAGCATTTCCTTCATTTGTATTGTAATCATCGTACGACCGACGCCAGTACCAAGGACGTCGCCCCTGATTGGCGACCATAGTGCAGCGACGACATCCCTTGTCGTCCGCAGGTTTTTTCCTCGTTTGAGGTTTTTCCTGCGTCATCAAATCCCTTGTCTTGTTTATTTTTTCCCTCGTCGCACGTCTCGTCGAAAGATCCTTTCTTTAGTTGATTAAGTCCACATCGACCTTAAGTTGTCCCTTTGGTGTGATTTTTGGCATTAACACATACTATTCCTTTCCATGGTGATATCTTTAGCATCACCCTATCCCCGACTTGAAATTATATGTCTTTTCGTATTTTTTCTGCATAACTCTTATGTCGATCACGCGCTACTTTCAGTCTTTCCCGCACTTAGACTATCTTGTCCGCAGTCATTTGCACAATCTCAGGTCCTGCCAGTTACTTTTCACCAACTTCGTTCCAACACAAAGGTTTCTAACATTTTCTGACATAAAGTACCTCATAAGGAGCTGCCTTGATACTTGCGTAGTAGCTGTTGTTGTAAGCAAACTCAATCAGAGGCAGGTGGCTTTCCCACGACTCCTGAAAATCTAGGGCACATGCCCTCAACATATCTTCAATGTCTGAATTGTTCGCTCACTTTGGCCGTCGGTTTGTGGATGGTAAGCAGTACTCATCTTGATTTGCGATCCCATTTCCCTTTGGAAGCTTCTCCAAAAAATCGATGTGAAATGACTATCCCGATCAGATACTATTGACAACGACACACCATGTCGTGTCACTATCTCATCTACTTATAGCTTTGCTAATCTTTCCAACGAGTAGGATTCCTTTACGGGTAGAAAGTGCGCCGACTTTGAAAACTGGTCCACGATCACCCATATCGCATTATAACCTTTTGGGGTTCTAGGCAATCAGTCACGAAGTCCATCGTGATCTGATCCCACTTCCAAACTAGAATGTCTAGCGGTTGGAGTTTCACATACGGATGTTGTTGCTCCACTTTCATCTGTAGACATGTCGTACATCTCTCCACAAAATGCGCTATGTCTTTCTTCATACCCGACCACCAATAATTTTTTCGCAAGTCCCCAAACATCTTGTTAGTCCTCGGATGAATTGAATACTTCGATATATACGCTTCTTCCAATATGACTTTCCTAACATCTCCGAGCTTCGGAACCCAGATCCTCCTGTTGAAACAATTCAACCCACGACTATCCTCCGTTAAGGATGTTGATCCCGAAGGGTTATACAAGTTTGTAGAAGGGGGGTTTGAATACAAACACACAGATTTTACTTTTCTAAATTGTTTATTGATAAATCATTAACAATTTACAGCTTGTTGCGGAAACAAGATTAAGGATAAATCCAAAATCTAAACAAGTTGGAACACTAAGTTTCTTGCACTAAGAAGGAGAAGGAAATTACTAATAATAACCTATCTCAAGATAAGAAGAATGAACTTGTCCAGAGTTAGCAAGTTACTTCAAAAAGAAGTGAGTTCTTCTTCTTATATACTGCATGCATTTAATGCATTGCAATTTATACTTTACACGTGGCAGCAGCTGATTGGTTGCATGTCATTGACCTTTGTTGACAACCTTAGTAGCCGCATGTTGAACAGTGTAGTATCAGAGTGGTTGTACGATTTCAGACAATAAGGAGGTTCTATTCTGACATATCGTACGGAGTCGTGCAAGGGTGGATGAGACAAAAAGTACTTTGTACGGAAGACTTCATGATCAGCTTTTCGATGATTCAGCGATCTATCATTCTTTATCAGCGAATGATAGAGTTCAGAGATAGCTGAAGTCTTGTACTTGATACTTCACGTTGAGTGGACAAATCTGAGTCTTCGCTGATCCGCATCAGTTCATTAGGAGACTTGTCGCTGGTTCTTGAGCTTGATCTTCGACTTCAGCGTAGAACATATGTTGACGTGAAACTTGTCTTCAGGGATCATAAGTAAACAACTAACTTATCAGCGATCACCATAAGTACTGAACAGACTCAGAGTATTATGGTGAATAGTTTCGCTGAATGTTTAATCTAAAGAGCGAGAGTTCCTATCAGCGGTACTGGAAGATCTTAGTACTTATCAGCGATAGTGCAACTCTGATACATATTGTTTACTTACAATTTTCACTAAGTATATAAGAGAGGGTCATTATCAAATCACTGAGGGTTTGGATCAACAATCTCCCCCTATTTGATTATGACATAACAACAGAGAAAATTGCTATATAATGAAAACATAAGGATAAAAAGAACTCATAAAATATTTGTCCCTTTTACTGTTTTCTGGGATCTTTTCTGTACTGATGGAGTAAAGTACGTTCGCTGAAATTTTTCTTTAAACTTTGTAAAGATTACAGAGGGAAGTGGAAAAATTACAAGTACAGCGAATAAAATTACAAGTACAAAAGATGTAGATAGATAAGGATAGAAAGAATTTCAAGGCGATCCTATCCGTCAAAAGGTTCTTCCTTAATGAGTTGTTCATCAAGGGTCATTGATGTGGCAATCATCCAATCAGGGACATCTACTCCTTGATTCTTTTTCTTCAGAGCTTCTTTAAAAATCAAGGGCTTCAGGTGTCTAGCTTTGATGTCGCGTCTGACTTCACACCAGTATAAGAGATCTCTGAGTTGTTCGATGGGAGCGAGGTGGAGCTCAGAGATACGTTGAAAGTGATGGTTTCCATCGTAGTCTACAAAGAATATACCATATGGATCACTTACAACTGTGCCAGGAATGAAAGTTTCTCCAGGTGGTAGGGAGGTGTCAAGCGCTGAGAGATCAGCATCAGGACCAAGAACTTCAGCACGAGAGAAACCAATACCTGTTTCATTCCGTATAGGAGGACCTGAATCAGAGACTTTCTTTTTCTTAGCAGAGACTTTTCTTTGTTGAGGAAGAGGAGGAATATCCACAGCAGAAGAAAGCAGGTCGATCTGTTTGTTTAAGATCTTCTCGACATGGCTTTTGTATTTTGAGCGCGATCCCTGAATGGCTAATTTTGTTTCTAACCATTCAGAGAGACCAGATTTTTCTAAGGTAGCAGCATAGAAAGTTTGCTTGGTTTTGTCATCTCTGTAGACATCCACTTCAACAACAGGAACGTTGGCGTACAGTTTTCCTCTGATGTTTGCTTTGAGGATTTGGGATGGTCTAG
Organism: Saussurea involucrata; assembly: GCA_033807775.1. Taxonomy (NCBI): domain Eukaryota; kingdom Viridiplantae; phylum Streptophyta; class Magnoliopsida; order Asterales; family Asteraceae; genus Saussurea; species Saussurea involucrata. The sequence continues at coordinate 64,866,558 of CM066316.1, forward strand.
ATCGATAGGTCAGCATTTGTTTAGCCCATTCCAAGGTCGTGTCAGAGACCTTAGTCTTTTCTCTAATGATCTTTTGAGCATCATCCCATAGCTGACGTTGAACATCAATAGGAACTCTTTTCAGCTTGGGGTCTTTTATTGATCGTTGAGTAAGCTTGATGGCGTATTCTCTATCTTTTTCTTCAGCTTCTTTTCTTTCGGCGATTAAGTGTTCAGCTCTGAGGTGTTCCTTGTATTCCTTTTGGGAAACTCTGAACTTTGGAAGTTGATCACGCTTCAGAATGATTCGCTGATCTTCAAGTCTCTTGATCATTGCATCTCTCTTTTCTTGATCCTCTTCACTTAGCTTTTGAGGAGCCAAGGAAGGTCTGTTTTTGTGAGAGAGAGTCTGTTCTTCAGGTTCATCAGTCTCAGAGATCAAGTCCAAGACTGGGATTATTTCTTCAGCGTTGAGAGCTGGGATTGTTGTTGAAGTCGCAGCTGTAGGAACTTCAGCGATATCCTCAAACAAGGGAGAGGACTAGCTGAAACGCAACGATCTTACAAGTAAGAACAGAGATGGAAAGAATGGGATTGTGTATAGAGGTTTGCGGAGGTAGAGAACTGATAAAGTGTATAGAGGAGGGATGTTGTGTAGGATTAATGTACCTGACAAACCGGCTTGTTAAGCAAGATCATCAGATTTTCATCTTCAGCGATACCTTTTCTTTTGCCTTTGTCATCTTCGGATGCTGATGGCTTTGTCTTTGTCCGCTCCCCTGAAGGTTCATTTATCAGAATCCCTTTAAGAGCTTTAGTTCTCTGAGCAGGCTTGACGATAAAAGAATCATCATCATCGTCATCTTCGTCATCATCATTCTTTGGAGAAGAGGATGGTTCAGCATCAGACAAATCGATGGCTTCTTCATCTTCAGCTTCAGACTCAGTTTCTTCAGCTTCTTCTTCGAGTTGCTCCCCCTCGGATACAGAGGCGAGCTTATCGGTTCCCTCAGGGTTTTCATCTCCCTGAGGTCCAGCGGCTGCTTCAGCTTCAATTTTCTTCTCACCCTCTTCAGTGACTGTGAGGTCTTCAGTCTTCTCTCCCCTGATAGATTCATCATGGGAAAGGTCTTCAGCGCTCTTCTCCCCCTCTTTATCATGATGACTGGGGGAGGAATGAGAAGATTCAGCAGCACGTGTGGTTTCCCTGTCTTCTTGGCCAGGGATCCCTATTATCATTTCAATCGCTGATAATCTGTTTTCCAAGTCAGAAATACCAGGATTGATCTTCACAAGTTCAGCACGATCCGCCGTAGTAAAAGATGGAGGTGCAGGGGCAGGTGTAGGGGCGATCGTGTTGGTCAGAATCTGCATCAACAAGTTCTGAATTGAAGAGATGTCATTCTTCATCGTGTTGACATCAGTCTTCACAGAGCTCATATCAGTTTTTACTGAACTGACATCAGTCTTTACAGCAGACATATCACCTTCGAGTGTGCCAACCGATGTCTTCAGCGTTGTGACTTCGCTGGACATGGTGTCTACAGATTTCTTGATGTCGAGGTAGTTTGTGTAGATGTCAGTGATAACTTTGGCAAAGTTGCTCAGTGAGTGATCGACCTTCTCCATGTCAGCTTTGGAGGCATTCTTTCCGACTTCGGTTGTAAGTTTTTAGAGATTTTCTCCAGCGGTTGTTACAGCTGAAGAGTTGCCGGAAAGAGTAGACGTGAGACCAGTCAGCGTTGTCTCTACTGTCTTCAGAGACGTGTTGATGTCTCTCAAATTAGGACCTGTAACATATAAAAACTTGTGAACAGAGGAAAGCTAAGAAGTTTGGGGTTTAGTAACAATGTATAGGGATTTGTGAGTACCTGCAGGAGGATTGGTGAATTCATCAAAATCACGGGTTCCTGAGTAAAGTTCCATATCGTCAGCGAGAGTACGTGGACGTATGGACAGCTCTGCAGGTCCTACTTCCGTCGTTCCTTTTGTTCCTGGAGGAATGACAGGTGCAGCTGTGATAACTGGAGTGGGGTCCAAATGAGTGGAGGGAGAAGCGAAGGATAAGAATGGAGGTTGGTTACTGAGTTCAGCATTGGAATCGCTGAGAATCACTTCATCAGTCTTTTGAGAGACTGAGGGAGGTTGGGTAGATTCCAAGTTTGTAACCTCAACGTTTGGAGATGCTGAGGTCGAATTAAAGGGATGGCTTGTTCAGGTGTGGCAGAGCGTACCACTGAACTTTCCTTCAGCTCAACAGGAGGAGCTGAGGAGTTTTTAGCAGGAGATTGCTTGGGTTGCTCCTTGGTCTTCTTAGTTCTTTTGGAACTAAGGTGGGTTTCAGAATGTTTCCTTTTAAGAGGAATGGAGGTAGCAGCTGGGGTATCAGCGGTGGGTTTGTCCGCTGAAGGAGCTGCAGAAGTAGAAGAAGTATTAGGGTTAAGAAGAGTCAAGAGTGTAGAAAGACGTACCTCATTCGCCACTGGTTTGAAGTCGAGTACTTTAGGGCCGACCTGAGAGAGTTTTAGGTCACTCTCTTCTGGGTAGCTGTCTTTCAGGCCTCTTTGGAAAATAGCGCTGATGAACCGAGGATATGGAACCCATGGAGGTCTGTCAGCGACGGTGTCCACTCTGAGAACCAGGTCATCATAGATAATCGATGCCCAGTCTATGTTGAGACCTTTCAGCAAAGCATATCCCATTGCTTGCTGAGGCTTAGCGGCTTGGTCAGAGGAGCCGCTCTTGGCAGTCATGCAACTGATCAAATGGGCGAAGATGAAATTCATCTCGCTGGGCATTTTCGATTTCTTGATAATCGTCAGCTTCTTCTCGGGCTTCATGTCTCTGCCGATTTCCCATACATAGCCCATTGCATCGAAAAATGCAATGATGGGTTCCCTGTCTGAGTTTTTCTTGGGGTCAGGGAGGGGAACAAAGGGTTTTTCCTTGGTGGCGATGGGAAGGCTGAGAGCTTTGCGAATTATGGCAGGGGTAATCTTCATAGTGCCATATTCGATATCGCATAGGATGCAATCGATTGTTTTGGAGGGGTCTTTGGCTGAGGGTAGCTGAGAGTGTCTGGCTGAGTACCAGAATTGTGAGAGCAAAAGCTGATGTGCAGGAGGTGTTATGGTCAGGGCTGTGGAGATGCAACAATTCTTTAGGAAGTTCACAGCATCAGCTAGATGTGTGACTTGCTTTCGAGGAGGAAACTCGAGAAGCGCATAGAGGTTGTTCACCTTAGTCCAATCTAGTTTGTCAAGGGCAAATTTGACTTGAGGAGCCTTGAAGATGTCCATTTCCTCAGCAGTGTCATCAGCAGAAGTGTTTTCAGCGTTGGTATTCTTGGGAATGTCAGAAGATGCCATTCTCTGTATTATCAGTTCAACCAAAGGATTAACAAATAAGAATAATCTTAATGTGGAAAGAAATTTTCCAATAAGATGGTTCGAATTTTGTCCATTTCATTCAGACAAAAATCTTGTTTTCCAATTTCCTTTGAAGATAGGGATTCTGAAAAAAAAAACGAATGTGTGAAGAACAAGTTTAAGATTTTCGCATTTAAACTTGAAGAACAACCATGAAATGGTTGTGTTCATAAAACCATGAAAGAAAATGATTTTATTTTTAAGAAGTTCTTTTGTTTGATCTTGTTAAAACAAAGAGAAGATCAGAAACAAGTTATTTGCATTTGGTAAATAATAAGAACACATTAACCTTTGATGTTTGAAGAAGATGAACAGTTGTTCTTGAAAAATCGAGAGCCAAATGCAACAGTGAATTCTTTCTTTGCTTGGAGGAGAAGTTCGCGTAAGAGAAAAATATAAATGAGGAATTTGTTTATATAGAGAGATTTTAGAAAGAGAAAATCTTGAGCCCGAAAAGATTTTCATCATGACACGGACACGTGTTTGCATTTGATTGGTAAGAAAACGAAACGTGCAAACGTGTGTCAGAAAGAAGAACGTGTCTGCGTTTATCTGTTGCAATGACGTCACAACTGTCCTTTCATATTCTTGGTTGTCTCTGAGGTTTTGAAAACTCAGGGACACTTTTGAAAACATGAAGCACTGAATAGAAATATCAGTTGGTTTTAAGAAATTTCAAAGTATCGCTGATAAGGAAGAGATATTCAGCGATGAGATTTGTTTTGAAATCTTGCATTTACATGCGATTTGTCAGAGAGAAAAACATACCTTGATATCTGCGAATCAAGATAGAGAGGAGGATAGAATGGGTTATACAAGTTGATTTTTTCCTATCGCTGATCAAATGTGAACTGCTGAAGATTTTATCCTTCAAAGTTCAGCATTCCAAGCTCGCTGATGAGAAAGTTGAATCTTGTCTCAACAAGAGGTTTGGTGAACAGATCAGCTAACTGATAGTCAGTTGGGATAAAGTGAAGTTCTATATCACCATTCATCACATGATCTCTGATAAAGTGATACCTGATTTCGATGTGTTTTGTCTTTGAGTGTAGCACTGGATTATTAGCTATAGCGATGGCACTTGTGCTGTCGCAATAGATTGGAATATTTGAGAGTTGAAGGTCATAGTCCAGTAGTTGATTTCTCATCCACAAGACCTGAGAACAACAGCTTCCAGTGGCTACATACTCAGCTTCAGCTGTGGAAGTGGACACTGAGTTTTGCTTTTTACTTGTCCAACTTACCAGCTTTCCACCCAGGAGCTGACATCCTCCTGTGGTGCTTTTCCTATCCATTCTGCAACCTGCAAAATCACTATCTGAATAGGCGATTAAATCGAATCCTGAGTCTTTGGGATACCAAAGACCTAGATTCGATGTACCCTTAAGATATCGAAAAATACGTTTTACAGCTTTCATATGAGATATCTTAGGTTCAGCTTGATATCGTGCACACAAGCATGTTGCAAACATAATATCGGGTCGTCTAGCTGTAAGATACAATAGTGAGCCGATCATCCCACGGTACAGCGTGACATTGACAGGAACACCCTTAGTGTCCTTATCAAGTGTCAGCGGTGATGCCATAGGGGTTTTCATAGCTGAACTTTCAGTTAAGTCCAATTTTTTCAGCATATCTTTAACATACTTTCCCTGATTAATGAAAGTTCCTTTTTCATTTTGTTTTATCTGTAGACCAAGGAAATATGTTAGTTCACCTATCAGGCTCATTTTATACTCTTCTTTCATTCTATCAGCAAAACGAGTACAGAGATCAGGGTTAGTCGAGCCAAATATAATATCATCAACATATATTTGAACAAGAATGATATGACCTTTTACTTTCCTGAAAATAGAGTTTTGTCTATTTTGCCTCGCTCAAATTTTTCAATATGGAGATAAGTAGAAAGAGTGTCATACCATGCACGTGGAGCTTGCTTTAAGCCATAAAGTGCCTTGTCCAGTTTATAAACATAACCTGGATGCTTAGGATCTGAGAATCCTGGAGGTTGTTCCACATAGACTTCTTCATTCAGCTTTCCATTTAGAAACACTGACTTAACATCCATCTGATATACTTTGAAGTCTTTGTGTACAGCGTATGCTAAGAATAGACGAATAGATTCTAATCTTGCTACTGGAGCAAATGTTTCGTCATAATCTATGCCTTCCTCTTGTCTGTATCCCTAAGCAACAAGACGAGCCTTGTTACGGGTTACAGTTCCATGTTCGTCCAACTTGTTTCGATAGACCCATTTAGTGCATATCACTGTTTTGTAAGTTGGGCTTCGAACAAGTTTCCAAACTTTGTTTCTTTCGAATTCTGTCAGCTCTTCTTGCATGGCGCTGACCCAGTTTGGATCTTTGAGGGCATCATCTACTTTCTTTGGTTCAGTTAGTGAAATAAAATTTACAAATAAACAAATATTACCTGCACTTCGTCGAGTAAGAATACCAGCGTTTGGATCACCAAGAATTTGATCAATTGGGTGATTTATAGTCCATCGCTGAGCCGGAGCGTGAGACGCTGACTCAACCTGAACTGGAGGAGCTGAAGATGATGCTTCAGCGACGTCTGGAGTATCAGCCAAGAGAGGAATGGATGCAGTTGTCATTATATTCACTGATTGCTGAGAGGTGGATGGAATATCTGAGATATTGGTTTCAGAAGCAGGTATAGTGTTTATAGGAACAGCTGAGACCCATGATGTTCCAGCTTCACTATTCTGCATATTTGGAATGATAGTTGGACCATCATCTTCAACTGTGTGAGCACGAGGAGTGGGAATTTCTTCTGAATCGCCAAGATGAGAAAACATCCATTGATTCAGTTCTTCAGTATCAGCGGACGGTTTAGAGTTCACTGAGCGGGACTCGTCAAACGTGACGTGAATTGTTTCTTCAACAGTTTGTCTTCTTCGATTAAAGACTCTGAAGGCTTTGGAAACTGAGGAGTATCCAAGAAAGATCCCATCATCAGCCTTAGGATCAAACTTTCCAAGGGCATCTCTGTTGTTCAGTATAAAACACTGACATCCAAAGATGTGAAGAAAGCTGATTGAAGGCTTTCTCCCATGAAATAGTTCATAGGCTATTTTATTGAATCTTTTGACTATCAGCGACCTGTTTTGCGTAAAACAAGCAGTGTTGACAGCTTCTGCCCAAAACTGAGTAGGCAGGTGAGAATCGTTGAGCATTGAACGTGCAGCTTCAATAATTGTTCTATTTCTTCTTTCAGCGACTCCATTTTGTTGTGGTGTTCTTACTGAAGAAAAGTTGTGAGAAATACCCTTGCTCTCAAAGAAGGAATCAAGAGAATTGTTTTTGAATTCAGTCCCATGATCACTCCTTATTGAGCGAACGGTCAAATTGTTCAGGGTTTCCATCTTCCGAACAAAGGTGATGAGTTCTTCAGGGGTGTCACTCGTGGAACGGAGAAACATAACCCATGTATAACGAGAGAATTCATCAACTATGACCAGTGTATATTTCTTTCCAGCGATGGATTGTTTGTTAACAGGGCCAAGCAAATCCATATGGAGTAGTTGTAGAGGGGATGACACTGAGGAGACTTGCTTTGATTTAAAGCTTGCTTTGGTCTGCTTCCCTTTCTCACATGCTGAACATAAAGACTCTTTGGCGTATGAGTGTTGAGGTAGACCAGTAACTAACTCTTTTGAGGAAAGAGAGTTCAGTGTCTTGAAATTCAGATGAGAGAGCCTCTTATGCCATAGCCAGTTGACATCAGATGAGGCTTTTGAGAAGAAACAGGAGTTCTCAGTGGTTGTTGAGTCCATGTTTATTACATAAACATTTTCCAAACGATAACCTCTGAGAGCTATCTTCTCCTTTTTGTCAGTGACAAAGCAGGATTCTTTGGTAAAGATTACCTTGTTATCCTTGTCGCAAAGCTGACTGATGCTTAACAGATTATGCTTCAGCCCTTCAACATATGCGACTCTTCTGAAGGTGGTTGTACCATTAGAGAGTACACCAAACCCTCGGGTATGTCCTTTTCCATTTCCACCGAAAGTTACAGAAGGACCCTTCTCTTCCTTGTATTCAGCGAGCAGGCTTTTCTTTCCAGTCATGTGTCTAGAGCATCCGCTATCGAGATACCAGATACCCTTCTGAACCTGCATCACAAAGGAAGATTAGTTTTTCTTGGGTACCCACTTAACCATGTGTACACGTTTGTCAGTGGAAGCAGTTGGAATGGAAGGTTCAGCAATCTTCGCAGCATTTGAAGATTCAACTTTGTCAGTCTTCACTTTGGTTAATTTCTTAACCTCAGTGGTCTTCTTTGCCTTGGGGGGCAATCTTCACCTTAGCTATCTTATCAGCTTTGGTGGTTGTGGGGCACTTACTAGCAATATGATAGGTAAGTCCACAGTGATAACATTTCCTATAACTAAAAATAGTTCTAGGACTATTTGAATGCTGAGTTTTAGATTTTGAATTTGAAGGACCAACACCAAATAAGCTTTTGGTTTTAGAAATGGGTGGAACTCTTGGTTCTTCAGATTTCTTACCAAGGATATCCACTCTGAGTCTAGGAGTAGATCGCTGAATAGACCCACGCTGAGTAGATCCATAGATCTGATTTCTTGATCCAGAGGAATAAATCACTAAAGCTTTAGAAGCATTCAGCTTTGGTGCTAAAGTACCCTTCTGAGGATTTTGGTTCAACGCAATTCCTTTACCTTTATCTTTAAAGACAGAGGTAGGTTTTGGATAAACCATTTTCTCTTTACCTTTTGAAGAGGCAGAGATTTCCTCAGGAATAGGCGGTCTGGAGGACGAACACTGAGAGGATGAAGTGTCAGCGACTGAGGATACGAAAGTTCCAAATAAGAGCATGGAACGATCAGTGGTTGGTTCTTGAGTTTCATACTTGTAACCAAGACCACGTTTATCACTCAGGGGTTCTTGGTTCTTGGTTCTTGGTTCTTGAGTTACACCATCCTTCAACAGTAGCCTTTTCAGCTTTTAAAGCAGCGATAGCTTCTGCTCGTTCGATTTTGACTAGCTGATTTAAATGCACTTGATCTTTAAAATCTTCTTCAATTTTAGAAAGCTTTTCTATTTGAAGGTGACAGTTTTTAAGTTGTTCAGCGAGATCAAGGTTTTGGTTTTCAACTATAGTTTTGCCATTCATGGCTTCATATAAGCTTCTAGTCAAGAGATCGATTTTGCGGAGACTATCAGCTTCATCAATATTTGAAATATTTGTAAAGAAGGAAGGTGATACCTGAACAGCAGAGGTTGAAGTAGAGGGAATGTCTGAACTTTCTTCCTCATCCTCAATCTTTGCCATAAGACAGAGATTGGCTTCATCATCTTCAGAGTCAGATGATGATTCTTCTTCTTCTGAAGCAGCCCAATCATAAACCATCAGGCCTTTGCCTTTCTTCTTGAAGCTTTTCAGCTTTGCATATTTTTCTTTCAGCTTAGAATATTTGTCATCTTTATTCCTGGAATAAAAGATTTCTTGGGAAACGCTAAGTTTCTCGATACTTTCTTACACCTGCATTCGTTAGCGAAATGTCCAATCTTTACGCAATTAAAACAAGTAGTAGTAGCTTTATCAACAGTAGCTGATGGTCTTGGCTTATCAGTTATAGAAAGAGGTTTGTTCTTTCTGAACATTTTCTTTTTGGCGAATCTCCTGAACTTTTTAGTTAGGAGAGCCAAAGATTCATCATCATCTGAAGAGTCAGAATCTGATGACCTTTCATAGTTACTCTCTAACTCAGTGATTGTGACCGAGGGTCGCTGAGTAGAAGGTTCCTCTGAGATTAAAGCAACAGGGGTGCTTTTGGAATCTTTTACAAGATTCTTCTTAAGATGGCTTGATTGCTCATGATTCAGCATTGTGCCATATAAGGTAGCAAGAGTCATTGATCTTAGATCTTTTGACAGCTTGAGACACATAGAATAACTGTCCCAGCTTTCAGGTAAACATTCTAGAAACTTTGTCAGCACTTCAAAGTTAGAATATTCCTTACCAACAGTTTTCAGATCTATTATTAAGCAATTAAAACGTTGGTGAACTTCAGAGAGAGTCTCATTCTTACCACAAATGAAACTTTCATACTGTCTTACTAGGTTGATCTTTCGAGAGTCCTGGACTTCAGCAGTGCCTTCAGACTGAACACATATTGTGTCCCACATGGCTTTTGAGGATTTCAGGTTCATGACGGAATGGTAGACTTCGTCAGGAAGAGCCATGGATAGTATGGATCTGGCTTTTGTGTCGATAGCCACTTTCTTCTTATCTTCGTCAGTCCACGTATGAACATCTTTGGGTACCAGCCTTTCTGGAATAGCAGGTCTATTCTCAGCGGCAGGTACTGCGGCATCAATTCTTACAGGAATAAATGGGCCGTTTTCAAGATAATAAGGCATAGTAGGGTCTACACCTTCTAGGAAGAGAGTCATCCTATTTTTCCATAGATTAAAATTATCTCTGGAGAATCTAGGGGGTTTTGCAAGAGAACCATTGTCTATATAGTTTGTGTTTGTGTTGGTGGCCATTTTCAAAAATAGCAAGGAAGAGAAATCTTAGTATAGATTAGATCTTGTTTATGAGATTAAACAAATCCGCTCTGATACCACTTGTTGGTCCCGAAGGGTTATACAAGTTTGTAGAAGGGGGGTTGAATACAAACACACAGATTTTACTTTTCTAAATTGTTTATTGATAAATCATTAACAATTTACAGCTTGTTGCGGAAACAAGATTAAGGATAAATCCTAAATCTAAACAAGTTGGAACACTAAGTTTCTTGCACTAAGAAGGAGAAGGAAATTACTAATAATAACCTATCTCAAGATAAGAAGAATGAACTTATCCAGAGTTAGCAAGTTACTTCAAAAAGAAGTGAGTTCTTCTTCTTATATACTGCATGCATTTAATGCATTGCAATTTATACTTTACACGTGGCAGCAGCTGATTGGTTGCATGTCATTGACCTTTGTTGACAACCTTAGTAGCCGCATGTTGAACAGTGTAGTATCAGAGTGGTTGTACGATTTCAGACAATAAGGAGGTTCTATTCTGACATATCGTACGGAGTCGTGCAAGGGTGGATGAGACAAAAAGTACTTTGTACGGAAGACTTCATGATCAGCTTTTCGATGATTCAGCGATCTATCATTCTTTATCAGCGAATGATAGAGTTCAGCGATAGCTAAAGTCTTGTACTTGATACTTCACGTTGAGTGGACAAATCTGAGTCTTCGCTGATCCGCATCAGTTCATTAGGAGACTTGTCGCTGGTTCTTGAGCTTGATCTTCGACTTCAGCGTAGAACCTATGTTGACGTGAAACTTGTCTTCAGGGATCATAAGTAAACAACTAACTTATCAGCGATCACCATAAGTACTGAACAGACTCAGAGTATTATGGTGAACAGTTTCGCTGAATGTTTAATCTAAAGAGCGAGAGTTCCTATCAGCGGTACTGGAAGATCTTAGTACTTATCAGCGATAGTGCAACTCTGATACATATTGTTTACTTACAATTTTCACTAAGTATATAAGAGAGGGTCATTATCAAATCACTGAGGGTTTGGATCAACAAAGGAGGTTGCATGACCTACCATTCGTTCTTTTTTAACATTTTTCCGGTGCCAATGCTTCCAATTGCCACTTCCTTATCTCGTCTAGTAAGTTAAATGTCACTTCGGCCCTCATGGCCACTATCTTTGAGGTTTCACCTCTCTCCTTTCGACTCAGGGCGTCGACCACTACATTGGCCTTTCCAGGATGATACTCGATTTTGCAATCATAATCCGTTAACAACTCCATATATCTTCTCTGACGCATACCCGGGTCATTACATTTTATCCCCCTAAGAAGAATTATGTCCCGGAATTCAGTCAAGCGAAGAGATACGGGTACTTAGTTCTCATATCCGATTCCGGCTCCTAGGTAGCATCCTGCCCTTTATGGTATCGCAACTGGACCGTTACCAAACTGATTTCTTTATTCCGCAGGATTTTAACTTTTCGATCAATTATCGCCTCAGGTTCTTCAGCAAAAAATAACTTATCATCAATTTGGATTTCTGGTAGGGAAACTGCCTGATCTAGAGTAACCAAACACTTTCTAAGATTTGAAATATGAAAAGTGTTATAGATAATACTTAACTCTGACGGAAGTTCTAATCTGTAACCTACTTCACCAATTATTTATGTAATTGCAAACGGTCTGATGTATCTTGGGCTTAGTTTACCTTGTTTCCCAAATCGAATGACCCCTTTCCAATGCCATACTTTTAACATTACATGATCTCTAAATTGGAATTCTAATGGCTTTCAGCGTCGGTTAGCGTAGCTTTTCTGTCGATCCTGTTCCACTTTCAGTCGTTCACGAATTTGAGTAATCTTGTCAGCGGTTAACTGCACTAATTCTAGACCAACTAGTTGTTTTTCTCCAACTTCGTTCCAACACAGAGGAGTTCGGCATTTTCTACCATACAAAACTTTAAACAGTGCTGCTTGTATGATGGAGTGATAACTGTTATTGTAGGAAAATTCGATCAAAGGCAAGTGCTTATCCCACGATCCCCCCAAAATCAACAATGCAGGCCCGCAACATATCTTCTAAAGTCTGAATCGTTCGTTCACTTTGACCGTCAGTTTGAGGATGATATGTAGTACTTAGCTTTATTTGCGTTCCCATTTCTCTTTGAAAACCTTTCCAGAACTTCGAGGTGAAACGACTATCACGATCAGAAATAATCGATAATGGAACTCCATGTCGAGTTACTATTTCGTCAATGTACAATTTGGCCAGTCTTTCTAACGAATAGGTTTCTTTTATCGGTAGAAAGTGAGCAGACTTTGATAATATGTCGACGATCACCCAAATAGCATCAAATCCTTTCGGAGTCCTTGGTAGCTTCATGATGAAATCTATAGTAATCTGATCCCATTTCCACATAGGTATTTCTAAAGATTGAAACTGACCAAAAGGTTTTTGATGTTCAATCTTTACTTTCATACATGTGGAACACCATTCCACATGATGAGCAATATCTTTCTTCATTTTCAGCCACCAATAGAACCGTCGTAAATCTTTATACATCTTATTCGTGCCCGGATGAATAGAAAAACGGGATTGATGAGCTTCTTGTAGTACTCAATCACGTAAATTACCCAGACGAGGTACCCATATTCTGTTTTCCAAACACAGTAACTCACGATCATCTTTTAAAAGTGAAGTTGATATCCCCACCAACCGTTCCGGTCTCAAGTGTTCTTCTTTAAGGGGTTCTACTTGACATTTTTTCAATTCTTCAAAGATGTTACGTAGAAGTTCAGCTCATAGTTCAATTGACTTTATTGTTCCGCTCTTCTCTTGTCGACTCAGTGCATCAGCCACCACATTCGCCTTTCCAAGATGATAGAGAATTTCGCAGTCGTAATCATTTACCAATTCTAACCATCTTCTTTGCCTCATATTCAGTTCTCGCTAATCGAAAAGATGTTGGAGACTCTTGTGGTCGGTATAAATTTGACACTTAGTACCGTATAAATAATGTCTCCAAAATTTTAATAATAAGACCACTGCAGCAAGTTCCATGTCATGGGTAGGATATTGTCTTTCGTGATCCTTTAGTTGTCGAGACGCATAAGCAATAACTCTCCCACGCTGCATCAACACACATCCTAATCCTAGTTTGGAGGCGTCACTGTAAACAACAAAATCATTTGAACCTTCAAGTAGTGACAGAATCGGCGTGCTACAAAGTTTTTTATTCAATATTCTGAATGCTTCATCCTGCTCTTCTTTCCATTCAAACTTAATATTCTTTCTTGTCAGTTTGGTCAAGGGCGTAGTGATACGGGAGAAATCTGGTATAAACTTCCGCTAGTAGCCGGCTAAACCCATAAAACTTTGTTCTCCGATTGGCGTTCTCGACGGTTCCCACTTTTCAATTGCTTCTATTTTCATCTGATCAACTTGAATGCCCTTCTTCGAAACTATATGCCCAAGAAATTGAACATCTCGAAGGCAGAACTCACATTTGGAGAATTTGACGTGTAACTATTCCTTTTTCAACAATTCGAGAATCAAATGAAGATGATGTGCATGCTCTTCTTCAGATCAGGAATAGATAAGAGTATCATCGATAAACACAATAACGAATTTATCGAGATATAGTTTGCATACTATGTTCATTAAATCCATAAAGGCAGTTGGGGCGTTCGTCAGTCCGAAAGGCATCACTAAATATTCGTAGTGACCATATCTTGTGCGAAAAGAAGTTTTCAGAACGTCCTCCTCTTTAACCTTCAGCTGATGATACCCATATCTTAGATCAATCTTGGGTCTGATAGTCAATGAACATCCTCATTGACCCGTCTTTCTTTTTCACAGACAGAACCGGTGCACCCCACGGGGAAGTATTGGGTCTGATGAAGACCTTATCAGAAAGATCTTGCAGTCGCGTCATCATTTCTTTCATCTCTGAGGGTGCCAAACGATACGGTGTACGAGCAACAGGAGCGGCTCCAGGAATCAGATCGACACCAAACTCTACGTGTCTAATGGGCGGAAGACTAGTCAGGTCTTCTGTAAAAACTTTCGGGAAATCACGAACTACAGGAATATCTTCAAGCTTACTCTTCTCTAGCTTAGTATCTATCACATAAGCTAAATAACTCGGGCAACCTTTGCTAACACACTTACGGGCTTTCAGCATTGCAATAAGGCAAGATTGACGATTTCTAAGATCACCATAAATTACTACCGGTCCTTTCTCAGGTAATACAACCTTGATCAGCTTCTTATTGCAAACAATACTAGCCTGATTCTCGGCTAACCAATCCATTCCCACTACCACATCAAACTCAATCAAGGCCATAGGAAATAACCGAATAGGCACCCCACACCCATCTATATCTATAACACAACTATCAAATACCTCTCTAACCGGTACTTGATTATCATTCGCGGTCTCTACTATTAAAGCATGATCTAACACTTTAGGCTTTAAATTCAAATAAGCAGCAAACGAAGGAGATACAAATGATCGGTTTGCACCAGATGTCAAATAGCACTTTAGCACGTGTGGAGTTTATTAGAAATGTACCTTTAACAACATCATAAATTTTCTCTGCCTTTTGTTCTGTCATTTGAAAGCACGACCTCGGGCTCTCGGTAGTTCAGGCCTTTGTACCCCTCCCTGTCTAATACCTTGCGGTCTCATACAATCAGACTGAACATGATCTGGGGAATTATAATGAAAACAAAATCGAGTCACCCGACAATCCTTAGCAATATGACCTGACTTTCCACACTTGTAGCAAATTCGGGGATCAACATAACAGTCTCCCTGATGAATGCGATTACATTTAGGACATGGTCTTTCAGTTGGTCTGATAGGTAGACGACTATCAAACCTCGAGGATCTGGACTTCTTAGAATCATAATACGGTCCCTCCCATTTTATTTTCCCAAAACTTTTCTCACTAACATCTCTCCCTTTATCTCTTTCAACATTTCCTGCAGCATCCACTGCAACTGAGAATGTATCTGGCCCCTTTGCAATTACCAAACCTCTGATCTCATAATTTAATCCAAAGATGAATCTTTCCATCTTGAGTGCTTCTGTGGCTACATAATATTCTGCAAATTGGGACTTCTCCAGAAAGCGAGCAGTATAATCCCGATCTGACAAACTTCCTTGTTGCAAATTCATAAACTCTTCTTCAAGTTGTCTAACTGCAGCTTGAGGACAAAACTGTCTTTTAAAAGATTTGGTGAAATCTTCCCATGAAAAAGTGTTATACATGTCTAGTCCTTTGGATGTAATAAAAGCTTCCCACCAGCATAAAGCATCAGCTTTCAGCATAGCGGTTCCATATAACACTCGATCTTCATCAGCACACTTGCTAGTTTTGAAAATAGCTTCAATCTCCTTTAGCCACCGCATGGCCTTTACTGGATCTCTTTCACCTGAATAAGTCGGAGGTTTGCAGCCCAGAAACATCTTATAGTCACATTTCTTTGGTACATGTATAACAACGAGTGTCACAATTGTCTCGTTTTCCATATTGGGATCCGGTTCTTCAGTTTCAGTGTGATGGGGACGACCAAGCATAGCTTGTAGGTTTGCTTGTAGTCTTCCCATATCAGCTGCCAAATCATCTCTTGTAAGATATTCAGTGCCTTGGGGTTGACCCCTACCTCCAGATCTACCCCTACCTCGTTCTCCACTTCTCCCTCTTGTCTCGGTCGTCATTTCCTGTATATTTCTAGTTCTTGGATTTGTTCTATAGGGATTTCCTTCTTCATATCTATTCATACGTCGAGAACCACTTGCCATTCTGTTGATTTTGACAAGGTTAATATACACATAAGTACATACCCCATATAATAAGGTATTCCAGTTCAAACATGTACTTGTAACTTCATAATTACACTGGCCAGATGTAATTTGAAATTACCTTACATGATCTTCCTTCGAACTTTTATATTTAATATCCCAAAGGTTCTAAATATCAGGGACATCCTACTTCACATGCAGTTTAAGTCTAGGTATGGATCTGAATACCTAAATCCCTTAAACTATGGCTCTGATACCAACTGTAACAACTCACCCCAAACATACACCATATAACATAATATAAATCACATCATTTCATAACAAAAGGTACATATTATATCACATACTGTCCCTTGGTCTCAAAACTGTGCAATACATGTTTCAGTACAAACTTTTCGCTAGTAATTTACAATACAACCAACAAAACTATTGATACAAAACGCTTCATAAACACACAGCCTTCAAAAGCATATCATAATTTATCCTTTCCTTTGCTCTTACTCACTCCTTGACCTGGAATACATATTTTTAAAACAAAATGAGGGTTAGACCGATTGGTCTAAGTGAGAAAATCCCTATCAGTTTAGTAACCATTTTTATAACAACATTAAAATACAACAAATATCAGAATACCAATCATGACTCGTATGCACTGTGTACAATTCTTTCACATGGCCATATTAGTTGGTTGCGCTAAACCAACTAATCAATTTACTTCGTTGCACTAAAATACAGCCAACTCCGTTGTCCCTCCGTACAGCCAAACTCCATCGGCCCTAAGTCCGGCCAACGTGCATTCGTGTAATGTAATGCTTATATAAATATAACATACATCTCAATACATCATATTTCAATCATAAGCATATCATCACACTACCTACCACATACTTATTCAATATATAAGTATTCCAGTTTGAAAATGGTTAAAGTAAAACTCACCTGAAGAAATAACGCAATTATCACATTCTTTTGAAAACTTGCAAGAACCGTACTTTTCCACAAACTTCACCAAATCTGAATTACACAAAATACATATAACTATTTACCACATAAAATTAATCGACAGGCTAAGAATCCTAAATAAGCCTATCATACCCTTACCCAGAAAACACTCACAATCTGGATATAACTCCCATCCGGAATTGACCCTTATCCGGATAAAATTCCTATTCAGAAAATAATGACCATCCGAATATATAACTCATCCGGAAACTACAAGGAATCCGGGTACACAATTCGGACACATATAATCCGGAAAGCAACCCAATCAGAGTCCAATCCGGAGAAACGTATCCGGAACCGATCCGGAAAACCTTATCCGGAAAACGATCTGGGTCAAATGCCATCTGGACACCGGGAAATCCGATTAAAACATTACATCCGGAAAACTAATGAATCCGGATAAAAGTTCGAACCAGACTCGATCAATAACAAGAAAACAAGAAATTAACAATTCTAAACCGGTAGAAATTCATTACTACATGATACAAACATAATTTGAAAAGACAAATACCTCAGAATTGATTACACAAGATTTCCTTGAGCCCTAAGCGATCGATTCTTTCCCCTGCTTTTCTCGACTCAAAAACACACACACAAAAACCGACTTATGAATTCATAAGGAAGTGAGGCTTATATATAATAAGCCAAAATTGCAATTGAGGGTTCGAACTTTACTAAAACGACGGATACACCCCTAAACTTATAAACCAACACAACTCACCCTAAACTAATAAACATAAAATAAATAAATAAATAACTTACCCGGGTCATTACATAACCAATCCATACCCAGTACTACATCAAACTCCCCATAGCCATCGGATACAATCGCATTGGTACCATACTCCCCTCTATGTCTATAACACAGACTTCCACCACATCTCTAATGAACACCCGATTATCATCGGCGGTCTCTACCTCTAACGCCCACCCTAACCGCTTAGGTTTCACCCCAAGCATTTCACAAAATCATGAGATCTAAAGCAAACGGTTTGCTCACGAATCAAACTACACCTTCGCACACAAAGAGTTCACCAAAAACCTATCACCACATCCAGAGTCTCCTCCGCGTCCACTGTTGTCATATGAAATGCACGCCTCTTCGAACGTGTCGGTTCCGGCCTTTTCTCCTCTCACTTGCTCACCGGTCGACCCCCAATCTGCGCCGACCCTCCTATCTTCAACTGCGTACAATCAAACCGCATGTGGCCAGGCGACCCACACTGATAACATGGCCTCCTCCTTGGGCAATCCCTCGACATATGACCTGGCAATCCACACTGAAAGCACGATCTAGTCTCCACCGCACATTCTCCCCGATGCACCTTTCGACAGTTTCCACATGGTTTATTCCCAAATCCATGACTCCCACGTGGCACTGGCCTGAAAGTCTTTCCCTTCCTGGCGTCATTCCCTGGTCCATCCTACTTTCTTTTATCCCCAACCCTTTATGCACTTGACGGTTCTTTTCTTTTTCCGTCAGTTTGGCCGCATTAATGGCTACTTGAAAGGTAGCAGGGTTTCTGGTCAAAACCAGCTCTCGTATACTGCTCTTTAGTCCATAAATATACCGTTCCACACGCCGTTCCTCAGTCGGCACATACATCTCAGCAAATCGTGACTTCTTGATGAACTTGGAAGTATACTCCCTAACTGCATCTCTCTCTGCTCCAGACCCAAAAATTCCTCCTCTGGCTTCTTAATTGCTGCCAATGGGCAAAATTGTGCATTAAATTTTCCCACGAATGTCTCCCAAGTCATTGCTTTTGCCGCCGGCGACCCTTTTTCTTCGATCTCAGCATCCCACCAAAAGACCGCATCGGAATTCAACATAGACAGAGCAAACATCACACTGTCCCCATCCGCACACTTGCACGTGTCAAACACCAATTCCATCTCTCTTACCCATTTCATCGCCAAAACCGGATCACATTCTCCTTTGAACGTAGGAGGCTTACATGCAGAGAATGCCTTGTAGTTGCATCCTTTAGCAGTCGACTCATTCACTATCACAGTTGTCGATTGAGAATGGCTACCTACCCCTGTCACGGGTGGGCTATACATCTCCGAACCCGTTTTGCTTTCACATTTATCTTTACTTTCCGATGCCGACTTTTCTTGGCGAGTCATCCAGCGTGGCAAAGTTTCTTGAAGTTTCCCCATTTCGGTGGCAAAGGCCTCTTGGGTCACAAAGGCTTGGGGCCGTGACCCCTCGCATTTCCATGACCCCTTCTGACTGTTGCAGAGCTCTCTTGTTGAGATTCCTCTGGCTCAACCAGTACCTCTACACTTCTTCCCCGGAGAGTAACGCAGGTCTTCTTCTTTCTGTAGGTTCCCTCTGTGTTTTTGTCCACTTGTGTGGCAGCCCTTCGCGGTATCTCCCCACGCCCCTTTCCACGACCTCTTCCTTTCCCTCGAGTGGCCACTTGCCCAGGAGGGTTCACTGGTCCGTCCGCAAGGACCTCATTGGTCGGGATTGCCCTCTCAACGGGCACCAACCTACTTCTTAGCGATCTTTCCGACATGATGAAACTGAAACAATCAATATGGCAAACACTTAAAATACAGCTTCGCTAAATAAAGCAATTTAAGCACATACATGTACCTGTAGATTTGCAATTTCACTAGCCAGGTGTAGCTTTAAATTTAACTTACATGACAGTTCTTGCTACCTTATCCTTAAGTGCACCTAGAGTGATCTTTCCTAGAGGCACCCTATATCTCGGTTGTGTCTTCCATCCTAAAGTTTAAGTTTAGGCCCGTCTAGTTACCTAAATCTCTTAAACTATGGCTCTGATACCATTTGTAACAACCCAAAAATAGAGCATGAAATAATAGCAATTTAAGTCCCAAATGGGTCCCATTACATAATCATTCAAATCAGAGTTACGAAAAAAGTGCAGTGGAAACAAGCTTCCACAGCCGAGAAACTAACTAATCAAAAGGTAACTACTAAATTAAAGAGACTACGGTGCTCTAGGCTAAAATCCTCCGTCTCTACCTTCAGATCTTTTCCTTGCCCTTGGATGAAGCTCCACTACCCCCTTGCCTAAAAATGGTATTAGTTTTGAAAGCAAGGGTTAGACAATGAGGTCTAGTGAATTCCCTCTCGGAAACAGTTTAAACGGATTTCATCTTTAAGTCAAGTAACTGTCATAGTAATAAAATAAAACAACATTTTATAAACAATTACCACATAAGGGTATTTGCACAGTGGTCTCCACGACCATGATGTACACACTCGGCCCTCGGGGCCCCAGTAGATCCCACCCCCCAGTAGATGTCGTATCCATGTGCACGAGAAACAGATTCAAGGCACACGGTTCACCAAACTCCTAAGGATCCTCAAGGGTTCAAGGTACAACCAACCCCACTGTGCAACCTGACACCAAATACCAGCATACAAGCAATGCCAGAAATCACATAGCAATTACGTGTATCTTGGCAAACACAGTTCATAGCATACGAGTATAATGTTCCCAAAATATTTAGTTCATGCGAGAAACGAGGTTGAGTTTATAAACAAAATCACACTCGCAAAACATTTACATTTCAATTCACGTAAAAGAGTTAAGGGAACTCACCTGGTTATCGAGGTTAGCAACACACACGTCTTCCGAACTAACTGAACCGAACACCTAGAATTGGACAAACACCCATCATCAGATTACACTTTCCGGGCACAACCATCCGGACACTCCCCACTCTCCGGATACAATCATCCGGAATCCGGGTATTCCTCAATCCGGGTGCGATTGCAATCCGGGCAGACCCTTATCCGGACACACACAATCCGGACGCGATTTATCCGAAAACCGTAACAGGTCGCGATGTCCGGATTCCTTATCCGAAAACCAAGCTCATCCGGATACACGAATAGTGAAAACCCGAAATCTCTCAAATCGATTGGAAACTGGAAAATTTGTCTTAAACTCCATTAGACATTCATTTGGGTTAACATTTTAGTCCTAAGCGACCAATTAATCCACCTATTCATCTATTAATCATTCCATATTTAATCAAAACTCCAATATTGATCTTGAAAAGTATACACGACTGACGAAATGGAGTTTTCATTCAATCTTGCATTATCAAGACATTAGAAATCAATTTAGCATACATTAGTGGAAAAGAAAACCATGGTAGCAATTACCTTAGATGAAAAATCTCCTTATCTTCTTCCGTTCTTCTCTTCTCTCGCTTCCAGCCGACACCAGACAACAAGACCTCAATAAAAGAGAAATTAGGGATTTTATTTCCCTATTTATACTTCTCATTTATTGCATCCAAGTCCACCAGGTCTCCTTTGCTTTACCTTTCACCACAGTTTACTCAAAAGTTTACCACTTAAAGCATGGTTGTTACAATTTTGGTATTCTTTGAATTCAGGTTACTTGATTGACTCGGTTTGGATTCTTTCCACGACGACAAGTCGACAACTTTAAAATGAGTTTCAAGACGACATACATTACAAAAGAGTAATAAACAAGAGTTTGTTGACACAAAGAAAACTATAGAATGAGTTTCAAGAAATCATAAATTAGACAAGAAACTAAAAATTGATGATCATAATTTCTCTAATTTATTATTGTCATGAATAATAACTCATATATTAAGTGGGACCTATATATTACTATGGTAAAATATGGTATTATTTTATAGTAAAGGATACTTAATTAAAGTTTTATTATTATTTAGAGTAAACTCTAATTTTGGTCCCCGTGGTTTATTGAAATCTTTGAAAGTGGGACCTAAGCTTTGGTAACTCTAAAAATCATCCTTGTGGTTCTCATTTTGCTCTGAAAATGGTCCTCCGTCACTAACTCCGTTAACTTTCTTTGTTAGTAGCAGGGGTATTTTTGTCCATTTAAATTTTATTTATTTATTTGATTTATTTATTATTTTCTAGAATAAAATAACAAAGTAAATAGTGGGGAAACCAAAGAACTAATCGCAGCTTCATTGATCTTTAACGGCGGTGACGACACCTTTCTGCCTCCAGTTGACGGATTCCGGCAATGTTTCATCTGACCGGAGAGCATACCGGTCGCTCTTAACCTTAGGATGCTTCCTCTTAGCGTCAATTGTCTTAATACCTGTGTAGGTTGACATGTACTCTTCTTCGTTGGTCAGAGAAGCCACAATTCATACATACTTTAACCCAACTGTTCAAAATCCCCAATACTTTAACCCAACGGGTCAAAATCACGAGGTCTGATGGATTTTTGGACTCCATTGTTAGAGTAACAAGGGCTTTCAAAAGTTGGAATTCTACAGGTGTTGAAACCAGAAGAGATGATTCCGATACAAGTTTTGCCGATAAGGTTTTGGATAAGTCGTTTTCCCCAGAATTTTTGCTTGTGTGATTGTTGGGAGTTTTGCCAAGAATATGTTTATGGCGATCTATGCTGATAAAGAGGTCAATAGAAATTATATTGTGAATTCAAAGAATTCAAGTGATTCAGTTCAGAGATGGGTTGATGTTATAGCTGATGACGAGTGCAGGAAACTGATTGGGGATTGTATTCACAGTTTGTGAGCACAATGGTGATGTTTTATATATCTTGATAAAACCATGGATATAAACCCCTATGAACAGATCTTGTCGGGTTTGAGTAACCCTAAACACGAAGAAAAAGTGAGGGATTTGTTGGTCGTGGTTTGCAACGGTGTTATCGAGACTTTTATCAAGACTTCTCACCAAGTCTTGACGAATTCAAACACGAAATAGTAGTTTATATATATGTATGGTCAATATAACTCTTAGCGTCGATTGTCTTAATTCCGGTCAACCTAAACTACTTTTAAAAGTCTCCAGTTATAACTCTTAGCGTCGATTGTCCAAGCTTATAGGTATGGTCACCGGAGTTATGGTCGTCGATGAAGCGGAGGTTATCCTTGAAGATCTGAAACCTCTTATCATTTTCTCCTAGAGCGTTGTAAGTTTTACCGTGTTTGAGAAGCCACAATTCGTACATACCATTGACTTCTTCATCAGTATGGCATTTGGTACCGGAGGAGGTCATATGGGTTGCATCATAACCAATGATAGACATATCCATGGCAGATGAGAAAGTGAATAGAGCAAAAAGCAAAAGGGCAGCCATGGAAACTGGAAAGGAGCTTCATGTTTGAGAAGAAGAGAAGAGAGGAATAGAGTGGAAGAGGTGGGGGTGACATAGAACAATTAAATAAATATTCCCTATGAAGCCACATTCAAGTAGCTACAAGTAGCTATAGCATAGGTGAAAGAACAATTAAATGTGATGGGTTGATGGCATCAACTTCAAGAGGACGGTGATGGAATATTGGCATCCACTTCAACCGGTTTATTTTAATGGTCCATGTTAAAAAAATACAGAAAACTTAAATAGACAAAAATACCCTTGCTACTAACAAAGAAAGTTAACAGAGTTAATGTTGGGGGACTAAAATCAGAGTAAAATGAGAATCACAAGGACGATTTTTAAAGTTACCAAAGCTTAGGTTCCACTTTCAAAGATTTCAATAAACCACGGGGACCAAAATCAGAGTTTAACAAATTGGTTTAAATCATTCCGACAAAGGTGAATTGTTGTAGAGTAATTGATAAAACTAATGTAAATAAGTTTGATAGTTGTAGAGTAATCGATGGTCTAAGAGCATCTCCAATGCAAGGTTCTTACAAGCAAAAAATATAGTGGCTTGTAAGAACTACCATTGTGGAGAACTCTTATAAAAACCCAACCTCCTCTAGATTCTTAAACAAGAACCTTGGTTCTTACCTTGATTTTTGGTGTGAAGTGACATATTCCTCATTTCCATTGGTATTTAATTTAAATACTTAATATTTATTTATAAATATATAATAGTTTTTGATTTGATAAATATATGGGACCCACAAAAATGAGGTTCTTATAAGAACTATCATTGTGGATTTTTATATAAACTTTCAATTTAATGAGTTGGAAATGAAGTGGCACCAAAAAGTGCAAAAAGGAGGTTCTTGTAAGAACCTCCTCCATTGGAGATGCTCTAAGAGCATCTCCAATGCAAGATTATTACAATTAAAAAGTTAGGTGGCCTTTTGATACTATCATTGTAAAGAATTTTTAGGAGCATTATTAACAGCATCTCCAATGCAAGGTTCTTGTAGGAACTACTATTGTGGAGAGTTGTTATAAGAATCTCATCTCCTTTGAGTTCTTATTTAAGAACTTTGGTTCTTACCATGAAGTTTGTGTGAAATGTCAATGTCCTCATTTTTATTGGTACTTAAGTTTAATATTTGATATTTATTTATAAATATAAAATATTTATTGATGTTGACAAATATATGGGACCCACAAAAATGAGGACTTATAAGAACTACCATTGTCGATTTTTATGTGAATTTATAAATTAATGAGGTGACACCAAAAAGTATAAAAAGAAGGTTCTTATAGAACCTCCATTAGAGATGCTCTAATCCAACGTTAAGTAAAAAGTTAAGTGACTTATAAGAACTACATTGTGGATAGTTCTTATAAGAACTCCATCTTCTTTAGGTTCTTAGAGCATCTCCAATGGAGGTTCTTATATGAACCTCCTTTTTGCACTTTTTGTTGCCACATCACTTTCAACTCATCAAAAGTAGAACTCATATAATATGCTACAATGGTATTCTTACAATAACATCTTTTTGTGGGTCTCATGTACTTTTTCAAGTTAAATATATAATATTAATGATTATAAAGTCAAGAAATAAAAATAAAACTAATAATATGTCACTTCATACCAAATATCAAGGTAAGAACCAAAGTTCTTATTTAAAAACTTAAAGGAGTTTGGGTTCTTATAAAACTCTCCACAATGGTAGCTCATACAAGCCACTATACTTTTTGTTTGTAAGAACCTTGTATTAGAGATGCTCTTAAAGAACCTTGGTTCTTACCATGATTTTGGTCTGAAATGACATATTTGCTAGTTTTTTTTCTTGACTTTATAATTATTAATATTCATTTATAATTAATAGTTATTGAAATTGAAAAATGCATGAGACTACAAAAAGGGGGTTCTTATAAGAAGTATCATTGTATAATTTTATGTGGGTTCTTATAAAATACCAAGATATTTTACTTACTAAGGGGTTGTTTACTAAATCCTTATCCAGTAAACATACTAGGTCACTGGCCATTCACCTTATTGGACAAACATTGCAAGGTCATTAATAGCAATAGAGTTGCATACGAATTGGTTTAGAAAAAACCCCGATCTTGTCAAAGCCTAGTCAATGCGCTTCTAAAAGAACTTGGGGGCTGTTTAACAAATTTTCCATTAAGTCCTTTATGGATAAATTTGTCTTTCCAGATAAATTTGTCTGTCCGGATAAAAATATTTTAATGTTTACTTTTTTCCTGAATCAACCATCTTAACGATAAAAAATGACTATTTTACCCCTGAGTGTGCATCTCTCTTCATCAAATTAATATTAGCAACCAATCAAACCTCATAACCAAAAATCAATCCAAATTAAATAATAGCAATTCAATGCATGAACCAATTTTTGTTTACACCATTTTAGTGGAAATCAGACAATAGCAATCCAATGAATTCTCAAAACAAAAAGTCAAGAGGTTAGCAAAAAACCAACAAGATGATAAAAAACCAAAGTTCAAAAATCAACAGTAGCAGAAATTGACAAGAAAAACCAAATATCAAAAACCCAAGAAAAACCAAAAATTGTAGAACCAGGAAGGAGATTCAGAGGTCAAAGTCGGTCGATTTTAGGTGTTGCTCTCGATGAGCATGTTTTCGATCATGAGAGAAGGAGATGTAGGGTTTCGATTGTGAGGAGAAGCAACAATGGAAGAAGGGAATACAGAGAAGAGTTGGTGACCTGAGGAGTGATGTCACCGATGAGCAGCGACGACCAGTGGTGAGCAGCGGCGACCAGGACATGCTTGCAGCTAAGGTTAGAGAAAACGGGAAGGAGGCGCAGCTAGGGTTTGAGAAAATAGGAAGGGGCGTGAAATGGATGAAGGAACTCAGGAAGCGATGAGGTTTTTTTTCAAGGGAGGATCCGTTCTTTTTTTCATTAAGGGTATTTTTGTCAAAAGTTTGTCTTAAAGAGGACAACACCTCAATCCTTGTTGTGCGAATAAGCTGTCAGATTAATCAATAAGTCGTAAGTAAACACCATTAAGTGTCTGTGCAAATAAGAAACTTCAACCATTAAGATGATTAAGTCATTAGTAAACACACCCTTAGACCTGTTCGGATCAAGTAAGTTAAAGACCAAACTTAGACTAGTTGTTTAGTTTGTGCTTTTGGTTTGGTCTGATTAATATAAGGGGATAAAAGAAGTTAACGGATTGCCAAAAAGAAAGAAAAAAAATATTAATCTAGTTTTAAAAAACTACTCTGGTTTTTATCTTGTCCTAAAAAGTCGATCTTGATCTAGTTCTATGTAGAATAATTGGGTTTGAAAAGGATTGGCTTTCTGACCTAGTCTGGGATTGATGATGTCATGTATCTAGAGATAGCCAAAAACCAGTCCCGAATCAAGTTGGGCCCAAATATGTCCTGATCCGAGATTATCCTCTTGTAACTGGTCCCAACCAAAAAAACCCGACCCGTTCTCCATGTACAAATCCCGGTCCTTAGAACCGTCTCGAGCCAGACCTAAATCGGTCACAATTTTTTTATCTCAAAAATTAACTTTGAACATATTAAAAATCTTGTTTGATTATTTTTAACAATATTTTATTACAATAAACTTTAATATCGCTAATTGATTTTCTATACAAGCGCTGTTAACCCTATAAATTTGTTTTCCTAACTAAATTCCCAGGTTCGAGCTTGGGCTAAGTTTAGGCATCAATGGCTCGAACATGTGGGTTTAAAAGCTCACACATCTATTGGTCTCGATATTTTAGAGATGTTTGCTTTGCAGGTTTTCGGCGGAATTTGAAGGAATTGGAATGATCAATTAATTTGACCAAATTCCATTCAGGCGTTTGGTTTACCTACGAAATGGAATTGAATTCCACATATTCCACCATTCAATGAATTTGGTCATTTTCCATCCCATTTTCTCAAAACAAGAAAACTATCCTCATCTTCCCTGCTTGAACCCAGAGCCATATGAACCTCCACCGACCACCGTCGACCATCGCTGATCACCATCGATCTGAACGCCACCGACCACCGTCGACCACCACCGATCCGAACCATCGTCAACCACCATCATTCTGAACCATCGCCAACTACCATCGTTCTGAACCACCATCGACCACTACCATTATGAACCACCACCGATCTGAACCACCGTCGACCACCACCTTCTGAACCACCGGCGACCACCACCATTCAGAACCACCATAGACCACCACCAATCTAAAACAATGTCGATCACCACCGCCGACCACTACCGTTTCGAACCACCATCGACCACCACCGTTCTAAACCACCGCCGACTAACCGATTTGAAGCATTGTTGACCACCACCGATTTGAACCACTATCGAGCACCACTGATCTGAACCACTGCCGATGTGAACCACAATAGTTGGATTTCAGTTTCAAAATTTTGAAAAGGGTATTTTGGTCATTTACTAATATTTCATTTCAATTCCAAAACTACATTACACGAACCAAACAAATATATTCCAATTCCTTTTAATAGATTTCATTCCAATATTTGCCAACCAAACATATGGTCAAACCTGATAACATTCTATTCCAATTCCTTCAAAGTCAATTTCTTTTGACAGATTCCATTCTATCCTAAAACATCTGAGCCAAACGCCCCTTAGGGTTTTGTTTGGGGATGTTCCGATTCACTACAAAAGTAATTGTTGTTTTCTGAAATCGCAATCACCTGTTTGGAGAAGTAAATAAAGAGTTACTTAAAAAAACTTAATTTCAAGGCTAAATAAGAAACTATTTCACCATCTAAGTTTAACCAAAAGATTATATGATTATGATTTTAGTTTTAGTTTTGATCATGCTCACATTCATCAAATGACACTAATATTTTTGAAACAAAAATCTAAGCGTTCATTTTCTTCGACAAATTGTTTTAATCTTGTAACTATCGTGTACATAAAGTATTAACCAACAACCTTCGGTTTCAAGGTTTAGTCATATATTTTAGGTAGCGTATGATACATGACACATATTTATTCATATTTTTAAACAATAATTTTTTGTTGCAACATGTAAAATACTTTAAATGAAACTTATTATTTTACATAATGTTTTTCATAGACATATATATCGCCGCTCCTACAATTGTATGTTTGAACAATTATCAAAACAAGTCATACGCATAATTGCGAAATTTTCATCCCAAAGCAACGCGGATTTCACAAACTTTACGCAAAAACAAATTAAAACAATATCAAACTCTGACAAATTGGGTAAAATCAAAATTAGAACGCATACAGCGTAACTTCAGCTCAATTCACATGCTTGTTGTCGAGATCTTTTTAAGTACTGATCGTGACCTTATAATTACTTCATTTTGAGAAGTTACATACATTTAAAGTTCACTCCTTTGCCATGTTTCCATTGTTCTATAAAACGTATTTGGGTTATTTCATACAAGTTTATACAATTTGGTTGGTTTTTTTAGCAAGAATCTCTAGAAAATGGAAAAGAAAAAGTTGAAAGAAAAGCATATAAATGATTTTATGGGCAAACATGGGCTCCATAGAGTCCATATTTTCCGCACCTTGACCAATGGCCCAAAGAGTGTATAAAAAACTAAATATTTTATCTTTTATTTAATTAATAAATAAATAAAAAGCAAGAAAAATGACATTATAAAAAGAAAATGATTGGGAAAAAAGGTAAAAATACATTTAAATAAAATTAATGGCGGTGAAGAGAATCCATAGCCAATGAAGGTTACTTATGGGGCCCTATTTAACTTCTATTAATTCTCCTTTTACAAAAGAGTTAGTGATGTTTTTTTTTTTCCAATTTAAAAGTTGACAAAAATTTAAATTTAAATCTAAAACTAATATGATTTTTTTAGAGGAAAACTTCAGGCAAATTTATAGCAAAAGAAGAAAAAAGTACAGGCAAGAGGCAAACCACCAAGTCCAACGCCAAACAACAAAGCAGAAAAACTCTAAAACTGATATGATTTCTTGCTAAAAGTGGAATAACAAATAAATTGTTTTAATATGTATTACACAGTTAAGATAAAATCCACAAATTAATTTTCAAAATTTAAAACTAATATGATTTCTTGCCAATAATGGAATTAAAAAAAACTACAATTATGTTATTATGTATCATATATATATATATATATATATATATATATATAAGTGTGTGTGTGTGTAATGATGCAAGAAGTTGTTTCTGAAAGCTTTATATAGCTCTAGTAAGCACATTAATTATAGAAATTAGCTTCAATTATGATTACATATGAACAAACCATTTGGATGATAACGATCACATATTTGATTACTCGGAATGTTTGATGTCAGAAATGACTCTGAAGTAATCTTGTATGCTTAAGATTTCAGATTAAATCAACTCTAAATGACTTTAGTTTCTAAAGAAGTATAGAATCGCCACCGAAAAACAAAACATTTTGTATTCTAAAATAAATTTAGGTAACATGTGATTATATATAAACCGATTATTTTCTAAATAAGTCTCGATCGATGATTATGACATCATAAAACTTTAAATTGAAATTACTTGTTTGTCCATTAACAATTTTTATAACATATTTAGCATGCAAACACCTGAAAAAGAAAAACAAAGGTATTATATGGGGCATGAATGTCATCAACTACTCCATGGCTTTATATGTATCAAAAACCTATGCCTATTCCTATTCCTATTATGTACCTACTATTTGTTTATTTATTTATTTTTAATTTATGGGGGAGATTGTTTAAAAGAAGATGTTGATCTTTTGATATAAATAGTAGTTGTTTTTTCCATCATATTTAAGTTGTTTGTATAAATTAAATTAAATTACTGTATCAAATAAATTGTGTAAATGATATAAATAACTTTTTTTACATGATATAACCAATTTTGCAAAAGGTGCAACCGAAATCAATATTGTAATTATTTGTTCTTGCTTGTTTGAACCAAAACCTCAACCATTCAATACAAAACTCAAAAAGAACACTTTTTTCAAGGCTACGACAGACTCTCTTAGATGTAGATTCTCTAAGGGTGTTTGGTTCACAGAATGATTTTTGATGGAATGGAATTGAATTCCTTCTCATTTGTGATGGAATGACCAAATCCATGAATGGTGGAATGTGTGGAATTCAATTACATTCCATAGGTAACCAAACGCCTGAATGTAATTTGGTCAATGGAATTGATCAATCCAATTCCGTCGGAATCCTGTGAACCAAACGCACCTTAAGTTGTTCTAGAGGTCTAGAATGACTTAAAGTATGTATAAACTGACCTGAAGTTGAATAATAAAAAATTAGCAATTTCGCATAACCATACGTCCATACCTCTTCGGCTCCATTGTATTTTTCAATCCCAACATTACCATAAAACATGATTTTGAGCAATATTTTTTGATACTACCAAATCAGCAATACCTTTCACACCATTTGTCAATAGTGGACTTCGATTTATCACCAACACAGAAACATCAACTTCACACGAGCTTCAAGCCTCAAAACAATAGACAATTCTTTTCACCAATTCCAGGAAGAAAAAAAAACTCAAAATCGTGCGTGTTTGGTATGTAAACAAGCGGTATGTGATAAGACTGGACGGACGAAAATGAGGTAGGTATGTGAATTGTGATGGAATTGAACAACGTTTTAGTATTGTATTTACCGATTTTGTCTCATCTCTGATTTTTGTAAAAAAGAGGCATTTTTGTCTCACTCGATCCGGTCATGTCGCGGTCTTAATGTTGTATGAAACATGAGACAACAACTTTTTGTCACGTCCTGTCCCATATGTCAAACGCATTCAAGAACAAGAATTGGAACCCACAAGAACCATAAAACAATTTAACTTCGATATTCAAAAAAGGTCCCTTAGGGGTTTGATTTGCATAATGTAATATGATGGAATTGGAATTCATTAAAGTTATTTGACTTTGATGGAATTGCAATGGAATTTGACCACGCGGTTGGTTTGTAGGAATTCAATTCCTTCACTTAAGCCAAGGAATAATGAATTCCTTAATTTGTGGAATTCAATCGCGGAATTCACTAGTTGCCATCATTGAGTTTGGAACCCTGAACAGACTGCCGGTGATAAGCCGGAGGAAGGTGAGGATGACGTCAAGTCATCATGCCCCTTATGCCCTGGGCGACACACGTGCTACAATGGCCGGGACAAAGGGTCGCGATCCCGCGAGGGTGAGCTAACTCCAAAAACCCGTCCTCAGTTCGGATTGCAGGCTGCAACTCGCCTGCATGAAGCCGGAATCGCTAGTAATCGCCGGTCAGCCATACGGCGGTGAGGGTTCGAGATTTGACAATCGATCTCTCCCTGGTAGCCATTAAAGCGTTATTGAACACTTTCCACCCCTACAAGTTGACGGCTATTGCTCACCTTTATTCGGTGCGGGATTTCCGTCTGCCTTGTAGGCTGGGTGGAGTTGGATATCGTGTTCTTGCAAATTAGAAAGGGCAAGAAAGGGCTTGTTGTTGGTTCGGAACTCCCCTATCTATTTGAATTGGTTTACAACGCCTATTTTCAAGCTTATAAAAGGAATAGAACTCTAATGCAATATACGATCAACCAAGATTTATCGAATTTGAGAAAGAGTCGGAAGAGATGGTTCGATCCTCTTTTTTTCTCGAACCGAGAGATCCATGAATCGGGATCCTAATGCAATTCCATTCCATCATTTTGATTATGTGAACCAAACAAAAGAATTGGATTTGGTCAAAAGAATTTGTCATTCCAATGCCATCAAATTCCTTCAAATTCTAGGAACCAAACAACCTCTTAATTTCTTATTAGAGATCAGTAGTAAAATGTGTAAGATTGTATTAATTATGATCTTGAAACTCAGGTTTTGCTGGCATGAAAGATGTGAGAAAAGGCAGTTCAGCAAGTACATTGAATAACCATATATATAAGTTTCTCATTAGGCCCATTTTCATCAACATTCTTTCCCCCATCCTAAGGTATCGCCCGGGTTACCAATAGAACATAGCCTTCTAGCAGGTCAATGGTTTAAAAGATGAGAAGTATATGCTCGAGTATTTGCCTTGTGTAAATATTATATACTCCAAAAAGACGTTTTTGCCCCAAATAGCTGAAAACGAGAACGAGTTGCATAGATCAGCAGATACCCATCGATAACCTCAAAAACTTCAAATCGAAGCATCAAGACAAGGGGTTGGTGTTGGGATTAAAGAGGCATAATTGGATTTTTAGGTGCACTGAGAAGCAGTGAGGAGGGAGGAGAGAGGAGAGAGAGCAGCAATAAGGGGAAACGACGAAAAGCGTCGAAAAGGGGAGAAGGGTAGGACAGGTAAATTATTGGCTTAATGGATATAACTGGTACCGACGACTGACCAAATTAGTCATGAGATCAATGGATAAGCCGCAAACAAACACTTATGGCATAAATCATTCAGGTCATTAAACCCATTAAGCCACTTCCGCACAAACCCTTAGCCCCAATGCCATTACACCTCCCAAACTACAGAAAAAATTTATAGCCGACCAGAAAGAAAAAAACCCGGTTCTTGGTGTCAATCCGGACCACACCAGACCGTTGGTCTTTTTGCGGACCATATTTTTTTGAGTTGAACCATATAAAAACTGGTCTTTTTTCCAAACAAGATAAAGTCTGGACTGGTCCAGACCTAATAAGAGTATAAGACCAGTCCAAATGGACCCATCAGTGTGCAACTCTATTCCAAACAAACTCTATATACCAAGATTTTAGATCATCTCCAACAACTTCTCTAAAATAGAGAAAATGAAGATTTTGTTCTCTATTTTGCTCCAATAGCTTCTCTATATTGTTTTCTAAAATAGAGAGAGAAAAAAAATAGTCAAGTTTGGAGAATTCTCTACAACTTGATGGGAGGTGAGAGAAATTCATTTTTTATTCATTTCCACCAATAAGATTAAACTATCATTATCTTATAATTTTTTTTAAAAGTGCATTGGGATAATAAACTTATATAAAATTTTAATAATATAATTAATGTTGAAAGCTCTAAAATAGAGAATCTGTCGGAATGAAATGTAATTTTATTTAGAAATTTTGGCTTTTGGTTCTCTATTTTAGAGAATCTGTTGGAGATGCCAATTCAATCCTATGAAAATGTAAGTTTTAGGTTCAAGTCTTGCTCGAATAAGTATAAGTAAATACCCGTCTTCTAAAAAGACGAACCCTAAATAAAAAAAACAAGATAAAATGTGGGCATAATTGCACCTATGAGTCATTGAGACAAAAATCTTGCATGCAGCACCAATATCACAATGATAACCCAAATTCAGGTATTTTTTTCCATCCATCATCATTTCCACCAGTTTGATGCACTTATGATGCATCCTGTGACCAAATTACACATGCAATTTTGGTAAACTGTAAATCATGCTTTTATTACTCCCAAATATGTAATGTAAATCCATGCTATTAATGCCGAAAAAAGTGTGTATTATGTACGATATAACCTGCCCGAAAGACTTGAAGCCATGATTCCCGTGAGACAAAACCTCCATGCTAATGGCAATTGTCACCAGACACCGGAGGACAAACCTGCACCATGTAAATTAATCAGATCGTCCAAAAACTATAACATTCAAAAAAAATTATAAAGGTTCTGTTTGGCAAACTAGTTGATAAGCCGCTTGTTAGTTGATAAAGTAGCTACGTTTGGTAAGTTAGATGACAATGTTGAATGGCCTAAGATACGAGGTTTTTCGTCCTTTATGTAAAATATAAGGGGCATATTTGGGAAAAAGAAGTGAAAGAAAGGCCATGGAACTTAACTTCAAAAAGCTAGCTTATGGCTTACCAAACGGGATTTTCTTAATAAGATCAAAAAATAAGCCAGCTTATGGCTGCAAAAACTGGCCAAAGAAATTACGCAGCTCAGATAAACAAGAAATGAAATGTGTAGAATACTTACGAGACTGTCATGATAGAGAAGTTGATCTAAATACAGTTGCAAATTCGCTATTGTATGAAAGTATCTAGTTTCCGTACACCATACTTGTTTTATTTGGATCTATACATTCTTGGAGGCCAGAAAACATGCTGCTATTCACCATTGATGCATTTTTTCGGTTTTCTTATGTCATCTTCGACATACGTAGTCATTAACGGTTGCTTTGAGAAGTGCGAGTAAGAGAAGAGTCGGTGGAAGATGATCCTTTTGCAGTTGGGAGGTAAGACCATGCTAAGGCGGTACTTCCAAGTGTAATTGCAGCAGCAATTGAACCCCAAATCCACTTTTGTCTTCTCTTTCTCCTTTGCCTAAGACAACGCATTGTTTCTGTACAAGAAGAATATGTGATTTAAATTAACACGATGAATAATTGTTAATAACCAACAAAATAAGGTGCATTCAGATCCGTCGAACATAAGGCTTATGATCCTAAATTATGTATATGCTGCAGAAAAATACGTTTAAACAAATTGGAACGGCAGACATCAAGGTTAAGTATATTAAATCACGGTCCTGATCGCAATTTCATAAAATAAATGATTTTTTAATTATGACATCCTGACAAGTGATTTTTTAAATTTATGACCTCCTCACAAGTGATCATTTAATTTATAACCTTTTGACATCTTTCTAGGCACTTCTTGTGCATGAAAGTGGCATTCTTCTGTTAAGAAGTGACATTCTGAAATATGTTAGAAGGTCAGAGAAGACAAACTAGAGGACCCCATATTCATGGCATATGTCATGCACAAATCATTGTAGTGATATATTTATATATAGGGTTGGGTTCCGGTGAGAAGTTGAGTTATCGTGAGAAGTGGTTATCAACCGTTGGATGCACATTAGGATTAGATGCACCTGATCAATCCCCGTATCAAGCGCGATTCATGGGTGGGCTTTAGATTAAAACTGATCAAGAGTTCAAATCCACTTCTCACGTTAACTCAACTTCTCACATGATCCATCGCCTATATATATATATATGCCATGCCCAAATCAAATGTTTTTTGTGGATAAAAAGCTTTTCTTCAGTTATATTACATTGAATTAAATGATGATATGAGTGAAGACTGCTGGTTTAATCCAAAATCAAAAAACAGGAGAAAAAGACCAAATAATAACGTTGGGAACTTGGGATATACTTCTAATTCTTAGCCATATGTAAGTACAGTGGTTGTTAGATGAAAAGTTAAATAGGGAAAAAATAGCAAGGCCCAGCATGAGACAGTAAAACCAAACCAAACTTACCAAGTATATGTCACCCGAAGGTAGGGTCTGAGGGGGTAAGATGTAGGCAGACCTTCTGTCCCACGAGACAGAGAAGTTGTTTACAATAATACCCCCAACTTGCATAAAAAAAACAAATCTAGAAAGCACAATGATAGGCCAAACAATATGAGACCGTGCATATGATAGTATCAATTTTGTCAAGACCATAATTTAAGAGACCTGCAAAAAAGTAATTCTGAAAGGTAATAAACAACTCAGACACTCACCAACTGTTTGTTGATTCCTCTGAGACATTTCATGATTTACAGCCTCATAGTAATGCAGTCTGTCCAATAACCTAGCGATCTCAAAGTTCTTAGACTGCAACTGGGCTTCAAACTCCTCCTCAAGCTCAGCCCTTGCAATTCCCCTTCCAACAGCATTCGACACAAAGCGGAGAAGATCAACCTGACGACATATCTCTTCCCCAGGATCATTGGATGGTTCATCCTCCAGCATCGTAGGATCTGCAGGAAGAGTCAACCCAACGAAAGATAATTGTTCCCGGATCCTCCCCCATTGGCTTTTCATTTCACTCAGCCGGCTTTCTGCTTGCTTCTTTCTCTCCATCTCAATCAAAAAGCCCATTTGCATTTCACTTAATTCAGCCTCAACATCATTTGCGGTGTGCTGAATTCCAGTCTCAGTAGCCAGTTCTGTGGAAATAATGCAAGTGAACCCATCAATTCCATAATATTGTAAAATAGGCATGATTTTTTTGATTTCATAGCATGTTCATCACAAAATTTGACAACACAATGATTGGTCCACGTTTCTTCGAATTTGACAATTTATGTCGGGAGAGGAAAGAAAAAAATCTGTAATTGTTGTAGAAGCTACCCAGTTAGGCGCAATTGCTGCAGCAACCACAAGCCTCCTCCTGTAAGCAATTAAATACTCTAGGTAGCAACTATATGAATCATAGATATAAAGAAACTGAATTACCTTCCCAAGCATCATAGAACTCAGAAAATGGAGTGGTGTGATGTAAAGACCTCTCTGATTCACCATTATTTTCACCATCATTGCTGCTCTTAACACTCATTGAATCATGAGGGTCAAAGAAATCATCTACATCGCCGTCTCTTTCCAATGTATCAGACTTCCTTGGATTATGGTGATCCTCAAAATCACCAGAAACAGTATCCGTGGTGTCAAAAACCTTGCTCGATTCAAGGTCCCTTGATCTTCCATGATCTCCATTAAGCAGAAACTTGACACGGGTATTCTTTACATCACCAGAAACAGTATCTGTGACGTCTAAAACCTTGCTTGGTCCAACGTCCTCTGCTTCTGCACTTTTCCCGATATTACCAGTCTTTTCCTCATCTATAGCTTTATGAAGAACAGCAATATCCTCGGAGAAAGTCTTGGAAAGTCGTGGCCCACGCCGCTTATGGTCAACAATGTAAGGTGATGGAGGAAATGATAATGGGGAATCTGGAAGTGGCGTTGGTTCAGGAGTAGCATAGAGAGCAGGCGAAATCTGAGTCCAATGATGCTTTCTTTCAATAGTCTTTGTGCTATTCCTTGAATCGGGCTTTCTATTAGCACCATGAGTTCCACTACCTTGTCTTGTAATGGTAGAGTTACTATTCCTCCTCTCCAGTTTCGGTTCAGGTATAACTTTCCCTCCTGCCACTGGTTTAGAAGCTTTTGGTTCTATCAAACTATCCAAAGCTACTGTTGTAAACGTAGGCATCGCACCATAAATAAGATCCGTATAGCTTTCAGATTTTTGATGGATCATCATACAAGCACAACAAAAAAAAACATCAAAAAACAGATTACAAAAAGAAATAAACTCTAAATCTTATCGCTTCCACAATTTAGTCACATTAACAACTTAAATCTGTTCGTTCTCGTAATATTCATATTCTGGATCTAACAGATGGCCTAAAATCAGTTAATCACCTCATACTTCGCCTACAATTCGATCTATAATACGCATTCAGAATATGAACAACCAAATCACACAATCAATTCACCTTATCATGTATACTACAAATTGAAACCCTAGAATATTAACAACACGCAATTCGAACGTGAAATATACTAACATGAACAAATTGAAACTTAAATCCGAATATCGAAGCAAAAAAAAGCATTATAATAAGATGAGAATTGAGAATTGAAAAGAAAAATGAGTTGTACCTTTAAGATTGGATTTGGAGCAGAGGAATGAGAGAAGGAAACGAGAAATGAAGAAGAAGATGATATCCCATGGGATTGTGGAAGAAGACTCCTTCCCTCCTCTCCATTGGTTATGGAGAAAGCTGGCGCTTAAAGTTTTCTGGCGTTGCGAATAGCCACCTTCCGCTCTCTGCATCAATTACCACCACCAAAATCTTTAACAATTTTCCTTCATCCCCACGATATATCCTACGGTTTAATTTTACGTACCAAAAATAAACTAAATCTTTTTCAGATATTAAAAAATGGCAAAAATAGGTTCAAAAATAATAACCGCATGAAGTAATCCTATAAACTTTACAAACTTTGATTCAGGGCCGTTTACAAAAACACTTACTCGGGTAAGTGCATATCAAATCATATTAGCTTATCGAATGAATATGGCAGGGATCAAGAATCTTACCCGGTAAGAGCGGAAGCAAGGACCGAGAGTCTTACCTGATAAGTGAGTGCGACGACTCTTATCACGGTTAGCGCTTACCGGCTAAATTGTAGCATACGATGCCATTTTGGTGGACTAAAATCTTACCCGAAAAGTAGGTGATATTATTGAATTTTACCATTAAACACTTACCTAACACTTACCCAGGTAAGTGATTAGGTAAACGGCCCCTTAGTTAAGAACTTAACAAGAAAAATGAGAAACTAAAATGAGGGGAGCTTTCCCTTTATAGGAAAGAAAAATGTAGTAATATCATTTGAGTAGTTGTTCTTATCATGGTTCTAAATAACTTGTTATGGCATAATCATAGTGTTAAGATTTGTGTTCGTGGTCACGTGGCTCTACTCTAAGGTTTGGTTTGCATTATAATGCATTATGACATGTTATGGCGTGTTACGGTGTAGGATAATTTTAATATATAACTTGATGAATAAATGATCGTTATTTACGGGACCTAATACTTGAAAAACATAAGAAAAGTTAAAAACTAAAAACCCTAAATTGGTAAACACTTACTCTCATTCTCGTACACTAAGAGTCGAATGCGAATTCGTTGAAAATTGAAGAAAAGTAGCGAATAGAGATTCAAGAAATGTAAGCACTCTTGATATCATTTTCTATAAGATCTATATATTTTGTATCGATGATCTTTTTTTAATTACTTTATATAAGTTTAATTTGTTCTACGCTGTTATTCAAAACACTAAGTGGTCGTTTACAAAACGCTTACCCGGGTAAGTGCTTACCAGATGAGTATGGCAAGGACCAAGAATCTTACCTGGTAAGAGCAGAAGAAAGAATCGAGAGTCGAAAGCAAGGACCGAGAGTCTTACTCGGTAAGTGAGTGCGACGACTCTTACCACGGTAAGCGCTTAGCGGCTAAATTGTTGCATACGATGCCATTTTGGTGGACTAAAATCTTACCTGGAAAGTAAATGATAGTCTTGAATTTACCGATAAGCACTTACCTGGGTAAGTGATTAGGTAAACGGCCCCTAACACATACTGAAACAAGTGTGTATGTGTTATATATATATATATATATATATATATATATATATATGTGTGTGTGTGTGTGTGTGTGTGTGTGTTTCCTTAGGGCACGCCTTAAAGAACGACATGGCTTCGCCGTAACTCGTGAGGCTTGAGGCTTGACCTCGCCGCTATATCACGTCTCACGTCATTTAAAACATTGGTTCTCATTGAGACAAAAGAACCAGAAAAAGTGTTATGTTTTAACTATTATTCTCATACTCAAGTTCGAATGAAAAAGAAAGAATACTTATAATTTTACGTTTATACCTATAGGCAAATGATTGTGTGAGAAGTTGAGTTAACTTGAGAAGCGTGAGGTGAATCTGAACTTGTGATCACTTTTAATCTCATACCCTCGCATGAATTACATTTTAAAAAGGGATTGATCCAGTGCATCTCGATGCATCTTATCCTAATGTGCATCCAACGGTTGATAAACATTGTCACGTTTATCACGTTAACTCAACTTCTCACTGTTGTTAAAACTATTTAAAAAGTCCATATTTTTTTCTCTCTCCAAATCTTTCAAATTTGGAAGAAATTTTTCCGGAGAATAATTATGTTGAAACCTTTTCTTCCGTTTTTTGTATAAACAAATCTAAGGACATGAAAAAAAGAGAGATTTTAGCAATTTTTTATACCAACAGCTATGCTATTTTGTATGCTAAAATACATAAAAGATGAGAGAAAGATAAATTTGGAGAAATTTTATTGTATGCTAAAATTAGAGAAAATAGGAGAGAGAAATAATATTTTATTCTTCCCACAAATAAGAGACATTTGAATTAAAAGGTTAAGGAGAGAGAGAGATAATATTTTATTAATGTATTGATTATTTTAATATTTTAATTAATATTACGATTTCTAAAATAGCATAGCTGTTGGAGTTGGAAACAAGCATTTTTAGAGATTTTGACTTTTGATACTCTATTTTAGTAAAAATATGGCATAGGTGTTGGAGATGCTCTTAGATTGTGTTGCTTTCAAATCTTTTCTCCTCGAACTTGAGAATACAGTCCATTTTGAGTATATTTTTTTACCCAAATCGAAGATCAAATTGAATTCATATTTTTTATTTTAGATTTTGGACGAATGAGGGATGAATCTTATTCACATAAAAACAAATGACCACATATTCATTTGTTTGCTGAATTGTATCCATGAACAATTAAATTTTGAAGCCATTATAGTCGAATGATGTTGTGATTAGCGAAGGATCGTGTGGGAAGTTGAGATTAACATGAAAACGTGAGAAATGGATCTGAACCGTTGATCACTTTTAATCAAAAATTCTCCAATGAATTTCAGCTTAGAAGATAATTGATGCGGTGTATCTCGGTGCATCTCATCCTAATGTGCGTCCATTTCTCATCTAATGGTTTATAACCACTTCTCACGCTTCTCGCGTTAACCTCAACCTTTCAACAGAACCCAACCGTCATGTGCTACTATTTAGAACGACTTTTAATAACAACAAAGTGAAATAATACCAGACGATTCTAATCTAAATCTGTGTATAGATTAGAATCCAGCCGGTAAGGCTTAGGAAAAATGTTCATTTCGTTTTTTGATGTTTATTTTGGTTTTTATGATCCGAACTTATAGTGCGAGCATTGGAATCATGAAATGTGAAAATTCGTTGGTTTTTTTACGCTTTTAATTATTAATCAAACACTTGACGCTGAGATGCATATATAAACAAGATGAAGCGAGTATATACACATACGATTGCTACATGACACTCCTTACATTCCCCTAATGAGCATAAATTAAAAATACACTTGAATAAAAAAAACATTGGTGAAATCTTATAGACTTGAAACTACACAATCAATCAGTTTATAACGATTGTAAAAGGGTAAAATGTAATTTCACAATGAAAACTATTCAAAACAAGAAGTTACAACTTCCTTTGCCATCTTAAAAAGAAAATGTTGCATTTTTAAAAGATACAGAGAATGCATATCTCGATCTCGGGATTAAAAAATTCTCCGCCACCACCTTAGGCTTCGAACACCCATCATTACGACTACAACCAACAAACAATATGAACTATACGAACAGTATTACCCGTGTGTTGCCTCAGCATACGATGGTAGGCATCCAAAAAGGAGGTCCCTAGTAGGCGAGTACCACCACCACCTCATGACTCGTAGTGGTTTTCCTTCCCCATGATGGTTGTGGGACCAGTGTAGCAAGGGCACTCCAAAAGATGGGGTATACCCCTCACCTCACGAGAAATAACACATTTTTAGATTAATAAAGAGTACCACATAAATCATCATTGTTATTTCTCCTTTAATATATGATGGAACCTCCATTCTCCTCTTAAGGACTTTTTTGGAAAGTAATCTATTAAGATTCCACGTATTCTCACATGGTATCAGAGACAAGGTCTAAGATTGTAAAGACTTTGACACACTAGGACAACATGTGCCCATCTAGCCCCTTCTTGAACAATCTATGCCCGTTTAACCTCCGTTGGAGGGAGTGTGATCAGCTAGATTTCGACCCTTTTTGGGAGCAATCTAATGGAGCTCCGCATATTCTTACAATCATCGTATAAGGTAGCTAAACAATGCCAATAGTTAAATAGATACATACATCTATGGAGGTAATATTTGAAACCATATCATACATCAAACATGATCATCAAAAGTACCAAGTAGTTACAAATTGGTAGCATAAACTCACAAAATTCATCGGAATTTCGTAACAGATTTTGCATTACGTTTAATCTTTGAACTCGAAGAAGAAGAAGAAGATATTGTGTTTTTCCACCTTCTAAAAGGTCTGAGGAGATACCTTATTATCCCCTCGTGCATTATTTATGCTTTTTTCTGAAGCTGGGAACGTAACCTCCCATAGGTAGAACAGAGATCCCCGAAAGCCCAATCACTGACGATTATGTAAATTCTTCCTGTGTAAACTCATGAATTTGGCAACAAACTCTGCAGGGTCGGAGAACATGGAGAACGGTAGGTTAGCTAACAAAAACGCCAAAAGCTTATTGAAACGAGATGTATCATGGGGATTGGATAAAATTTGAAGTTGGTCTCTTTATTTGAAAATTTTGAAATCCATTTCAACTTTGAAGTTGTAACGTAACAGGATTTTACCCTTAATGACAAGGGAGTAAAGAATTTCTCATCTCATCATTAGGAATAGAAATGGAAAGTAAATACTTACTTCTGAAAGTAGACGCTTATTTTGTGACAAACTAAAATAGAAATATGGACACTTATTTAGATCAAAAGGAGTAGGAACACTAAGACTTTATCTTCATTACCTTCTAATTTTAGCAAGGCACTAGTTCCAACCGGGAGTCTCTTATCCTGTAGGTTGCCATTGATTTTTTTGTCACATTTTTGCCATAAAAATGAAAAATGTGTTCGGTAAGAGGATTGAATCTTACATAATAACGATGCCAATAATATAGTTCCCTTTTCAATGTAGCCTCAACACCCTTGAGGAACTGTTCAATGAGTTTCTGCATATGCGAAAACATTGTAACATTAAATTTCGAATTATGAGAGTGGATCTTGGAATGATTCTTTTAGAGAAAAATCTTATAGCTTTACCTGAAGAATCAGTTTTGGGTGAACAAATTCCACCAGAAGTTTCTGTAGCTTTCCACGTATGAGAAATAGCCTAATAAAAGACCGTGCATACACGTTTTTTACATCAATAAGGACAATTAAGAAGGAATGTAATGAAATATCTGGGAGAAAAAAATTACTACCTACATTTGGTATGCAGACAGACAACTTGACTGGATGGGACTGGAATGACGAGAGTGAGGTAGGTGGGTGAAAGAAATCTGGAACGTTTTAAGGTTGTAACTTGACGCGGGTAATTTAGACATCTCCAACAGCTTCTCCAAAATGGAGAAAATGGAGATTTTAAACAATTTTTTTTCTCCAACAGTTTCTCTAAAGTGGAGAAAATAGGAGAGAAAGCGTAATTTTCTCCAAATTTGGAGATATCCCCAAAAATGATTGCCAAAGAAGAGAAATGATTTTTTATTATATGTAACACCCCATATTTTCCACTCTTGTGTTTTTAGAATAAAATGGGAATTTTGGTGGCCAAAGTGTGAAACTTAGAACTTAAGTGGTCAAGGGGTGAAATCAAGAGTTTGAATAAGATGAAAACCCTATGTTCTTCTTTTTGGTGTTGGTTCATACGTTTGGGAGAAGAAATAGGGAGAGGGGAGCTAGAGAGCCAAAACCCTGATTTGGGTATGTGGAAGAAGGATGACTTCAAGGATTGATGGTAGTATCTTCAAGGTATGATTTCTCTTCTTCTTCTTCTTCTCTATGTTTGGCTAGACTAGAATTGATTTGGGGATTGGATAATCCATTTGTTGGTTGAGTTTTAATCCAAAAGATTGAAGGCAAAAGATTTTGGGATTGATTCCCTATGAGTTTTAATCATTTCAGTAAGAAACTTCTTCATGTTTGCTTAGTAATCTCCATTTTTCCATGGATTGAGTTTTTGAGTTTTGAGGTTTGAGTTCATGAATCATTAGGTGGATTTGATGGGTTTTATGTTGTTTAAAATGTTGGTTAATGATTCTTAATACTCTTTGTATCTAAAAAGTCGATTTGGGAGACTTAGAATTGATTTGGGGAAATTTGGGGATGAGAACCCTTGGTTTTTTGGGAAAAAGAATCGTGCAGGGGCAGACCAGAGCCCCGCGCCGATCTCGGCGCCGATGGGCTGGCGCCACCATTGGCGCCAAGCTCTGGCCCCCTAAACTCTTTTTCCGTTTCGTTGTTCGTTCGGGTCTAGGATCGAGGCGTCAATTGGAGGGTTGTTTTGGGGGTTTGTTAAGGATGTTTTGGGAGTATGGTTAGATGGTTTAACACCATTCTTGTGGTGTCCAATTCAGGTGTTCGGTTCGAACAAGCGTGGGTTTCGGAGTGTGTGTCGATGTGCTAACGCCAGGTGAGTCTTTCTAAACCTAAATTTTATAAAAGTGTGTGGTTGAAGATTATTGTTTAATGGTGGATTTTCCCAACTGCTTTTATTACAAACTGATCTTGCTAGCGTGTGGCATGGTTAATATTTAACTGTGTGCTCTTCAATTTCTTCTAGTGAAAAATGACGAAAAAGTGTGTGGTGTGGATGTTATCTAACGGTGTGTTTTTAACTGTTACTATTTTAAAGAGATGACTAGTTGTGTGATTATACGTGTGATTTAAATGTGTGTGACCATGCTCTGGCGTCATTGTGGAATGGGTGGTGTGTGCCCGATTACTCTGTCACGGTGTGTGTGACATGGGCGGTGTGTGCCCGATTGCGCTGTCACGGTGTGTGTGACTTTAGCGCGTGCCAGTAGCATGT
This sequence comes from Saussurea involucrata, assembly GCA_033807775.1. Lineage (NCBI taxonomy): Eukaryota > Viridiplantae > Streptophyta > Magnoliopsida > Asterales > Asteraceae > Saussurea > Saussurea involucrata. The sequence continues at coordinate 64,910,704 of CM066316.1, forward strand.
GTCAATGTGTGCATATCAATTTTGTGTGTTTGTTATGATTTATACAAGTGTTTCATAACTGATTTTGTAAATGGAAATATTTTGGTGTGACTCGGTGTTGAGGGAACTCACTAGACCTCATGGTCTAACCCTCGCTTTTCAAAACTAAAACCTTTTCAGGTAAGCAGGTGGCCGAGAGCAAGTTTAGCGGTTTGGCATGACGTGAGTCAGAGCTTGCGGTTAGAAAGAGTAGAAGAACTTCCTTTTTATGTCCTATTAGAAATCTCAGCTGTAATTAGGGTTATTTCCGCAAATCCCTTTTAGTTGTAAATCTGGATAGTGTGACTTTGTTGAGCCGTTTTTGGCGTTATGAATTAAAGAAGTAGCTCGTAGCTTGTATTCTTGGTTTTGGGCTGTTACATTATATCCCACCAATGAGAAACTTTGAAATTAAATGCTTAGGTGAGAGAAATAATATTTTATTAAATGTATAAAATATTTTAATAATATAATCAATGATTTATCTCCAAAATGGGGAATCTCTTGGAGATGGATGTAATTTTTTATGAAGATTTTGACTTTTAAATCTCCATTTTAGAGAAATTTTAGGGAATCTGTTGAAGATGCTCTTAGTAATTTACATATTTTGTCCCATCTCCCAAATTTTTGTTCCACCTATTTTGGTGGAACAAAAACATTTTTTGTCCCACTCAGTCGTGTCATGTCTCATGTCATGTCTCAGTCTAATTGTCCCACCGAACATGGGACAATAAGTTTTTGTACTTTCTGTCCCGCGAATGTAACACACCCAAAAGGAGCTATACTTTGTTTTTTTTTGTCACAAACAGCTTTTTATACACAAACTTTAAATGCATTTGGTCGTCACTTTGCCACCATCGTAACTATATTTGTAATAATCATTTAAAGTTTAATGTTATGAAGTTTTTCAAGAAGTACAAAATCCATTTTATAGTTGGAAAGTAATCTGTTTGATCAGAAAGCCAAAGTATAGCTCTTTTCTTGGAACAACTAGTGTTATAAACTTGCCTCTTATGTGATGGATCAGCTAAAATCTCCGAAGCAAGGTCAATAAGCACATCTTCCCATCCTATTGCAATTGGTTGATCTTCGAGAAAAGGATAGCTGCAAACATGCTTAACTGTTAGATTAAGAGTAATTAAGAACAGCTTATTTTTTATATAAATATATTATCAGCTTATTATTTGTTGTTTACTTGTGAGCTTTGCAGGCTTCAAGAGCCATGATTGCTTTCCTCAAGTCCTGTTTGGATTTATTTGCAATCTTTGCAGCAAATTTCATGGATAAATCGAAGTTCTCCTTCTTTGCTATCTGAATAAGAACTTCCATGATCTGAGATTTTAAGACAAAGTATATTAGATGACTGTGGGAGAATTTGTTCATCTCCTATATCTTCAAGCAGTTTACATTATTCGCATGGTAGACATTATTTTGGCATAAAATCTTATTACTCCCTCCGACCCAGAATAAGGTCTTGTTTATTTTTAAATTTTGCCTCTTATTTAGCACTTACGTTTTACTGGATAAGAGGTCACAGTTATAAAACTGATTGCTTTTTTCTACAAAAAGAGATTAAAACCTCTTCTTTTCCTCTTATTAGACAAGATTATCTCACCTCTACAATACATACATACATATATATATAATACGTGTGTGTGTGTATTCATAATATATATACACTTTTCTTTTTCTAAATTAAATAGAAATAATTTTATTATCAATAGCTTCGAAAATAAGTGTCATATATTTTTTATAGTATTTCATTACAAATGTATTTATTATTCATTAGTAATTGTTCTAAAAGAAACAAGATATAGATTTTGGTTTATTTCTTAGTTTGTCAAGAATTATTACATGAATAATAAATTTAACATTATAATATTCTGGGGGGTAAAATAAACAATTACACTCATTCACATATTTATCAATTTACAAAAACAAACAAAGAATCTTTTTTGAATCTGCTTTCAAGCTTCAACACCGCCTTTTATCAATAAGAAGTGAAATAAGACTTTAGACACCACGTTAAAATAACGGCACCTAAATGTCCATGATAAAAAAAACACAGTTTAAATATGTATAATTATTACACCTTTTTAATTAACTGAATGGCAACTTTACCCTTAATACTTATTACACTTTTTAATGACAATTATCTCTCTGTCTCATCAACTCTTAAATATGTGTGCATCATAATTAAGGGAATAATTGGAAATTTAGTAAATTGTAACTATATATATTTTTAATGTGGATACTCATTATGGGACAAATTTAAAGAGATGTGGACACTTATTTTGGGACAAATTTAAAGAGATGTGGACACTTATTTTGGGAGTGTGAATAACTGTTTTGTTACTTGTGTTTATGTGATTTAAGAATGTTCACATCAGGAAAAAGAAAATGCATAAACTTGTAAAAAGAAAGATTTCCATTTGTGCTTTAGCAAAACATATTTAACTAGATGTTAGATGATGGATATGTGGGATCCACAAGGCAATACTAGTAGTAGAAAATACAATTTCGAGCTTCCATAGAAAGAAGGATAGAGTAGTAGCACTTACTTCATGAGTTACAGGAGCATCAAGCTTGAAAATATGGCACCGAGTTTTCACTGGTTCAAGAATGTCAATATCATCCTCACAACACAGAATCAGCTTACACACATCTGAGTAGCAATCCATAATCCACTTTATCAAGTGCTGAACGCTCTCATCAGCTTTATCAACATCATAAAGGATCATTACTGTAGAGAGCATTTCCCATTATAAGTTCAAATATGAAATCAAACGTTGTAGAAGAAATTTCAAGACTTAAAATGAACGGAACCTGTATAATCTGGCTTCAAATTAATTGTGCTGATCTCAGGAGCAACTGAATGGTTGCTGCTTATTTGCTTGACTGAAGCCATAAGAGCATATCTAGCATTAGCTTCCAAGTACACATTAAGCTCTACATGGTGCGCACTTGAGGTTAAAGGAACTGCTACTTGAGTCAGCCTTGTTTCCTAAGACCAAATTGACAACAGATATATAACCATGTGAAGTGAAATTTGATTAACAGTTAATGCAAGGACGATATAGTATCCAATGAAGATTATATAAAAATCATTATACTCTTGATACCTCTCAAGAGCAAGACAACTTGCTTAAATAATCTTTGCAAGGTGTAGAAACTTGTCATGTGATAACATATTGATATAGTTTTTTCCCTTTCTTTTTTTCTTCATTACTAATTTTACGATTACTAATTTGGTAAAGACACATTAGAGACATATATATAGACCCATGCATATTTGTTTTGTTTCTAGTATCGAGTCAAAACACATTCTAAAAACCTATCAACCTTTGCATACCTGAATCTGGAAGTATCTTAAATCATGAGATATCTGCAAAAAGAAAAATGAACAATCTAAGTATTCGTGTACAAATCCTGAAGGCTCAATATACTGAATATAGTAAAATTACATTCCGGGAAGCATCTCCATATATCTCACGTAGTAGGGCCATTGTCAATGCTTTCCTCCCTGACCCTTTAGGTCCCTTCAAAAGAATATGTGGAATTATTTCCTGGGTTGCCTAGAGTGCATAAAAAAAGAATAACAAAGTGTTACCATCACAAGACTATGCATGCATAACTTGAAATTGTCAAACCAAAACTTTAGAAAATCATGATTTGTGCATAATCTGCACGATTTAATTTTGGAAAAATCAAGCAAATAAGACTAAGGGGTTGTTTGGCAGTTGCTGAATGGTTTAGTGCACGATGATTAAGTGGTCAGAATGATCAAGATGCTCTTATGATATAGCGCAAAATGAAATATGGTTGTTTGGTAATTATTCAGAATTAAATAACGGTGCTGAATGGTTAAGGAAGACCCAAGATACAAAATCATTTCAGAGGGTTTTAGAACTGTTAAGAGGCAAACATTTTTTTGCCAAACAAGATTCACCTCTTAGCGAGTCATAAGTTGCCTCTTAATGGAACTATTAAGAGGTAAACAAACAGCCCCTAATGATGCTATTATTCAGAAACTAAAGACATTTATTTACCAGTTGTTTAAGTTGCAGGGCTTCTTGTTTGTGGCAAGTGAACCCATTCAAAGAAGAAGGTTGATGCTTATCTGCCCAGAATTGTCTAAGGCTCTCAACTACAAAAGCCTTCTCAATGAAAGAAGCTTCGTCAAAAGCTCTCTCTCTTTCCGGAGACTTCTTGGTAGTACGGCAAGGTCCTTTCCCGATGCAAGAAAACCATGCATCTGTCTGGCTTTTCCGCCTATTTGCGGTGAACTTCCAAGAACTCCCAGTTGATTTCCCGCTCGTATCACTAATATTGCTACTTTGCCTACTTACAGCTGAGCTGGATATGATAGTTGTGGGCGTTAAAAGACCGCCAGAAGAAATGGCGGGAGTATTATAATTAGGAATCACATTTGACTTATAGCGCTGATGTGGATCAGGTTTCTTTGCCTTTTGTGCTGACATGGCTGCATAGTCTCGAGAAAAGAAAATATCGCCACCTGGAAGAGAATCTGTGCTATCGAAAACTGCCACATGTCGCACTGGACTCTTGGCCAATTTCACATTTGCAACCATCTCATTGATCTCACCCACAGAAGGGGCATTTTTGGGATTACCTTCTTTGTCTTTTCGTGGGGTAACACTTCTGCGCAATGGAGGTGTTTTACTCCTTTCCTCTCTTCGTTTCATCCGATGCTCATACTTCATCTGTTGCTCCTTGTCCCTTGTTCTTAGTCTAGGTGCCGATAATGTTCTACCATAATTCAGCTTCTCATTCTCATGATAACTTTCTGTGTTGGGTTGGTTCTGTTTTTGCTTATGATATGAGCCAAAAGCTTCATCGGTTTTCAATAGATCATTTTCTCTTGTGGGTATGAATGGTGAAAGATGCCTTCTACGCTCAGATTTTGAAAACGGACTGATATTTCTTCCGGGTGGAAGGGGAAGTGGACCAAGAGTTGGTGATCGGGGATTCCCATCATCTTTTTGTGGCTTATAGGGAGATTTGCTGCGTCTTCGTGGAGGTGGGACCCCTTCAGGATCAAACTTCGAAGAGTGTTTTCTGGTGAGTCTCAATGAATTCGGGTTCCTAGTATCGTTAGAACTCATCTTTGGTACTCTAGAACCCAATTCTACACTCTTTTTATTGAATTCATGCCATGGAGCTTCATGTTCATGCCATTCTGTCTCCGTATCAGACGGATCATATCCACTTCGCCCCTGCTTAATGATCGACAAAGAATGCTTCTGCAACCCTCTACTATATGGTACGGGACTCTCCATATGATCCAGACACCCAATATGCTAAACCCACAAAAATTCTACAACGCCGTTCAAACAAAAGCAAAAGTTAAAAACGGCATAATCTGGTTCAGAAATTTAATCAAACACTTGGCGGACAACTAGAAAAAAAAGGAAAAGGTAAACAATAAACGATAAACAACGAGGTATCGAAATTGTAATCGGTTTGATCCGAAACATATACCTTGGCATGATTGAAATACCGATGCTTGAAGTTGAAAAAATTGATGTCCACGAAGCGTGGACATCGTTGAAGACAATGTGGGATTGCCACAAGATTCACGCTTACTGTTGAAACCAGTGAATATAGATAGAATCAGCACAATGGTGCCGTTTACAAGGTAAATATGCATAGGTAAACACTGTATAGTTTTTCATCATATTCGTTGTCTGTCCATAGCTGTGAGAAGAAAAGGTACCTTGAAGAAATTGTATGCAGGCATGAGGCATCATCGATGGCGCCAAGATTTGGCAACGGTTTTGTCCACTTCTCTGAATGCTGCTCGTTGTAGTAATCATTCTATAAATAAAAATTTAAAGAGATTACTAATACTTGTTGATTATTACAGTACAACTTAGAAAAATTAAAACTTGAACAGAAAATTAGAGCATCTCCAACCAACAGCTTATCTATTTTTTTTCTAAAATAAATAATTAAAAGCTAAAATTTTTAAAATGATTTACATTCATCTCCAAAAAGTTATCTATCTAAGACCATCCACACACCTGCAAGACCTTACTTCTTTCACAAGTGTCACATCAGCTTTGCAATAACACCTTTCACATACATGCAAGACCAAACTCCTTTCTAAACTAATATTTAAACAAACAAACTAATCAATTAAATTAAAAAAATGATTTGTTTACTATATTAAATTTGTTGCAAGGTCTTGCTAATTGTGTAAGATGTTGGAAGTCTTGCAAGGCCTTGCAAGACACATGGCATGTCATGTCATCTTGCAAGAGCTCTTGCAAGACGAGTGTGGATGCTCTAAGGGCATCTCCAATGGGTCACACTATATTTTACACCAAATATCAAAAGTAGTATAAAATTTAGTGTTAATAGTAAATCTTTTTCAATGAGTAACACTATTTTTTACACCAAATCATTTTTATATTAATTTTTTAAACTTTCAATAATATCCTTATATTTATTAACTTTACAATTTATACCCATATTTTTTTATTTAGATCATAACTTAATATTTTTTATTTTTTTTATTAATTATGAACTAATAGATTTTAACACAAGTTATATTAATATATTATTCTTTAATTTATTTTTTCAATACACTTTTTAAAAAAAACTTAATATAAAATGATAAAAGTTCAATCTCATTGGTTGGATAGATAAAATAATCATTTATCTCCCCTACCATAACAAAACTATTAGAGAGGTTTAGAGCACAACAGTTATGCTATATATTTTTTTCAAATAGAGTATCAAAAATCAAAATCTCTAAAAAACTTGTTTCCAACTCCAACAAGTATTCTATTTTAGAGATTGTAGTATTAATTAAAATATTAAAATAATTAATACATTAATAAAATATTATATCTCTCTCCTTAACCTTTTAATTCAAATTTCTCTTGGTGGAAAGAATAAAATACCATTTATCTTTCCTCTTTTCTCTAATTTTAGCATACAAGAAAATTTATACAAATTTGGAGATTTTTACCTTTTCTCTCATCTTTTTTCTATTTAACATACAAGATAGCATAGCTATTGTAGCAAAAATTTGCTAAAATCTCTGATTTTTCTATTTTAGCATAGCTGTTGGAGATACTCTTAGGTTGGAATTGGGTTACGGTTATTTGAAGCCAACCAAACAACCCGATAAACCCAATATACTTTTATTTATTGGATTTAATATGATTGTTAAGTTAGACTACATAACTCTATATAACTCTTTCGTATGCATATATTTTCAGTCTCTTCTCCATCTCTATATAACTCTTTCGTATATATATTCACTAAATGTGAACATATATATGTAGATTACTGTAACGACGCAAAATAACCAAAGCAATAACATAGACAAAAAGCCCATAAGGGTCCCAAATATCATTTAAAAGACTAACAACATTCTCAAAGTGTAGTGGTTCACATACGAATACAACCGAGATGTCTAACTAACAAAATAAAAGTAGTGACGGTCTCTACTCCCATCCCAACGATCTTTAAGCCTTCTCCTTTCCCTTAGAAGCAGCTCCTAAACCGCCCTTACCTGAAAATGGTTTTATTTTTTAAAGTGAGGGTTAGACCATGAGGTCTAGTGAATCCCCCCGTGAAAACGTGTTCACACAATCCATTTAAAAATACAAAGTAGTTCCACAAATAACAGTAACATTTCGAAGACATGAATCCAAGCAAGGGTGTAGCACAGTGGTCTCCACGTCCATCACCTCAAATGAGGTCAACACTCGGGGCCCCCACAGTAGATCCCCACGGCACTCGGTAGATGCCGTATCTGTGTGCACACGAAACGGATTCGAGGCACACGGTCTAACTCATTCACCAAGGATTCGCAACAATCCATGGTCCAACACCACTGTGCAACCCGACTCCACACATAAAAAAACAACCCATAAAAGCATGCATCTAATCGTACGTGAGGATATACCTCCATCAATAGTAAAATCACATTTTCATGTCAAAAGTAGTTTATGCATACAATCGATTTATAACCAAATTCAGTCATTTAAAACCTTCACAAATCATTTTTGAATAAGGTAGAATGTAAAGGGAACTCACCTGTAACTCGGCTATTTGACACTCTAACCGAAGCGCACTTTTCCACCAACCGAACACCTGAATTGGGGTTAATAGAGGTGATGTTAAACTCCCTAATTATGCCCCAAAACACATCTAAGACAACCCTTAAGTGATACCACAATTCTAGTCTAGAACAGTACGCGAAACGAAAGCCGAAAACGGGAAACAGTGCCCGACGCTATTGCCCGCGCTAGCCAACTCGCGCCACAACTGGCGCGGGGCACTTGACAGATTCTGGCGCCCCTTGTCGCGCTAGCCAACTAGCGCCACAACTGGAGCAGAGCACCTGCACCCGATTTTTCAACCGAAAATGGCTCTTTCTCACCCCCAACTCAACCCAAGTCGATTTTTGAGTTTCCCAATCGAAGTAATCGATGAACTAATCTTTCCCCACAATTCCTCAATTAACAAAACATTAATTAGACTCAAGAACTCATTCCATGATTCATCCATTTTAGATCCTAAATCTCAAACTTGCTTAAAACTCAAAACCTCCATTGGAATGGTGTAAGCTCTTCAAGAGTAGCTCACAACCAACTGAGGGATTCATTCAGCACACCCTCTCCAATGGGTTTTAACCCAAAACTTGGAATTAAAAGATGAAAACAATGAGCTCTACCCACATTCTTTCTCAACACAAACAAGATGATGGAGATTAGAAGGAAACCATACCTTGAGGTTGAATCTTCTGATTGCTTGAAGAAATACTCCTTCTCTAATCCCTCAAGGGATACTTCTATCCAATTTCCTTCCTCCTCTAGTTCTCAGCCGACACAATGAGAGAATGAGGGTTTTCATCTTATTTATTTTCCTGATTTCACACACTTGAGCACTTAAGTTCCAAGTTTCACACATTGGCCCCAAAATTTTATTTATTCTAATATTTGCAAGAAGAAGAAAAATATGAGGTGTTACATCACCTTCCCCTTATTAGAATTCCGTCCCCGAAATTCCATCATTGAAAAGGTGAGGATACTTTGTCCTCGTCTCGGATTCAGTTTCCCATGTCGCTTCCTGACCCTTGTGGAATCGCCAATGCACCTTCACTAGGTTGATAGTTTTGTTCCGCAATTTCTTAACCTTACGGTCGGTGATAGCTTCGGGTTCTTCAACAAAGTTTAATTTCTCATCAACTTGCACTTCATGCAACGGTATAGCCATGTCAACTTTTGCTAAACACTTCCTTAGATTCGACACATGGAAAGTGTTGTGGATTCTATGCAACTCTTCGGGTAGTTCCAACTTATACGCCACTTCCCCAATGCGCTCGATAATCTCAAACGGTCCAATGTAGCGGGGACTCAACTTTCCCCTCTTCCCGAATCGAATCACTCCCTTCCAAGGAGATACCTTTAGCATCACTTTATCCCCAATTTGGAATTCAATGTCCTTACGCCTCTTGTCCGCATAACTCTTTTGTCGATCACGCGCAACTTTCAATCTTTCTCTCACTTGAACGATCTTATCCGTAGTCAACTGTACTATCTCGGGTCCGGCCAACTGCTTTTCTCCGACCTCATTCCAACAAAGAGGTGTCCGGCACTTCCTACCGTAGAGCACTTCATAAGGTGCAGCCTTTATGCTCGCATGATAACTATTGTTATATGCAAATTCGATCAACGGTAGATGATTCTCCCACGAGCCTTGGAAATCTAACGCGCAAGCTCTCAGCATGTCTTCCAGAGTTTGGATAGTCCGCTCGCTCTGGCCATCGGTCCGCGGATGATATGCGGTACTCATCTTGATTTGAGACCCTATTTCTCGTTGAAAGCTTCTCCAAAAAGTCGACGTGAATCAGCTATCGCGATCTGAGACTATTGATGACGGCACGCCATGGCGGGTCACTATCTCGTCAATGTACAATTTTGCTAACCTCTCCATCGAAAACGATTCTTTTATAGGCAAGAAATGCGCCGATTTGGTGAGTCGATCCACAATCACCCAAATAGCGTCAAAGCCCCTTGGAGTTCTTGGCAACTTCGTCACAAAGTCCATCGTAATTTGATCCCACTTCCAAACCGGAATATCCAAGGGTTGGAGTTTACCGTACGGTCGTTGATGCTCCACTTTTACCCGCATGCAAGTAGCACACCTCTCAACGAAATATGATATATCCTTCTTCATACCCGGCCACCAATAATATTGCCGCAGATCTCCAAACATCTTATTTGTTCCCGGATGGATGGAGTACTTTGACTTGTGAGCCTCCTCCAATATTAGTTTTCGGACATCACCCAGCTTTGGAACCAATATTCTACCATTGAGGCATTCTAACCCTCGACTGTCTTTTACCAAAGAGTCCACTTTCCCCACCATCCTTTCTTTCTTAAGGTTCTCGACCGCTAACGCTTCCGTTTGCCATTTCTTTATCTCTCCCAACAGGTTAAACGTGACTTCGGCTCTTAAGGCTAAGATCTTTGAAGCTTCTCCCCTTTCCTTACGGCTAGAGGCATCGGCCACCACGTTGGCCTTCCCGGGATGATACTCGATCTCACAGTCGTAATCAGTCAACAATTCCATCCACCTGTGTTGCCGCATATTTAACTCTTTTTGATCGAAGATGTGACGAAGACTTTTATGATCTGTGAAGATTTGACACTTCGTCCCATACAAGTAATGCCTCCAAATCTTTAAAGCGAAAACAACGGCCGCTAATTCCAGATCGTGTGTGGGGTATCGTTTCTCATGTTCCTTCAACTGACGGGATGCATAAGCAATCACCTTCCCACGCTGCATCAAGACATATCCCAAACCCAACTTGGATGCGTCGCTATACACTACAAAGTCTTATGTTCCGTCCAGTAAGGTTAGAATCGGAGCACTACTCAACATTTCTTTTAATTTCCGAAAGGCTTCGCCTTGACTTCTGGTCCAACTAAACTTGACGTTTTTCTTAGTCAAGTAAGTCAACGGAGTAGCAATCCTTGAAAAATCTTTGATAAATTTCCGGTAATACCCCGCTAACCCAAGAAAGCTACGGACTTCTGACGGCGTCCTAGGCGGTTCCCAGTTCCTAATAGCCTCCACATTTGCTGGGTCAACTTTAATTCCACTCTGGGACACTACATGTCCTAAGAACTGCACTTCCCGAAGCCAAAATTCACATTTTGAGAACTTGGCGTAAAGCCTTTCCCGCTTCAATAACTCCAACACAGCCCTTAAATGCTCTACGTGCTCTTTCTCCCACTTCGAGTAGATAAGAATATCGTCTATGAAGACGATCACAAATTTGTCCAAGTAGGGTTGGCACACCCTATTCATCAAATCCATAAAAGCGGCGGGAGCGTTCGTCAGTCCGAACGGCATCACTAAAATTTCATAATGGCCGTAACGAGTTCAGAAAGCTGTCTTTGGAATGTCTTCTTCACGCACTTTGAGCTGATGGTATCCCGATCTCAGATCTATCTTCGAGAAATAACTAGCCCCTTGTAATTGATCAAACAAGTCGTCAATTCTGGGAAGCTGATACTTGTTCTTAACGATGACTTTATTGAGTTCACGGTAATCTATACACATCCTCATTGTTCCGCCCTTCTTCTTCACGAAGAGCACCGGCGCACCCCACGACGAGGTACTCGGTCTCACGAACCCCTTGTCCAATAACTCTTGAAGTTGGGTCATCATCTCCTTCATTTCGGATGGTGCCAACCGATATGGTGCGCGAGTTATTGGAGCGGCTCCTGGCACCAAGTCGATTCGAAACTCGATTTGACGATCCGGTAGTAGATCGCTCAAGTCATCCGGAAATACTTCCGGGTACTCTCCCACTATTGGTACTTCCTCTACCCCACGTTTTTCCTTTTTAGCATCCACAACATAGGCCAGGTAACTTTGACATCCCTTCCTTAAACATTTGGTAGCTTTAATCATAGAAATAAGGCTAGACTTCCTATCCCGACGATTCCCATAAATCACCACCATCCCCCTATCCGGTAGGTGCATATGTATTAACTTTTTGTTACACACGATGTTAGCGTTATTTTTCGCTAACCAGCCCATCCCCAACACTATATCAAACTCCCCCATCGGCATAGGGTACAACTGCAACGGTACCAAACTCCCCTCTACGTCTATACAACACCCCTCAACTACATCACTAATAAATACCCGATTATCATCGGCGGTCTCCACTTCTAAGGCATGATCCAAACGCTTAGGTTTTACGCTCAAACATTTCACAAAATCAGGAGATACAAAAGAGCGGTTCGCTCCCGAATCAAATAACACTTTGGCACAAATAGAGTTCACCGAAAAGGTACCTGTCACGACATCCGGAGTCTCCTCCGCCTCAACCGCAGTCATGTGAAATGCACTCCCCTTCACACGTGTCGGCTCTTTCTTTTTCTCATTCCCTTGGCTCCCTTGACGACTCCCAAACTGTCCCGATCCCCCTTTCTTCAACATAGAACAGTCAAACCGCCTATGGTCCGGCGATCAACACTGGAAGCATGCTCTCTTACTCGGACAATCCCTCGCCATATGCCCCGGCAATCCACAATGGAAACATGATCTCGAGTCCACCATACATTCTCCCCTATGAACTCGGTGACATTTTCCACAAGGCTTGTCACCAAATCCCCGATTTCCATGCGGCTCCGGCCTAGAGATCTTCCCTTTCCGATTATCATTTCCCGGCCCTTCCCATTTTCTCTTGTCTTCGACCCTCTCAGTCCGTTGGCGGTCCTTTTCTTTCTCGGTTAACTCGGCCGCATTTATGGCCGATTGGAAGGTGGTAGGGTTTCTTGCCAGAACCAGCTCTCGGATGCTACTCTTCAATCCATAGAGGTACCGTTCAATCCGACGCTCCTCGGTCGGTACATACAACTCCACAAAACGAGCCTTCTCTAAGAACTTGGAAGTGTACTCCCTCACATTCATTTCTCCTTGCTCTAGCTTTAAGAATTCCTCTTCTAACTATTTGATTGCCGCCAGAGGGCAAAACTGAGCCTTGAACTTGCCCACAAAATCCTCCCAATTCATAGTCTTAGCCGCCGCCGATCCCCTTCCTCCAGTTTCGGCATCCCACCAAAAGATGGCATCCGATTTCAACATTGATAGGGCATAAATCACTTTATCCCTCTCGGCACATTTGCATGTGTCAAATACCAACTCCATCTCCCGAACCCACTTCATTGCTAACACTGGATCACATTCCCCCTTAAAAGTAGGAGGTTTGCAAGACGAGAATGCTTTGTAGTTGCATCCTTTTGCAGCCGACTCATTCACCACTAGAGTTGTAGATTGCTTATGGCTACCTGTCTCCATCATGGGTGGGCTAGACAATTCCGTGACCGCTTTACTTTCACTCTTCTCCCTACTTTCCGACGCTGACCCATCATGACGGTTCATCCAACGATCCAACTTGTCTTGGAGTTTCCCCGTTTTAGTGGTGAAGGCCTCTTGAGTCACAAATACTTGACCCCCCGTTGTCGGGCTCTCTTGGCGAGACCTTTCTTGCTCAACCGGTATTTCAACACTTTTTGCTCGGCGAACAACCGGGGTCTTTTTCTTTGCACGAGTTCCTCCTGCTACTGTGGTAGCCCTTCGTGGTACAGTTCCACGTCCCCTACCACGACCTCTTCTCCTTCCTCGAGTGGCCTTCGGCCTCGGAAGGTTCACTGGTTCGTCCATAAGGACCTCCTCGGACGTGACTACCCTCACACCGGGCACCGACCTGCTCCTCAATGTTCTTTCAGACATGGCGAAACTGAAACAAATCACGTGAAACAAACGTTTAATATCACACTTCACACTATGAGGCAAATTAAGCATCCCCACGTGCCTGTAAATTCGGAATTACATTGGCCAGATGTAACCCCTAATTTACCTCACATGATGATCCTTATCACCCCGTCCTACATGTCCCTCCTAGGTCATTTTCCTATGAGTATCCTAGATCTCGATTCTGTCCCTATCCTCAAAATTTAAGTTTATACCCATCCGGTCACCTAAATCCCTTAAACTACGGCTCTGATACCATTTGTAACGACCCAAAATAACCAAAGCAATAACATAGACAAAAAGCCCATAAGGGTCCTAAATTTCATTTAAAAGACTAACAACATTCTCAAAGTGTAGTGGTTCACATACGAATACAACCGAGATGTCTAACTAACAAAATAAGAGTAGTGACGGTCTCTACTCCCATCCCAATGATCTTTAAGCCTTCTCCTTCCCTTAGAAGCAGCTCCTAAACCGCCCTTACCTGAAAATGGTTTTATTTTTTAAAGTGAGGGTTAGACCATGAGGTCTAGTGAATTCCCCCTTAAAAACGTGTTCACACAATCCATTTAAAAATACAAAGTAGTTCCACATATAACAGTAACATTTCGAAGACATGAATCCAAGCAAGGGTGTAGCACAGTGGTCTCCACGTCCATCACCTTATATGAGGTCAACACTCGGGGGCCCCACAGTAGATCCCCACGGCACTCGGTAGATGCCGTATCCGTGTGCACACGAAAAGGATTCGAGGCACACGTTCTAACTCATTCACCAAGGATTCGCAACAATCCATGGTCCAACACCACCGTGCAACCCGACTCCACACATAGCAACAACCCATAAAAGCATGCATCTAATCGTACGTGAGGATATACCTCCATCAATAGTAAAATCACATTTTCATGTCAGAAGTAGTTTATGCATACAATCGTTTTATAACCAAATTCAGTCATTTAAAACCTTCACAGATCATTTTTGAATAAGGTAGAATGTAAAGGGAACTCACCTGTAACTCAGCTATTTGACACTCTAACCGAAGCTCACTTTTCCACCAACCGACACCTAAATTGGGGTTAATAGAGGTGATGCTAAACTCCCTATTTATGCCCCAAAACACATCTAAGACAACCCTTAAGTGATACCACAATTCTAGCCTAGAACAGTACGCGAAACGAAAGTTGAAAACGCGAAACAGTGCCCGACGCTACTGCCCGCGCTAGCCAACTCGCACCACAACTGGCGCGGGGCGCTGGATAGATTCTGGCGCCCCTTCCCATGCTAGCAACTAGCGCCACAACTGGCACGGAGCACCTGCACCCGATTTTTCAGCCAAAAATGGCTCTTTCTCACCCCCAACTCAACCCAAGCCGATTTTTGAGTCTCCCAATCGAAGTAATCGATGAACTAATCTTTCCCCACAATTCCCCAATTAACAAAACATTAATTAGACTCAAGAACTCATTCAATGATTCATCTATTTTAGATCCCAAATCTCAAACTTGCTCAAAACTCAAGACCTCCATTGGAGTGGTGTAAGCTCTTCAAGAGTAGCTCACAACCAACTGAGGGATTCATTCAGCACACCCTCTCCAATGGTTTTTAACCCAAAACTTGGAATTAAAAGAAGGAAACAATGAGCTCTACCCATATTCTTTCTCAACACAAACAAGATGATGGAGATTAGAAGGAAACCATACCTTGAGGTTGAATCTTCTGATTGCTTGAAGAAATACTCCTTCTCTAATCCCTCAAGGGATACTTCTACCCAATTTCCTTCCTCCTCTAGTTCTCAGCGAACACAATGAGGGAATAAGGGTTTTCATCTTATTTATTTTCCTGATTTCACACACTTGAGCACTTAAGTTCCAAGTTTCACACATTGGCCCCAAAATTTTATTTATTCTAACATTTGCAAGAAGAAGAAAAATATGTGGTGTTACAATTACTAATTAAAGTAGTCTAATGCGACATACTTAAGAGTTAAGACTCGAAGATAATGTATAAGTTGTATAAATGATTGATGATGAAAGATTATGAATAGAGAGAAATAAAATATTCTAGGTTCAGAGAATATTTTGATGTACCAAAGTATCAACTTGACCAACTCGTGGATTAGGTTGAGTTGAGATTTTTCAAACCACAAATATTGAGTTGGGTTGTAGAAATGTCTTCAACCTAATCAACCCAACTCATTAGCACCCCTACTCATTGTAATAAATTGATTACTCATCAAAATTGCTTATTTATCAAATTCTGTAAAAGTTTAAACATATTGTTGTATGATTGTTACCATTTCAAGCAATAAGCATGTCTAAGGGGTCATTTACTATACACTTGCCTCACCGGTTTATATTTATCGGATGTATATGGCAAGAGCCGAGAATCTTACCCGGTAATAGTGTTGATAAAGATGGAGAGTCTTACTCGGTAAGTGCTTACCGGCTAAAATGTTGCATATGACACCGTTTTGATGAACTATAACTTTACCCGGTAAAGTAAGCTAGAGTGTTGAATAATACTGTTAGGTAAGCATTTAGGTAAAAGGCACATAAGCCTTCGCTTGTTATTTCAACTTGAAAAACTAAAACAGAAACAAAATCGGATAATTAGTTGTTTAAAATCAAAGGTAACCGGACGAGTTTACATTTATTTCAATATTCGGTTTTTACAATAACATGTTTTATGCAGAAAGGAAAATATGATTATTGGTAAGTAGTAACCGGGTAATATTTGACATACAACTTAATATTATTTTTTGATATGCCACATAAACGTGTAAGAGTATGTTTGCTAGTAGCTTAATGAGCTTAATGTGACATACAACTTATTCGGTCAAGTATACATGATTCTTGATAGTAGTTTAATGATATAGAAAGTGGCTTATTTAGTAAACTTCTTTGGGGGTGGGGGGTTATGCAGAAAGCCAAGTTTTTTTCATACTTGCCCCTAGAGATGGCCAAATGGGCCCGACCTGAAACCGACCAAGGGTAATAACCTAAATCCTTGTTTTGATTGAGTTTTGTGAGTTTGGGGAAATTTTTTTGAAAACTCTCAATCTACATAGGCTAAAGGGTAAATAGGGGCTGATGAGGGTTAGACCCTCAAAACCCTTCTCATTTTTGAACATTATGTTTGGAGGCTAGAGAGGGTTTTTGAAGAGTAATAGTGTGTTGGTGTGTGTGATCTTAAAAGTATCAGAGAAGGGAGTTGACTGGGGTGAATTCATCTTCATCTTCACAAAGGTAATCATCTCCACTAATGTCTTTCACCTTAGTGAGTTTTATGGTGTGAACTTTGGGGTTTTCATATTGGTTAAAATGGTTTTGAACGTTGATTCTATCGATTTTGGACCTTAAAACCAACTTGGGAAGGATTGAGTGCAAGAGATTTTAAAGATTTTTGCTGGAATTTCGTACAGGACCAAACGGTGCCTAAAGCGACTTTTCAGGCGGGTTTGGTCGCCCCAAAGTCGCATGGGTCATTGTTTTGGCAGTTTTTTATTTTTGCTTCGTTTCTCGTTTTAGGCTAGGATCGAGGCATCGTTTAGGGGTTTGTCTTAGGGGCTGAGTTATATGGTTTTAGGATAAATTAGATGGTTTAATATCATTCTTATGTCGTCCAATTCAAGTGTTCGATTTGATCATTTTGAGTTTTAAGACGTGTGGTGAATTGCTGAAGGTCAGGTGAGTTCCCTTAAAACATTTTTATGGTTAAGGAATGATTGATACATGTTTTTAAATATTGATTTAAGTTTTGACATGTTAGCATGAATTTCACTCATAAATGCTTTGAACATACTTTCACATGAAATGAGTTATTATTGAGCATACATGGTTCTATGTGAATTATAACATGAAATGGCAAATTGGTTGTTGATATTGGGTTGCACTGTGGGATTAGGGTACCATGGGATTGTGGAAATCCTTTGGGATATATATATATATAGAGAGAGAGAGAGAGAGAGAGAGAGAAAGAGAGAGAGAGAGAGAGGCAATTTCATGTGAAAACCACTGTTATTTTAAAAACTGGGAAACCCACTTCTATACCATAGATCATTTTCAATCTACGGTTCATATGATTTTGATCTATTTTTGTTAATAATAAATTTTTTTATTGACCGAAAAATGAAACCGAGGGCATCTGGGTCATTTCATCCGACTTTTGAAAAAGGAAATTAAATCAATCCCAATTTCTTCGGCTTCATCACTGAATATACGGAAGTTTTCTTCAGAAAATCGTCAAACCAATTTCATCGCCATGATTCGCCTTCCGGAGGTATAATATATAATATCTTACTTTTGTATAAAGTGATTCATCGTATATTTGCGATAAACCCTAAATCGCACGATTCATCTCTTTTTAACATGTAGGAAACGAAGCG
Source organism: Saussurea involucrata (assembly GCA_033807775.1). Lineage (NCBI taxonomy): Eukaryota > Viridiplantae > Streptophyta > Magnoliopsida > Asterales > Asteraceae > Saussurea > Saussurea involucrata. Next base: position 64,928,921 of record CM066316.1, read on the forward strand.
AGAGAATAATGAAGAATACAACATTATCGAACTTCACGAACACTCCAGACAACCCTCTTGACGAAGACGACAACGAAATCGAAGAATCACTGAAACAAAACCCTAAATCGGAGCGGAGGATGGTGAATCGAACTTCAGAAATCGCAAAGCCTGACACTGATGTTGGTAATGGTTCACTTTTTGTAACCTTCTATGCTTTACAAATGAAATATTGTTCGGGCATTGATTTGCATTTCACTACCCCTCTCGGTTAAGGTTTACTTACATTAAAAAACAGGGATTCATCCAATCGAGGGTTTTATTGACATTAAAAAATATTCACTATTAGTTTAAACATAAATCGGTGAAGCGCTTTCAATAAATACCTAATAACACACATGCATTTTGTAGATTCGATTATGCTATATTGGTGTTTTGTTTGTGGGTAAATCCGTTTTTTGAATTTTCTCGTTTATAAAAAAAACAAACCGTGTAAAATTTAATGAGAGTACTTAAAAAATCGGTTTAGTACAATCTTAGAAATTAGTAACATGTGGGGGAATAGCAAAAACACTCTGATGAACTGGTAAACATCAGATAATATCAGTTGGGTTGCAACATTTCAATGGCATTGACCACTTGATATGTTTAGTGGTCATATCGTTTCATTATTTTTCATTCAATGATGCTATTAACATGGACTGATTCACACATGGATCAGTCGATTGTTGTTTTGTAATTTTTTTGAGGTATGAATTAATAGTTCCTCAGTTTCAGAATTGTTTATTAATGATGCAATGTAATGTTCATTAATGAAACTATATAATGAAATAATTCATTGCTAATCATGCTTGATGCAAAAAGCCTAATATGATGAAACTGCTATAACTGAAACAGATGAAACTAAATAGTGAAATAGTTCACTACTAAACGTAATTGATGCAACACTACTAATATGATGAATATGTTAACAATTGAACAGATGAACCCATATGGTGAACTAGTTCATTGCTAAAAAAACTTGATGCAATATACCCATAATATGATGAAATTATCATTACCTAAATGTAATGAAACAATTCATTAATATCTATACTTGGTGTTAATATTGAAATAAATAAAACTAGATTGCAACAAATGTAAAAATAATGATCCGTGTATGTTGCTGTTAATGCATATTCTATTTTTTAGTGCCTAATTTGATGACTTATCTAGCATGAATGTTTTGGATTGTATACATCTGTTGTTCAACCTGAAGAGTATAATGATTTAAAATTGAAACAATGATACATGCATTTAATGAAACTCAAGTTTAAAGTTAACTAATTTAACAACAATAAATAGTCATGACAGATGCAATGATGAAGGATATTGTCATGATGGATGCTTCATTCCACGTAAGGAAGACACAAAGGTTTCTGAAATGGAAGTAATTGAAGTTGATTCTTCAAGATCCCGATGTGGTAGGAAAAGTAAATATATCAAATACTATATCTACAATCTTTTCATCACAATCTTTTTAAAGTGACCTAGTTTATTTTACGGGGAAAGAACCCAAAGAAGAACCAATATCACCAACACGGATAACACGGAAAGTGATCTACGAAATAACTGCGGTTAGTTTGAACGAAGGTAAGAAGTATTAGTTAAGTTCAACCGTGGTTATCCACCGATGGACTGATGAAACCATCATGTTTACAAAATTGGACCAACAATTAAATGGAAGGCGAAGTTCACTAAGAAGCAGTACAAGACAGACAACAAATGTTAAATGCAAAGGAGATGGAGTTATCGGAGATATGGAGGCATTAAGTTTAGACTAAGGTATCACATCACCTCTCGTCTTTATATGCACTGTATGGATTATTTCATGAAAAATTCACTAGATTTCAACTTTTTCAGGTATGGAGCATGCTGAAAGGGCACATAAAAAGGTCGTATGCAAAGGTGAAACTGTGAATGAGGTTAAGGACGAGCGCAAGCGTGAGCCATTTGTACCAAAAGTTTGCAAGGATGGCATAAAAGGATCTGCTAGAGTCGAGAGAGACTGTAGACAAGCTATTCGAGATGGTGTGCTAAGAACTAGGACATCCCCCCGGGCACACATGAAACAATACAAGTTCTTACCGCTGCTCAGCGAGATGCAGTACGTAGCATGGGGTTCGGCTCTTTACTGGATTTAAAAACCGAAGGTATTCCATCTTGGCTTGGATTTTATGTTGTAGATAACCTAGATACTACAAGGATGACTCTGAGAGTTAGGAATGGATCAATCCCTATAACGCTAGAATCAATTCATCACATGTTAGGGTTGCCAATAGGATGGATAGATTTGATGGATGAGGAGCATTCACCAGATTCATTAGATATCATGGATCACTTTAGAGGGCAAATTGACAAAAAGAAAACGAGGCCAATGGATATAAAGGAGTTGATTGAAAACTCGAGGGACTCCGGTTTCACCTTTAAATAAACCTTTTGGTCCTAGCTGTTAACATATTGGCCGAATGCAATCGTGCGGGATGTTGTAATCTTCAGTTTTTATACGAACGATGTAATGAAAACAATATTTTACTATGAATAAAATGTAAAACATTATACCTTGTCGGTGAACTTCTTTGTGATGTGCCACATACAAAGACGGTGTTTTGCATCAGGAAAAGCCAAAGGTATTGCTTGCTTCATTGACGCACATTGGTCAGTAATAACAAACATCGGCTGCCTACGATGGCATTTCATAAAGGACATCAAAACCCACGTGAAGGTAGGCATGGTCTCGGCTGCAATTAGCGATGCACCGACAACAGTTGATTTCTTGTGGTTGTCAACAGCAACAAACAGTTCCAAAATCATTGCATGTCTGTACAAAGATATAATATATATTAATGAAACAGTGATCCAACATGTACACGACAATTAATAATGAAACAAAAAAAATGATTTACTTATTTGTTCGATACGTAGCATCAAATGATATCGTATCACCAAATTCCCTATAATTACGCCTAGCGGTTTCATCGGCCCAGAATAGTGCAATCAACTCTTTGTCTTCGACCTTGTACTAAAAAAAATACTCCGGTCAATATTCGTGCATATTCTTCAACCTGTTAATTAGCATTTGTGCATCTTTATTTCCAACAAAATGAACCACATGCCTTTTAAAGTTAAAGTGATCCCTTGCAGTACCACCCCCTATTTCTATACCATCCTTAATAGACCCATTCATTCTGTGAGATTGGATGATGCCAACTTTGGATCCACACGCATGTAAAACGTTCCTACGTTCTATGAACCCAAGCTTCTTCTTAGAACAAGAAAACATCCTATCTTCGGGCAAGTACAACATATGATTGTGCCTTTCAACAAACTTATACACCTCATAGTCTCCGGTTTCATGAACATAATGAATCTTCATACTAGCTAAACACTCGGTCCTCTTAAAACTAGATATACGTTTCTTTTTTTCACCTCCCGCTACCTCGAATGAATCAAACTCTCTCTTAGTGGGTATACCTTGTTTGCTACAAAAAAATAACGTGTTTGGACTATTCCTACTTTGTTACTCTTTTTGTTTGTTAGCCGTATGTCAAACCCAGTTACATCAGCGTAGGTCCTATACCTTATCTCGGCACTATCAACAGAATCAAAAACAAAAAACACAATGAAGCGGAATTATTTTCGTATTTCAATAAAAATAACGAAAGATTAAAGTCTAAAACTCAATAATAAAAACAATGATGAAACTAGGAATTATTATTATAACAACATCTAACATATAAACTAAATAATCCACAAAAAAAATTGCCGAATATTTTTTTTAACAACCACTGTACTTCAAGGTCAACTATATGTCCACCATGAAACGTTTGTTATTGTTCATAATAACGTAATTCTCTAAAACATGACAAAGATTCTTGCGAAGAACAAATTATACCCTTTGAAGGCGAATCCTTGACATCGTCGACTAGAAACTCAGTATACTTATCCGACCCAGCGGCTGTTTCACCGACGTGCGGTGAAACAAAGGACGATAGAAACAAATCATCATTCTCGATAACATCTTGAACATGAATTTCATTCAGAGACAGTGGTTCGTCATCCGTATTCACCATAGCTAATTGAGAGTGATCGAAGTCTGTGGTATTTGCTTGAATGTTTGTTTTACAGATTGTGTTCGAAATCATGGTTTGTTAATATGAAAACCGTTTATTTTGATTTCAGATTAATGTGATCTCCATGAAACGGTTATGGATTTTCATCAATTCAAAAAAAAAGATTCCGATTTCCCTAATTAATAGGGTATAATATCGATCTTATTTCACAAATCATAATTAACAATGTTTCTATAATTAACGAAATGAATATAAATGGACGATAATGCCCTTTTTTATATAATTAACAAAAATGGTGTAAGAAAAATCCTGATTGGTCGAATCCGGTTTTCAAAGTTTTCAAAGTTAGAGTGGTTTTCATAATATCACTCCCTTATATATATATATATATATATATATATATATATATATATATATATATATATATATATATATATATATATATATATCATGTGTCATGCAGGGATGGATGGCTATGGTGGCTGGCAGGGGCCTTGTCCCTGTGTTTCTTTGAATTGAAAGTGAGGATAAATTTTTTGTTAGTGATATTTTTTTAAATGGGCCCCTTCACTAATTTGGATAAATTATTAATAGATTAATGAAACTTCAATTCAAACTATGGAAGTGGCTAAGTGGCCCACCGTCCACAGCCCACTTTCTTTCAATCTTTCTCTCTATGCAATTTGAGTGGATAATGGATTAGTCCAAATTCCAAAAAACAAAATGTGAAAAAACCCTTCAACGGCTCCACTCTTCTCTCTCTCTCTCTCTCTCTCGGCGCACAACACACTCTTTTCTGAGTTTTCTCTCTCGGCGCACATCACACTCACAGGAACCTCAATATCTCATGAATGCAAGTGGAACCCCTTTGATTGTAACCTCGTCTTCATCAAATACAAACCCCAAATCACAAGTTTTATATAATTTTATTCAAGTTTTCTATTTCAAAATTAAATGCATTTAGATGTAGCCATTTACAATATTATGCTATTGCTTGAATTTTGTTTGAATTTGAAATTGTTTAATTAGTGTCTTGTGATTAGGTTTAGTTTGAACATTGAAATTGTTAAATTAGTGATTAGGTTTAGTTTAAAATTGTTTAATTAGTAATTAGGTTTAGTTTAAAATTGTTTTATTGGGTTTAAATTTGTTTGAAATTGTTTATGTTGTTTGATTGGGGTTATATATATATTTGACATGTAGATGAAGATGAAAACTCAACCTACTATTCATGGGTTTTTTAAAAGAAAACATGTTAGTTCTTCTTCTCAAGATCCTGAAGATAGTGTTTCGGTGACCCCTACATCTAGTGTTCGGTTACCGAAAACTCAACCTACTATTACCGAGTGGATACTTTTTATGAAGCAAATAATTGTCAATTAATGGAATTAGATCATCGTTTCAGTGATAGTTCCATGGAGTTGCCTCGTCTTGCTTCAACTCTAGATCTAAAAAATGTGTATGAGACTTTTCGAAGTGTTGATGTAAGTCAACTAGTAGAGAAGTTCTATCCTGAAGATTTTAGTGATCAAGAGAAAATAATTCTAAAAATGCAACTTCAACGTTACCATATTGATGTCGTTCAACATTCAGATTATAAGAAGTTGACATCTATTGCAAATTTGTGTCAATGGTTGGTAAGGACTAGAAGAGAAACCACTTTTGATATGATTTTTTGAGTAATTAATCTATTACTTACTCTCCTAGTTTCTAGCGCGACAACCGAGAGATCATTTTCAACAATGAATATTGTGAAAACAAGAATACGAAATAAAATGGAAGATGAGTTTCTAAACGACTCGTTGGTTTTGTTTATCGAAAGGGAAGTTGCTGAAAAGATTAGTTTGGAGGAGATTGTGGAAGACTTCAAGGTCGCGAAAGATCGATGGGTTCCACTTTGATGAGCAATATTTGACATTTTCATATTTACTCTTTAGTATTAGAGTTTACTATGTTATGACTTTGGACCGTCTATTTTTGTATTTTAAAAATATATAATCTATTAGGTCCGACCCCCGTGGTTGGAAAGCTTGTGTTTCGTCCCTGGTGCCACGAATCCGTTTCATGTGGGATCTACGGCCCTGAGATTGGACATCACAGTGAAGTGATGGATGATTATGAACACTGTCCAAATACATATGTATGTGTTGATGTTATTATCTGTTTCTATTGAGCCTTATGGCAGATAACATATCTATATATATATTAAAGAAAAATCCACTAACAATGATGTGGCACATTGTTAGAGTAGGATTTGCCTAAAGAAATTTTCTCATTGTTTTGAATTTTTTAAATATTGAATAAGTTAAAGACTATACTACCCCTAAATGAAAAACATGTATTTCATTATAAGAAGGTTTTTTTTGGTAATTTCATTTCCACTTTAATTAGCTTTAACTTTCAAACTACACAACTTCCTAGAGATAGTCTTTTCATATTTCCATCATCTAATTAAAAAAACCTACAATAAATGATGTGACACATTGTTACAAGATGATTCTTTATAAATATAATTAAGTTAAAGACGTTAAAAATGTTAGTTAAGTTAACGATTTTTCTACCCGTGAATAAAAAATGTGTATTTCATTATTCTCTCCAAAATGATAACAAAATTTCGAAACCAAAGACGTATTTAATTGAGAAACTCGCATTAGTAGTTCACATATATCTAAACATAAAATATGAAGTTTCTTAGGTGGCATTTTGTGGAAGAGTTATTTCATAATTCATTTTTTCTGAAATTTTTAGATTTTTTAACTTATTTTGATGGTTATATTAATTGTCTTTTATTAACTCATAAATGTCCTAGATTTTTCGGTTTTCTATTCCGTTTTTATCCCGTCTATATATTATATCTCATTTAACATTTTTTCTTTTGTTTTACTGAATCCTCCATCATATTGCAAACTATACAATCGAATGTCTAATGAAGATAGAAAGATTTTTTCTTTTATTTTACCGAATTCTCCATCATATTGCAAACTACACAACCGAATGTCTCATCAAGATGGAAGCTACATTTTATGGTTTATTTTATGTTTTTATGTGAGCTATTTAATGTTATTGATGTGATGTGTTTTTTGTAGAATTTATATCGTGAAACCGTTATTCTTCCTCTATAAATCCATGTAAGAGTTGTTATATTTTATTTTATGATTTGTCTCGGTTATATATTGTTGATAAATGTTTTTATTCCATGTTATTATATTTGTTAAGTATTGTTATGTGTATTGTTCTGTGTGATATGTCGTATTTATGTGTCTCTAAATAGTTTTTTTTATTGTTCATACTGAATGTTATATAACCATAAACTTTTTCAGGTAACAAATAATACATAATATTTTATGATTTGTGTGAGTTGTTATTGATGAGTGTTTTTTTTCAAAATTTGTTCCTTATTATTATATTTTATTCATTATGATTTTTCATCCCTGATTTTTCGAAAGTTATTTATGTTGTATGTGTATTACTTTTTATGTACCTTTTTATTTTGAATAACTTTGTTTTACTAATATCGTTATAGTTATTCAAGTTTTATTTTTTGTTTCTTGACAACAGTTGTAATTATTATGTGTAAACCTCTTCATAATCTGTTAATAATTAAGTTGTAAAACAAACATTATTAGCTAAAATGGAAGACTAATTTTGTGTACACTCATCATAACAGTTAATATTCCACATATGATTGAAACTAACCATCTTCGTACAAATTTTAACTTTAATGTCAAATCAATATTTTGCAACAAAAAGACGTGTATGACATTCTATTTGTTACAAGAAACAATATCAATGAAAATATATAATTTACATCTAAACAACCCACTAAATTTATTGTCTTATACTACATCTAATTAGTTGTCATTTATCAAATTGCATTTTATCTTAACTTAATACGGATTTTCTAACAATAATTTTTTGTCGCCGTCCAACACGAATATATAAATGAAGGCTATAAGGTATTAACATGACATAATGGAAACTTATTATCCTCAAATCAATATTGTAATTAAGCTTGGATTATCCCACGTTGATAAGAAAAAGAAATATTAGAAAATGTAGTTGTGTGTATGAAAGGAGAACGATAGCTTGAAAATCAGTATCAGATTCTTCACAAATAATCACAAATATTAATTTATTTAATAACTACCATTTTTCTTATACAACTGCAATTATAATAAAAAAAATGGAAAGAACTATTTATTAAAGTTCTTAACACACTAATAGTTGCCATGTTATTTTTCGGTTAAGAAATTACCTTTGGTAAAACAACATTTCTTACATAGTACTTTTATGTATGGAGAATAAGCTGAAGAATCACTATTATGCACGTGCTAATTTGGTTAGAGTTTAGAGTTATACTTGCGATGAGTAGACACACCTATCATGTTTGACTCAACTTTACATATTGAGTTTTATCTAAAATACTCGTCTTTTTCATGTTTTCTGAAACGAATCACAATATTTATTGCTACTTTTTTTTCGTGTTTAACATCCACGTTATACTTCATACAATGCTCTCACATATAATGTCATAGACTCTAAAATCGGATAAAATATACAACTGAAAGAATTATAATTTCACACCATAACCAACTTATATATGTAATTTTGATCATAAGATTTCGTTACCGCGCAACGTGCGATGTCACACCTAGTTGTTTTGGAAATTGTGATTAGTTCTTTTAGAGAGGGAATTCACTAGACCTTATGGTCTAACCCTCGTTTTTACAAACTTAAAACCAGTTTCAGGTAAGAATGTGGTTGGGAGCTACTCTAAGGACAAGGATAAGTTGTGAAGTTTCTAGTTGAATTGAGGACTAGAGAGGATCCTTATATTTTTTATAATATCTCAACTGTAGATGAGTTAAACCGCTGCGAATCTAGAGATTTAATTGATAGCCGTCAGTAATCCGTCGCAAATCACTGAGAATGACCCATGGCCGTCGGTGATTTGTGACGGATCTCCGATGGTTCACATGGAATAAAAAATAAATAATAAAATCAATATATTTCCGACGGATATGTATTTAAAAAACTCAAAAATAAAATAATATTGTTTTGTCGGTGATCCGTCAGAAATATTTCACCGACGGATTTGATGTTCGCCGCAAAATGTCAACACCCGTCGCATAATGGTTGGTGATCCCTCGGTAACTTCCGATGGCTTAAATCTGTCGACGATATTTCTTCGGAAATAACAGTTTCCTTGTAGTGTTTTGGGACCGTTTTAACAATATTCTATGTTATTGTTATTTTGGATTGTTAGACAAATGTATAAATAAACTTAACATTGATGAAGAAAAAAAATTAATTTAACTATTTAATGAAGTCAAAATATGTTTTCCATTGATACAAATCTTCTATTTGATCTCCCATCTTCTGAAATCTAAGCTTTTGGAAACATGCATTATGGTTGTCAAAATAACTTTGCACATCATTTATTGGGAAAGCTTTTAAAATACCAGAAGTGTTCTTGTTCAATCCAGCACAATATGTTTTTTTTACAAAAAAAGAGGTTGATATCGGCAACCCCAACCGGCCTACAATTGGCTGCCTATTCATAATATGGGAGGCATATCTGACTCACTCAGCGATTGTGGCTATGTTTTTAATTTATCTTTCATAATTTTATTTTTATAAATTTGCATAGTTTTAAAATGCAAAAAGTATTATGTTTGCTTATCAGTTTTATAAACTATTTGGTTGTATTACTATTAGTAGCGCTCATAGTTTACCTTATATTTATATGCTTAATTATAAGTTAGTTATGAATTAGCTTATAAAGTCTAAAATTATATATAAGTTACAATAATATAGTAAAAACGTTTTATGAATAAACTTGTAAGTAAATAAATATACTTGTAAGTTATTACCACAAACTCTTGTATAGTTCAACAGATAGTCGGACATGGGTTCAAATCCCGCTCGAGGGAAAAACTAGCTAAACTAAGCTGATACCAATATAAGATTGATCATACCATATATTATATTATATTATATTAAACGTCTTACAAATTAAAACAATTAAAATATTTCAATATACCAAAGTAACATATGAAATTTGATTACGTAAAGTCATTTTTTAAAAGCCAAAACAATGCCAAATCGACTAAAATATTATAATTAGGGTAAAGGCTAAAAGATATATAATTGAGTAAATGCTAGAACATATATAATTTAGGCCCGGATGCGTTTCATATGTCATATAGAACGTACATCCTCCGACACGGACCCTTTAACACCCTTAATTTTCCTTTTGATATTCCTTGAATTGTAAACCCCAACCTAACATTGGGGTAGTGTTCTCTGTTCTAAGCTTTCAAGCTATTGTATGCAATGATTTTGTTCTCTCTTTTAGAAGAAAACTTGTGGTGAAACCAATTAAGAAATATCTCAGTATGAACGGAACCAAAGTTGGGTGAATTAGGAACAATTATTTCGACTCGTGTCTGTTTGAAGTGGACAACCAAACTTCCCCGAAGTTGCACTTACCATTTTAATCTTCGGTGCTGTTTGTTTTTTAAGAGGTCTGAAGTCTGAAATCTTATTTCACTTCTGTTTTATAAGAAGTGATGCTGAAGTCTGAAATCTGAATCATAAGACTGTTTGTTTTTTAAATTGAAACGTCTGAATCTGAATCTGAATCATAAGACTGTTTGTTTTTTGTAAATTGAAACGTCTGAATCTGAATCAGAATCATTGTTTGTTTTTGTAAATTGTAACGTCTGAATCTGAATCATAATCATAACAATGTTTGTTTTGTAGCTGATAAATATTTAAATATGTATAATTATCTATTTTATGCCTCAAAATGCTATACCGTTGAATTTATAAAAACATCAATTCATTATAATTAAACTATACTACCATATATTTCTTGCACATTCAAAAATTCAACTGAAATACGTCCATTCATTCAAACACAATAGAAAACATTAACAAGTAAAATCAATGTTAATTTTATACCAACTGTGTCGCAATTTCTTCTCTTAAACTAGCCATATATGTTTGGTCAGCAGTACTCCCATGCGATTGAACCTCTTCAACTTCATCTTCACCATCGTCCCCTTGCTCATTGGGTACATGCTCGTCCATCACTAATTAGCACACAATCACTAATTAGCACACAAGAAAGAACACATTTATAAAGATTACAAGAAAGAACATAATAGAATTTGTAAGGTCATTCTAACAATTTATGGTGTTGCTTGGTTTCTAAAGTAATAATTTTGGTCCCTGTATTTCATATGAGTTGAGTTCTTATTTGGTACCATTTGTTAGTTTTTGCTTTATTTACTTTCCAGTTTCCTTGATGCCATTTAGCAGCAGCTAAGAGAATCTCTAAGAAAAGAACCCACTACTCTAATCTATAAAGGAAATTAATCCACCAAGATTAGGGATGAAGGAAGCACTTCCAATATCAAAGATCTCTTAAAGGAAAAGAAGATTTCAGCAAATAGAGAACCCTATTCATTTCATTTTTATACTCAATTACTCATAATCAACTAACTAGTACAGATTTACAGAAGTAAAACTCCCATACATAGGAGAGCAGGTAAAAACCCTTGACAAAATAAAGCAAATGATGCCAAAAAGGGGATTTGTCTGCATAATACAAAAGGTGGCAACCAATAAAAGAAAGAGAAAGACAATTACAACATCATGGACCATTACATATTTACAGTCATATAAAACCAAACCAAACCAAACAAACCCGGTATATCCTATTACTTCTGTCTCAAGAGACAAGAGTGTTACAGGTATATGCAATTTGTATTACAATTTTCACCTTTGCTTGAGGATCAGAGGGCTAAATTCATGCAGCAAATGTGCAATCACAAAGTGTGATACAATGAAATCATAAACCAGAAAGAAAAAGATTTCGATACCAAAAATATATATTATGATGTGATGCACCCACTCAATGACCCCTCCTAAATAGTCTAGGTCTAACTAATGACAATTAAGTAACATAACCAGAAAGAAAAAGGTACTGATAACAAAAGCATATATGACAATTATGCACCCACTTGATCCTTCCTAAATCTTCTAATTAATAATGATTAAGTTACATGACCGGAAGGTAGACTGTAGCAACTGATTCTAAAACACGAGTCCCCTAATTGTTTTTAAGTTTCCATAAGATTTATGCTCACAGCAACACTTGGAAGATACATGCTATTTACTTCCAACTTATTCCTTGTCTACCATTGAAGGGTTTTTTCATATTTTGAATCTGAAGTTTGGAAAAATAAAATCTGTGATTGCATTACCACAAATATAAGAACTAGGATATCCAAACAGGTGTGATTAGCATTACTACAAATATAATAACATTTCAAATATATGAACCAAATCCATGGCTTTCCAAGCTCGAGGTTCTTTGCCAATAAAATTTGATTGTGACTATGCCTATGTACGTTTTTCTCATTGAATTACATATCCGTTTTAAATCTTGGGTACTCTTTATCTAACCACAAAGAAACGGTAATGTAGATTCTTGGACATATTTGTTACCATATTTTGCTTACCGAGTAAAATTTTAGTACCTTAGGGATTCAATAACAGGCAAGGGCAATAACAGGCAAACAAAACAGTGCTTGTTCATGTATCGATTTACGCTTTCTTCAGACTTCAGGTATCAATTCTCTATATATAGTTCTCTTCTTTTCTTCTTTTCGATTCACGATTAGGGTTTCGATTTTGTTCATGTATCGATTCACGCTCAGGGTTCGAAGTTGTTCAGTTTTCACTCCTTTCTGATTCCTATAGGCATAAATGGTTGAGTTTCCAACTAGATACAAGAAAATGATAGTTTATTTCCATTTGTTATTTTCAATTTATGGGGGTTGGTGGTGCCGCCGCTTTATATTTGATGTATGGGCACATTTTTTTGAACTCAAATCCAACTCAAATTTGAACCCAATTCTCTGAATTTATCCAGGTATGGACACCAATAAACCCAATATTTGAAAACTTGATAGTTTTTTCTGCAATTTATGTTCGTATTCTTATTGAAATTGATGATACCAATAAACCCAATATTTGAAACAGAAAACAGCTTTGATTATTATGGGGTTTCAACATATCAGATCTTTTCAGCAAATGATTTATCAGAAAGAGAACCCTGCGAAGAAGACGTACCTGTGGAGATAATGAAAACCTGTGGAGACGATGAAGAATCGCTGAGACGAGGAACTGTGTGGAGACGAAGAACTGTGGATGGAAGCGATGGAGGTTGAGGAGGGTGATGGCGATGGAGGCTGAGGAGGGTGATGGCGAGGCTGAGGATTGTGATGGCGATGGAGGCGGATGGTTTTAGGGCACAAGAGCTTTTAAGAGAATCAGTTGCCTCTTGTGAAATAAGAGAAGTAAAGAGGTTTCCAGATCTTATTTAAAGAGGTTTCCAGATCTTATTTTAAAAAAAAAACAAACAGCCTTTTCATCTCTTTCTCTGACCGAATGAGACTTAAGACTTTTTAAGAACTTTTTTTAAAAAACAAACACCCCCTTCATCTCTCCTCTTATAGATTAAGATGTCGTTTACTAAACACTTATCCGATAAATGTTTATCGGGTTATTTACCTTAGGATGAACATGACAAGGTGTTAGGAGTAATCAATCATATAATTGATTTTGTGTATAAACAACAAAGAAGTATGTAGAAATTTTATAAAATTTGTATTAAACAAATCTTTTACAATCGAATTGATATATCGAATACAACAAATAAACGTAAACCTTACATGAATTTCGTAGATCGTTCTTGAAATCGAACCGATTGAGGCATGTACGGAAGCAGTGTCCTAAGACAAAAATTTGCCGGTGGTATGGGTGTTTGTCCCGAGGATACAACAATCGAATTCAAGTATCAAACTTGAATCTAGCGAATTAAAAGATGTTTGAAGATGGAGAATAGATGAAAGAAACCCAGAAATATGCACCACACAAGTTCCTCAATCGTTGAATCTCGACCCCAAGAGCCCAAATGCCCAATCTTTGACATTTAATATATATTTATGTCAAAGAGAGCCCACCAAGAACACCACATTCCAAGCCCAAGCAATTAAATGATTCATTTAATGCTCTATGGTTGGAGTTTATTAAGTGTTCTAAATATTGTCTTGACTCCTATGTGGGACAAGGTTTCTCAAATCTATACTAAGTTCCAACACAAGGGTCGAGAATCTTACCCGGTAGAGCGATGATAAGAATGGAGAGTCTTACTCGGTAAGTGAGGGTTCATTTACCAGGTAAATTGTTGCATACGATACCGTTTTGATAGACTACAATCTTACACGGTAAACTAAGTTACAGTCCCGTTGACTCTTATCGGTTAAACGCTTACCGGGTAAGCGTTCGGATAAATGACCCCTAAGATTAGTTTTTTATTTTCTATTTTTTCTTAATGTTTCTCTTTTAGTTTTGTTCTTCACGTTGTAAAAGAAAAGAAAAAAATAGGGTTCCAATTTAAAGTTTTTGTAACTTGCACCTTCATCTTGAAGATGAAATATTGAACAAATGAAGGTGATGAAAAGGAGGAGGAACATATGGTAAAAATGAAAAATATCATCCATTTTAAAATATAGTAAACAACAACAACAAGAGGATGTGGAAGGAAAGATAAAACCAACAACGAGAAATAGAAGTGTGTAACTAAGCAACAAGATGACAATATATCAAAAAAATTTATCTATCAAAAGCAGATAAAAAAGCGAACATAACCTAAAAAGTGGATAATTATTTTGATACATGAGGTAGAGATTTTAAGCAAATTGAGTAAGATATTCATCGATCGTGGTGTACTTCACCTCCGGATAAAGCGCACTAGGCTCCACACCAAACGAAGGTTCAATCTCAAAGTTTGTCGCATCCCCGTTTATCAAAACAGAATGCATTATAGACAATACAATGCTTAATCCAAATGGAGCCTCTACAGAAACAAGCAACTTATTAATTTGCAGCATAACTAAACCACTATAGTTAATTATATATTGGTGTTTTGGACTTAAATGTTTTAAAAGTATTACTCTTGTGGAACTCACCTTGGATCTTTTTGATAAGTTGATCCTCAAAAACGTATGTTTTCTTGAGGGTCTTCCCGATTTTGCTTTCCCAAATGGAAACAATTTCATTAAAGGACACTACATTGGCTGGGGGTCTAAAAATCAGTGTCTTGTTCAAGGTACGTGGATCATCGACTGCTTTGATGGTATACAAAGCTATATCCTCTTCTTTGACAAAAACAGCTGGATAGAAAAAATAACATAAAAATTAAAGAAGTTGTTCCTTTTGCAATTAATCATATTGTGCTTTTATGCATTTAAGAGTGTACCTTTCTTGTTTCCATCCCCAAGGATGGTGATTTTTTCTCGAGGGGCAATGTAAGTGTCCATTTGGCCCACGGTAGGTAAAAAGTAGCCGGCAAAACCATTGCACGCAACAAAAGTGTGTGGGATTCCTGCGGCTTCGGTAGCTCTACGAATGTCTGCCTTTCCCTTGAAAACACTTTTGGCCGGCTCAATGGCATTGACATGATCAACATCGGTTCCAAATTCCGAAGGTAGAAATCTCTATAACATGTATAAAATATATAGTTTTATAATAAATAAATTGTATATTGATTCTATAAGGGTCTTTTTTTTAAAAGCTTTATAATTTGTGAAATTCATGAGATTCAATATACATTACAAAAAAATTAGTTTAAAAATAAAATGTCCCTTCTCTCTCTCTCCTATCCTCTCCTCTATCCCTTCTTTCACCTTTTTTTCTCTCTCACCTCTCCATAAAATAAATTGTATATTTATTAATAGTAGATATATATTTCTTTGACTCGACAAATACAAAATTTTATTATAAATTAATAAATGATAAATTACTGTAAACTTAAATTTTAAAAAAATAATAGTAAGATAAGATTGATATTAAAATTTAACCAAATTTAATTTTCATTACATGCTTATTATTATCAAGTTTGATTATATGTATAGATATTTAACTATATATATAAACGAACACCATCTAGAATATTTAAATCTACATATAAGCGAACATCAACTAAAATATTTAAAATCTTAATTTATTCTTTTGATACTTATCCATGTTTTTTTAATGTCAATAATAAATATTTCTTTTAAGAGAGAGTTGATGAAAGTTACCTTCACATTTCCAGCTTCTTTAATGGCTGCAATGAGTTTGACTTGGTCAGCTATGGACGCCCCACCAACTGTTGATATAACAACATCAACGTGCTTTATCGCTTTCACCAAACTTTCATGATCATAAATATCTCCCTGAAAATGGTTTATAAATTACGTTCAATTTGCACCAAAGGGTATTTAGCCTAGCTGTATGTGAGCCTCTCTCCTTCTAAGAGGTCAGGGATTCAAACCTCACCAAAAGTGAGATGGGTGTGTGAGTTTATTTGTTGCATATGCTGTATATAAATATTATATACTTAAAAAAATGTGTCAGTTTGTTTTAAAAAGCTACAAATATCTTATCGTTAAAATCTATTTCTGGATGAGATAAGGTTAGAGATGCATATAGCTTTTTCTTGGCTTGATCCGCTTTTGAGTGTGAATATAGGTTCAATCTTGCTTTCTTCTAGTCGGGCTTTTTTTGGTTTTTGAAAGAAAAAAAACTTCGGTTTATTTGGCTCTTATTTTGACGTCGGACTGCGCTTCGGGCTTGCAAGGCCCGGCTTTTCGGATCGGCACCAGACTCTTTGTGCATCTTTGGTTTAAGAATCTTGAACTTTCTAAAATATCACAAGCCAAGAACTTACATTAACTAGTGTGGCACCGAGACTTTTGAAATTCTCAAGGAGCTTGGCTTTCTCAGGATGTTTGGTGGTGCTTTCTCTGACCAAAACGAAAGTTGGGTGTCCCTCTTTTGCGCTTGCCTCCACTATGAACTTTCCGATGTATCCTGTACCTCCGATGATCAAGATCTTGCTTTTTTCACCCATCGAACCCCGCTTTTGACCAAAATTTTGAGAAATGAAGTTGATTTCAAGTGAGAGAAAGTGAACTTTGGGATTGGTTGATGTGAGAAAAGATTGGGGAATGGTGGAATATATAGATTTTTATGTGATTATTAAATTAAAATAAATAAAATATAAAGGAATTTGGTCTTAAAGAAATGGCCATTATTTAAGCCTTTAAGGTTGTTAAATGGGAACACAGAATGGTAAAGTTGACTTCATTATGATGGAAGAAGAACAAGTCAATTAATAGTAATAAATGCAACGTCTTATTTTATATAGATAAATATTTGAAGGGAATTTAATTAAAATACCTAAAGTTTGACTTTGACTTGCCAAAATACCTATTTCTCTCTCGAATTTGTCAAAATACCCATAAATCCCGCGATGGATCCCGCGATAGCGGGATAGGGCACACCTGTCCCGCTATTTTGGCCAAAAGGTCCCGCGGCACCCCCCAACTATGCCCACGGTGACAATTTTCGTCCCTCCCCGCGACTGACCCCGCGATGGGTCCCGCGACCAGACAAAAAATTACAATTTTGGTCCTTTTTGCACGAATTTTTGCATGCTTTTACTGTTTTTTTCCACAATTATTGTACTTGGAAGACCAAATTGTGGTTGAAATTCACTGGCATGTTTCATCAATGTTGAATCATTGTACTTGAAAGACCAATTTGTGGTTGCAATTCATCTTCATCAATGAGATTTCATCTATAAATATCAGCAGAATGCAATCCATAACTCACACCCATTCCATCCTTCTTTCTTGCTTTCTTGCTTTCTTCAGTATTTTGTTTTTGAGATACCACTGAAAAATGAGTTCATTTGTTGTAAAAGCTAGGCTATATTTCTGTTACGATGGTGAATGGGTGGAAGAAAACAATGAGTGGAATTTTGCTTATAAATCTAAGCATGGTGTAAAATTGCCAGTAAACTTTTCTTATCAGAAGTTTGTTGCATACGCCATGCAAAAATGTGAAATCGACCCTTCGGCTGTTTGCAAGTTAGTTGATAAGTGCTCAATTTTGAGTACTTAAGCACTTATTTCTTTAGATTAGTTAGGACTTTTTCATTCTAAAATCCCAACTTTGAGTCCTTTTTATCTTGTTTTACTTTCTTGGAGCTAGGAATCATGGTTAGCTTGTTTTGCTTTGTTGGTAGGCTAATATAAGCATTTTTTAGAAAATCAGCCAAAACAGGGTATTGCTGCAGCATTGGAACAGCAGGGATCTGATGATCAAGGGGCTGAAGGAGGCGACTTAATGAGCTGGAAATTGTTATTTTGTGATTAAATCTGATATTTTGTAACCCCTGAAAACACTCTTTAGATTGTAATGATAGTTTAAGTAAGTATTTAGTTGGTTGTTGTACTTCTAGTTGAATAGTTGTACTATTTAGTTAGGCTAAGTTGTACTTATTTACCTAAGATGCCACTCCCCTTTGTTATAAATAGAGGGGACATCTTACCTTTTGGATAACCCACTTAGACTTAATCTGAAATCAGCTCCAAACTTCTGTAGTTTATTTTCCAGAAATCATCTTCATGTTCTTCATGTTCTTCATCTTCTTCAAATCTTCAAGTGTTCTTCCTTTAAATTTTCTTTGTTCCCAGATACACGTATGCAGTGCTGCAGCACTGGGCAGTATCCCACTGCACATGTTAGTCTCTTTAATGTTCTTGCATCTTATTTCTTATGTTTAATGTTCTTACTTTTCAGTATATATTCTTGTTAGTCATAGATTTACATTCCATTAGTACTCTTGTCATTTATTGCTTATTACTTACATTCTTGTCTTTACATTTTTAGCCTTTTACTTTAGTTAGTTTTCATTTCCAAGTATTTTACACTTCCAATCATCATGTTTACTTTCCTAGTATTTTGCATTTATTTTGTTTCATTTAGTGTAATGAGTAGCTAATCTTGTAGCTTGGGTGTGAGACAAGGGGTGTTATGATGACCAAAAGAAAGTAGGCATTTTTGTGGCAAAAATGATGTCTTATTATTCCAACCCAAGTTCTTTCAAGATAACAAAATCCTTTGACAAATTGATCACTTTGATAGTGTTAAAGTGTCATGGACCTAGAGATAGGCCATTGAATAGCACGTCAATTTGGATGACTTAAGGGGTTATATCGAGAGAGTAACTTGCAATGAGAATTGTTACTTTTGTTTTCTAAAATGATTCATTCTTGATAAGTTATCATTTTCTCAAGGGATTAAAATGGAATAGACTTAGAGATAAGCTATTTAGGAGTAAAACAACTTGGGAGGTATGGGGGTTATATCGAGAGAGTGACTTTTAACAAAGAGAATTTGTTTTGCCATGTACTTTGAGAACGCCATTTCCATCGTTCCATTATCTTGGGTTCTGCTCAGAGATGAGATTGCTCTAGCTACTGGAATCATGGGATGGTGAGAGTCCGAGAGTAACGTGTCTCAAAGTAGATAATAAAACTAGTTTTTGTCACTGCTATGCTGCAGCATCACTACAGATTCATGCTGTAGCATTGTTGCAGCATTGGTCTGCTGGAATTTGGTTTATCATAACATCACAAGTCTTACACCCCTGCTTCTCTTTTAATCTTGTTAATTAGAAACTGTGTTAATCATCAACCAATCAACCAAAAGATTTTCTTCCAAATCATCTTCAGAAATCATTTCTTTCATCATACTTTAATAGACATTTTAACTCCAATCTCTGTGGGACGATAATCGGTATTTTACCACTTTATTACTTGATAAGACGACATAGTTCTAAATAAGTATACTTGCTTATTGGTTCTATTAGCACACGTCTGTTGGTGTATTCAAATCACACATCATTAGTGTTCAAGAATGATGATGGGTCATTTGTGGAGTTATGCAACGATGGGGATATCTCTGGTTTTATGCACTTTGCAGCCGAATCAGAAAGACCTCCATTACTTTATGTGTATGCCGAATCCTCGGTGTGAAACGAAGACGATGACGAAAGTGACGACGACGGTGACGACGAAGGTGATGACGACGCTGATGACGAAGACCTCCAAATGGAGCAACCTGATTCTCAATTTCAGCCTTCCTACGGCCCAACAGTTCATTTGGATCATGCATATGGTCTTAACGACTGTATTCCTGATTATGTTCCGGAGACGCAACAACAACATCCACAAGAAGGACGTTGTGCTCGAGTTGCTGATGACGCAACCTATGTTTTCAAAACGGGTAATGCTGATATAGACAGATCAAATACCGATAGTGATGATCACGAATAATATACCCCTAGTAATAAATCATTTAGTCAGTTAAATGACTATTTTGATATGCCCCCTATTCTTCCAAACCAGAATACCCATACACAAACCTACGAACCTGCACCTTATAATCGCAGTTTAAGGTTAGAAGTAGATCAGATATTTGATTCGAAGGATCAATTGGCAAGTCAGGTCGGACTTAAGTTCATGGAAGAGGGTTTCAAAAGTGTCACGCCGAGATCCGACAAAGGCAGATACGTAGTTGAATGTGCGAGAGAAAACTGTAATTGGAGGATATACGCGAGGCCCGTGGGAGAGAAAGGAGGGGCGTTACTTATTAGAAAGTTGGACGACGTACACACTTGTACGAGGACGCAACTGAATCTCAACCACAAACAAGCCACCAAAAGGACTTTGGGTGCAATACTGAAAGGCAAAACCAAGGACAAACGTATTACCACCTACAAGGATGTCTACCGGAAGGCATGCAGAGCATATACTCATCGGGAGTTTGATCGGTACATGAATCTTCTACGAGTTAGTGCCAAGGATGCAGCCAAAGTTATGGACGATGTTAGACCGGAGAGGTAGTCCGCGACCCATTTTCCTGCACAACGGTATGACATTCTGACCTCCAATAGTGCAGAGTCGGTGAATGCACTCTCCCATTTTGCGCGTAGATGTCCGATTGTTACTCTTATGGACTACTTTCGGAGCTTTCAATAAGAGTGGTACCAACTTCGACGCCGAAAAGGAGCTGAGCTGCAAAATAGACTCACACCAGCGGCGGAGGAGATAGTTCTCTTCAGGGCGCGTCACACGTCGACATGGAGGGTAAGCGAAATCGGGTATGGGAGGTACGAGGTTCGGGATAACCATCTTCACGCGACTGTCCATATGACCGACCATGTTTGTTCGTGTTTCTAATGGCAAAAATCTGGGTTACCGTGCGGCCATGCCATCGATGCGGCAAGATATATGGGTCGTAGAGATTGCAGCGACTTGGCTGTAAGTTTCTTCACGTCCGAAACTTACCGGAGAACATACGCAGAGGTAATAAATCCAGTTGGACCCCTGAAGCATGGGTGTATCCACCCGACCCCCTTCCGCCATGCTATCCGCCGTTAAACGATAAGAACAGAGCCGGGAGACCGAGAAAGAACGACCGACGTCCATCACGTGGTGAAGGTTCGATATAGCGAAAATGTACTCGGTGCCAATGCGTAGGACATACTCGTGGAGAGTGTCCAAATCCCGCCCCTTCAACCGTGCCAAGGAGTTGACGTTCAGTCAGCCAAGTAAGTAACACGCAGGGCCCATCGGAGCTTGAGCCACATGAAACTATATCATATGATACCGTTGATCTGAACGTTGATTTCCCTTGATTGGGACGATAAATATTGTATGTTTAGTGCGCTTGTTTTGATATATAACATGATTTTATCTACTTTATCGGTCCGTTGTAATTTATCAAACATAACTTATGTACGTTGATCTAAACATTGATTTCCCTTGATTGTG
This sequence comes from Saussurea involucrata, assembly GCA_033807775.1. Classification (NCBI taxonomy): domain Eukaryota; kingdom Viridiplantae; phylum Streptophyta; class Magnoliopsida; order Asterales; family Asteraceae; genus Saussurea; species Saussurea involucrata. The sequence continues at coordinate 64,950,756 of CM066316.1, forward strand.
ACCAGTTATCTTTTGAAAGGTACTTGAAACAGAACATGGGATGATGATCATACTGGTAGTAGTCTAAATGGAGATAATAGTAATGGTAGTAGTCTAAATGGAGAGAATAGTAATGGTTATATAGAACTATATCATATGATAGCGTTGACAGGGACCTAAGTTGTGTTAGAGCAAAGACAGGGACCTAAGTTGTGTTAGAGCAAAGACAGGGACCTAAGTGCAGTAAAAGCATCCACATTTGCCTATAAATAACCCACGCTAGATTAGTCGTAAAACACATATACGAGAACATATTATTCGTTAACGTATTCTTACATGGCATCCCCAAACCTTCATGTTTGGTGCTTTAGGCGTTTATCTGAATCGCTTTCAGACACTGGCAAAGAGTTATATGGTTAGTGTGCATGTTTCATTGAGTTTTGCTTGTTACTACCGTTGTTCTACGAACTAACTATATTAATTAATGTTCATCAACAGATGCATATCCACAGTTGTTCACCATGAAAGTCCACCATGGTGGGTACTTCACGGAACCACCCAAAAGACATTATTTTCGTGGTCTAGAAATTTATGTTGACATGTTAGACGTGGAGGATCTTTCTATGCAACTGCTTGAACAGATCATGAAAGAGCTGGACTATAAAGAACCAAAATATAATAGGTTGTATTTTAAGAGGCCGAATGCAGACTTCTTGACTGGACTGGTAGAATTGAGTACCGACGAAGATGTAGCCAACATACGCCAGTATGTTGACGGCCATACTGTGATTGAAGTGTACATCGAGAAAGTGGAGCTTAACACTTTGAGACTCATCTCGCCAGAGCATGTAAGAAGTCGACCCGGATTGTCAAAAACCAAACCATCGTCTAGCCGTAGCCTCAAATTTAGATAATTTTGTATTGTATTGATTAGTATGTGTTTGTTATGAAATAATCTTGTGTAACATCTATGAGTTGTATTTTTAATATGAACCACTTTTCAGACAAATTTCAGACTACTTAAACACTACTTTTCAGACAAATTAAAGACCTTTATTCATGACCAAACAACAACATACAAACAGGAAAGGAGCGAACAACAATGTCGAACTGGAAAAGTACAAAACAACAACACATAAACAACAAAGTACTAAAGCAACACCCGTACCACCACCTACTGAAAAATTTCTTTAGTTTGATCAATCCAACTTTGCTTGTCGCTTACCTTTGCTTGAAGAATTGCGAAGTCTTGCAAAATGTGGTGAATTTCTTCTTTTTCTCGACGAATACGAGTCTCCCTATCTTTTATATCCCCTTTCATCCTTTTGATCTCCTTTTCTTCCACTTCGATCCTTATCAAGTGGACTTCCTTCCTGGCCATCATCTGTTTCCACTCTTCTGTCAGTTGGTCTATCTCCTTTTCCCTTTCTGCTATCGTGATTTGGAGTTTAGTTGCCATTCTTTCAGGTGTAGACGATGGGTTAGATGACGATGTCATTTGTTTACTGAAGAAAGAAAGCAAGTCAAAGAAAGCAAGAAAGAAGGATGGAATGAGTGTGAATTATGGATTGCATATTACTGATATTTATGGATGAAATCTCAAACATGCCAGTGAATTTCAACCACAAATTGGTCTTCAAAGTACAATGATTGTGTAAAAAAAAACAGTAAAAGCAAGCAAAGATTCGTGCAAAAGGACCAAAATTGCATTTTTTGTCTGGTCGCGGGGTCAGTCGCGGAGAGGGACCAAAATTGTCACCGCGGGCATAGTTGGGGGGTGCCGCGGGACGTTTTGGCCAAAATAGCGGGACACGTGTGCCCTATCCCGCGATCGCAGGATCCATTGCGGGATTTTTGGGTATTTTGGCAAATTCGGCAAGAAAATAGGTATTTTGGTAAGTCAAAGTCAAACTTTGGGTATTTTAATTAAATTCCCATATTTAAAGACTTCTATAAAAATGATAAAATAGTTGAATATTACAACTCAAAATCAACGATACTAATATTTTATAATATTAGGTTTTTTATTTACAGCTTAATAAGTTTAATGATTTGAAAGGCTTAATCGTTAGCTATATAGAAGTGTTTGTTTATGGCTTAATCTTTTAAGTCATTAAGGGGGTGTTTGGGATTGCTTATTTAAAGCAACTTATGCTTATTTTTAAAAGTGTTTATCAACTTACGTCGTGATAAAAAGGAGTTGGTGGTAAAAATGTAATTTGGACAAATAAGTTATAAGCAGTTTCAAATAAGAGGGTGTTTGGATTGCTTATTTAAAACAACTTATACTTATTTTTAAAAGTGTTTATCAACTTATGTGATGATAAAAAGTAGTTTTATAGAAAGGGATAATAAAGTAAATAAGTAAATAAACAATTTTATAGAAAGGGACAATAAGCAAATAAGTCAAAAAAATAAGCAATCCCAAACACCCCCTAAGTCAAAATGGATATATAGAATAAATCAACGTCCCTCACGTGTCCCTATTAAGCCATCTTAAATAAACTAATGTCAAAAATTCATCAGATTCAAACCTCTCTTTTTACTTCCTTGAAACTCATCGGTCTCTCGTTCCTTAATTAAACATGTTTATCCAAACAAGCAACTTATGAAGGAGTCAAAGTGTAGAACCTATTCTCAAGGAGAAGCCCTGATTTTAGTTGATTTTGTTTTATGCTTTGAATAAGCTCTTGCTGAGTTGTAGCTAGTTTGTTGCTTATTTTTAGGACTTTTCTGTTTGCTTTGTAAGCTATTTAATAGCATCGTTTCCTATTGAATAAACACAGTTTTTGGAAGCCACTTTTCATCTGCAATTACATTTCGTATTTACAAAGTGGTATCAGAGCCAGAGACTGGCCTGTTTTCAGCAACTGAGCAGCAGCTTAGTCAAGAAGGAAGAATACAACACAGCAGCAAGAATGAGTGACAAGATTTCTGCTAAGATCCCTCTCTTTGACGGTCAGCACTACAGTCACTGGAGTGAACTAATGGAGAATTTTCTCCAAGCAAAGGGAATATGGAACTTGATCGAGGATGGTGTTCAAGAGCCTGCACCAGGGACCGAACTGACTGCGCAACAGCAGGAGCAACTAGACAACGCCAGAACCAAGGACCACAAAGTGAAGCACTACCTCTTCAGGGCCATTGATCGTACCATTTTTGAGCAAATTTTGGACAGACGCACGTCTAAAATTGTGTGGGATTCGCTGAAAAGCAAGTTCGGAGGTAACAAGCAAGTAAAAAAGTCTTTACTTAACTCACTGAGGAGAGAGTTTGAAGTGTTGGAGATGAAGGAATCGGAGAGCATCACAGCGTATTTTGATCGAGTTATGGCTGTAGCAAATAAGATGCGTAGCAATGGAGAAATGATGTTGGACTCTAAGATAGTAGAGAAAGTGCTCCGAACCTTAACCGAGAGGTTCACCTACGTTGTCATCTCAATTGAAGAATCAAAAGATACAGGAAATATGACGGTTGATGAACTTCAGAGCTCGCTTGTGGTGCATGAGCAGAAGTTTAAACGCACCAGGAATGAAGGAGACCATGCTCTGAAGATGGAAAGTTCCAGAGGCAGGGGACGGTCATCATTTCAAGGAAGAGGCAGGGGTAGAGGAAGACAATCACTCAATAGAGCCATGGTGGAATGCTACAAGTGTCACGGTCTAGGTCATTTCCAATACGAATGCCCAAAGTGGAATAAGGAGTCCAACTATGTACAACTAGATGAGGAGGAGGAGCTATTATTGATGGCGTTTGCAGAAGACAATTCAGCAACAAGAAGTGATGCCTGGTTTCTCGACTCAGGTTGCTCTAACCATATGTGTGGTGATAAAGCCATGTTCTCGAGCCTTGTTGAAGAAAAACTCCACTCGGTGAAATGTGGAAATAACTCTCAGAAGAAAGTAGCAGGAAAAGGCAACATCAAAGTCACTTTCAATAGAATCGCATACAACATTCAAGATGTCTACTACGTCCCAGAACTTCGAAACAACCTGCTTAGTGTCGGGCAATTGCAGGAGAAGGGGCTGGCTATTCTATTTAATGAAGGGGCTTGTAAAATTTATCATCCTAGATGGGGTTTGATTGCTCAAACTAACATCACCGCCAATCGAATGTTTGTTTTGATCAATAAAGGCAGGCGCACAGGTTTAGATGAAGAATGCTTTCTTACCTCAACAGAGCAGATGCATCTATGGCATCAACGGTTTGGACACTTGGGAGACAAAGGTTTGAAGACACTGCAAACCAAGGAGATGGTGAAAGGGCTTCCCCAACTAGGAGACACCGGCATTACATGTGCTGATTGTTTGAAGGGAAAACAAGTTCGAATGGCAATTCCCAAAAGGAGTGAATGGCGAGCTAGCAAAGTGTTGGAACTAGTACACTCTGACATTTGTGGACCGATCGAACCCGTCTCCAACAGCGGGAAAAGGTATTTTCTGTCCGTTATTGATGATTTTTCTCGCAGGAGTTGGGTTTATCTTCTCACAAAGAAGTCGGAAGCTTTTGATTGCTTCAAAAGTTTCAAGCGAATGGTAGAGAAAGAGTCTGAGCATGTTATTAAGTGTCTTCACACAGATCGAGGAGGGGAGTTCACTTCACATACCTTCCAGCAGTTTTGTAAAGATGAAGGTATCAAACGTCAATTAACCACGACCTACACTCCGCAGCAAAACGGAGTGGCCGAACGAAAAAACAGAACGATAATGAATATGGTGCGCTGCATGTTGTCAGCAAAGGGGATGCCTAAAACTTTCTGGCCTGAGGCTGTAGTGTGGACGTTTTACATCCTCAATCGATGTCCGACTCTCGCGGTTCAAAATAAAACACCATAAGAAGCTTGGAGTGGGGTCAAACCATCAGTACATCACCTTCGAATCTGGGGCTGTTTAGCTCACGTTCATGTTTCTGAACCCAAGAGGAGTAAGCTCGATGACAAGAGTTTTCCTTGCATTTTTCTGGGTGTAAGTACAGAATCAAAGGTGTAAAGGCTTTTTGATCCTCAAGAACACAGAATTGTAGTAAGCAAGGATGTGTATTTTGAAGAAGATAAAAGCTGGGATTGGAGTTCCAATTACAAAGAACAAATAGAGACTACTCTTACTTGGGAAGAAGACGATTTTAGCGGCCTTGAAAGTGAGAGAGAGCAACAACCTGATAAAGATTCACCTGGTGAACAATCCACCGGTGAGGAAGAAGGAGCTGTTGGACAATCCACCGGTGAGGAAGAAGAAGAAGTTGTAGAGACTGATGCAATGCCTACCAACGAAGTAGTTGAAGGGGGAGCTGCAACAATGAGTCAAGATGTACCAAGAATGAGAAGAAAGCCAACTTGGTTAGAAGATTATGTCAGTGGTGATGATTTTGAGGAAGCTTACATGATGGAAGGAGTCCTTGACGATCCGAGTTCTTTCGAAGAAGCGGTCAAAGAACCAAAATGGAGGGAAGCCATGGACGCAGAAATTCGAGCAATCGAACACAATCAGACCTGGGAGTTGTGTAAATTACCGACCGGTGCAAAGAAAATAGGGGTAAAATGGATTTACAAGACAAAAGAGGATGAGCATGGAGAAGTCGTCAAGTACAAAGCACGACTCGTGGCTAAAGGGTACACCCAACAAGAAGGCATAAACTACTCGGAAGTTTTTGCACCAGTGGCTCGACTCGATACGGTAAGAACCATTATTGCTTTGGCTGCACATCAGAATTGGAAACTGCTTCAACTTGACGTCAAATCTGCTTTCCTCCATGGAGAGCTTACCGAGACGGTTTACGTTGAACAACCAAGGGGATACGAGAAGAAAGGAGAAGAGGATAAAGTGTACCTGCTGCACAAAGCTTTGTACGGTCTAAAGCAAGCTCCAAGAGCATGGTTTAGCCGTATTGAAGCGTATTTTCTCACAAATGGTTTTCAAAGATGTGCAAGTGAGCAAACCCTCTTCACCAAGCGGAACGATGAAGGCCGAATCATCATAGTAAGCATTTATGTTGATGATTTACTATATACAGGTGATTGTTCGGATTTTCTGTGTGCCTTTAAGAAGTCCATGATGCGGGAGTTCGATATGACCGATATGAGAAGTATGAATTACTTTCTTGGCATAGAAGTAATTCAGAAAGAGTGTGGTATCTTCATCTGCCAGCGGAGATATGCACTCGAGATCCTTAAGAAGTTTGGAATGCATGAAAGTAAGATGGTGTCAACACCAATTGTACCAGGTTCAAAAATTAATAAAGACGTGAATGGAACTAAAGTGGATAGTACATTGTTCAAGCAGCTAGTGGGGAGCTGATAACTCTATTTTTAGAGTTATTATTTCCATTTATTTTCCACTTTATTTTGTCAATTTTAGCCATTTCACTTCTAAAAACCCCCATTCTTGGTATGATTTACGAAAACGAGCAAAAGGAGTGAACCATGGTCTTTAATAAATTATTTGGGGAAGTTTTGGGTGTTTTCTCGATTTTTCATCCACAGTGACGTATACAGTGCCCACTCCGGTTCCCCACTCTTCGAGCTGATCAAAAAGAAATCAAAAAGAAACTTTTAGTTGGGATCTAATTTTCTGGAGGAGGAAGGTTCATATGGCAGAGAAATGGCTGGAGAAGTACAAGGTAGTTCTCATTGAAGATAGCATCAAGTACACCTCTTTGTACTTGGAGATTGACTTGGAGAAGGGACCATTGGATAAAAGAATTGCACAAGGAGCTGAATTCTGCCACAACTCAGCAGTCTTTACCCATTGGAAGACCCACCTCTTTTGTGTAATACCCAACTCCTTCTCCTAGTATATAAAGGAGCACTTGGGTGCCATTAAATGCATGCTTGGTTTTCATTTCTTGAATACTTTTAGTCTCAAATTCTCTCAACTACCACATTAGCTTTAGTCTTTTATTTACTGCAGTAACTAGCTTTAATTTTCAGTAATTTACTTTCTTAGTTTAAATTGTAGTTCGTATTACACAGTGCAGGGACGACTTCTCGTTCCCCACTGTGAGCAGTTAATTCAAATCACTTTCAGTTTTATTATGTGCAAATCTTCATCTTTTGTTTTCTTTACTTCGGAAATGTTAGGCTAAACATCCTTTGGGATGTAGGAAGGAGAAGTACCTGGATTTTATCAAAAATGCTTGAGTAATCTTTATACTTAGAATATTTGTTGTTTTGGTCTTTCATTCTCAATATTTACCCAAGGATGCGAACAAGCTGATCACTTGCAAGGATCTAAAGTCTAGTTCTTAACTTAGAAATAAGTAGAGCGCAGTGACACGAGCTTGAATGATGCTAGGGGATTCGAAAGAATTCTTTTGACACTTACGAAAGTGAGGTCGGCACAGTGAGTTAATCTCTGCCCACTGGAGTAGTAGGCAAGCTAATTTGTGTATTAAAAACACTTAGAGTATTTGTCTCTACACATTCCATCGAGGCCTGAAAAGGTCCATTTAGAGATTACCATTGACAAAACAACAAGTACTAAGAGTATGGGATTTTTATCTAACGGTGTGAGTATTTTGTAACCGGGCTTTTCTAGCGAAAATGTCCACCACGAATACGAGGATCACTCTAAGGACCGAGTATTTGAGATAAAATTTAGGGAAAATCCAACCTACATTCCTCCTTTTTAGCATTTAGTAAATCGTTTCAAGTAGCTATTTTACCAAACCAAACCAAAGTATTATTTTCCTCTCTAGTTGAAACTTGTAAAAGGAGCTCATGAGAACCGTATTGTCTTGATTGTCCAGTCTCTATGGATTCGATTCTGGTATTTTACCAACTATTACTTGCTGTGACGATCATAGTGGACAGTGTACACTTGCACTTCCCACTGTGGACAGTTTGCAACCCACTGCGATTAAAACACACATTTCGCACGTAACAAGTTTTTGGCGCCATTGCCGGGGACTGGCGTGATTTTAAATCTCAAGACATTAGTTTTTGTTCGAGCCCGAGTCACTAGTTTTTCTAAGCTGTTCGTATTGTATGCCACGGCGACAACTCGAACATTTGGTTCCAATAGATCTCGAAATAGAAAAAACGTTGCGAAAAACACGAAGAAGCAAGAAAACAAATCGACAACCTCCTGTGATCCCCACTGTGAACATGGCTGCAGTACCGCCACCTATAGTGGAGACCACAATCACGATTGCCGATAACAAAGATCGAAAAATACGGGACTATGCTACTTCCGGAGTTGGTGATTTAAGCTCCGGAATTTTGAGACCCAATATTGTTGCAACGCATTTTGAACTCAAACCGGTGATGTTTCAAATGATCCAAGCCATGGGTCAATTTGGAGGATCGCCATCTGAGGATCCGCACTCGCACTTAAAATCTTTTTTAGAAATGACCGATTCCTTTCAATTGCAAGGTGTTAGTGATGAGGCATTAAGACTAAGGCTTTTCCCTTTTTCATTAAGGGACAAAGCAAAATCTTGGCTGAACGCACATGCACCTCACTCGATAACCACTTGGCAAGAACTTGCCGATAGATTTTTGCAAAAATACTTTCCTCCAACAAGGAATGTTAGATTTCGAAATGATATAATTTTATTTAGACAAGAGGAAGATGAGGCTGTTTCGGATGCATGGGAACGATTTAAAGATTTACTTCGAAAGTGCCCACATCATGGCATCCCACATTGCATCCAATTGGAGACCTTTTACAATGGTCTTTCCAATGCAGCCAAAATCATCTTAGATGCAACAGCCGGTGGAACATTTACGAGTATGACTTACAACGAAGGATATCAAATCTTAGAAAAAGTGTCCAACAACAATACCGAATGGTCAAATCCGAGAGCACCCATGTCTAAGACCAACACCATAGATTCCGAAGCACTCAAAACCATGAATGCACAATTAGTGGCCTTGACAAAAATCGTTTTAAATCAAAATCGAGGCCAAGTCAATTCCGCAACCCATCTCGCTGATAACTGCTCCCTTTGTGGAGAGGAGCATGTTTTCGACTATTGTCCAGCAAACCCCGAATCTGTTAATGTCATAGGGACCAACCAAAGGAACAACCCTTATTCGCAGACTTATAATCCAGGTTGGAGAAATCATCCGAATTTCTCTTGGTCCGGTAATCAAGGACTCCAACCCCAAGGACCGAGTCACATCCAGCAAAGACCATACAATCCCCCGGGATTTCAGCAACATCACAGTGGGCAATCCCCACATCACAGTGGGCAATCCCCACATCACAGTGGGCAGTCCCCACAACCATACCAACCACGATCCAACCAACCAGCTGAGGCTCAACAATCGATCGAGTCGATTCTCAAAGGTTTTATGAATCAAACCCAAGCAGCCATTAGGAATATAGAGACCCAAGTAGGACAGCTAGCCGTTGAAGTTAAGAATAGACCACCAGGAACGTTACCGAGTGATACCGAGCAAGCTAGAGTGATAGGAAAAGGACCAGAACATGTCAAGTCCATAACTTTAAGGAGTGGAAAGGATCTGAAAAATATCATTTTTGAATCTGATGATTCGCCTCAAAAACCCACTGTGAGCACCTCAGTGGGCACTCCTCAAGTCACTGTGATCCCCACAGTGGGGACCGACATCCCTGACCTTCCCACTTTTGGACCTGTCCCAAAGACTACTGTTCCAAAGCCAATACCACAGCAAACTCAGATTGACCCACGAAACATTCCATTTCCTCAAAGAATGAAGCCTAAAAATGTCGATGTTCAGTTTAAAAAATTCTTAGACATTTTTAAGCAACTTCACATTAACATACCCTTGGTAGAAGCTCTCGAGCAGATGCCAAGCTATGTTAAATTATTAAAAGATATTTTGAACAAAAAGAGGAAGTTGGGTGAATTTGAAACTGTGGCTTTGACCGAAGAATGTAGTGCCCTCCTAACAAGCAAGATTCCACCTAAGTTGAAAGACCCGGGTAGTTTCACCATTCCATGCATTATAGGAGGACAAGAAGTAGGCCAAGCACTCTGTGATTTAGGAGCTAGTGTCAACTTGATGCCTTTGTCCATTTTTAACAAGTTAGGGATTGGAGAGGCTAGACCCACAACCGTGACATTACAACTAGCCGACCGATCCATTGCCTACCCCAAGGGAAAAATAGAAGACGTTTTGGTCCAAGTGGATAAATTTATCTTCCCCGCCGATTTTCTTGTTTTAGATTATGAGGCCGATAAAGAAATCCCAATCATCTTAGGACGTCCGTTTCTTGCAACCGGACGTACTTTGATCGATGTGCACAAAGGAGAACTCACGATGCGAGTTAATGACCAAGAGGTAACTTTTAATGTTTTCAAATCTCTCAAATATATAGACACCGAAGATTGTTTTGCCTTAAGTTCGATTTATGAAACCCACAATTTTGGCAATTTGCCCACAGTGGGGAGTACAGTTCCCACAATGGGGATTGACAGTGAGCACTCTGAATCAGAGAGTAATGACACTTTTAAGGATGAGTGTAATAAGATGGTTGCAGCTTTTGAACCTCTGGACTTCAAGGATAGAGATGTTCAATCCCCTTCAATAGAACAACCTCCCGAGTTAGAGCTTAAACCATTGCCTTCCCATTTAAAGTATGCTTATCTCGCTAAGGATAATAAACTTCCCGTCATTATCTCTTCCAAACTTAGTGAGAAACAAGAACAACTTCTGATTGATTTGTTGATAAAGCATAAGGGAGCAATTGGTTGGACCATAGCGGACATTCGAGGGATTAGCCCCTCTTTATGTCAACATAAGATTAACTTGGAGAATGACCACCCGGGGAAAGTCCAACCCCAAAGAAGGTTGAACCCCATCATGAAGGAGGTAGTTAAGAAAGAAGTCTTGAAATGGTTAGATGCCGGTATTATCTATCCCATTGCCAGTAGTAGTTGGGTGAGCCCCGTTCAATGTGTCCCTAAAAAGGGAGGAACAACAGTGGTCAGAAATGAAAAGAACGAACTCATTCCAACTAGGACTGTTACGGGATGGAGAATATGCATGGATTATAGGCAACTGAATCTAGCAACAAAGAAAGACCATTTCCCGTTACCTTTTATTGATCAAATGCTTGATAGATTAGCGGGAAAGGAATTTTATTGTTTTCTAAATGGATACTCCGGATATAACCAAATCCACATCGCACCCGAAGACCAAGAAAAGACCACCTTTACTTGTCCATATGGTACTTTTGCATTCCGGAGAATGCCTTTTGGTTTATGTAATGCTCCCGCTACTTTTCAACGCTGTATGATGGCCATTTTTACTGATATGATAGAAGATACCATAGAAGTTTTTATGGACGATTTTTCTGTGATCGGCACATCATTTGATAACTGTTTGAGGAATCTAGAAAAAAGTTTGGTGAGATGTGAAACCCACGACCTTATTCTAAATTGGGAAAAATGTCATTTCATGGTCGAAGAGGGCATCGTTTTGGGTCATCTTGTGTCGAAAAAGGGTTTGGAAGTTGATGAAGCAAAACTAGAAGTAATCTCCCAACTTCCCGAGCCCACAACGGTAAAAGGCATTCGCAGTTTTTTAGGTCACGCAGGTTTCTATAGGAGGTTCATAAAAGATTTTTCCAAAATAACTAAACCCCTATGTAACCTGCTGCAACATGAAAGAGAGTTTGTTTTTACCAAAGAATGTAGAAACGCATTTGAAATAATCAAAAATGCCTTAGTTACTGCACCCATAGTGACCACTCCTGACTGGTCACTCCCATTTGAAGTCATGTGTGACGCCAGCGATTGGGCTATAGGTGCAGTACTAGGCCAACGAAAAGATAAGATTTTTCATCCAATATACTATGCAAGCAAGACTTTGATCGAGGCTCAAATCAACTACACTGTAACCGAAAAAGAACTACTTGCAGTAGTTTTTGCTTTTGATCGTTTCAGGTCTTACTTAATTGGAGCAAAGGTCATAGTACACACCGATCACGCAGCCATCAAATATTTGATCAACAAGGCTGACTCTAAACCGAGGTTGATCAGATGGGTGCTGTTGCTGCAGGAATTTGACCTCCAGATCGTCGACAGAAAAGGAACAAGCAATCAGGTTGCTGATCATCTGTCCAGGCTCGAGAAGACAGTGGGCACTGTTGACCCCACTCCTGACCCCACTCCGGTAAAAGAAACTTTTCCCGATGAACAATTATTATCTGCGCAACATCATAATGAAACTCCTTGGTATGCTGATATTGCAAACTTTTTAGCAAGTGGATTTAAGCCCCACGGGATGAGTGGACAACCATTCAAGAAATTTTTACACGACACACGACAATACGTTTGGGACGATCCCTTCTTGTACAAGATAGGGGCGGACCAAATATTAAGGCGTTGTGTCCATGGGAGTGAACAACATCAAATACTCCATGGTTGTCACACATCCCACTACGGTGGCCACTTCGGTGGAAACCGTACCGCAGCAAAAATTTTGCAAAGTGGATTCTTTTGGCCCACTGTTTTTAAAGACTCATTTGAATTCGTGAAAAATTGTGAGCAATGTCAACGTACGGGGAATATATCGCAAAGAAATGAAATGCCTCTTAACAACATTCTAGAGGTCGAACTTTTTGATGTATGGGGGATAGATTTTATGGGACCTTTTCCAAATTCCAACAATAACTTTTACATCTTGGTTGCGGTAGATTATGTTTCAAAATGGGTAGAAGCCATTGCTTGTCACTCCAATGATGCTAACACTGTGGTGAAGTTCTTACACAAAAATATATTCACTCGCTTCGGAACACCACGAGCATTAATTAGTGACGAAGGCACCCATTTTGTAAACAAAGTCATGGCCTCGGTTCTTGCTAAATATGATATTCATCATAGAGTGGCCACCGCATACCACCCACAAACCAATGGGTTGGCCGAGCTTTCAAATCGTGAGATCAAGGGAATTTTGGAAAAAGTTGTTAAGCCACACCGTAAAGATTGGTCAATCAAACTCGATGATGCTCTTTGGGCCTATCGAACAGCCTATAAAACTCCTCTGGGAATGTCTCCATTCAAATTAGTTTTTGGCAAAGCTTGCCATTTACCGATTGAATTAGAGCACAAGGCGTTCTGGGCCCTTAAAGAGCTTAACATGAGTGAGGATGCCGCGGGAATCAAAAGGAGTCTGCAAATACATGAGCTAGAGGAGTTGCGATATCACTCCTATGAGAATGCAAAGTTGTACAAGGAAAAGACCAAGATGTGGCACGATCGTCGAATCAACCATAGGGAGTTCATGGAAGGACAACAGGTACTATTGTTCAATTCTCGTCTCAAACTCTTTCCAGGTAAACTTAAATCAAGATGGACGGGACCATACACCATTGTCAAGGTGAGTCCTTTCGGAACAGTGGAGTTGAAATCCCCACAATCGGGTCAAACCTTTAAAGTCAATGGGCAAAGGGTAAAGCATTTTTTGCATGAAAGTGCCCACATCCCTGCCCACTCTCCGCCTCGCTATGGTTAAGCAATGTCACAACCGTTTGTAAATATTTTATTTCAGTTATTTGCTGTCTTTTTATTATTTTTGGTCTTTTTAATTCTGCATGGTAGTTTGTTTTAATGTGTGTAGGAGAAATTGCCGCTTTTTGGAGGAAAAATCAAGAAAAAGCTTCGCAGTGGGGAGATGCATGTCCCTGCGTTCCTCACTCTCGGTCTGGCATAGGAAAAGACGGTTTGGGAGGGACCCACGGCTGACGCACATCATGCTTTTTCTTACAAACATCAACTTTTCCTGCCACTTGTCAAAAGCCCACCTATTCCCAAGATAAACCATCATTATCTTTTTCTCTCTCTACTAACCGTCCCCAATCAACTCAAAAACCATCACCCTCAAATCAGATTTTTACTTTAACTTCCCTAAACACACCAAGTTTCTTCATCTTCTCCATTTCTCTCTCAAAGAAAACCCACAAACCTAAAACCCTTCCTAAAACCCTAAAAATGGCAAGAACCAAGAGAATGAACACCAACCCCGATGCACTCACACGTGCGGCCGTCCGCCGCAGGACCGCCGAGGAACAACCACCGGAAGCCGTCACCAATGACCTGAACGAACCGCCACCGGTCTCCGGCGAAAACCCGATCATCTCCGGTGCAGCCGACGAGGGTTCTTCAAAGCACGAAAGCCCAAAAGCTACTTCATCATCGCAAGTCTCAGACAACAGTATCACCCATTTCGAGACCGAGACACTTCTAGCCGAAGAAGAAGAGAGACGGTTAGCAGAGGAGTTCAAACAGAAAATGGAAGCCATTAGAAAAAGAAAGGAAGAGGTCGAGAGGAGGCGTCGAGAGGAAGAAGAAAGAATCAGAAAGGAAGAAGAAGAAAGAATCAAAAGAGAAGAGGAAGAGAGATTGAGGAGGGAAGAAGCCGCAAGATTGGCTAGAGAGGAGGAGGAGCGATTGAAAGAGGAAGAACGAAAGAAGGATGAAGAAGCAAGGATATTCGAGCAGAAAAAGAAACAAGCAGAGGAGGAGTGTTTGGCTCGTGAGGAAGAAGAAAGACAGAAGAAGATTAAGGAACAGACTCAGACATTAGACATTCCCCAGAACAAAAATGCTGATAGTGTGGAGGATGTCCACACCACTGCCCACAGTGAGGAAACCCCAACCAGAGCACTCCAGAGGAATAGGGGAATGGTTACACGATCTGGTGCATCCAAGAAGGCATCGTCTGCAAAACCGAAAAGAAAAGCGTCGAGGAAAGGTAAGGGTATCGAACCCTCTTTAAGTTCTTCTTCTAGTGATACTAATACGGGAAGTGAACAAAACCTTTCTGAAAATCCACATCTGTCCACTGTGGGGACTGCTCATGCCCCCAGTGGGATACCGAGGCAATTCACTTCCCCAGCTGCTAGAACCCACTTTGAGTATATTTGCACTCGGAAGTTGAATTTAGAGAGGGGTTTCGACCCCGACTTTGTAGAAGCAAATCCCTTTGTCAAAGATAAACTTGTAGCGCAAGATTGGGCAACCATTGCCACTGCCAATCGCCGCGCTAATGCATCATTAGTCCGAGAATTTTATGCTGAGGCCTCCCAAGCCAAAGAATCATTTGTTAAGATCAGAGGAAAGGTTGTGGACTTTACTCCAGGCAATATAAACCGAGTGTTAGGTAGAGGAGCTCCGGAACCTTGTGCTTTCGGACAGTTCCTGGCAAAGATGACTCCGGCTGATGAGGAATTGATTTTAAAAGAAATAGCAGTTGAGGGAAGGCCATGGAATCAGGATGGCCAAAGAAGGTGTCTATATGCTGGCAGCCTCACCACTGAGGCTGCTGTGTGGTTCCAGTTCCTAAGGGCCTCGGTGGCCCCAACATCGCACGACACGACTCTCTCCATGCATAAGTGTGCCATGCTTTACTGCGTTCTCACTAAAAAGAAGATCAATCTGGGAATCATAATGCATGGTGCCATCCATCAGGCCAGAACACGAACCAAGGTAATCCTACCCCTTCCTTGCCTTATTACACTATTGCTAATAGATGCCGGAGTGCCCACAGCTGAAGAAGACCAGTGGATCATTTCCACGAAAAACATCAGTATTCAGACAATAAAGAAGATGAGAAGAGAGATAGGAGGCCCGTCTGTTGAGCCTGCCCAGGTACAGCCCAATGTGCGAATAGCCGACGAGCACATAGTGGGCACTGAAGTGCCCACTGTGGGGAAGAAGGGTACCCCACTCCATTCAACCGAGGCCGGATCATCAAGCAACCAAATGGGAGAGATTTTGGCAGCTTTAAAGAAGCTCACATACAGGATCGAGTTGCTGGAAAGTGAGCAGCGATACCAGAACCGGGCCACGCAGAAATTTTGGATGTATACAAGAGAACGAGATGAGGTGACGGGCCTGATGATGAAAGAGGCCAACCCAATGCTAGCTGCTCAGCTACCAGAATTCCCGAAAGATATCTGCCCGGTTAATGACAGTGAGGATGAGTTCGATGATGATGATGCGGATCTGTCACCGCAAGCCACCCAAACCCCGTGAATGGTTTGTTTTTAAAACAATGGTTTCGCTCTTTTGCTCACCAAAAACAATTTTATTTTGTTTGGTTGATCTTTTTGTGCCTATGGCTAGGCATTGACACTATTTGCTGTTTTAACTTTTTAAATATCGATGCATGAAAATCCTACCGGTAGGTAGGTACTTTTGGGTACTAACATATTGATTGTTTGAATGCTTGTTTGACCTCGTTTCCATTTCAAGGTACAACTTTCGGCTTCCGACTTAAAAGGTCACTTTTGTAAGTACAAATCTCAACTTGTCCCGTGAAATGATATAGGCCATTTTTCGCATCCAAACACGATCCTTTTTATACCCCCAAACCACCACCTTTGTTCATTAATTCAATGTCACAGTGGGGACACTGTGAGATTTTAAGTTTGAGGTGGGAACTTCCAGAGTGACCTCCAGTTTGCTCACAGTGAGGACACTGTGAAGTCCAAGTTTGAGGTGGGTAAGCCGTACCCCCCTTCAAAAAAAAAAAAAAAAAAAAAAAAAAAAAAAGAAAACACAAAAATACAAAAACAGAAGAAAATAGGAGTAGCACTAACAAAATTGATGGTGTGCCTTTTCTGGACCATCAAAGTGCTCACTCCCAGAAAACGATGGTGTGCCTATTCTGGACCATCAGAATACCCACCCTCACAAAAAATAGCCATACTCATTATACCCAAATAAAGCCTGAAAGTGTACGTTCTTATCATAGCAAAATACTAAACACCCACTTCTTGAAATAAAAATCTCAAAGCGAGATCTTCGGTCCATGTTTGGAAATTTTTGCCAAAACCCTTGGGAAAAGATTCAAAGCCATAAACCCTTCAAACCCAAGAAAGCCCTATTGATCAAAAGGTAAACAAGGGAAAGGTTTCGTCAAACACAAAAGTGAAATTTTCAAGTTTGGAACCGAAGGAAGTATCGAAGGAAGGAGATCAACGCCCATTCAAGTCAAGAAATATGTAAGTCCATCAAAGACCTTTTATGCATTGTGTTTCATTTTATTTCTTTCTTTTTATTACTTGGGGACAAGTAATGATTTAAGTTTGAGGTTGTGATAACTCTATTTTTAGAGTTATTATTTCCATTTATTTTCCACTTTATTTTGTCAATTTTAGCCATTTCACTTCTAAAAACCCCCATTCTTGGTATGATTTACGAAAACGAGCAAAAGGAGTGAACCATGGTCTTTAATAAATTATTTGGGGAAGTTTTGGGTGTTTTCTCGATTTTTCATCCACAGTGACGTATACAGTGCCCACTCCGGTTCCCCACTCTTCGAGCTGATCAAAAAGAAATCAAAAAGAAACTTTTAGTTGGGATCTAATTTTCTGGAGGAGGAAGGTTCATATGGCAGAGAAATGGCTGGAGAAGTACAAGGTAGTTCTCATTGAAGATAGCATCAAGTACACCTCTTTGTACTTGGAGATTGACTTGGAGAAGGGACCATTGGATAAAAGAATTGCACAAGGAGCTGAATTCTGCCACAACTCAGCAGTCTTTACCCATTGGAAGACCCACCTCTTTTGTGTAATACCCAACTCCTTCTCCTAGTATATAAAGGAGCACTTGGGTGCCATTAAATGCATGCTTGGTTTTCATTTCTTGAATACTTTTAGTCTCAAATTCTCTCAACTACCACATTAGCTTTAGTCTTTTATTTACTGCAGTAACTAGCTTTAATTTTCAGTAATTTACTTTCTTAGTTTAAATTGTAGTTCGTATTACACAGTGCAGGGACGACTTCTCGTTCCCCACTGTGAGCAGTTAATTCAAATCACTTTCAGTTTTATTATGTGCAAATCTTCATCTTTTGTTTTCTTTACTTCGGAAATGTTAGGCTAAACATCCTTTGGGATGTAGGAAGGAGAAGTACCTGGATTTTATCAAAAATGCTTGAGTAATCTTTATACTTAGAATATTTGTTGTTTTGGTCTTTCATTCTCAATATTTACCCAAGGATGCGAACAAGCTGATCACTTGCAAGGATCTAAAGTCTAGTTCTTAACTTAGAAATAAGTAGAGCGCAGTGACACGAGCTTGAATGATGCTAGGGGATTCGAAAGAATTCTTTTGACACTTACGAAAGTGAGGTCGGCACAGTGAGTTAATCTCTGCCCACTGGAGTAGTAGGCAAGCTAATTTGTGTATTAAAAACACTTAGAGTATTTGTCTCTACACATTCCATCGAGGCCTGAAAAGGTCCATTTAGAGATTACCATTGACAAAACAACAAGTACTAAGAGTATGGGATTTTTATCTAACGGTGTGAGTATTTTGTAACCGGGCTTTTCTAGCGAAAATGTCCACCACGAATACGAGGATCACTCTAAGGACCGAGTATTTGAGATAAAATTTAGGGAAAATCCAACCTACATTCCTCCTTTTTAGCATTTAGTAAATCGTTTCAAGTAGCTATTTTACCAAACCAAACCAAAGTATTATTTTCCTCTCTAGTTGAAACTTGTAAAAGGAGCTCATGAGAACCGTATTGTCTTGATTGTCCAGTCTCTGTGGATTCGATTCTGGTATTTTACCAACTATTACTTGCTGTGACGATCATAGTGGACAGTGTACACTTGCACTTCCCACTGTGGACAGTTTGCAACCCACTGCGATTAAAACACACATTTCGCACGTAACAGGAGCCTATTCTATCTAACATCTACAAGGCCAGACTTAATGTATGCCACAAGTCTTCTGAGTAGATACATGTCTTGTCCCACAGAAATGCACATGCAAGCTGCAAAACGGGTATTGAGATATCTGAAGGGAACGGTGGAATACGGTCTCTTTTACAAATGCAGTGCAAGCACAAGACTACTTGGATTTACTGATAGTGATTATGCAGGTGATATGGAGGACAGTAGAAGTACAAGTGGTTATGTATTTATGTTAAGCTCAGCAGCCATCTGTTGGAGCTCAAAGAAGCAACCAATTGTTACTCTGTCAACAACAGAGGCTGAATTTGTAGCAGCTGCAGTCAGTGCGTGTCAAGCTGTTTGGTTAAGACAAGTGCTGATACAACTCGGACATGGAGAAGAACGAGATTGCACAAGGATTTTGTGTGACAATACATCAACCATCAAACTGTCGAAAAACCCGGTACTCCATGGAAGAAGCAAACACATCAGGGTGCGCTACCATTTTCTCAGAGAGTTAAGCCAGGAAGGTACAATTGCTTTACTGCCTTGTGGAAGTTCAGAACAGGCTGCAGATATCATGACCAAAGCTCTCAAGACTGATGTGTTTGTTAAGTTGCGTAACATGTTGGGGGTTTGCGAAAGTAGTAAGCTAGGCATAGAGTCATGCTTAGCTTAAGGGAGAGTATGAAGGAGTCAAAGTGCAGAACCTATTCTCAAGGAGAAGCCCTGGTTTTAGTTGATTTTGTTTTATGCTTTGAATAAGCTCTTGCTGAGTTGTAGCTAGTTTGTTGCTTATTTTTAGGACTTTTCTGTTTGCTTTGTAAGCTATTTAATAGCATCGTTTCCTATTGAATAAACACAGTTTTTGGAAGCCACTTTTCATCTGCAATTACATTTCGTATTTACAACTTAACCTATACAACATGCCAATAAATTTATACTGGCATCTTATAAAAAACATTGTTATGTTTATTCTTGGTAACCAAAAAAAGAAATGATTGTATTTATTTCGAAAGAAATAAAAAGATATAAAAAAGATTGGTGATAGTTTAAGTTTTCATTTCATAATTCATAATAATAAGGACAAACAGCTCTTGTAAAACAAATTAATTTTAAAGAATATTTGGTTTGATAGAATAGTTTTGATGAATTCAGATTTCGTGAAAGGATTTGAAATTGGAGGGATTTGGATAAAGGATTTGGAATCTTTGGTGGGTTTGGTTTGTAGGATTTAGAATGAAATTGAATTTCAATATTTATGAAAAATCATTAACAATTATCAAATTTATAAAAATAATTAAATTACCACTTATTTAACTGATTATTAGAAAACAAATGTTTTAAAATACTTTTAAACATTATTATATATAAATCTTATGAAATCCCTTTAAATCCTAGCCATCCCCTTAGGATTTCAAAATCTTATATTGAGGGATTTCAATAAAATCTACGATTTCAAATACGGGCAATCCTTCAAACCAAACATGAGATTGGAATGAATTTGAAATCCATTTCAAGGGATTTTGTGGTAATTTGTATATAATAATGTTTAAATATTTATTTTCTAATAATCGTTTTAAAACAAATGGTACTTTAATTATTTTTACAATAATTATTTATAAATAATGTAATTCAATTTCATTACAAATCCTACAAACTATACTAGGGATGAGATCGGGACCAAACTGGAACCGAATTTTTTTGGGACTAAAAACTAGAACCGAAAACCGAAACCATATGTACCGGTCCGGTACCGGTTCGGTTTCGGTCTCGGGACGGGAAAATCGGTACTAGGACCACTTAGGACCGAAAATACGAAAATGTATCAAATGAATATCAAAATCAATCGCAAACCAAAATATTTTTATAATGTTTCAAATGTATATCAAACCATTCCCACACAATTAAAAATTTAACAATTAAAAATTTAACAATCAAAAGTTCAAAACCAATCAAAAGTTCAACAATTTTCGGTATTCTTTTAGGCAATTTCTTTTCCATTTTGTTCGTTTAGAAGATGATATATCTTGATTAGAGAAAGATAAGTTAGATTATTTAAGACATGATGTGCATACTGAAGAAATAAAAAACATTATCTTTTAATATTCCGGTTCGGTTTCGGGATATTTCGGGAAAATCCCGGTACCGAATCCCGATTTTGTCGAATACCTGGAACCGAAAACCGGACCGATTACATGGTACCGGTTCGAGTTAGGTACGATACCGGTTTGGTCCCATGTTCGGGAAAATGGTACTCAAAGCTCATCCCTAAACTATACACATCAAAGATTTCAAATCTTTCCAAATTCAAATTCTTTCAATTCCAAATCCTTCCACAAAATTCAAATCCTTCGAAACCATTCCATCAAACCACACACTCTTCCCGTTTGGTTTGTAGCATTGGGATGGATTTGGAATTGAATTCCAATCCAATCCTATGTTTGGTTTGGAGGATTTCATGTATTTGAAAACCTACAAACATAAGATTTTTTAAAATCCTATGGGGGGTGGTCAAATTCTATATCTATATCCCTCCAAATCCAACTGCCTTCAATTCTAAATCTTTCAGATGTAACACCCTAAAAATAGGGGTAAACAAAAACTTTCATAATACGAAAGAGCGGTATATATATAACATCATGAGTCAACCCAAAAAGGGGAAATTACAAGTATGCGAGTTAAATTACAATTGTATTTAAACAAAGATTTATGACAACCAACTAATCTAAACCCTATTGTGGCATCAAGATTACAAAAGGGTTGTCATTTCTAGTCGTATAGATCTTCTATGGTTCGTATTCCAAAAGCATACCCCCGAGGCTCACACGCTCCACCTGAACCTTCTTAACAACAGCTCCGCTAGAACCTGAGATTCAAGGCAACATTCAAACAAGTGTCAAGACAAGGCTTGGTGAGTAATCCCAAATAATATCACATATTAATAACATGTATGCACAAGAATCATTATTCTGGTTTCCATAAGTAGATTTGAAATCAATGGGGGAGACCCATAACACAAGAAGTTTCACCCAAAGAGTCGAGATACCTTAGTGTCATCCGCATAAAAGCGACACCAAAGGCTCGACACATCCGGGGATACAACTTAGGCATTGCCCCAAGATGGCGAGGGTCTAGGCACATACCCATAAAGTGGTGCCCAAGACTATGTCCTTCTAGTGAACACTTAACTTGATCCTTCCAAAGTCCAATTTTAGCCACAAGCCATATCAATATGTACAATCAATGTAAGGGCTTCCACGCATAACATATGATCATAGGCAAACTGAAACACCCTAAAAACCATAGTAAATTTAAACCTTAAATTTATAACACTCCAAATTTCCGGGTAAATCTCTGTTTTAGATAATAGTTTTATTTTGAGCCCTTACAATTCTTGGACTCCTTTTTCTCGTAGAAAACCTAGTATGTGGATGTGTATGGTGGTGTGTGTATGCATGCATGTATACATGCATGTGTAGAGTATGCCACGTGTCCTTTAACCAATTCCACCTATCACAGATATTACATCGCATGCATACATTCACGTGGGTTGACTTTGGGGCTTCTAGCGATTTTGTGGATGGCATCAAGGTGGGTTGCTAATTTAAAGAGTTTGGTCGGCGGTACAGTAAGGGCGAGAGTGCCCGACGGAAGTGCCGGAGGCACTCTCGCATAGTCACTTTCGCCAGAAAACTCCTTCCCTACAGACTCTCACTTTCGGTACATTTCCGGCGAGAGTGCCGGCGAATATGCCAGGTCACTCTCGCTTGTGTCACTATCGCCGGTAGGGTATTCTTTTGAAATAGAAATAGCAGCGTCACTTTTGAGGGCATTTAATTTCCAGCTACCTTCTTCTTTGTTCTTTCCTTCTTTTTTCTCTCGGCCGACACTCACTCACCCTACCCCTTTTTCTCATTTATTTCTTCATTGATAAACCTAGATGCATTAAATGGAGGTTCATTAGGGTTTATCTTTCATACTTCTACATTATTACAAGTGGGTCTCCATGATTGGCTAGATAAAGTTCAAGTCTTCATCAAGGAAAAGCTAGGGTTTCTAAATTCTAGGGTTTCCTCATTAAGCACTTAAGTAAGTTGATTCATCCTTAAGACCCCTACTTGAGTTTGATTTGTTTAACCATGGAGTCTAATTATTGGTTTTGCTAAATCTAGGGGTTCTACCATTTTTTGGGGTTTTCTCTCTACAAACCCTATTTGGTGAGTGTTTCTCTATCTTTATTTGACAATTAAGCTTGTTGTTAACAAAATGAATTTCTACTTATGTGGTGGTGATTTTACCCAAGGGACTAGGGTTAACTAATTGTTTGAGTTTGACTAATGTACCTAAACATGCACACTTGTATTTCCCCATGTATAAACGTGACATATATATATATATACCCTCATATATATATATATATATATATATATGCCTACATTTGTACATATACTCATATTCATATAGGTACCTATATATATATATGTATATATATAGGTATATGTATAAATATGTAGACACTTATGTACGTTCACATATAGATATACACGTAACATTAATGCATACATGTAAGTATTGGTTTTATCATGAAATGGGAGTTACATGCTAAATACGGTCATATGTGGAAATTGTTATGGTACTATAATTTGTGGGAAATTGATTATATGTCTTCTTTATTATGGTATGGGATTTGTCGTGTCTATCTCCTTGTGCACGAGGATTTAGACCTTTATGGAATATATGTATGTATCGGTTAAGCCATTGGTGGCTACTAGCGGGTATGCAATAAAGGACAAACGTCCTTGAGGTGTAACTCGACTATGATGGATATGCAATATGGTCCCCGTAAGTCCTTGAGGTGTAACTTGACGGGGTATGCAATAAAGGCGATTTATTTATGGTTTGAAGTTGTGATGTCTATATGGCATGGGAACTAAGACCGGAACTTGAGTTGTAATCCATCAACATCGCGGTGACTCCATTCACGTGTTCTCGTCACCTAGATGGTAACGGGTCTCCCCCGTTTTGGAGAATTGTCTCTTTTATTTCATGACAGGTGTGGATCACAATAACTTGTGGAAAATTGGTAATGTGGGAATTATGTGGAGACGGTATCTTTTCTTTTAGCATTATTATAATCCTATGTTAATGTTGAATATTTAAATTCTAGACTTTTGGTCTAACACTTGAGTGTATGTTGTGGATGACAGGTTCCACTTAGCGGCGTCTAGTTCGTGTGTTGCCGACCATGCTTAGGAGCTTGGGAAGGTCGGGCTTTTTGGGAACCGAGAAGAGAGACATTTTTGGAGACATAGTGACACTCGGATTAATCTAGTTAATTGTAGTCTATATTAATAGGTTGTTGTATGTTATGTCCTAATACTTCTTTAATTGTACATTGTCCAAACTACCCCATTACATTAAGGGTTTAGTTGGGTTATATTTTTGAGGTTTAAATTCACCCAATTTCCGGAATTTTTCCCTATATTAAATGCTTAAATTTTAGGGTGTTACAAGTTGGTATCAGAGCTCTAGTTTAAGTGAACTAGGTGTGCTAGTGTGATGCCTAGACTTAAGCTGAGACCATTAGGTGATGGAATGTGAGAAAATTGGGTAGAAATGCTAAGATGGGACGTCTCGGAGTCAACGGAAATTTACATTATTGTGAACTATGAAAGTGGTAATGAGAATTCTTATGTGTAGTATGTTCATAATTTCAATTAGCTACTGCTATTATGAATATATTTTTACGTGAGCATGCTTGGTTGCTATGATTATGAGGATCAATGATTGTTCTAGTACGTTTCTTTACGTATATCTCGTAGTCTATGTTCTTACCTTTATTCTCGGATGTGGCAGACAGAAATGGTAAATACTCGGGGCAGAACTCAGGAAGATAATGCCGTGAACGAATCCACGGCCGATCAACCGAACATCGATACTTCGGATTTACCTCCTCAGCTTCCGCCTCTGTTGGGCAGGAGAGTGGAGCAGATCCCAAGGAGAAATATTGCCTCTACCAACCCGGTCATAACGGAAGTGACTCCTCAAACTCAGATGATGGACACGATGCGGACCATGAACGATACTATGGCTAAGCAACAAGAGTTGTTCATGAAACTTTTGGAAGACAGAGATGCACAACCGCGCCGTCATGAGACAAATGAAGAGAACGTGGGTGGAGGATCTGGGGGAACCGGTGATGAAAACCGGACGGATGGGTTGGTTACCTTGGAGACAAGGCCGACAGGAAGGGTATGCTCCTACAAGACCTTCCTATGCTGTAAACTGCCGGAGTTTGCCGGTTCTGATAATCCAGTTGCTTGCATGAATTGGATTCGGGAGATTGAACAGGCCTTCCGGGCGTGTGATTGTGAAGAGAATCAGAAAGTGAAGTTTGGTTCTCAAATGCTCCGAAGTTCGGCTTTGATTTGGTGGAATGTCTACACTTCCACCATAGAGACTTCTGTTTTGCCCAAGATGACTTGGACTACTTTTAAGAGGAAGATCTTAGAAGAATATTGCAACGAACAAGAGATGGATTTGATCGAGGAAGAGTTCCGGTCAATCAAGAAGGGAAATTTGTCGGTTAAAGAATATACCCGACTCTTCATGGAGAAACTGAATCTTGTGGGGCATGTGGCCCCGACTGAGAAGGAAAAGATGAAAGCGTATTTGAAAGGATTGTCTGCTGATATGATGGCAATGGTTCGGAACTCCAAGGCCACGAATCTTCGAGAGACGATTGAAGAGGCCAAGGTTATGGAAAGGGTCTATGCTAGGGACAAAGAAGAGAAAGATAAGGTTGGGGAGAAGAGGAAGTGGGAGAGCCCACAAAATTCGTTCAAGAGGCCGAGATTCCAACAAAACAATAGAGGAGGGGACTATCGTCGAGAGGCAAGGTGGTGCCCTAAGTGCAAGAGCAAGCACTTCGGGACTTGAAATCCAACAAAACAATAGAGAAGGGGACTTGTTTCAAGTGCGGGAAAACGGGACACACTAGTCTGGAGTTCCACATTAAGGGGACGGTTTGTTTTGAGTGCAAGGAGATCGGGCACGTGAAACGGGATTGCCCCAAGATGAAGGGAGATTCGAGAGGGACCAGTTCGGGAAGTCAACCGAGGCGGGAGGCCATCCCCAAACCGCAAGGAGGGCTTTCTAAATGACGAAGGAAGAAGCAAAGGAGACCGCCGACGTGGTGTCGGGTACGTTCTTACTCAACTCTTTACCCGCTCGAGTATTGTTTGATTCGGGTGCAAATTATTCGTTTGTTTCGAATGCGTTTTGCAAGTCTTTGAATGTGCCTATTAGTACTCTACAAGATGCTTTAGTCATTGAGGTAGCAAATGGAGAAAAAGTAGTCTTGCAGGAAATCTTGGAAGGGTGTCGTCTAGAGATTAGTGGTGAGGTATTTGAGGTGGACCTACTCCCTATGTCTATTGGGCGTTTTGATGTGGTGATTGGGATGGATTGGTTGGCTAAGCACAAAGCAGAAATCTTGTGCTCAAAGAAACTCAAAAGAATACCCCTCTTAAGTGGAGACTTTGTCCTTGTGTATGGAGAAAAGCGTAAGGGCGAAGTGGCTATCATCTCTACCATCAAGGCAAGGAAGTGCCTAATGAAGAAGTACCCAACGTTTTTGGCCTATGTGGTGGACACCAAATTAGAGAAATAGAAAGTGGAGGACGTAAAAGTTGTCAAGGAATATCCGGACGTATTCCCCGATGATTTGCCGGGTTTGCCGCCCGACCGTCAAGTGGAGTTCAAGATCGATTTGGTTCCGGGAGCGGCACCGATAGCACGTGCACCTTACCATCTCGCTCCGACTGAAATGCAAGAAATGATGACACAACTGCAAGAACTTCTAGAGAAGGGATTCGTGAGGCCGAGCTCATCTCCTTGGGGAGCTCCGGTGCTTTTCGTTAAGAAGAAAGATGGGTCGATGCGGATGTGTATCGACTACCGGGAGTTAAACAAGGTGACCGTGAAGAACAAGTATCCACTCCCTCGAATTGACGACCTATTTGATCAACTTCAAGGAGCCGGATGTTTCTCCAAGATTGACCTCCGATCCGGTTACCATCAAGTGAAAGTTAAGGAAGAAGACATTTCAAATATGACATTTAGGACTCGGTATGGGCACTACGAGTTCCTAGTCATGCCTTTCGGATTAACGAACGCGCCGGCAATTTTTATGGACTTGATGAATCGGGTATGTCGATCGTTTTTGGATAAGTGGGTTATCGTGTTCATCGACGATATTTTGGTGTACTCCAAAGATGAAGAAGAGCATGAGCAACATCTTCGGGAAGTGTTGGAAGTGTTAAGGAAGAAGAAGTTGTACGCTAAATTCTCTAAGTGTGAGTTTTGGTTGCGGGAGGTGCAATTCCTCGGGCATGTGGTGACTCGAGAAGGTGTAAAAGTAGATCCCGCAAAGATTGAGGCAATGATGAATTGGGAGCCTCCGAAGAGCCCTACGGAAATTAGAAGCTTCTTGGGGCTAGCCGGGTATTACCGTAGATTCATACAAGACTTCTCCAAAATTGCTTCGTCACTCACGGCTTTGACTCGAAAGAACGTAAAGTTTGTGTGGCCTAATGTGCAAGAGGAAGCATTTCGGACCTTGCAACGAAAACTTTGTGAAGCTGCAATCTTATCCTTACCTGAAGGAATCGAAGACTTTGTTGTGTATAGTGATGCATCCAAGATGGGTTTGGGTTGTGTCTTGATGCAAAGAGGGAAGGTGATAGCATACGCATCGAGGCAATTGAAGGAGTACGAAAAGAATTACCCAACTCATGATCTCGAATTGGCGGCGGTCGTGTTTGCCTTGAAGTTGTGGCGATACTACTTGTATGGTACGAAATGTACGCTCTTCACCGATCATAAAAGTTTGAAGTACGTTTTCGATCAAAAGGAGTTGAATATGCGTCAACGAAGGTGGCTAGAATTGCTGAACGATTATGACTGCGAACTACTATACCATCCGGGCAAGGCGAATGTGGTAGCGGACGCCTTGAGTCGGAAGGAATATAGTGGGAAAGTGCAAACATCGTTAGCAAGAATTGAAATCATCTCGAGCTTAATGGATATGATCAAGACCGCTCAATCCGAAGCGTTACTTGAAGCGAACCTCAAGGATGAAGCTATGGTGAAGTACCATCTTCTATTGACGGAACATGGTAGAGGATTGAAACTTTTCCAAGGAAGGGTTTGGGTGCCTAAAATCGGAGGGTGTCGGGAGTTACTTATGGAAGAAGCTCACAAGTCAAGGTACTAAATACATCTCGGAAGTATCAAGATGTATAGGGATTTGAAGTTGAACTATTGGTGGCCGGTCATGAAACTTGACATAGCCGGTGTTGTGGAAAAGTGCACCACATGTTCATTAGTGAAAGCCGAACATCAACGACCTTATGGCAGTTTGCAATCGCTCGAAATACCGGAATGGAAGTGGGATCACATTACAATGGACTTTGTGACGAAACTGCCGAAGACCTTGAAGGGACACAACACCATTTGGGTAATTGTGGATCGGATGACCAAGACCGCTCACTTTTTGGCGATGCAAGAAACGCTACCTTTGGACAAATTGGCAAGATTGTATATCAACGAAGTGGTCTCGAGGCATGGGGTGCCAATGTCTATTGTATCCGACCGGGATAGCCGTTTCACCTCTCACTTTTGGAGTGCCTTCCAAAGAGAATTGGGAACAAAGGTAACGGGTCTCCCCCGTTTTGGAGAATTGTCTCTTTTATTTCATGACAGGTGTGGATCACAATAACTTGTGGAAAATTGGTAATGTGGGAATTATGTGGAGACGGTATCTTTCCTTTTAGCATTATTATAATCCTATGTTAATGTTGAATATTTAAATTCTAGACTTTTGGTCTAACACTTGAGTGTATGTTGTGGATGACAGGTTCCACTTAGCGGCGTCTAGTTCGTTGTGTTGCCGACCATGCTTAGGAGCTTGGGAAGGTCGGGCTTTTTGGGAACCGAGAAGAGAGGCATTTTTGGAGACATAGTGACACCCGGATTAATCTAGTTAATTATAGTCTAGATTAATAGGTTGTTGTATGTTATGTCCTAATACTTCTTTAATTGTACACTGTCCAAACTACCCCATTACATTAAGGGTTTAGTTGGGTTATATTTTTGAGGTTTAAATTCACCCAATTTCCGGAATTTTTCCCTATATTAAATGCTTAAATTTTAGGGTGTTACAAAATTATCATAATAATTTACAACATCCTTCCAAAAGTTTCATTTATAAACGGAGAATTAGTGACAAGGTAATTACAACTAAAATATCATAAACAACCGACTAATCTAAATCATAACCAATAACATTAGATTATGCGGGTTGTCTATAGTATCTCCAAAAATCGATGTTCTACTAACTTCTCCAATCATAGCTCCCAAAAGTATAACTCTGGAACTTTTCGACACTCATCCTTGCTTATTCTTTCCTGAGCTAGTACCTGGTAAGAAAATTTAATTTGAAATGATTAGGCTTACGCCTAGTGAGAACACCCAGTTTTCAAATTAAAACTTTATAAGCTTTGAAAACCAATTTGTAAGCAAAGCATATAATTTAACCAGTTTACAATATTTCTTACCATACAGATAACATCTTTCGATGACGGGTACCCGATTCCATGAGTATGACAAACACTGAGTAAGTCATGACATCACGTTCAAGAGCCCACTACGAATCTCCACGGATTCTAGATCATTGCTCATATCCAAGAAATTACAATTAGTCCATGCCTATTTCTTGGAGAGGAAGTAGATATTACAATTAAGCCATGCCTATCTCTTTCCTTCCTATAGAAATCGGGAATTACGATTAGTCCACGTCTATCCCACGATTTCACATATTAGTATGAAATGGTAATTACGATTAGTCTATGCCTATTCTTCATTTCAAACAAACGGGAATTACGATTAGTCAATGCCTATTCCATGTTTAGCAAACACACGGGAATTACGATTAGTCCATGCCTCTTCCACGTGTTCACATAATACTAGTGTCTATGGACCCATTACACTTCCTAGCATAAATGCGTATTAATCCAAATCATACGTCAAATCATATCATACTTAAAATCAAGTTATAAGTATGTTCATACTGTCAGGATAAAATTCCAATTAGTTATAATTGTCCCCTGTCAAAATTATCAAAAATTACTCTAGTTACCGGAAACTCAAAAGTTACCGGAACATCAACACTTTCCGGACACCACAAACTATCCGGACATCAAAATTGACCGGAAACCCAACAATTCGGTGATATCCGGAAACCAAAGTAATCTGGAAACATTGTCCGGGACTTTTATCCGGAAAACCTAGCTTACCGGATGTTTCCGGAAAACATAGTTTACCGGGCAATTCATAAAACTTTATTCCGGATTCTACCGGAAAACATTAAGTTCCGGATACTATCGGGAAGGCATACTTACCCGAATACTTCGCTCTGGACTTCGATTTTGCATCTTAAACTCACTGTAAATTCATTTCTAAGCATATCCTTACCACTAAAGTATTTCTAAAACACTTAGACAATTCAATCATAAAGAAATCGTCCAATTTCAATATCAATAAGTTCAAAAGTGGGATGAACTCACCTGATAAAGCTTCGACTCAAAACCAAAATCCATAAATCAAATTCCTTCTCCCCACTGATTCGATAACCTATTGGAAGGTGATTTAAACTTGTGATTACAAATCTTTTATGAATTGAATGGAGAAGATGATTGCAACCCTTACCGAAATGAAATCAGATTGCTTACTTTCTTCTTCTCTCCCTGGTTCTTCTGAAAACCGACTTCAGAAAATAAAATTGAGATAACTCTCAATTCTTCAGCCGACTCAGAGGTTTATACCTTAATTTCATTAATTTACTATCTAACCCATAACTATAGCCAAATAACAAAACTAATCCCAAAAAGTTTTGCCATTCCACAAATGAATTATAACTTTGGCAATTCTCACTTTTGACCCTTTCGACATATTGTTTAAAATAAGATCATCCCATTATCTTAAACATTATTCCAAAATAAAAGTACAAGGATTATGAAAATTTCGAGGTGTTACAAATCTCCCCAACTTGAAAATGGTTTCGTCCTCCAAATCAAAGTTAGGTAAATAGGTGAGGATATCAATTCTTCATATCCTCTTCAGCTTCCCACGTCACATTAGCACCTCTATGATGTTTCCATTGCACTTTAACCATGACCACTTCTTTATGTCGTAGCTTCTTAGTCGTTCTTTCTAAAATTGCTTCTGGTTCCTCGACACAACGACTCTTCTCACCCACTCTTATTTCAGAAAGTGGAATAACATTTTCCTCTTCGGCTAAGTATTTCCGAAGATAACAGACATGGAAGGTATTATAGATTCCTTCCAATTCAGGTGGAAGATCCAACTGATACGCTTGAAGCCCTACTCGTTTGGTTATTGTGAAAGGTCTAAGAAAACGAGGACTCAACTTCCCACGTTTTACAAATCGTATAATACCTTTCCATGGAGATACTTTTAGCATCACCTGCTCCCCAATATGGAATTCTTTCGGTCTTCTTTTTGGATCGGCGTAGCTCTTTTGTCGATCTTGAGCCGCCTTCATATGTTTCCGAATCTCTTTCACTTTATCGGCCGTTTGTTGTACAATTTCAGGACCATCAAATTGCTTTTCTCCAGCTTCTAACCAACATACTGGAGTTCTACATTTCCGTCCATATAAGGCTTCGAAAGGTGCTCTTCCAATACTGGAATGATAACTATTGTTGTACGCAAACTCTACTAAGGGTAAATGCGTATCCCAGTTACCCCCAAAATCGATCACGCAAGACCTGAGCATATCTTCCAAAGTCTGAATGGTTCTTTCACTTTGCCCGTCCATTTGTGGATGATAAGCAGTGCTCAAATTCACTCTTGTGCCCAATTCTTCTTGTAGTGACTGCTAAAATCTTGAAGTAAAACGGTTGTCACAATCAGAAACTATAGACACGGGTATACCATGTCTTGACACCACTTTATCAATATATAGCTCGGCTAGCCTATCTATTGGTGAAACTTCTTTCATTGCCAAGAAATGAGCACTCTTGGTTAAACGATCCACGATTACCTAGATAGTATTGTTACCTTTCAACGTGTTTGATAACTTAGTCTCAAAGTCCATGGGAACTTTATCCCATTTCCATTCAGGAATCTCCAAAGATTGTAGACTCCCATAAGGTCGTTGATGTTCAGCCTTCACTAACGAATACGTCACACACTTCTCTACACATTGTGCCACATCTAACTTCATAGTTGGCCACAAATAGTGTAGCTTCAGATCTCTATACATCTTAGTACTACCAGGATGTATGGAATACTTGGATTTGTGGGCGTCTTCAAGAATTAACTCCCGGTTTCCTCCCACCTTAGGCACCCAAACACGAACTTGGAATAGTTTGACCCCACGACCATCTTCAGTCAGTTGTAGACGTTTCTTAACCATGACTTCTTCTTTTAGATTTTCTTCTAATAGAGCTTCTGCTTGTGCCACTTTGATTCTTTCAATCAGACTTGATGTCACATCAATTCTGGCGTTAGCCGTTTTCAAGCATCCACTATATTCTTTTCTACTTAAGGCATCTGCCACAACATTTGCTTTACCAGGACGGTAATGCAATTAACAATCATAATCCTTAAGCAGTTCTAACCAACGCCTTTGCGTCATATTTAACTCTTTCTGATCAAAGACATGTTTAAGACTCTTATGATCAGTGAAAAGAGTACACTTTGTTCCAAATAGATAATACCGCCACAACTTCAAGGCAAACACGACTACTGCCAATTCTAAATCATGGGTAGGGTAATTCTTTTCATGTTCCTTGAGTTGTCTTGATGCGTAAGCAATCACTTTGCCATGTTGCATCAAGACACACCCCAAACCCATCTTTGACGCATCACTATATACCACCAAGTCTTTCGTCCCTTCCGGTAGTGCAAGAACAGGTGCTTCACATAGCTTCTTTTGTAAAGTTCTAAAGGTCGACTCTTTCTTTTCAGTCCATACAAACTTTACATTCTTCCGAGTCAGAATGGTCAAGGCTGAAGCAATCTTTGAGAAATCTTTTATAAATCTCCATAATAACCTGCCAGACCTAAGAAACTCCGTATCTCTGAAGCATTCTTCGGTGTTTCCCAGTTCGTCATTGCTTCTATTTTAGCTGGATCCATTTTGACTCATTCCGAAGTAATCACATGGCCCAGAAATTGTACCTCTTTTAACTAAAATTCGCATTTTGAAAATTTTGCGTACAATTTCTCCTTCCTCAGAACATCTAAGACTTCACAAAGGTGACATTCGTGATTGGCTTCATTCTTTGAATAAACAAGTATGTCATCAATAAAGACGATGACCGACTTGTCTAAAAATGGTCGACACACCCTGTTCATCAAATCCATGAACACCACAAGAGCGTTTGTCAACCCAAATGGCATCACAAGAAATTCGTAATGCCCATATCTTGTTTTAAACGTCGTCTTGGGAACATCTTCTTCCCTTACTTGTACTTGGTGATACCCCGACCTCAAATCAATCTTGGAAAAACATCCCGCGCCTTGAAGTTGATCAAATAAATCATCAATCATTGGAAGCGGATACTTATTCTTAATGGTCACCTTATTCACCTCTTTGTAATCAATGCACATTCTCATAGTGCTGTCCTTCTTTTTGACAAAAAATACTGGAGCTCCCCAAGGTGAAGAACTTGTCCTAACAAATCCCTTTTCCAATAACTCTTGTAGTTGAGACATCATCTCTTTCATTTCGGTCGGTGCTAAATGGTACGGTGCACGCGCTATCGGTGCCGCTCCGGGAACAAGATCAATTCTGAACTCTACCTGTCGGTCTGGCGGTAAGCCTGGAAGATCATCAGGGAACACGTCTGGAAATTCACGTACTACCCTTATATCTTCCGCTCGCTTCTTTTCAACTTTAACATCCAAAACATATGCTATATAGGATGAACATCCTTTTATTAAACACTTACGCGCCTTGGCAATAGAAATCAACGGAACCTCCCCTTTTCTCTTTTCCCCATAGATGAATACAACATCATTTTCAGGCATAGGGATCCGAATTAATTTCTTGGCACAAAGAATTTCTGCCCGGTTGCTCACCAACCAATCCATACCCACTACTATATCAAACCCCCCCAATCTCCATCAAAATCAAATCAATCGGGAATTCTTTCCCTTCTATCATAAGGGTACAACCTTCAAGTTTCTCACGAACTAAGACTTGACCCCCGTTAGCTATTTCAACTACTAAGTCATCTTCCAAGGTAGTGGCAATCATAGCTAACTTTTGATAAAAAGATCACGACACAAAAGACATATTGGCACCACAATCAAATAATACTCGTGCAGGAATAGACTTAACAAGAAATGTACCAGAAACCACATCCTACGATTCTTTTGCTTCATCAGCAGTCATATGAAATGCCCTGCCAGTTGACTTTGGAGTATTCGGATTCTTGTCTTGATTTCCACCTTTCTTTAACTTTGGGCAGTCCCTTCGGTAATGACCCGGCTGCTTACATTCAAAACATGTTGGCCCTTGGATAGGACAGTTACTCAAAGTATGTCCACTTTTACCACACTTGTAACATTCCGGTGTGGTCACCCGATACAGACCAAACTGTTTACTTCTACATTTCTGGCACCAGTTCGGTTCTCGTCGAGGCTCAAAACGAGTATTCTTGACATACGACTTGGATCTTTGAGAAGATTCTGATCGACCTTCCCATTTTCGTTTCTCCCCCACTTGTGCCTTTTATTTTTTGTCTCTGGCGTAGGCTTCCTCTATGATCTTAGCTTCCTCAATCGTTTCCCTCAGTGTCAAGGCTTTGGAATTCCGAACTCTTGACATCATATCGGTTGGTAAGCCCTTCAGATAGGCTTTAATTTTCTCTTTTTCAGTTGGGGCCGCATGCCCCACTAGGTTTAGCTTTTCCAAGAATATTCGAGTATATTCTCTCATTGACAAGTTCCCCTTCTTAAGCGTTCACAATTCTTCTTCAATCTGATCAATTTCGTTCTCGTTGCAGTATTCTTCTAGAATCTTCCTTTTGAATGACTCACATGTCATGGCAACCAAAACTGGAGTCGTTACTGTTGATGTTACAATATTCCACCAGGTCAAAGCGTTGTCACGTAACATCTGAGATCCAAACCTGACCTTCGATTCTTTGTCACACTCACAAGCTCGAAAAGCCTGTTCCATCTCCCTAATCCAGTTCATGCATGCAATCGGATTATATGATCTAGCAAACTCCGGTGGCTTGCAGCTCAGAAACGTTTTATAAGAACAAACTTTCTCCATCCTTCTATTCACATTCTGCATCGGGTTAACTAGTGGAGTTACCGTACCAGTACCCATCTCCGGTCTTCGCGACGCAATACTTCGGTCATTAAACATTTTCATAAACATCTCTTGTTGTTGAGTCAATGCGTTATTCATAACTCGCATCATGTTCTCCATCATGCGAGATTCCATTGTAGATTTTGTCGTCACCGGATTAGAGGTACCGACATTCATTCTTTGTGCTTGACTTCCCCCTTCTCCCAAGATAGGTGGTCTTGGCGGGCTCTCAGCAACTTCGTTGGCCACCCTATCTTCTGAAGAAGTAGAAGATCAATTTGGTGTATTCACCATCGTATTCTGCTTAAGCATAAGAAGATAGCCATAAGAATAGTTACACGTACCCAAACACAAGAAACGTACTTTAACGTTCATTAATTACCATAACAATTTAAAAACAAGTATACTTACGTAACAATATATTCATAATAACAATAGCTAATTGAAATTATGAACATACTATACATAAGAATCCTCGTTACCATCATCACAGTTCTTAATTCACGTATTTCCGTCGACTCTAAGACTGTCCCGTCTTAGTATTTCTACCCAATCTTACAAATCATATCTTAATCATCTCAGCTTAAGTCTAGGTATCTCACAATCATACCTAATTCACTTAAACTACGGCTCGGATACCAAACTGAAACACCCTAAAAACCACAGTAAATTTAAACCTTAAATTATCATAATAATTTACAAAATCCTTCCAAAAGTTTCATTTATAAACGAAGAATTAGTGACAAGGTCTAATTACAACTGAAATATTATAAACAACCGACTAATCTAAATCATAACCAATAACATTAGATTATGCAGGTTGTCTATAATATCTCCAAAAATCGATGTTCTACTAACTTCTCCAATCATAGCTCCCAAAAGTATAACTCTGGAACTTCTCGACACTCATCCTTGCTTATTCTTTCTTGAGCTAGTACCTGGTAAGAAAATTTAATTTGAAAAGATTAGGCTTACGCCTAGTGAGAACACCCAGTTTTCAAATTAAAACTTTATAAGCTTTGAAAACCAATTTGTAAGCAAAGCATATAATTTAACCAGTTTACAATATTTCTTACCGTACATATAACATCTTTCGATGACGGGAATTATACCCGATTCCATGAGTATGACAAACACTGAGTAAGTCATGACATCACGTTCAAGAGCCCACTACGAATCTCCACGGATTCTAGATCATTGCTCATATCCAAGAAATTACAATTAGTCCATGCCTATTTCTTGGAGAGGAAGTAGATATTACAATTAAGCCATGCCTATCTCTTTCCTTCCTATAGAAATCGGGAATTACGATTAGTCCACGCCTATCCCACGATTTCACATATTAGTATGAAATGGGAATTACGATTAGTCTACGCCTATTCCTCATTTCAAACAAACGGGAATTACGATTAGTCAACGCCTATTCCACGTTTATCAAACACACGAGAATTACGATTAGTCCACGCCTATTCCACGTGTTCACATAATACTAGTGTCTATTGATCCATTACACTCCTAGCATAAATGCGTATTAATCCAAAACATACGTCAAATCATATCATACTTAAAATCAAGTTATAAGTATGTTCATACTGTCAGGATAAAATTCCAATTAGTTATAATTGTCCCCTGTCAAAATTATCTAAAATTACTCTAGTTACCGGAAACTCAAAAGTTACTGGAACATCAACACTTTCCGGACACCACAAACTATCCGGACATCAAAATTGACCGGAAAACCCAACAATCCGGTAATGTCCGGAAACCAAAGTAATCCGAAAACATTTTCTGGGACTTTTATCCGGAAAACCTAGCTTACCGGATGTTTCCGGAACACATAGTTTACCGGGCAATTCATAAAACTTTATTTTGGATTCTAGCGGAAAGCATTAAGTTCCAGATACTACCAGGAAGGCATACTTACCCGGACATTTCGCTCTGCACTTCGATTTTGCATCTTAAACTCACTGCAAATTGAATTCTAAGCATATCCTTACCACTAAAGTATTTCTAAAACATTTAGACAATTCAATCATTTAAACTTGTGATTACAAATCTTTTATGAATTGAATGGAGAAGATGATTGCAACCCTTACCGAAATGAAATCAGATTGCTTACTTTCTTCTTCTCTCCCCGGTTCTTCTGGAAACCGACTTCACAAAATAAAATTGAGATAACTCTCAATTCTTCATCCGACTCAGAGGTTTATACCTCAATTTGATTAATTGACTAACTAGCCCATAACTATAGCCAAATAACAAAACTAATCCCAAAACGTTTCGCCATTCCACAAATGAATTATAACTTTGGTAATTCTCAATTTTGACCCTTTCGGCATATTGTTTAAAATAAGATCATTCCATTATCTTAAACATTCTTCCAAAATAAAAGTACAATGATTATGAAAATTTCGAGGTGTTACTTATTTGGCGACAAATTTGAAATAAAAAGTTGTAATTGCTTGGTTGAAACATGAAACTTTATTGGTATTTGAAGAGCTTTGATATATGAATGTTTTAGAAGTAACGTTTTCCTGTAATGCCTTCTTAGAATTCAGAACATAAGTTACATTTAAGTAAATGAGTTGAAATTAGCGGCTCAAATTGATACTCGTCCTTTAGATAGTTATGCAGATCAAAACAAAGCCTTATCCTCTTAAACTAGATTTTCGAACTTGATCTCAATCGTCCTTTGTAGTACTAGTTTTCATCTATAGAAAATATCTCTTGATGATACTCATCAAACATAACAGAATTTAGAGATGCACAAATCAAGAATCACGCCTAAAAATAACGAGTCTAGTAAGATCAAATTTCACATCTGATTTTAGGACCGCTCGATATTTTCGAGAAAGCTCGATTAAGACCCCAAACCTAAGTCACAAGTCCTTTTATGAATCTAGTAGAAGGGACAATTTCAACTCATTTATGAAAAATAGATCAATTTGTGTTTTATGTAATGTTCTAAAAAACTCGCCACACAACTGTCATTGCGCGCCATGGCACCAAGGCTTGCGTCTCACGCCATGTTAAGCCCTTGACACGCCATGACCTAATGCGTAGTTTTCGTAATGCGATATTTGATTTTTCTTGACGTTTTTAATGTCTTATTTGCAAGTTTTTTAATATCTAACATAATTTTACTTGCTTATTAGTTATTACTATTGACTCATGAGTAACATTACAAAACATATGTTTTATTATAAAATATTATATATGAATTAGAAATTGACACCACAAGTCACGCCTTGAAAACACAATGACTTTGTCGTGGCTCCTAAGGCTTGAGACTTAGTCTCGTCGCCGCGCCACGCCTTACGCCATTTAGAATCTCAGTTTTATGGCATAGGCAACTGTTCATAATGTATAGTAGTACATTATAAAAACGTTTAGTAAATTTATAGTAAACAACTTATTAAGCATTAAGTATTGCTTATTAATGCATAATCTTTTAAAATTCAAGTTTACAACTTATTATTACATAGTACAACTTCTTAAAACTCTATGTTTGAACCCTATAAAACCAAGTAACAAACACGCTCGATGACAAGCTTCGTGTTTGAACTCCATAAAACAAAATCATAAACACGTTTTAATACATGATGAATGTGGAACACTAGGAATACAACGAAATCTTCTATAAATTTCGGATTTTCCTTTTAAAACAGGATTGCATTAATTTTTTTATTCTCGATATACAATAAAATTTATCATCTCTTACATAGTAAGCGCTGATATAATCAAAACCATTTAATCAGTATTTTAGAATGCATTGTTTGGTAATCATAGCACTACAACAAAACATAATTTCCGACGGCGCATTCTGTCGGAAATCCGTCGGAAACCAGGGTCGCAAATTATTTGGTAGGCATTCGGTTTTCCGACGGATTACCGACAGATTTTAGCGACGGATTATCGACGGCCTGGTTTACCGACGGATCACCGACAAACAAGCGATGGCAAGGATCACCGACGGAATAGCGACGGCGAGACAGTTAGCGACGGATTACCGACGGACTACTATTACCGACGGCCTACGATACCGATCGATTTTTTTTATAAAGAATATTTTTATTATTTACCGACGGATCACCGACGTAATTTATATTAAAAATAAATCAAAATTAAAATATTATAGCGTCCGTTGGTAATCGCCGGAAACCTTTATTATTACCGACGGAAGAGTATTTTACCGACGGATAAGTTTTTCGTCGCTAGAATCCAAAATCCGTCGGTTCCGTCGGCATTTTCGTCGCTATTCACCAACCGATGGAGTCCGTCAGTAATTTCCGTCGGAAATAATGAGTTTTCTAGTAGTGTAGCTAATACATTAAATCAGTATTTTCGAGTCGTTACCGAACTATACAGTTAGTGGTTGAAAAGCATTTGTAGCTACCATTCAAAACCTTCACGTGAACCCTAAACCACCGATGCATCAACAAAACACAAAATACCCGTCTTTTTTTTAACGACTTCTTCATCGTCTCCTTCGACCACATTAGTCAATGGTCACAAACTCATTGTTTGCCTCCACATCTGTTGTGTCTAAACTCCTAAATAACAAGATATGTGATGGTTTTTCACTGTTATATTAGTTTACAGATTAAAATAAAATATGTTGTATTTATTTTAAGATGGATAAGAGTATCTCCAACAGCTTCTCTAAAATAGAGAAAAACACAATTTTGTTCTCTAAAATGCTCCAACAGATTCTCTATCCCATTCTCTAAAATAGAGAATCATGAGAAAAACTCCACGTATAGAGAATTCTCTATATGTCTAAAAAGAAGTGAAAAGAAGATAGAGAAATATTATTTTAATGGGTTCCTACAAAAAAAATTGATTGTTAAAAAGTTTATTAAAATATATTGAATATTTTAATAATATAAGTAATGATGGGTTCTCTAAAATAGAGAAGCTGTTGGAGTTGGAAATTTTTGTTTTAGAGATTTTGACTTTTCATTCTCTATTTTAGAGAAATTATAGAGAAGCTGTTGGAGATGCTCTAAGAGTGATATTTAAATTGCAATGGGGTAGATGGAAAATTAAAAGAATAAAAATAATTGGTCAAAAACAGCCACTACCCCAAATGTTCCTGACATTCTATTTGACTTTTTAGTTATAACTAGTTTTTTTTTTGTCAAAAAAGGTATAACTAGTTTTCTTGAACTTCTAGAAAGTAACTTGTAGTTTTTATTGAAGGAAAAAAAACAATTCAAATAACTATATCTCACTTGAATTAACCTGTTTTGTGACATTTTTTTTGTCGAGTTGTAATTTGTACCTATCAAATTCATTGACAATCCATCATTTTAACATTATATATATATATATATATATATATATATATATATATATATATATATATATATATATATATATATATATATATATATATATATATATATATATATATATATATTTTGGGGTGAGTTCAAATGAAAACTCATTTTCAATTGTGAACATGAGGACAAGTCATTGATCAAGATTTGGAAAATTAATCAATGGTTAAAACTTAATGAAACCAATTGAGAAGTGATTAGGGACAAATCTGGAAATTTAAATTAGCGTCTACCATCTTTGACTTTTTATTTTCTTTTTTAATTAAAATTTTTTACCCCCTTAAAGTTTAAAATAAATTATCTTAAAAATTACTAATAATTTAATCAAACAAAATACATCAAAAAAACGAGAATTTCATGCTTTTCGATATGACATCCATCTCGATATAGTTTTTTCTTCATTTTAACTGTTTTTACGTGAAATGCTATGTATGTGTTATATTCAGTATGAATATGTATGCACGTTTCCTGGTGTCCATATTCAGTATGAATAACAAAGGGGAACGTTCATTCACTATTCATGACGAATAACACAGTATTCAAAATGAATAATACAACATTTAGGATGAATAATATACGAATTCCTGATTCATGTATTATTAAACATGAATCGTGTATTATTCACCTTGAATGTTGTATTATTCATCCTGAATGTTGTTCCATCATTTACATATGAACATGTAATCCATTTATTTTTTAAAATTTATCTTGCAACTAATCCTACACTAGAACCTTTTAATCTGGATGTTCTAATGTATCAAGCTACCAAACATGTATCAAGAAAACTTGAAGTAAGCTTATTCCTTCACAGTGAACTTAATGTGAATGTTCTCATTGTATCAAGCAACCAATAAACTTAGGTTGTTTACTTTCAATCGACTTCCACAGTTCCAAACTAGGTTCCAAATTAGTCGTTAACTTCGAAGCTAAGTGACGTGGAACGGGGTTTAAATAATCGGGGATGGTTATTGTGAAGCTAAAAAGACCTTCCCAACATCTATTAACAGTTTAAGAACATTCACAGTGAAAACAACAATCATTCAAAGAAACCAGTAACCTTGATTAGATTGTTCACCATCGTAAGCATCATTCGATTTGCTCTTGAGATCATCTTCAATAGACTTCTTTTCACCTAAAATCAAAATATGTAAAATCATTTATTGGGAAATTTTTGAATATTTGCATCTGATTAATGATACTTCACAACAACAACAAACAAAATTATTCAAAATAAACTAATGGCATTGATTACCCTGCACATTGTTGAAATCATCATTCAAGTTAATTTGGGGATCATCTTCGTTAGACATGCTTTCTTACCTGTATTAATTGAATTTACCCGAAATTAAAATATCATAAACCCTAGATTAAATCAGATTCTTATCAACTATGTCTAAACGAAACTGGGAAATTAAACATTAACAAATTATGTATTTGTACACGATTTTTTTACGTGTATTAAAGAAGAGAAGTTCAGGATGTAAGGAGGAAGAAGGCCGATTTCAACAATGTCAGGAGAGGTGTCAATTGAGATGTTAATCAGAGGAAGAATGCCGATTTCAACAATTTAATCGGTTTAGATGTTAATCAGAGGAAGAAGACTGATGAACCATCAGGGAAGAGCACCGATTTCAAAGAAGCCATTGATGAAGTCGATTTCATTGAGGAAGAAACAACGTCGATTTCATAGTGAAAGTAATTTTCTTGTTAAGAAGAGGAAAATTAGATGGTCAAAAATACCCCTTCACGTTCAAACTTATTGATAAATTTTAACCATCATATTTCCATCTTATAAATTTGATCAATGGACATAACGTGGTTTTACCGGTCTCATGAAAAACCATTGGTCTCACCGGAACCCAGCCCTTTTATATTAGATATATATATATATATATATATATACTTTATAACTTTGTTATACTTTATAATTTTTTTATTTTATT
Source organism: Saussurea involucrata (assembly GCA_033807775.1). NCBI lineage: Eukaryota > Viridiplantae > Streptophyta > Magnoliopsida > Asterales > Asteraceae > Saussurea > Saussurea involucrata. The sequence goes on from CM066316.1 coordinate 64,993,051, forward strand.
TATTACTTTATTATACTTGATCAAAACTCTTAATTACAAATTTTCATGCATGGTGTACCAGCATTTTATGCATAAATTCTTAGAAGTTCTTAATTACAACTTACAAAGCACATTATACAAGTTCCTGAAGCATACATTTTATCATCTGAACTTTTTTAACCAAAACACATTGTTCACAGCTTTGCTTTCTTCTTGTAAGACTTTTCATGCACCCCTTTCAAGCTTAAGCTGCAAAAGAGAAGGATGCTTCCAAATATGGTTTCAGATTTGTCCTCTCAATGTTATTCCCGCTCAACTATTTACAACTTTCAGTTTTCAATTTCAAATGAAAAGAACTGGTTTGCCATTATTATACTACAATCCTCCCTTCAATGGATTCAGAAAACTGGGAGTGTACTCAGTGTGACCATGTGAGGCTTCGATGATTACCAACAAACAGGTGAGTGATGTACCTTCAAATACTTCCATTCGAGCTTTTGCTTTGTTGAATCAACGTATTAACAATCTGGTTTATCCTTCTCGATGTAAAAGGTACGATCTCGAGTTACTTTTTTGATTATTTTTTGTTTTCATTCTGATCGAACAGGTAATTGTATGTGTTCGCTAGGATTTCTGTTGGAATCATGTCCTCTTAATGTCTACAGTTTTGCTAAGAATTTTTTACCTTCGTCTTCCTATTTTAGAACTTTTTGTTTTTGCTATATAATGCTCTTTATTTTAGTTGTTCTTGGAGCACAAAGAGAAACTTATACATTTCTGCTGTTCGTTTTAATGATGTATGTGGACCTAATCCCGCTCAGTGCTCGGTTACCATTATATTATGTAAATATTTGTATAGCCTAAGGGCTTAGTGTGTCAAATAATAAAGTTAACAACTGAATAGCGGTTGGGAAGTTAGTTAGGAATAGACACGACCATTGGAATAGACATGACTGTTGGTGAATAGTCACAATGGTTCGGTTTGTATAAATAAAAGTGTCATGTAAACAGATTGAATATCTCAAATACGATTATTATTTCAGTAAATTCTTGTGTGTGTTTGTGAATCAAGCGATTAGGGACAACAATTGGTATCAGAGCAAAGGCTCTTTGATTCCAAAACTGTGACCGAAAAAGGAAGAAGAAACACCAACCGTAAATAATACAGTGGTGGGATACGGTAACAGGAAGAAGAAGAAGAACTTACTTGAAATAAGATCGGAAGAACGCCGACGACGGTGGTGCGCAACCGGAATCGAGATACAACCGGCGGGACTTCAATCATACTCTTCAAGGAGAAGGAGGAAGAACCGATTGAAGGAATTAATCGAACCAAATCAAAAAATCAGTGAAATAAAATCTTAGGTTTTCGTTCTGATTTGGGAAGGACACTTTTGTGGAGCGTTTTTTGAGAACCGACACAAAAAGAAAAGCCAAACGTTTTGGGCTTTTATTAGTAACAACCGGATCTACTTGGACCGACGAGGAGACGATTTAATTGGGCTTCTATTTGGAACCAATTTTTTTTCTTTAAAAGAAAACACACTCTACAAACTTGGGCATTCACAACACTTTTATTGGGCTGACAAGGGGAGGACGCTTCTATTTGGAAACAGTCTTTTTTAAAAGGGAAATACACTCAGGTTTGAAATCTGAATTATCTTTGGATTTCTAGTATACTAGTAGTATAAATTTATTATCTATACTATTAGGAAAGCCCCAAATTTTAGAAAGTGAAAATCGTACGAATAGAAACTATGTCTGGTGAAGAACCAAACAACGCCCTAGTAACACAAAAACCCGTAGCACCAATCTGTCATTATCAATGCCCCATTTTGAAACCGACAAATTACACCGTTTGGGCCATTCAAATCAAAATTATACTTGAGGCAAATGGGTTATGGGAGATGAAAGAACCAAAGGAAGATGCGCAACCGGACGAAAAAAGGGATAAGGCAACGATTGCCTATCTATATCAAGCATTGACCGAAGACATAATACTGCCAGTTGCGGGATGTAAGACTGCGAAGGAAGTCTGGGAGGCGTTAAAGAAAAGACATGTCGGAGTAGATAAAGTGCAGAAGGCACGGTTACAATCTTTGATGATTGGATTTCAAACACTCCAAATGAAGGAGGACGATACGTTGGATGCATTTACCGCTAAACTAAACGGCTATGCCACCAAGGCAAAAGAATTAGGAAAAACATTGGACCAACCGTTACTGGTACGAAAACTTTTGGATTCGATGCCAGATCGGTTCATCCAAATTGTGGCATCCATAGAATAAAACTCTGATCTAGACGAGGTTACCTTAGATGAGATCATTGGAAAACTGAAAGCCTATGAGGAAAGAATAAAACTCAGGAAAGACGGACGTAGAGAAAGCCAGGAAAACTTATTATTCGCCCAAGGCGAACACTCTGGAAGAGGAAGACGATTCGGCAATCGCGGACGTGGTAGATCCAACTCTTCACGAGGAGACTGGCAAAGCAACAGAAATAAACACGACTCGAAAGAGGAAGGCTCAACTCACAAGCCAAGAACAAACACAAAGTGGAATAAGCAAGTGAGGGACATGAGCAAAATACAATGTCACAGATGTAGGAAATTTGGACATTACAGAAAGGACTGCAATCAACTGCCAACAACGCAGGAACAATCAAACCTTATCCAAGAAGACGAAGAGCCATCATTGTTAATGGCAATACACAAAACCGAACACGAAGAGGTACTGTTAAATGAAGGACAATTTCAACCCGGAAAGTATGCTATAACAGATGAAAGCATCTGGTATTTAGATAATGGTGCAAGCAACCACATGACGGGGACTAAGAGTCACTTCACGGATATTGATGAAAAGATAACAGGACGTGTTCGTTTTGGAGACAGATCGTATGTAGAAATCAGAGGAAGAGGTTCTGTATTATTAGGATGTAGGAATCACGAACAGAAGATTATATCGGAAGTATACTACATCCCAAACCTCAAGAGCAACATACTGAGTTTAGGACAACTCACGGAGATTGGGTGTAAAGTCGTCATGGAAGGAAAACAACTGACTTTACATGACAAGAATAAGAGGCTGCTAATGAAGATTGAAAGATCAAAGAATAGACTTTACAGCATCAAACTGAAAATTGGAACACCCATATGTCTCCTAGCAAATGTAGATAGCTAAGCATGGTTGTGGCACGCTAGATTGGGTCACTTAAACTTTGAGGACATCAAGAACATGACAAAGAAAAATCTAGTGAAAGGAATACCTAAGATAAATCACGCAGGACAGATTTGTGATGCCTGCTTATTAGGAAAACACAGTAGGACTCCATTCCCAAGTCAAGCTAAGTTCAGATCAAAGAAACCTCTGGATCTAGTATATGGAGATCTCTGTGGCCCTATAAGCCCAACCACACACTCCGGAAAACAATACATTTTCTTGTTAGTGGACGACTGTACACGTTTCATGTGGGTCTACTTTATGACCTCAAAAGATCAAGCATTTGACACTTTCAAGGAATTCAAACAAAAGGTTGAAACCGAAATGAGTATAAGATTAAGGATGCTGAGAACAGACAGAGGAGGTGAGTTCACATCAAATGAATTCACTAAGTATTGCAGGAAAAACGGAATAGCACGGCAATTGACAGCACCTTACTCACCACAACAAAACGGAGTTGTAGAAAGAAGAAATAGAACAGTACTATCTACCACTAGAAGTATGATGAAAGCAATGAGGCTACCATAGAACTTATGGGGAGAAGCAGTCAGACACGCTGTGTACATACTGAACAGGGTACCTACAGGAGCCCTGGTAGATAAGACTCCATATGAGGCACTCTACAACAGAAAACCAAATCTGGAAAATCTAAGGATATTTGGGTGCACAGCTTATGCCAAGGTAACAATACCTCATTTACAGAAGCTAGATGATAGAAGCATTCCCATGATTTACTTAGGTGTAGAGGAATGATCAAAAGCATACAGATTATATGATCCAGAGAAGAACAGGAAACATGTAAGTAGGGATGTTAAGTTTATGGAAACAAAACCATGGAAATGGGATAACAACAGAGAGGAAACAAGGACACAAGGCTCGGAATGGACAAGTTTTGTGGTAGGAGGAATCGATGATGGAAATACTACATCAATCAACTCGGAAAGCAATAAAGATGCTTATCAGGAACAGGAACCAATTACCGCTCCAGACTCTCCAGTTACCCCACATACATATACTTACGACCCACACTCAGAGGAAGAACAAGCTACTATTAGTTCATTGAGAAACTCAGAAGAACGTTTTGATGATACACCAATACGAGGTTTTAAAGACTTGAATGCAGTATATGCAAATGCACGTGTAGTTGAAACTGAAAGTCTGCTACTTACGGAAGAAGAACCACGTAACTACTGGGAGGCATCAACAGATAAGAAATGGATCGAGGCCATGGAAGCTGAACTGGATGCAATTAACAGGAATAACACATGGACTCTTACTACTTTGCCTACAAATCATAAGGCAATAGGACTCAAGTGGGTATTCAAGACCAAGAAGGATGCAAAAGGAAAAATCATCAAATACAAAGCAAGGTTAGTAGCAAAAGGATATGTGCAGGAACAAGGAATAGACTTCGACGAAGTATTTGCACCAGTTGCACGCATTGAGACAGTTCGTTTGATTTTAGCACTGGCTGCATACCATGAATGGCAAGTGCATCATTTGGATGTCAAATCAACATTTTTACATGGAGAATTAAAGGAAGAAGTCTATGTTGCACAACCTGAAGGTTTTGTACGACCAGGAAGTACAGGGAAAGTTTACAAGCTCGCAAAAGCAATGTATGGCTTAAGGCAAGCACCACGAGCTTGGAATATGAAACTTGATCAAACCTTAAGGTCATTGGACTTTAAGAAATGTAATCTCGAACAAGCGGTTTACACAAAGAGAAGCAAGACTTCCACACTAATAGTTGGAGTTTATGTGGATGACTTGATAGTCACGGGCACTCCAAGGAAGGAAATAGACTTGTTCAAATCCCAGATGGAAGACAAATTTGAAATGAGCGATCTAGGATTGATGGCTTATTACCTCGGGATCGAAGTTACTCAGACAGTATAAAGACCCAACCAAAATAATCATGCAAAACATCAATTTCATAGCATCCCAAAATCACGGTCTCAAAGTTTCGTTACAAATATTCAAATAGGTTTGCGGAAACGACCTACACAACTGAGAAAAACTAATAACTAGAGTGTCACTAAGCTTCTTGACTCTTCTTGCTAAGCTCAGCCTATTTGCCCGAGCTCCTGGAAACCTGCTTACCTGAAAAGGGTTTTAAATTTGAAAATGCGAGGGTTAGACCATGAGGTCTAGTGAGTCCCTCCTAACCGTTATCAAAGCATTTAAAAAACCGTTTATCTTTTCAGCTTTAAACATTCATACTCAACACGTCAAAATCATATACGGACTAAAGTCCGCCTCCTCGTAATCTGACACCCTGAAGCCACCCGAAGGTGACAACGAGTCAGCCTCATGCTGCCTTGTGGAGCCTCGCTCCTGGCATATAGGGACCTCCCTTCCCGCACGAGAGCTGGCGGGACTACTCTCCCGTCTTTGCCAGTTTACGTCTCCTTGATGTATGCATACATTCTACATAAAACTTTAAACAACTTTCATGCAATTAAAGCATAATAATAAAGCATGGCAATTCTCAACATTCATAACACATTTTGAAAACACTTTAAAAGCCACACATTTTAGTTTAGAAAACTCACCTGAGGCTCTTACTTCTCGTTTCTAAACAGTTCCAAACTTCCAAATCGACTTCCCTGATTGCCTGATTGCGAGAAACGATTCCTGGCTGCTGATTCCTCCTCAAATCCCAGATTTGATGATTTTTCTTCTCCAAAAGCTCAAAACCTTCAAAACCCCTTTTCTCTTCTTTCTTTCTCAACTTCAGCCGACACCCACTCCAAAATCAGTAATAAGAACATTCTCCTAGGGTTTTGGGCCCTTATATACTTCTTTACATAATTGCAAATTGACCCCTCAACTTCCATAAGTTAAGCACCAACACAAAAAGGCTTACAATCCCACTATTTTGGTCCGGGTTGTTACAACACTTCCCCCTCAAAAGAATTCCGTCCCCGGAATTCCGTTTTCGAAAAGGTGTGGTATCTGGACATCATATCTGATTCTACTTCCCACGTTGTCTCTCGTCCCCTATGATATCTCCACTGAACTTTTACTAGTCAAACTTCTATGTTCCTCGTTTAGCAAACCTTACCGCTCACGATTTCTATCGGTTCTTCTACGTAAGTCAATCTCTCATCTATACTGATGTCCCCTCAAAGGAACAGCCACAACGACCTCTGACAAACACTTCTTTAAATCTGAGACATGACATGTCGGATGAACACTCTTTAATTCTTCTGACCAGTCTAACTTGTACGCTGCTGCTCTAACTTGCTTACTAATGACAAGGTCAACTTCTTATCGCCTGCATCTCTTGCAAGGTCGCCATCATCTCACTTCTCACACCGGCTCTCCACAAAAGAGACGTGCATCACACTATGAATTTCTTCTCAAATTCACATCGAGTACCTCAAGATCGCGCACTATCTATTCAACTTTCATGCTTCGACGAAATCCGCAGACTTAGTCTACCTTACCTCTCTCTCAAACTTCAAAGCTCAAAGCCTTATGTTTTTCAATTGTAACCACTCAGTTCTACTCGGTTGCCTCAAACCGTTCAGATGGGAAATATAATCACACCCCATACTTTGAAGCCGCCCTCGGCGAGACACCACTTGCTAAATCGTGCCATCTTGCACTACTTAATTGTACCCTCTTCGATCGCTATACTCGCTTAAAACTACCTGATAAAACCAAGGCCAACCGCGCCTCCATTTGCTCGCCTCCGTCCACACATCGGGACTCACGGTTTTAATCACGTCTAAATAAGGTCTTTCATACATTTATACTTCCTTAAGAGAAAGAACTTGGCGGGAATTCCCGCCACAACAACAAGAATCTTCCACCAGGAAAACTCCCTCACTGACAACTTGGCATAAGGCCAACCTTGTTTATCCTGACAAGCTCACCCCCAGGAGTCCCCTCCTCGGTAGACCTGAAATTTCTAGGTTACTTCTTCCAACCGACATTCGTCCATGTAGATCATACTCCCTTCCGATTCACATCGGCTACAACTCGACAACTAATTCGTACATTCTCACCACTTCATCATTTCATACTTAACGTGTCTAATAGTAGGAAACCTCTATAATTCCTTATTAGAGTGCTCACCTATCCGAATTGCACTTATCCTGAAGGCTCATAAATTTCTCGCTGCTTGCCACAAGCGTCCAGTCATATAACATAACTTCGGTTACTCTCACTCAACTAGGAGGGGTAACCACGATCACGCCCTACTATTCTCAATAGCTTACACTGAACGATCAGTTCGTTTGAACGTTTCTCACAAAGTCACTAACTTAACTCATTCAGTTGTCTTATCCACTTCTTTCCTGCACAAAATCATACACAATTTCCTTCCTCAATACTCTTTCCAAAAGTTCACACACTTATCAAGGACAAACTACACAACACTGCGCCTATCGGCATTACTGTCAAGTTTACTACTTCCGATTTACTTACTTATTCCAGCATATTGTCTTCACCTCTCCACGTTAGCGTGGAGCACTGCCCACCAACATTACTCGCCCCTCTTTTCCGACAATTCTCAAGCTGCAAATGCTGTCTTATTACTATACATAACCAAACGGTTGCACTAAAATTCTAACTTAAGGCTTTCGACTAAATCGCCTCGAACTGACACCAGAGTTCGACGTCACTATACATTCTTTAAACTCCAACTTTTACTTTCTCAGACAATTCGTTCACACATAAGCAACAGTTCACATTCTTTAAGGATTTCACATCTATTCCACCACATTTTGACTAATACATCCATCATCTTCTTTAAACTTCCAATGATTCCAAAATATACTTACTTAGTGACTCTTACAACTAAAAACACTTGGTTTCTCCTTTGGGTAACTACCCACCACCACTCCGTGATGCTATCCCGAACATAATCATATCACCACGTCAACTTACACCCTACGTGCTACAGCAACTTGGTTAACACTCGAACACCTCATCCAAAACCCCCAAAAGGCTTCTATCTGATGCTTCCTCTTTCTCTAACATCACATCACTACGACGCTAGCTGACACATTTAACATGGCAATTATTTCCACTACATAATTGTACATTCCTCACTCATAACATCACACTGCAGACCAAAGCTCTCATGGCCATTCATACACAACTTAAACTTATCTTCAAGACTTCACGCATAAATAACCGAGTCTATCTCACTACATTGTCTCTCCCCAGCTCTAGTTGAACCACAACACCTGTAACAGCCCAAAAGTACAATAGAACAAACATAGCATTTAAGCATAAATTTACAAAACTGGGTCCCCAAAATTTTCGTTACATCATACAATAACTAAGGTTGGCGGAAACAACCTATACACAACTGAGAATAGTCTATTTCTATAAGAGTTACTGGTACAGTCTCTAGCTGCGTCTGCACCCTATCTTGCTCTTGCTTACTTACCTGAGCCTTCCACTAAAAGCTTACCTGAAAATGGTTTAGTTTTGAAAAGCGAGGGTTAGACCAAAAGGTCTAGTGAATTCCCTCAAAAAAACAGTTTCACGCAAGCCAAGTATAAAATCATGCAATTCGATAATGTAATAACGTTCCAAGTCATGCATTCAACAAAGGTATAGCACAGTGGGCTCGACTTTCTTCACCCTACAAAGCCGGGCACGGCAAACACCCTACAAAGCCGGGCACGGCGAACACCCTACAAAGCCGGGCACGACAAACACCCTACAAAGCCGGGCACGACAAACACCTTACAAAGCCGGGCACGGCGAACACCCTACAAAGCCGGGCACGGCGAACACCCTACAAAGCCGGGCACGGCAACTCTGTCTCATCACCCAACTGTGCAGTCCGACTCTATACGTGCCAATAATCATCATGACAGCATGCAATTCACAAATTATGTAGAAATGAGTATATAAACAGCTTGCGTGCAATTGTAAACAGTTCCATGTCGTGTACAATAAAACCTTTCAAAATGTTTAATCATGTCATCATGCTCGTAAACATTATCAGTTAAGAAACCTTTACCAAAACGTTCAATCATATCATTATGCTCAAACCAAATTCAGGTATGAAAACTTTAGCAAAACCCTTTATTCGCACCAAAAGGGGTTAAGGGAACTCACCTGGCTTGCTTGCTCCAAAGCTCCTCACTTACACTTCTGATGTCTAGGTAGAATACCTAATATATAGGAAGGTATATCAATATCTAAAATTTATATTCGAACTTGCCCCGAACTTAACCCAAACTTATCTAAGTTGGTAACTTCCACTTCTAGTCCACAAATCGTAATTAATGGTCTTTGCTTATTTATCCAATTGAAATGCCATACCGGATCCATTAATTTACCCGACTCTAGATTTCCCCCCGACATAAAATTATAACTCCAGATTCTAAATATCAAAGCCGGTTCATGATAATAATAATATGACCAAATTTAATAAATAGACTATCGATTACGTACCAGGCTCCTTTAAATAATTATAGACTTTATTAATTAACTAAGCCCAATCTTAATAACTAAGCCCAAAAGGACTTAATAATTCTCTCGGCCCAACACTCAATTCGGCCCAATAAACCAATCCCGGCCCAAACTTGAGTTACGGGCCAACTCCCGGAACATACCGACTTCCGATACACACGGTTCAAAACAAAAACCCACATTCTTCGTCATTATTCTAATTCTACACAAAATTTGGCGACAACCTCTTCTTTTATTAATTAACCGTTACACGATTCCCTAACCAAGAATTCACATAACAATGCTTAACTTGACAATATGAATTAGGAAAACTCTATTAACACTTTTACTTGCTTTCTCACTTTACATAACCGAGCACAATAAGAATTTAACCAATCTAACATTACTTGCTAAAGAGAAAACGCAAGGGAATGGTTTCTTACCCGCGAAAAACTTCACGAAACGGAAAGTTATTGACCAGCCATACCGCCGCCGACGACCACCGCCGGCAGCCGACTGCCGGCGCTCCCAGCCGCCCCTCCGGTCATCTTCTCCGTCGCCGGCGAACACAGCCACCCTCCCTCTCTCGTCGACTATCTCTCTCTCGCTGCTCTCTCTCTCTCTCTCTCTCTCACGCGATCTCTCTCTCTCCCTCTCGCTGCTCTCTCTCTCTCGCAGTCTCTCTCTCCGGTTGTTTCTCTCTCTCTCTCCTCGCCGGCGGTCTCTCCCTCGTCATCTCTCTCTCCCCTCGCCGGCGGTCTCTCCCTCGTCATCTCTCTTTCTCCTCGCCGGCAGTCTCTCCCTCGTCGTCCCTCTCTGCCGGCTGCACACACAAAACACACACACAAGACCCATTCGCTTTCTCTCTTTTTGTCTATCTACATGGCAGCCTCCACAAACCCTAAAACTGATTTTTTTTCTTTTCTAATACCAAAATACTGCACACTCCAAAAAGAAAGGAAATTTATTTCCTACATTTTCACATATTGCCCTCAATCTTTCTCACAAAGAACCAATTCAACCCCTATCTTTTATTTAAATCGAAATATTAATTTGGGTTATTACAACACCCGAGTTTCTGATTAATTCGAACATACTCGCTTCTTGCTAGCTCTTTGCAATACCAAACCATTCTCACCGATCGACATAATCTATACCCTCACTTCGTTTGTGCTAAACACTTCATTCTTTACGAATCATCCATCTCGTAGGTAAAACGCTTATCTAAAACAGCAGTCTTTCACTATCTTAACACCCCTACAAGTGGTCCTTCAACTTTCAACCTTCTGATTCAAGTCTTCGGTCTCATACACCTTACACAACTGTCGACTTTTAACGTCAATAGTTGATCTGTTGATACTTCCTTAACCTATTCTTCAACAAGGGTCCCTTACTGAACCTAATCCTTCTAACATATCATAATCAAATTCATACCCCGTCGTCCTCATTTCAAACTCACTCGTGAAACGTCAATATTACAAGATCACTTTAAAACTCTTATTCGGCGTCGAGGATATTTCATTCCTACTTCACCACACTACTCATAACGAGTTGCTAATACCAACACCTTGATGACTTCTAGTCCTTCCTCTGAACACAACCGTCCCTCGGCAACTGTATTTCCAGTCACCGCACGAGGGTACAAACCCTCATACAACCGACATTAAAGTCCACTTCCGACTCTTCCACTGCTCACCTCTCCTCTAGAACGCAATTACCAAAGCTACAAACATTCTCCCCTGATTTGTTCAACACCTCTCCACTCTAGGAGTTCTTCCTTAGCCTAAAATGTAATACTCCACGACCTATTGAGTTCATAGCCTTCATGCCTGACAACGCGATAAATGAATCATTTCACACTTTTGATCATTTTAAAGAAACAACACTTGAAAACAACTTGGGAACACACGACCCCAACATTCTCATAACTCTAATGCCCTGTGCAACGATCTTGAGGATCGTTTGCATGCAATCTTTCCGTAACACTTAATCTTACTCAACCAAAAATATGTTGTTACGACAGAGATAAATGTTGGGTGAAAATCTTCCCATACGACAAAATTTTGAAAGAAATTTACCGACACGAAGTAAACTAGTCGGTCCTCACACTCACTTATATAACTTCGACATGTCAATACTCATTTTGGTTATAAAAGTTGTGCATTCAAACGTTTTCTTGGCTTATCATGAAAAGAGTGAAATATTTTGCAAATCGTAAACCTCAAGACTTCATTGTACGATGTAAATGGATTTGTATATTTTTTTCTTTAAACATACGCTTGCACACGCCGACTCATATCCGATCAAATTTGATATTTACACGTTTATACTTTTCTTATGAAAAATCTCATGTACACATAGACTAACTCAATGCATGAAACTCTACTTGCAATTGAAGGCTACTCACTCAAACAAGGTCAATCGCTTTACTCACGCAACTTATCATTGACACTCTACTTCGACCAGTGGTCGCCCACTCGGCCTTGCAACGATTTGCTATACATACATTCAATGGTCCACTTACTCAACCATTTCATACTATTTCGTTTTGACCAACTATCTCACCTTCCACTTCTACATGGTTCCATTTCACTTATTTCATTTATCCTGCAAATGGAAAGCTCGACCGAGAACCCAGGGCTCCATTGATACATTCAAGGTTTTGACACTGTCTTTCCCTACCATCCTGACTGATCTATCCCATGATTTCTAGAATTGGGACTCTCCCGAAACAGGAGTCTTACTCAAACTCAAGCATTCTTCCTCTCCGAATCCACGAAAAGCTACCTTTAGACGGCTCGTAATACTCTATACAACATTTCTTCTCTACGATGTATACGTACATCACCTCACAAATGATTTCTCATGACACTTCCCCAATAAGGGGTCTCAGTCTACTCCTCAGGGATCTTGCTGACCTTCTAGATTACTAGAGCACGACCCATGACTAGCTTCAGACTACAACTTCGGAATAATAAGGCAGATCAAGCACATACATGTACCTGTAAATTCACAATTACACTGGCCAGGTGTAATCCCAAACTTACCTTACATGACCGTCCTCGGTACCCTATTAGTCCTATTTCCACTATAGTGTCCTCCTAACGCATTTCCTGTATCTACAATAGTGCCCTCCTAACGCATTTCCTGATTCTCAGTTGTGATTTCTACTCCCAAGTTTAAGTTTAGGCCCGTCCGGTCACCTAAATCCCTTAAACTATGGCTCTGATACCAATTATAAAGACCCAACCAAAATAATCATGCAAAACATCAATTTCATAGCATCCCAAAATCACGGTCTCAAAGTTTCGTTACAAATATTCAAATAGGTTTGCGGAAACGACCTACACAACTGAGAAAAACTAATAACTAGAGTGTCACTAAGCTTCTTGACTCTTCTTGCTAAGCTCAGCCTATTTGCCCGAGCTCCTGGAAACCTGCTTACCTGAAAAGGGTTTTAAATTTGAAAATGCGAGGGTTAGACCATGAGGTCTAGTGAGTCCCTCCTAACCGTTATCAAAGCATTTAAAAAACCGTTTATCTTTTCAGCTTTAAACATTCATACTCAACACGTCAAAATCATATACGGACTAAAGTCCGCCTCCTCGTAATCTGACACCCTGAAGCCACCCGAAGGTGACAACGAGTCAGCCTCATGCTGCCTTGCGGAGCCTCGCTCCTGGCATATAGGGACCTCCCTTCCCGCACGAGAGCTGGCGGGACTACTCTCCCGTCTTTGCCAGTTTACGTCTCCTTGATGTATGCATACATTCTACATAAAACTTTAAACAACTTTCATGCAATTAAAGCATCATAATAAAGCATGGCAATTCTCAACATTCATAACACATTTTGAAAACACTTTAAAAGCCACACATTTTAGTTTATAAAACTCACCTGAGGCTCTTACTTCTCGTTTCTAAACAGTTCCAAACTTCCAAATCGACTTCCCTGATTGCCTGATTGCGAGAAACGATTCATGGCTGCTGATTCCTCCTCAAATCCCAGATTTGATGATTTTTCTTCTCCAAAAGCTCAAAACCTTCAAAACCCCTTTTCTCTTCTTTCTTTCTCAACTTCAGTCGACACCCACTCCAAAATCAGTAATAAGAACATTCTCCTAGGGTTTTGGGCCCTTATATACTTCTTTACATAATTTCAAATTGACCCCTCAACTTCCATAAGTTAAGCACCAACACAAAAAGGCTTACAATCCCACTATTTTGGTCCGGGTTGTTACAGACAGGAGGAGAGATTAAAATCAAGCAATCAGGTTACATCAACAAGATCTTGAAAGATGCAAGTATGATGGATAGTAATGACACAAAGATACCGATGGACCCAGGAACAAAGTTGGTCAAGACAGAAGACGGAAATCCAGTGGATGCAACTTATTACAGAAGTTTAATTGGATGCCTCAGGTATCTGCTACACACTAGACCAGATCTAAGTTACTCGGTCGGATTACTCAGCAGATTCATGCAAGAACCAAAGGATCATCATTTAAAGGCGATAAAGCAGGTAATCCGATACATTAAAGGAACCAAGGAGCATGGTATTATATACAAAAGAGATGGCGGCTGCAAGATAACAAGTTATAGCGACAGTAGTTATGGAAACAATACTGATCAAGGAAAAGGAACTACTGGAATAGTATTCTATTTTGGAGAATCACCTATTACCTGGTGCACTCAGAAGCAACCAACAGTAGCACTCTCATCATGTGAATCAGAATTCATGGCAGCTACTGGAGCAGCATGTCAGGCTTTATGGTTAAAGCAGATACTTAGTGAAATAATGGGTTGGAAGGAGGAAAGAATAACACTGAAGGTTGATAACGTTTCAGCAATAACACTCGTCAAGAACCCAGTTTTTCATGGAAGAAGTAAGCACATCGACATTCGTTACCATTTCATTCGTGAATGTGTAGAGAATGGACACATCAATGTGGAACACGTCAGTGGCGAACTACAAAGGGCAGATATATTGACTAAAGCCTTGCCAAGGCTGAAGTTTGTCACTATGCGGCAGATGCTCGGGGTTCAAGATCTAGGACAAAGCAATGATCGAGATTAAGGGGGAGAATGTGGACCTAATCCCGCTCAGTGCTCGGTTACCATTATATTATGTAAATATTTGTATAGCCTAAGGGCTTAGTGTGTCAAATAATAAAGTTAACAACTGAATAGCGGTTGGGAAGTTAGTTAGGAATAGACACGACCATTGGAATAGACATGACTGTTGGTGAATAGTCACAATGGTTCGGTTTGTATAAATAAAAGTGTCATGTAAACAGATTGAATATCTCAAATACGATTATTATTTCAGTAAATTCTTGTGTGTGTTTGTGAATCAAGCGATTAGGGACAACAATGTAGGGAGATCATCTTGTGGGTTTCTTCTTGAACCTCACGGTGAGTTTTTTTCTTCTTCTGATTTGAAATTTCTTACGAGTATCAACAACATGTACATTATGAAACTTTCCATATAACCTTTTAATTAAGACCTTCTTTTAGATTTGTGTCAATCTTTTACCTCATCGATTTCATATGTTTCTTTTGTTTTGTATGCAGTTGCCGACTCAGTCTACATAACTACGGTAATAGTTTTGGGACTAATTTATACAAATGTTCCTGTTGTACTTTGTTTAATATGAAATTAATCTTCACGTTAAATCTAACCCATATTGTTAATTAATCAACTTTACACAATTAGTACACTATTTCTGGTGTTGCGAATCTTATACTATGAATCATATTTGCATATGGCTCTAATCCAGAAAAGTCGATGTTGATGCTGATATAGAGGTACAATTCCATTGCCATATTTCCATTTTTGTAATCAGACTCATCTTCCCAAAACTCCCAAAGAGTAAGATTAGCGGAACAGTGGGGATCATGGTGGAGTATGGTAGTTTCCGGCGGGTAATGGTAGTTTACTGGTGTGGAATAGCGACAGGCTGGTGGTTGACCATCGGTGACTGAATGGAACTCTAATATCAAAAATTATGATTCTTCTAGGTGGGAAGAAGCCAAGAAACCTCTTAGACCATTAAATACCGAAGAACCCCGCAATTGGAATTCAAGAAGTCGCTCTCTTAGAACAACCCCATTGCCCCGCCAAGACTATTTCTTCACGTCTGTCTTTATGTTCATCGACCATTATAGTTTTTGTTTATTGTAACTTGTAATTTTATTACGAGTCTGTTTGTTCAATATAAAGCATCTAAGAGGACACTTTTAAAGCCAAAGGTTATTTTGCACCTCAAGCGCTTAATGGTAAGATTCATTACTATCACTTGCCTTATCGGGTAAGATTTTTGTCCATCAAAACGACATCGTAGACAACAATTTACCCGGTAAACACTAATCGGGCCGGTAAGAGTTATCACTCTCACTAACTGAGGTAACACTCTTACGTCATTGGTTTTGTAATTGTCGGTGCTAATTGATGAAGAAATAGTAGTATATAACATTGAAATATGATGATAAGCGCATGTTAATGCATCCTGCCCAGCAGCATCTCCTATCCACAAGAAAAGGTTACCGATGTATTTTCTTATTAAGGCCATGCGTACCCGTAGCGGGTAAGGGGAGCGGGTAGGAGAGGGCTCCGGTACGGGGGGTTGCGGGTAGGGGGAGCGGGTAGGAGGCCGGGTTTAGGGTAGTATTGGGTTCATTGGGTACTGGTACTCCACTTTTGGGTAAGGATTGGGTAAGAGAGAAAAGCTGATGTGGCGCTGAGGTGGCAAGGGTTCAAAGGGTACGGGTACTCATGGCCTAATAGGTTTTGTTCAAAAGTTGTATATTAATGGTGTTCTCTAACCGTTAATAATTAGGATTCAATCCATTTTTCTAAGCAAGAGTTGGGTCATTCTCATGTGTACAGAAATTCAAGTTAACTGAGTGGAGTTTATGGAGGTCCAAGGGCATTGCATCTGTTCCTACTAAACAATATATATATATATATATATATATATATATATATATATGCTCACGAATCCTTGGTTGTCATATGACTAATACGACGATTGAAACACTTGTGATGTACATATTTTATGAATTTTCCTTTTGCAATTATTCTATATTTTGTGGTTTTCTTTGTACAATGTTTACGATTAATATATTGTCGTAGACTTTTTTTCCTTTAAGGTGGACTTATGTAAAATTTTCTATTTTGACTTGCAATGAAATTTTGCATCTCGTTGCATATATAGGAAAACAACTAATGCATAAGTCATTCTATGTTAATAACAACTATTAGAGCGACTCCAACTCATAATAACCCTCTAAAAATTGCACGAGGTGAATAATACATGTCATATTTGTCCTTCTTTGTGAGAAAAAAACATTTTTGAAATTGTTTTACCACCTTGTTGGAGATGATCTCATGGGATGCTCTTTGAATTCCGTAAAACTAACTAATAACATATATCTTTAGATATAAAATAATACTCTATTGTTTATCTTTGTAACTTATAGTTAGACTATATTACACAACATTTGGTTAAAATCTTAAATACATAATATCATTCATCAGCAAACGTTAATTAAAATATGTTCTTTAAAATTCATAGGTACGCGTTTTAATACCTTGTACAACTTTTTGAAGCTTCATGTTTCAAAAATATATATATATTAATCGATAACAAGTGATAGTCGTGTTTAATATGTGTTTATCATTATTAATAGGTTTTCATCCCTACTAATACTAATGCTTAATAAATAAACATCTACTCCATAAATAATTTTTTTAACCAAGGTTGTAATATGGGTAAAATGGCTGAATCGCAAAAATACCGATAATCAACCTTTTGTTTACAAATGGGTGAGGTGACTTTGCGTAAATACATAATAGGTCATGGGTTCGATCACACGCCCTCCACTAGCCTCAGTTGCTGAATGAGCCAAAAAATTCCCCCTCACATTGCTGTCCTTTGAGGCAAGTTCCGTATGGGGCCGATTAGGGTTGCTGGCAATCAACTTTTTGCCTAAAAATGAAGAATTACATAGATTTTTCATTTGTAAGCAAAAAATTGAATATCGGTAAACCGGTCAGTCCAACATTGAACCCGCCTCCTATGAACCACATGTGAGAAGGCATTTAAAAGTCGACTTAGTGGTTCAGGAGCTACAGGCCTATGGGATTTTCATTTTTCATTTACAATAAAATTTCACACCTTACTCAGCCTGTGCATTGCACGGGCATATTGCTAGTATATATATATATATATATATATATATATGGTTCGGTTATTTTACAAATCAATGAAATTAACTCGTAGGAGCGAGAGGGGGCAACTACTGCCCCTCAATCTTAAAAAAAAGGTTTCAATATAGGTTAAGAGAAAGCATGTGAGAGGTACTGGCGGTGAGAAAGTAGGACTGTGGGAGAAGAGGAGGATTGTGAAAGATTTTATTCATTGAGGCGGTAGGAAAGTGGAAGGTAAATTGATGATGCATAGTAAAATTTATGCTTGTAGCCCTTATACTATGAGGGGTTTTAAACAATGACACTCATTTTATTATAATAATATTTAATGTATAGTTATTTATGAAATAAAAATATATATATAAATCAACTAGAACTTGATTTAACTACATATGCTTTTTTGATTGGTGAAAATTTATTATCTTAATCAACATTATTCATTTTAATCTCCAATGATCACGTTGAATGTCAGTAGTTTTTGTGAAATTTATAACCAATTTATGGGTTTTGTACCCAATTTATATGAGAAGATATTGTAAAAATAACAAAAAAAATCATATGTATGTTACATTAAACTATGTAAAAACAACTTGATAGTTTTCGTGATTAATGCGACAAATCGCTTTTAAACGATAAAATCTCATAAAAACTATGTTAACTTTTTAAATGTAGATTGTTTCTATATCTAACGACATTGTATTATTTTATTTTATAATATGTTAATTAAATCAACTTCTCTACAGTTGCTCATTTGTTAATTGTTTATACCGTTTGATTTTAGGGTTGTTCATTTGTTTAGTGTCGATTTTAGTTTGTTTTGTATATTTAACAACTATGCATTGATAAACATTTAATAAAAATGACAACTATCGAGCGATTTGGCCAAAGAACTGACGCCTTTACCAATTGGCTAAAATAAAGTGTAGGTCCTTTAATACCTTTTCTATAATATATATTATATATGTAATGTATAAAAAATCCGAGCCCCTGACGACCGAAGGTCCCGTGCGGCGGCACCTCCGGAACACCCCTAGGACCGCCCCTGGCAACAACCATATTTCACTTTACACTATATCATAAGAGTCTCTTAATCATTCTGACCATTTAATCATTTTGTACCAATTACCATTCAATAACTACTAAACAACCCCTAGATTTAGTTATTTGGATAAAAATCATTGTATTTATTTCAAGAACGAAAAAAGAGTTTTTTTAAAACAAATTAAGGGTAGTTGGCAAATTGAAAGAGAAATAATTGGTCAAAAACAACTACCCCAAATGTTCCTGACATTCTATTTGACCTTTTTTTAGTCTATTTCCTTGAACTTCTAGAAAGCAACTTGCATTTTTTATAAATTCAAACAAAACAAATCCTAAAAGATTTATGTAAGAGTATATCCAATGCAAGGTTCTTAAAAGCAAAAAGTGTAGGAACTTGTAAGAATTACCATTGTGAAGAGTTCTTATAAGAACTCAAACTCCGTTAGGTTCTTAAATAAGAATCTTAGTTCTTACCATGAAGTTTGTGAGAAGTGATATTTTTCTTATTTTTTGTTTTGTTTTGTTTACTGTATAATTATTAATATATACTAGTGGTCTGTACCGCGCGTTGCACGGTATTCAGAAAACATGTTTTTAATAGTAGCATAGTTTAATATAAAAAATAAAATGACCAACATGGTAAAGTTATAGTTTTTGAGTACTAAAAGGTTATTCATCAACAATGCAATTATCTACCGCATTCAACAAACATATACACGAATCTATTCATAAATCATGTAAATTTAATACAAATGTGCATTTGACCTCTACTTTCATGACTATTGTTAAAAGAGTGTACAATTTTGTTATTTGAATTAACAACCCTATATCTCAAGAATTCGCAACCACCTGAAATTTTTCATGGTATACACCAAACCCTCCTTCAACAACTGCTTGAACTTCGACACCAAATCTTCCATACTACTGTAGCTATTAGGGTTCTCTGAAGTAAGTTGGTATAAATCAATCTATATTACAAAGTGGGCATACCATTTCAATAAGAACTATATCCAAACTAATTAATTCTTTGTCTTTTTTAGTTCAAAGACTCCAGAATCGGCAAACTCTTACCTTAATCTCTCAACATTCATTAGCTCCCAAAAATTTCAACTTTATTCAATCCATTAAATATCAATAATATGGACGACAAAACCTACATTTTCCACAAATGTTAAAGAAATTCTATTTTGTGCATTCACATCATAAAATGGCTTATTGATGGTATATTTTTTTATCTTTAATAGTAATTGTGTGAAAACCATGTGCTATGCGGTAGCGTCGGTAATTTGGGTGGTAATATGTAGATAAACATACAGATACATCTTAGTTGGTAAATATAACTATCAACAAATCACATTCATATCACTTGTAAAAATTAGAAGAATTTAATTAGTGGAATTTTAATATATATATATATATATATATGTATATATAAGTTAAGTAAATAACTTGTAAACTGAATTAAATTAGTAACATTAACGATGGGCCCGAGGATAAATTTTGCATTGTTTGTATAATTTATATCTTTGCACGATGTTTTTCTTTTAGAAAGAGGGCTAGCTCTGACAATTTGTTAAAAATGAACAAATACACACTTAGATGATACGATAACTTTCGACCAAACGTATGTCTACTCTTCAAATGGGAGAGGGCCTAAAAGTTGACATGAATTACACTAATTCAAACAGCTAAACAAACAAATGATTGAAATAATGGTCTAAAATTCTCCACAACCTTGAAATTTTGCAAAACATATACATTTCCTTCTTGTAACAAAACGGTGAAACTTAGTGGCCAAGTTTTTTCGAACCAGAGTATCATTGGTGCCTAAACAACAAAAAAAACAATCAAATAATAAGCATAACAAATTTTGTTAATAGATGGCATGACCATAAGAATAAAGTAATATAAAAAACACATTTTCGTGAATTAAAACCATATCAAAACTAATCTTACACCTTATAAAAAAAAGATAGATAGATTATCAACACAATGTTTTATTGAACTAATGATAGGTTTCTTCAATTGATGAGAGAAATAATCTCAAATGTGTTTTATCACAACATTAATAGTTTTTTATTATATATTGTCACCGAAATAAAGGGTATAAATTTGGATTTTTTATATATTGATTGTTATGTAATAAAAAATGAAAATGAAAGGTTTAGAAATTAATGTGTTGAGTTTAGATTAAAAATAAATCAAAATGACAAAACAAATATATAAATATGAGTGCACATACTCATTATTTTTTTATCATGTATATTAAAATGTATTAAATTATTATAAGTATTTTATTTATGTATATATATATTCATAATAATTAAAAGAAGAATATGAAAAGTTAGATCAATTAATGAGGTATATTGATATATTATAGTTACAAAAATACATGAATTATCTAATCAATTAATGCGATATAAATACACAGGTTTCAAAAACAAAAAAAATAAATAATAGAAAACAATAATTCAAGCATTCACAAAATTTCAACATACATTTTTTTGCCTTTCTTTTATAATAATATATCGATATTGATGTATTGATTGTTGTGTAAATAAAAAAATAAATAGTAAATATCATATTGAAATATATTAAATTGTCATAACTATTTCGTTTGTATGTATTGATTTATGGTAATCAGAAAAGGAATATGAAATGTTAGATTAATAATGAGGTATATTAATATATATTAAATACGAAAATACATGAACATTTGATCATTTAATGATATATATATAAATTTAAAAAACTAAAAACTCGATAAATAATAAAAAACGATAATTCAATCATTCTCAAAATGTCTACACACATTCCTTAACTTTTTCCATAGTAGCATATTGATATTAATGTGATGATTGTTATGTAAATAGAAAATGAATATATAGTAAATAAAGCTAAAATATTTTAATTAAATTAATTGTCAAACTAATACTATAAAATTTATATAAGTAGACTCGTATAAAATAAAAAAATGAAACGTAAACAAAAAACTTTTTTTAATTATATTAATTGATTGTTTTGTAAATAAAAAATAATGGTAATTACATATTAATGTTAAACTAATAAAATAAAAGAGAATAAAAAGATTATTCATATTGATTGCTATGTAAATAAAAATTGAAAACCTAGAGGTAAAAAAATTAGGTTGTTACAAACCAAATTTATGAAACTTTTCGACAAAAAAAAAAATTCAACCTTTAATCAGGAAAGATTTTTTCACTACGATTTAAGGATGCTTTTTTGGGAATGAAGTAATAGACACCATAAAATTTCTCACAACAATAACAATGTTAATGTCAACAGAAAAAATCTTAAAATAGTTAAAGAACGCAATTCAATCACATATATATGATTATTGTCAATGACGCTTAAACTTGGGGAAAAAAATTATCAAATCTTGTAATCACAAAATATCGAAATTTATTTGAATATATATAATTCAGTCGTAAACACAATTTGCTACGATAACAACAAATCCAACAATATGGAAAAGACGAAATACATATTACATTTTTTCCAGAATATAATTGTTACATACTTGTTGATAATCTTCCATATCTTCTTCAACTTTCATCTTCTTCATCCTCCACTAAAGGAAGAAATATGTAATAACAAACTTACAATTTTCAAGAATATAATTTCTACATACCTTTTTATAGTCTTCCATATCTTTTCAACTCTCATCTTCTTCATTCTCCACTAAAGTTAGTTTTAGAGTTTCACTTTGTTTATTATTACAACATAGAAAAACAAACTTAATTTATTACAAAATATAATTTTATTATACATAACTAACCTCAAAAAGCTAAAAAAAAAACTAAGCGGTGTGAGAAGAGTAAGCATCTTGTATGTCAAAAGGTATGGACAACAATGGTTGCAATTGTATGTCAAGAACCAACATGTTGCACATTGAAAAGTTAGTGAAGACCTTTGAACTTATTATCATAGAGTAAGTAAATCAAAGTACGATCACATTTGAAAGGACGTGTAGAGTTATAAATACATATTGGAAAATACATAGAATGATGGAAATGGGGAAACTATCATAGATTGAGAAAAAAAAGTAGTGATTATCATGTTTAGAGCTTCCACCTCATTCCTTGTAGTGGTAGTTTATATAGATATATAGATTGAGAGATAAAGATGAGTTAGGGAAAATGAAGAGAACAATGTTAAATACAAACATGATAGATAATCAATGTTGATGGAAATGAAGAAGCAAATCAAAAGTTGGAAGTTAAACTTAGGTATGTAAAATTACCAAGAAACTCAACTTAATAATGAATTACACATTTCCCATATAGGGGCGAAAATGTCTTTAACATATTTCAACATTTAAAAAATCAAAAAATTGAAAAAAAAGATGGAGAAGGAAGAACTTGAAATATGGAATAAAATCCACGCTAAAGATTGAGAGGCTGGTAGATGGAGAAGAAATAACGACGTAACAGGCGAAGACGAAGGGTTTAGACTTTATTAGAGTTAAATGTAAAACCCACTTTTGCAAAATTATAAATAAAAAAGAGCATAATTCCAGAAAAAAGGAACATGGGTTTACTGATACCAGAAGCTGCCACGTAAACAATTCATGTTTTTGCTTTATATAGATATATATAGACTAGTGCGTGGCACCGCGCGTTGCGCGGTGACGAAATTTGTTTTGTTAAAAAATAGGTAACCATTTTATGATAAGTGTAATTCGTAAATTGATGGTTAATAAAATGAATCGTAATATATTATATTGTATATTGAAACCATTTTTTAAAAGGTCATAAGTGAACATAATCTTTTTTTAACTTATAGGAATTGTTTTTCTTTAATAAAGAGATTTTAACTTTTCATTTTGTGTAAGCGTAATAATGTTTTAGTGTCAAAGTTAAACATTTATAAAAATGGTTAATAGTAAGTGTATATACACAATATTAAACATTATGCTCAAAGTTAACCTTCTCAGTTTAGTTTATAAACCTTGTTTTGCATCATAATTTATTAAATTAGTTTGTTAGTATTGTATGCCCTTAAAATCCCATCTAAACAACCACATTTTTATCCAACCAAATCATAAAATAAAATGCTTCACATTCAAATTACGAAGCTCTCTCTTCTACTTTGTATAACCAAATATCCAAACTTAACCCGACAAATAAGAGACATGAAATTGTTAAGATATAAGGATGTTGTAAATGGAATAAAAGGATTATATGATTTAAGGCCTTGTAAGGTAAAATGACCTATTAGATAATTGAGGAGTGATCTCTCTCATCGAAGGAAGATCAATTAAATAAGGGTTAACCTCTCACTTCGTGAGTATAAATAATATATAGTTTCCTTGTATATAATCATAAAATTCCACTAAAAATATAATATAGAAGACGGGCTACAAATGTAGAAATAATTCAATTGAATTCCGATGCTATAACAATTTTATACATGGAAATGCTAAATTTGTAATGCATCCTTTTCTTGTTTCATTCTCAAATCAAAGTTTTTTCGTGCCGCTCGATCCATATGCATGTCAAGGTGGATACACTCATCAATTGCAGATGTTAGCAGAGAATACCAAATAACCTGTAATGTCGAATATTTTATGGCGGTTAAATGAATAATTACATTTTTCAATATTTAATAATGATGTCAAGGTATTTGACTACTAAATGTGCATAAATCAAGAGAAAAAGGAGATTATATTACCTATTTACCTTTAATAAGCATGAAACTCTTGAGAAACCAAAAGATAATCCACCAAAAGCCAAACAAAAACAAAATATATCAAGAACGTCAAAAGTAAAACTGAATAGAGAGGAGGAAGTTGAGAGATGAAGAGCGTGAGAATTAAGAGGGTGTACAATTTTCATACAAACCTGTAACTTTAAAAAATGCAAACTTGAAATCTCGATGAAGAGGTTTGAACTTTGTGGTAGGGATGACTTTTTTGGCATGTATTTCAAGGAATGAATAGAGAGGAAACCGAAAGGATGAGAATTCAAGAAGGCATGGGGGAGAAAATGATAAGTTGGTCATTATGATATTAAATAATATTATAAATGCAAGATGAATATAATTTTACCAAAGAACCCCCATTCATAGTAGATCATTCATTTTCTTATTAAGGATAGAAAAGTCTTTAACAAATGAAATATTTTTGAAAATAAAAAATCCAAGAAAATTTATATGAAGAATACTACACTAAGAGTGTGCCACATCATTACATGTGGTTCTTCCTTTTATATATATAAATGATATTGATGATTAATATAACTCATTTAATTATTACTGATGTTGAAAAAATTAATGGGACCACAAAAAATAGGTTTTTATAAAAACTACCATTGTGGAAATTTAAGATAATTCTTAATATAGTGAGTTGGAGATGAGTTGACAACAAATAAACTCAAAATAAATATCTATATTATAGATATCTATGTTGTTATTTTAGTTTGTTTTAAAATAACAATCAGTGTTCATTTTTTTATATTTTATCTTTAATTATATGATGAAAGAAATTTTTTTCTCTATAATTAAGTGTAAAATTGTAATTTAGTTGATTAAAAAGTGTAATAATCACACGTTTCTAAAAATTTATCCTTTTTATTGTGGACATTTATTTTGAGACGGAGAAATCTATATTTTTGGCTTGCAGAAAAGATTCAGATGCCTTTTTTTCACAAAAATGATGAACGTTTTTTATATATACTACCCCCTTCGTTCCAAAATATGTGTAATTTATATATCTTATTTTGTCTTAAAATAAATGTCCACTTATAAAAATAAATGTCTACTTTTTCACGTTATCCTTAATTACGAGATAAATAAAATTTCTCAATTTATTATTAAGAGTAAAATTGTCATTTTCTTTAATTAAAACATTTAATAACTCCACATTTCTAAAAAGCAATATATATTTTTCATTATAGACATTTATTTTTAGATGAAAAGAGTATTTATAAAACATGTAGGTAAAAAAAATTCAAAGGGTACAACATTTACCAGACATCAAGTATAACATAGACGGAGTAAAATCACGACCGGAATGGAGTGACATAAGTTTTGATAATTCAAGAGAAGCATCACTAGCTTACGCTCTGAATAACAGGGTTCAAGGTCAGCCAACAAAAGTTGGACTTGGCTTCATGCATGTGAAAGGAGTTCAATATTTTGGTTTTAATGCTTAATCAAATATTTAAAGCATATTTAATTGAGCTTTAAATATTTGCTTTTTTTATTATTCTCTTTGTTATAGAGTATATAAACATGGGTTAAATCTTTAAATAGTATGGATTAATTGGAGGTGGTCTAAAGGATTAATATGTATAATCAATACATATATAAACAAAAACCAAGGCCCTGACGTGGCACCTCCTCACGTCAGAATTCCTTCTTTTCCTTTTTCTCCTTTGTCCGGGTTTTTTTACGGCTTCGTTTCTCCTCTTCAACCCGACTAGGGTTGTCTTTTCGTTTCCCAGTCGCCCAAGACTTGCAGAAGACGAGTCGCCCAAGACCTGCATAGAAGACGCTTGGAGATTCACTTCCCTCTCTTTCTCCATCTCTCAGTGTATACACAAAAGCACAAAAGAAATCGAATATATTATCCATTCCCGTTCGTTTGAAAAATCCCACTTCTTTATGCCAGATCGATGATGGATTTCATGAAGGTGATCGATCAATGCTCACTTGATTCTTCCCAATTGCAGAAAAAGAGAGGTGAATTTGAAAGTGTTGAAGGTTCCTGGCATTGAACAGAAGGTAATAACAACCATTTATTGCTTTGATGTTGTAATTGTAGCTTTCAGGAACGAATGTTACACATGTATTGTATACGAAATTTAGGAACTCGGTTACTCTGATTCTAAGATTTAAGGTTGATATGGATTCACCGTGGGTACCGGAAATCAAAGCATGTTGGCTCCGGATAATTATTTTGATACACAAGGTAGAGAGTTTAAGCAAATTGAGTAAGATATTCATCGATCGTGGTGTACTTCACCTCCGGATAGAGCGCACTAGGATCCACACCAAACGAAGGTTCAATCTCGAAGTTTGTTGCATCCCCGTTTATCAAAACAGAATGCATTATAGACAATACAATACTTAATCCAAATGGAGCCTCTGTAGAAACTTATTAATTTTCAGCATAACTAAACCACTATCATAAATTATATATTGCTATATTGGACTCAAATGTTTTAAATGTATTATTCTTGTGGAACTCACCTTGGATCTTTTTGATAAGTTGGTCCTCGGAAATGTACGTTTTCTCGAGGGTCTTTCCGATTTTGCTTTCCCAAATGGAAACAATTTCATTAAAGGACACTACATTTGTCGGGGGTCTAAAAATCAACGTCTTGTTCAAGGTACGTGGATCATCGACTGCTTTGATAGTATATAAAGCAATATCCTCTTCCTTGACAAAAACAACTGGATAAAAATATTAACATAAAAGTTAAAGAAGTTGTTCATTTTTCATCAATCATATTGTGCTTTTATGCATTGAAGAGCGTACCTTTCTTGTTTCCATCCCCAAGGATGGTGATTTTTTCTCGAGGGGCAGTGTAAGTGTCCATTTGGCCCACGGTAGGTAAAAAGTAGCCGGCAAAACCGTTGCACGCAACAAAAGTGTGTGGGATTCCTGCGGCTTCGGTAGCTCTACGAATGTCTGCCTTTCCCTTGAAAACACTTTTGGCTGGCTCAATGGCATTGACATGATCAACATCGGTTCCAAATTCCGATGGTAGAAATCTCTATAACATGTACCAAAAATACAGTTTAATATAATTTCAAATTGGTCATGTACTTATTGTTAATAAATAATAAATAAATTGTATATTGATTATATATATAATCTAAACTTAAATAATTACTTTTTATGTGCAACTAAAACATATTTATTGATACTAGTAGTATATTTCTGTGGGAAATTAATTAAAATACCCAAAGTCAAACCAACTGTTACCAAAATATCCTAAAATTTTTCAGTTTTGCAAAAATACCCAAAATACCCGCGATGGGGTCCCGCGATCGCGGGATACGCTGACGTGGCACGTATTTTGGGCACAAATGCCCCGCGAAGCCCCTAAACTTTGGCCGCGGTGCACTTTTGGTCCCTGCCCGCGATCGCAGCCCACGATGGGCCAAAATTTACAGTTTTGATCCCTGAAATTTTCAACTTTTGGTCCCTGAAAATTTACACTTTCAGCCCCTATACTTAGACGAATCTTGATGCTTTTACTATTTTTTTCACAATTATTGCAATTTAAAGACCGATTTGTTGTTGAAATTCAATTGCATGTTTCAATCAATGTTAAATCAATGTTTTTGGAATATCAGTTTGTGGATGAAATGAGAGATTGGTTTTCTGATATGTTGGTTGTTTCATTCATAAATAGACGTAAAATTCAAGCCATAATTATCACACAACGATTTCATTGTTGCAATATTTCTTTCTGCAATATTTTGTGTTTGAGATACTACTGAAAAAATGAGTTCATCTGTTGCAAAAGCTAAGCTATATTTCTGTTTTGATGGTGAATGGGTGCAAGATAACAATGAGTGGAATTTTGCTTATAAATCTAAGCATGGTGTAAAAGTTTCAGTGAATTATACTTATCAGAAGTTTGTTGCATACGCCATGCAAAAATGTGGAATCAACTCTTCTGATATTTGCAAGTTAGTGTTTAAAAATGGCGATGGGTCATTTGTGGATTTATCCAACGATGGGGATATCTCTACTTTTCTGCACCTTGCAGTCGATTCAGAAAGACCCCCATTACTCTTTGTGTATCCCGGCGTATCCGACGGTGACGACGACGGTGACGAGGAGGGTGACGACGACGAAGACCTCCAAATAGAGCAGCCTGATTCTCAACAACAACAACCACCACCACCATCACCACAACCACACGAATGGCGTACTGCTGGAGTTGCTGATGACGAAACCCACATTTTCAGAACGGGTAATTCTGAAATAGACAGATCAGACACCGATAATGATGATCACGAAGAATATACCCCTAGTAGAAAATCATGTAGTCAGATAAATGACTTTTTTGATATGCCCCCTATTCTTCCAGACTCCCATACCCAGACACAAAGCTACGAACCTACACCTTATATTCGTAGCGAAAGTTTAACAGCAGGTCAGATATTCGATTCGAAGGATATCTTAGCAAGTCAGATCGGACTCAAGTTCTTGGAAGAGGGTTTCCAAAGTCGCGTGCGGGCATCTGACAAAATCAAATACGTAGTTGAATGTGCTAGAGAAAAGTGTGAGTGGAGGTTGTACGCGATTCACACGGGTCCCAAAGGAGGGGCGATAATGATTAGAAAGTTGCACGACGTACACACTTGTACGAGGACGCAACTTAATCCCCACCACAAACAAGCCGGCAAAAAGACTTTGGGTGCGATCCTGAAAAACAAATTTCTTGATGTTAGCAGGTCATTGCGTCCAAAGGACATCGTCCACGACGTTCACCGGCAGTTCGGCGTCACGATTGATTACCACCAAGCGTGGCGTGCGCGCTGCCATGCACTGTTTATGGTGAGAGGCACGTTCGAGGAGTCGTATGAACGACTCCCGACATATTTATATAATTTGCAGATGCAGAACCCTGGTACTGTCACGCAGCTACGGACCGATTCACGTGGACGGTTTGAGATGTGCTTCGTGGCCCTTGGACCCGCGGTACGTATTTTAACACGTCATATGTTTACACATTATAAACTATAACATTTTAACCTATGTTTTTGCAGATCCGCACATTTCTGGAAAATCTACGTCGTGTCCTGATAATAGACGCAGCCCATTTAAAGGGCCGTTACTTGGGTATGATGTTCCTGGCGGTTGCCATGGACGGGGATAACTCCATCGTTCCAGTAACTTTCGGCGTAGGCAAGTCCGAAACCGGGGACGAGTGGACTTGGTTTCTGTCCATGTTGAGACAAGCTATCGGAGACCCGCAAGGGTTGGTGTTTATGTCTGACAGGGCTCCTTCCATAAGCGCCGCAATCTCTGCCATGTACCCAAACGCCCCTCACGCCATATGCTGTCGATATTTGGAGATGAACGCCAAATCCAAGGACAAACGTATTACCACCTACAAGGATGTCTATTGGGCGACATGCAGAGCATATACGGATCGGGAGTTTAACAAGTACATGAATATGCTACGATACAGTGTCAAGGAAGCAGCCAAAGTCTTTGACGATGCTGGACCGGAGAGGTGGTCCGCGACCCATTTTCCTG
The DNA here is from genome assembly GCA_033807775.1 of Saussurea involucrata. NCBI lineage: Eukaryota > Viridiplantae > Streptophyta > Magnoliopsida > Asterales > Asteraceae > Saussurea > Saussurea involucrata. The sequence continues at coordinate 65,023,168 of CM066316.1, forward strand.
GACAACGGTATGACATTCTGACCTCGAATAGTGCAGAGTCTGTGAATGCACTCTCCCGTTTTGCGCGTAGATGTCCGATTGTTAATCTTATGGACTACTTTCGGGCCTTTCAACAAGAGTGGTACCAAATTCGACGCCTAAAAGGAGCTAAGATACAAAATGCACTCGCACCAACGGCGGAGAATATCGTTCAGTACAGGGCGCGTCGTGCGGCGACATGGCCGGTAAGAGCAATCGGGTATGGGAAGTACGAGGTGCATGATGACTATATTCACGCGATTGTGAATATGGAAGACCACCTTTGTTCGTGTCGCGAATGGGATAAATCTGGGTTACCGTGCGGCCATGCCATCGCTGCAGCAACATATATGGGTCGTACAGATTGCAGCGACTTGGCTGTACCTTTCTTCACGTCCGAATATTACCGGAAAACATACGTGGAGGTAATAAACCCAGCTGGACCCCCTGCAGCATGGGTGTATCCAACCGACCCGCTTCCACCATGCTATCCACCTTTAATGGATAAGAACAGGGCCGGGAGACCGAGAAAGAACGACCGACGTCCATCACGTGGTGAAAGTTCGATACAACGAAGATGTACTCGGTGCCAATGCGTAGGACACACTCGTGGAGAGTGTCTAAATCCCGCCCCTTCAACCGTGCCAAGGAGACATTCTGTCAGTCACACCCCGGGCCCGTCACAGCTTGAACCATATGGAACAAACCCATATGATACTGTTGATCTAAACACTGATTTGTAAATGATATATATACACACATACATATGCTTCTAAATGAACATTGATAACACATCTAGTTTGTAAATTATATATATATATATATATATATATATATATATATATATATATATATATATATTCGTATTATATATTTACACACATAAAGAAAATAGGAGACCTTCAATTTTTCTTAGTATTTTCTTGACCTTGTTCTTGCATCCATGGCAGTGAATGTTAACTCTGAGTACACATGTCTGTTTATATATTCATATTAGATACGTTTTAATTTTAACAAATTACACCATTATAGTTAATTATTTAATTTATGGTACATCTCATATTTTTTTTTCAATTTTGTTTTACACTCCTATCGCATTAACATAATAATCATATATTAACTAATTCATTAAATCGTTTTAAATTATTATTATTTGAATGTGTTTATAGATATCGTGAATGGCAATAGGAGAAGGTAGAATTGTTTATAAATGGGGTTTTGACAAGTTGGTATCACTGGACTCATTTAAGAATTGTGAAAATGGGTATTTGGCGAATGATGATTCATGTGTGTTTAAAACACTTCAGCTCCAAACACACATGAATCATCATTCGTCAAATACCCATTTTCACAATTCTTAAATGAGTCCAGTGATACCAACTTGTCAAAACCCCATTTCATATTATATATATACACACACATACATATGCTTCTAAATGAACATTGATAACACAGCTAGTTTCAACAAGCTCTTCATCTTCAATCTTTCTGACCCTTCTTCAACGGCTTCTGCTTTTGCAACCACGTATGGCCATTGTGTACCACAACCCGCACACACTTTAGCAAATGAGTTGAGGGTTGTCATATATTCTACAAGAGGAGTAGGCCCACGAATGAGGTAACCTCTGACTTGACCTTGCATGATGTATCCAACCTAACCGTGGTTCAGCGGCTTAAAAACTACTTTTCAGAGAAATTAACAACAACAAAAAATACAAAACAACAACACAGTAAAAAAAATACAAATAACAACACAGTAAAAAAAATACAAAACAAAAAAAATATAACCACCACCTACTTAAAAATTGATTTAGTTTCATCAATCCAAGCTTGCTTCTCGTTTACCTTCGCTTGAATAATTGCGAAGTCTTGCAGAATATGGTGAATTGCTTCTTGTTCTCGACGAACACGAGCCTCCCGAGCTTTTATATCCCCTTTCATCCTTTTGATCTCCCTGTCTTCCTCTTCGATCTTTCTCAAATGGACTGCCTTCCTGTCCATCATTTTTTTCCACTCTTCTGTTAGTTCATCTATCTCCTTTTCCTTTTTTGCTATGGCGACCTCGATTTGAGGTGGCATTTTTTCAGGAGTAGACTTAGGGGGCGTTTGGTTCGCTGAAATTGATGGAATCTGGTGGAATTGGAATGTGACATTCCATTGACCAGATTCCATTCCAACGTTTGGTTCAATCTTTCTTGGCATGGAATCTCAAAATTTTCCATTGAATTCCAATTTTTATGTTTTTAACATTCCATCACATATAGCTGGGATTTCAAAGGAATGGAATGTTTGATTTTTTTTATTCCAAAAATACCCCTTGAACAACCCAGCAAGAAATCGATCTCAGTGACAACAACCACCCATCCAAATCGATTTCACCCCCACAACGCCGACCTGCACCCCTCACGACCACTTTCAGACCACAGGCAGAACTCCATCCCCATCGCCGGCGACGACTCCGGCCGCCATCATCCCCACCGTCGAATTCAGACCTGCAACCAACCATTCACCATCTCTCATTCTCGATTCTTCACGGCAGTAAAACCAACCACCATCACCACAACGGCCTCTCTCTCTCTGTCGTCTCTCTCCACAGACCACACCGCCGACCACAACAGCCCCATCGCACCTGCAAGTCTCTCCATCTACTTTCGATTTCTCAATCGAATCCCACCTCTTCCTCTCAATTTCTTTCACGGCAACAGTTAACGATCCAGATCTGCAAACATCGAGTAGTATCGGAACACCGCCGTACGCCGACATGGATGTATTTTTCGGTGATCCATGTGGATGGGAATGGGGAAATGGTCAGGAGATGGAATCGAAAAACATTGCGAATTGAGAGGAGGGTTTGAGAAGGTGGGTGGGGTTTTCTAAGACAATAAATAAAATAAATTGTACTTAAATAAATATCGATGATGGCTATCAATAAATAGAGATTTTTGTTTAAATAATAATTTTATTAAAGTATTTAATAACTATTTTATTAAATCATTTTTGTTTAAAAAAATTAAAATTAACAAAAGGGTATTTTGGTCATTTAACCAAATTTCATTCCAATTCCAAAGCTACATTCTGTGAACCAAACAGACAGATTCTAATTCCTTTAACAGATTCCATTCCAATTCTGTCAACCAAACAGATGGTCAAACCTGACAACATTCTATTCCAATTCCTTCAAAGTCAAATTCCTTTGACAGATTCCATTCCATCCAAAAACATTCTGCAAACCAAACGCCCTCTTAGGGTTTGATGACGATGCCATTTGTGGATGAAATGAGAGAAGAGAGAAATCAATTCAAAGAAAGAAAGCAAGAGAGAAATCAAGAAAGAAAGCAAGAGGAAGTGTGAATTGTGAATTGCATACTACTGATATTTATGGATGAAATCTCAAACATGCAAATGAATTTCAACCACAAATCCGTCTTCAAAGTACAATAATTGTGGAAAAAAACAGTAAAAGCATGCAAGATTCGTCTAAGTACAGGGGCTGAAAGTGTAAATTTTCAGGGACCAAAACTGTAAATTTTGGCCCATCGCGGGCTGCGATCGCGGGCAAGGACCAAAAGTGCACCGCGGCCAAAGTTGAGGGGCTTCACGGGGCATTTGGGGCCAAAATACGTGCCACGTCAGCCCTAGCCCGCGATCGCGGGATCCATCGCGGGTATTTTGGGTATTTTTGCAAAATGAATTTTTTTTGGGTATTTTGGTAACAGTTGGTCAAACTTTGGGTATTTTAATTAATTTCCCTATTTCTGTGATCAAAATATAAAATTTTATTATAAATCCAGAATACAAAATTAATGTAAATTTGGATTTAAAAAATAATAATAACAAGGTATTATTATAAACTTTAATAATATGTATAAATATTTAACTCTACATATAAGCGAACATCAACTAAAATATTTAAAATCTTAATTTATTCTTTTGATACTTATCCATGTTTTTTTAATGTCAATAATAAATATTTCTTTTAAGAAAGAGTTGATGAAAGTTACCTTCACATTTCCAGCTTTTTGATGGCTGCAATGAGTTTGACTTGGTCAGCTATGAACGCCCCACCAACAGTCGATATCACAACATCAACTTGCTTTATCGCTTTCACCAAACTTTCATGATCATAAATATCTCCCTGAAAATGGTTTATAAATTACGTCAATTTACTTCAAATATCTACTAATATCCTGTCTTCAAAATCTATTCTAGACAACATATCTAACATATGTTAGAGATGCATATAGTCCGGCCTCTTTTGGCTTGATCCGATTTTGAGTATAATAATATATGTCCAATTTTGTTTTTTTACTGGTCAGACTTTTAAAAAAAACTTTGTTTGATCGGGCTCTTAGGCTTGACTTGAGATTGTGCTTCGAGCTTGTTAGAACTAGCTTTTCAGATTGGCATCGGAAGTTTTGTGCATCTTTTGGGTTACTTCAAAACCATTGAAAATAAGAATCTTGAACTTTCTAGAACATCACAAATAAGAGCATCTTTAAAATGGCGAATCTGTTGGAGATGGATGTAATATTTTTGGAAGATTTTGACCTTTAGTTATCCATTTTAGATAAATTTGCAGAACCTGTTGGAGATGCTCTAAAGACTTACATTAACGAGCGTGGCACCGAGACTTTTGAAATTCTCTAGGAGCTTGGCTTTCTCGGGATGTTTGGTCGTGCTTTCTCTGACCAAAACGAAAGTTTGGTGTCCCTCTTTTGCGCTTGCCTCCGCTATGAACTTTCCGATGTACCCTGTTCCTCCGATGATCAAGATCTTGCTTTTTTCACCCATTGAATCCTTGCTTTTGATAAAAATTGAGAAATGAGGTTGCTTTTAAGGGAGAGAAAGTGAGCTTTGGGTTGATTGATGAGAGAAAAGATTGGGGAATGGTGGAATATATAGATGTTTGTGTGATTATTAAATTTAGATAAAAATATATATAAAGGAATTTGGTCCCCAAAGAAATGACCATTATTTAAGCCTTAAGGTTCTTAAATGAGAAAACAGAATGGTAAAGTTGACTTCATTACGATGAAAGAAGAACAACTCAATTAATAATGATATTCAAATAATTTGTTGTACAACAAATGCAACGTCTTTTTATATAGATAAATATTTGAAGACTAAAATGATAAAATAGTTAAATATGTAACGACCTAGACCATTTTGAAAGGGTTTTACGTTTTATGTTAAGTTTTAATAAAAGTGGAAGTTGAGGGGCTGGTTGGTAATTTTGGGATAGAGTATAAAAGGGCACAAAACCCTAAGCCACATTCTAATTCCTGATTTTTGGTATGTGTTTGGCGGCTGGGTTTTGAAGAGAAAGGAGAATAGAGTTTTGAAGGTTTTGTGCATTTGAGGAGAAGAATCCCCAAGTTTCGAAATCAGAAGAAAGAGTAGGATTGGAATTCGTTTTCTGCAGGAATCATATCAGGTAATCCTTAATCCATAACTCTATTTAAGATTCGTCTGATGATTATTTGGGTTTTGAGGGTTTTCTCTTGTTTTAAGTCATTTGAAACCATATAGGAGGATTTAAACATCTTTTAACCGGTGTTTGTTAGTAAAACTTGTGGGGATTGATTATAGATCATTAGGTGGTTAATTATCGCCTTACCTTTCGATTTGGGAGACGTGTAGTGGGATTTTAAGCCCCAAAACTCGTCCAGCGAGTATCCGGAAAGTCTCTTGGGGATGAAGGTTCCCGGTAGCGTGTCCGGTAAGCTCCCGTGTTGTAGGTTACCGGGTGGATGTATCCGGTAGGCATAAGTGTCCGGTAACTAGAGTTACCCGGACAATAGAATTACCCGGACAGTAGAATCATCCGGAATGTAGAGTCATCCAGAATGTTTCGTCATCCGAAAAGTAGAGGTGTTCGGACAGTTGTGGTGCCGGTAAGTAGAAACGTCCGGGAAGTAGTGGTGTCCGATAAGTCGTATTCGGACAGTTTGGTTAGTCAACTTATATGTTTTATCCTTTAACTCAGGAAGATTGTTTGGAAGTACAGAACAGAGTAGGAAAGGAAGTAAGCAATACCAGGTGAGTTTTCAAACTAAAATACGTGACTTTAAATGTGTTTTCTAAAGCGAGTACATGATGAGAAATGCCAGAACTTATTCTTACGCTTTTGATTGCATGAAAGTTGTTTACAGTTTTAACTGGGATGTATGCATACATTGTCTGATTTGTAAATTGGCCAAGTCGGGGGGTGTGGCCCGCCAGCTCGTGTCGGGAGGTGTGACCCGTTTATGCCAAGGGGTAGTGTGGCCCCATGTAAGGCAGCATGAGACTGACTCGTTGTCACCTCGGGGTGACTTCAGGGTGTCAATTTACGAGGGGCGGACCTTTATCCGTGAACGATTTTATATGAATGGATTTACGAATGATATGTTTCTGAAAATGATAAACTGTTTAAATGCTTTGTTAACTGTTAAGAGGGACTCACTAGGCCTCATGGTCTAACCCTCACATTTTCAAATTAAAACATTTTCAGGAAAGCAGGTAATGAAAGACTCTGGCAATTGAGTAGGGCGTTAGCGAGGAGGCTTGATAGTATAGCGACACTGCAGTTCAGTTTAGTTTATTTCTCAGTTGTGTAGGTTGTTTCGCCAACCAAATTTTGGATGTTATGTAAGAAATTTTGAGACGCGATTTTGGGATATTCCAATTCTTATGTTTTGCTTATTTAAAATGTTTGGGTTGTTATAGTTGGTATCAGAGCCATAGTTTAAGGGATTTAGGTGACCGGACGGGCCTAAACTTAAACTTGGGAGTAGAAATCACAACTGAGAATCAGGAAATGCGTTAGGAGGACACTATTATAGAGATAGGACTAATAGGGTACTGAGGACTGTCATGTAAGGTAAGTTTGAGATTTCACCTGGCCAGTGTAATTGCGAACTTACAGGTACATGTATGTGCTTAACCTGCCCTATTATTCTGAAGTGGTAGTCAGAAGCTAGTGTTTATGTCGTGTTCCAGTACTTTAGAATGTCAGCAAGATCCCTGAGGGGTAGACTGAGACCCCTTGTTGGGAAAGTTTCTTGAGGAGTCCTGGTGATGTGATGTACGTATACATCGTAAAGAAGAAATGTTGTATAGAGTGTTACAAGTCGTCTAGAGGTAGCTCTTCGTGAATTCGAAGAAGAAGAATGGTTGATATTTGAGTAAGACTCCTGTTTCTAGAGTGTCTCGGTTCTAGAAATCGGGGGATAGATCAGTTGGTTGGTAAGGAAAGACAGTGTCAAAACCTTGAAGGTATCAATGGAGCCCTGGCTTCTTGGATGAGTTTTCCATTAGCAGGATAAATGAAATAAGATACCTATAGTGAAATGAAACCCTGTAGAAGTGGAAAGTGGGATAGTTGATCAAAATGAATTAGTATGAATGGTTGAGTAAGTGGACCGTTGAATGTATGTATAGCAAGTCGTTGCAAGCCGAGAGGGCGACCTCTGGTCGAAAGTAGAGTGTCAACGATAAGTTGGGTGAGTAAAGCGATTGACCTTGTTTGAGTGAATAGCCTTCAATTGCAAGTGGAGTTTTTTCATGAGAATTTTTCATAAGTAAAGTAAATGTGTAAGTATCAAATTTGATCGGATATGAGTCGGCGTGTGCAAGCGTATGTTTAAATATATATATATATATATATATATATACAAATCCATTTACATCGTACAATGAAGTCTTGAGGTTTACGATTTGCAAAATATTCTACTCTTTTCATGATAAGTCAAGAAAACGTTTGAATGCACAACTTTTATAACTAAAATGAGTATTGACATGTTGAAGTTATATAAATGAGTGCGAGGACCGACTGGTTTACTTCGTGTCGGTAATTGCTTTCAAAATTTTGTCGTATGGAAAGATTTTTCATCCAATATTTATTTCTGTCGTAACAACACGTGTTTGGTTGAGTAAGATTAAGTTTTACGGAAAGATTGCATGCAAACGACCCTCAAGATCGTTGTGCAGGGCATTGGAGTTATGAGAATGTTGGGGTCGTATGTACCCAAGTTGTTTTCAAGTGTGGTTTCTTTAAAATGATCAAAAATGTGAAATGATTCATTTATCGCGTTGTTAGGCATGAAGGCTATGAACTCAATAGGTCGTAGAGTATTACATTTTAAGCTAAGGAAGAACTCCTAGAGTGGAGAGGGGTTGGACAAATCAGGGGAGAACGTTTGTAGCTTTGATATTTGCGTTCTAGAGGAAAGGTGAGCAGTACAAGGGTCGGAAGTGGACTTTAGTGTCGGTTGTATGAAGGTCTGTACCCTTATGCGGTGACTGGAAATACAGTTGCCGAGGGACGGTTGTGTTCAGGGGAAGGGCTAGAAGTCATCAGGGTGTTGGTATTAGCAACTCGGTATGAGTAGGGTGGTGAAGTAGGAATGAAATATCCTCGACGTCAAGTAAGGGTTGTAATGAGATCTTATGATACTGACGATGTATGAGTGAGTTTGAAAAGAGGACGGCGGGGTGTAAATTTGATTAGGATATGTTGGAAGGTTTAGGTTCAATAAGGGACCCTTGTTGAAGAGTAAGTTAAGAAAGTATCAACAGTTTAACTATTGACGTTGAAGTCGACAATTGTGTAAAGTGTTTGAGGCCGAAGACTTGAATCAGAAGGTTGAAAGTTGAAGGACCACCTTGTAGGGGTATTAAGTTAGTGAAAGACTGTTGTTTTAGATAAGCGTGTTACTTACGAGGTGGATAGTTCGTTAAGAATGAAGTATTTAGCACAAACGAAATGAGGGTATAGATTATGTCGATCTGTGAGGAAATGTGCCCTACCGAAGTAATGGTTTGGTATTGCAAAGAGCTAGCAAGAAACAAGTATGTTAGAAATAATCAGAAACTCGGGTGTTGTGGTTCAACTAGAGCTGGGAGAGAGGCAATGTAGCGAGATAGACTCGGTTATTTTTGCGTGAGGTATTGAAGATAAGTTTGAGTTGTGTATGATTGGCCATGAGAGTTTTGGTATGCAGTGTGATGTTATGAGTGAGTGATGTACAGTTATGTAGTGGCAATAATTGCCAAGTTAAATGTGCCAGCTAGCGTCGTAGTGATGTGAGATTAGAGAAAGAGGAAACTTCAGATAGAAAATTTTGGAGGTTTCGGTTGGGGTGTTCGAGTTGTTAACCAGGTTGTTGGAGCGCGTAGGGTGTGAGTTGACGTTGTGATATGATTATGTTCGGGATAACATCACGGAGTGGCGGTGGGTAGATACCCAAAGGAGAAACCAAGTGTCTTTAGCTGTAAGAGTCGCTAAGTAAGCATATTTTGGGATAATTGGAAGTTTAAAGAAGATGATGGATGTATTAGTCAGAATGTGGTGGAATAGATGTGAAATCCTTAAAGAACGTGAGCTGTTGCTTAGGTGTGAACGAATTGTCTGAGAAAGTAAAAGTTGGAGTTTAAAGAATGTATAGTGGCGTCGAACTCTGGTGTTAGTTCGAGGTGATTTGGTCGAAAGCCTTAAGTTAGAATGTTAGCGCAACCATTTGGTTATGTTTAGTGATGAGAAAGCCTTTGCAGCTTGGGAATTGTCGGAAGAGAGGGGCGAGTAATGATGGTGGGCAGTGCTCCACGCTCACGTGGGGAGGTGAAGACAATATGTCGGATTAAGTAAGTAAATCGGAAGTAGTAAACTTGACAGTAATGCCGATAGGTGCAGTGTTGTGTAGACTGTCCTTGGTAAGTGTGCGAACTTTTGGAAAGAGTATTGAGAAAGGAAATTGTGTATGATTTTGTGCAGGAAAGAAGTGGGTAAGACGACTGAATGAGATAAGTTAGTGACTTTGTGAGAAATGTTCAAACGAACCAATCGTTCAGTGTAAGCTATTGAGAACAGTAGGGTGTGATCGTGGTTACCCCTCCTAGTTGAGTGGGAGTAATCGAAGTTATGTTTTATGACTGGACGCTTGTGGCAAGCAGTGAGAAATTTATGAGCCTTTAGGATAAGTTCAATTCGGATAGGTAAGTACTCAAATAAGGAATTATAGAGGTTTCCTACTATTAGTCACGTTAAGTGTGAAATGATGAAGTGGTGAGAACGTACGAATTAGTTGACGTGTTGTAGCCAATGTGGTTCGGGAAAGGAGTATGATCTGCATAGACGAATGTCGGTTGGAAGAAGTAATCTAGAAAATTTCAGGTATACCAAGGAGAGGCTCATGGGTGTGAGCTTGTCGGGATGTACAAGGTTGGCCTGGTGCCAAGTTGTCAGTGAGCGAGTTTTCCTGGTAGAAGATTCTCGTTGTTGTGGAGGGAAATTTCTGCCAAGTTCTTTCTCTTAAGAAAGTATAATGTATGAGAGACCTTAATTAGACATGTTTAAAACCGTGAGTCCCGATGTGTGGACGGAGGCGCGGTTGGCCTTAGTTTTATCAGGTAGTTTTAAGCGAGTATAGTGATCGAAGAGGGTACAAGTAAATAGTGCAAGATGGCACGTTATAGCAAGTGATGACTCGCCGAGGGCGGTTTCATGTTTGGAGTGCAGTCATGTTTCCCATCTGAACGATTTGGGGCAGCCGAGTAGAACTGAGTGGTTGGATTGAAAACAAAAGACTGTGGAACCTCGAGAATTGAGAGATAGGTAAAGTGGACTACGTCTGTGGGTCCGTCGGAGTTATGAAAGTTGATTAGATAGTGCGCGATCTTGAGGTACTAGACAAAATTTTGGAGGAATTCGTAGTGTGATGTGCGCCTCTGTTATGAGGAACAGATGAGGGAAGCTGTAGTGATGTCGTCCTTGCAAGAATTACAGGCGATAAGAAGCTGACTTTTGTCTTTAGTTAGCAAGTTAGACTCTCCGGAAGAAGTAAGAGGAGTTCATCCAACATTTCATGTGTCAAATCTGAAGAGATGTTTGGACGAGACCGATGTAGCCATTCCATTAGGAAATGTTAGCATCGATGAGAGACTGTCGTACGAAGAAGAACAAATAGAGATTGTGGACAGCAAGGTCCGAAAATCAAGAATAGAGAAATTCGGCTGATAAAAGTTCAGTGGAGGTATCATAAGGGGGCGAGAGGCAACATGGGAAGTAGAATCATATATGAAGTCTAGGTACCCTCACCTTTTTGAAAATGGAATTCCGGGGACGGAATTCTTTTGAGGGGGAAGTGTTGCAACGACCCAGACCATTTTGAAAGGGTTTTACGTTTTATGTTAAGTTTTAATAAAAGTGGAAGTTGAGGGGCTGGTTGGTAATTTTGGGATAAAGTATAAAAGGGCACAAAACCCTAGGCCACATTCTAATTCCTGATTTTTGGTATGTGTTTGGCGGCTGGGTTTTGAAGAGAAAGGAGAATAGAGTTTTGAAGGTTTTGTGCATTTGAGGAGAAGAATCCCCAAGTTTCGAAATCAGAAGAAAGAGTAGGATTGGAATTCGTTTTCTGCAGGAATCATATCAGGTAATCCTTAATCCATAACTCTATTTAAGATTCGTCTGATGATTATTTGGGTTTTGAGGGTTTTCTCTTGTTTTAAGTCATTTGAGACCATATAGGAGGATTTAAACATCTTTTAACCGGTGTTTGTTAGTAAAACTTTTGGGGATTGATTATAGAGCATTAGGTGGTTAATTATCGCCTTACCTTTCGATTTGGGAGACGTGTAGTGGGATTTTAAGCCCCAAAACTCGTCCAGCGAGTATCCGGAAAGTCTCTTGGGGATGAAGGTTCCCGGTAGCGTGTCCGGTAAGCTCCTGTGTTGTAGGTTACCGGGTGGATGTATCCGGTAGGCATAAGTGTCCGGTAACTAGAGTTACCCGGACAATAGAATTACCCGGACAGTAGAATCATCCGGAATGTAGAGTCATCCAGAATGATTCGTCATCCGAAAAGTAGAGGTGTTCGGACAGTTGTGGTGTCCGGGAAGTAGTGGTGTCCGATAAGTCGTATCCGGACAGTTTGATTAGTCAGCTTATATGTTTTATCCTTTAACTCAAGAAGATCGTTTGGAAGTACAGAACATAGTAGGAAAGGAAGTAAGCAATACTAGGTGAGTTTTCTAACTAAAATGCGTGACTTTAAATGTGTTTTCTAAAGCGAGTACATGATGAGAAATGCCAGAACTTATTCTTACGCTTTTGATTGCATGAAAGTTGTTTACAGTTTTAACTGGGATGTATGCATACATTGTCTGATTTGTAAATTGGCCAAGTCGGGGGGTGTGGCCCGCCAGCTCGTGTCGGGAGGTGTGACCCGTTTATGCCAAGGGGTAGTGTGGCCCCATCTAAGGCAGCATGAGACTGACTCGTTGTCACCTCAGGGTGACTTCAAGGTGTCAATTTACGAGGGGCGGACCTTTATCCGTGAACGATTTTATATGAATGGATTTACGAATGATATGTTTCTGAAAATGATAAACTGTTTAAATGCTTTGTTAACTGTTAAGAGGGACTCACTAGGCCTCATGGTCTAACCCTCGTATTTTCAAATTAAAACATTTTCAAGAAAGCAGGTAATGAAAGACTCTGGCAATTGAGTAGGGCGTTAGCGAGGAGGCTTGATAGTATAGCGACACTGCAGTTCAGTTTAGTTTATTTCTCAGTTGTGTAGGTTGTTCCGCCAACCAAATTTTGGATGTTATGTAAGAAATTTTGAGACGCGATTTTGGGATATTTCAATTCTTATGTTTTGCTTATTTAAAATGTTTGGGTTGTTATAAAATATTACAACTCAAAATCAAAGATACTAATATTTTGTAATACCAGGTTTTTTACTTACAATTTAAAAAGCTTAATTGTCTGAAAAACTAGTCGATTTTATTTATGCGTGACGGGCCTTAGGATTTCAAAATCCTATTGTTTGAGCCTTTGAGGGATTTTAAAAAAATCTTATGATTTCAAATACGAACAATCTTGCAAACTAAACACGAAGTTGAAATGGATTTGAAATTCAAATATCCTCAAATCCATTTCGTTTATGCAAACCAAACATACGTTTAAGGGGTGTTTGGTTCAAGGATTTTGAAGGATTTGGAATGGGTTATTCCTTTGGCTAAATTCCAAATCCTATATTTGGTCCACATAATGAAAAAAGATAAAATATTTTGAATTTCATTGAATTCCACAATTTAAAGGAATTCATCATTTATTGGCTTAGGTGAAAGAATTAAGTTTCTACCAACCAAACACGTTGTCAAATTCTATTAATTCCATTCTAATTCTGTCAAAGTCAAATCTTCGATGGATTCCAATTCTATCAAATTTCATTATGCGAATCAAGCACCCATAGGGATGGTTTGGTTAATTGAATTTGAAGGAATTGAAAAGAATTGGAACGAATACTTTCTTTGACCACATTCTAAATTTTATGTTTGATTCACATAATGAAAATAATGAAATCATTTGAATTAAAAAAATACCAAATGAAATGATTTGGCGACAAGATGCAATAAAAAGTTGGTGGTTTTAGAACATGATCTCAAAAGCAGTCCAGATGAATGATATTTTTTTTTGAATTATATATAATATTTATATACGAAAATGCAACAAATAAATTGACATATTTTCCTCACCTTTGATGAGGTTTGTACTCCTGACCTCCTAGAAATAAAGAGGCTCTCACATACTGCTAGACCAAGACCCTTTGGTGAATGATATTATTTTTATTTTCACCAAACTCCATTATTCTTTTTTATTCTTCTATTGCCATTTTAAATTTATTGAATAAATCCCGTACAGTTGTAAAATCGTCATTGTCTATATTCTATAACCCAACTTAAATTTGCATTATGATTCTCATTGCATGTTAAATGAAAATAACAACAAGTTAAAAATACAATAATGAAGAAAAAATAGATTAAAACATATATGAAAAATAAATGTTAAATTAAAAAAATAATTTTTTTATTAATAATTTGTCTGGTTTCAATTTTGATAAAAGTAATCAATTTTGTTTCCAACAAGAAGTTGTAACTATATTTTAGTCATACCCTTGGATGATTATACATGATGATTGACCTCTATATTTGCATTCTTAGAACATCTACAACAGCTTCTTTAAAATAAAGAAAAACATAATTTTGTTCTCTAAAATGCTCCAACAGCTTCTCTATACCATTCTCTAAAATAGTGAACCATAAGAAAAACTTCTAATATAGAGAATTCTCTATATGTCTAAAAAGAAGAGAAAAGAAGAGAGAGAAATATTATTTTAATGGGTTCCTACCAGGCCTGCAGTTCTCCTTCAATTTCAGCCATTGAAGACTTTCTTAGATGGAATCAAACCAGGTACTGATCCACCAACTATATTATTCGTTTTCCCATCTCTTCTTTGGCTCGTATGTATGATGTATCTGATTGTTTTTTTTACCGTTGATTGGGAAATGCCAAGTGCATTTTTGATTTGTTGCTTTGTTTTTCTTTAAGATTTTAACAAGGATACACTAGATGTTTGATTCTCTTCTTTGGCTCTTATATATCTAATTATTTTTTCCTACTATTGATTGGGAAATGATATGTACATTAGTGACTTGGTGTTTTGTTTTTCTTTTAAGATTTTAAAGAATGAGATATTAGATGTTTGATGGTTTCTATAAGAACATTTTATTAAACATGCATAGCAAGTGTTTGATAAAATGCCTAAATTAACATTTATTTAACACATCCCTTTGGTGATTTGAGATGGATGTTTTTTAAGCATAGGTTATTGACTTGATTAACATCAATGATAACCAAGCTCTTTGAACTCATCACAAACACATCAAGATTAAATTAAGACAAAAAGAATCCAAGTTCACCCAACAATATGGAATAACACCCGACAAGTTATTGTTGGCAAAATTAAGAAGTTTTAACTCCACTTTCTTAATCTTCTGTAACACCCCGAAAATCCTAACTCAATCTATAAACGAAGTTATTTGGAATTATTAAAGGATAAGGTTTTGCCTTGGAGTGTGGAACATGTGATGCTATTTGGGTCGCATAAGAAATCGGACAAGATTGGGCTCGGTACCTGGGCCGCGAGAGTGCCCGGCGATTGTGACCTGGTCACTATCGCCAGGGCACTACCGCCCAATATGTACCGAGAGGTGGGGAAAGACCAGCGAGTGTGACACTAGCGAGTGTGACATGGTCACTTTAGCAGTGTCACTATCGCCCCATATGTACCGAGAGTTTTGGGGTAGCGGGCGAGTATGCCCAGCGATAGTGACAGTGTCACTATCGCGGTGTCACTATCGCCGACGGGTCCTGAGGGTTTTAAACCCACGCCTTTCAGCCTTCTTTCATTTCTATTCCATCTCCCTCTCTCTAAACTCTCCCAAACGAACCCCTTTTCCCCATTTCAATTTTTGAAGCCTCTAAGGCTCCGATTTTGGAGTTCTAAGTGATTCCTTGCATCTTGAAGAAGATTTGGAAGCAAAGGTATGGGTTCATCTTCCTCATCTCTTTTGTTGGTTCAAATCTTTTAGAGTTCACCTAACCCTCTTCCAAACCCTTTCATCCTTCTTGAAGAAACGAAGTTTGAAGCTCACTTTGGTAACACTAGAAGTGTTTAGTTGGTGGTTTCACTTGATGATTGAGGTAATCTTCTTTTCTCTTCATTTTGGAAATTAGGGTTTCGATCTATTGGTGATTTTGGGTGTAATATGTTGGGGGAAATTATTCTAAGTGTTTGGGGATAAATATTTATGGTTGGAAACTTATGGATTTAGGTTTTGGAAGATTTGGACTTGAAGATACGGACTTCTTCAAAGGAGCATACGTATGGGAAAATCTAGATTTAGCTTAATGTAGCGAGGTGAGTTCAAGTTGCTTTGTGAAAACTTTGTACATGCCAAAATATGTGTTTTAAAGTATTGGTGTGCTTTATGTGAAATTATTCCTTGTTGAATTATTTGGTGGGTTTTGATTTAATCAAGGTGTTGAGCTTAACAAATCTTATAAAACACCCATATTTGGGAATTTTGAGTGATTGATGAATAAATCACGAGTGAAAGAGGTTTTGATAATCTATTGCTTAAGTGAAGAGGATTTGGTCAAACTACACTTTAGTGTTTTTGTGATTATGTGATAACTATGATGTGGCGTATTTTAAAGTGTGAACGTGTGGGTTGGGGATTTTGGTAAATCCGACCATGTGAGTGTTTTAAGAGTTGTAAGCACTTATTTTGGGGCCGATGGCCAATTGAGGAATTACAAAGGTAAAGATTTTGGGTAACGATGCATTTTGGTTTACGTAACCATGTGAGTGACACGTATTTAACCAAACGTTTATTTTGGCCTTAAAGGCTTGAATATTACTCAAATGAGTCTTTTGAGTATTTGCCGGTTTTGGTGACTCGAGGTGGAGTCTTGGGTGTGTTATATGCTTAATTGCATTTTATTTGAATACGTGTCGGTTTAAGTGTTGGTCTTGGGTGTGAAGACCGTTTGAGGATTTTGTATTCTTAGTACCTTTGGGACTAATGAACCTTGGTGAGTTATATGCATTGTTGAGTTATGAAAGAGTCACATATACGTGTACATGTAGATGCATATATGATTTGACTTCATTGGGAAGGTGGCAATGAAGGGGTTGTGAGATTATCACGCCTCGAAGCGTGTGTTGCATGATGTGAGTTAGATGCATTTTATTTGCATGAGTTGATGTTGATAAACGATCGTTAGATCTTTGAGCAGAGGGCTCGGTTTTGGACTCGGTTGAGTCTTGATGGCATTCGCCCATTTTTTTTAATAAGCTCGACGTGGGCTTGGGGTTTGCATTGCATGAGTTGCATTATATTTGAAATTTACATGATTTGAATGCATTAGTTATTCTTTTGGGGTCATGTATTTGTATTTGAGTCGAGTAAGCTTGTTTCGGATGGTGGGTTTTCCCAAGGTAAAGATTTAGTAGGATTGAACTTGATGGCTTGGACTAAAGACCTAGTGTGGTTGATGTCTAAGAAGGGCTAAAGACCTAGTATGGTTGATGCCGAGGATGGGCTAAAGACCTAGTATAGTTGATGACGTAGATGGACTAAAGACCTAGTATGGTTGATGTCTAAGAAGGACTAAAGACCTAGTATGGTTGATGTCTAATATGGGCTAAAGATCTAGTATGATTGATGTCGAGGATTGACTAAAGACCTAGTATGGTTGATGTCATCTTTTTTCCACATCCAAGAAGCTTACTTGCATTTATTTAATCGTGGTTTAATTTATGTGTTTGCCACATTCGATGAGATCGGGTCTCCCCCGTCACCGAAGGGTGTTGATTTCGGGTATTTTATTTATTCGCATTGTTGAGGTTATATTATATGCATGCGGATTGTTTTCCATGATTGATGGACGGATTTATGTCACATCCTTGTTGGATGTTTTAACTATCAGAGTTTTATTCGCAGTGGCGATTATTTGAGAAATTATTATTATTAATTAACTCTTGATGTGAGTTTTGGATTTTAGTCCTTTGCAGAGAAACGATTTTCATTGGGAGCTTTCCTCTCAGAAGTTGTGTGCGTTTGGAAAATGGGTTGTCGATGTCTTTTATACAAACCCTTTTAGAAAATCATTTATTAAGTTGAAGATGTTGAATTATCAAATGATTTGCTCATGATGTAAACTCTTGAACTCACTAGGCGTTAGCCTAACCTTTTTATTTGTCGGCATGTGCAACAGGTTTAGGTTGGGAATAGCTTTAGCTACACTGTGAAGTGATGAGTGCTAGTAGAGTGCACGAGGAGTGAGATGCTTAGCGATGTCTTCCGCACTTGTTGGGATTATCAACTTGTATTTGGGTTAAGTAACACCCGCCTTGAGTTGTTAGTTGTTTAATTCGTGAGGTTTAAACTTTGAGGTATTTTTAAGGATGATTTGTAGAAGTCATTTTATCATCTTTTAGTTTAATTTATTGAAATTAAAGTTAGTTGCTCATTCCAATTTTGAGGGTGTTACAAGTTGGTATTAGAGCATAGGTTTGAGAGAATTAGGTGTTCATTGTTGGATACCTAGACTCAAACTAGCGTTGTTTTATGTGATTGAGAGCAAAATTGCACCATTAGGCACTCTAAGATAGGTTATTTGGAAGTTGTTGGAGACACTAGAAACGAGGAGTCACGTCAAGAGTAGCAAAGATGATCATGTACGGTACGTTCATAATTGCACCTGGCCAGTGTTATGGTGAACCTATCAGTTACATGAGAGTACTTGAACGACTCTAGCGTGATGACCGTTGGGGTAGTAAAGAAGTTCTAATTGAGTGGTCGTTGCAAGAGGTTGATGATTTAAGCCTTTGCCATTTGGAGTGGCGGTAAGCATGGTGAATGCATTAAGTGGACCGTTCAGGTCGAAATTGATGGTTGGATTGGAGCTATAGGCTTATTAGATTGACCTTGATTCGGGAGAAATGTGGGGTTAGACGATGTGACCTTCCATTTGGCGTTAAGATATTGTAAACATCCGGATGACGATAGTGTGATCGGAGGAATTGGAGGAGTGTGACCTAGACGTTGCGTGTCGACTGAATATATGCACGAAATTTATTTTATTTTTTAAAATAAATTGCATCAATTATTTTTGTGTTCCAAATCGTCGTGTGGACGGTGATGTGAAGTCTTGGAAAAACGTTTGACACACAATATTTTAAACCATGATTTTGAAACGTGCATGGAAATTATCTTATTGCAAATAATTGTAAATCTTGTCGAGACATGCTGTAACGCCCCAAATTCCGGGCTAATTTGAACCTCAAATTTCCACAAGTTATGATAATATAAAATTCAAACTTACATAAATAGCAAGTGAATTATTCATCAAGAGTACCTTTACAGATACAGGATTCTACAAATGACCTATTAATCTAATTATTTCACTATAATCAGATTAACTAAGTTATCTAAGCAATCCCTCAAAATCTCCTTCTGTTAATTGATTTCCTTGTTATTCCAAAACGCTCGTCCCACAACCATTTATTTTCCCGAGCTGGTACCTGGTAAGAAAACATCATTTGAAACGATTAGGCCAACGCCTAGTGAGAACATTCGTTTCCACAATAATATTTGCAAAATCAATGTAAACAAGTTACAACAAACCTGATTACTCATTTTCTTACCGTACGTGTAACTCTATTCCATTACACGATTTCATCCAATCCTATGAATATGACTGACACACATTCCATCATCATATCATGTCTTAAAGCCTCACTACGAATCTTCACGGATTCTAGATTAATACTCTTATTCCAGAAATCGCAATATACACATGCCCATTTCCATTCATATCCTATTCCAGAGCCACACTACGAATCTTTCTCAGATTCTAGCTTAATGCTCCCACCTAAGAAATCGCAATATGCACATGCCCATTTCTTAGAAAAGGAAGTAGAGATCACAATTACGTATGTCAATCCCTCTTCTTCCTTAGAAACCGGGAATTACGTTTATTCCAGGGTTTCTCACACACATCAGAATAATGACTAACTTCATCTATTCCACGTGCACATAACCATTAGTACCACACACATCAGAATAATGACTAACTTCATCTATTCCACGTGCACATAACCATTAGTACTACACACATCAGAATAATGACTAACTTCATCTATTCCACGTGCACGTAACCATTAGTACCACACACATCAGAATAATGACTAACTTCATCTATTCCACGTGCACATAACCATTAGTACTACACACATCACTGGAATAACGATTATTACCACACGCCTATTCCATGTGATTACCAAACACTAGTGCCTATGGATCCATTACACTTTTCTAACGTATATGCATAACAACATATTACAGCTCATATCATATTCTCAAATCTAAGAATACTAGATAACCTATCATATCTTCATCCTAAAATGCCCCCCCTTCGGCGACTTAGCACGGGGGGTTCCGCTACCCGGTTAGCGGATGGGGTCAAGGGGCAGCGCCCCTAGATTTTTTTTATAGAAAACTTAATCAGATAAAACATCCAGATACAGCATCCAGCCATCAGAACCTAGCATTCTCAATTTCTCAAAAGTGTCCGGACAACAGGGGTTTCCGGACAACTGAACTTTTCCGGATAACTACAACTTACCGGGTAAACCATACTTTCCGGATATCACTACTTTTTCGGGTACATCCTATTTTCCAGATACCTATTTAATCCGGACGACACCCGGAAACAAAAGAAATCCGGATACCATCCGGTAACTAATGCTATCCGGAAACTATAATAAAATGAACTTACCGGATACTTAATCACGTCCGGACACCTTCATCACCACAGTTTTCCGGATACGAGGTTTTATCCGGACACCTTCGACCTGCAGCTTAAAATTCGATCTAGATACATATCTGTTCGATTCAGCCCATTCCAGACCATTCCATACAGTTCATGACCAATTTATACAGCTATTACAAGGTTCAATTTAACATGAAACACTGATTTAAGCAAACAACAAATAAAATCACTTTTTAAAGAAGTTATACCCACTTTGCACAATCTGATTCTTCAAATCTGTTGTTTATGATTCCAAATACCTATTCCAAAATCAAAATCGTTTACACACATATAACTACAACAGATTTCATCATAACCCATAGTCAATTACTTACCAAAATGAAGACAACCCTTGCTTTCTTCCTTTTCTTCCTTTTCTCTCTTTTCTCTATCTCTCTACCCTTTTTGTTTCTCCAAACCGACTGATATGCATTATTTATTTAATGCATATTGTATCTTTTTCTTATATTTTTATATATAATATTTTGTTTTATCCCAACTTTTGTGTCATTTTATTCTCTTATTTGTATCTTTATTAATCATGGAGCTAAGTGATGGATTTTACTTGTTTTACTAAGTAGAATGGCTAAAAATAAAGAAAACTGCAGGCAATGCTATTTCGATGCTGCAGCATTCACGGCTGACGAGAGCTGAATGGAAAACAAGGCTGGAAATGCAGAATTTTTGGGAAGACAACAACATGCAAGATGAAGTTCAATGCTTTGGGTTCTTCATAAAATAGTTTATGTGTTGTAATGGTAGTAGTACACAAGACATCTCATAGGAATAGTATGCATGGTACATAAATAGTGCTAGTTGTTATGAGTTGGTATGGCTTAGGCCATGGCTCTTTATGTATAAATAGGTGATGTCTTGTAGTGTTTTGGGTAGCTTCGATCAGATCACAATTTGATGGGAAGAACACTTTAGTTGCTTTCTTTAAATATATGCAAGTTATCTTCATCTTGTTCATCTTTTGCTTGTTGTTCTTAGCCATTTACTTGAGTTGCTGCAGCATCGGCAGCAACATTGCTGCACTTCTTTAAGTGTTTTAATTCTTGCAATTTACATTATTGTCATTTACGTTTACGTTATTTACATTACGTCTTTAAATTCAGTCATTTATATTTATTGCAATTTTAATACAAGTATGAGTAGCTAACTTTTATAAGCTTGGGTGTGAGATTAAAGGGTGGAGTTTTAATTATAAAGAATAGTGGACATTATTTCTCAATAATGATGTTCACCATTTCATGTTAAGTTTTATAAAGATAAGTTTACTTCGTGACGTTTTGATCACTTTGAAAGTGTTAAAGTGCCAAGGCATCAGGAATGAGCCATTGATATGCACGTCAATCCGAATGACAAAGAAAGTAAGACTTGGAAGAGCTACTGACAAAGGAATTTGTCGTCTCTGTCTTTTCTAGGTTGATTTTGCCCGATAAGTTGGTCATCGTGATGATGGTAAAAGTGTAGAGTGCGTATCAGGAATGGACCACTCAGACACGTCAACTTAACAGATATGGGATCAACTTGGAAGAGTGATTTTTAACAAAGTAATTTGTTTATCCATATATTTGAAAGGCATCATTTTATTATTAATAGTCCTAATACATCACCAGGAATGGGTTGTTGAAAGCTAGATTAATAATATAATGTTGAAGTTCCGGAAGGACATCCTAACAAATAGATGGTGAATTTAATTATTGAGGAACCAATGCTGTAGCATTAACATAGCATTGGTCTGCTGGAATTTATAATTAAGCTTCACCCCACGTCTTGCACCCTTGCTTGCTTTCTTTATTATTTGTTCAATATAATCTGCGATAGTACAACTCCAAACAAACAAATATTGTCTTCGAACTGATCCTTGGAAACCATTTCTTTTATTAGACTTTTATTACGCTTTTACTCCAATCTCTGTGGGAACGATATCTGGTATTTTACCAATTTATTACTTGAAAGACGACGTTAGATCTCGATGTATACTTGCGTTGAGGTTTAATTATTACACGTCTATTGGTGTATTCAAAATAGCCATCAAGTTTTGAGTTAGATCCTGACATAGAAAGAACCTTTCATCTTAGACGGAGGTTACAAAGAGCTTCAAGTTCTATGGATCCTCCCGACATGGATGCACCACCCGGATTTGAGCGTAGACACCTACGACCATTCGTTGTAGAACCACGACCACCTGGGGTAGAAGTACGGCCACCACCTTTAGGAAACCATTTCTTTTATTAGACTTTTATTACGCTTTTACTCCAATCTCTGTGGGAACGATATCTGGTATTTTACCAATTTATTACTTGAAAGACGACGTTAGATCTCGATGTATACTTGCGTTGAGGTTTAATTATTACACGTCTATTGGTGTATTCAAAATAGCCATCAAGTTTTTGGCGCCGTTAGATCTTGATGGCTATTTTGAATACACCAATAGACGTGTAATAATTAAACCTCAACGCAAGTATACATCGAGATCTAACGTCGTCTTTCAAGTAATAAATTGGTAAAATACCAGATATCGTTCCCACAGAGATTGGAGTAAAAGCGTAATAAAAGTCTAATAAAAGAAATGGTTTCCAAGGATCAGTTCGAAGACAATATTTGTTTGTTTGGAGTTGTACTATCGCAGATTATATTGAACAAATAATAAAGAAAGCAAGCAAGGGTGCAAGACGTGGGGTGAAGCTTAATTATAAATTCCAGCAGACCAATGCTATGTTAATGCTACAGCATTGGTTCCTCAATAATTAAATTCACCATCTATTTGTTAGGATGTCCTTCCGGAACTTCAACATTATATTATTAATCTAGCTTTCAACAACCCATTCCTGGTGATGTATTAGGACTATTAATAATAAAATGATGCCTTTCAAATATATGGATAAACAAATTACTTTGTTAAAAATCACTCTTCCAAGTTGATCCCATATCTGTTAAGTTGACGTGTCTGAGTGGTCCATTCCTGATACGCACTCTACACTTTTACCATCATCACGATGACCAACTTATCGGGCAAAATCAACCTAGAAAAGACAGAGACGACAAATTCCTTTGTCAGTAGCTCTTCCAAGTCTTACTTTCTTTGTCATTCGGATTGACGTGCATATCAATGGCTCATTCCTGATGCCTTGGCACTTTAACACTTTCAAAGTGATCAAAACGTCACGAAGTAAACTTATCTTTATAAAACTTAACATGAAATGGTGAACATCATTATTGAGAAATAATGTCCACTATTCTTTATAATTAAAACTCCACCCTTTAATCTCACACCCAAGCTTATAAAAGTTAGCTACTCATACTTGTATTAAAATTGCAATAAATATAAATGACTGAATTTAAAGACGTAATGTAAATAACGTAAACGTAAATGACAATAATGTAAATTGCAAGAATTAAAACACTTAAAGAAGTGCAGCAATGTTGCTGCCGATGCTGCAGCAACTCAAGTAAATGGCTAAGAACAACAAGCAAAAGATGAACAAGATGAAGATAACTTGCATATATTTAAAGAAAGCAACTAAAGTGTTCTTCCCATCAAATTGTGATCTGATCGAAGCTACCCAAAACACTACAAGACATCACCTATTTATACATAAAGAGCCATGGCCTAAGCCATACCAACTCATAACAACTAGCACTATTTATGTACCATGCATACTATTCCTATGAGATGTCTTGTGTACTACTACCATTACAACACATAAACTATTTTATGAAGAACCCAAAGCATTGAACTTCATCTTGCATGTTGTTGTCTTCCCAAAAATTCTGCATTTCCAGCCTTGTTTTCCATTCAGCTCTCGTCAGCCGTGAATGCTGCAGCATCGAAATAGCATTGCCTGCAGTTTTCTTTATTTTTAGCCATTCTACTTAGTAAAACAAGTAAAATCCATCACTTAGCTCCATGATTAATAAAGATACAAATAAGAGAATAAAATGACACAAAAGTTGGGATAAAACAAAATATTATATATAAAAATATAAGAAAAAGATACAATATGCATTAAATAAATAATGCATATCACACCCTCAAATTTAAAGTGTTGTTTGTCCCCAAACAACTAAAATACTAAAAAGAAATTGACTCAATTTTTAAAGTTTCTTGCAAAATCTTGGCATTAAGTGCACACACATATTGTAATCTTTATCATATGTAGTTCATAGCCTTTCATAATTCTCCTAGTATTCAATCATGCATGAGTGTGTGTATGAATCATAGGCTAGCACTTCTCTTCTTTTTGTTAGTCACAACACAACCTATATCTAGGATCACTAGGACTTTTTGGGTTCACTCTTTTTGGCATATCTTTTCTCACATAGCCTTTTCTCTCAACAAATTTCACAAATTTTTTTTCAATTTTTGGCACTTTGTGCTTCTTTTTGTTGACTTTGTGTACCTTGCCCCTATGGGACATTTTTGGTACTTCTTTGATCACGTAATTCAGATTTAGAGCTTTGCTCTTTTGTATTGAATTTTCTGTTTTTCCAAGGTGTAACCCTCCTTTAGGGTGTAACCTTCCCACCCTCAAATTTAGAATATACAATGTCCCCATTGTATCCCATGAAGTGTATGAGTGTATAAAGGCTACAAGCGGCTATTCAAATTGAGAAGATGGCCTATATCATTCTCCTAAATGCATTTAGGTCATGTTGGTCAATTTGTGGCCCAAGAAGATAATGCTAGTTCTATCAGGAACACACAACCATGTGATTAGCATGCATTACAAAATTATTATGGATATGAACACAGAAATAACATACTACCTATGTGTGATTTTGCAAGATAAAACAAACCTAAAAAAATAGCAAACTATCCCAGACACAATAAAATAAAAAAATAAATAAAAAAAACATGGAAGCTAAGGGATTGATTTTGACCTGTCCTACTCCATAGGAGTAGGCTGTGGATTCTTCCGTGCAGTTGCTGCTGTTGCTTTGGATGCTACAGCAACAAGGCTTGTTTCTTCTGCTGTTGGGTGTAATGCTGCAGCATCAATCTGCAGCTTTCCTTTCTCCAGATCATCCTTTGCCTCTTTCAGCCTCTTGTTCTCCTCAACTAGCTTCTGGTTTCTGCCTTTTAGCTTTCTTACCTCAGTTAGCACCTTCTTCATCCTCTGTCCTTTCTTGGAGTCAGCTCCCAATTTCACTTCCTTCTTCAAACTCAGCACCTCTTTCTTCAGTATCTCCATCTCTGCAGTTTGCTTGATCATATTATCCATCAACATGCTGTTTTGAGCACACACGGTTTGCATCATGCCCAATATGTCTCCTTGGCTTGACTTTTCGTGCCTCAATCTTGAGACACTCTTAGTGTCGATGGCCCACTTCTCATCTCCTTCTTTGTGAATATCATCCTCCTCATATTGATGAATGCCAACTGCAGTTAAGAATTGAGACAACAACCCAGGGAAGAAAAACTTCCCTTGATTCCTTTTAGCAGAATAGTTAATGGATTTGCAAATGATATCACCAGTATTAACTTTCTGACCCGTCATGATGCAGTATAACAAAATCATTCTTTCACAATTGATTGAACTATCATGAGTAGTAGGGGATAGAGAACTTCGAATAAAACTCATCCATACGTTGGCATCAGGGAGCAAGTTGATTGCTAGGAAGGTTCTAAGCATGTAATTTGGGTGTCCTTTCCATGCAGAATCAGGTTTTCCTATTACTTTGATCATGTCATCCAATTGTTTTTGAGTGGCAGTTCTAAGCAGAGTATCAAAGGCAGTGGTGGTGGGTGTGGTGATATTCAAAAAGTTATTGAGGGCTTCGGCTGTGAAGTGTAAACTTATGCCTCTTATGGTGAGTCGGTTGGTTGTTGCTTGAGCTATTTCAGCATAAAATTCTCTGATCAAAGTTAGGTTGTAAGAAAGTTTTACCTCGCAGAAATCATCCCAGTGTTGCTCTTTGATCACCTTTCTGATGAACTCATAATCTTTGATGCTTTTGGAATCGAACCCTTTATCTAACAATGCACCTTTGAACTTCTGTTTCTCAATGGTTTGTTGTGCCTCTGGATTGCTGAAACCATCGTTCATCTTGTTTGGTCGTGGAATGACATGTGGCCCAGATGGTTTGGTCACCTCAGGCCCTGAATGCTTTATGGATGCTCCAGCATTTGATTTCTTGGCAGAGGCTTTTTGTTTTCTTTTAGGCTTGACAGCAACAGTTTTCTTCCTCGGCTTCTTTTCTCTTGGACCATCATCTGCAGGGTTAATGAGAGTGGCGTCCACACTTTCTGAGGCCTTTCTCTTGGTGGAGATTTCAGAGGTTTCACCAATGGGACTAGCAGGGATCTCTACAGAAGGATTTTCTGTGTTATCAGCCTGATGCTGTGTGGATGCTCCAGCATCAGTGTTCAGTGGTGAGTCCTGTGCCATCTTGTTGACAAACAATTCATCAAAATCAAAGTCATCCCAAATTTCCCACTTAGGTTCCTCCAAAAAATTGTTTATTTGAAAGTTAGGAGGGGTTCGTGGTTCATCATAAGGCCATGTTAACAATAAGACTGGTGATGTGTGTGGTCTATTGATTTCAACCTCATTTTCAGACGTGAAATAATCCTCTACTAAAACTGATAGTTCAGAAAATACCTCATCTGCATCCATGTTCAAGTCAGGAATGGAACTTGTGCTTTTATCATGCCCCCTTGCATCCTTAGATGCTTCTGTGATTTTTGCCTTTGTCACCATAGGGGGTGACAAAGGAATGGTCTCTTGATCAGTGGTAGTGTGTGGTGTTGGAACATTGGTTGCTACCACTGATTCAGATGATCGTGAAGTCGAGGCTTCAATCACAGTGGGGTGTTTGAAGGCAGAAGATCCAATAGCAAGATTTTCAGAGCAAAGATTCTTCAAGGGCTTTTCTGGGTTTTTACTCACAGTGGGGATTTCGACATTCGGAGACGTAAGAGGAGCAGCAGGATTGTTGATAGATGTTTGCTCATCGCTCTCGAGGTCCACATACTCAGGTTCGACATTGGAATGAGGTCGAACTATGGCTCGTTGTCGATTACTTCTGCGTGAGGGTTGGTCGTCATCGTCTCGTACTGCGACTCGCTTCACTCGTGCCATCGTGTGTGATGATTTTTCGGATGATCGGGATTTTCGCCGGAAAAAATGGAGGTGTGTAGGTGGTGTTCGGGTGAAAGCGATGGGGGTGGAAGACAAAAGGTTTTTGCCTTTTGAGATCTTTTTGAAAATGAAAGGGAAGGATGTGGATGTTATCAAAGACAACTTTACTCTTTTTAAAGCATTGGTTATTTTTGGTGCACAGCTGTAAGTCTTACCCTAGAGAACAACTACACTATTTCAAGGTACCTGATAAAATATGGAAGGATTTGATTTTGTACCTTAATTTAGTAAAGAAGCAACCAGGGTACTAGGTATGCGCATGGGCCATGTGGTCTTCACCAAACATACCCACTCCTGTACCTTTTTAAATCAATGCTCCACATTAAGCAATCTCAACTTTTTAAATTTTAAACATGCTAAGAATAGAACTTGGCGTTGGATGCTGGATGAATGCTGCAGCATTCGAAGCCTTTTTGTCTTGAACGCAAACCTGCAAAACATGGAGTTCATTAAAGCTTGTTTATTTTTATACTACTCTTAACTTAATAACTTAATTATTTACAAACCCTTATGGACTAGAAAGAGTCCATGGCTTCTTATTATGAAGATTTTGTCAAGCGGTAGCCAAAAACACAGAGCATTGCTCTGGGATTGCTACAGCATCATGATAGAGTTTAACTCTCTGGCCATTCACTTTGAACACATTGTTGTTTTCTGGATTGATCAAGTCCACAGCCCCATAGGGGTAGACTTTGTGAATGGTGAAAGGACCAGACCATCGACTTTTGAGTTTTCCTGGAAACAATTTTAGTCTAGAATTGAACAGAAGAACCTGTTGTCCTGCTTTCAATTCCCTATGTTGGATTCTCTTGTCATGCCATTTTTTTGTTTTCTCTTTATAGAGCTTGGCATTTTCATAGGACATATTCCTATGTTCATCCATTTCACACAGTTGTAATTTCCTTTTATTTCCAGCCTCATCTAAGGACATGTTCAACTCTTTGATGGCCCAGTATGCCTTATACTCAAGCTCTAAAGGGAGGTGACAAGCTTTTCCAAAGACTAGCTTGTATGGGGACATACCAATTGGTGTTTTAAAAGCGGTTCTGTATGCCCATAAAGCGTCATCCAATTTAAAAGCCCAGTCTTTCCTGTGTGGTTTCACCACTTTTTCCAGGATTCCTTTGATTTCCCTATTAGAAAGCTCAGCCAGTCCATTTGTCTGTGGATGGTATGCAGTAGCTATTCTGTGGTTAACATTGTATTTTTCAAGAGTTCCTTGTAATACCTTATTTACAAAATGGGTGCCCTCATCACTGATTAGTGCCCTTGGGGTACCAAATCTTGTAAATATGTATTTTTGAAGAAATTTAACCACAGTTTTTGCATCATTGGAAGCACATGCAATTGCTTCCACCCACTTTGACACATAATCAACAGCCACTAGAATGTATTGACAATTATTGGATGGTGGAAAAGGTCCCATAAAGTCAATTCCCCACACATCAAACAATTCCACTTCCAAGATTCCATTCAAAGGCATTTCATTTCTTTGAGAAATGGAACCAGTTCTTTGACATTCGTTACATCTTTTGACAAAATTGTGGGAATCTTGGAAGAGGGTTGGCCAATAAAAACCAGATTGTAAAACTTTGGCTGATGTCCTTTGGCTCCCAAAATGACCTCCATATGCTGAGTTGTGGCAATGGTGTAAGATTTCTGCCACATCATTTTCTGGGACACACCTTCTCAAGATTTGATCTGCACCAAGTCTAAACAGAAAAGGGTCATCCCAAAGATAAAACTTAGCATCATGGAAAAACTTTTTAAGCTTATGGCCAGTGCAATCAGGAGGTTTGATGCCACATGATAAGTAGTTAGCAAAATCAGCATACCAAGGAATGCTGGATGAATGCTGTAGCATCAAAATTTTCTCATCTGGGAAGGTTTCAATGATATCTCCTTCTCCTTTCTTTTCCACTAGGTTTTCTAATCTAGACAAATGGTCTGCCACTTGGTTGTTTACTCCTTTTCTATCCACAATTTCCAGGTCAAACTCTTGCAACAAAAGAACCCACCTAATCAACCTAGGTTTAGCATCCTTCTTAGAGATTAAGTACTTAATGGCAGCATGATCTGTATGCACAATAACTTTTGCTCCCACTAAATATGATCTAAATCTCTCAAAGGCAAAAACTACTGCTAAGAGTTCTTTTTCAGTTGTTGTGTAGTTGATTTGTGCTTCATTCAAAGTCTTACTTGCGTAATAAATTGAATGAAACACTTTTTCCTTTCTTTGACATAAGACAGCTCCTACAGCCCAATCACTGGCATCACACATGATTTCAAAAGGTTTGGTCCAATCTGGGGCCATAACTACTGGAGCAGTTACCAAAGCTTTCTTTAAAGTGATGAATGCATTTCTGCATTCTTGATTAAAATCAAATTTGTGGTCATTTTGCAGAAGTAAACATAAAGGCTTTGAAATTTGTGAAAAGTCTTTGATAAACCTTCTGTAAAATCCTGCATGACCAAGAAAGCTTCTGATTCCTTTAACAGTGGTTGGTTCAGGTAGTTTTTCAATAACTTCCAGTTTGGCTTTGTTTACCTCAACCCCCCTTTTTGAAATCAAGTGTCCAAGAACTATCCCTTCTTTGACCATAAAGTGACACTTTTCCCAATTGAGGACTAAATCAGTTTTCTCACACCTTTCAAGACTCTTTTTCAAATTTTCCAAACAATTATCAAAAGATGAGCCATATACAGAAAAATCATCCATAAATATTTCAATGGATTCTTCAAGCATGTCAGAAAATATGGACATCATACATCTTTGAAAAGTTGCCGGAGCATTACAGAGTCCAAAGGGCATTCTCCTAAAGGCAAAAGTACCATAAGGACAAGTGAAGGTGGTCTTTTCTTGGTCCTCAGGTAAAATGGCTATTTGGTTGTATCCGGAATATCCATCCAAGAAGCAATAATATTCTTTTCCGGCTAACCTGTCTAACATTTGGTCAACAAATGGTAGTGGAAAATGGTCCTTTTGTGTGGCTGTGTTAAGTTTACGGTAGTCCATGCAAATTCTCCATCCTGAAACTACTCTAGTTGGGATGAGTTCATTTTTTTCATTGGCTACTACTGTCAAACCTCCCTTCTTAGGGACACATTGGACAGGGCTAACCCAAGAGCTACTGGCTATAGGAAAAATGATTCCTGCATCTAACCATTTTAGCACCTCTTTTTTCACTACTTCTTTCATGACAGGGTTTAGCCTTCTTTGTGGTTCAATGGATGTGTAGTTCTTTTCTTCTAAGATGATCTTATGTTGACAGATAGAGGGACTAATTCCTCTAAGGTCAGCAATGGTCCATCCTATGGCTTTTGAGTGTAACTTCAACAAATCCACTAACTTCTTCTCCTGATGCAGTTCTAAAGTGGATGAAATGATGACAGGCAGTTTGTTTTCATCTTTTAGAAAATCATACTTCAAATGGGGTGGGAGTTGTTTCAACTCCAGGTCAGGTGGTGAAATGACTGATGATGTGAAATTCTTTTGTTCACTAGGCTCCAAAGATTCAAACTTAGCAACAGTCTCATCTATATTTTCCTCATCATCATCATATTCCTCATCATCCTCTTCTTTCAACCTACAAATTTCCCTAACTCCTTCTTCATTACACAGGTTTTCAATCACACTTAGGCCAGAACATTCTTCCATATCATCAGGGTATTTCATGGAATTGAAGACATTGAATGTGACCTTTTGGTCTTGAAGTCTCATGGTCAACTCTCCCTTTTGGACATCTATCAAGGTTCTTCCAGTGGCTAAGAAAGGTCTTCCTAAGAGAATAGGAATATCTTGGTCAGCCTCAAAATCTAAGATGATAAAGTCAGCAGGAAAGATGAATTTGTCAACCTGAACTAAGACATCTTCAATTTTACCCTTAGGATAGGCAATGGTTTTATCAGCTAAGATGAGTGTGACAGTGGTTGGTCTAGCTTCTCCTATACCTAAGCTTTTGAAAATAGACAAAGGCATAAGATTGACACTTGCTCCCAAATCACATAAGGCTTTTCCAACTTCTTTCCCACCTATGGAACAGGGAATGGTAAAACTCCCTGGATCTTTGAGTTTAGGTGGAATTTTGTTGGTCAAGAGAGCACTACACCCTTCAGTCATGGCCACAGTTTCATATTCAGTCAACTTCTTTTTCTTGCTTAAAATGTCTTTAAGAAATTTGGCATAACTAGGCATCTGCTCGATTGCTTCAACAAGGGGTATGTTGATATGCAACTGTTTAAACACATCCAAAAATTTCTTGAATTGCAATTCTTCCTTATTATTCTTTAACCTTTGGGGAAAAGGAACATAAGGAGGAATTGGTTCAATAACGGCTTTCTTTGTTTGTGTTGAGCTTTTAGGGTGGACTTCCTCCACCCTCAAATTTGTATCATTGATACCTTGTGTTATGTTTTCTTTGACAACATCTTTGGGTTTGTTGACTTCAATTTCTACTGTGTCTTCCTTTGGGATTGGGGTTTTTGGCTCTAAGTCCTTAGGATATGGTTCTTCTAGGATGGTGGGTAATGCTGTAGCATTAGACTTGGACTTTGGATGTTTTTCTATTTCAGCTTGGGTTTTCTCTAAGTCTTTCCCACTCCTAAGTGTTACAGCTTTCACATGCTCTTTTCCCGGTGGTCTTGGGATTTCTGTGTTACTTGGTAAGGTCCCGTTGGGTCGGGTGTTTTGGTTAAGAGCAATCTGACTGATTTGGGTTTCAAGGCTCCTTATTTGAGCATCATTCCTCGTCATGTAAGCTTTGAACATAGCTTCCAAGGAAGATGATGGTTCAGTTTGAGAATAGGATTTGTTTTGAAAAGATGGTTTGTTATTTTGGAAATTCTGATTCTGATGATTTTGGTTGTTTTGGTAATTTTGAGAACTGCTGGCATGATGTTGGTTTTGAAAATTGGAATTTCCTTGTTGCTTATGCTCAGGTTGATTTAAACTTGGGCTGGTCCATGAAAAATTTGGGTGTTGTTTCCAACTAGCATTGTAATTGTTAGAATAAGGACCATTTCTATTTTGAACATAGTTAACTGATTCAGAATTTTCAGGACAATATTCATAGGAATGGTCTCCACTGCAACAAACACATTGCACGGAAAGAACAGCTGGAGTGGGTTTAGTGGCAGTCGGCTGTGTTCCCTGACCGGTAGTTATGTTTTTAAGCATATTGGTCATAGAAGCAAGCTGAGCTGTCAATGCGGTGTAAGCATCTAAATCATGCATTCCAACAGTCTTCTTTGTAGTTGGTGCCCTTGGATCTGCCCAATGCCCATTGTTTGTGGAAATCTTTTCAAGAATTTCATACCCGGTATTATAGGTGTTGGAAGTAAAGGCCCCTCCTGATGTCGCATCGAGCATTTGTTTTGCATTGGAATCAAGTCCAGTGTAAAACGTCTCGAGTTGAATACAGTAGGGAATGCCATGGTGAGGGCATTTCCTTAATAATTCCTTAAACCTTTCCCATGCGTCGGGAATTGCTTCATCGTCCATTTGTTTGAACATGCAAATTTCATTTCGGGACTTAGCATTTCGGGTAGGTGGAAAATATTTTCTTAAAAACTTTTCAGCCATGTCAGCCCATGATGGTATAGAACCTGGTGTCAATGAATTAAACCAAATCTTTGCCCGATCCCTTAACGAAAAAGGAAACAATGTGAGTCTTAGAGCATCAGAAGATACTCCAGGAATCAGAAAAACATCGGTGATCTCTTTAAAAGATTTTAAATGTGAGTGTGGATCTTCCGATGGGAATCCGGCAAATTGACCATTGGCTTGCAACATGTGAAACATAATGGGTTTTGGTTCAAAATGCGTCGTATCCATATGAGGCTTTACAATTCCTGAATTTAATTGCTCAAAGTTAGGAATTGCATAGTCCATAATTCTCCCATTTTTCGAGTTTGCAAGATCAATGATATTTAATGGTTCATTTTGGTCATTGTTACCATGAGATTCTTCACCATCATCTTCTTCATTATTAATGTGGTGCTCTTGAAAATTTTGATTTTGTGGATTTCCAAAACGTGGCGGATTACCAAAAATTGGTGGGTTACCAAAAATTGGTGGAATTCCAAAATCGGGTGGTCTCATGTGGTTTCCTAAAGGTGGTGGCCGTACTTCTACCCCAGGTGGTCGTGGTTCTACAACGAATGGTCGTAGGTGTCTACGCTCAAATCCGGGTGGTGCATCCATGTCGGGAGGATCCATAGAACTTGAAGCTCTTTGTAACCTCCGTCTAAGATGAAAGGTTCTTTCTATGTCAGGATCTAACTCAAAAAGTTCCCCACGTTGGATTCGTGGCATATACCACACAAAGTATGATTCGGACGGTGTTAGAAAAACTAAATCTTTTAAAATACTTTTAAAAACTTTTAGCGTGCCAATCCCCGGCAGCGACGCCAAAAACTTGATGGCTATTTTGAATACACCAATAGACGTGTAATAATTAAACCTCAACGCAAGTATACATCGAGATCTAACGTCGTCTTTCAAGTAATAAATTGGTAAAATACCAGATATCGTTCCCACAGAGATTGGAGTAAAAGCGTAATAAAAGTCTAATAAAAGAAATGGTTTCCAAGGATCAGTTCGAAGACAATATTTGTTTGTTTGGAGTTGTACTATCGCAGATTATATTGAACAAATAATAAAGAAAGCAAGCAAGGGTGCAAGACGTGGGGTGAAGCTTAATTATAAATTCCAGCAGACCAATGCTATGTTAATGCTACAGCATTGGTTCCTCAATAATTAAATTCACCATCTATTTGTTAGGATGTCCTTCCGGAACTTCAACATTATATTATTAATCTAGCTTTCAACAACCCATTCCTGGTGATGTATTAGGACTATTAATAATAAAATGATGCCTTTCAAATATATGGATAAACAAATTACTTTGTTAAAAATCACTCTTCCAAGTTGATCCCATATCTGTTAAGTTGACGTGTCTGAGTGGTCCATTCCTGATACGCACTCTACACTTTTACCATCATCACGATGACCAACTTATCGGGCAAAATCAACCTAGAAAAGACAGAGACGACAAATTCCTTTGTCAGTAGCTCTTCCAAGTCTTACTTTCTTTGTCATTCGGATTGACGTGCATATCAATGGCTCATTCCTGATGCCTTGGCACTTTAACACTTTCAAAGTGATCAAAACGTCACGAAGTAAACTTATCTTTATAAAACTTAACATGAAATGGTGAACATCATTATTGAGAAATAATGTCCACTATTCTTTATAATTAAAACTCCACCCTTTAATCTCACACCCAAGCTTATAAAAGTTAGCTACTCATACTTGTATTAAAATTGCAATAAATATAAATGACTGAATTTAAAGACGTAATGTAAATAACGTAAACGTAAATGACAATAATGTAAATTGCAAGAATTAAAACACTTAAAGAAGTGCAGCAATGTTGCTGCCGATGCTGCAGCAACTCAAGTAAATGGCTAAGAACAACAAGCAAAAGATGAACAAGATGAAGATAACTTGCATATATTTAAAGAAAGCAACTAAAGTGTTCTTCCCATCAAATTGTGATCTGATCGAAAAAAACTACCCAAAACACTACAAGACATCACCTATTTATACAAAAAGAGCCATGGCCTAAGCCATACCAACTCATAACAACTAACACTATTTATGTACCATGCATACTATTCCTATGAGATGTCTTGTGTACTACTACCATTACAACACATAAACTATTTTATGAAGAACCCAAAGCATTGAACTTCATCTTGCATGTTGTTGTCTTCCCAAAAATTCTGCATTTCCAGCCTTGTTTTCCATTCAGCTCTCGTCAGCCGTGAATGCTGCAGCATCGAAATAGCATTGCCTGCAGTTTTCTTTATTTTTAGCCATTCTACTTAGTAAAACAAGTAAAATCCATCACTTAGCTCCATGATTAATAAAGATACAAATAAGAGAATAAAATGACACAAAAGTTGGGATAAAACAAAATATTATATATAAAAATATAAGAAAAAGATACAATATGCATTAAATAAATAATGATGATGGTAAAAGTGTAGAGTGCGTATCAGGAATGGACCACTCAGACACGTCAACTTAACAGATATGGGATCAACTTGGAAGAGTGATTTTTAACAAAGTAATTTGTTTATCCATATATTTGAAAGGCATCATTTTATTATTAATAGTCCTGATACATCACCAGGAATGGGTTGTTGAAAGCTAGATTAATAATATAATGTTGAAGTTCCGGAAGGACATCCTAACAAATAGATGGTGAATTTAATTATTGAGGAACCAATGCTGTAGCATTAACATAGCATTGGTCTGCTGGAATTTATAATTAAGCTTCACCCCACGTCTTGCACCCTTGCTTGCTTTCTTTATTATTTGTTCAATATAATCTGCGATAGTACAACTCCAAACAAACAAATATTGTCTTCGAACTGATCCTTGGAAACCATTTCTTTTATTAGACTTTTATTACGCTTTTACTCCAATCTCTGTGGGAACGATATCTGGTATTTTACCAATTTATTACTTGAAAGACGACGTTAGATCTCGATGTATACTTGCGCTGAGGTTTAATTATTACACGTCTATTGGTGTATTCAAAATAGCCATCAAGTTTTTGGCGCCGCTGCCGGGGATTGGCACGCTAAAAGTTTTTAAAAGTATTTTAAAAGATTTAGTTTTTCTAACACCGTCCGAATCATACTTTGTGTGGTATATGCCACGAATCCAACGTGGGGAACTTTTTGAGTTAGATCCTGACATAGAAAGAACCTTTCATCTTAGACGGAGGTTACAAAGAGCTTCAAGTTCTATGGATCCTCCCGACATGGATGCACCACCCGGATTTGAGCGTAGACACCTACGACCATTCGTTGTAGAACCACGACCACCTGGGGTAGAAGTACGGCCACCACCTTTAGGAAACCACATGAGACCACCCGATTTTGGAATTCCACCAATTTTTGGTAACCCACCAATTTTTGGTAATCCGCCACGTTTTGGAAATCCACAAAATCAAAATTTTCAAGAGCACCACATTAATAATGAAGAAGATGATGGTGAAGAATCTCATGGTAACAATGACCAAAATGAACCATTAAATATCATTGATCTTGCAAACTCGAAAAATGGGAGAATTATGGACTATGCAATTCCTAACTTTGAGCAATTAAATTCAGGAATTGTAAAGCCTCATATGGATACGACGCATTTTGAACCAAAACCCATTATGTTTCACATGTTGCAAGCCAATGGTCAATTTGCCGGATTCCCATCGGAAGATCCACACTCACATTTAAAATCTTTTAAAGAGATCACCGATGTTTTTCTGATTCCTGGAGTATCTTCTGATGCTCTAAGACTCACATTGTTTCCTTTTTCGTTAAGGGATCGGGTAAAGATTTGGTTTAATTCATTGACACCAGGTTCTATACCATCATGGGCTGACATGGCTGAAAAGTTTTTAAGAAAATATTTTCCACCTACCCGAAATGCTAAGTCCCGAAATGAAATTTGCATGTTCAAACAAATGGACGATGAAGCAATTCCCGACGCATGGGAAAGGTTTAAGGAATTATTAAGGAAATGCCCTCACCATGGCATTCCCTACTGTATTCAACTCGAGACGTTTTACACTGGACTTGATTCCAATGCAAAACAAATGCTCGATGCGACATCAGGAGGGGCCTTTACTTCCAACACCTATAATACCGGGTATGAAATTCTTGAAAAGATTTCCACAAACAATGGGCATTGGGCAGATCCAAGGGCACCAACTACAAAGAAGACTGCTGGAATGCATGATTTAGATGCTTACACCGCATTGACAGCTCAGCTTGCTTCTATGACCAATATGCTTAAAAACATAACTACCGGTCAGGGAACACAGCCGACTGCCACTAAACCCACTCCAGCTGTTCTTTCCGTGCAATGTGTTTGTTGCAGTGGAGACCATTCTGTTGGTCCCGAAAGGCTTAAACAAGTTTGTAGAAGGGGGGGGGGGGGGGTTGAATACAAACACACTATTTTACTTTTCTAAATTGTTTATTGATAAATCATTAACAATTTACAGCTTGTTGCGGAAACAAGATTAAGGATAAACCTAAATCTAAACAAGTTGGAACACTAAGGTTTTCTTGCACTAAGAAAGATAAGGAGATTACTAATAAAATCCTATCTTGAGAGATTTGAACTTGTCCAGAGTTAGCAAGTTACTTCAAATGAAGTGAGTTCATCTCTTTATATACTGCATGCATTTAATGCAATCCAGTATATACTTTACACGTGTCATTAGCGGATTGGTTGCATGTCATTGACCTTTGATGACAACCTTAGTAGCCGCATGAATGAACAGTGTAGTATCAGAGTGGTTGTACGATTTCAGATTTTCGGAGGTTCTTTTCTGACATTTCGTACGGTGGCGTGCAAGGGAGGTTAAGACAAAAGTACTTTGTACGGAGGACTTCATGATCAGCTTTCGTTGATTCAGCGATTATCATTTACTATTCAGCAGATGATAAAGTTCAGCGATAGCTGAAGTCTTGTACTTGATACTTCACGTTGAGTGGACAAATCTGAGTCTTCGCTGATCCGC
The DNA here is from genome assembly GCA_033807775.1 of Saussurea involucrata. Classification (NCBI taxonomy): domain Eukaryota; kingdom Viridiplantae; phylum Streptophyta; class Magnoliopsida; order Asterales; family Asteraceae; genus Saussurea; species Saussurea involucrata. The sequence goes on from CM066316.1 coordinate 65,061,147, forward strand.
ATCAGTTCATTAGGAGACTTGTCGCTGGTTCTTGAGCTTGATCTTCGACTTCAGCGTAGAACCTTTGTTGACGTGAATCTTGTCTTCAGGGATCATAAGTAAACAACTAACTTATCAGCGATTACCATAAGGACTGAACAGACTCAGCGATATGGTGAACAGTGTTCGCTGAATGTTTAATCTAAAAGTGCGAGAGTTCCTATCAGCAGTACTGTAAGATCTTAGTACTTATCAGCGATAGTGAAACTCTGATACATATTGTTTACTTACAATTTTCACTAAGTATTTAAGATAGGGTCATTATCAAATCACTGAGGGTTTGGATCAACAATCTCCCCCTATTTGATTATGACATAGCAATAGAGAAAATTGCTATTTAATGAAAACATAAGGATAAAAAGAACTCATAAAATATTTGTCCCTTTTACTGTTTTCTGGGATCTTTTCAGTACTGATGGAGTAAAGTACATTCGCTGAAATCTTTCTTTAAATCTTTGAATCAGGTTACAATATGAATAAGAAAGATTACAAGTACAAGCGAAATAAATTACAAGTACTGAAGGATGACTGATACAATAGAGAAAATGGTGATTGTTGTCAGCCTTCAAAGGGTTCTTCCTTAATGAGAAGTTCATCAAGGGTTGTCTTTTCAGTTGGAATCATCCAGTCAGGAACCTTTTCTCCTTTATTCTTTAGCTTCAGAGCAGCTTCAAAAATCAAGGGTTTTAGGTGTCGTGCCTGAATGTCTTTTCTGAAGTCGCACCAGTAGATGAGATCTTTGAGCTGTTCGATTGGAGTGATTGGAAGCTCAGCGATCCGTTGAAAGCATTTACGTACGTCGTAGTCAAGAAAGAATATTCCATAAGGATTACTGATGACTTTACCAGGGACGAAAAGTTCACATGGTGGCAAAGAGACATCAAGGGCAGATAGATCAGGATCAGGACCAAGTACTTCAGCGCGAGAGAAACCAATTCCAGTTTCATTTCGTATGACAGGACCTGAGTTTGAATCTTGACGTTTCTTCCTTGGAGAGTCCTTTTTTCTTTTCGGCTTTAGATCAGGAACAGGAGGAATATCCACACAAGAAGATATCAAATCGATCTGTCTGTTTATCAGCTTTTCGAAATGATCCTTGTACTTAGATTTTGACGGTTGGATAGCTAACCTCATCTCCAGCCATTCAGAGAGACCATACCTTTTTACAGTGTCAGCACGAAAGGTTTCAGATGAGTCATCTTCTCTGAACAGTTTGATGTCAACAATAGGTACTCCGATGGAGGTTCTTCCAGAGATGAATACCTTGTTGATCTTCGCTGGACGATATCTGAAGTGGATTTTCTCTTTACACCAGATCAGGGTGGTCTGAGAAACTTCAGCTTTCTTTTCCACGATCTTCTGGGCTTGTTCCCAAAGCTTTCGTTGGATTTGAATGGGAATACGCTTCAGCTTGGGGTCTTTGACAGATTCTTGAGTGAGCTTGATGGGGTATTCTCTGTCTTTATCTTCAGCTTCCTTCCTTTCAGCGATGAGGCGTTCAGCTCTGAGATGATCTTGGTATTCAGCTTTTGAAATTCTGAACTTAGGAGGAACTGAAGGTAGTTGATCGCGCCTTAGGATGATTCGCTGATCCTCGAATCGCTTTATCATTTCTTCTCTCCTCTTTTGATCTTCTTCACTCAGCCTTTGAGCAACTGAGGAAAGTCTGTTTCTGTGCGAGAGAGGTTGTTCTTCTGGTTCATCAGTCTCAGAGATTAAATCTAAGACTGGGATTATGTCTTCAGCGGTAGCTGGAATTATTGGTGAAGTCGCAACAGATCTTTCAGCGATATCCTCAAACAGGGGAGAGGACTAGCTGAAACGCAGCGATCTTACAAATAAGAACTGGGTAGAAGAACTTGGGTAGAAAAGATAGAAAAAAATGTGGATGTGTATGGTGTTTGTGGAATGGATAACTGATTTTTCAGAGATGATCAGGGAAGGAAAAATAAGTTTAGTGTACCTGACAAATCGGCTTTGCAAGTAGGATCGCCAGATTATCATCTTCAGCGATGCCTTTGTCTTTGCTTTTCTCAGCGCCAGAGGCTGAGTGCTTTGTCTTTGTCTTCTCCCCTGAAGGTTCTTTTATTGAAATACCTTTAAGAGCTTTGGTTCGAGGAGCAGGTTTGACAACAAAGAAATCATCGTCATCTTCATCATCATCATCATCGTTCCTTGGAGAGGAGGATGGTTCAGCTTCAGGGATGTCGAAGTCTTCGTCTTCTTCTGCTTCAGATTCCTCAGCATCTTCATCGAGTTGCTCCCCCTCAGATATAGAGGCGAGGTTCTCGGTTCCCTCAGGGTTTTCATCTCCCTGAGGTCCAGTAATCCGATCTTCATTACCCTCTCCCCTGATAGATTCATCATGGGAAAGGTCTTCAGCGCTCTTCTCCTGTTCAGCGCTCTTCTCCCCCTCTTTCTCATGATGGGCGGGGGAGGAATGGGTAGATTCAGCATTGGTGTTGTCTCTGTCTTCTGGGCCAGAGATTTTCACACAACCTTCAAGCTTAGCTATTCTGTCTTCTAGGCCAGAAATAGCAGGCGTGATTTTCTTCAGCTCTTGGCGATCCTCTGCGGTGAATGAGTCCAAAACAGGTGCAGGGGCCGGAGCAGGAGCTGGATTATTTGCCTTGTTCACCAGCGTCTCGATCATTGTCTTGACAGAACCAAGGTCGGTCTTCACTGAGCCTAAGTCGGTCTTGACCACTGACATATCACCTTCGAGTGTACCAACCGATTTCTTCAGCGTTGTAACTTCGCTGGAAATGGTGGAAACTGATGATTTGAGGTTGGTGTAGTCAGTGTAGATGTCGGAGAGCACTTTGGCAAAGTCGGCGAGAGTTTTATCAAGGTCTTTGATGTCATCAGAGGAGGCCTTCTTTTCCACCACAGTAGTCAGCTTCGTCAGATTCTCTCCAGCGTTTGTTACAGCTGTAGAGTTATTTGATAGACCGGTGGTGAGATCCGTAAGTTTCATCTCCATAGACTTCAGAGACTGGTTGATGTCTCCCAAAAAAGGACCTGTAACATATAAGTACTTGTGAACAAAGGAAAGCTCAGAAGTTTCAGGTTTAGTTACAGTGTTTAAGGTGGGATCTGTACCTTCAGGAGCGTTGACGAACTCATCAAAGTTTCGAGTCCCTCCATAGTGTTCCATATCTCCCTCAAAAGTTCCGTGAGGAATGGAGATCTCTGCAGGTCCTTTCTTCGTCATTCGCTGAGAAGCTTCAACGGCTTCTTGAATGATGGCATCTCCAGTTTTGACTGGAGGAGTGTCCAAAGAAGTAGAGGGAGGAGCGAAGGATAAGAATTGGGGTTGGGGTTCAAGTTCAGCGTTGGATTCGCTGAGAAGTACTTCATCAGTCTTTTGAGAGACTGACGAAGGTTGGGTAGATTCCAAAGTTCTAACCTCAGCGTTTAGGGACGCTGAAGTAGGTTTAGAAGGGATGGCTTGAATTGGTGTGGCAGAGCGTACCACGGAACTTTCCTTCAGCTCTTCAGAATGAGCTGAGGAGTCTTCAGCATGCAACTGCTGGGGTTGCTCCTTGGTTTTCTTGATCCTTTTGGAATCAAGAGGGGTAAGAGATTGTTTCCTTTTCTTAGAAGGAATGGATTTTGTGGCCGGGGTATCAGCGATGGGTATTGTCGCTGAAGGAGCCACAGAAAGCGGAGAATTAAGAAGAGTGAGAAGAGTAGAGAGACGTACCTCGTTGGCGACAGGCTTGAAGTCGAGAACTTTAGGGCCAATCTGAGAGAGTTTCAGATCACCCTCTTCAGGATAGCTGTCCTTCAGGCCATATTGAAAGATGGCGCTGATGAATCGCGGGTAAGGAACCCATGCTGGTCGGTCAGCGGCAGAATCAACACGTTGAATGAGGTCTTCATAGATGATGGAGGCCCAGTCAATGTTGAGACCTTTCAGCAGTGCGTAACCCATGGCCTGCTGAGGTTGAGCGGCTTGATCAGAAGATCCGGATTTCGCTGTCATGCAGCTGATCAGGTGAGCGAAGATGAAGTTCATCTCGCTGGGCATCTTGGATTTCTTTATCAGCGTCAGCTTCTTCTCAGGTAGCTTGTCTCTTCCAGTCTCCCAGATGTAACCCATCGCATCAAGGAAAGCAATGATTTCTTCCCTGTCAGCGTGCTTCTTGTGGTCAGGAAATGGAATGAAAGGATTTTCTGAGGTAGCGTTAGGGAATTTCAGAGCTTTGCGGATTATTGCGGGGGTTATCTTGATGGTGCCATACTCAGTATCGCTGAGTATGCAGTCGATGGTTTTAGATGGATCTTTGGCTGAGGGTAGGTTGGTGTGTCTGGCAGAGTACCAGAATTGGGATAATAGACGCTGACTGGCAGGAGGTGTAATTGTCAGTGCTGTGTATATGGGGCTATTCTTCAAAAAAATCACAGCGTCGTCTAGATGGGATACCTGCTTCCGAGGAGGAAACTCGAGAAGCGCTGAAAGGTTGTTTGCCTTTGTCCAGTCTAGTTGATCCAGCTCAAACTTAACCTGAGGAGCTTTGGTGATTTCCAGTTCCTCAGAATCACTGGAGATGGACTCAGCGGTAACATTCAGCTTTGAAGTTGCCATTTCACTGTATTATCAGTTCAACCAAAGATGTTAACAAATAAGAAATATCTTAATGTGGAAAGAGAATTTCCATTAAGATTTTTCGAATTTTGTCCATTTCATTCAGACAAAAAAGTCTTAATGAAGATTAGGGTTTTTCTTGTTTTTAAAGAAAACGAATATAACACCTATAAGCCTTGTATACCAGTTTTTAAAAAAAATGGATACGAAAGAAGAACAAGTTTAAGATTTTAGATTTAAAACTTGAAGAACAACCATGAAATGGTTGTGTTTATAAAACCATGAAAGAAAATGATTTTATTTTTGAGTTCTTTTGTTTGATCTTGTGTAAAACAATGATAAGATCGAAAACAAGTTATTTGCATTTGATAAAAGATAAGAACATATTGACCTTGAGTTTGATGAAGAAGATGATGAACAGTTCTTGAAGATCGAGAGCACAAAATGCAACAGTGTTCTTTTCTTGCGGAGAAAGATTGATTCGCATAAAAGACAAATATAAACTTTGAGAGAGTTTATATAGGAAGAGAGTAGAGAGAGAAAAACTTGAGCGGGAAAGTTTTTCATCATGACACGGACACGTGTTTGCATTTGATTGGATAGACAACGAAACGTGCAAACGTGTGTCAGAAAAAGAAACGTGCCTGGTGTTATCCGTTGCAATGACGTCACAACTGTCCTTTCACATTCTTTCGTTGTCTCTGAGGTTTTGAAAGAAAAACTCAGGGACTCTTTGGAAAATATGAAGCACTGAATAGAAATATCAGTGAGGGTTTTAAGAAATTTCAAAATATTATTCAGCGATGAAAGAATTTGAAATCTTGCATTTTCATGCGTTTTGTCAGAGAAAACATACATTGATATCAGTTTAACCCAATTTATTCAGAGAGAAGATGATGAAATGGATTGTACTAGTTTATTTTATCCAGAGCCTATACAAGAATGTATAAACGTATCGCTGATTAAATGTGAACCGCTGAAGATTTATCCTTCAAAGTTCAGCATTCCAAGCTCGCTGATGAGAAAGTTGAATCTTGTCTCATCAAGAGGTTTGGTAAACAAATCAGCTAACTGATAATCAGTTGGGATAAAATGAAGTTCTATATCACCATTCATCACATGATCTCTGATAAAATGATATCTGATTTCTATGTGTTTTGTCTTTGAGTGTAGCACTGGATTGTTTGCTATAGCGATGGCACTTGTGCTGTCGCAATAGATTGGAATTTTGGAGAGCTGAAGATCATAGTCTAGTAGTTGATTTCTCATCCACAAGACTTGAGAACAGCAGCTTCCAGCGGCTACATACTCAGCTTCAGCTGTGGAAGTGGACACCGAGTTTTGCTTCTTACTTGTCCAACTTACCAGCTTTCCACCCAGGAGCTGACATCCTCCTGTGGTGCTTTTCCTATCCATTTTGCAACCTGCAAAATCACTGTCTGAATAGGCGGTTAGATCGAATCCTGAATCTTTGGGATACCAAAGACCTAGATTCGTTGTACCCTTAAGATATCGAAAGATTCGCTTTACAGCTTTCATATGAGATATCTTAGGTTCAGCTTGATATCGTGCGCACAGACATGTTGCAAACATAATATCGGGTCGGCTAGCTGTAAGATACAGTAGTGAGCCGATCATCCCACGGTACAGCGTGACATTGACAGGAACACCCTTTGTGTCCTTATCAAGTATCAGCGGTGGTGCCATAGGGGTTTTCATAGCTGAACTTTCAGTTAAGTCGAATTTTTTCAGCATATCTTTAACATACTTTCCCTGATTTATAAAAGTTCCTTTTTCAGTTTGCTTAATCTGAAGACCAAGGAAATATGTTAGTTCACCCATCATACTCATTTTATACTCATCTTTCATTCTATCAGCGAAACGAGTACAAAGCTCAGGGTTAGTAGAACCAAATATAATGTCATCAACATATATTTGAACTAAAATGATATGACCTTTTATTTTTCTAAAAAACAAAGTTTTGTCAATCTTACCTCTCTCAAATTTTTCAAGGTGGAGATACGTAGAAAGAGTGTCATACCATGCACGAGGAGCTTGCTTCAAGCCATAAAGTGCCTTATCCAGCTTATAAACATAACCTGGACGCTTAGGATCTGAGAATCCTGGAGGTTGTTCCACATAAACTTCTTCATTCAGCTTTCCATTTAGAAACGCTGACTTAACATCCATTTGATGTACAGTGAAGTTTTTGTGTACAGCATATGCTAAGAAAAGACGAATAGATTCAAGTCTTGCTACAGGAGCAAAGGTTTCGTCATAATCTATACCTTCCTCTTGTCTGTATCCCTGAGCAACAAGACGAGCTTTGTTGCGAGTTACAGTACCATGTTCGTCCAACTTGTTTCGATAGACCCACTTAGTGCCTATCACTGTTTTGTCAGTTGGTCTCCGAACAAGTTTCCAAACTTTGTTTCTTTCGAATTCAGTCAGCTCTTCTTGCATAGCGCTGACCCAGTTTGGATCTCTGAGGGCATCATCTATTTTCATTGGTTCAGTTAGAGAAATAAAGTTAACAAATAAACAAATATTACCTGCACTTCTACGAGTCTGAATACCAGCGTTGGGATCACCAAGAATTTGATCGATTGGGTGATTTACAGTCCATCGCTGAGCCGGAGCATGCGTCGCTGACTCAGTCTGAACTGGAGAAACTGAAGATGAGGCTTCAGCTACTTCTGGATAATCAGCTAAGAGAGGAATGCTTGCATTTGTCACTTCATTCACTGATTGCTGAGAAATAGATGGTATTTCTGAGACATTTGGATCAACTGCGGGTATAGTATTTATAGGAACAGCTGAGACCCAAGATGTTTCAGCTTCACTATTCTGCATATTGGGAATGATAGTAGGACCATCATTTTCAGTTGTATGAGTATGAGTAGTGGGAACATCTTCTGAATCACCAAGATGAGAAAACATCCATTGATTCAGTTCTTCTGTATCAGCGTTCGGTTTAGAGTTCGCTGAACGGGATTCGTCAAACGTGACGTGAATAGTTTCTTCTACAGTTTGTCTTCTTCGGTTGAAGACTCTGAAGGCTTTGGAAACTGAGGAGTATCCAAGAAAGATTCCATCATCAGCCTTAGGATCAAACTTTCCAAGGGCATCTCTGTTGTTCAGTATGAAACACTGACAACCAAAGATGTGAAGAAAGCTGATTGAAGGCTTTCTCCCATGAAAAAGTTCATAGGCTGTCTTTTTGAATCTTTTGACTATCAGCGACCTGTTTTGCGTAAAACAAGCCGTGTTGACAGCTTCTGCCCAAAACTGAGTAGGCAGGTGAGAATCGCTGAGCATTGAACGTGCAGCTTCAATAATTGTTCTATTTCTTCTTTCAGCGACTCCGTTTTGTTGTGGTGTTCTCACTGACGAAAAGTTATGAGAAATACCCTTGCTCTCAAGGAAGGAATCAAGAGAACTGTTTTTGAATTCAGTTCCATGATCACTCCTTATTGAGCGAACAGTCATATTGTTCAGAGTTTCCATCTTCCGAACAAAGGTGATGAGTTCTTCAGGGGTGTCACTTTTAGAACGGAGAAACATTACCCATGTAAAACGAGAGAATTCATCAACTATGACCAGCGTATATTTCTTTCCAGCGATGGATTGTTTGTTAACGGGGCCAAACAAATCCATATGGAGTAGTTGAAGAGGAGATGACACTGAGGAAACTTTCTTGGACTTAAAGCTTTCCTTGGTCTGCTTCCCTTTTTCACACGCTGAACATAAGGATTCTTTGGCGTATGAATGTTGAGGTAGACCAGTGACTAACTCTTTGGATGAAAGAGTATTCAGTGTCTTGAAGTTGAGATGTGAGAGTCTCTTGTGCCATAGCCAGTTGACATCAGAAGATGCCTTTGAGAAGAAACAGGAGTTCTCAGTGGTTGTTGAGTCCATGTTTATAACGTAAACATTTTCCAAACGATAACCGCTGAGAGCTATCTTCTCCTTTTTGTCAGAGACAAAGCAGGATTCCTTGGTGAAAATCACTTTGTTATCCATGTCGCAAAGCTGACTGATGCTCAGAAGATTATGCTTCAGCCCTTCAACATATGCGACTCTTCTGAAGGATGTTGTACCATTTGAAAGTACACCATACCCTCGGGTGTGTCCTTTTCCATTTCCACCGAAAGTTACAGAGGGACCCTTCTCTTCCTTGTATTCAGCGAGCAGGCTTTTCTTTCCAGTCATGTGTCTAGAGCATCCGCTATCGAGATACCAGATACCCTTCTTAACCTGCAATACAAAGGAAGATTAGTTTTGCTTGGGTACCCACTTCACCATGTATACGCGTTTGTCAGTGGAAGTGGTTGGAATGGGTTCAGCAGTCTTCGCAGCATTTGAAGATTCAGCTTTGTCTTTCTTCACTTTGGTCAATTTCTTGACCTCAGCGGTATGAGTCACCTTGACCTGACTTGCAACTGGTTTGGTCTTCTTTGGTGCTATCTTCACCTTAGCTATCTTATCAGCTTTGGTGGCTGTGGGACACTTACTTGCAATATGATCGGTAAGTCCACAGTGATAACATTTCCTATAACTAAAATTAGTTCTAGGACCACTTGTGTGCTGAGCTTTTAATTTGGAATTAGAAGTGCCAGCACCAAGTACACTATTGGTTTTTGAAATAGGACGAACATTCAGTTCTTCAGATTTCTTACCAAGGACATCTACTCTGAGTCTAGGAGTAGGTCGCTGAACTGATCCAGAGGTCTGATTTCTAGAACCAGATGAATGAATCACTAAGGCTTTGGAAGCATTCAGCTTAGGTACTAAAGTACCCTTCTGAGGATTTTGATAAATTACAATTCCTTTACCTTTATCTTTAGAGACAGAGGTAGGTTTTGAATAAACCATTTTCTCCTTACCTTTTGAGGAGGTAGGAGTTTCCTCAGGGATTGGTGTAATCGACGAGGAGTACTGAGATGAAGAAGTGTCAGCTACTGAGGATACGAACGTTCCAAATTTAAGCATTGAACGTTCAGTGGTTGGTATTGGAGTATCATATTTATAACCCAGACCACGTTTATCACTCAGAGGAATCTGAGCCTTAATTATCTCAGTGATCTTTGTTGAAGAATTACACCATCCTTCAACAGTAGCTTGTTCAGCTTTTAATGCAGCGATAGCTTCCGCTCGTTCAATTTTGACTAGCTGATTTAAATGGACTTGATCTTTAAAATCTTCTTCAAATTTAGAAAGCTTTTCTATTTGAAGGTGGCAATTTTTAAGCTTTTCAGCGAGATCAAGATTTTGGTTTTCAACCACAGCTTTGCCGTTCATGGCTTCGTATAAGCTTCTAGTCAGTAGTTCGATTTTACGGAGACTATCAGCTTCATCAATATTTACAATATTGGTAAAGAAGGAAGGTGATACCTGAATGGCAGATGTTGAAGTGGAGGGAATGTCTGAACTTTCTTCCTCTTCTTCAATCTTGGCCATGAGACATTGATTTGCTTCATCATCTTCAGAATCAGATGATGAGGCTTCTTCATCAGAAGCAGCCCAATCATAGTCAGCCATTAGGCCTTTTCCCTTCTTCTTAAAGCTTTTCAGCTTTGCATACTTCTCCTTCAGCTTTAAGTATTTGTCGTCTTTATTCCTTGGAACAAAGGATTTCTTTGTAAAGGCTGAAGGTCTCATGATTTTCTTTGACCTGCACTCGTTAGCGAAATGACCTGTCTTTTCGCAGTTAAAACAAGTAGCAGTAGCCTTATCAACAAAAGCTGATGACTTAGGCTTGTCAGCTATAGAAAGAGTTTTGTTCTTTCTAAACATTTTCTTCTTGGCGAATCTCCTGAACTTTTTAGTTAGGAGAGCCAAGGATTCATCATCTGAAGAATCAGAATCTGATGATCTTTCAGAGTTACTTTCTAACTCAGTGATAGTGACCACGGGTCGCTGAGTAGAAGGTTCCTCTGAGATTAAAGCAACAGGGGTGCTTTTGGAATCTTTTACAAGATTCTTCTTAAGATGGCTAGATTGCTCATGATTCAGCAATGTGCCATATAAGGTAGCGAGTGTCATTGATCTTAGATCTTTTGACAGCTTGAGACACATGGAATAATTGTCCCAGCTTTCAGGTAAACATTCTAAAAACTTTGTCAGAACTTCAAAGTTAGAATATTCCTTACCAACCGTTTTAAGATCTATAATTAAGCAGTTAAAACGTTGATGTACTTCAGAGAGAGTTTCATTCTTACCAGAGATGAAACTTTCGTATTGTCTTACCAGGTTGATCTTTCTTGAATCCTGGACTTCAGACGTTCCTTCATACTGAACACATATTGTGTCCCACATGGCCTTCGAGGATTTCAGGTTCATGACGGAATGGTAGACTTCGTCAGGAAGGGCCATGGATAGTATGGATCTGGCTTTTGTATCTATAGCCACTTTCTTCTTGTCTTCATCGGTCCAATGATGGATTTCCTTTGGAATCAGCCTTTCTGGAATAGCAACTCTAGTTGCAGTGGCTGGAACGGCAGGATCAATCGTTACAGGGATGTGTGGACCGTTTTCAAGATAGTAAGGTATAGTAGGGTCTACACCTTCTAAGAAGAGTGTCATCCTATTTTTCCATAAGTTGAAGTTGTCTCTGGAAAATCTAGGGGGTTTTGCAAGAGAACCATTGTCGATATAGTGAGTGTTTGTGTTTGAGTTGGCCATTTTCAGATAATAGCAAGGAAGAGAAAATATCTTAGATTAGATCTTGTTTATGAGATTAAACAAATCTGCTCTGATACCACTTGTTGGTCCCGAAAGGCTTAAACAAGTTTGTAGAAGGGGGGGTTGAATACAAACACACTATTTTACTTTTCTAAATTGTTTATTGATAAATCATTAACAATTTACAGCTTGTTGCGGAAACAAGATTAAGGATAAACCTAAATCTAAACAAGTTGGAACACTAAGGTTTTCTTGCACTAAGAAAGATAAGGAGATTACTAATAAAATCCTATCTTGAGAGATTTGAACTTGTCCAGAGTTAGCAAGTTACTTCAAATGAAGTGTGTTCATCTCTTTATATACTGCATGCATTTAATGCAATCCAGTATATACTTTACACGTGTCATTAGCGGATTGGTTGCATGTCATTGACCTTTGATGACAACCTTAGTAGCCGCATGAATGAACAGTGTAGTATCAGAGTGGTTGTACGATTTCAGATTTTCGGAGGTTCTTTTCTGACATTTCGTACGGTGGCGTGCAAGGGAGGTTAAGACAAAAGTACTTTGTACGGAGGACTTCATGATCAGCTTTCGTTGATTCAGCGATTATCATTTACTATTCAGCAGATGATAAAGTTCAGCGATAGCTGAAGTCTTGTACTTGATACTTCACGTTGAGTGGACAAATCTGAGTCTTCGCTGATCCGCATCAGTTCATTAGGAGACTTGTCGCTGGTTCTTGAGCTTGATCTTCGACTTCAGCGTAGAACCTTTGTTGACGTGAATCTTGTCTTCAGGGATCATAAGTAAACAACTAACTTATCAGCGATTACCATAAGGACTGAACAGACTCAGCGATATGGTGAACAGTGTTCGCTGAATGTTTAATCTAAAAGTGCGAGAGTTCCTATCATCAGTACTGTAAGATCTTAGTACTTATCAGCGATAGTGAAACTCTGATACATATTGTTTACTTACAATTTTCACTAAGTATTTAAGATAGGGTCATTATCAAATCACTGAGGGTTTGGATCAACACATTCCTATGAATATTGTCCTGAAAATTCTGAATCAGTTAACTATGTTCAAAATAGAAATGGTCCTTATTCTAACAATTACAATGCTAGTTGGAAACAACACCCAAATTTTTCATGGACCAGCCCAAGTTTAAATCAACCTGAGCATAAGCAACAAGGAAATTCCAATTTTCAAAACCAACATCATGCCAGCAGTTCTCAAAATTACCAAAACAACCAAAATCATCAGAATCAGAATTTCCAAAATAACAAACCATCTTTTCAAAACAAATCCTATTCTCAAACTGAACCATCATCTTCCTTGGAAGCTATGTTCAAAGCTTACATGACGAGGAATGATGCTCAAATAAGGAGCCTTGAAACCCAAATCAGTCAGATTGCTCTTAACCAAAACACCCGACCCAACGGGACCTTACCAAGTAACACAGAAATCCCAAGACCACCGGGAAAAGAGCATGTGAAAGCTGTAACACTTAGGAGTGGGAAAGACTTAGAGAAAACCCAAGCTGAAATAGAAAAACATCCAAAGTCCAAGTCTAATGCTACAGCATTACCCACCATCCTAGAAGAACCATATCCTAAGGACTTAGAGCCAAAAACCCCAATCCCAAAGGAAGACACAGTAGAAATTGAAGTCAACAAACCCAAAGATGTTGTAAAAAAAACATAACACAAGGTATCAATGATACAAATTTGAGGGTGGAGGAAGTCCACCCTAAAAGCTCAACACAAACAAAGAAAGCCGTTATTGAACCAATTCCTCCTTATGTTCCTTTTCCCCAAAGGTTAAAGAATAATAAGGAAGAATTGCAATTCAAGAAATTTTTGGATGTGTTTAAACAGTTGCATATCAACATACCCCTTGTTGAAGCAATCGAGCAGATGCCTAGTTATGCCAAATTTCTTAAAGACATTTTAAGCAAGAAAAAGAAGTTGACTGAATATGAAACTGTGGCCATGACTGAAGGGTGTAGTGCTCTCTTGACCAACAAAATTCCACCTAAACTCAAAGATCCGGGGAGTTTTACCATTCCCTGTTCCATAGGTGGGAAAGAAGTTGGAAAAGCCTTATGTGATTTGGGAGCAAGTGTCAATCTTATGCCTTTGTCTATTTTCAAAAGCTTAGGTATAGGAGAAGCTAGACCAACCACTGTCACACTCATCTTAGCTGATAAAACCATTGCCTATCCTAAGGGTAAAATTGAAGATGTCTTAGTTCAGGTTGACAAATTCATCTTTCCTGCTGACTTTATCATCTTAGATTTTGAGGCTGACCAAGATATTCCTATTCTCTTAGGAAGACCTTTCTTAGCCACTGGAAGAACCTTGATAGATGTCCAAAAGGGAGAGTTGACCATGAGACTTCAAGACCAAAAGGTCACATTCAATGTCTTCAATTCCATGAAATACCCTGATGATATGGAAGAATGTTCTGGCCTAAGTGTGATTGAAAACCTGTGTAATGAAGAAGGAGTTAGGGAAATTTGTAGGTTGAAAGAAGAGGATGATGAGGAATATGATGATGATGAGGAAAATATAGATGAGACTGTTGCTAAGTTTGAATCTTTGGAGCCTAGTGAACAAAAGAATTTCACATCATCAGTCATTTCACCACCTGACCTGGAGTTGAAACAACTCCCACCCCATTTGAAGTATGCTTTTCTAAAAGATGAAAACAAACTGCCTGTCATCATTTCATCCACTTTAGAACTGCATCAGGAGAAGAAGTTAGTGGATTTGTTGAAGTTACACTCAAAAGCCATAGGATGGACCATTGCTGACCTTAGAGGAATTAGTCCCTCTATCTGTCAACATAAGATCATCTTAGAAGAAAAGAACTACACATCCATTGAACCACAAAGAAGGCTAAACCCTGTCATGAAAGAAGTAGTGAAAAAAGAGGTGCTAAAATGGTTAGATGCAGGAATCATTTTTCCTATAGCCAGTAGCTCTTGGGTTAGCCCTGTCCAATGTGTCCCTAAGAAGGGAGGTTTGACAGTAGTAGCCAATGAAAAAAATGAACTCATCCCAACTAGAGTAGTTTCAGGATGGAGAATTTGCATGGACTACCGTAAACTTAACACAGCCACACAAAAGGACCATTTTCCACTACCATTTGTTGACCAAATGTTAGACAGGTTAGCCGGAAAAGAATATTATTGCTTCTTGGATGGATATTCCGGATACAACCAAATAGCCATTTTACCTGAGGACCAAGAAAAGACCACCTTCACTTGTCCTTATGGTACTTTTGCCTTTAGGAGAATGCCCTTTGGACTCTGTAATGCTCCGGCAACTTTTCAAAGATGTATGATGTCCATATTTTCTGACATGCTTGAAGAATCCATTGAAATATTTATGGATGATTTTTCTGTATATGGCTCATCTTTTGATAATTGTTTGGAAAATTTGAAAAAGAGTCTTGAAAGGTGTGAGAAAACTGATTTAGTCCTCAATTGGGAAAAGTGTCACTTTATGGTCAAAGAAGGGATAGTTCTTGGACACTTGATTTCAAAAAGGGGGGTTGAGGTAGACAAAGCCAAACTGGAAGTTATTGAAAAACTACCTGAACCAACTACTGTTAAAGGAATCAGTAGCTTTCTTGGTCATGCAGGATTTTACAGAAGGTTTATCAAAGACTTTTCACAAATTGCAAAGCCTTTATGTTTACTTCTGCAAAATGACCACAAATTTGATTTTAATCAAGAATGCAGAAATGCATTCATCACTTTAAAGAAAGCTTTGGTAACTGCTCCAGTAGTTATGGCCCCAGATTGGACCAAACCTTTTGAAATCATGTGTGATGCCAGTGATTGGGCTGTAGGAGCTGTCTTATGTCAAAGAAAGGAAAAAGTGTTTCATTCAATTTATTACGCAAGTAAGACTTTGAATGAAGCACAAATCAACTACACAACAACTGAAAAAGAACTCTTAGCAGTAGTTTTTGCCTTTGAGAGATTTAGATCATATTTAGTGGGAGCAAAAGTTATTGTGCATACAGATCATGCTGCCATTAAGTACTTAATCTCTAAGAAGGATGCTAAACCTAGGTTGATTAGGTGGGTTCTTTTGTTGCAAGAGTTTGACCTGGAAATTGTGGATAGAAAAGGAGTAAACAACCAAGTGGCAGACCATTTGTCTAGATTAGAAAACCTAGTGGAAAAGAAAGGAGAAGGAGATATCATTGAAACCTTCCCAGATGAGAAAATTTTGATGCTACAGCATTCATCCAGCATTCCTTGGTATGCTGATTTTGCTAACTACTTATCATGTGGCATCAAACCTCCTGATTGCACTGGCCATAAGCTTAAAAAGTTTTTCCATGATGCTAAGTTTTATCTTTGGGATGACCCTTTTCTGTTTAGACTTGGTGCAGATCAAATCTTGAGAAGGTGTGTCCCAGAAAATGATGTGGCAGAAATCTTACACCATTGCCACAACTCAGCATATGGAGGTCATTTTGGGAGCCAAAGGACATCAGCCAAAGTTTTACAATCTGGTTTTTATTGGCCAACCCTCTTCCAAGATTCCCACAATTTTGTCAAAAGATGTAACGAATGTCAAAGAACTGGTTCCATTTCTCAAAGAAATGAAATGCCTTTGAATGGAATCTTGGAAGTGGAATTGTTTGATGTGTGGGGAATTGACTTTATGGGACCTTTTCCACCATCCAATAATTGTCAATACATTCTAGTGGCTGTTGATTATGTGTCAAAGTGGGTGGAAGCAATTGCATGTGCTTCCAATGATGCAAAAACTGTGGTTAAATTTCTTCAAAAATACATATTTACAAGATTTGGTACCCCAAGGGCACTAATCAGTGATGAGGGCACCCATTTTGTAAATAAGGTATTACAAGGAACTCTTGAAAAATACAATGTTAACCACAGAATAGCTACTGCATACCATCCACAGACAAATGGACTGGCTGAGCTTTCTAATAGGGAAATCAAAGGAATCCTAGAAAAAGTGGTGAAACCACACAGGAAAGACTGGGCTTTTAAATTGGATGACGCTTTATGGGCATACAGAACCGCTTTTAAAACACCAATTGGTATGTCCCCATACAAGCTAGTCTTTGGAAAAGCCTGTCACCTCCCTTTAGAGCTTGAGTATAAGGCATACTGGGCCATCAAAGAGTTGAACATGTCCTTAGATGAGGCTGGAAATAAAAGGAAATTACAACTGTGTGAAATGGATGAACATAGGAATATGTCCTATGAAAATGCCAAGCTCTATAAAGAGAAAACAAAAAAATGGCATGACAAGAGAATCCAACATAGGGAATTGAAAGCAGGACAACAGGTTCTTCTGTTCAATTCTAGACTAAAATTGTTTCCAGGAAAACTCAAAAGTCGATGGTCTGGTCCTTTCACCATTCACAAAGTCTACCCCTATGGGGCTGTGGACTTGATCAATCCAGAAAACAACAATGTGTTCAAAGTGAATGGCCAGAGAGTTAAACTCTATCATGATGCTGTAGCAATCCCAGAGCAATGCTCTGTGTTTTTGGCTACCGCTTGACAAAATCTTCATAATAAGAAGCCATGGACTCTTTCTAGTCCATAAGGGTTTGTAAATAATTAAGTTATTAAGTTAAGAGTAGTATAAAAATAAACAAGCTTTAATGAACTCCATGTTTTGCAGGTTTGCGTTCAAGACAAAAAGGCTTCGAATGCTGCAGCATTCATCCAGCATCCAACGCCAAGTTCTATTCTTAGCATGTTTAAAATTTAAAAAGTTGAGATTGCTTAATGTGGAGCATTGATTTAAAAAGGTACATGAGTGGGTATGTTTGGTGAAGACCACATGGCCCATGCGCATACCTAGTACCCTGGTTGCTTCTTTACTAAATTAAGGTACAAAATCAAATCCTTCCATATTTTATCAGGTACCTTGAAATAGTGTAGTTGTTCTCTAGGGTAAGACTTACAGCTGTGCACCAAAAATAACCAATGCTTTAAAAAGAGTAAAGTTGTCTTTGATAACATCCACATCCTTCCCTTTCATTTTCAAAAAGATCTCAAAAGGCAAAAACCTTTTGTCTTCCACCCCCATCGCTTTCACCCGAACACCACCTACACACCTCCATTTTTTCCGGCGAAAATCCCGATCATCCGAAAAATCATCACACACGATGGCACGAGTGAAGCGAGTCGCAGTACGAGACGATGACGACCAACCCTCACGCAGAAGTAATCGACAACGAGCCATAGTTCGACCTCATTCCAATGTCGAACCTGAGTATGTGGACCTCGAGAGCGATGAGCAAACATCTATCAACAATCCTGCTGCTCCTCTTACGTCTCCGAATGTCGAAATCCCCACTGTGAGTAAAAACCCAGAAAAGCCCTTGAAGAATCTTTGCTCTGAAAATCTTGCTATTGGATCTTCTGCCTTCAAACACCCCACTGTGATTGAAGCCTCGACTTCACGATCATCTGAATCAGTGGTAGCAACCAATGTTCCAACACCACACACTACCACTGATCAAGAGACCATTCCTTTGTCACCCCCTATGGTGACAAAGGCAAAAATCACAGAAGCATCTAAGGATGCAAGGGGGCATGATAAAAGCACAAGTTCCATTCCTGACTTGAACATGGATGCAGATGAGGTATTTTCTGAACTATCAGTTTTAGTAGAGGATTATTTCACGTCTGAAAATGAGGTTGAAATCAATAGACCACACACATCACCAGTCTTATTGTTAACATGGCCTTATGATGAACCACGAACCCCTCCTAACTTTCAAATAAACAATTTTTTGGAGGAACCTAAGTGGGAAATTTGGGATGACTTTGATTTTGATGAATTGTTTGTCAACAAGATGGCACAGGACTCACCACTGAACACTGATGCTGGAGCATCCACACAGCATCAGGCTGATAACACAGAAAATCCTTCTGTAGAGATCCCTGCTAGTCCCATTGGTGAAACCTCTGAAATCTCCACCAAGAGAAAGGCCTCAGAAAGTGTGGACGCCACTCTCATTAACCCTGCAGATGATGGTCCAAGAGAAAAGAAGCCGAGGAAGAAAACTGTTGCTGTCAAGCCTAAAAGAAAACAAAAAGCCTCTGCCAAGAAATCAAATGCTGGAGCATCCATAAAGCATTCAGGGCCTGAGGTGACCAAACCATCTGGGCCACATGTCATTCCACGACCAAACAAGATGAACGATGGTTTCAGCAATCCAGAGGCACAACAAACCATTGAGAAACAGAAGTTCAAAGGTGCATTGTTAGATAAAGGGTTCGATTCCAAAAGCATCAAAGATTATGAGTTCATCAGAAAGGTGATCAAAGAGCAACACTGGGATGATTTCTGCGAGGTAAAACTTTCTTACAACCTAACTTTGATCAGAGAATTTTATGCTGAAATAGCTCAAGCAACAACCAACCGACTCACCATAAGAGGCATAAGTTTACACTTCACAGCCGAAGCCCTCAATAACTTTTTGAATATCACCACACCCACCACCACTGCCTTTGATACTCTGCTTAGAACTGCCACTCAAAAACAATTGGATGACATGATCAAAGTAATAGGAAAACCTGATTCTGCATGGAAAGGACACCCAAATTACATGCTTAGAACCTTCCTAGCAATCAACTTGCTCCCTGATGCCAACGTATGGATGAGTTTTATTCGAAGTTCTCTATCCCCTACTACTCATGATAGTTCAATCAATTGTGAAAGAATGATTTTGTTATACTGCATCATGACGGGTCAGAAAGTTAATACTGGTGATATCATTTGCAAATCCATTAACTATTCTGCTAAAAGGAATCAAGGGAAGTTTTTCTTCCCTGGGTTGTTGTCTCAATTCTTAACTGCAGTTGGCATTCCTCAATATGAGGAGGATGATATTCACAAAGAAGGAGATGAGAAGTGGGCCATCGACACTAAGAGTGTCTCAAGATTGAGGCACGAAAAGTCAAGCCAAGGAGACATATTGGGCATGATGCAAACCGTGTGTGCTCAAAACAGCATGTTGATGGATAATATGATCAAGCAAACTGCAGAGATGGAGATACTGAAGAAAGAGGTGCTGAATTTGAAGAAGGAAGTGAAATTGGGAGCTGACTCCAAGAAAGGACAGAGGATGAAGAAGGTGCTAACTGAGGTAAGAAAGCTAAAAGGCAGAAACCAGAAGCTAGTTGAGGAGAACAAGAGGCTGAAAGAGGCAAAGGATGATCTGGAGAAAGGAAAGCTGCAGATTGATGCTGCAGCATTACACCCAACAGCAGAAGAAACAAGCCTTGTTGCTGTAGCATCCAAAGCAACAGCAGCAACTGCACGGAAGAATCCACAGCCTACTCCTATGGAGTAGGACAGGTCAAAATCAATCCCTTAGCTTCCATGTTTTTTTTATTTATTTTTTTATTTTATTGTGTCTGGGATAGTTTGCTATTTTTTTAGGTTTGTTTTATCTTGCAAAATCACACATAGGTAGTATGTTATTTCTGTGTTCATATCCATAATAATTTTGTAATGCATGCTAATCACATGGTTGTGTGTTCCTGATAGAACTAGCATTATCTTCTTGGGCCACAAATTGACCAACATGACCTAAATGCATTTAGGAGAATGATCTAGGCCATCTTCTCAATTTGAATAGCCGCTTGTAGCCTTTATACACTCATACACTTCATGGGATACAATGGGGACATTGTATATTCTAAATTTGAGGGTGGGAAGGTTACACCCTAAAGGAGGGTTACACCTTGGAAAAACAGAAAATTCAATACAAAAGAGCAAAGCTCTAAATCTGAATTGCGTGATCAAAGAAGTACCAAAAATGTCCCATAGGGGCAAGGTACACAAAGTCAACAAAAAGAAGCACAAAGTGCCAAAAATTGAAAAAAAATTTGTGAAATTTGTTGAGAGAAAAGGCTATGTGAGAAAAGATATGCCAAAAAGAGTGAACCCAAAAAGTCCTAGTGATCCTAGATATAGGTTGTGTTGTGACTAACAAAAAGAAGAGAAGTACTAGCCTATGATTCATACACACACTCATGCATGATTGAATACTAGGAGAATTATGAAAGGCTATGAACTACATATGATAAAGATTACAATATGTGTGTGCACTTAATGCCAAGATTTTGCAAGAAACTTTAAAAATTGAGTCAATTTCTTTTTAGTCTTTTAGTTGTTTGGGGACAAACAACACTTTAAATTTGAGGGTGTGATATGCATTATTTATTTAATGCATATTGTATCTTTTTCTTATATTTTTATATATAATATTTTGTTTTATCCCAACTTTTGTGTCATTTTATTCTCTTATTTGTATCTTTATTAATCATGGAGCTAAGTGATGGATTTTACTTGTTTTACTAAGTAGAATGGCTAAAAATAAAGAAAACTGCAGGCAATGCTATTTCGATGCTGCAGCATTCACGGCTGACGAGAGCTGAATGGAAAACAAGGCTGGAAATGCAGAATTTTTGGGAAGACAACAACATGCAAGATGAAGTTCAATGCTTTGGGTTCTTCATAAAATAGTTTATGTGTTGTAATGGTAGTAGTACACAAGACATCTCATAGGAATAGTATGCATGGTACATAAATAGTGCTAGTTGTTATGAGTTGGTTTGGCTTAGGCCATGGCTCTTTATGTATAAATAGGTGATGTCTTGTAGTGTTTTGGGTAGCTTCGATCAGATCACAATTTGATGGGAAGAACACTTTAGTTGCTTTCTTTAAATATATGCAAGTTATCTTCATCTTGTTCATCTTTTGCTTGTTGTTCTTAGCCATTTACTTGAGTTGCTGCAGCATCGGCAGCAACATTGCTGCACTTCTTTAAGTGTTTTAATTCTTGCAATTTACATTATTGTCATTTACGTTTACGTTATTTACATTACGTCTTTAAATTCAGTCATTTATATTTATTGCAATTTTAATACAAGTATGAGTAGCTAACTTTTATAAGCTTGGGTGTGAGATTAAAGGGTGGAGTTTTAATTATAAAGAATAGTGGACATTATTTCTCAATAATGATGTTCACCATTTCATGTTAAGTTTTATAAAGATAAGTTTACTTCGTGACGTTTTGATCACTTTGAAAGTGTTAAAGTGCCAAGGCATCAGGAATGAGCCATTGATATGCACGTCAATCCGAATGACAAAGAAAGTAAGACTTGGAAGAGCTACTGACAAAGGAATTTGTCGTCTCTGTCTTTTCTAGGTTGATTTTGCCCGATAAGTTGGTCATCGTGATGATGGTAAAAGTGTAGAGTGCGTATCAGGAATGGACCACTCAGACACGTCAACTTAACAGATATGGGATCAACTTGGAAGAGTGATTTTTAACAAAGTAATTTGTTTATCCATATATTTGAAAGGCATCATTTTATTATTAATAGTCCTGATACATCACCAGGAATGGGTTGTTGAAAGCTAGATTAATAATATAATGTTGAAGTTCCGGAAGGACATCCTAACAAATAGATGGTGAATTTAATTATTGAGGAACCAATGCTGTAGCATTAACATAGCATTGGTCTGCTGGAATTTATAATTAAGCTTGACCCCACGTCTTGCACCCTTGCTTGCTTTCTTTATTATTTGTTCAATATAATCTGCGATAGTACAACTCCAAACAAACAAATATTGTCTTCGAACTGATCCTTGGAAACCATTTCTTTTATTAGACTTTTATTACGCTTTTACTCCAATCTCTGTGGGAACGATATCTGGTATTTTACCAATTTATTACTTGAAAGACGACGTTAGATCTCGATGTATACTTGCGTTGAGGTTTAATTATTACACGTCTATTGGTGTATTCAAAATAGCCATCACCGACCCAAACAAGAAATAAGAAAATATCTGATTTTCAGCTACTTTATCCATACACACTTTACATAATTGACCAAATACACCTTCTAGTTCCATTATTTCCACAATTGACACCAAACTTTAATCCCTTGTGTTTTAACCTTACTGAATTACAAAATTACAACATAACTCAAGGTTTAATCCAAAATACAAACAAATCCCAATTCTCATTTAAATAATATTATTGAAAATTTGGGATGTTACAAATGCTTTATTCCTTGTTGTGTCCACTACTACTTTCGGATACTGAGATATTCATGCTTTAATGTCGTTTATGGTTTTGGATAAGTAATCGCGACTTACGACTTTAACATTGGATCTCCTCCACATATGTTAAGGTCTGGACGGAGAGTTACATTCCCTTGTGTCGGTGTTGAGCTTTAATGGGAATTTTGAATTTTTGCGGGTCTTGACGAAGAGGTGTCGTTTTATTTTGCGTTGCAATAAAAAGGAGATTTTGGAATTTTGATGATTTGGTCATAACGTTGTTTTATGCGATTTGATTATTGAAAATGAAAAACTTTGACACCATTTACTTGGTTGGATGTTGTTGAGTTCCATCGAGTTTGATGGAAGTTTTGTGGAGAAGGATGGTGTTTCATTTTATGACGTTTTGCGGTGCATGGGTGACACTGAGTCATGTGCATGCTTGGATGATGGCGTGCGTTATTATAGGGGTTGAGTGAGTATTGGGTCTCATGCGAATTTTGTTGAAAATATGCTTCATGACGTTTTGCATCAAAAAGAGTGGTTTTGGAGTTTTGGTGCCGCATAGCTTCTCTTTTGAGAATTGTGATAGCATATTTGTTGCAACTTGCTAGAGATGAAAATTAATTTATACGTGGCGTGAGTAATGCATATAAGAGCATCATGATGGTACATCTCTAATGTTATTTCTCGCACATGCACTACATTGATGGATTGACATGAGTAGTTTGCAGCCACTATTTTGAGGCGTTAGTGTGCATCGCTTGTGTGGTTTGAGGTTTAAAGTTGACTTGAATTATGTTGTGTGTCAATCAAATTTTGTGCACGTATGGGTTTCTGAAGTTTTGAGAAAAACAAATTGAGGTATGTGAGCCTGGTCAAGGGATTTTATTTATTTGTCCTTTTGCGATTGAACGAGAAGTTTTGAAATTTGAGTTAATGAATTTCCACTTCGAAAATTTGCAATGACTATCCGGTATGCGTTATACCATTTCCGAGTGACTGCTAAGAAAGTGCTGCAGATCGGCATGCAAAATTTTAATTTGAGATTTCTTTTCGATGTTTAAACCGATATTTCCAAATGATGAAAATATCCTGTTATTTGATTTAAAGACTGGGAGATGGCCCAGACTATGTCGTGTTTTAGCCAAAGTGTGTAAATGATTTGCTTCATTTCTATGTGAATAAAACTGACACATGCGAAGTTGTTAATGAATTTCAGTTCATGTCGTTTTATTGTTAAAAAGAGAACTTTGAGAATTGATGTCGTGTAAATCCTTCTTTTCAAGTTTGTACACACAGGAAGTCGAACGCTATTTTAATATGGGAAATTACTTTGCGTGTCTAGCACAAGTAAATCCGCGATGTGACCCAAGCGGTTCATTTTAAAAGTTGTTGAATACGTTTTATGTTTCGGTAGTAAACTAAATTGTGATGAAAAGGTTTTCAAATGATTTTCATACATGGGACGGGTGAGTCCATGTTTGTGCGTCCACTAGCTGAGTAGTGGTAAGTTTTTGTACGTATATGATGTTAGTATAGGGTTTAGGGTTTTGTGTTGAAAAATTAGTTAAAACTTTACTGGCATATTTATTGAGTCTGTCACTTGAAAACCTTGAACTCTTTAGGCTTGGTGAAGTTGAGCAACCCCAGATAGGGGTGAGGGCGTGTAGAACCTTTCGATAAAAGATCGGGTTTCTAACGCGTGTGATTGTCGTGAGTCGTATGATGTCGTTTGCGGGAACGAACCATTTCTTGTGGGCAACTAAAAGGTGGGACTTGCGGTGTCCCTTGTTAGTGCTTTGGTAACCATTCACTTCGGCAACCTTGTCTTGGGTTGTCGGTATTGCGTGAAGGTCGTGTAGGACCCTTTAGACCGTGGGGATGACTATGGATGGGTGGAACTATTTGAGGAATGAAACTCGTGTGTGGAGCTCTGTGATGAGTCGAGTTTTGGTGGTGTGACTAGGTGTCAACTTTCGGAGTTCGAGGCCAAGAACCACTAGTGTGATTGGAAAGTGTAGCAAATTTTAATAAATGGTGGTATCGGGCATGATGAACTTAAGTTCGATTGTGACGAATGGTTTAGCGGGATGACCCTCTGCTTGTGGTAAAAGAATCTGTCGACTAGATGATCGGAGTTAGACGTGATTTGGGAATGGTGTAACTGATAAATCAGTGACGACCGTCAGTATTGGAGTCTAGTAGGACTCGTTAGAGGTAAGTGCCGGTTCGACAGTGGGAACCTTAGATTTGGAAGTTCGTTGGTTTTAGATGTAAACAAACCCTAGACGAAAAGGTTGGGAGACGACCGAGGTATTGTGGTTGGAAGTTGATGGATTATGTTCGGCGTTGAGTTGATCATCATTTGGTTGTAAAGGATCTAGATTTCGAGGACAAAATCATTCTAAGGTTGGGAGGATTGTAACACCCCGAAAATCCTAACTCAGTCTATAAACGAAGTTATTTGGAATTATTAAAGGATAAGGTTTTGCCTTGGAGTGTGGAACACGTGATGCTATTTGGGTCGCATAAGAAATCGAGCAAGATTGGGCTCGGTACCTGGGCCGCGAGAGTGTCTGGCGATTGTGACCTAGTCACTATCGCCAGGGCACTATCGCCCAATATATACCGAGAGGTGGGGAGAGACCAGCGAGTGTGACACTCGCGATAGTGACATGGTCACTTTCGCAGTGTCACTATCGCCCCATATGTACCGAGAGTTTTGGGGTAGCAGGCGAGTATGCCCAGCGATAGTGACAGTGTCACTATCGCGGTGTCACTATCGCCGACGGGTCCTGAGGGTTTTAAACCCACGCCTTTCAGCCTTCTTTCATTTCTATTCCATCTCCCTCTCTCTAAACTCTCCCAAACGAACCCCTTTTCCCCATTTCAGTTTTCGAAGCCTCTAAGGCTCCGATTTTGGAGTTCTAAGTGATTCCTTGCATCTTGAAGAAGATTTGGAAGCAAAGGTATGGGTTCATCTTCCTCATCTCTTTTGTTGGTTCAAATCTTTTAGAGTTCACCTAACCCTCTTCCAAACCCTTTCATCCTTCTTGAAGAAACGAAGTTTGAAGCTCACTTTGGTAACACTAGAAGTGTTTAGTTGGTGGTTTCACTTGATGATTGAGGTAATCTTCTTTTCTCTTCATTTTGGAAATTAGGGTTTTGATCTATTGGTGATTTTGGGTGTAATATGTTGGGGGAAATGATTCTAAGTGTTTGGGGATAAATATTTATGGTTGGAAACTTATGGATTTAGGTTTTGGAAGATTTGGACTTGAAGATACGGACTTCTTCAAAGGAGCATACGTTTGGGAAAATCTAGATTTAGATTAATCTAGCGAGGTGAGTTCAAGTTGCTTTGTGAAAACTTTGTACATGCCAAAATATGTGTTTTAAAGTATTGGTGTGCTTTATGTGAAATTATTCCTTGTTGAATTATTTGGTGGGTTTTGATTTAATCAAGGTGTTGAGCTTAACAAATCTTATAAAACACCCATATTTGGGAATTTTGAGTGATTGATGAATAAATCACGAGTGAAAGAGGTTTTGATAATCTATTGCTTAAGTGAAGAGGATTTCGTCAAACTACACTTTGGTGTTTTTGTGATTATGTGATAACTATGATGTGGCGTATTTTAAAGTGTGAACGTGTGGGTTGGGGATTTTGGTAAATCCGACCATGTGAGTGTTTTAAGAGTTGTAAGCACTTATTTTGGGGCCGATGTCCAATTGAGGAATTACAAAGGTAAAGATTTTGGGTAACGATGCATTTTGGTTTACGTAACCGTGTGAGTGACACGTATTTAACCAAACGTTTATTTTGGCCTTAAAGGCTTGATTATTACTCAAATGAGTCTTTTGAGTATTTGCCGGTTTTGGTGACTCGAGGTGGAGTCTTGGGTGTGTTATATGCTTAATTGCATTTTATTTGAATACGTGTCGGTTTAAGTGTTGGTCTTGGGTGTGAAGACCGTTTGAGGATTTTGTATTCTTAGTACCTTTGGGACTAATGAAGCTTGGTGAGTTATATGCATTGTTGAGTTATGAAAGAGTCACATATACGTGTACATGTAGATGCATATATGATTTGACTTCATTGGGAAGGTGGCAATGAAGGGGTTGTGAGATTATCACGCCTCGGAGCGTGTGTTGCATGATGTGAGTTAGATGCATTTTATTTGCATGAGTTGATGTTGATAAACGATCGTTAGATCTTTGAGCAGAGGGCTCGGTTTTAGACTCGGTTGAGTCTTGATGGCATTCGCTCGTTTTTTTTAATAAGCTCGATGTGGGCTTGGGGTTTGCATTGCATGAGTTGCATTATATTTGAAATTTACATGATTTGAATGCATTAGTTATTCTTTTGGGGTCATGTATTTATATTTGAGTCGAGTAAGCTTATTTTGGATGGTGGGTTTTCCCAAGGTAAAGATCTAGTAGGATTGAACTTGATGGCTTGGACTAAAGACCTAGTATGGTTGATGTCTAAGAAAGGCTAAAGACCTAGTATGGTTGATGCCGAGGATGGGCTAAAGACCTAGTATAGTTGATGCCGTAGATGGACTAAAGACCTAGTATGGTTGATGTCTAAGAAGGACTAAAGACCTAGTTTGGTTGATGTCTAATATGGGCTAAAGATCTAGTATAATTGATGTCGAGGATTGACTAAAGACCTAGTATGGTTGATGTCATCTTTTTTCCACATCCAAGAAGCTTACTTGCATTTATTTAATCGTGGTTTAATTTATGTGTTTGCCACATTCGATGAGATCGGGTCTCCCCCGTCACCGAAGGGTGTTGATTTCGGGTATTTTATTTATTCGCATTGTTGAGGTTATATTATATGCATGCGGATTGTTTTCCATGATTGATGGACGGATTTATGTCACATCCTTGTTGGATGTTTTAACTATCGGAGTTTTATTCGCAGTGGCGATTATTTGAGAAATTATTATTATTAATTAACTTTTGATGTGAGTTTTGGATTTGAGTCCTTTGCTGAGAAACGATTTTCTCTGGGAGCTTTCCTCTCAGAAGTTGTGTGCGTTTGGAAAATGGGTTGTCGATGTCTTTTATACAAACCCTTTTAGAAAATCATTTATTAAGTTGAAGCTGTTGAATTATCAAATGATTTGCTCATGATGTAAACTCTTGAACTCACTAGGCGTTAGTCTAACCTTTTTATTTGTCGGCATATGCAACAGGTTCAGGTTGGGAATAGCTTTAGCTACACTGTGAAGTGATGAGTGCTAGTAGAGTGCACGAGGAGTGAGATGCTTAGCGATGTCTTCCGCACTTGTTGGGATTATCAACTTGTATTTGGGTTAAGTAACACCCGCCTTGAGTTGTTAGTTGTTTAATTCGTGAGGTTTAAACTTTGAGGTATTTTTAAGGATGATTTGTAGAAGTCATTTTATCATCTTTTAGTTTAATTTTTTGAAATTAAAGTTAGTTGCTCATTCCAATTTTGAGGGTGTTACATCTTCCAGCAGGTCCTGTTTCATGATTAAGAATTCCAACAGAAACAGATTCCTTATTTGATTTAACGTTATCCCAATACCAGTCTAATGAATCCACTTGTTTTTCATCACCTAATGCAAATTATGAGACACCGTTGGATGAAGACACTCCTATTGCACGTGACAGGAAGAAAGGACAAAGAGCTGACATTTTTGACACCGAGGAAGACAAACTACTTGTTTCGACATGGTTGAATAATAGTTTAGATGCAGAAAAAGGAAATGAACAAAAGAAGAGCCAACTTTGGAAAAGAATTAGTCAGTACTATGGTGAAAACAAGACTTGGGACAAAGATCGGAGCGAGAAATCATTATCAAACCGTGGGTGAAAATATGTGCTATTGTAAGTAGGTTTTGTGGAATCTACTCAAACATTGAACATCTACGAAAAAGTGGTCACACGGAACAAGATAAGGTAAACTACCTTGATACCATACTTTCATTACCATAAGAGGATGTTGTTCCGTTTGAAATATGGATTTGATGATGCACAAATGTTGATAAAAAACTTAACTAATTTTAGATAGTAATTTATAAAAGTGTCACTGAAGAACACTGTTATTGATGACCAAGCCTTTGATGCTAACGAGTTAGCATTCTGATGTGTTACCCTTTACATTAAAGTCTTCTATTTGACGCGTCAAACGCTGAGGCTAGAGTTCATCCCATGACGAGTGGTAAACCTACAAAAACAGAGCATTAAAGAGAAAGAAAGAAGATCAAGGTCTTTAGTGGATGACGACCTAAGCATCCCCTCATGAAATGAGTACCTGCACTCAGGATGATTGATGACGAGAAATCTTGTTAGTATACCATCACATTCTAGTGAAGTGTTTAGTGGATCGCTAGTAGTTGCAGAAGCCAATCACAAATGGGCAAATCATTAGTTGATGACACCATGTATTAAAGTTCAACCAACAGATAAAAAAGACAATAATACACTGTCAAAACACAAGGAACACGCGATACTGCAGACAAGTTCATGATGTCAACCCGATAAAGTCAACAAATCATGCTTGTTTTTAGTGGAACATTTTAATGCAACCTGGCTTGCATTTAATGCATCACTTCCTTTGCATTTAACTGTGTTAGATGTTTATTGCATAGGGAAATTAATTAAAATGGACCAAGTTCAGTTTTGGCTTACAAAAATACCCCAAATCTCTCCCATTTTGCAAAAATACCCCATCTTTCCGCGATATGGGCCTCGATCGCGGACCGGGCCAAATTGGGCCGCGATATTCACCCGCGATACCCCGCGATGGACCCTTAAAATGACAAGTTTACATGTTTGGTCCCTGTCCGCGATTTTAAGTTTTGGTCCGCGATTTTTAGGCTATCATTTCATGTTTTTGGAGTTTTTCACGTGTTTTTGCATGCTTTACTATTTTTCCACACTTTTTGTCTGAGTTGTTTCAATCCACTTCAATTATTGTACTGGGAAGATGAATTTGTGGTTGCAATTCATCTTCCCCACTGAAATTTCATCCATAAATATCAGTAAAATGCATTCCATAATCGTTCATCCATTCCATTGTGGTTGCAATTCACATTCATTCAATTGTTCTCTCTTGTTTTCTTTCTTCATCATTTCAGTATTTTCTTTTTTAGATACTACTGAAAACATGAGTTCAACTGTTGAAAAAGCTAAGATATATTTCTGGTGCGATGGTGAATGGGTGCAAGACAACAATGAGTGGAATTTTTCTTATAAATCTAAGCATGGTGTTAAATTGTCAGTAAACATTACACAAAAGAAGTTTCTTGCATACGCCATGCAAAAATGTGGAATTGAACCTTCTGCTGTTTGCAAGTTAGTGTACAAGAATGATGACGGGCCAATCTTGGAGTTAACCGACGATGGAGATATCTCTGGTTTTACGCAATTTGCAGTCCAGTCAGAAAGACCTCCAACACTTTTTGTGTATGTCGATTCATCAATGTGCGATGAAGGTGATGACGAAGGTGATGACGAAGCCCATGTTGGTAGTAATCATCTGGAGCCTGATTCTCAATTTCAGGCGTCCTACGACCCAACATTTTATTCAGATCATACATATGGTCTTAACGACTGTTATCCCGATTTTGTTCCGGAGACGCAACCAAAAGAAGAAGACCAAGAAAGATGGTTTGATGGAGTTGCTGATGACGAAACCCATGTTTTCACAATGGGTAGATCTGATATAGACAGATCAGATACCGATAGTGATGAGGATGAAGAAGTAGAAAAATATACCCCTAGTAATAAATCATTTGGTGAGTTAAATGATTATTTTGATATGCCTTCTCTCCTTCCAACCCCGGAGACCCATATACCAACCTACGAACCCGCACCTTATAATCACAGTTCAAGGATACATGAAGGTCAAATATTTGATACGAAGGATGAATTGGCCACACAGCTCAGAATTAAGTTCATGGAAGAGGGTTTCGAAAGTAAAACGAAGAAATTCGACCAACTCATATACGAGGTTGTATGTGGGAGAGAAAATTGTAATTGGAGGATGTCCGCGAGGTCCGTGGGCCCTAAAGGAGGGCTGTTTAGCGTTAGAAAGTTGCATGATGTACACACTTGTTCGAGGATGCAACTGAATCCCAACCACCAACAAGCCAACAAAAGGACTTTGGGCCACATACTGAAAGGCAAATTTCTTGATGCTAACAGGGCATTTCATCCAAAGGACATCGTCAACGATATAAACCTGCAGTACGGGATCATAATTGGTTACCACCAAGGCTGGCGTGCGCAATGCAGGGCACTACTAATGGTGAGAGGCACTCCCGAGGAGTCGTATGAACGACTCCCTACGTATTTATATAATTTGGAGCTGCAGAATCCAGGTACACGCACCAGGATAAGGACGGATTTAAACGGACGTTTTGAGTTGTGCTTCGTTGCCTTTGGATGTGCGGTACGTATATTAATACGTCATATGTTTACACATTATAAATTGTAACATTTACAAAGGGAAACCACCTACATTTTTGCAGATCCGCAAATTTTTGACAAATCTGCGTCGTGTCCTGGTAATAGACGCGACCTGGATGGAAATAACAACATCGTGCCCATAGCTTTCGGAATAGGCAAGTCTGAGACCGGGGAGAAGTGGAGTTGGTTTCTGTCCATGTTGAGAGAATGTATCGGAGACCCTCCAGGGTTGGTGTTTATGCCCGACAGGGCTCCTTCCATAAGCGCCGCAATCTCTACCATGTACCCAAACACCCCTCATGCCCTATGTTGTCGACATTTGGAGATGAACGCGAAATGCGCAGACAAACGTATTACAACATACCACACGACCTACTGGAGGGCATGCAAAGCGTATATGGTTCGGGAGTTTTACCGGTACATGAATGCACTACGAGTTAGTGCCAATCGTGCAGCACAAGTTATGGACGATGTTGGACCGGAGAGGTGGTCGAGGGCCCATTTTCCTGCACAACGGTATAACATTCTGACCTCCAATAGTGCAGAGTCGGTGAATGCACTCTCTCGTTTTGCTCGTAGATTACCGATTGTGCAACTTATGGAGTACTTCAGAACCTTTCAACAAGAGTGGTACCAACTTCGACGGCGAAAAGGAGGTGAAATGCATAATAGAGTCACACCAAAGGCGGAGGAGATAATTCTCAAAAGGGCGGGAAGGTCTGCGACATGGAGGGTAAGCGAAATTGGATATGGGAAGTACCAGGTTCGGGATAACCGTTTTGACGCGACTGTCGATATGACCGACCATATTTGTTCATGTCTGCAATGACAATATTCTGGGTTACCGTGCGGTCATGCCATCGCTGCTGCAAGGCATATGGGTCGTAGAGATTGAAGCGACTTGGCTGTACCTTTCTACACGTCTGAAACTTACCGGGAAACATATCGGGACGTAATCAATCCAACTGGACCCCCTGAATCATGGGTGTCTCCACACGTACCCCTTCTGCCATGCTATTGATAGGAGGGTTTACACCCCCCTAAATCTAACCGCAAGTGTACGGTGTCGAAATCAAGTAATAGTACAAAAGTACGAGTATCGAACACATGGAACTAGGAACTAAGTATCACAATGACTATAAGATCTATTAACTGAACGGTCGCAATTTTGAGTTGTTGATATTAAACTAATTAATTGCAAATAAATAAATCAAGACGAGACAGTAAACAACTTCGGGAACTTTGGATAGAGAAAACAGTTGAGGGTTGGAAATCCTCAGGCTTTCACATATAAACACTTCACTCACAATAATTACCAGCTATTCCCTTTAATGAATACCCAATCTCTAAAATTACCGTTGTTCTTTCTCAAGCAACCACGGGTTTTAGTTTGAAAGCACAAGTTTCATCTTTCGATCTCAACCTATGGAATCCAAAACACATTAAAATCAAGATTTCAATGGGACTAAGGCTTACTTGGTATATCTCTATCCAATTTCTCACCTTAGGCATGCAATTCTAGTTCTAGTTAGCAATTAACTCTCCCGAACTTAATTGGTAACAAACAAATCAAATGAAAGTTGGCCAGACTCACAAAAGCGTTAAAACCCAAATCACATGCTTCATTAAATAGGAAAAAACTGATAAAAATCTCAAGTCACATGTTCATAAGCTTAAACCAAATTCAAACCAACCCCCAACATCTAAAGATTAGTTCATGTTGGTGGTGGACAAAAACATAAGAAAAGGGAAGAAAATAGTGTGTAAACATAGAAATCGTAAACGTGAAGAATGTACTGATGAACTCCCTTCTCTTAGCTCTAATCCGCTTCTCGTGGTGAACTCATCCTCAATCGGTCCTCTATCGTGGCTCAAAAGTACTCGAAAAACCTCTGAAAATCGCCCCTTCGTAGCCTACCGTCGCCCGTGTGAAAGTTCTGACCTAAATTCCGGAAAACACAACATATAGCAAACGAATAGAGGGTTGCGCGACTTGGCCCGTGGCCTCAAGCCGCGGCGCAAGCCGCGCGGTTTCTTGAGTGCTCCAGGTCAGGTCTGGGTTATGGTTTGGGCACGGGTCTCGGGCTTGGATTTTGGGCTTCGTTTTGGCTCTTTTTGGACTCTTTTCTGCTTCTTTTCTCGATGATTGCCGTCTTTTAGATTACCTGCACATTTCACTCGATAAACCATAAGATTCCGCCTTTTTTCTTCAACACAAGCCAATCTCGTTGGTTTGTGAACTGAAAATAACGCCAAAAATTGGCGTTATCAACAACCCCAAACCGAGCGTTGCTTGTCCTCAAGCAAATTAGCGATAAAAGAGAATAAAAACATATATCAGTGAAACAATAAGTGCACACTCTCAATCGGTACCACGTAATGCACTGGTGATTTCCCATACCCGTGAATGCTTATCCCACTCTTGCCTCATACTTGTCTTGTTTGATCTATGGCTTTCCATTGTGAGTTGAACTCGTGACTGCTCCGATTACATTAAGGTCGTACTAGGGAAAACATTTCGCCTTGACCCTACCTCACGGGATACTCTCATTTCACTCGAACCTAGGCTGTCGCACATGTTGTCATGTATGAGGAAGTTATGTACAATGATACTCGATAATTACATGACAACTCTAATGAAAGACGCACAAATGTCCAAAAAGTCGATCTCAGAAAGGAATCAAGTAGCAAGACAGGGAATATTGGTAAAGGTGGTCGTATACCCTAATCACATTTTCCAGAAGATCATCCAGGTCTTTACATGGGTTGTAACTGGGCTATGGTTATGGCTAAGAAACGAAGGGTAAGCGGATCAAAAATCCTCGGTGTGTCAATCATTAACAGTCATGAACTTTTTGACTTCATTTTCTATCATTTGGCCCTCTTTGTCACTGCTGGAGTCGCTTTGACTCTCTTATTTATCTACTATAGATACTGTCTAAACTAACTATTTTTTTTGCGTCATTGGCCCTCTTTATTTGTTTGGGGTTGCATTGTCCCTCTTTTCTATCTCTTGGGTTGGAATGACCCAATTTACTTTCATGACTGGCCTGTACTATTTCTTTTCTGCTCTATCTTCCGCTGTTCATTACCGCCTCTGATTGATACACTTTCAGATAAGGGTTGGCTAAGGCTTTTGGCTAAGGTTTAATGGTGGGTCTTAAATGAACAAGTGGTGAGTGTTTGGCTGCAAAATGGGTTGTGGGTACACACATAGTGGGTCAAAAGGGTTGATAGATAAAAACGGGTTAAAATTGCACATAATGCCTGTAATCATCTCTTAAGGTCCACACGATATGGTCTACTATACCCCTACCCAATATCCCGATGGTTGTCTTTGCTACTCAATGCAATATTATAGCGAGATCACTCTATAATCACGACAAGGAATTCGAAAAAGTGTATACGAATTAGGTGTTTAAAATCCCTCGAAATGAAATACGTCATTTAGGCTCAAATCTCGCTATTGGGTGGTCTCCACTAATGTCCCTAGTCATGTCTTTTCCCGGTCCTTCCCTAATGGTCACGTTACTATCACAAGATTCTTGCCACAATGGTCGGTCTTAATCATCCAAAGCAAAAATTTAGCTACTATGATCTAAACATTCAGAAGTGCGGGAAATCTACGTGCATAAACGTGGGCCCGATTGGGCAACCCCAAACCTTGCCCACACATTGTCCCCAATGTGTAGGTGTCGGCGTAGGCGATACAAAGAATATGACATAAATTGTTGTGCAGTTACTACAGTAATCAGACAGGAAAGACAACGTATTAACATGATACATCAAGGAGCTAGCCCAAAGTTATTCAAATATGGCCACCCCAAACCTAGGTCGTGGCCTAGGTTTGCCAAATAAAGCCAACCCCAAACCTCGGTAGAACCAAGGTTTGCAAAGGGGTAAATGTGAGTGTGTATATGTTGAAAAGTAAGGCACCCCAAACCTAAGTGAAACTTAGGTTTATTGCATCTCCTTTCCTTTACGTGTACGTGCAAACATACTCACAATTCTCATGCATGCAAAATGCCAATAAAGTCAACTTTATAGTCCATGCATCTTGCCCACACAACAGTAATGAAGACCAAATTAAATAATAGTGCAAGTACATACCTTTGGTCTTGAAGATCGAAGGTGAGTCTCTTGAAAAATTTGAGAGACCACTTGAGAGGAATCGGAAAAGATGGAGAGAGAGCGCAAAAAAAGAAAACAACAGGAAGAAGAAAGCATAAAAATAAAACGACATAAAGCAGAAATGGGACAAACACTGCACGAGAAACACCCTAGAAGGTCATGGGGAGCCGCACGGCTTGGGCCGCGGCCTGAGCCCGCGTGGCATCCCGCGTAACTGTCTGTTTCCCAAAAACCTCCAGAGGCCTGCGCGGCTTGAGGTCGCGACCCAGCCCGCGTGTGTCTCTGTTCCATTATTTTTTTATTTTTTTTTGTAAATCACGACACACTCGAAATCATAAACTAAAAATGAAAAAAAATCAAACCTCGGTGGGTTGCCTCCCACCCAGCGCTGCAGTTAAAGTCGTGGCACGACTGTGTGGCCCTCAGTTTGGCTCGGTATCTGCGGAATCGAACCGCCCACACTTACGGTTTTCCACCATTTCTTCCTCCTCATGTTTCCCGTGCTTACCGAGTTCCTCTTCACTTCGACCTCTTACACTCTCGAACATCTTGAACATTACTTTTTCGCTGCCAACCCTTAAGGTCATCTCGCCTTCTTCCATGTCGATAAATGCTTTGCTCGTGGCCAGAAATGGTTTTCCCAATATTAACGGGGCCTCTTTATCTTCATCTATATCGAGCACCACAAAGTCTACCGGAAGGTAGAACTTATCAACCTTAATGTCAGGATCGATTCTTAACAAGAATTAAACTTCTTAGAAACAGAATTTAGAGAATCTTGCGGAATAGAACTCTAAATCAATAAAGAACAATCAATAGAAATTCAATAAACTGTATATAGATCAAACAGTTATTACTCACAAGTTTTACACCAAACCTCAATCTTGTTGAACAGGCTCAACAAGACGATTTCTACTTCTCTAGAAATAGGATCTAAGACCTTGAGGTTAATTCACTCTTGAATATCGAATTTTGTATGCTAACTATCTTCTATTTTTCTCATGCTCTAATAGCTATCTATCAATACTATTTATACAAAAGTAATTACAAGATAACCATAAAAAGTAACTTGATCTTCTGAATCTTCGTTAAGCATATCTTGATCAATTCCTTCTTTGTCTCCAAAAGTATCGCATACCAACTTTATCAACTCAGCAGTATTAATGAAGATTTGACTCAGCAGCATTAACAACCTTCAGCAGTATTAATCTTCACAGTCTTCAAGCAGTAGTAACTCAGCTTAGCAGTACTAACCATGTCTAGCAGTAGTAACTTGGACTAGCAGCACTAACTTCAACTAGCAGCATTAACTTCATCTAGCAGCAGTAACTTTGCCCAGCAGTAGTAACGAAGAACTGGCAGTAGTAATGGAGACTTAGCAGTACTAACCATCCTTGGCATATCTTCAGTTCCCAACAATCTCCCCCTAACTTGACTTTTAGGAAAAGAAGTCAAGTTCTTCAGATGATGCTTCCAAAACTTAGTCATCATGTACACACAGATTAGGACTTAGGCCTAGACTCTGATTGAGAATCCTCTTTACCAAGAATCTACCCATTGCTGAATCCTTGTTGCAGGTCAGCTTAGTGTGTAGCATTCCCTGCAGCCTCTTCATGCTGTGATTGTATATTTCATCTACAAGATAGTATTCATGAGTTGCAGAGTCAAGGGAGATGACATATACTCCACAGTTTTCATAGAGCATCCAGTTGGTAATGACTTGAAACTGTGTGTTTAACCTATGCTGAACTGCTTCAGGTTTGAACATTTGGCACAAGAATTCAAGTACCATTTTAGAGATTGACATCCCTGGCTCAGTCAGCATGTTTCCATATATCTTCATCCCAACTTTGAACATCTCTTCTAAGTCTGATCTTGAGCAAGTTCTGACAATCTTTCCCCAAGTAGAAAATACTTCAAATTTTCCATCAGCTCTTTTTATCCTAATGAACTCCTTTCTACCATCTTTCAAAGTGTCCCAAAAGATGATTTCAGGAGCCTTAGATGATATTGGTTCAGCCTGAAGTGGAATTGGGTTAGATTCAACACTAGTGATGTACAAGTCACATTGGGCATCCGTTTGTGATTGCACATTGCCTGATTTCCCTGATGGAGTTGCCACTTCTTCTTCAGCAACTTTTCCATCAGATTTCACTGTTTCCTCCTGGGCCTTTTCTGCAGATGACTCCACCCTTGGTTTCTTTTCATTTTTCTTCTTTGTAGTTATGGGCTGGGTTCTTGGTCTTTTCTTGGACATCATCTTGGTTCTTTTAAGAGTTTTGACAGCCTCAGGAGTTGGTTCAGCTGCTTTAAGTTTTTCAGCAGCAATAACCATTTCTGCTGCTATGGCTGTTACTGCTTCTCTTAGTACCTGTAGTGATGCTGCTTCAATACAGTTCTTTACAATCCAGTAAATTTCTTCATCTATTTCAGCTTGAGTTGTAGTTACTGCTTCCTTCTCAGTTTCTGCTGCTTTGACTGTTTGGCCATCAGCAGCATTAACTGTTTCTGCTGCTTGTTCAACCTCAGCAGCATTAACAGTTTCTGCTGCTGTGGTTTCTGCTGCTGTGGTTTCTGCTGCTTTAGTTTCTGCTGCGTTAGTTTCTGCTGCTTTAACACACTCTTCCCCCTTTTCTGTCTCACTGGTCTCCCCCTTAACCTGTGCATAGTCCATTTCCATATCAGTCTCTATGTGAGTAGTCTCCCCCTCAATTTGTGGACCCTTCAGTGTCAGTTCTGCTTCTGACTCTGACTCCCCCTTTTTGGGAGCATCATCAGTTGAGGTTCTCCTTCTTAGCACAAACCTTGCCTTTTTCCTTTTGTTCAGCAACTTGGTGACCATCTTTTTGAGCTTCTCAATTTGAGACTGTTGGTAGGTGACCACAGTCTTAAGTTGCTCAATCTCTTTCTTTTGTGCCATGACATCCAAGTTGATATTCCCTAAGGTTTCCATCAATTCCTCATAGTTATATCTATCCTCACCTTGTTTAGAAGTATTAACCTTCTTTAAAGGATCCTTGGAAGTTTCAGCAGAAGCCTTCTGCCTAGCAGAAGCACTATCTGCCCCCTTGGTTTCTTGGCACCTGGGTCCTCCTAATGATTTCTCATTTAGAGTTGCCATGGGGAAGGTCTTATTTATGTTACCACTGTCCTTCTCTGTGCTAGCAGAAGTAGTGGCAGCCTTAGCACCCATATGGTCATCCTTCTCCTTAGAGACCACCTTCTTGAGGTTGGGAGACACCCCTGTGGTTTCCCTGTTGATATTCTCAATTGGAGAATGCTCCAATTGAGGGCTTAAAGGCGTTGGGCTTTGAGTAGGTACAACAAGGGAAGGAGCCTTGTGCACCTTTCTTCTTTGAAATCTTTTGGTGATTGTGGGAGTGGGCTGTTCAAGAATGGACTGTGGGATGTCTTTTGAGATGGAAGGTTGGGATTGGTCATCAGTGGGTTGATCTAATGAGAGCCTTGATCCTGATGCCATACCTTCAGAGGGGTGGGACACAACCATCATTGTAGAGAACAATGGTGTGTCAACTCCTTCCGAGTCCCTAGGAAGTCTTTTCATATTTGAAAAAACCTTCCCTTTAGGGGATTTGGGTACATATACCTCAGTGAACTGAGGTAAGTCCATCAACTCCTTGTTAAGAACTTCTTGCACAAACCTTGGATACATGAAAAAGGTCTTTTTGGATTCCAAGTTTGATACAAGATCAGTAAAGATCATTGCTGAGAAATTGTACTTTCTGGCAGTGGATAAGCAGACCAGGGCATATGCAATGGGACTGCTGAACTCACTCCATCCAGTAGTTTTCTTGGAAATACAGTGCATCAGGGTATGAACAAGAAATCTCCATTGGTTGAAAAATTTAGACTTGTAGAATTTAAAAACACCAATGGGACCTTCATACCCCATTCTTTGTAAAGTAGAAAAGAGTTCTTCATTGGGAATAGAAGTTATACCTGAAGCATCATTCAGCTGAAGGGAGATGCGAATAACCTCTTCAGTGACTTTCAAGGGTTTATCACAAACCCTTGTTCGAATGGTCTTCTGCCCTTCTTCAACACTAACAGTGGCATTCTCCCAAAATTGTTTCTGATGTTCGATATAGATTGTTGGGCTCACCGTGAGTGCATAGGAAATGTGCGAGGATTTGAGAAAATCGACTATATCGTGGAATCCCGCAGCTTGTTTCGGCTTCTGAAGCATGGCTATTTCATTGTGCTCATCCACGAACTCCATGATGCCTGAGGATTCTTGAAAGAAAAGCACAGAGATCCTGGAGAGTCTAGGTTAGAACGAGAGAGAAGAAGTAAATGCGAAGAGTCGTTATGAACATGGGCGGGCAAACAGGGGTATTTATATGCCCTAGATTATCAGAAGCAGT
Source organism: Saussurea involucrata (assembly GCA_033807775.1). Taxonomy (NCBI): domain Eukaryota; kingdom Viridiplantae; phylum Streptophyta; class Magnoliopsida; order Asterales; family Asteraceae; genus Saussurea; species Saussurea involucrata. Next base: position 65,100,526 of record CM066316.1, read on the forward strand.
ATTAACTACCTCGCAGTAGTAACCACCGAGCAGTATTAACTGCCAAGCAGTATTAACTGCCAAGCAGTATTAACTACCTAGCAGTATTAACTACCGAGCAGTATTAACTACCGAGCAGTATTAACTGCCAAGCAGTATTAACTGCCAAGCAGTATTAACTACCTAGCAGTATTAACTACCGAGCAGTATTAACTACCGAGCAGTATTAACTACCGAGCAGTATTAACTTCCAAGCAGTATTAACTACCTAGCAGTATTAACTACCGAGCAGTATTAACTACCGAGCAGTATTAACTACCGAGCAGTATTAACTACCTCGCAGTATTAACTACCGAGCAGTATTAACTTCCAAGCAGTATTAACTGCCAAGCAGTATTAACTACCTAGCAGTATTAACTACCGAGCAGTATTAACTACCGAGCAGTATTAACTACCGAGCAGTATTAACTGCCAAGCAGTATTAACTACCGAGCAGTATTAACTGCCAAGCAGTATTAACTACACTAGCAGTATTAACTGTACTAGCAGTATTAACCACTGAGCAGTATTAACCACTGAACAGTAGTAACTGCACAAGCAGTAGTAACTACTAGAACACAGACAGTAGTAACTTCTGTACTGGCAGTAGTAACCACACTTACACTTTTCTTTACTTGGTAATCTGAGGAAAACAGAGGATCCTGAGAAAGAAAGTTAGTAGCACCAAATATATGAAGAAATATAGGTATAAAAACAGAAAGTCATGAATTTATTCTAGGTTGATCATGCCCACACTTGTTACCAAAAAGGTGAATCTACCCACATCAAAAGCTTTTGTGAATAGATCAGCAAACTGGTCATTTGTATGAACTTTTGCAACCTGAATTAATTTCTTTTCATTGCAATCTCTTATAAAGTGATACCTTATCTCTATATGCTTTGTTTTTGAGTGTTTGACTGGATTATTAACAATGCTAATAGCACTGTTGTTATCAATGAAGATTGGTGTGTGAAGAAAAGTTACCCCATAGTCCAACATCTGATTCTGAATCCATAGAACCTGAGAGCAGCAGCTTGCAGCAGCTATGTACTCAGCTTCTGTGGTAGATAAGGACACTGTGGTTTGTTTCTTACACTGCCAAGATACTAGTCTTGTACCCAAAAACTGACATCCACCTGAAGTAGACTTCCTATCCATGTTGGCTCCTCCCAAATCACTATCTGAATATGCAAGCAGGTCAAAAGAGGATTCATGAGGATACCAGAGACCTAATCTAGGTTGCCCTTTTAAGTATCTGAATATTCTCTTGACAGCATGAAGGTGTGATTGCTTAGGAGAAACCTGAAATCTGGCACAAACACAGACTGAAAACATAATGTCAGGTCTAGAGGCTGTGAGATACATGAGAGATCCAATCATTGATCTGTAATGATGGACATCCACATCCTCCCCCTCAAGATCTGCAGTGATCTGTTTATGTGTTTCCATTGGAGTGCTTGCTGACTTTGAGTCTGATAAACCAAACTTGTCCAGGATGTCTTTCACATACTTGGATTGGCTAATAAAAATTCCATCTTTCCTCTGTTTTACCTGAAGCCCAAGAAAGAATGTAAGTTCTCCCATGGAGCTCATCTTGAAGCTTTTGTGCATCAATTCTTCAAACTCTTTACACATTTGATCATTGGTGGATCCAAAGATGATATCATCCACATAGATCTGAACAAGTAAAGTACCTCTCTTTCTCCTCTTGATGAACAGGGTCTTGTCAATGACTCCTCTTTCAAAGTCATTTATCAAGAGATAGGTAGACAAAGTGTCATACCATGCTCTTGGGGCCTGATGCAAACCATAGAGAGCCTTCTTCAGCTTGTATACTCTGTCAGGGTGCAATGGATTCTCAAATCCAGGGGGTTGACAGACATATACTTCTTCCTCAATGCTTCCATACAGAAATGCACTTTTGACATCCATTTGGTACACTTTGAACTTCATGTATGAGGCATAGGCTAGAAATAACCTGATTGCTTCAATCCTTGCCACAGGAGCAAAGACTTCCTCATAGTCTATTCCTTCTTCCTGAGTGTACCCTTGTGCAACCAGTCTAGCTTTGTTTCTGATTACAATCCCTCTGTCATCCTTCTTGTTTCTGAAAATCCACTTGGTGCCAATTGCTCTTTGACCTTTTGGAAGGTCTACCAAGTCCCAAACATCCTGTAATTTGAACTGTAGCAGCTCCTCTTGCATTGCCTCTATCCAGCTTGGGTCTTTCATGGCATCATAAGCCTTTTTGGGCTCAATCTGGGACAGAAAGCAAGTAAGAACAGTGTTAACTGTATTTTGCTGCTCTTGCAACTCTTGGAGTCTGCTTTGCTTTCTAGTCATCATGGGAGATGCAATATCTCCAATTACCAACTCAGGAGGATGATTTTTCTGAGTTCTTGTTTGATGACCAGCTTCCTCTTGTAAGTCCTCATCCAGATTAGACTCATTTAATTCTGGATTTGTTTCTGCTTCTTCAGTCACCTCAGATTCTCTGGAATATGAACCTGAAGACTGATTTTCCTCTGCTCTCCTCTCTTCTTCATTCTGAATAGGTTCAGTCTCCTCATGGTGTTCACAGAATTCCACAGGATCAATGGAAGGGATTGGAAATATCACAGATTGAATTCTGTGTTCTGATGATGGTGTATCCCTTTGTCCTGCATGTACATCACCACTGAAACCCAAAGAATTAGTGAGTGATTCAATGTCAAATAGCCAATTAGGACCTGAACCAATAGGATTTGGTGTGTTCTCATTGCATTTGACATTGTCACTTTCTTCAATTATTCTAGAAGAGGTATTAAAGACTCTGTAGGCCTTACTTTGAGATGAATACCCAACAAGAAAACCATCATCTGCTTTGCTATCAAACTTGCCTAAGTGAGATTTGGTATTGAGAATAGTACAAGGACATCCAAATGGCTTGAAAAATCCAATATATGGTTTCCTTTTATGGAAAAGCTCATAAGGTGTCTTGTTTTTAGGCTTTACAACTAAAACTCTGTTTTGAACATAGCAGGCAGTATTAACTGCTTCTGCCCAAAAAGTAATTGGTAACTTTGAGTCAGCTAACAGAGATCTAGCAGCCTCAATCAGTGTCCTATTCCTTCTCTCAGCAACACCATTTTGTTGTGGAGTCCTAGGAGCACTGTATTGTCTCTCAATTCCTTTTTCTTCACAAAAGGTGTTTAGATCAGAATTTTTAAACTCAGTACCATTATCTGATCTAATGACTTTCACTCTTTGATTTGATTGGTTTTCAATTTTGAGAATGAAAGATTTGATCAGTCCACTTGTCTCATCTTTAGTTCTCAGAAAATATACCCAAGTAAATCTAGAATAATCATCAACAATAACTAAGCAGTATGATTTCTTGCCAATACTCATCACATTGGTAGGACCAAACAGATCCATATGTAACAGTTGAAGAGGATTTGATATAGTGTTTATCTCTTTGGACTTATGAGAAGTTTTGTGTTGTTTGCCTTTGAGACAAGCAACACAATGATCATCACATGAATATACTTTGGATGGCAAACCCCTTACAAGGTTGTTCTTAACAAGTTTATTTATTGTTTTAAAGTTCATGTGACACATCCTTCTGTGCCAAAGTGATGATTCATCTAAAGAAGCTTTTGAAACTAAACAATTTAGAGATGAATCAGATGAAACACTTTCCAAATCCAAACAATAAACATTATCCTTCCTTGGAGTTCTCAGAAGTATCATGTTTTCATCAACCACTTTGTATCCAGGAGCAAGGATAATACATTCAGAGTCTGTAAACAATATACTATGCTTCTTGTCACAAACCTGTGATACACTTAACAGGTTGTATCTCAATTGTTCAACATAGTATACATCTTCAAAGGTCATCTTACCCTTTGAAACATCACCCTTACCACTTATCTTTCCACCAGCAGGATTATCCCCAAATGCAACATGTCCTCCATCAACCTTTTTGAAATTTTTGAGGCAGGACATGTTACCTGTCATGTGCCTGGAGCAACCACTATCAACATGCCAAATGCTCTTCCCCTTGAGCTGTTGGTTGCCCTGCACATCAAGATAAATCAGTTAGTTTTATTTGGAACCCAAGCCGAAGTGGTCTTGGGTCTCCCTTGCTCATCAAAATACTTACACTTGGTTTTGATGAGATTTTTAACTTTTGGCACTGCTGTGCTGGAATACTTTGTCAAAATTATTGGTGTAGCAGCACTTGCAGCAGTACTAATAGTGCTAGCAGTATTAACCTCAGAAGTACTAACAGAGGTAGCAGTATTAACCGAGTTAACACTGCTAGAAGCGGTATTAACAGAGTTAATACTGCTAGCAGCAGTACTATCTGAAGAAGAAGCACTAACAGTATTAGCAGCACTAACATTGGACTGAATACTAGCAGTATTAATATTGCTAGCAGTACTAACTTTGGAATGATTACTAGCAGTATTAATATTGCTAGCAGTACTAACTTTGGAATGATTACTAGCAGTATTAATACTGCTAGCAGCACTAACTTTTGAAGCAGTACTAGCAGTGTTAGCAGTACTAACACTGCTAGCAGCAGTATTGTTTTTAGTGCTTTTTGGAACCCACATAGTATCACATTCCTTTTCAGTCATTTTCTTTATGTGGCTTTTGGGTTTATCTTGTTTCTTTGCCACATTTTTCTTTGCAGACTTTTTATATCCACCATTCTTTCTGTAACCACCAGGTTTTTGAAAAGATCTTTGAGCATTAAACCTTTGGTTAACAGGATTGAAATAACAGTGTTTGGCTAAGTGATTTAGCTTACCACAGATGAAACAAGGTTTTGGCCTGTTGATTCTTTTCAGGTCAACTCCTTGTCTCATAGCCCACTGGTTATTCCAGTTCCTTTGATTTCCCCTCTGATTATCATGTTTTTGGGGCTTGTTCTCTTTGAATTTCCTGCAGGAACACTGTTTACAAGTATTAGAGTTCACAACTTTGGGCTGTGTGTAATGAACTTCCTTTTTCTCTTCAGTCCTTTTGATCTCTGTGTTCTTGACACATGGATTCTCACATTCCTCATCAGAGTCTACCTTGTCAGTCTCATCTTCAATAACTATTTCTTTTTAACAAGGATCTATATTTATCATTAATTCAGGTTCCTTTCTATCCTTGGTCTCTAACAAATCAGACTTAGGAGGTATGTAGTTGTTATTGTAGGGTGGAGGTGTGGCATTGTACCCTATCCCTACTTTCATCTTGTCATGGATTTGTGCTTTAATGATGGTGTCCATGGTTTTAGAAGCACAGGTAAACTTTTCAACATCAAGTTTAACCTTTTTAAGCTCTTCCTTTAACTTTTCATTCTCCTCCCCAGATACTTTCAGCTTAATCTCATACTCATTCTTCTCCCACTTCCAATAGTTAGTATCATAGTGGTGTTGAAGTTCATTAGCTTGAAAAGCTCTAATCTGTTCCTCAAACCTTTCTACAATCCTAACATAATCTTTCACATCTTTCTCTAGCCTCTTAAGGTCATCACACATACCCTGATTGTGATCCCTATATCTTTTAACAGCATCAATGCAAGCTTGAGAACAGAGTTTAGATTGTACCTCAGTGGGGATATCAGACACTTCTGCCATAAGAGCTTGATTCTGACAGGCTTCTTCAGCTTGATCACTCCAATCAAATCCCATTCCTTGTTGAGAAACAAGGGCTTGAGAGGAGCTTCTGTTTTGGTTTCCATTTGGAGTCTGTGATCCTCCACTTCTGCATTCTCTGGCAAAGTGTCCCATCTTGTGACACTTATAGCATTCAACCTTTGACTTGTCAAAGCCTGCACCATCTTCTCTTCTTTGGGAAAAGTTGTTTCTCCCAGTCCTTTTGATGAATTTCTTCACCCTCATTGATAGCATAGCCATCTGCCACTTGATGTCCATCTCTTCCAGATCATCAGCATTGATCTGCTCTAAATCATCATTGATTAGAGAAGAGTGGACATGACTAGAAAAGAATGCTTCTAGTACAGAATCTGTGGTCTTCTCTTGATTGGTTCCACTAGCAGAATTAACAGAACCTGCAGTATTAACAGAATCAGGATTAGCAGCAGTATCAGAGGATGAAGATAATAAAGCAGCATTATAAACAAATCCTGATGGCCTTTTCTTGGCTTCAACTTCAGCCTCAAATACTCTCAGATCATTGTAGAGGTCATCTAGCTCTTTGTCCTCCAATTGGTCATTCTGTCTGAATGAGACAGTGTACATGGTCCATTCTTCTCCCAATGATCTAAGGAACTTTCTGTTGACATCATCAGCATCCATGTGTACACCCACAGTTGCTAATTCTCCAATTAACTTGTTAAATCTGTCAAAAGTTTGAGTCATAGACTCATTCTTTGCAGACATAAAGTTTTCATATTGTTGCCTGAGAATAGCCTTTTGATTTCTCTTTGTGCTCTTTGTTCCAGTAAATCTTTTCTCCAGAGCATTCCACAACATCTGTGCATCTGTGCAGTGTTGGAATTGATGTTGGTACTCATTAGGAATAGCCAAAAGCAGAGTGCTCAAGGCCTTCATCTCTGTTTGTCTTACTTTCTTTTCAGCATCTGTCTTGGGAGGAGGTCTCTTTCCATCTGCTCCAATCTTCCCTTCATTACATGGGCCATTTTCTATAATGTCCCATATTGCATAATCAGTAAGAAGAATGTACTGCTTGATTCTTAGTTTCCACATGTCAAATTCATTGGGTTTGAGCATGGGAACCTTTGAAACAAGAGTACTGTGAGAATCCATTGAGTTGTCCATAATTTCTAAGATACCAAAGCTCTGATACCACTTGTCAGGATCGATTCTTAACAAGAATTAAACTTCTTAGAAACAGAATTTAGAGAATCTTGCGGAATAGAACTCTAAATCAATAAAGAACAATCAATAGAAATTCAATAAACTGTATATAGATCAAACAGTTATTACTCACAAGTTTTACACCAAACCTCAATCTTGTTGAACAGGCTCAACAAGACGATTTCTACTTCTCTAGAAATAGGATCTAAGACCTTGAGGTTAATTCACTCTTGAATATCGAATTCTGTATGCTAACTATCTTCTATTTTTCTCATGCTCTAATAGCTATCTATCAATACTATTTATACAAAAGTAATTACAAGATAACCATAAAAAGTAACTTGATCTTCTGAATCTTCGTTAAGCATATCTTGATCAATTCCTTCTTTGTCTTCAAAAGTATCGCATACCAACTTTATCAACTCAGCAGTATTAATGAAGATTTGACTCAGCAGCATTAACAACCTTCAGCAGTATTAATCTTCACAGTCTTCAAGCAGTAGTAACTCAGCTTAGCAGTACTAACCATGTCTAGCAGTAGTAACTTGGACTAGCAGCACTAACTTCAACTAGCAGCATTAACTTCATCTAGCAGCAGTAACTTTGCCCAGCAGTAGTAACGAAGAACTGGCAGTAGTAATGGAGACTTAGCAGTACTAACCATCCTTGGCATATCTTCAGTTCCCAACACTTAATCAGAACATCTTCTACCACTCCATATGGATACTTTATTGACCTATCGGCGAGTTAGAGTGTCATGTTTGTTGGCTTCACTTCCCCCAAGCCAAGTTTCCTGAAAATAGATAGAGGCATTAAATTAATACTTGCTCCTAAGTCACATAACACCTTATCAAAACAAAGATTTCCAATTTGTATAGGTATAGAAAAACTCCCTGGATCTTGAAGCTCCGGGGGAAGCTTGTTCTGAATGATTGCACTGCACTCCTCAGTAAGTGCAATGGTAGCTTGGTGTTCAATTGTCCTCTTCTTGGATACGATGTCCTTCATGAACTTGAGATATGTTGGCATTTGGGCGAGTGCTTCTGCAAATGGAATGTTGATGTGCAGCTTCTTGAAGATGTCAAGAAATTTCTTGAATTGTTCCTCATCGTTATGTGCCTTCAATCTATTCGGAAAAGGCACTTTTGGAGCTACCGGCTTGACCGGTAGTTGCTTTGGGACATTTGGTCGCCCATTCCTTTTCTATTCACCCTCCGGGTTTTCCTTCATCACAACCTCTTCATCGGCTTCCACCTCATCCACTTCTATGATCTCAATGTCTTGCCCCCTGGGATCGGTTTCCTTTGATGAGGGTTCTCGTGTAGCATCCTTGATCAGCTCCTTGCCACTTCTCAAATAAAATGGCTTTACACTCTTCCCGTGTTTTCCTTTCGGGTTGACTCGAGAATGTTCCGGGGGCTCGGTTTTGTAATGCTTCAGAAATTTGCCCCACTTGTCTCTCAAGGAGTTTGATAAAGGCAGTGTTCTGTTCAGTTGCTGCTTTTACTGTACTCACCGTGCTTGCCAATCCTTCAACTGTGCTATCCATCTAAGTCATGAACTTCATCATCATATCCTCTAACCTCTGTTTCTTCTCCCCGGACTGTCCTTCATCAAATTTCCGTTGGTTGTAACCTGGACGACGGTAAACATTGTTAGAATTAGGAGAATTAGAAAAGCTAGAATGATTACCTTGTTGTTGTTGGCCGGGTTGACTCCATGAGAAATTAGGGTGTTTCTTCCAACCCTCATTATAGGTGTTCGAGAAAGGGTCGTTCCTTGGCTGGTTGTTCCGGTTTTGTTCATGAGGGTTGGAAATCCTCAGGCTTTCACATATAAACACTTGACTCACAATAATTACCAGTTATTCCCTTTAATGAATACCCAATCTCTAAAATCACCGTTGTTCTTTCTCAAGCAAGCACGAGTTTTATTTTAAAAGCACAAGTTTCATCTTTCGATCTCAACTTATGGAATCCAAAACACATTAAAATCAAGATTTCAACGGGACTAAGGCTTACTTGGTATATCTCTATCCAATTTCTCACCTTAGGCATGCAATTCTAGATCTAGTTAGCAATTAACTCTCTCGAACTTATTTGGTAACAAACAAATCAAATGAAAGTTGGCCAGACTCACAAAAGCGTTAAAACCCAAATCACATGCTTCATTAAATAGGAAACTGATAAAAATCTCAAGACACATGTTCATAAGCTTAAACCAAATTCAAACCAACGCCCAACATCTAAAGATTAGTTCATGTTGGTGGTGGACAAAAACATAAGAAAAGGGAAGAAAATAGTGTGTGTAAACATAGGAATCGTAAACGTGAAGAATGTACTGATGAACTCCCTTCTCTTAGCTCTAATCCGCTTCGTGTGGTGAACTCCTCCTCAATCGGTCCTCTATCGTGGCTCAAAAGTACTTGAAAACCTCTGAAAATCGCCCCTTCGTAGCCTACCGTCGCCCATGTGAAAGTTCTGACCTAAATTCCGGAAAACACAAAATATAGCAAACGAACAGAGGGTTGCGCGACTTGGCCCGCAGCCTCAAGCCGCGGCGCAAGCCGCGTGGTTTCTTGAGTGCTCCGGGTCAGGTCTGGGTCATGGTTTGGGCACGGGTCTCGGTCTTGGATCTTGGGCTTCGTTTTGGCTCTTTTTGGACTCTTTTCTGCTTCTTTTCTCGATGATTGTCGTCTTTTAGATTACCTGAACATTTTACTCGATAAACCATAAGATTCCGCCTTTTTGCTTCAACACAAGCCAATCTCGTTAGTTTGTGAACTGAAAATAACGCCAAAAATTGGCGTTATCAGCTTCCACCGTTAATAACTAAGAATAGAGCCGGGAGACCAAGAAAGAACGATCCACGTCCATCTCGTGGTGAAGATCCGATACAGAGAAAATGTAGTAGGTGCCAAGCAGTAGGACTTACTCGTGGAGATTGTCCAACTCCTGCCCCTTCAAGTGTGCCTAGGAGTACACGTTCAGTTAGCCAAAGAAGTAGCACGCAGGGCCCATCGGAGCTAGAACCACATGGAACTCTAAGACATAATAGCATTGACCTGAACATTGGTTTCCCTTGATTTTAACGACTAAATCTTGTATGCTAAGTGCTCTTGTTTTTATATATAACATGATTTTATCTACTTTATCGTGCTTGTTAAGTTTTCTTGTGTGTACAATAACGTAAACATTAAAGCATCATTTTATTGAAAACCTAGAAACGGATACAGTGCATCTAAACATAGAAATCTATTATGGGTAGACGTCTTGGATGTCAGTGATCCAGTTAACCTTTTCTTTGATCACGTCCTCCATTCCCATGTAGCTTTCTCGGATTTCTGCTATTTCCTCCTCTAGTTCCTTAATCCGTCATTGAACATCCCGAACGTGGTGCCTACTTTGCGCTAGTTCTTGTTTATGCTCCTCTAGCAACTCCTTTTTCTGCTGCTGAAGCGACCCGTTGTGGTTCCATTTTGTTTTTATCAGTTCGATATCCGCGTTCGCCTCATCAATGGACGCTTTCAATGTGGGAGGCATTTGTTGAGTTTCTGGAAGACCCTCTGGCTGGGTAGAATGATACCTTGGTAGGGAGTTCATGCGATGATTAAGGTAGTATTGCTCCCATGCCTCGGACCATTGTTCTTGCTCCTCAGTCGTGAATGGTTCATCGGCCTTAGTTCGCACATACTGTGCCCACTCCTCGTCTGTTTCAGGTACCTTCCAGGTACTCCGGAAAGCTCCATCATTCAATGGGTGGTTGTCTGTCGAATGTGAAGTGCCAGCCCCATTCGCCAACCTTTTCCCCTTAGAGCGTGAGCCTCTAGCCATAGTATTAAGAAAAGGTAGAGAATGTTTGTAAACGATGTAGAGGGTAGAAAAGATAGATAGCAAGTTGTGAATTACTACTTCATCAAACCATCTACTTATAGTCGTGAAAGGGTAGGTTCTTGATCACGGATGTGGAAATGGACGAAAATGTGCCTGCAAGATTCGTCTGTAAAAGTGACTGCAAGATTCGTCTGGAAAGTGACTGCAAGATTCGTCTGAAAAAGTGCCTGCAAGATTCACCTGAAAAGTTGATGCAAGATTCGTCTGAAAAGTGATTGCAAGATTCGTCTGAAAAAGGGCCTGCAGGATTCGTCTGAAAAAGTGCCTGCAAGATTCGTCTGAAAAGTGACTGCAAGATTCACCTGAAAAGTTGATGCAAGATTCGTCTGAAAAGCTGAAGGTTTCTGTTGTAGGTCGTACACCGTGCCACGGTGGCTGTCATATATAACCATGAGCATCAGATCAAGTTTCAGGATCCCGAGCACCCAATGATGTGGATGAATGCAAATGGGGATGTACACCTGAAATATTACAATAACAGACAATTAGTTAGTAACAAACAAGTTAAATAAAATAGATGTAAATTGATTTTCATACCGTATCGAGGTCCTCCCAATGCGGCAACTCTTCCTCACCATTGCAGGTCCGATACACGGATTCAACACCTTGATCCGGCCGGACTAGCATCTCAAAAAAATTAGTTATCATGATCGTCCACCTCGCAGATGTAAGACGGGACAATTGGAGCATTTTGATCCAACTGTTGATATGTTATACACAAAACATAGATTGTTAGACCAGTAATAAGAAATATATTTGATTATATGACTATATTTAAATTTTAAACTTCAATACTAACCAGATCCTTCAGTTCAGAGTCAGTCGGGTCACATGCCAGCAGTACTTCGAAAAACTTGTTCTCTCCAAGGGGAGGTTGGCATAAAATGGATATAACAGGGTGGGGAGTTTACGATTGCGGCATTTGTCCATGATATCGAACGCCGAAACGCGCGTCAAGAGCGCCGATGAAGTCAACTTTCTCTTTCCCTTTCCCTTTGGATTCACCCTTGCCCTAGTTTTGTTCAGAGGGACCGGTGTGGTATCTGGATGTTTTATCCATGGGCTACGAAACCATTTCCCCCAAACAACCCCCCCGAGTTGGCCTAGCAGGTGCTGCCACCCCCGTTCGTGGTGTGACATCCATCGGGTCATCTTCGTCATCTTTCGGCTCACTGAAGTGCTCTCCAATGACGACGTCGCTAACCTGCGCCGGGATGGTGTCAATCACCGAAGACCCGATGGAAGAGGGAAAATACGCGTCGATGAAGGAGATGTCATAAGGAGCTGTCATCTGAAAATTAAGTTTCTATATTTTAAGTACAATTTCATCATGTTCACAATTAAACCAAAACCACTAAAAAAAACTTACATTTTCCATGTACGTTGGCTGTGTGATGTACGACGACCCCGACATACTGTAAGGTGGCGGTGTGACGTACGACGGCCCCGCCATATCGTAGGTCGTCGTCATTTGCGGTCTGTAACAGTCTGCCTCCGACATCCCAAACTGGGTGACATTGGTCATTATAAGATTTCCAAACTTAATAACGAAAATATAACTATAATGAATACTCGTCGTGACTTACACTCTGAGGGAATGATGGGGTGGATGTACTGGGGAACATCATCATTTGGGGTGTGTAACACCCTGCCTCGGACATCCCAAACTGCGTGACATTGGTCCTTATAAGATTTTCAAACTAAATAACAAAAATAGAACTATAATGAGTACTCGTCGTGACTTACACTATGCGGGAATGATGGGGTGGATGTACAAGGGAACGTCGTCGTTTGGGGTGTGTAACACCTTGCCTCGGACATGCCAAACAGCGTGACATTGGTTCTTATAATATTTTCAAACTAAATAACAAAAATAGAACAATAATGAGTACTCGTCGTGACTTACACTATGCGGGAATGATGGAGTGGATGTAGTGGCGAACGTCTCTGGTGCGGCCTGTCCGAATGCAGACGACATCGGCGTCGTACTCGACAGCTAAAACAAATTTGGAACGTAATATTAATACACAAACTAAAAGTCTGTGGGCGACAAATTAAGTTAAACACTAACCTGAACAACGCAAAACTGTTTGTTGAAGTCCTGGAGAGCTTTTATGCGTCTCTCCATATCCACATGTATGTACGTGTACAGATCCTCCCACCTCTTTTGATATGGGTCGGGAGGCGGCATACAATGATGGGAGGGGCGAGGGGGCGCCTCATCTTCGTCATCTTCGTCGGCTTAGGAATTGGACCCAGATGGGAAAGGAGAGGACTATCGGGCCCTCTTCGTCTGTTGCCTTGCCGACTCTCTTTCAATAAAGGCGACACTGTTTCTGTACCAAGTCGTCTCCCTCTCTGCATCCGTAGGCAGAAGGTTTGCGAGAGGCGCAAACCTCGTCTAAATATATTTTAAACATATAACATTTAATATGCAAGCCTAACTTAGTCAATATTGTAAAGATAGTAAAAAAAAACTTACAGTTGTAGCTGAGTTGAAGATAGCAAGGCAACTCTTCTTATTCAATGAAACACCCCGGTCCCAACGGGTTCCCCTAATGAACCTGTCGGTGCGCAGGGTGAAATTATTACGACAGATGGGAAACATCTCTAAAATCCATATCTGGAATTACACAACAAAAACAAGCACGTAAAAAAGAAAGCCAAACAGTTTCTACGTATTATTATTTATGTTATACTACTTATCTAACCTTGAAAGCGTATGTAAATCCACACATATTCATCTTGCTAAGCTTGTCGGCGCGTCTGGCGATGGCACGATGCATATGTTTGTATGTATGTTCCCAGATGTGGCTACCCCACGGATAGCTGTTAAATGTATTTAAGTCCTCGACGGCCCTAAGGACCGTCTCGGTAACAAGCTGACTCCACTCACGGCCCATAAAGACCATCTCCACCATCACCACTAAACATACACGGACAACATCCTCGTCGGATAGGGCCCGAAGATCTTCTTTCATCGTGTTAACGATGATTCTAAGCTTCAAAGTCCCTGGTGTATGGTCGGGCCAAACCCTACGAACGAAGGAATCTTCTGGTAAGGGAAGAAGGGAGGGTGTCGGTCCGAAAAGGAGTCCTGTAATAAGACAGAACTCAAGACGCCCAAACCGCATGGAATGCCGAACACATCAAAATACAGCTCCTCCGAATCTGCATTGTCAACCTCGACCTACAGCTGTAGAAACATATGAACTAGCATGGGGTCGCCACCAGTATTGGAATGTTCCAGTCATGGACCGAAAGGTGTCCCTCTACATATCTCGAGTACATTATGTTCCCGTTCACCTAACGCTTGAAAAGATCTCTAATCTCTGGCACGTAGCCAACGCGGCATTTTAGCGTCAAGTCCGCCTACAAAAATTCCTCCTACATAGTAATTCAGAGATGTTGTCAACGCACCTAACTTGTAAGTAACGAATACTATATAGTTTATGTTTGTTAAGACAATGGATTATGGTTATAGGTATTATTTTATGTATGAAATTTCATTATCACTCAATCTATTAGACTTCCAGGTAGTAGGGGAATCACAAGGTTTGCTTAAGTCCCCCAAACCTTAGGGCTATTTACACCCATTTGACAAAATCCAAATAGATATGTTGCGATTTATTTAATTTGAATATAACCTTGTTAATATAGAGGTTTTTTCTTGTATGCTTACATTTTGTTGATAATTCTTCGTCTATTTTAGTTTTTGAAAAGAAACCACTCAATCTATTGGACTTCCAGGTAGTAGGGGAATCACAAGGATTGCTTAAGTCCCCACAAACCTTAGGCTATTTACACCCGTTTGACAAAATCCAAATAGATATGTTGCGATTTATTTAATTTGAATATAACCTTGTTAATATATAGGTTTTTTCTTGTATGCTTACATTTTGTTGATAATTCTTCGTCTATTTTAGTTTTCGAAAAGAAACCACTCAATCTATTGGACTTCCAGGTAGTAGTAGGGGAAGCACAAAGATTGCTTAAGTTCCTACAAACTTTAGGGCTATTTACACTCGTTTGACAAAATCCAAATAGATATGTTGCGGTTTATTTAATTTAAATATAACCTTGTTAATATAGAGGTTTTTTCTTGTATGCTTACATTTTGTTGATAATTCTTCGTCTATTTTAGTTTTCGAAAAGAAACACTCAATCTATTGGACTTCCAAGTAGTATGGTAATCACAAGGATTGCTTAAGTCCCCACAAACCTTAGGGCTATTTACACTCGTTTGACAAAATCCAAATCGATATGTTGCGATTTATTAAATTTGAATATCACCTTAATAATTATAGAGCTTTTGGCAAGAGGCCAAAATGAACTTGAGTTTGGCATGTGAAGCCAATTTCAATGTTTAAATATCTTAATAGCATTTATGGATCTTTTGGTAAAATATCAAATATAAAGGGGTTTCGAAGTGTAACTTCCAAACATTAATTATAAAGCTTAAATTTATGAGTAGGAACTCACAATCAAGATAAACATTTAAATAAAAATAAGAGTGAATTGCATTTTTGGTCCCTGTGGTTATATGATTTCTTTGAAAGAGATACCTAAACTTCAATATCTCAAATAGTGGTCCCTGAGTTTCCAAATTTGCTCCAAATGTAGGACCTGGTCACTAACCCCGTTTATTTGGTCCGTTAGTGCCAGGTGTAATTTCGTCCATCTATGTTTTCCTTCTCAAATTAACCAAACCTTCCACCCACTCTCGACTTTAAGAACCAAAACACCTGGTTTCTTCCTTCTCCCACCTCTCACACTCTGCTTTCTTCATTCCTTCCAAAAATGGTGATATGCTACTTTGGTTGTGAAGCAAGTTTAAAAACATCTTGGAAACATGCAAACCCTGGACGCAGGTTCTATTCTTGTGGAAGTATGGTAAGCCCCCTGTTTCCTCCAATTTCTTAACATTTCATGGATTTTCTGAGTTTGTTACCACCAAACTCCAAAATTCTCCCCTTTTTCACTTCTACGGTGTAAAAGGTGTTCCTTTTTTGGATGGTTTGATCCATCAATCTGTGCTAGGGCTATAGATGTTGTCCCTGGGTTACTGAGGTCAAAGCACAAACTTGAAGAAACTAAAAACTCAAGAGAAATGAGATTTGGAAATTGCAGCTGCTTTTGGCTCTTATTTGGGTTTTTTTTGGGATTTGCATGTATACTTGTATGAAGTAAATTGCACTGAAGTTAGTGTTAGGATTTTAGTTTAAGATGAATGTAAAGCAGTGAATAGATGTTAAGTTAGTTTTGGGATTTTGATTTAAGATCAATGTAGCCACTGCTTTGTTTATGCTGTAATGTTAAGTGCAAATTAAAATCAATGAAATGCTTTTGTTGGCTAACTGTTTTACCCTTATTACTTTGGAAGGTGATACCATAATTTCAAACTTCTCTGACAAATGGGATTGAATTGATCTCAAAGGCATATTTGGATCTAGCTTCAACTGCTCTATGATATGCTTGGACAGATAACTTGCAGTTTCCATACCTACCTCTATTGTTTGGAAACATTTTTTAGTGGAGAAGTAGGATTTGACTTTCCAAGTTATTTCCCTTTTAGAAGTTGAGAGGTATAAAACCCATGGACAAGTGGGCCCTTTGGACTTTCTCCATTTACTCTTTCTGCCTTTTCCAGGCCCACTAATCAACGTTGGGTAAATACCTAAGACAACAGAGAAGAAAAATGGGGTTACAAAATGCATGTAAAGTAAACACTCAAAAACAGACCATAATGCTTACTATAAACATTTGCACGAGTCCAATCTTCATCTAACTCTATTCTTAAAATCCACGATGATGACATTGCATTTGCTTGTTGTTGATGATTATCCGTAAAGAAAGAGGAGAGTGTGAGTGAGAGTGAGTGAGTGTTAGATTGAGTGAGGAGAAGAATCGACTTAGTTTCCTAAATTAACGACGTGGTTTGGTTAATTTGAGAGGGAAAACATAGATGGACAAAATTACCCCCGGCACTAACGGACCAAATAAACAGGGTTAGTGACCAGTCCTATATTTGGAGAAAATTTGGAAACTCAGGGACCACTATTTGAGATATTGAAGTTTAGGTACCTCTTTCAAAGAAATCATATAACCACAGGGACCAAAAATGCAATTCACTCTAAAAATAATTTAGCAAAGTTTGGGGACCTAAGTTGTAATTTACCAAAGATAAGGGACCTAATGTATAATTTAGCAAAGATAAGGGACCTAAGTTATAAACTAGCAAAGATAAGGGACCTAAGTGGTATTTTAGCAAAGTTTGGGGACCTAATTTGTAATTTAGCAAAGATAAGGGACCTAAGTTGTATAATACCAAAGATAAGGGACCTAAGTCATAATTTAGCAAAGTTTGGGGATCTAAGTTGTAATTTAGCAAAGATAAGGGACCTAAGTTGTATTATAGCAAAGATAAGGGACCTAAGTTGTATAATAGCAAACTTTGGGGACCTAAGTTGTAATTTACCAAAGATAAAGGCCCTAATATGTAATTTAGTAAACTATCTTTAGTAAACTATATTTACATTTGTAATATTTAACACAATACTCTAAAATAAACACAAACTCAAAAATATTTTCGAAATAAACGCAATTTTTTTTAAAAACACAATACTCTAAATTTAACACAACACTCTAAGGCCACGTCTCCAATCAACAAAGAAAGAACAACAAAGTGTGTAAAGAAAGATAAAACCAATAACAAGACATAAAAGTGTGTAAGAAAGCAACAAGAAGATAATATATCAAATTTCGTTTATTTCATCAAAAGCAGATAAAAAGCGATCACGAATCCCAAAAGGTGGATGATTATTTTGACACACGGGCCAGAGATTTTAAGTAAACTTAGTAAGATATTCGTCAATCGTGGTGTACTTCAACTCTGGATAGAGCACACTAGGCTCCACGCCAAACGAAGGTTCGATCTTGAAGTTTGTTGTATCTTCGTTCATTAAAACAGAATGCATCATAGACAATACCACGCTTAATTCAAACGGAGCCTCTACAAGACAAACAACTTATTAATTTATAGCATAACTAAACCACATCATTATATAATTGTATACCAATGTTTTAAGCTATAATGTTTTAAGCATATTATTCTTCTGGAACTCGCCTTGGATGTTTTTGATAAGCTGGTTGTAACACCCGGAAAATCCTTGTAAGTAATAATAGTCCTAATATTTCTTAATATTTTGACTTTTTAGATTATGATTGATATCCTAAGTAATTTCCGTAATTTTTACTTGTTATTTGATAACTTCCGATAGAAATCTGTAAGTTTATTCCTTAAGGAAATTAATGAAAAATAGATGACAAAGTTAAATATTAGATTTTATGGATTAGTTGGATGGGTAATTTGAATACGAGGCCAACGGTACTTTCCGGGGTAAAAACGGAGTTCTAACGAAGAAGTTACGGCTAAATTAGTGGAAGTTGAGAAGGTTAGCAAACAGAAGGTTAGCAAACAGAAGCCGGCGCCGATGGTTTGGCGCCGATGCATCGGCGCGGGTGATCGGCGCCGAGCACCTGACGTGCTAAAAGGGGATTAAATCCACCTCTTTATCCTTAGTCATTCATTCTTTCACTTTAGAACTCTCAGATTACAACTTTGCTCCTGCTCTTTCTTCTCAGACGAATTTCTATCAAATTGAAAGGTAAACTCACATCTCTTAATCCTAGTTCAATTCAAACAACCATTTAGAGGAATCTTACCAATTAAGCTTGAATTAGGGCATTACATCTTCATTCTCATTGTTGGAGTGATTGGGTTCAAGTCTTCAAGTTAGGGTTATATCAATTGAAGATTTGAGGTGAGTAACTTGTATCTAATTGATTGTATTATACTTATCTACCATTCTTTATCTTGGTTTTGGTATTGTTAATGAGAAATCTTGATTTATAAGCTCTTAATGGTTAAGAGGGAACAAGAAGAGTTCAAGTAAGTTATGGTGGATTAATTGTGTTTTATTACTTAGAATGCCATGGTAAATGTTAGTGATAAAGGTTTGGGTTTGATTTTACATCTTTGGTATGTGATTATGATAATGGCTTAATATATGTCTTAATGAAGTAATGATGGCTTAATGGTCAATATGGACTTATTATTGAATTGTAAACATGGATGTTTATTATTGATATTATATAGAATGTGAATTGATACATATGGATGTATATGAACTACATGGAAGTAGTATTGATATGTTAAATGGTTGGACCATTGTTAAGTGCTAAATATGCTTGGAATATTATTTGGATTAACATATTTGGTATTCACATAATTGGAGGAGCACCTAGTAGACATTGGAGGATATATTCTTACACACCGTAGGGTAAGTGTAATTGATTCATACCTCGGATACCGTGGGGTTTTCCGTTGTGTTATGCCTTGTGACAATACCGTGGGGTACCGATCAAGGTATATCTTCGATTATGATGTAACTGGGTAGCGATATGGACCTTCTCCATGGAATCCAATTTGTGAATGTATCGAATTGTTATTCCTATATGCTATGATTATGCTCTATGTGCTATGTGTAAACCTCACTTAGGCTTTAAAAGCCTAACACTTGTTATGTGTTTTATGTGTTACAGATATTAGTGGTTCCGGACACAAGAAGGTTTAGACTGGGGTTGTGAGCATGGGATCATTGTTGGAGAGTTAAAGATTTGAAGATTTATGATAGAACTTTCCGACACCTTTTGAATTATGATTTCTATAGTAGAGATTAAATAAGATAGTGGTCCATTAGTAGTAATAATTAACTAAATTTTTGTATAATGATTATGTAATGTTAATTAGGTATATTTTACTTTAGTAATGTGTACCACTCTTCCGTTTTATGGAAGTTTTTGTTGACCCCTGTTTTGGGGTGTTACAAGTTGGTATCAGAGCTTTAGTTTAAGTGAACTAAGTATGATGAGGAGGTACTTAGACTTAAGCTGAGATGAATTAAGTTATGAATTGTGAGATTGGGTAGAAGTATTAAGACGGGATGGTCTTAGGGTCGACAGAAATACGTGAAATTAGTACGGTAACGGCGGTAATGAGGATTCTCATGTATGATATATTCACAATCTCAATTAGCTACTGTTATTATGAATATATTGTTACATAAGCATACTTGTTTCTAAATTGTTCCAGTGACTAATGATCGGAAAAGTACGTTTCGTGTGTCTATATTCATATAACCATTTCTTAGGGTTATCTTTTGTTTTATAGCATAATGATGGTAAAAACGCCACCAAGGTCTTTCAATTATTTGGAGGACAGATCGGTAAATGATTGAGGGTTGGAAGGACAACCTAGAACTGGCGGGACTCATGAAAGTCTGCCGAGACAACCTTAAATAAGTGGATTGAAATGTGTGGAAATAGAATGTAAGATGTTTGATCAAGATGGGAATAGTATGAAATGGTTGAGTAAGTGAACCTTGGAAGGCTTGTATAACAAGTGTTAGAAGGCGGAGAGGGTAACCACTGGTTGGAAATAGATCGTCAATGATAAGTTGCGTGAGTTAAACGATAGACCTTGTTTGAGTGAATAGCCTTTAATTACAAGTAGAGTTTTATGCATGGTGTCCTCGAGTGTGTGTTACATGGGTTTTCGTGATTTCAAAACAAATGCATAAATAGTAATTTAGTCAATGATGAGTCAGTATGTGCACGTGGGTATTTAGAGAAAAAGGCAATACCATTTACGTCGCACAGTGAAATTTTGAGTTTAGCAATTTGCAAAATACTTCATACTTTACAAGAAAAGTTAAATATAAATGAGTGTGAGAACCGATTAGCCTACTTCGTGTCAGTAATTTCTTTCAACTTTTGTCGTATGAAAAGATTTTCATTAAATATATTACGGTCATAACAACATCGTTTTGGTTGAAAAAGATTAAGTTTTTCGGAAAGTAGTATGCAAACGATTCTCGTGATCGTTGTGCAGTACACTGAAGTTATAAGAATTTTGGGGTCATGTGTACCCAAGTTGCTCCAAGTGTTGTTCTTTAAAATGAGGAAATGTGCGAAATAATATATTTAATACATTGTTATGTATGAAGGCTATGAACGAACTAAGTCGTAAAATATTACTATAAGCTAAGAAAGAACTCTGAGAATGGAGAGGTGTTGGATAGATCATGGGAGGATGTTTGTAATTTTGGTAATTGTGTTCAAGAGGAAGGTGAACAATGGGAGAGTTGAAAGTGGACTTAGCATCGGTTGTAAGAAGGTCTATACCCTTGTTTGGTAACTAGAAATACAGTTGGCAAGGGACGGTTATGTCCCGAGGAAGGATTAGTAGTCATCAAGGTGATGGAATTAGCAAATTGCTATGAGAAGTGTGGTGAGACAGAAAGGAAATACCCTCGACGTTAAATAAGAATTTATAGTGATTTTGTGATATTAGTATTGCACGAATAAGTTTGAAATGAAGACGATGAGATGTAAATTGTATTATGTTATGTTGAAAGGATTAGGTTCGGTCCTTGTTAATGAATAGATTACAGAAGTATCGATAGGTCGACTATTGACATTGAAGTCGGCAGTTGTGTAAGATGTATGAGGCCTTTTGCCTGTCACAGGGTGCGGTCTGGGTGCGTTCCGCGTATGCCTGTGCGGGCAGAAACAAAACCAAGAGCGGTACCGACATGCTGTTATGCAGAGGGTATGCGCCAAGCGGACATTATTGTGTCTGGTGGACTGGGGATGTTATAGAATGTTATAGAATGCGGACAATACATATCTTGTGAAACACCACATGTGGGGATTTTGAGTGATTGGCGAATAAATTACGAGTGGAAGAGGTTTTGATTAAATTATTACATAAGTGAAAGTTAGGTGGTCAAAATACGCTTTTAGAAGTTTATTGTGGTTGTGCAATAATTATGGTGTGTTATATGCTTAATCGCATTTTTTTAGTAAGTGTCGGTTTAACTATTGGTCTTATGTGTGAGGACAGTTTGATGATCTTGTATTCTTAGTACCTTTGGGACTAATAAACTTTGGCAAAATAATATATATATATATATATATATATATATATTATGGAGTATATAGAGTTGTATATACGTGTACATATAGATACATATATGAATTGACTTCATTGGGAAAGTAGCAATGAAGGGGTCGTGAGATTATCATGTCTCGAAGCGTATGTTGCATGATGTGGGATTAGATGTATTTTAAATTTCATGAGTTGATATTGATAAATGATCAATAGACCCTTTGAGCAGATGAATTGGTTTTGGACTCGGTTGAGTCTTAAGGGTATTCGTCGGTTTAATTAACTTGACAAAGGCTTGGGGGTTGGAATTATATGAATTGTATTATAATTAAAGTTTACATAATGTGAATACATTGATTTTTCTTTTGAGATCATGTATGAATATTAAGTTAGAATCGGAAGATTAAAAGTTGAAGGATCGCCTTGTGGGGGGTGTTAGGATAGTGAAAGACTATTGTTGTAGATGAACATTCAACTTATGGTGTAGATGGTTTATATAGAATGAAGAATTAGGCACGAACATGGTAAGGGTATGGACTATGTCGATTTGTGATGGAGCGTTCACTGTATATATAGTGGTTTGGAATCACAAAGAATTAGTAAGAAGCGAGTAAGTTTAAGTTAATTAGAAACTCGTGAGTTGTAGTTCAAACTAAAGTTGGGGAGGAATCAAAGTAATGAAATAGATTCGGTTAATTGTGCGGGAGAGCATGAAGGTAAATTTGAATGGTGTACGAATGACCATGAGGGATCTGGTCTGCTGTGAGATGTTATGGGTGGAGAATGTACGAACGAGTAGTAGCATTAATTGTCAAGATAAATGTGTCAACCAGTAATAAGAAGTTATAAAGAGGGAACATTAGATGAAAGTCTTTTCGGGGATTCCAGATGAATAGTACTAGTTGTCAATAAAGCTGTTGGAATATGTGGTTGTAAGATGGTGTAGTGATTTGGCTATTATTGGAATAGAATGTCGAGCGGTAGTGTGAGTTTATCCAAAGTGATTTTGGTTGGGTGAGTCGCTAAATAAGTTTATGATTTTGAATCATAGGAAGTTTAATAAAGATGAGAAAGTGTTATCGGTATGTGGAAAAGTTGGGAGAAAGAGACAAATACTGATTGGAGGGTAGTACTCCATGCTAACGTAGGAAGTAATGATAGAAAGGTCGGACCTAAGAATGTAGTTATACTACAGGTTCAATGGAATTATCACCTTTGATATATGCTATTTTAGTGCTTGGTTGCAATGTGGTCGCGTAGTGCGACATTGAGGTGAGGAAGTGGTAGTACTTTATACTGAAGAAACGTGTGGGTCGTAGATGTAGTGATGGTTGCCGTAATAATAGAAGTATTCAAAAGTGGTGAGTATGCTCAATTTAAAGTGAGTATGGATTTTCAAGCAGTATACGTTAATGTTATTTTGAGACCTGAGATTGAGATGTGGATGATGACGGTATTGAAGAGCAAGCAATAGTCGGATAAAGGTTTAATGATAAACGGTTACTCTAAGGAGGCTTACAAATCTAAGTTGGGGAGCGGATAATGAGGAAAGAAGTAAGGTTCAGGAAATATGAAAGATAAATCCTTGTTCCTTCTAGATTTTTAATTGTGAATAAGTATATAAGATTTGAAATGAAGAGATGTATACAAAATATTTCGTATAGATATGATGTGATTTCACTTGTTAAAGTGAGAGCGAATGGTATGAGTCATTGGGTGAAGGAATGGGGAAACAATCTTAGAGAAATCATTGAGAAATTGCAATAGAGGAATGGGGTTATAGGTACAATAGTATTATATCAATAAAATGTTAATGTGATTTTAGAGTTGGAAGAAGATATGAAGATTAAATATCCACATTTGTTTTCTAAAATCTAAGATTTCGAGGGCGAAATCTATTTCAAGTGGGGGAGAATTGTAACACCTGGAAAATCCTTGTAAGTAATAATAGTCCTAATATTTCTTAATATTTTGACTTTTTAGATTATGATTGATATCCTAAGTAATTTCCGTAATTTTTACTTGTTATTTGATAACTTCCGATAGAAATCTGTAAGTTTATTCCTTAAGGAAATTAATGAAAAATAGATGATAAAGTTAAATATTAGATTTTATGGATTAGTTGGATGGGTAATTTGAATACGAGTCCAACGGTACTTTCCGGGGTAAAAACGGAGTTCTAACGAAGAAGTTACGGCTAAATTAGTGGAAGTTGAGAAGGTTAGCAAACAGAAGCCGGCGCCGATGGTTTGGCGTCGATGCATCGGCGCGGGTGATCGGCGCCGAGCACCTGACATGCTAAAAGGGGATTAAATCCACCTCTTTATCCTTAGTCATTCATTCTTTCACTTTAGAACTCTCAGATTACAACTTTGCTCCTGCTCTTTCTTCTCAGACGAATTTCTATCAAATTGAAAGGTAAACTCACATCTCTTAATCCTAGTTCAATTCAAACAACCATTTAGAGGAATCTTACCAATTAAGCTTGAATTAGGGCATTACATCTTCATTCTCATTGTTGGAGTGATTGGGTTCAAGTCTTCAAGTTAGGGTTATATCAATTGAAGATTTGAGGTGAGTAACTTGTATCTAATTGATTGTATTATACTTATCTACCATTCTTTATCTTGGTTTTGGTATTGTTAATGAGAAATCTTGATTTATAAGCTCTTAATGGTTAAGAGGGAACAAGAAGAGTTCAAGTAAGTTATGGTGGATTAATTGTGTTTTATTACTTAGAATGCCATGGTAAATGTTAGTGATAAAGGTTTGGGTTTGATTTTACATCTTTGGTATGTGATTATGATAATGGCTTAATATATGTCTTAATGAAGTAATGATGGCTTAATGGTCAATATGGACTTATTATTGAATTGTAAACATGGATGTTTATTATTGATATTATATAGAATGTGAATTGATACATATGGATGTATATGAACTACATGGAAGTAGTATTGATATGTTAAATGGTTGGACCATTGTTAAGTGCTAAATATGCTTGGAATATTATTTGGATTAACATATTTGGTATTCACGTAATTGGAGGAGCACCTAGTAGACATTGGAGGATATATTCTTACACACCGTGGGGTAAGTGTAATTGATTCATACCTCGGATACCGTGGGGTTTTCCGTTGTGTTATGCCTTGTGACAATACCGTGGGGTACCGATCAAGGTATATCTTCGATTCTGATGTAACTGGGTAGCGATATGGACCTTCTCCATGGAATCCAATTTGTGAATGTATCGAATTGTTATTCCTACATGCTATGATTATGCTCTATGTGCTATGTGTAAACCTCACTTAGGCTTTAAAAGCCTAACACTTGTTATGTGTTTTATGTGTTACAGATATTAGTGGTTCCGGACACAAGAAGGTTTAGACTGGGGTTGTGAGCATGGGATCATTGTTGGAGAGTTAAAGATTTGAAGATTTATGATAGAACTTTCCGACACCTTTTGAATTATGATTTCTATAGTAGAGATTAAATAAGCTAGTGGTTCATTAGTAGTAATAATTAACTAAATTTTTGTATAATGATTATGTAATGTTAATTAGGTATATTTTACTTTAGTAATGTGTACCACTCTTCCGTTTTATGGAAGTTTTTGTTGACCCCTGTTTTGGGGTGTTACACTGATCCTTTGAAACGTAAGTTTTCTCGAGAGTCTTCCCAAATTTTCTTTCCTAAATGGAAACAATTTCATTAAAGGACACTACATTGGCCGGAGGTCTAAAAATCAGTGTCTTAAAATAAGGAATATACATAAAATGACCAAACTACCCATAAGGTGCATTGCACATGACCTCTTTAACAGAGCAAATTTGGACGAAGTTAGTTTTAGGGACTCAGCAGGATATAAAGTTTAAACCACGAGGATGCAATCCATAGATATTTCATTTTAGAAACTCAGAGTGTTAAAACCACTATAACACAGGGACCATTCATATCGTTTTTTTTTAATTATTTTGATTGCATTTATATAGACTGAAGCATAAACTCTCTTTCTAGAGTACATCAACTGGTGGGCATCAAAATGTTCACCACTCCAAGTGTGGTTTCAGAGTAGTTTTCGAGACTTTATATCAAAAAGAGCAAATTACATTTTAGTTCACTTGGTTTGTTAAAAATTGTGATTTTCGTTCATGTTGTTTAGTGATTTTGGGTTTCTATCCCTATGATTTATATTTTATTATTACTTTCTTTCTTATAATTTATAATTAATTTTTTTAGTCTCTTATGATTTACAACCCGACCTGAGGAACTACCAACAACGGAAGAACTAGCAACAGCGAGAGAAACAGAAAATACCAAAAAGTTCGAATTCACAACTAATAACATTGATTCAATTGGCATTGACATAATAGGAATATTTTGTCTATTAAGGCCCGACATTCAATGCGGGTCGAAGCATATGGTTGTCGGGTTGGTTAAATGTTATTGATGAGAATAGTAATTCACTATTCTTAAGTAACAATAGGTCCTGGAGACTTTTTGGTTCATCATGATGATGGACCCTCCGGCAACTTTAGAAGCCTTCTTTACTATTTTAATCCCTTGTACTTAAAGTTAGGAATTAGTCCAGGGACGAGAATAACAATAAATTGCAAACCATAGGGAAGAAAATCACAATTTCTAAACCACAAGAATGAAAACAAAATTATTAGAAAAAACCATTTACAAAAATCGTAAATTACTCAATAAACAAAACAGAAAAGATATGAGACATTTGGGTTGCAGTATGTTTTCTGAAAGAATGAAATCTGTTAAAAGATTTTGACTTTAAAGGAATTAGAAAGAAATTTGATCGTTCATTTAGTTGGCATGAGTTGGAATAAAATCTAATAAATGGTTGGTTGGTAGAATGTAGCTTCAGAATTTGAATGAATAAACGTAAATGACGAAAACGTCGCTTTTATAACGGTGGTGGTTGGCGGTGGTTTAGAACGGTGGTGGTCGGCAGTGGTTCAGAGCGGTTATGGTCGGCGGTGGTTCAATTCGGTGGTGGTCGACAGTGGTTCAAGCGGTGGTGGTCGACAGTGGTTCAAGCGGTGGTGCTCGGCGATGGTTCAGATCGGTGGTGGTCGAGGGTGGTTCAGATCGATAGTCGGTGGAGGTTCATATGGGTATGGGTAAATCAAGTAAGGAAGATGGGGATAATTTTGTTTTTTTTTCTTTTAGAAAAGGGGATGAAATGCAATTGAATTCCTTCTCAATTGTGATGGAATGACCAAACCCGTGAATGTTGGAATGTGTGGAACTCAATTCCATTTCATAGGTAAACCAAACGCCTAAATGGAATCTGGTCAACAAAATCGATCATTTCAATTCCTTTAGATTCTGTCATAATCCTACAAACCAAATGTCCCCTTATTGTTCTAACCAAAGTGGAATGTTTGTAATAGACTTGTGCACCATTTGAATAATTTGTTGGTTACATGGTGTGGCAATTCATCTAATGGGATAATCATTAACATGTGGTAAAATGTCATTTATTTCAACACCCAATAAACAACAAAGAAAGAAGGTTGCGTAAGGTAAAACCAATAACAAGAAATAAAAGTGTGTAATGAGGTAAAAAGAAGACAAGATATCAAAATTCTTTTATTACATTAAAAGCAGATAAAAAACTATCACGAATCCCAAAAGGTGGATGGTTATTTTTTGACACACGAGGCAAAGATATTAAGCAATTTGGGTAAGATATTCGTCGATCGTGGTGTACTTCAACTCTGGATAGAGCACACTAGGCTCCACGCCAAACGAAGGTTCGATCTCGAAGTTTGTTGCATCTCCGTTCACGAAAAAAGAATGCATCGTAGACAATACAACGCTTAATTCAAATGGAGCCTCTGCAAGACAAACAACTTATTAATTTGCATGCTTTGAGCTAAAATGATTTAAAAATATTAGTCTTGTGGAACTCACCTTGGATGTTTTTGATAAGCTGGTCCTCTAAAACGTAAGTTTTCTCGAGAGTCTTCCCGATTTTGCTTTCCCAAATGGAAACAATTTCATTAAAGGACATTACGTTCGTAGGAGGTCTAAAAATCAATGTCTTGTTCAAGGTACGTGGATCATCGACTGCTTTGATGGTATACAAAGCTATATCTTCTTCTTTGACAAAAACAACTAGATAAAAAAAAGGTAAAAATTAAACAAGGGGCAACCCTTTTGCATTTATCATATATAGTATCATATATGCATAAAAGATTGTACCTTTCTGATTTCCATCCCCAAGAATGGTATTTTTTTCTCGAGGGGGAATGTAGTTTTCCATGGTGGGTAAAATATAGCGGGCGAAACCATTACACGCTACATAAGTGTGTGTTATTCCTGCAGCTTCGATCGCTCTACGGATGTCTGCTTTTCTCTTGAAGGCGCTCTTGGCCGGTTCAATTGCATTAACATGGTCGACATCTCAATCAAATTCCGAAGGTAGAAATCTCTACAACATGTATTAAAAAACATGGCTTAATAATTTTAAACTAGGAGTGTACTTGTGCGTTGCTGGATTATATTTATTTATAAATAATAATAAATGGTATGTTGATTTTATAAAGTAGTTGATACCCATGGAAGATGTAAATTTTTAGTGTAAACAAGTAAAACAAAGTTAATGCAATTCCTAATTAAAAAGGAAAATCCAAAGTTTATGAGTATTCTGTCATGTTAGTATAGTAGGTATTAATAATTATTTTGTACTAGTGTTGGTCACCGCGCGTTGTGCGGTGGCGATAATTATTTTATAAGAAATGCAATTGAAAATAATAATGTATTTCAAAAGTGATTAGTTTGCATATATCGATAATAGTTTTTTTTTGTTACGAAGAGTTTAATATAAAGTAGTTGATAACCCGAACAACATGTCCCACAACCATTTCATCATTATTGAAAATAATATATGTGTGTGTGTGCGTGCGTGCGCGCGCAAATTAGTTAATTAATATGCAAGATGGTCTATATATGTTTATACATCCTTGTTGTGTTTCATTTTTTCAATATTACCTTACGTTGATTATTTAAAGATATGTTAAGTGTATCTAAAAACCTACAAAACATAAACTAAAAAGCGTCACACGATAAAAGATAAAATACCAAGTAAACGGATGACCAAGATATTGGATATTAAACTAAACATATATTATACTTGATCTTAACCAAAAGATCGAGATTCGCGAAAGATGTGTTTCTTCTATTGTTAGCCATATCTTTTTGTACTCACCTCCTTTTGTCACGTTCATTCCATCATCTGATCTGAGATGCAAACTATATTGAGAAAAAAAATTGACATTTTTCTTTTTGTATCTACATCCAATTTTAGGATGCAAAAAAGATTAAATATTATACTTGATATTAACCAAAAGGCCGAGAACCGGAATATGTAACATGATTTTGACCAAAATGTCGAGATTAGAGAAAATATATGTTTGTTCCAACTTCCATGTTAGCCAATTTTTTGTACTTGTCTCGCTCTTGCCACTTTCATTCCATTATCCGATGTAGGATGCAAACAATATTCAAAAACAAAGAGTTGACCATTTTCTTTATATATCCACATCCTTCATGCCTATATGACTCTTTCATCCAATGTGGGATGCAAACATGAGAAAAAACAAAATACGATTTATATCTTCTAAAGCTTCGGAGTTGCTACCTCATTCTCTATTGTTGTTATTATTTATATAAAGATATGCTAATTGAGATTGATAGATATGTTAATGAGATATTGACATATTGATGTTTCAACATATAAACTAAAAATAATATCATTTATTAAAAATTGGGGTTAAAAATGACGTGTAGCTAAACGACTTTTTATTTTTCAAAGGCTTCTCCTCATCCTTTATATACCGACTCTTTTATTGATATATCATTTTTCTTATCAATCTATATTGATATATTGAAAGTTCAATATGTAGACTAAAATAACTATTTTTTATTAAAATTTGGGGGGTTAAAAATGACATGCTTAGCCAAATGACCCTCTTAGTTTTCAAGACTTCTCCTCATCCTTTATATACCCAACTCTTCTATTGTTATATCACTTTTCTTATCAATACGGGATACTCAAAGTTTAACTACAATCCACCATTTGAGAATACTCAATTCTCATGGTGCCACCTCAACTCTTCTTGGTTGTTGTTTTTATATGTATAAAGATATAAACTAAAAATAAAGACTTTTATTAAAAATTGGGGTTAAAAATGACGTGTAGCCAAACGACCTTTTATTTTCAAAGGCTTCTCCTCAACTTTTATATACCGACTATTCTATTGATATATCATTTTTCTTATCAATCTATATTGATATATTGAAGGTTCAACATGTAGACTAAAATAATTGTTTTTTATTAAAATTTTAGGGGTTAAAAATGACATGCTTAGCCAAATGACCCTCTTAGTTTTCAAAGACTTCTCCTCATCCTTTATATACCCAACTCTTCTATTGTTATACCATTTTTCTTATCAATGTGGGACACTCAAAATTTAACTACAATCCACCATTTTAGAATACCCACTTCTCATGGTGCCACCTCAACTCTTCTTGGTTGTTGTTTTTATATATATAAAGATGATCATTGATTCTGAGGAATCAGAGTTACCAACTGAGCACGCCACCACATGGATTCAAGTTCTGATATGCTTTTATCGATTCATGGAGTTTGTCCTCGTCTTATTCCTTCCTCACTCCATTGATTTAAGATCTATGAAAGAAGAAAGTGAGAAATTGTACAGGTAGGGAAGTGAGGAGTCGGGAAGGCGTGGGGGCTACCTGGGAATATGAAAGACTTGGAGTTAAACCTAAGACTTAAATTGTTTGTTGTATGAAAATTACCAAAAAAAACCTCATTCATCATAACACATTCATTTTTTGTGTAGGGATGGAGATGTCTTTTAATATATTAAACATTTTTTAAAATTCAAAAAACTCAGAAAATTTGTACCAATGATCTTGATGAGTAGAGGGTGCCAACTCATTCTTGTTGGTTTCTACTTTTATATATATAAAAGATTTGAACATGTTTATAAGTTGTTTATCAAGTTTTCAAACCTAAAGATTTAAAAAGTCTATGTATATACAAATAAGTTGTAAACTCAAATTTTAATAGATTTTAAAAATATGAGATAAAAAGATAGTATAGTATAACAAAGATATGATTGTTATAACTTAAAACATTAGTTTAAACGGTTCAGACTATCGGATAAATCTAACGGGCTTAAAAATGCCAACAAAAATTACCTTCACATTTCCAGCTTCTTTAATGGCTGCAATGAGTTTGACTTGGTCAGCTACGGACGCCCCACCAACGGTCGATATCACAACATCAACTTGCTTTATCGCTTTCACCAAACTTTCGTGATCATAAATATCTCCTTGAAAATAGTGTACAGAAACATAAATTAAACTTAAAAAGTCTATATACATCTTACTACTTACATCCTAGTTTCGTATTCGATATATTTATTTTCGTTTAATTACTTCAAAAACCACCGAAAACAGGAATCTTAAAAATTTTAAACGAAACACTTACAGTAACTAGTGTGACGCCGAGACTTTTGAAATTCTGGAGGAGTTTGGCTTTCTCGGGATGTTTGGTGGTGTTTTCTCTGACCAAAACGAAAGTTGGGTGTCCCTCTTTTACACTTGCCTCCACTATGAACTTTCCGATGTACCCTGTGCCTCCGATGATCAAGATCTTGCTTTTTTTGGCCATTTAATCCTTGACTTTGAATAAAATTGAGAAATTAAATAGATTTTAAGGAAGAAAAGATGAGCTTTGGGTTTGATTGATATGAAAAATATTGGTGGGCAATGGTGGAATATTTAGATTTTTAAGAGATTATTAATTTAAGTTTAAATTTTTTTATCAAAATGATGTACAGTTGCAAAGTCGTATTTTTCTTCAAACTTAACTAATAAGAAATTAATAATATAAGCATTAATCTGTTGGTATGATTCTTATTTTTGCGTTGGTGTTTTGTATAACGAGTTTAAATGGGTTGGTATGAAAAGGAATGTTTTGATGTTTATTTTTTAATCTAATAAATGATTAGTAATAGTTATTGTTTGAATTTTTATTCTGACTAGTCATTGTACCCGTGCGATGCAACATGACAATTCGATTCTGAAACCAGATACTTAAATCTCCAATCTTGCTACATGCTTTGTATTATTTCTTAATTAAGGCCCATCCATGCCATATGGAATTGGTCTTGAACAAATTATAGGACGGCAGCCACTGAGTAGCACCGATGTGGCTGCCAGTCGGCCATGTGATGCTAATGTTGAACTTGTTAATGATCAAAACTTGGGTTCCAATTCTGAGGGAAATCTATCTCAACCTTCTCATTCTACTTCACCTTCTCCTTCTACTTCTCATTCTTCTAGAAAATCTGCTAGGGTATCAAATTTTCGGAAAGTTTGATGACTTTGTGGTAGAGGGAAAGGTCAAATATGGGATAGAAAAGGTGGTGAATTACTCTTGTCTTAGTAATGAGAATTTTTGTTTTGTTTCTAGTCTTAATAAATCTGTTGAACCCAAAACTTTTAAAGAAGCTTGTAATGATATTAACTGGAAATGTTATGAATGAGGAAATGAAAGGTCTTCATAGAAATGGTACATGGGAAATTTGTGATTTACCTCCTAATAGAAAACCTATAGGATGTAAATGGATTTATAAAATAAAGAGTGAATTACACCGGTGGTCCTTATGGTTTACCTAAATTTTGGATTTGGTCCCTAAAGTACACTATCTACAGTGGTGGTCCTTAAGTTTTTGATTTACTTTCATTCATGGTCCTCATATATTTAATTTACTTTCACTCAGAGTCCTCGTATATTTAATTTACTTTCACTCATGGTCCTACTATATTTAACATAGAAGGATCATGAGTGAAAGTAAATCAAAAAGTTAGGGACCACCATCGTAGATAGTGTACTTTAGGGACCAAATCTAAATTTTGGATAAAGCATAAGGACCACCGGTGTAATTCACTCTAAAATAAAATACAAGTCTTCGGGTGAGATTGAGAGATATAAAGCTAGACTCGTTGCTAAGGGTTATAGTCAAAGAGATAGAGGGTATTGACTATGATGAAACTTTTTCTCCGGTAGTCAAAATGGTAACAGTAAGATGTATTATTGCTTTAGTTGTACAGTTTAAATGGAGTCTTTGTCAATTAGATGTTAATAATGCCTTCTTGTATGGGGATTTGTCCGAAGAAGTTTATATGACTCTACCTGAAGGCTATTATAATTCTAATGATCATAAAGTGTGTAAACTTGTTAAATCATTGTATGGATTAAAATAGGCTCCACGCTAATGGTATGCTAAACTGTCTTCTTGCCTTATTGACTGTGGATTTATTCAAAGTGAAAGTGATTGCTCTCTTTTTACAAAATTTTATGGGTCTGTTTTCCTTGCTTTATTAGTCTATGTGGCTGACATTGTCTTTGACTGGAAATAGTTTAGATGAAATAAATAAAGTAAAGGGTCAACTGAAAAGTCAATTTCTTATAAAAGACTTAGGAAAATTAAAGTTTTTTCTTGGTATTGAAATTTTAGACTGTATTGATGGTGTTTGTATGACACAAAGGAAATATTCTCTAGAATTGCTTAATGATTTTGGATATCTTGGGTGTAAACCTTGTAATACACATATGGATATGAATATGGTGGTTACTGATTCTAATAACTCTAAAGAGCATCCTTTGGATGACTTTTCTTTTCTGGTTATCAAAGGTTGATTGGTAGATTAATTTATTTATTAGCTACGCATCCCGACATAGCTTTTGTTGTCCATTGCCTTAGCCAATTTATGCATGCTCCTAGACAATCTCACTTGAAACTTGCCCTTAGGGTGCTTAGATACTTGAAGATGTATCTGGGAAGAGGTGTTAGCTTCACCAGGTCAGATACGTTTTGTTTAAAAGGTTTCGTAGACGCTGATTGGGGTAAGTGTCTTTCCACTCGAATGTCTGTTACAGGTTATTGTTTGTTTCTTGGAAATTGTTTGATTTCGTGGAGAAGCAAGAAACAAAATACTGTTTCTTGTTCCTCCGCTGAGTCTGTATATCGTGCAATGGCTGCAACTGGTCGTGAAATTATTTGGGTTTTGAAAATTTTAGATGATTTACATATACAAGATTTACTGCCTGTAAATTTGTTTTGTGATAATAAATCAGCTATTCAAATAGCCTATAATCCTGTTTTCACGAACGCACAAAACATATCGAAATTGATGTAAATCAGCAATTCAAATAGCCTATAATCCTGTTTTTCACGAACGCACTAAACATATCGAAATTGATGTGCATCAAATTCGACGTCTAATTAGTGTGGGTGTGTTAAAAGTTTCTAAAATTCCTTCAATTGAAAATACTGTTGATATCTTTACAAAATCTTTTGGGATAAATCAACACAACTTTTTATGTTATAAGTTGAGAATGCTTGATTTATTCAAAGGTCAAGATTGAGGGGGGGTGTTGAAATATATTGAGTTTAATCAATCTTGACTTTGGACTTAAATTGTAATGTTTCAGATAAGGAATTTTAAGTAAAAGGATGAAATGAAGTTCAAGGGCTGAAATGGTACATTTCTACTACTAATGGGTTGTGCCTTACATGGGAGCTTTCTTGGAGGGTAGCGGAGCAAATTAGTGGAACTTCAGGGGCTAATTGTGAAATATGGTTGATGTATTTAATGGAGGGGTCACTCCTCATTTGACCCCATCAAATTGTATTTTCATTTTGAGAGTTTTCTTATATTCTCTCTCACTTGTTTTAGGGCTTCTATTCTATGGTTCATACTTTGTTGTATCTAGTATAGAAAAAGTTGTATTTTACATTTGATAATAAGAAGAGTTACTTTTGAAGAAAATGCAATTGAATTTCTTCTCAATTGTGATAGAATGACCAAAATCGTGAATTGTGGAATGTGTGGAACTCAATTCCATTTCATAGGTAAAGCAAACGCCTAAATGAAATCTGGCCAACTAAATTGATCATTTCAATTCCTTCAGATTCCGTCGTAATCCTACCAACCAAATGTCCCCTTATTGTTCTAACCAACGTGGAATGCATGTATTAGACTTTTTTTTATAAGGTTCATCTAGGCTTTGCCTAGACTACATCCTTGGCAATTTGGAAACAAACAAACAAAGCGGCCGTCTGAGACTAAGCCTGGCCACAGAATGCTGACGCCTGAACTCGAACCCTGGATGAATGGGATATTCCACCACATCCCCCAAGCCCTTGCCAACACGCCACCACCCTTGTGGTTTGCATGTATTAGACTTGTGGAGCATTTGAATAATATGTTGGTTACTTGGTGTGGCAATTGATTTAATGGGATAATCATCAACATGTGGTAAAAATGTCATTTATTTCAACACCCAATAAACAAGGTTGTGTAAGGTAAAACTAATAACAAGAAATAAAAGTGTGCAACGAAGCGATAAGAAGACAAGATATCAAAATTCTTTTATTACATTAAAAGCAGATAAAAAGCTATTACGAATCCCAAAAGGTGGATGGTTTTTTTTTAGACACAAGGCAAAGATATTAAGCAATTTGGGTAAGATATTCGTCGATCGTGGTGTACTTCAAATCTGGATAGAGCACACTAGGCTCCACGCCAAACGAAGGTTCGATCTCGAAGTTTGTTGCATCTCCGTTAACGAAAAAAGAATGCATCGTAGACAATGCAACACTTAATTCAAATGGAGCCTCTGCAAGACAAACAACTTATTAATTTGCATGTTTTGAGCTAAAATGTTTTAAAAATATTAGTCTTGTGGAACTCACCTTGGATGTTTTTGATAAGTTGGTCCTCTGAAACGTAAGTTTTCTCGAGAGTCTTCCCGATTTTGCTTTCCCAAATGGAAACAATTTCATTAAAGGACATTACGTTCGTAGGAGGTCTAAAAATCAATGTCTTGTTCAAGGTACGTGGATCATCGACTGCTTTGATGGTATACAAAGCTATATCTTCTTCTTTGACAAAAACAACTAGATAAAAAAACCGTAAAAATTAAACAAGAGGCAACCCTTTTGCATTTATCATATATAGTATCATATATGCATAAAAGATTGTACCTTTCTGGTTTCCATCCCCAAGAATGGTAATTTTTTCTCGAGGGGGAGTGTAGTTTTCCATGGTGGGTAAAATATAGCGGGCGAAACCATTGCACGCTACATAAGTGTGTGTTATTCCTGCGGCTTCGATCGCTCTACGGATGTCTGCTTTTCTCTTGAAGGCGCTCTTGGCCGGTTCAATTGCATTAACATGGTCGACATCGCAATCAAATTCCGAAGGTAGAAATCTCTACAACATGTATTAAAAAATATGGCTTAATAATTTTAAACTAGGAGTGTACTTGTGCGTTGCTGGATTATATTTATTTATAAATAATAATAAATGGTATGTTGATTTTATAAAGTAGTTGATACCCATGGAAAATGTAAATTTTTAGTGTAAACAAGTAAAACAAAGTTAATGCAATTCCTAATTAAAAAGGAAAATCCAAAGTTTATGAGTATTCTGTCATGTTAGTATAGTAGGTATTAATAATTATTCTATATTTGAACATGTTTATAAGTTGTTTATCAAGTTTTCAAACCTAAAGATTTAAAAAGTCTATGTATATACAAATAAGTTGTAAACTAAAATTTTAATAGATTTTAAAAATATGAGATAAAAAGATAGTATAGTATAACAAAGATATGATTGTTATAACTTAAAACATTATTTTAAACGGTTCAGACTATCGGATAAATCTAACGGGCTTAAAAATGCCAACAAAAATTACCTTCACATTTCCAACTTCTTTAATTGCCGCAATGATTTTGACTTGGTCAACTATGGATGCCCCACGACCACCAACGGTCGATATCACAACATCAACTTGCTTTATTGCTTTCACCAAACATTCATGATCATAAATATCTCCCTGAAAATAGTGTACAGAAACATAAATTAAACTTAAAAAGTCTATATACATCTTACTACTTAAATCCTAGTTTCGTATTCAATATATTGAATTGCGTTCAAAAACCACCGAAAACTGGAATCTTAAATTTTAAAACGAAGCACTTACAGTAACTAGTGTGACGCCGAGACTTTTGAAATTCTGGAGGAGGTTGGCTTTCTCGGGATGTTCAGTGGTGTTTTCTCTGACCAAAACGAAAGTTGGGTGTCCCTCTTTTACACTTGCCTCCACTATGAACTTTCCGATATACCCTGTCCCTCCGATGATCAAGATCTTGCTTTTTTCGGCCATTGAATCTTTGACTTCGAATAAAATTGAGAAATTAAATAGATTTTAAGGAAGAAAATATGAGCTTTAGGTTTAATTGATATAAAAAATATTGGTGGGCAATGGTGGAATATATAGATTTTTAAGAGATTATTAAATTAAATTTAAAAAATTCAAACAAAATGATGTACAGTTGCAAAGTCGTATTTTTCTACAAACTTAATTAATAATTAGAGTATTCTTTTTCAACTTATTTATACATATAATAAATAAGTAACTAGCATGTCACGTGTCGTCTTCTTGTTAGCCGACTTCAGTATTTTCCCGCCTAAACATGTATCTGGACGCAGTTTACATTATAAGTTCAATTATACACTCACATTCACTCCTCCTTAAATCTCTCTTTAATTCAATTTTTTTAATTTATACGTTACATTTACTACCCTTATAATTAGGCATGTAGTTTACTTTTAATCTCTTACTTTTTCATTTTTCATTTTAGATTCTTATCATATAAACATAAATAATGTATATGAACTAAAATGCATTAAAAACATTTCTATTTTTTACAAATTATACCATTGTAATCGCTTCGTCAATATATTCGAAGTGAGCTAAATATTGAATATTTTTGGATTTAATTATATTATTAAATATCATAAATATATACGAATTAATGTGTCGTGATTAGTATGGGATTTGATACAAATAATCACTAAATTGTCGTGATTTTCTTTTTGTAATTTCATATCAATTTTTACTTCAAAGTCGAATTCCTTCGACGAATTACAATTTTATCAACTTTCATTCTGTCGACGAAACACCCTTAGAATTGTCATAAGAGATTTAATTACTTGGAAAAAAATGATATCACTTATCAACTGACTTTTGGATTATGAGTTCGAACTTTTTTTAAAAATATGAGTTTCAATTGTTGTATTTTTGCCATGACCATAAATAAAAACCAGGGACAGTCATTATCGAAGGTTGGTTTGTTTCTGAGACAACCAGTTTTCACTCATGGTCAGTTGTATGTTGTTTTATCTAGAGTAAAAAGTAGGCAATGATTAAAAATATTAATTATAGATGATGAAGATATAATTAGCAATAGAACAAAGAATGTTGTATATAAATAAGTATTTGGTAATTTATGATATGTGGTTATTATTTTATTAATATTTTAACTATGTACTTTTCTATTATTTCATTTACGTTCTATTATAAATTTTGTTTTATAAATTCTTAATATTATTCATATTTTTTATTAACTTTTTGCAAAACATCCTTTGTGAAAACTGCCTAAAACAGGGACATTTTGTAACCAGCTGCAAAAAAAAACAACTCTGAAGGGAAAAAAGCTTGAAAAAGTAGCATTGTACTTTCGATGATCATTCATATCTGTAAAATAAGTTTTCTGGCATGATTTAATTTTTTTAAATTACCCCGTGTAATACACGGTTCGAACCTAGTATTAGTATATAGTTGAATATGCGTCCATCATATTTTAATTTATTTTTATATCTGTAAAAAGACTAATATAAGAATTGGAAGGATTCTCTTCCAACAATTGATGTAATATGTCGTGATGTTAGTCATAAAAACATAATCATTAATTTCTTGAATTTTTAGGTAATGTTTGCTTATGATAGATTTGGGTTTTCTCATCCAAACCGACTCGTGCTCATCCCTAATTAATATATTAAATATGATTGCAAAAATATATTATTAATTTGATAATCTTTTAAGAAAAAAGCAATATCTTTTGACTTGTTTTTGTCTAGATCAATTTTTTTAGTTTGACTCGTTGATGATAAAATATAACCAAAATCAACTTATATTTTTTTTTTTGAAAGACAACACACACGCACGTTTTCCGGGGTATCCCGGGCTCCCACTTAAGGGTGCCACCCAGACTAATCCCCCTCGACCCACGACCTGGTCCATAACTGAGTAAAAATATACGCTTCTAATTGATACTTGTTCTATAAACAATTGATAAACTTGAGCAAATTAATGTGGATTGAAGCAAATCATATCCTCGTAAACAAGATGTTCAACTAAACTTGATCTCAGTGGTCCCTTGTGATACAAATTATCATCTAGAAATAGCTCCTAATGATACTCATCAAATGTAACATAATCTAGAGATCAAATCAAGACCTAAAAAATACATGTCTCGTAAGACCAATTCCACGTCCACTTTTAGGACTACTAGGTAGCGTTTGGTACGCAGACTGGATGGGACAGGACGGAACGGAACTGGACGGGACTGGACTGGATGGGACGGGACAAGACTGGACTGGAGGAGATAATTTTAGTCTAGGTTACGTTGGAAAAAAGGGGTATTTTAGTAATCTTATATTTTAGTCCCATGTTGTTCCACTTATTTTGGTGGAACAAAAAATCTTAAGTTTTGTCCCATGAAAACTTGTTTTTGTCCAATGTTGTCCCATCTGATTTTTGTCCCATGGCATACCAAACATGGGACTATTTTTTTTATCTAGTCCCGTCCCATCCAGTCTGCATACCAAACGCACCCAAGCGACATGTCCTTTTGTGCATCTGGTAGAAGGGGAAATTTCAACTAATTCATATGAAAATACATCAATTTAGGTATTTGGCATAATCAAGCGTAGGTGTTCATAATCTATATTATATAATAAGGCATTTGGTAAAACTTTTTAAAGGTTATTCAACATTATGTATTGCTTATTAATGCATAATCACTTAATGCTCCACGGGTCTAAACTGCATAAGACTAATTGATAAACACGCTCAAATATATGATAAGTTTGGAGTGTTACTAATACGACATACTCCATTAATTTCAGATTTTTTTAAATGATGAATTGACTTAACTTTATATTCTCTTTATACAATACATTTTACATCTTGTTGTATTGCAAATGGACACAACTATTATTAGTCCTCTAAATTGATTTATTCAAAAACATTGATTCGATATTTTTGTAGGTAGTTATTGTAATCATATTTAATATACTAAAAACTCCAAAAGAAGCAAAGAGTGTTGCCATGAACCCGACTAGTTGCGGATCCAGGATTTTTGCATAGTTGGGGCAATTTTAAGGTAGGTTAAAGGTCCGCAAAGTCGTTCGATGTATTTTAGCCTAATTCTACGGTTTCGAGAGATTTTTGAAGTTTTTCGATTGATTTCGAGAGATTTTTAAGTTTTTTGTCGATTTTAAGGGACTTTTTCGTTTTTTTGATTGATTTCAAAAGACTTTTTTTGTTTTTTGGTTGATTTGAGGTACTTTCTTTGGTTTTTTAGTTAGTAGGAGGACATGCAAAAATCACCGGGGGAAATCATTCTATAACGTCAAAAAAATGTTTTTACACTAAAAAAAATCATGTTTTCTTTATTTTAGTGGGGGGATGGGACCCCACCTTTTTGCAACTCCATCGCCCCTGAACCCAACCCGATGTATTTTGACTCGCTACCGGGCCCATCCATTTTATACTTTACGGTTAGTGTTCAAAACATTCTCATCAACCCTAAACCATCAATGCATTAGCAAAACGTGAATATTAATGTCCTTTTATTGACTCATTCAACCACATTTGTCAACAATTATAACCCTCGCTGATCCCGCACACTAGCTAGGTTTGCCCCTGCCACAAAGGCGAAACTAAAAAGCTTTTCCAACGGTGGCACCATTTGATCATAAAAGAAAAGGATTTAAAAGTTATTAACAAAATCATAATGACTCTGTTGGTTAGTTGCGTGTATTTCCAAGGAAAAGACTCGGGGTTTGATTATTGGCTTGGTCCAAATCAATATCAATATATATTAAAAGACTAAATCACCATTTATGAGGTGACTCTGATGGGAAAAACGGCCACTAACGGTAACAACAAATGCGGAATTAATCTTCGTTAGGCTTAACTTTTCCGACCCGAATGAACCTTTGAGGATGCAAACAAACAGGGTATTCTAAATGCAAGTAAAAACAGCCCCAAAGGCCAAAACATACAATCAACAACCACAATGAGACACCAAAATTTTAGCGTGGAAAACCCCTCAAAATCGAGAGTAAAAACCACGGGACTACTAGAGCCGCTTCAAATCCACTACCACCAATATTAGGGCAATACAATGTCTTCTCTAGATTATACTAGAGGCATACAAAACCATCATACACTTGGAAATAAGCACATCAAGATGTATGGAACCAAAATAGAGGAAGAATGGAGAAAAATCACCACAAAGTTACTGATGTGCAGAACCCCACGAAAACCTGACCTCCGGGCCTCAAAACCACGATCCCACCGTCCAGAATGTTGATGAAGATGTCGTGAAGCTGCTGACCAAAAATCACGACGATCCGACCGTTCAATCTCCAGGAAACAGAAGTTTTATGCAGCTGTGAATAGTAATACGAAAATGAATCTTAACTCACGCTCTCTCTCTATTTGTTGTTGCTGCTGATTTGAAACAAACACACCCTTTTTAGCTGAATAAGAACAAGGGCCAAAAACACATGGGCCTTCCTCATGGGCCAAAAACCCAACCCAACAAATCTCCCCCTTTTTGCCTATGAGGAAGGGTTCGCCATTCCGGCGATCAAGCAACATACCTTTAGCTTTTCCCTTGCTACGGCCTTTGTCAACATATCAGAACCGTTATCATTGGTATGAACTTTATCAAGTTCAAGCAATTCATCTTCAAGAGCTTCTCGAATCCAATGATACTTCATCTTGATATGTTTCGTTCTTCCATGAAAGGTTGAATTCTTCGCAAGACAAATGGTACTTTGATTATCACAAAGAACCACGTAGCGCTGTTGCTTGAAACCAAGCTCCTTCAAAAAATCTTTCAGCCATAGTAGTTCTTTGCACGCTTCATTTTCCGCGATATACTCAGCCTCAGTGGTAGACAAAGCAACACACTTTTGCAACCTTGAATGCCATGATACTGCTCCCCCTGCAAAGGTCATCAAATATCCAGAAGTGGACCTCATGTTGTCCATATTTCCTGCCAGATCAGAATCAGTATACCCAACAAGCATTGGCTTTTCATTCCCAAGTGTTATACCCAATTTGGAAGTACCTCGCAGATATCTGAGAATCCACTTAACTGCTTCCCAATGCTTCTTACCTGGGTTCGACAGAAAACGACTAACAACACCTACTGCATAGGCAATATCAGGTCGTGTGCATACCATCGCATACATCAAACTCCCAACGGCTGATGCATACGGAACTCGATCCATCTCTTCAATCTCCTTCTTTGAAGAGGGACAATCCTTATCAGTTAGCTTAAAGTTGGTAGTTAGGGGTGAACGTCAGCTTTATCCATGTTGAATCTGCAAAGCACCTTCTCAATGTATTGCTCCTGTGACATGTGCAACTTCTTGGCAGCCCTATTTCGGGTGATCCGTATTCCAAGAATCTGTTTTGCTGGCCCTAAGTCTTTCATTGCAAAAGACTTGCTCAACTGCTCCTTTAGCTTGACAATTCTTTCTTTATTCCTGCCAACAATTAACATGTCATCAACATATAGCAACAAAATGATGAAATCATCATCCCCAAATCTCTGAAAGAAAACACAGTGATCTAAAGTCGTCTTTCGGTAGCCATGTTTCCCCATAACCGACTCAAATTTCTGGTACCACTGTCTTGGTGCTTGCTTCAAACCGTATAGACTTTTCTGAAGTCTACACACATAGTCTTCTTTGCCCTTAACCTGAAAACCTTCAGGTTGATCCATATAGATTTCTTTATCCAAGTCACCGTGAAGGAAAGTTGTCTTCACATCCATCTGCTCAACCTCAAGATCAAGGCTAGCAGCTAAACCAAGAACCACTCGGATAGATCCCATCTTCACGACCGGTGAGAAAATTTCATCAAAGTCAATACCTTTTCTTTGACTGAAGCCTTTAACCACCAATCTAGCTTTATACCTGGGCCGTGAAGTATGTTCTTCTGTCTTCACTTTGTAGACCCACTTGTTCTTCAAAGCTCTT
Organism: Saussurea involucrata; assembly: GCA_033807775.1. Taxonomy (NCBI): domain Eukaryota; kingdom Viridiplantae; phylum Streptophyta; class Magnoliopsida; order Asterales; family Asteraceae; genus Saussurea; species Saussurea involucrata. Next base: position 65,143,522 of record CM066316.1, read on the forward strand.
TTGCCTTTAGGCAACTTCACCAACTCAAAAGTATTGTTCTCATGCAAGGAAGTCATCTCGTCTTGCATGGCTTCAACCCACTCTTTCTTGTGCTCATCTTCCATGGCCTCTTCATAACACTCCGGCTCTCCCCCATCAGTGAGTAAGACATACTCATCAGCAGAGTATCGTGTAGAAGGATGGCGATCTCTCATAGACCGCCTAAGTGGGATAAATGATGGCATACCTGGAACTGGTAACTCTGGATGAACTTATGCATCCATCTCAATTTCCTCTGGAACATTAACATCATCAGTGCCATCTTGTTCATCATTTAGAACACCATCTCCATCACGTGTCTCAACATGCTTAGGAGGAGCTGGATCCAAATCAGTAAGATCATCATTATGTTGAGGAATAGTGTCTTCCTTCTCAACATCTTTCAAAGTCTGATCTTCCATGAAAATAACATCTCGGCTTCGAACAAGTTTCTTTTGAACCGGATCATATAATCTGTAACCGAACTCATCTTGGCCATAACCAAGGAATACACATGGCTTAGTCTTCACATCAAGCTTTGATCTTTCATCTTTGGGAATATGCACAAAAGCCTTGCATCCAAAAACCCGTAAGTGACTGTACGAAACATCTTTGCCGCTCCAAACCCTGTCAGGAACATCAAAAGACAAAGGAACACAAGGAGTTAGATTAATAACATGTACCACCGTATTCAAAGCTTCTCCCCAAAAAGATTTCGGCAACCCTGCATGTGACAGCAAACATCTGACACGCTCGGCCAATGTTCTGTTCATCCGCTCTGCTAAGCCATTCAATTGCGGTGTCTTGGGAGGACTCTTTTGATGCCGAATACCATGTTCTCTACAATAAGCATCAAATGGCCCAATGTATTCACCTCCATTATCTGTCTGAATATACTTAAGCTTCCTCCCAGTCTGTCTCTCAACCGAGGCATGAAAATGTTTAAACACATCAAATACTTGATCTTTAGATTTTAAGGTATATACCCATACCTTTCTCGAATGATCGTCGATGAATGTGACAAAATAAGAGCAGCCACCAAGTGTCCTAGTCTTCATAGGACCACAAACATCGGAATGTACCAAATCAAGTATGTTCTCCTTCCTAGAAGGAGGATGACTCTTGAACGAAACTATGTTCTGCTTACCTGCCAGACAATGAGAACACTTATTCAGATGAACATCATGCACACCTGTTAACACATTTCTCTTTGACAAAAGAGACATCCCCTTCTCACTCATGTGGCCAAGTCTCTTATGCCACAAATCAGTCATATCATTATTCTCCACAGCATTGACAATGTTGTTGGAGATCTTCGGATGTGCCACATATAACAATGGGCATTTCTTACCTCTTGCCACGATTAATGAACCACGAGTGAGTTTCCATATACCATTACCAAAGTTGTTGTTGTAGCCATCATCATCAAGTAAGCCTGTAGAAATCACATTAAGTCTCATATATGGGACATGTTTTACATTCCGTAAAACCAATTCCATCCCAGTGTCAAATTTCAAACAGACATTGCCAATTCCAACAACCTTTGATAGACCACTATTACCCATCTTAACAGTGCCATAATGTAACGTCCCAAAAATTACAAGGAATTTAAAATTTTTAAAACATGCATTTCATTATAAAATAACCCCAATTTAATAATTCGCAATTCAAATTAAATTAACGTCGTTAACTCAAACAGTCAATAAAGTTTACGCAGCGGAAATTTCATAAAATAAAATCTAAAGGTTTAAAAGTGAAATTTAAACACTCTCAGCACCCCGCGCTTAGTGTGTGTACCGTCAAGCCCGACTGCCACTCGCACCTGAAATCACAACATATTGGGAAAGGGTAAGCTAAACGCTTAGTGAGTCCAACCACACACGTAGGTAGCAACCCCACGTATATCGCCCCTACTCGCAAGTAGGCAACAACACCATCACCATGAATATAAAACCACAAAATGATTATTATATAAATACCAACCTCGGTCCCACCGAGTGCACAAAAATACATTGATACAAGCTCAGTCCCACCGAGCCCTCGGTCCCACCGAGTAAAGATAACTGTACTAGCTCAGTCCCACCGAGCCCTCGGTCCCACCGAGCCCCCCAGTCCCACCGAGGTGTACACAGGCATAAATATTCCACATACGAATTCAACAAATCACAACCGGTTATCACATCCCAACTAGTTCATGTAAACACATAAATACACGTAATAACACGTAGCACAAATTAACGATATGCATGAAATTCCTAACTACGCGGTGAGAGAACTCACTTCGTAAGCGCGCCTAGCTCACGAACAACAGTTCAAGCTCCACCAATCCGGGATCACTTCCCAATACCTAAACGAATGTTAAAACGCATTAACACGAGGTCCGAACCCTAAAACATGACGCACGAACAACTGTCGCTAAAACTACTTTTCTGTCTAACCAAACAGGTCTGTTCGGGACCCGTTCCGACCTCCCCAAACACAGAAATTCCTCAATCACATTACATCACCAGAAAGTGCTCTGAGTTAGGGTTCCAAGGATATATTATACTCCTCCTAACGATTTTTCTACAGTTTAATACGGATTTTACAAAAACGGTTCGCAGAACAGCGAAAACAGAACCTTTCAGTACAAAACGACGATTTGGCCTAAGCTACGTTCCGAACTGGTTTTTGCACAAAACATAGAAAAGTTACTAGACTCAAAATGGGAACTTTTGGCACCGATTTCACCCCAATCCGTGCTACAAGTAAAAAGTTACGGCTTATGCAATACAGTGGCAGATTACTAACTTCACACGAAATCATAAGATGGTTTTGCAAAACGACTAGGCGGTTTCGGGCCAAGACCACAGCGGTCTTAGGGTTCCACCAGGTGGTTTTTAGGGTTTAGGCCGCGGCCCACCCACTGCCACCTCCGGCAGTGGGGCACGGCGGCGGTGTTTTCCGGCGGTGATCACACGCACCCGCACCCACACTACCCTCTCGCACCACCGTCCTTCTCTCTCTCGATCACCCTAATCGTGCACCCACTCACACACACCACCACAGCCGTCCACCCACGGCCACCGCAGCGGCGGCGTGCGGCGGTGGTGGCTTCGCCGGAAAAAGAAAAGAAAAAGGAAAAGGAACGAGGGTTTACCTTACGGCGAAGCGGCGGCGTTTTCTACACTCCTCCGGCGGTAGTGGCAGCGGCGAAGGGTGGTTGCCGTCGTGCTCTCCCTCCCTCTCCTCTCACCGGCGACCTCTCTCTCTCTTTCCCTCTCGATTTCTTTCTTCTTGGCCGAACACACAACAAGGGGGGGATGGGGAAAGGTTTTTGGCAGTTGCTTAAGTGAAAAACGAAAGGGGTGAGGGAAGGGGATCGGTCATATGAGTGGTCCCATGCACAAGTTTGGTGCATTGACCCAAATGGCCCCTCAACTTCCTTTCCTTGCATAAAACCAAAACGAGTTGACCCCGTTAACTTTTTGTCCCATTTCGTCTAATTCTGCTAACGAACACCAAGCTAGGGAGAAGATTTTAAAAAGAAATTAATAAAAATAATAAAGAAAAAGGCATACCGGAGTACGGGCTTTACAACTCTCCCCCGCTTGAAATTAGACTTCGCCCTCGAAGTCTTGACCGATGAATAGCTCGGGATAATTCTCGCGCATCTCCGCTTCGGGCTCCCACGTCCACTCTGAACCCTTCCGGTGTTGCCACTGAACTTTCACCAGTCCAATGACCTTGTTACGCGAGGTTCTCGTCCTCCTGTCAGGAATGGTAACCGGCTTTTCCACGTAATTAAGCCGATCGTCGATCTAAATGTCTTCAAGGGGGATCACTGCAGACTCGTCCACTACACACTTGCGCAATTGGGAAACATGGAAGGTGTTGTGAATCAAACTCAGTTCCTCAGGTAGCTCTAAACGGTAAGCTACTTTTCCCACACGGGCGATAATCTAGTAAGGCCCAATATAACGAGGCCCTAGCTTTCCTCGCTTGCGAAACCGGATCACCCCTTTCCAGGGTGAAACCTTCAACAACACATAATCGCCCACCAGAAACTCCAAGTCTGGTCGCCTTTTGTCGGCGTAGCTCTTTTGTCGACTCTGAGCAGTAACTAATCGATCTTGAACCACCTGAATCATCTCGGTCGTCTTCAACACAATGTCAGTGCTCCCTAACACCCGATGACCAACCTCGCCCCATCAAACGGGCGTCCTGCACTTCCTACCGTACAACAACTCGTATGGCGGCATGCCAATACTAGAGTGGTAGCTGTTGTTGTAGGAAAATTCTGCTAGAGGTAGATACTGATCCCAACTACCTCGAAAATCGATGACACAAGCTCGAAGCATATCCTCAAGGGTCTGAATGGTTCGCTCGCTCTGTCCATCCGTCTGTGGATGGAAGTCCGTACTAAAGTGTAACCGTGTTCCCATCTCCGACTGGAACTTCTCCCAAAACCGGGAGGTAAAACGAGTGTCTCTGTCGGAGACAATCGAAACTGGCACTTCGTGCCTGGCCACGATCTCACGTACAAACACCTCCGCAAGCTTCTCCACCGAGGAGTTTTCCCTGATGGCCAAGAAGTGAGCACTCTTGGTCAGACGGTCAACGATCACCCAAATGGCATCGTTCCCACGGGGAGTCCTTGGGAGTTTCGTTATGAAATCCATAGTAATCTTTTCCCATTTCCAAACCGGGACCTCCAACGGTTGCAATTTCCCATGTGGTCGTTGATGTTCCACTTTGACCTTCCGACAGGTCATACATACCTCAACACATCTAGCAACATCCAGCTTCATGCCGGGCCACCAGTAACCGTCACGCAAGTCTCTGTGCATCTTTGTAGCTCCCGGGTGAATCGAGAACTTAGACTTATGCGCCTCATCCATTAGTACCTGCCGGTTCCCACCGATGAATGGAACCCAAACCCTACCATGTCGAGTTAACAACCCCCGACTATCACGAACAAAATTCGGGATTTCCCCCGACACTCTTTCCCGCTTTGCATGTTCCTCCAAGACAGCCACCTCCTGAGCGCTTCCTATCGACTCTAGGATAGGTGTAACCACTGTCAAACGCTGACATAAACCCCTCAATGGCTCACCGACCGGATGTCGGCTGAGTGCGTCCGCGACCACGTTCGCTTTACCCGGGTGGTAAAGTATCTCGCAGTCATAATCCTTAACCACATCGAGCCACCTTCGCTGACGCATATTAAGGTTCTGCTGATCCATCAAGTACTTGAGGCTCTTATGGTCAGTGTAGATCGTACACTTGACACCATAGAGATAGTGCCTCCAAATTGTGAGGGCAAACACTACCGCTCCCAACTCCAGGTCGTGAGTCGGGTACTTTGCTTCGTGAGGCTTCAGCTGCCTAGAAGCGTAGGCTATAACCTTGCCACGCTGCATAAGCACGGCACCCAAACCCTGATGTGAGGCGTCATAATATACTACCAAATCCTCCATGCCCTCGGGCAAGGTTAACACAGGGGCCTCGCACAAACGCCTGCGTAGCTCCTCGAACGCCTTCTGTTGTTCCTCACCCCAACTGAAAGCCGCAGATTTCCTCGTCAACCGCGTCATAGGCAACGCGATCTTGGAGAAATCCTGAATAAACCTTCGGTAATACCCCGCCAATCCTAGAAAGCTTTGCACCTCGGTAGGAGTCTTCGGCACCTCCCACCGTAACACTGCTGAAATCTTAGCTGGGTCGACCATAATACCATCCTGATTCACGACATGTCCTAGGAACTGGACCTCTCGTAACCAGAACTCGCACTTGGAAAACTTAGCGTATAACTTCTCTCGCCTCAATACTTCCAACATTTCTCGAAGATGCTTCTCGTGCTCCTCCTTGGACTTTGAATACACCAGAATATCGTCGATGAACACAATCACCGATCGGTCCAACATCGAACTACACACTCGGTTCATGAGGTCCATGAACGCTGTCGGTGCATTGGTGAGCCCAAAAGGCATCACCACGAACTCGTAATGACCGTACCGCGTACGGAAGGCTGTCTTCTCCGTGTCCTCACTCCTGACCCGCATCTGGTGGTACCCCGACCGTAAATCAATCTTAGAGAACCACGAGGCTCCCTGAAGCTGGTCGAATAAATCGTCAATCCTTGGCAAAGGATAACGATTCTTTACCGTAAGCTTATTCAGCTCCCGGTAATCTATGCACCTCCGCTGTGACCCGTCCTTCTTCTTCACGAATAATATAGGTGCTCCCCACGGCGAACAGCTCGGTCTAATGAACTCCTTTTCGAGAAGTTCCTGCAACTGGGCGTACAGCTCTTTCATTTCCGGTGGAGCCAGGCGATAGGGTGCCTTGGCCACCGGAGCAGCACCCGGAATCAGATCGATCCGAAACTCTACCTGTCGTTCGGGAGGTATCCCCGGCAATTCTTCGGGAAATACGTCGGTGAACTCCCGTACAACTGGCACGTCTTCAGCAGCCTCCTTCGCTTCCCCAACTCGCGTGTCTATCACATAAGCCAAGTATCCCTGCCCACTATGCTGAAGGTACCTCCGAGCTCTCGCAGCCGAACATATGGTCGTAGTCCGTCTAGACGAATCTCCCTGAACTAACAGTTCTCCCCTGCTTGGGGTTCGAACTCGCACTTGTTTGTGACGACAAACAATCTCCGCATCGAACTTATCCATCCAATCCATGCCCACAATCACACAAAGCTCCCGCATAGCAATCGGGATCAGGTCAATGGGAAACCGCACTCCTGAGATCTCTAAGGTGCACCCGCGAAACACGTCCGTGACCGTCAAGGTCCTATCATCATCCACCTCAACAACAAGAGGATGACTCAATCGTCCTACAACTCGGCCCAAACCCTCGCTAAAAGTGCGAGACACAAAAGAGTGAGTAGCCCCGCTATCAAACATCACAACCGCAGGCACCGAGTTAACTAGGAACGTACCTAACACCACTTTATGTGTAGCTTGTGCCTCCTCCACTCTCAGTTGATGAACTCTACCTCAGGCCGCCTCCATCACCGCAGCAAGTGAAGCATACTGCGCAGTACTCACGAACTCTCTAATCTCGGTACGTAACATATCCTTGTACCGCGTCATCTTCATGTTCTCTGAAGCAGCATACTGAAGACAGAATAGTGCCATCTCCTTCACCGTCTTTGTAGTCTGAGTGAGCTCCCAGAACTCTTTAGCTATCCTCTCCATCTCCACTAGAGGCACATACCCCGCACGAAAACGTACAACGAACTCCTCCCAGGTCAAAGTAGCATACAACAACTCTAGCTAACTACGCTCACGCTCAACTCCTCGGATTCTCCGTGACCTTCCCCGACTCGAGCAAGGATCCTGTGCTTCAGATAGTAGGAGCTCTGCTACTACCCTTCACACCTATCCTTACTCGTTTCGAGTCCTGTCCCGTGACGTCCAAGTAGTTGGTTACCACAAACAAACACATATGTCCATTCTAGTAAATGCTAACACTTTTCCTAGTTCCCTAGAAAAGTCATATCACCCCACTACCCTTGCTAGGACGGAAACCCCACTAACCTTGACGAGTCGCCTCGTGAGTGCACAGTCGTATACAGTGTAAAACCAGATAGACGTTCGAATAAGAGATTCTATCCTAGAACGGTTGGACTCAAACAAGAGCTGCGCAATAGAACTAAATCCAATATTCTAAGGCTATTCAGTTCCTACTGCATACAACCTAAAGTGCATTCGCTTAACAACCTATCAAAGCTAGCATGAGTTCCTATAAGGAAGTAACAAGCATACAGTACCATACAGTTCACATAAGCAATCTAGCATGCATACCCTATGCCTAGAAAGCGATATTTACACTAAGTTCCTTACCTTCCCAGTTGGCGTCGGCTGACTGTACACACTGCGCCCACAATCACCGTTTCCCAAACGGGTTTTCTCTTTTCATTTAATTTTTAAAAGATTTTAGTAAAAGAATTTAAAGATCTCTTAGCCGCAACTTGAGACCAAACACACCGAGGTGTGCTTGATTCACTCAAGCTGTGCTCTGGTACCAAGTTGTAACGTCCCAAAAATTACAAGGAATTTAAAATTTTTAAAACATGCATTTCATTATAAAATAACCCCAATTTAATAATTCGCAATTCAAATTAAATTAACGTCGTTAACTCAAACAGTCAATAAAGTTTACGCAGCGGAAATTTCATAAAATAAAATCTAAAGGTTTAAAAGTGAAATTTAAACACTCTCAGCACCCCGCGCTTAGTGTGTGTACCGTCAAGCCCGACTGCCACTCGCACCTGAAATCACAACATATTGGGAAAGGGTAAGCTAAACGCTTAGTGAGTCCAACCACACACGTAGATAGCAACCCCACGTATATCGCCCCTACTCGCAAGTAGGCAACAACACCATCACCATGAATATAAAACCACAAAATGATTATTATATAAATACAAACCTCGGTCCCACCGAGTGCACAAAAATACATTGATACAAGCTCAGTCCCACCGAGCCCTCGGTCCCACCAAGTAAAGATAACTGTACTAGCTCAGTCCCACCGAGCCCTCGGTCCCACCGAGTAAAGATAACTGTACTAGCTCAGTCCCACCGAGCCCTCGGTCCCACCGAGCCCCCCAGTCCCACCGAGGTGTACACAGGCATAAATATTCCACATACGAATTCAACAAATCACAACCGGTTATCACATCCCAACTAGTTCATGTAAACACATAAATACACGTAATAACACGTAGCACAAATTAACGATATGCATGAAATTCCTAACTACGCGGTGAGAGAACTCACTTCGTAAGCGCGCCTAGCTCACGAACAACAGTTCAAGCTCCACCAATCCGGGATCACTTCCCAATACCTAAACGAATGTTAAAACGCATTAACACGAGGTCCGAACCCTAAAACATGACGCACGAACAACTGTCGCTAAAACTACTTTTCTGTCTAACCAAACAGGTCTGTTCGGGACCCGTTCCGACCTCCCCAAACACAGAAATTCCTCAATCACATTACATCACCAGAAAGTGCTCTGAGTTAGGGTTCCAAGGATATATTATACTCCTCCTAACGATTTTTCTACAGTTTAATACGGATTTTACAAAAACGGTTCGCAGAACAGCGAAAACAGAACCTTTCAGTACAAAACGACGATTTGTCCTAAGCTAGGTTCCGAACTAGTTTTTTCACAAAACATAGAAACGTTACTAGACTCAAAATGGGAACTTTTGGCACCGATTTCATCCCAATCCGTGCTACGAGTAAAAAGTTACGGCTTACGCAATACAGTGGCAGATTACTAACTTCACATGAAATCATAAGATGGTTTTGCAAAACGACTAGGCGGTTTCGGGCCAAGACCACAGCGGTCTTAGGGTTCCACCAGGTGGTTTTTAGGGTTTAGGCCGCGGCCCCACCCACTGCCACCTCCGGCAGTGGGGCACGGCGGCGGCGGCGGTGTTTTCCGGCGCTGATCACACACTGTTGGGAACTGAAGATATGCTAAGTATGGTTAGTACTGCCAGAACAACATTACTACTGCCAGATCAAGGAAGCAGTGAAAGAGAAATCTGATCCAAAAGTTGCTGAAGAAGAAGTGGCAACTCCCTCAGGCCAACCAAGCAATGTACAATCACTGCCAAATGCTCAATGTGATTTGTATATTACTGTGGTTAATACTAATCCAATCCAAGCTGAACCAATATCTTCTATGGCTCCTGAAATCATCTTCTGGGACACATTGAAAGATGGAAGAAAGGAGTTCATCAGAATCAAAAGGGCAGATGGAAAGTTTGAAGTTTGTCCTACTTGGGGAAAACTTATCAGAACATGCTCTAGATCTGACTTGGAAGAGATGTTCAAGGTGGGAATGAGGCTATATGGAAACATGCTGACAGAGCAAGGTATGTCTATCACCAAGATGGTTCTTGAATACTTGTGCTTAATGTTCAAACCAGAAGCAGTTCAGTATTTGATGGCAAGGAATTTTCAAGTCATTACCAACTGGATGCTCATTGAGAATTTTGGAGTGTATGTCATCTCTCTTGACAATACATTTCATGAATATTATTTGGTGGATGTTGTATACAAGCACAGCATGAAAAAGTTGAAAGGAATGCTGCATGCTAAGTTGGTGAGTGACAAAGACTCTAAGATGGCAAGATACCTTGTAAAAAGGATTCTCAATCAAAGTCTGGGATTGGATCCAAATTTATGCGTTGATGATTAGGTTTTGGAAGCATCATCTGAAGAACTTAACTTCTCATCCTGAAAAGTCAAGTTAGGGGGAGATTGTTGGGAACTGAAGATATGCTAAGTATGGTTAGTACTGCCAGAACAACATTACTACTGCCAGATCAATGTTAGTGCTGCCAGAACAAAGATACTACTGCTAGTTCAAGGTTAGTACTGCTGAGTCATTAATGCTGCAAGAACATGATTAGTACTGCTAGACAAGTTACTACTGCTGGTACATGGTTAATACTGCTGAACAAAGTTAATACTGCTGGTATATTACTACTGCTGGAATATCATTAATGCTGCTGATCAAAAGTTAGTACTGCTGGTGTCTTACGAAAACTGTTAGTACTGCTTGGGCATATCGAAGATTACTACTGCTGGAAGATTATTAGTACTGCTTGAAAAGAATGAAGTTAATACTGCTTGTGATCAGAACATGGAATGCGAGATTGAAGGAGATAAAGATGGATTGATTGAAGATATACTTAAAAGAATATTCTGAAGATCAATCTTATTTTGATAGTTATCTTGTAATTATTCAGTATATATATTTGTTGATAGATAGCTATTAAGAAGGAGAAATAAGACGATATACGAAATACAATTAGAATTCGATTGTGTTTTAGAGAGAATTAACCTCAAGGTTTTAGAACCCTATTTCTAGAGAAGTAGAAGTCGTCTTGATTGAGCTTGTTCATCAAGATTGAGGTTTGGTTGTTAATCTTGTGAGTCGAAACAGTGAATACAAACAGTTGTGTGTTTTCTGATATTCTGTTCATTGATTGTGAGAATTAAAGTTCTATTCCGCAGATTCTTTAATTCTGAATTCTAAGTATTGTTAATCTTGTTAAGATTCGATCCTGACAAGTGGTATCAGAGCTTGTGTTTCTTAGAATTCTACAATTATTATGGACAATTCTATTGAATCAAACAGTACTTTTGATTGGAGTGATCAAGCAGAAGAGGTAATCCAGAATCATGCACTCATGGCAGAAGTCTCAGATATTCCTCCTGAGGTAAAATCTAATCTCTGTTCTCAAGCTTGTATAGACACTGTTAAAAGGTATAGAGATCACAATCAGGGAATGTGTGATGACCTTAAGAGATTAGAAAAGGACATAAGAGATTATGTATTGATTGTTGAAAGGTTTGAAGAACAAATTAAGGCTTTTCAAGCCAATGAACTTCAACACTCATATGATACAAACTACTGGAAGTGGGAAAAGGGTGGTCTGGAGTTCCAACTGAAAGAGTCTAGGGAAGAGTGTGAGAAACTAAAAGGAGAGCTTGAGAAAGTTAAACTAGATGTAGAAAAGTTTACTTGTGCCTCTAAAGTCATGGACAACATAATCAACTCTCAAATCCATAGTAAGTTGAAACTAGAAATAGGGTTCTAAAACCTTGAGGTTAAATCTCTCTAAAACACAATCGAATTCTAATTGTATTTCGTATATCGTCTTATTTCTCCTTCTTAATAGCTATCTATCAACAAATATATATACTGAATAATTACAAGATAACTATCAAAATAAGATTGATCTTCAGAATATTCTTTTAAGTATATCTTCAATCAATCCATCTTTATCTCCTTCAATCTCGCATTCCATGTTCTGATCACAAGCAGTATTAACTTCATTCTTTTCAAGCAGTACTAATAATCTTCCAGCAGTAGTAATCTTCGATATGCCCAAGCAGTACTAACAGTTTTCGTAAGACACCAGCAGTACTAACTTTTGATCAGCAGCATTAATGATATTCCAGCAGTAGTAATATACCAGCAGTATTAACTTTGTTCAGCAGTATTAACCATGTACCAGCAGTAGTAACTTGTCTAGCAGTACTAATCATGTTCTTGCAGCATTAATGACTCAGCAGTACTAACCTTGAACTAGCAGTAGTATCTTTGTTCTGGCAGCACTAACATTGATCTGGCAGTAGTAATGTTGTTCTGGCAGTACTAACCATACTTAGCATATCTTCAGTTCCCAACAATCTCCCCCTAACTTGACTTTTCAGGATGAGAAGTTAAGTTTTTTCAGATGATGCTTCCAAAACCTAATCATCAACGCATAAATTTGGATCCAATCCCATACTTTGATTGAGAATCCTTTTTACAAGGTATCTTGCCATCTTAGAGTCTTTGTCACTCACCAACTTAGCATGCAGCATTCCTTTCAACTTTTTCATGCTGTGCTTGTATACAACATCCACCAAATAATATTCATGAAATGTATTGTCAAGAGAGATGACATACACTCCACAATTCTCAATGAGCATCCAGTTGGTAATGACTTGAAAATTCCTTGCCATCAAATACTGAACTGCTTCTGGTTTGAACATTAAGCACAAGTATTCAAGAACCATCTTGGTGATAGACATACCTTGCTCTGTCAGCATGTTTCCATATAGCCTCATTCCCACCTTGAACATCTCTTCCAAGTCAGATCTAGAGCATGTTCTGATAAGTTTTCCCCAAGTAGGACAAACTTCAAACTTTCCATCTGCCCTTTTGATTCTGATGAACTCCTTTCTTCCATCTTTCAATGTGTCCCAGAAGATGATTTCAGGAGCCATAGAAGATATTGGTTCAGCTTGGATTGGATTAGTATTAACCACAGTAATATACAAATCACATTGAGCATTTGGCAGTGATTGTACATTGCTTGGTTGGCCTGAGGGAGTTGCCACTTCTTCTTCAGCAACTTTTGGATCAGATTTCTCTTTCACTGCTTCCTCCTGGGCTTCTTCTACAGTTGGATCCACCCTTGGCTTCTTTACATCTTTCTTCTTTGAAGCTGTGGACTTTGTTCTTGGCCTTTTGGTTGACACCATCTTTGTTCTTTTAAAAGTTTTAACAGCTTCAGGAGTGGTTTCAGCTGTTTCTTCTTTGTGGCTCTCAGCAGCACTAACAGTTTCTGCTGCCTTTTGTTTTTCAGCAGCAGTAACCATTTCTACTGCTATAGCTGTTACTGCTTCTTTTATAATATCAGCAGCAGTAACGGTTTCTGCTGCTGTTTCTGTTTCTGCTTCCTTTGTAATATCTGCAGCCTCCTCAGTCTCCCCCTCAACCTTATACTCATACTCCCCCTCAATGTTTGCATCCTCAGTCTCTCGCTCTAACCCTTTTCTCCCTAGAATCTTTGTGTTTTCTATCCAAATCCTCAGAAAGAACAACGATTATGGAGTTTGTCAACGAGCATAATGAGATTGCGATGCTTCAGAAGCCGAAGCAGGCCGCAGGATTTCACGACATTGTGGATTTTCTCAAATCCACTCATATTTCTTATGCCCTAACAGTGAATCCGACTATCTACATCGAGCATCAGACGCAATTCTGGGCCAATGCCACCGTGGAATCCGAAGATGGGCAGAAAGTCATCCAAACAAGGGTATGTGACAAACCCTTGAAAGTTTCAGAAGAACTCCTTCGCATCACTCTTCGATTAGATGATGCCTCAGGTATAACTTCTATTCCTAATGAAGAACTATACTCGACTTTAACAAGAATGGGGTATGACGGTCCCATTGGAGTTTTTAAGTTTTACAAGTCTAAATTTCATACACAATGGCGATTCTTTGTTCATACCTTAATGCATTGCATGTCAAAGAAAACTACTGGATGGAGTGAGTTTAGCAGTACCATTGCTTATGCCCCGGTCTGCTTGGCCACTGCCAGGAAGTTTAATTTTTCACAAATGATTTTCAATGATCTTGTATCAAACCTGGAATCCAAAAAGCGGTTTTATATGTATCCAAGGTTTGTTCAAGAAGTGATAACTAAGGAATTGACGGATATACCTCAATTTGATGAGGTATATGTGCCAAAACCCCCTAAAGGGAAGGTTTTCTCAAATATGAGGAGACTTCCTAGGGACTCGGAAGGAGTTGACACACCATTGTTCTCTACAATGATGGTTGTGTCCCACACAATTGAAGGTATGGCATCAGGGTCAAGGCCCTCATTAGACACACCCACTGATGACCAATCCCAACCTTCCATCACAAAAGACATCCCTCAGTCCATTCTTGTACGACCCACTCCCAAAATAACCAAAAAGTTTGAAAGAAGAAAGGTACACAAGGTTCCTTCCCTTGATGTATCTCCTAAGAGCCCGAAGCCTTTAAGCCCTCTGCTGGAGCATTCTCCAATGGAGAATATCGAAAGGGAAACCACAGGGGTGTCTCCCAACCCCAAGAAGGTGCTCACTAAGGAGAAGGTTGAGCATGTGAGTCGCAAGGCTGCCACTACTTCTGCTAGCAAAGAGAAAGCCAGTGGTAAAATAACTAAGCCCTTCCTCACGGCAACTCAGGGTGAGAAATCATCCAGAGGTCCCAGGTGCCAAGAAAGCAAGGGGGTAGGTAGTGCTTTTGCTAGGCAAGAGACACCTGCTAAAACTTCCAATGATCCTGTAAGGAAGGTAAACACTTCTAAACCAGGTGAGGATAGATACACTTATGAGGAATTGATGGACACTATTGCAAACATAAACACAGATGTGGTCAGTCAGAAAAAGGAAATTGATGAACTCAAGAAAGTGGTCCTCTATCAAAACTCACAGCTTGAGAAGCAAAGGAAGATGATCACTAAGTTGATGCACAGAAAGAAGAAAGCTCAGTTTGTCCTTAGGAGAAGAAACCCTACCAATGATGCTTCCAAAAAGGGGGAGTCAGAATCTGATATAAACATGGAGGATAAAAAAATTGAGGGGGAGTATGAGTATAAGATTGAGGGGGAGACTGAGGAGGCTGCAGATATTACAAAGGAAGCAGAAACAGAAACAGCAGCAGAAACCGTTACTGTTGCTGATCTTACAAAGGAAGCAGAAACAGAACCAGCAGCAGAAACAGTTACTGCTGCTGAGGTTGCAAAAGAAGCTGAAAGTGAGAAGAAAGCAGAATCTGTTCCTACAGTAACTAAAACAGAGATTGATGAAGAGATATATTGGATTGTGAAGGACAGTGTCGAAGCAGCAGTATTAAAGGTCATAAAAGAAGCAGTAACAGCTATAGCAGTAGAAATGGTTACTGCTGCTGAAAAACAAAAGGCAGCAGAAACTGTTAGTGCTGCTGAGAGCCACAAAGAAGAAACAGCTGAAACCACTCCTGAAGCTGTTAAAACTTTTAAAAGAACAAAGATGGTGTCAACCAAAAGGCCAAGAACAAAGTCCACAGCTTCAAAGAAGAAAGATGTAAAGAAGCCAAGGGTGGATCCAACTGTAGAAGAAGCCCAGGAGGAAGCAGTGAAAGAGAAATCTGATCCAAAAGTTGCTGAAGAAGAAGTGGCAACTCCCTCAGGCCAACCAAGCAATGTACAATCACTGCCAAATGCTCAATGTGATTTGTATATTATTGTGGTTAATACTAATCCAATCCAAGCTGAACCAATATCTTCTATGGCTCCTGAAATCATCTTCTGGGACACATTGAAAGATGGAAGAAAGGAGTTCATCAGAATCAAAAGGGCAGATGGAAAGTTTGAAGTTTGTCCTACTTGGGGAAAACTTATCAGAACATGCTCTAGATCTGACTTGGAAGAGATGTTCAAGGTGGGAATGAGGCTATATGGAAACATGCTGACAGAGCAAGGTATGTCTATCACCAAGATGGTTCTTGAATACTTGTGCTTAATGTTCAAACCAGAAGCAGTTCAGTATTTGATGGCAAGGAATTTTCAAGTCATTACCAACTGGATGCTCATTGAGAATTTTGGAGTGTATGTCATCTCTCTTGACAATACATTTCATGAATATTATTTGGTGGATGTTGTATACAAGCACAGCATGAAAAAGTTGAAAGGAATGCTGCATGCTAAGTTGGTGAGTGACAAAGACTCTAAGATGGCAAGATACCTTGTAAAAAGGATTCTCAATCAAAGTCTGGGATTGGATCCAAATTTATGCGTTGATGATTAGGTTTTGGAAGCATCATCTGAAGAACTTAACTTCTCATCCTGAAAAGTCAAGTTAGGGGGAGAATGTTGGGAACTGAAGATATGCTAAGTATGGTTAGTACTGCCAGAACAACATTACTACTGCCAGATCAATGTTAGTGCTGCCAGAACAAAGATACTACTGCTAGTTCAAGGTTAGTACTGCTGAGTCATTAATGCTGCAAGAACATGATTAGTACTGCTAGACAAGTTACTACTGCTGGTACATGGTTAATACTGCTGAACAAAGTTAATACTGCTGGTATATTACTACTGCTGGAATATCATTAATGCTGCTGATCAAAAGTTAGTACTGCTGGTGTCTTACGAAAACTGTTAGTACTGCTTGGGCATATCGAAGATTACTACTGCTGGAAGATTATTAGTACTGCTTGAAAAGAATGAAGTTAATACTGCTTGTGATCAGAACATGGAATGCGAGATTGAAGGAGATAAAGATGGATTGATTGAAGATATACTTAAAAGAATATTCTGAAGATCAATCTTATTTTGATAGTTATCTTGTAATTATTCAGTATATATATTTGTTGATAGATAGCTATTAAGAAGGAGAAATAAGACGATATACGAAATACAATTAGAATTAGAATTCGATTGTGTTTTAGAGAGAATTAACCTCAAGGTTTTAGAACCCTATTTCTAGAGAAGTAGAAGTCGTCTTGATTGAGCTTGTTCATCAAGATTGAGGTTTGGTTGTTAATCTTGTGAGTCGAAACAGTGAATACAAACAGTTGTGTGTTTTCTGATATTCTGTTCATTGATTGTGAGAATTAAAGTTCTATTCCGCAGATTCTTTAATTCTGAATTCTAAGTATTGTTAATCTTGTTAAGATTCGATCCTGACACACACACCCGCACCCACACTACCCTCTCGCACCACCGTCTTTCTCTCTCTCGATCACCCTAATCGTGCACCCACTCACACACACCACCACAGCCGTCCACCCACGGCCACCGCAGCGGCGGCGTGCGGCGGTGGTGGCTTCGCCGGAAAAAGAAAAGAAAAAGGAAAAGGAACGAGGGTTTACCTTACGGCGAAGCGGCGGCGTTTTCTACACTCCTCCGGCGGTAGTGGCAGCGGCGAAGGGTGGTTGCCGTCGTGCTCTCCCTCCCTCTCCTCTCGCCGACGACTTCTCTCTCTTTCCCTCTCGATTTCTTTCTTCTTGGCCGAACACACAACAAGGGGGGATGGGGAAAGGTTTTTGGGAGTTGCTTAAGTGAAAAACGAAAGGGGTGAGGGAAGGGGATCGTTCATATGGCTGGTCCCATGCACAAGTTTGGTGCATTGACCCAAATGGCCCCTCAACTTCCTTTCCTTGCATAAAACCAAAACGAGTTGACCCCGTTAACTTTTTGTCCCATTTCGTCTAATTCTGCTAACGAACACCAAGCTAGGGAGAAGATTTTAAAAAGAAATTAATAAAAATAATAAAGAAAAAGGCATACCGGAGTACGGGCTTTACACATAATCACCTGTAGTGTAAGATGTAAAGAAGTCTCTTCGTGATGTAACATGACACGTAGCACCACTATCAACAACCCAACTCGAATCATCTTGTGCAAGGTTGGCCATCTCATCATCACAACAAATAAAGAACTCTTCGGTAGTAGTGTTAACTTATGCATTGTCATTACCACCATCATCTTTCTTTTGGTTGTTCTTTTGATTTTTGTAATTGGCCTTTTTGTTCTCTTTCTTTAACTGTCTGCAGAACCGTACCGTGTGCCCTTTCCTACCACAATGGTAGCACTCAAAATCAACAGACTTTCCTTTCGAATTTGCCCGATGATTTCCTCTGTTACCCGGACCTCTACTCTGACTTCTCCCCCGCCTTTCTGTGACCAAGACATCTGATTGTGAAGAGGAACCCTGTGACTTTCTTCTCATCTCTTCATTTAAAATACTGCCTTTAGCCAATTCCATGGAAATAACACCATCGGGTGCGGAGTTGGACAATGATGTCCTAAAAGTCTCCCATGAATCCGGTAGAGTACCAAGGATCCATAAGCCTTGGATTTCATCTTCAAACTTGATACCCATTCCTGCAAGCTGATTAATAATTCCCTGAAATGCATTCAAATGATCAGTGATAGGAGTTCCATCATGGTACTTAAGTTGGATCAACTTTTTAATCAAGAACAACTTATTATTTCCAGTCTTTCGAGCATATAACTGCTCGAGCTTGTTCCATAGAGTACGAGCATGAGTCTCCCCACTGATATGGTTCAAAACATTATCATCAACCCATTTCCGAATATACCCACAAACTTGTCGATGCAAAATATTCCATTCTACATCTGTTTTATTCTCAGGTTTGTCGGTCGAAAAAACAGGCAAGTAAAAATCCTTCACATAAAGAAGGTCTTCCATCTTCCCTTTCCAAACATGATAATTAGAACCATTTAAACTTATCATCCTACTTGTATTAGCTTCCATCGTTCAAACAAGTCAAACTCAAAACGATAACCAAAAGCTCTGATACCACTCTGATGGGAAAAACGGCCACTAACGGTAACAACAAATGCGGAATTAATCTTCGTTAGGCTTAACTTTCCCGACCCGAATGAACCTTTGAGGATGCAAACAAACAGGGTATTCTAAATGCAAGTAAAAACAGCCCCAAAGGCCAAAACATACAATCAACAACCACAATGAGACACCAAAATTTTAGCGTGGAAAACCCCTCAAAATCAAGAGTAAAAACCACGGGACTACTAGAGCCGCTTCAAATCCACTACCACCAATATTAGGGCAATACAAAGTCTTCTCTAGATTATACTAGAGGCATACAAAACCATCATACACTTGGAAATAAGCACATCAAGATGTATGGAACCAAAATAGAGCAAGAATGGAGAAAAATCACCACAAAGTTACTGCTGTGCAGAACCCCACGAAAACCTGACCTCCGGACCTCAAAACCACGATCCCACCGTCCAGAATGTTGATGAAGATGTCGTGAAGCTTCTGACCAAAAATCACGACGATCCGGCCGTTCAATCTCCGGGAAACAGATGTTTTCTGCAGCTGTGAATAGTAATACGAAAATGAATCTTAACTCACACTCTCTCTCTATTTGTTGCTGCTGGTGATTTGAAACAAACACACCCTTTTTAGCTGAATAAGGAACAAGGGCCAAAAACACATGGACCTTCCTCATGGGCCAAAAACCCATAAGGAAACCCAACAGTGACATAATGTGGTTTGAGTATTCATCAAAACTTGAAATATGGTGTGTTTAAGCTATCCCACATTGATGAGAAAAAAAAAATTGAAAGAGTGAAATGTGTATAAAAATTGAGGAGATCATTATTTTATAGCTAGTTGGTGTTTAAAACAAAAGTTATAAGGGAAAAAAAACCAATTAAATACTAAAAGCAAGAAGTGGTCGTTTATGAAAGAATAGCGGCTAGCTTAAAATAAAAGCTATAACAGGTATTTTGACGCCAACACGATTTAAACCAACACTCTTTATCAAGAGCAAAACTTTGATCATGCTCCATAAACCAACTCAACTAACTTAAATTACTGTAATAAATATAAATATACTTTAGAAAATATAAGGACAATGCAACAAAACATTACAATGACATCGTTCAAAAACGTAATTTCAATTGAAGTGGTGGCCCGTCCTTCGCCATATCTATCGTCTTTAAACTTCTACATGAGAAGATTCGTTATGACTCTTTGACTGTTACATTAAGGGGTTGTTTGTTTACCTCTTAATAGTTCCATTAAGAGACAACCTATGAATCGCTAAGAGGTGAATCTTGTTTGGCAAAAAAAAATTGTCTCTTAATGGTTCTAAAACCCTTTGAATGGTTTGGTATCTTGGGTCTCCCGTTACCATTCAACGTCGTAATTTCATTATCAACAATTAGCAACAACCATATTTTATTTTACACTATATCATAGGAGTCTCTTAATCATTCTGACCATTTAATTATTTTGTACCAAATCATTCAATAACTACTAAACAACCCCTAGATTTAGCTATTTGAATAAAAATTATTAGTTGGCAAATTGAAAGAGAAATAATTGGTCAAAAACAACTACCCCAAATGTTCCTGACATTCTATTTGACCTTTTTTTAGTCTACGAATTTCCTTGAACTTCTAAAAAGCAACTTGCTTTATAAATTCAAACAAAACAAATCCGATAAGATTATAACAGCGACATGTATTAAATGCCCTGTCCAAGCCAAGGAACTTACGTCGAAGAGTCGTGTATGCGAGACTTCCCAAAATAAATATCTGTATTATAAATATATATATTGTTAGTTTAGTTTATTTTAAAATTAGTGTTTATTTTTTTTATTTTACCTTTGATTATATGATGAAAGAATTTTTTTTTCTCTATAATTAAGTGTAAAATTTTAATTTAGTTAATTAAAAAGTGTAATAAATACATGCTTCTAAAATTGTCTTTTTCACTGTGAACATTTATTTTGAGACAGATGGAATTAGGGGTGCTCAAAATTCCGACCAACCCAGCCAACCCAACCCCAAAAAAACCAAAAATAATCAAACTAAGGTAACCCGACACATAGTTGATACAAAATTACACCAAACCGCGTCTATTGGGTTGAAAACGGGTTAGAGTAACTTGAACCAAACCTAACCCAATGAACCCGATGTGTTACTATGGATTTAATATGATTGTTAAATTATTTGATTAATATATATATATACACACACTTAGACATTGGGCATCCATAGTTAGTTATATTCAAAGTTATATATATATTATGATTTCAACCGTAGTTTTATTTTCTTATTCACATGAACCTTCAACTTTTTTTAGTTTTGCCTTTTTGATATGTTCTCATTTTTATTTTACTTCGTTCAAACACAAATGCTTAGCTAGATTATAAAATAACATACAAAAGTTTCAACCCGACCAACCCAACTCAATCCGCACGGTTTGAGTTGGGTTGGGTTGTAGTTTTGATTGAGTTGGATTGGGTTGGGTTGGGTTGAGATTTTTCAAACCGCAAACATTGGGTTGAGTTGTTCAAATGTCTTCAACCTGGCCAACCCAACCCATGTGCAACCCTAGAGAGAGTAATCTATATTTTTGGCTTGCAGAAAAGTTTCAGATGCCTTTCTCACAAAAATGATGAACGTTTTTTTATATACTCCCTTCGTTCCAAAATATGTGTAATTTATATCTTAATTTGTCTTTAAATAAATGTCCACTTATAAAAATAAATGTCTATTTTCTCACTTTATCCTTAATTACGAGATAAATGAAATTTCTTAATTTATTATTAAGAGTAAAATTGTCATTTATTTAATTAAAACATTTAATTACTCTACATTTCTAAAAAATAATATGTTTTTTTATTATAGACATTTATTTTAAGATGAAACATGTATGTAAAAAACAAATTAAATTTCAAAGGGTACAACATTTACTAAAGATCAAGTATAACATAGGCGGAGTAACAAAAGTGGGACTTGGCTTCATGCATGTGAAGGAGTTCATGATTTTGGTTTTAATGTTTAATCAAATATTTAAAGCACATTTGATTGAGCAATTGAACTCGGGGGATTGTTAGGCCACAATTAGAAACATTACATTTTGAACCAAAATCCATCATGTTTCATATGTTGCAAGTCAATGGTCAATTTGTCGGATTACCATCGGAGGATCCACATTCACACTTAAAATCTTTTATAGAGATCGTCGATGTTTTTCTAATCCCTGCAGTATCTTTCGAAGCCTTAAGGCTCACTTTATTTCCATTTTCTCTAAGGGATAAGGCAAGAGTATGGTTCAATTCATTAGCACCAGGTTTTGTACCATCTTGGAGTGATATGGCTGAAAACATTTTGCGAAAATATTTTCTACCTACCCGAAATGCTAAGTCCAGAATGAAATTTGCATGTTTAAACAATTGGACGATGAAGCAATTCCCGATGCTTGGGAAAGGTTTAAAGAGTTATTAAGGAAATGTCCTCACCATGGCATTCCCTATTGTATTCAACTCGAGACTTTTTACAATGGACTTGATTCCAATGCAAAACAAATGCTCGATGCGACTTCAGGAGGGGCCTTTACCTTTAACACTTACAATACCGGGTATGAAATTCTTGAAAAAAAATCAGCAAATAATGGACAATGGGCTGATCTAAGAGCTCAAACTCAAACTCAAAAGAAGTCTGCTGGAATGCGTGAGGTAAATGCATACACTGCATTGACAGCACAGCTTGCTTCCATGACTAATATGCTTAAAAATATCACTTCCGGTCAAGGAGCATAGCCAACTGTCAGTACACCATCTCCTGCACATGTCCTTTCTGTGCAATGTGTCTGTTGTGGTGGGGAACATTCTTATGAACATTATCCTCATAATTCTGAATCTGTAAACTATGTTCAAAATAGACCTAATCCCCACTCCAACACTTACAATGCCAGTGGAAGCAGCACCCAAACTTTTCTTGGACTAGTCCATGTTTAAATCCACTCGCACCAAAGCAACAAGCAATAAGACACCGCAAATTTTCAACCACGACAACATGCAAGCAACTCACAAAATCATCACCAAGGTTTTCAAAACAATCAACAATCTTTTCAAAACAAACCACCTCCACAAGCTGATTCATCATCTTCTTTGGAAGCAGTGATGAAAGGGTTTATGACCCAAACTCAAGCTTTTTTGACCCAACAACACTCTCAAAACCAAGCTTTGATAGCCCAACAACAGTCTCAAAATCAAGCCCAACAATTACAAAATCAATCTCTTTTTAATCAGCATACCACATATTTGAGGAACTTAGAAACCCAAATCGGTCAATTGGCACTCAACCAGATCAACAGGGCCACAGGTACTTTGCCTAGTAACACAGAAATTCCAAAGGCCCCAGGAAAAGAACATGTGAAAGCTGTAACTCTTAGGAGTGGGAAAGAATTACCTGAAGCTGTGGAAAAGGAATTTGGCCCTTTAACCAAAACAATTTTTTGTTAAAATGTCCAAAGCCATTCCTACACTAGAGATTCAGATAATTCCAAAGCCACCAAGTCAAAAGGAAAACCAAGACCCTAAGCTCACAAGTTCAAGTCCAACACTGACTGATCCAAAGACCACTATTGTGACTCCACCCAATGAGACCAAGACCAAAGGCATACAGGACCATCTTGCTCAAAACAATCAAACAAAGTTGTCATCAAACCAGTTCCCCCTTATGTAGCTTACCCCCAAAGGTTAAGAAATGAAAAGGAGGAATTGGAATTTAAAAAGTTTTTGGATGTTTTCAAAGCATTGCATATCAACATACCTCTTATTGAAGCAATTGAGCAGATGGCCAATTATGCCAAGTTCCTTAAAGACATCTTGAGTAAGAAAAAAAAGTTGACTGAATATGAGACTGTTTCCCTCACTGAAGGTTGTAGTGCTCTCCTGACCAACAAAATACACCCTAACCAAAAAGATCCAGGAAGTTTGACTATTACTTGTTCCATAGGTGGGAAAGAAGTTGGAAAAGCCTTGTGTGATTTAGGTGCCAGTGTCAACCTTATGCCATTGTCAATCTTCAAAATCCTAGGCATAGGAGAGGCTAGACCTACCATTGTTACACGCATCCTAGCAGACAAGACCATAGCCTACCCAAAAGGAAAAATTGAGGATGTCTTAGTTCAGGTTGATAAATTCATCTTTCCGGCTGATTTTATTATTTTTAGACTTTGAGGATGACAAGGACATTCCTATTATTTTAGGAAAACCATTCTTAGCCACTGGTAGAACTTTGATAGATATCCAGAAAGGAGAATTGACCATGAGACTTCAAGACCAAAAAGTCACATTTAATGTCTTCAACTCTTTAAAGTATCCTAGTGATATGGAAGACTGCTCATACTTAGGTACCATTGAGTCATTGTGTTATGAAGAGGGAGTCAAACAGACCTGTAGGATAGAAGAGAAGGATGAGGAAGACCTGACCTTAGGAGAAGAGGATGATGATAGGGACTCTACCTTGAGAAAACAAAAGATTGTCCCTTTGAATGCTGCAACATTTGAGCTGCTGGAAAATAATGAACAAAAATCATTTACTCCCTTAATAATCTGACCACCTGACTTGGAGTTGAAACAACTCACATCTCATCTGAAATATGCTTTTCTAGGAGAAGAAGACAAATTCTCTGTCATCACATCGTCTACCCTAGATTTGCATCAAGAAAAGAGATTGGTGGACATGTTGAAATTGCACATAAAAGACTTAGGATGGACCATTGCTAACCAATATGTGATAACTATAATGCAAGACTTGTTTGCGCAAAAGAACAGGTACATGAAGGGGTTGCTTGGTCAAAGAAATGAGTTCATGGACAGAGTAGAGATGATGGAGAATGAGTTGGTGGATGAAGGGCAAAAGAAAGTCAAAACGGATGTGAAAGAATTAAAAGTAGAATTACCTGCCAGGAACAACACACTGATGGACACCTTGCTGGAACAAAAGAATGAGTGTTTGGACAAGATTGATAACTTGAGGACTGAGCTTGTGGATTTGATCAAGGAGGAGAAGCAAAGGAAGAAAGTTAGACCTAAAATACTGAAGGTGGAAAAGGTGGAAGAGAATGACATGCAGATCAAGAAGCTTGGTCAGGAGTTGAAAGCCATCAAAATGGAGAACCACAAGCTCTATCAAGAAAATGTGAAGCTCAATAAAGAGATTGCCAAGTCGAATGTTGCAGCATCCACTTCCACAACAACACAGACTAAAGATCCATAGCCTACTCCATATGAGTAGGACAGGTTTAAATCATACCCTTTAGCTCCATTTTTTGTTTGTTTTTACTTTCTTGAGTCTAGGATTAGTTTTTATAAGTTTAGGTTTATTTTACTTGCACTTGGGATCATGATTAGATAGTTGTAAATTACTTGCATAGCCTAAATAATTCCATAAGTCCAATCTCATTTTAGGAGTGATACATGCTAGAACTAGACTCACAAATTTCTTGGGACACAATTTGGTCCACATTCTGCACATATCACAAAAATGATCTAGACCTTTGTTTCTTTTTCACATTTTTAGCCACTTGAAACCAAAGATCACAACATCCTTTCCTCCAATACAATGAGGACATTGTAAAATTCTTAGTTTGAGGTGGGGGTGTCTAAAAATGGCAACAAGAGCAAAGATCTACACACTCAAAAATGCCAAGACAACGTGGTTGAAACACCAAAAATGCCATATACGGGCAGGTGTATGTATTCAACAGAAAAAGCACAAAAATTGAAAGAAAAAAAATCAATGTTGATACATGGGGTGAGAAAAGGCAAAGTGAGAAAAGAGTTAAGCCAAAGAGAGAAACCCATACAAGCCATTAGTGATTTGTGATGTGGAATGTGTTGACCATAACAAAAATATTGTGATGCTAGCTTTTCGTTCATGGTAGCAAATAGAATGAGATTGTGGTTACTTTGGATTTATAAAAGGCTATTGTTACGACCTAGAATGATGTATCCTTTAAAATACAACGTCTTTTATAAATAATGGTACAAAGTACCGAATATCGATCACACAGGGAATCGTGGAAAAGTTTCTCTTTAAAGTCCAGTTCGTAAAAGCGAGTTTCAGATGGTGAATTCGAAAACAATATTTTTGTTGGAGGTTTGGTTAACAATTAACTAAAAATCAATTATAAAGATAATCACAAGGTATAAAGTTCCATTGGGATGAAATTAATAACTAGATAAAAAGATGAGACGGCATTCCTTAGTTATCTCAAGAGTCCACTATTTTATGATACAACGTACCGGGTGTCAATTGGTCAATTGTGATCCATCATAAAATATAACATTGATTTAAATAACTTTGAACAATTATGCCATACGATACACCTCTTTATTTCATTATTGGTCTCGGTCCCAACTTCACTTTATACCTCGAAATAGGACGCTTAGCCCATCATCATTCGGCTTTTAATTATAAAGGATGTGTAAATTAAAAAGCAAATAATGGAGATGGACAATGCAATAAACAATTTACAATAATAGAAATTACGTAACTTGTTATGCAAGTAATCAACTCCCGAAAATAAAGCGATATTAAATTGCAGAAAATATAAATGACTATAATTAAAGTACAGAAACGTAAATGACAGGAAATAAAGAGCGCAAATTAAAGAGCGATAAAAGTAAATTGTGTAAAGTAAATTGCAAAAAATGTAAATTGCAGTAGTTAAAGTACAGAAATTAAATTGCAGAATTTAAATTGACAGAATAATAAAGACAAGAATTAAAGACTGAGAAGTTAACGACAACTTTAGATTGCAAGGAAAATCTTGTTTCAAATGTGAACTCAAAACATACGGAATCCTTAAGTGAACCACCACCGGTCACGGTTGAAATAGATTTCAACCGTTAAGCTATGGATTTGGTTACTTAAAAAGCCGAGATTCAATTAACAACAAAGAACTATTATAAAACTGAAAGTTGATGAATTATAAAGCGAAACTTGTCGTGTAAGTAATCGGATTTCCTTGTATTAAAACTTCTACAATTCCATAACATATATTCAACCGTGAACCAATGGAGATTGGGAACCCGGAAGTATTAGTCGGACTTTCGGTGAATAATAATAATAATGGAATCGGATTAGAATTAATAGTAACGAAACCAAATTACGATAGGTGAATTATAAAGAAAAACTTGACGAGCAAGTAACGAATTTCTTTATATCAAAACTACTTACAACTTCATAAACTATATTCAACCGTGAACCAATTGAGATTGGGAACCCGAAAGTATTAGTCGGACTTTCGGCGAATGATAGTAGCGAAATTGGAATTAGGATTGATATTGGAGAAACTGTAACTTACAATTAAAACTTGAAAACCGAAGCAGTAGAAAATGCAGAAAACTCGATGGTAACCGTGGTTAACAACCGAACATAAATAGCATGCAGATAAGTAACGATTAAGTAGTAAAGGATAAGACGGAAGTGTAACAGAACTTGATAATATAAAATGGAACCGACAATGACTGAACCGAAAAGGTTCAAGCCGTGTACCTGGGTTGTGGAACCGAGAGCTATTGGTTCACTAAAAGTCTATACTACTTGATCAACAAAATGAAGTTTGAAGATGGTTCTAACTAATGCACTAAGCACTTCTACTATAGTGCTTAATGGAAGGGTTTTGGGTCTTAAGCATATGGGGCCCATGGAAAATGTATCAAAAAGCCCAAAAGTGTTTAGCTATTACAAAATGGAACCGGCTCATAGGGCAGCCGGCCCACTCGGCCAAAAACCGAGCCCAAAAGACGATTGTTTTAAAGTCCGAAATTATGTGCAAACGGCCCAAAATTGGAATCTCATCCTTAAACTCGAAACTGCAGCTCAATCTTCCTTTAACTGCAACTTGTCAAAATTGGATTCCACAAACGGCCTATTCATCAGATCTGAAATGTGCACATAAATAAGTTAGCTTTTTGTTGCATTTTTCTAAATTTTATATAAAAACAGTAAATCTTATTTTATGCTTATAATTATAGAAATTATTACGTAAATGACTGTAAAGCCCGTGTCCCGGTATGGTTTTCTTTTATTTTGTTTAATGTTTTCTTTAAATAATTGTATATTAACGGGTTTGACGGAAATGACCAAAATGTTATGATGAGGGACTAAATTGGTTAAGTTTTAATTTATTTTGCAAGTTATAGAAGTGAGGGGCTAAATGTGCCATATTGTATAACTTGCATGGGATCGGCCCATAAGGAACCGACCCCCCTCCCTTCTTCTCGTTTACTTTTGTCCCACGCAAGAATAAACCACAAGAAACCCTAATCGTGGTTCCCTTCCCATCCTCTTCCCTACCTACTATCACCGTCGAACACCTCCCCCCCCAACAGCGCCGTCGCCGCTGCTCCCCTGCCGGCGAAGAATAAAGTGCAGCGATAGAGGGAGAGAACGAGAGAGAAAGGGAGTCGGAGTTCGTGTGCCGTTGCTGTGTCGTCGCGAGGTAAGGTCCCTCATCCCCTTGCTTTTCGTTCTTCGTTGTTTTCAACCACAAAACCACCACCACCGTCGTCGCGTGCGGCCATGGCTGCTGCCGGCTGTCGCCGCCGTGCACCTCCAGTTCGGTAGATGTGATGGCGGGTCTGCGGCCGTGGGTTGTGGTTGGATGTGTGTGTGGCGAGAAGGGTTGGGTGGATACCCTTTTCTTTGTCTCGTCAGAATGTATACCGAATCGCCACCACCGCCGGTGGTGGCTGCTGCCGCCACTGCCGCCGTCGTGCACCACCAGTCGGTGGTTGTATCGTTCATGGCCGGAGGGTGTTAGTTGTGCGTGGAGGGTGTGGCCGAGATAGGACGGTTAGATCGTCCCGTGGTGAGTGGTTTAGTCCAGCCCTTAGTAACCCTAAAACCCTAAATCGTTTTAAATGTTATCATTTTATGTGAATCGCCCGTTTTATCCCTGTTTTGTAAAATCCGTAGTTTAACCTAGGAAATTTGGATTGAGGTGAAATCAGTGCACAAATCTCCCAATTTGTGTCTACTGAGTTTCTTGTGTTTTGCAGAAAAATCAATTCGGCCTCTAGCTAGGGCCAAAATGGCAATTAGTACAGACTGGTCCGGAATTCCTGTTTCGGGTAGTCTGTCTTAGAAAATTCGTATAAATTAGTAGGGACCTCGTATGAGCGCGTGCGATATGTCCGGCTGCGAGAGCTCGGAGATACTTACAGCACAGTGGTCAGGGATATCTAGCGTATGTGATAGACACGTGCGTCGACGGAGAGAAGAAGACTGCGAAGGATGTGCCAGTTGTACGGGAGTTTGCTGACGTATTTCCCGATGAGTTACCGGGGATACCTCCCGAGCGACAGGTGGAGTTCCGCATTGACCTGATTCCGGGTGCTGCTCCGGTGGCCAAGGCACCTTATCGCCTGGCTCCACCGGAAATGAAGGAGTTGTACACTCAGTTGCAGGAACTTCTCGAAAAGGAGTTCATCAAGCCGAGTTGTTCACCGTGGGGAGCCCCGATTCTGTTTGTGAAAAAGAAGGACGGGTCCCAGCGGATGTGCATAGACTACCGTGAGTTGAATAAGCTTACGGTAAAGAATCGTTATCCTCTGCCAAGGATCGACGACTTGTTCAACCATCTACAGGGAGCCTCGTGGTTCTCTAAGATTGATTTGAGATCGGGATATCACCAGATGCGGGTGAGGAGTGAGGATACGGAGAAGACGGCCTTTCGTACACGTTATGGCCATTACGAGTTTGTGGTGATGCCTTTCGGGCTCACCAATGCACCAGCAGCGTTCATGGACCTCATGAATAGGGTGTGTAGCCCGATGCTGGATCGGTCGTTGATTGTGTTCATCGACGATATTCTCGTGTATTCGAATTCAAAGGAAGAGCACGAGATGCATTTGCGAGAAGTTTTGGAGGTTTTGAGGCGGGAGAAACTTTATGCTAAGTTCTCCAAGTGTGAGTTCTGGTTACGGGAGGTCCAATTCCTAGGACATGTCGTGAACCAGAATGGTATTATGGTCAATCCGGCGCGGTAAGGTTATAGCTTACGCTTCGAGGCAGTTGAAGCCTCATGAGGCGAACTACCCGACACATGACCTAGAGTTGGGAGCAGTGGTGTTTGCTCTCAAGATTTGGAGGCATTACTTGTATGGCGTCAAGTGTACGATATACACTGACCATAAAAGCCTCAAGTACTTGATGGACCAGCAAAACCTCAACATGCGTCAGAGGAGGTGGCTTGACGTAGTTAAAGATTATGATTGTGAGATACTTTACCACCCGGGTAAAGCAAATGTTGTTGCGGACGCACTTAGTCGACATCCGATTGGTGAGCCACTGCGGGGTTTGTGTAAACGGTTAACAGTGGTGGCACCTCTCCTGGAGTCGATAGGTAGTGCTCAGGAAGTGGCGGTTCTGGACGAGAATGCCAAACGCGAGAGAGTTTCGGGTGAAATTCCGAATTTTGCCCGTGATAGTCGGGGTTTATTGACTCGGTATGGTAGAGTTTGGGTTCCCTTCACTGGTGGGAACAGGCAGATTTTGTTGGACGAGGCGCATAAGTCCAAGTTTTCTATACATCCTGGAGCTACGAAGATGTACCGCGACCTTCGGGAGGATTATTGGTGGCCCGACATGAAGCGGGATGTCGCCAAGTGTGTAGAGGAGTGCTTGACTTGTCGAAAAGTCAAAGCTGAGCACCAGCGGCCGCATGGGATGTTGCAACCTTTGAAGATTCCGGTATGGAAATTGGAGGAGATCACGATGGATCTCATTATGAAACTCCCAAGGACTCCACGTGGGAACGATGCTATTTGGGTGATCGCCGATCGTCTGACCAAGAGTGCTCACTTTTTGGCCATCAGGGAGAGCTCCTCGACGGAGAAGCTCGCAGATATTTTCGTGCGAGAGATTGTAGCCAGGCACGGGGTGCCAGTTTCGATTGTCTCAGATAGGGACACCCGTTTTACCTCCCGGTTTGGGAGACGTTTCAGGAGGAGATGGGTACGCGGTTACATTTTAGCACGGCTTTTCATCCACAGACCGACGGACAGAGTGAGCGTACTATTCAGACACTCGAGGATATGCTTCGGGCATGTGCTATTAATTTTGGAGGTAGTTGGGATCAGTACCTTCCTTTGGCGGAGTTTTCCTACAACAACAGCTTCCATTCCAGTATTGGCATGCCGTCGTACGAGCTGTTGTATGGTAGGAAGTACAGGACGCCCATCTATTGGGGCGAGGTGGGTCAGCGAGTTTTGGGAGCACTGATATCATGCTGAAGACGACTGAGATGATACAGATAGTGCGGGACCGTCTGGTTACTGCACAGAGTCGGCAGAAGAGTTACGCCGACAAGAGACGATCAGACTTGGAGTTTCAGGTGGGGGATTATGTTTTGCTGAAGGTTTCGCCCTGGAAAGGGGTGATTCGGTTTCGTAAACGGGGAAACTTAGGACCCCGTTACATTGGACCTTACAAGATCATTGCTCGGGTGGGAAAGGTAGCTTATCGCTTAGAGTTGCCGGATGAGCTAAGTTTGATCCACAACACTTTCCACGTGTCTCAGTTGCGAAAGTGTGTGGTGGATGAGTCTGCGGTGATTCCTCTCGAGGATATTCAGATCGACGAGCGGCTTAATTACGTAGAGAAGCCGATCGCCATTGTTGACAGGAAGATGAGAACCTCGCGTAACAAGGTAATTGGCTTGGTGAAAGTCCAGTGGCAGCACCGAAAGGGTTCCGAGTGGACTTGGGAACCTGAGGTTGAGATGAGGGAGAACTATCCAGAGCTATTCGCGGGCGTAGACTTCGAGGACGAAGTCTAATTCAAGCGGGGGAGAGTTGTAAAGCCCGTGTCCCGGTATGGTTTTCTTTTATTTTGTTTAATGTTTTCTTTAAATAATTGTATATTAACGGGTTTGACGGAAATGACCAAAATGTTATGATGAGGGACTAAATTGGTTAAGTTTTAATTTATTTTGCAAGTTATAGAAGTGAGGGGCTAAATGTGCCATATTGTATAACTTGCATGGGATCGGCCCATAAGGAACCGACCCCCCTCCCTTCTTCTCGTTTACTTTTGTCCCACGCAAGAATAAACCACAAGAAACCCTAATCGCGGTTCCCTTCCCATCCTCTTCCCTACCTACTATCACCGTCGAACACCTC
Source organism: Saussurea involucrata (assembly GCA_033807775.1). Lineage (NCBI taxonomy): Eukaryota > Viridiplantae > Streptophyta > Magnoliopsida > Asterales > Asteraceae > Saussurea > Saussurea involucrata. Next base: position 65,175,357 of record CM066316.1, read on the forward strand.
CCCCCCCCCCCAACAGCGCCGTCGCCGCTGCTCCCCTGCCGGTGAAGAATAAAGTGCAGCGATAGAGGGAGAGAACGAGAGAGAAAGGGAGCCGGAGTTTGTGTGTCGTTGCTGTGTCGTCGCGAGGTAAGGTCCCTCATCCCCTTGCTTTTCGTTCTTCGTTGTTTTCAACCACAAAACCACCACCACCGCCGCTGCGTGCGGCCATGGCTGCTGCCGGCTGTCGCCGTCGTGCACCTCCAACCCGGTGGCTGTGATGGCGGGTCTGCGGCCGTGGGTTGTGGTTGGATGTGTGTGTGGCGAGAAGGGTTGGGTGGATACCCTTTTCTTTTGTCTCGTCAGAATGTATACCGAATCGCCACCACCGCCGGTGGTGGCTGCTGCCGCCACTGCCGCCGTCGTGCACCACCAGTCAGTGGTTGTATCGTGCATGGCCGGAGGGTGTTAGTTGTGCGTGGAGGGTGTGGCCGAGATAGGACGATTAGATCGTCCCGTTGTCTCACCGGATTTTTATGGGTATCGAACCACCACCACCGCCGGAGGTGGCTGCCGTCGCCGCCGACCACCACTGCCGGAGGTGGCAGTGTGTGGTGAGTGGTTTAGTCCAGCCCTTAGTAACCCTAAAACCCTAAATCGTTTTAAATGTTATCATTTTATGTGAATCGCCCGTTTTATCCCTGTTTTGTAAAATCCGTAGTTTAACCTAGGAAATTTGGATTTAGGTGAAATCAGTGCACAAATCTCCCAATTTGTGTCTACTGAGTTTCTTGTGTTTTGCAGAAAAATCAATTCGGCCTCTATCTAGGGCCAAAATGGCAATTAGTACAGACTGGTCCGGAATTCCTGTTTCGGGTAGTCTGTCTTAGAAAATTCGTATAAATTAGTAGGGACCTCGTATGAGCGCGTGCGATATGTCCCTGGAAACCTAAGACATAGAAATTTCTATTTATGGAATAATATTTCTGGTTTAATGAGTTTAAGGGGGGCTAAACAGGTCACGAACAGATCTGTAGTTTTAGATCAAAAATCGGGAAAGTGCACGTTTAGACTTGTAGTTGTATTTTTGGGTTGGGACTTCACTTTAACACTTGATAACACTTCTTTAGGTGGAAAGAAGTGAGTTGGAGTTGACGGGCTCGTATTGCTGTTCGTGGAGTTCTACATTGCTTTCTGAGGTGAGTTTACTCACTGCGTAGGATAGAGATTGTATGCGCATTGCTGTAGTTCGTGTGTGATATATGTGTTGTTTGTGTGTAGTACTAGGCCGAGTAGTGTCTAGTATAAGGTTTTGGGTGTCGTATAAATCTCGGGGAGACCGAGGACTCGGGGAGACCGAGGAGTACGTACACGGGTGTGGTATGAACTCGGGGAGACCGAGGGATGCGTACACGAGCGTTGTAGGAATTCGGGGAGACGGAATGATACATGCATAGGTGTTCTTGCATGAGTGTGCTTGTATTTTTAAATTGATTGTGTTGGTTGTTGTATCTACCTGCTGGTAGGGGTGGTGTCGATATGATTGATATTGTACGCATGTGTTTGAATTCACTAAGCTTCGTGCTTACTCTTTCCCTACAAATTACTGTTTCAGGTACGAGTGGCAGCAAGGCGTGACGGTACACACTGGCGCGTTGAGAAGACCTTTGTCATTAATTATTTTGAGACTTAAGTTTAGACTTATTACATTTTCCGCTGTGTTATTTTGGATTGGTTATTTAACTTAACGTTTTTTGATGAAACGTTTATTTGGGCCTAAACACTTATGGTTTTATTTAATAAAATGGTATTTTTAAAAGTAAAAATTTATTGTAATTTTTGGGACGCTACAATGACTCAATGGGGAACAAAAACTAGCTCAAAATTCGGAATAAACGCTTAAAATAGGGTTAATAAAATAACCCTATCAGTTATGCTTAGTATCTTTGACACATTCAAACTCATGATGTGCACTTAATGCCACCCTCTTGCAATTTTTTCAAAATTGGGTCATTTCTTTTGTCTTTTTTTTGCTTGGGGACAAGCAAAGTTCTTAGTTTGGGGTGGTGATAATTGCTCAATTTTGAGTACTTAAGCACTTCTTTATGTGATCTTTTAGATAAGATTTTGCACTTCTATATCCTAATTGAGTCATTTTCTATATTATTTTCCACTTATTTAGTTTTGGAGCTAAGGTTTGTGATTTACTTGTTTCTATAAAGATAGAAGGGCTAATCTTGGTATTTTTGAAAACCTATTTTGAACACAGGTCATGCTGCAGCAATACCACATCATTGATCTGCTAAAGCGAATTTGAAGGTGACATGGAGGCTGATGTGGAAAGCTATTTTGTTACCCATTGTGTATTAACCGGTGGATATTGTGTCTAATTATGTCCAGTTGTTTATGGACTTGCTTTTGTACTTTCTAACTAGCTTTAGTACTTTTTAACTGTTTGGTTTAACTAGTTAAGTTCCATTTCTATGGGTTTGGTTAGATTTTACACCTTTTACCCCTCTTTTGTGTACTATATATATGGGGCTTAGCTTAGCATCTAAGCATTCATCCAAGAGTTGATCTTAGATCAGCTCCTTTTGCTCTCAAAGTTCTTAATTAAATGTTTTAATTTTAGTACTTTATTCCTCTCTTTTCTCCTTAAATTCTTCCTACTTCTAGCAAACATCACATGTACTCTCTTATAGCTGATCTTAATCAGCTCCAATTCCTCTAAATTTCAGTAATCTTTTAGTTCTTCAAGTTCTTCATTTAATGCTTCCTTTTCTTCTTCAAATCTGCATCCATACATATGAATGCTTGCAGCATCTCTGCTGGCCAGTGAAATTTTACTTTGCTTTCTTTAAATTCATCTTGCATCTCTAGCTTTCCTATTTATATTACGTCTTTTTTTATGCACTCTAATTCAGTACTTTACATTCTTGTACTTATATTCCATCTTACATTCTTGTCATTTACTTCCTTGTAATTTTATTTCTTGCCATTTTAGTTATAGCCATTTACTTTTAAAGTCATTTACATTTCAAGTCATCATGTTTACTTTCCAAGTCTTTTACATTTGCTTTACTTTAGTTATTTTAATGAGTAGCTGATCATATTAGCTTGGGTGTGAGGCAAATGGTGATTATGTTAACTAAAAGAAAGTATACATTTGTGTGGCAATAATGATGTTTTATTATTCAAACTCAAGTTTTATCAATATAATACAACCCCTTGACAAATTGATCACTTTGATAGTGTTAAAGTGTCATGGACCTAGAGATAGGCCATTGAATATCACGTCAATTTGGATGACATAAGGGGTAATATTGAGAGAGTTACTTGCAACGAGTGTTGTTTCTTGTGTTTTTCAAAATGATTCATTCTTGATAAGTGGTAGGGTTAAAATTGAGAGAGTAACTTTTAACAAAGAGAATTTGTTTTGCCGTATATTTTGAGAACTCCACTCCCATCATTCCTTTAACTTGAATTTTGCTCAGACATGAGATTATTTATAACTACTGGAATAATGGGATGGTGAGAATCCGAGAGGAACGTGTCTTGAAATATATAACAAAACTAGTTATTGTCACCATCATGTTGCAGCATTCCTATAACATCATGTTGTAGCATTTCTGTAGCATTGGTCTGCTGGATTTGGTTTAACATATCATCACAAGTTTTATAGCATTGCTTCTCTTTTATTATTGTTCATTTAAGTCTGTGATAATCATCAGATCAACAAGAACTGGACTCAACTTTGAATACCAAGCTCTTGGGGATTGCTTAAGTCCATAGATAGCTTTGTGTAGTTTGCAAACTACACCAAGTTCATTTTATTGAGAATGCTCAGGCAGAAGCTTCATGTACACATCTTCCTCTAAGTCTCCATGCAAAAACGCATTTTTTACATCCATTTGACATAATTGCCATCCACAATTCACAGCAAGAGACAACAATACCCTTAAAGTGTTCATCTTAGCAACTGGTGCAAAAGTTTCCTTGTAATCTATACCATAGGTTTGAGCAAAACCTCTAGCAACCAGTCTTGCTTTATGTCTTTCTATTGAGCCATTTGCATGGTATTTAATCTTGTAGAGCCATTTGCATGGTATTTAATCTTGTAGAGCCATTTGCATGGTATTTAATCTTGTAAATCCATCTAGCACCAACCACTCTTTGACCTTTTGGAAGCTTCAATATGCCCCAAGTTTGATTAGCATCAAGAGCTCTGACGTCTTCCTGCATAGCTTTTCTCCAAACTGGGAATTCGTTGCTTCATCAAAGCTCTTTGGTTCAATTTCCTGCAAGATTTGATTCATGAAAGAACAACATGCTGGAGAGAAGTGTTTAGAACTTATTAGTTGTCTCATTGGATGTTTAGGAACATAAGTTTCAAAGTTCTCTAGAATAAAAGTCAATCTCCTTCTTCTACTAGGATTTCTGTGAGGTTGCACAATGGGATCAGATCCCTGAACATAAGCTTCATGAACATCAGGAGCCTAAGTGGGTTCATGAGCAGGTTCTTGAAAATCTTCTATATCATTAAGACTTTCTTAAGATCCATCTTGAACTGTTGCATGGTCATCAAAATTTGATGATTGTGGATCAAGCTCACATTTGTTAGTAGGAATAGGTAAATGGAATAATTCACACATAAGCTCCCCCTGGGGTTCATCATAATCATTGCGTTTGAAGTAAGGTTGGTTTTCATCAACTCTTACATCTCTGGAAACAATTATTGTTTCCTGGATGTTGGATTGTAGCATTTATAACCTTTCTGTGTAGAAGAATAACCAGGCAACATACACTTCAAGGCTCTTGCCTCCAATTTGTCTCTGCAACTGTTTGCTTGAATATGGATGAAACAAACACAACCAAACGTCTGAAGATGACTAGTGTCAAATTTTTTCCTTTTAACATCTCAAAAGGAGGCTTGAACTTTAAGACACTGTTGGGCAATCTATTAATAAGATATGTTGCACTTTGGATTGCGTGTGACCATAACCTTTTTGGAACATGATTTTGCAGCATCAAAACTCTAGCTTTTTCAAGAATGTCTCTATTCTTCCTTTCTGCAATACCATTTTGTTGTGGAGTCTTCACACAACTTGTTTGATGAATTATGCCTTGTTCACTAAGATATGTTAGCATTATATTGGATGTGCATTCAGTACCATTATCTGATCTAAATGTTCCAATTTTTGTGGAGAAATGATTTTTAACCATGTTATGAAAGTCTTGAAAATACTTGAACACCTCATTCTTGAATTTCAACAAATATAGAAAAGTAGTTCTTGTAAAATCATCAATAAAAGTTACATAGAACCTATATCCATCAAAAGACTCGAGAGTTGTTGGCCTCCATACATCAGAATGCACAAGTTCAAAAGGCTGAGAGGCTCTAGACTGAGATGTAGGGAAAGGAAGTCTAGTAGATTTCGACATGCGACAGATTTTACAATGACTAGAACTTTTACAAAAATTAGGAAATAACATAGACAAGACACTTGAAGAAAGATGAGCAAGGCGTTTATGCCACAATGCTTGTTGTTGAGATGCAGAATTCACAAAAAGCCCTTTTAAAAAGCTTGGAGAGGCAGGGATGTAATAGAGACCATTAAGGAAAAATCCTTCACCAATCTTCTTCTTAGTCATTCGATCCTGAAAAGTAACATGAGAAGGAGAGAATATAGCTATGCAATCTAAAAGTCTGGTTAACTTCCCAATTGACAAAAGTCTAAATGGAAAGGAAGGAATATACAAGATGATTGAATCTGTAGTTTCCGAACACAACTTAAATTTTCCCTTTCCTAAGACGAGAGCATTATTTCCGTTGGCAACAGTAACAGGGGAAGACTTAGAAAATGATTGGAAATCGCTTAACATGAACTTATCATTGGTCATATGATCAGAGGCACCAGAATCCACAATCCAAAAATCATGACTTCTATTTAGATGTAAGGCGGTAGACAAGGCATAAATCATACCTGGAATATCTTCAGGAGCAGCCATTCCCGTCTCAGCCAATAACCCAACAAATTTTCCAAGGAGAGCCATTGAGTTTTCACCGGAGCTACCATCAATGTTCCCATGTTTCAACTGAATGTAGGAAGCAAATTCGTTGATCAAGTTGATTGGGTTGGAAATGATCTCCAATCCCTGGTTTGTAGATGAACATATGTTGGCTTTGGACGTTGTATTTTCCTGCACAAAGGCTCTTTTATTTCCTTGATTTTCATGGAACTTAAGCTTAAGTTCCGGATGAAGAATCCAACACTTCTCCTTTTCATGACCAATTCCACTTCTGCCAATCTGCTTACAATGGGAACACTGTAAGTCGGGTCTCTTGCCTTTGTAACGTCATGAGGCTGCAAAGGCTCTTGCTTCAACATTTTTAGTGGTGGTTTAAGTGCACATTACTCTTCTCCTAGCTTCCTCTTGTTGAATAGTGTTGCAAACCATAGACAGTGTAGGCATTTCAGGAATCATCAGAAGAGATCTTCATATTCGGATCATAGACTTGCCAGGAGCTGAAATATCTTATCTTCCTCCGATCTTTAAGAATGACAGCAGCATCAGTGGTATGAGGCCTACAGGTGTCAATCTTTAGGATTCCTATATGGTGAACAAATGCGTTTCTTCCTTGCTGCAACTCTACTAACTCCTTCTTTATCTGAAATATTCTTGTTGCATTGTTTAAATTTCCATACATCTCCTTGATTGTATTCCATAACTCTTTGGAAGATTCAGAATAGCTAAAAACATCGGCTATCTTAGGCTCCATAGAATTAAGAATCCAAGACATGTCAAGTTGATCATTGGTGATCCAAGATTCATACTTTTGGTCGGTGGTTGTTGACTTCTTGTTGTCATTTTGAATGTAGTTGAGTTTAGCTCTTCCTCCATGAGCTAAAATGATGGATCTTGACCAAGGAAGATAATTACATTCATTCAACAATGTTGTTGAAAGACGTTGGTTAGGATTACCATCCATGGTTTCAATTTTTCTTCAGACATGGTGATGAAGAAAAAAGAAAAGAAGGAAATGTTGATGAGGTTTTAGACAATAGAGAACATATGCAGGTCAGAGAGGATCACTGCTCTGATACCATGAAGAAATTTTATGAGAAGATAAATAATATTCCTTATCAGATGATTAATATTCATTACAAGATGATGAATATTATTCTTCAGATGAATATTATCTGATGATGAATAATATTTTCTCTTACATTCAAATGGAACAAAGCAAGACTTTTATAGCCAAAACATAATTAAGGAAAAGCTACTAAATAATACTAGGAGTCATCCCTTAAAACTAGGGGCCATCCCTTATCAATAGCTACAAGTAGGATTAAGGAAGAAGAAACATTATCAATAGCTAGAGGTAGGAGTAAAGCAATAATGAGGCATTAGATTTGGACAATACTGCTACAGTAGCATTCTAGCAATACAGTAGCATTCTAGCATTCTAACAATAGCTGTATGGGTCTTAACAGTTCACATAGTGGATTTTTCTATAGAGGTTGTTTTAAAGAAGAATCGATACAATTTAACATATTTAGTTATTCATGTTCAGACATAAATTTTGAATTTTCCTTTTTAATAATTAATTGTATTAACTTTCCATTCTCGCATTACAATAACATTTTACATCATATTATATCGAATATTGTATCACACAATTAGACAACTAAAATAGAATTGTGACCTTGAGGATACTATTCCAAACTTCCATTAACTTTTAAAGGGTATGCACTTTCTTAATCAATTAAGCATACCCTTATCAAGGGGTTGAACTTTTCATTGTATTTCATCAAAAATTATGTGATCAATAAATATACAGGGTTATATATATATATATATATATATATATATATATATATATATTGTTGGGGGAATTCGAGAGTGAGATGAGGAAGAGGTGATTGTAAGAACTTGGATAAAACGCAGAGATCACGTGAGAGCTCGCTTTCCGTAAGAGATATTTCGACCCTATATGCCTGGGTATCACGAAATTCTCTAGGGGATAATCTCTTTGTTTCGGTGTATCGATCAAGGCAATGATCGATTCATACTTATACACCTTTAGAGAGTTGTAACCGACCTATATTGATACTGGTAATAATATCCCACTTAATGGGATTGATTGCGGAATTAGTGACGGGAGTTACAAATGAGAAAAGCCTTCCAGACTCCGGTGCTACTTTCGTGCTAGTTCAACTAGCGCCAAAAGGAGCGCGGGCAACATTTTAGAGCTTGGCGCTACTTTCGTGCTAGTTCAACTAGCGCCAAAAGGAGCGCGGGCAACATTCCAGAGCTTGGCGCTACTTTCGTGCTAGTTCAACTAGCGCCACAACTAGCCCCGACACCCAGCTCATGAAACCACTTTGTAACTTGTCGATTTTAACCATCCAACAATCTCGGGTTCTAGTTAGCTTACACGAGTGTGCACTCCACACCTCCTAACTCATGTTATAGCTTAGCTAACAACCCCATTATTACCTTTGTGAATCCAATTACACAAAATGACCGATGATTTCACTAAAATCACCAACATTCCTCCCCCATTTTAGTGCAATCCTTGATTCACAAATAAAATTACAATACAGGTAAACAAACTCATGCATAAATGAAAATATCTAAAAGATTGAATTTCCATCTTAGTACATTACACATTTCAAATACTCGAGAATTCGGGTGTCCTAAGGATTGAACCCGTCAACCCATTTGAGTACCAGAAAATAAAATACACATGAATTAAAAGACTCTCTAACGTATAAACTTGACACTATACAGGCCATGTGTCCTTATCCATTCGTGAGTGCATCAAAGCCAAGTCCAAGCTTCTTGAAGCGGCCACACTTCCCACTCATATAGGTAGTTCTTTTCCTCATGCACCTGCACATGCATTTTTACAAAAGAACAATTACCTCCTTCACTTGCAGTATCGAGCACACACCTTGGGATGACCGTCTTGTGCTCCAATCTCTTAGAGTGAGCTTCCCCATTGAATTCAACTTCTAACATTGTATTAGAAGGGAATTGGGTATCTCACCGTTAGAGATTTAGATGGACTTTAATCCCATCCCTATCACCGACTTGTGAACCAAGTCCCTAGCTAACCCCTTCGTCAAGTGGTCCGCTAGATTTTGTTGCGACCGAACAAACTCAACCGAAATCACCCCATTCGTGATTAGCTCACGAATCATGCTATGTCTAACACCTAAGTGTCTAGACTTGCCATTATACACTTGGCTATAAGCTTTAGCCAAAGTTGCCTCACTATCACAACGGATAGAAATGGGTGATATTGGTTTCGGCCATAATGGAATTTCATGGACCAAAATCCTTAGCCATTCCGCCTCTTTACCGGCAGCGGCTAATGCCACAAATTCCGACTCCATAGTCGAACTCGTGATGCAAGTTTGCTTCTTGGAAGCCCATGAGATGGCACCTCCCCCAAGCAAGTACACCCAACCACTCGTAGAAGAGTGGTCTTCCAAATTGGTGATCCAACTTGCATCCGAATATCCCTCCAATATTTGAAGGAAATCCGACATATGTCATTACAAGTTTACATGCATTATGCTCCATCCCGGGCATAACAAAACCTTCCGGTTGTTTTATGTAAACTTCCTCCTCCAAATCACCATTTAAGAATGCCGTTTTGACATCCATTTAGTGAATCACTAAATTGTGAATAGCACCTAAGGCTATCAACAATCTGATCGTGGAGATCCTTGCAACCGAGGCATAAGTAACAAATTAATCTATGCCTTCCCGTTGCCTAAAGCCTTGAATCACTAATCGAGCTTTGAACTTGTCGATTGATCCATCCGCTTTCATCATCCTTTTGAAGACCCACTTGCATCCCAAATGTTTGCAACCCGATGGCAAGTCCGATAATACCCAAGTATTATTCCCCATGATGGAGTCCATTTCATCATGTATTGCTTCTTTCCAGAAAGCAACATCTTGAGGCTTCATAGCCTCACCAAATGATTTTGGATCCTCCTCAACACTATAACAGTAAAGGAATTGGGATCCAATCTCATCTCTTGATCCCTCTACCAAGTATACATGGAAATCGGGACCAAAGGACTTTCCAATCCTTCCTCTTTTGCTCCTTCGAAGCATCGGAGATTCAGTTGGAACAATTGCTTGTTCTTCAACCTCACTAGTTTCACTAGTACTGGGAACTATGTCCTTTGGCCTCGGCATTGAAGAGAATCTAGTCTCATCAAATATCACATCTCTCGATTCTATAACAGTGTGAATCGCTATAGAATCATTAGGTTCAATAACATAGAACCTATATGCTTTGGAATGCTCGGCATATCCAACAAAAATGCATCACCCAAAGTCTTCCTTTTGGGTTCGGGTAATCGAACATCGAACTACCGCTCGATAACCCCAAACTTGAATAAAACTCAAGTTAGGCCTTTGGACCAAAGTTCATATGGGGTAATCTTGTTCCTTTATTGGGAACTCGACTCAGCCAAAAAACCAAGCCTAACATGGCTTCACCCCAAATCCATCAAGCAATTCATTTACAATATAAAACAATTTATAAAGTAACATACACAGAATTTTAAACAAAATTCACTTGCAATATAAACAGAATTTTAAACACAAAATTCATTTGCAACAACACAGAATTTTAAACACAAAATTCATTTGCAACAAAACAGAATTTTAAACAAAATTCATTTACAATATAACCAGAATTTTTAAACACAAAATTCACTTGCCGCATAAACAGAATTTTTAAACACAAAATTCATTTGCAATATAAACAGAATTTAAACAAAATTCATATGTAACATAAACAGAATTTTAAACACAAAATTCATTTGCAACAAAACAGAATTTTAAACAAAATTCATTTACAATATAAACAGATTTTTTTTTAAACACAAAATTCACTTGCCACATAAACAGAATTTTTAAACAAAATTCGTTTGCAATATAAACAGAATTTTAAACACAAAATTCATTGGCAACATAAAGCAATTTATAAAGCAACATAAGGCAATTCAATTTCATCATAAACAAAATTTGAAACAAAATCCTTTCATTCAAATTTAACTCAACCGTGTAATTCAACATAAACCAAATCCTACAAAAAAGCCAATCTTTGACAAGATAAACTTGTCCGACTCACAAAATTGCCTATACCCTAACTTATTCAATATGCTACCGGAAACCAAGTTCTTTCGAATTCATGGTACATACAAAACATTACAAATTCAACTACTTTGCCAGAACTAGATTCTAGCCTAACTAAGCCTCTTCCAAGAAAGGTAGCACTCGACTCGTTCCCCATGTGTATCATTGATCCGTCTTCAACCGGTTCCATAGAGACGAACCAACGGCGATCTTTGAACACATGACTTGTAACCCCCGAGTCGATCCACCAAGCAACATCATCATCATGTACATAAACAGATTAGGATATTAGTGGTATATAATTCATATTTGAATTAAAACCAAAGTCAAGAAACTGACCTTTCCGTGGGTTTTGATCCTTGGATCCTTGCCCACTACCACTCGTGCTTGCTCCACCCTTATTCTTGACAACCCGACAATCACGCTTGAGATGGCCGGTCATCCTACATGTCCAACAGGTTAATTTAACCTTGTTGGTCCCGAAGGGTTACACAAGTTTGTAGAAGGGGGGGGGGGGGGGGTTGAATACAAACACACAGATTTTACTTTTCTAAATTGTTTATTGATAAATCATTAACAATTTACATCTTGTTGCGGAAACAAGATTAAGGATAAACCTAAATCTAAACAAGTTGGAACACTAAGGTTTCTTGCACTAAGAGAGATAAGGAAATTACTAATAATAACCTATCTTGAGATAACAGATTGAACTTGTCCAGAGTTAGCAAGTTACTTCAAAATGAAGTGAGTTCATCTCTTTATATACTGCATGCATTTAATGCAAGTCAGTATATACTTTACACGTGTCATCAGCTGGTTGGTTGCATGTCATTGACCTTTGTTGACAACCTTAGTAGCTGTATGGAATGAACAGTGTAGTATCAGAGTGGTTGTACGATTTCAGACAATCGGAGGTTCTTTCTGACAATTCGTACGGAGTCGTGCAAGGGAGGTTAAGACAAAAGTATTTTGTACGGAGGACTTCATGATCAGCTTTCGTTGATTCAGAGCATTATCATTTCTATTCGGCAAATGATAAAGTTCAGCGATAGCTGAAGTCTTGTACTTGATACTTCACGTTGAATGGACAAATCTGAGTCTTCGCTGATCCGCATCAGTTCATTAGGAGACTTGTCGCTGGTTCTTGAGCTTGATCTTCGACTTCAGCGTAGAACCTATGTTGACGTGAAACTTGTCTTCAGGGATCATAAGTAAACAACTAACTTATCAGCGATCACTATAATTACTGAACAGACTCAGAGCATTAATGGTGAACAGTTTCACTGAATGTTTAATTTAAAGAGTGAGAGTTCCTATCAGCGGTACTGGAAGATCTTAGTACTTATCAGCGATAGTGAAACTCTGATACATATTGTTTACTTACAATTTTCACTAAGTAAATAAGAGAGGGTCATTATCAAATCACTGAGGGTTTGGATCAACAATCTCCCCCTATTTGATTATGACATAGCAACAGAGAGAATTGCTATTTAATGAAAACATAAGGATAAAAAGAACTTATAAAATATTTGTCCCTTTTACTGTTTTCTGGGATCTTTTCAGTACTGATGGAGTAAAGTACGTTCGCTGAAATTTTTCTTTAAACATTGTAAAGATTACAGATGAAAATGGAAAAATTACAAGTACAAGCGAAATAAATTACAAGTACAAAAGGATAACTGATGAGATAGATGAAAGAGGCGATCCTATCAGCTTACAGAGGTTCTTCCTTAATGAGAAGTTCATCAAGGGTCTTTTCAGTGGGGATCATCTAGTCAGGAACCGTTACTCCCTTTTTTCTTTTGTTCAGCGCTTCTTCAAAGATTAAGGGTTTTAGGTGTCGTGCCTGAATGTCTTGTTTGAAGTCACACTACCAGATGAGATCTCTGAGTTGTTCGATTGGAGTGATGGGAAGCTCAGCGGTCCGTTGAAAACATTTTCGTCCATCGTAGTCGAGAAAGAATATTCCATATGGATCACTGACTACTTTACCAGGGACGAAAAGTTCACAGGGTGGCAAAGATATGTCAAGGGCAGATAGATCAGGGTCAGGACCAAGCACTTCAGCGTGAGAGAAACCGATACCAGTTTCATTTCTTATGACAGGACCTGAGTCTGAATCTTGACGTTTCTTCTTTGAAGAGGCCCTTTTTCTTTTCAGCTTTAGATCAGGAGGAGGAGGAATGTCCACACAAGAAGATATCAAATCGATCTGTCTGTTTATCAGCTTTTCGAAATGATCCTTATACTTAGATTGAGACGTTTGGATAGCTAACCTCATCTCCAGCCATTCAGAGAGACCATACCTTTTTACAGTGTCAGCGCGAAAGGCTTCAGATTGGCCATCTTCTCTGAAAAGTTTGATGTCAACAATAGGTACTCCGATAGAGGTTCTTCCAGAGATGAATACCTTGTTGATCTTCGCTGGACGATATCTGAAGTGTATTTTCTCTTTACACCAGTTCAGGGTGGTCTGAGAAACTTCAGTTTTCTTCTCCACGATCTTCTGGGCTTCTTCCCAAAGCTTACGTTGGACTTGAATGGGGACACGTTTCAGCTTGGGGTCTTTGACAGATTCTTGAGTAAGCTTGATGGCGTATTCTCTGTCTTTTTCTTCAGCTTCCTTTCTTTCAGCGATTAGGCGTTCAGCTCTGAGATGTTCTTTGTATTCCTTTTGGGAAATTCTGAACTTTGGAGGGACTGAAGGAAGTTGATCATGCTTCAGAATGATTCGCTGATCCTCGAATCGCTTTATTATTTCCTCTCTTCTTTTCTGATCCTCTTCACTTAGCTTTTGAGGAACTAAGGAAGGTCTGCGTTTGTGCGAGAGTAGCTGTTCTTCTGGTTCATCAGTCTCAGAAATTAAATCCAAGACTGGGATTATTTCTTCAGCGGCAGCTGGTATTATTGGTGAAGTCGCAGTTGTGGAGCCTTCAGCGATATCCTCAAACAGGGGAGAGGACTAGCTGAAACACAGCGATCTTACAAGTAAGAACATGGGTAGAATCAGAGAGAGAGAATTTGTTCAAGTGTATAGGCTTGGGTAGTAGCACTGATAGTGTATGATAGAGGAGGGATGGAGTAAGAGATGTTTAGTTTACCTGACAAATCGGCTTTTCAAGCAAGATCGTCAGATTGTCATCTTCAGCGACGCTTTTGCCTTTGTCTTTCTCAGCTCCAGAGGCTGAGGGCTTTGTCTTTGTCCGCTCCCCTGAAGGTTCATTTATCGAGATTCCCTTAAGAGCTTTGATCCTCAGAGCAAGTTTGACGATAAAGAAGTCGTCATCATCATCATCATCATCATTCTTCGGAGAAGAGGATGGTTCATCATCAGGGATGTCGATGGCTTCATCATCTTCTGCTTCGGATTCTTCAGCGTCTTCTTCGAGTTGGTCCCCCTCAGATACAGAGGCGAGCTTCTCGGTTCCTTCAGGGTGTTCATCTCCCTGAGGTCCAGCGGCTGCTTCAGCTTCAATAGTCTTCTCACCCTCTTCAGCGAAGGTGAGGTCTTCAACGGTCTTCTCTCCCCTGATAGATTCATCATGGGAAAGGTCTTCAGCGCTCTTCTCCCCCTCTTTTTCATGATGACTGGGGGAGGAGTGAGTTGACTCAGCAGCTTTGGTAGGTTCTCTGTCTTCTTGGCCAGAGATACCTATACAACTTTCAATCTTTGCTAATCTGTCTTCAAGGCCAGAAATAGCAGGATTGATCTTTTTCAGCTCAGTGCGATCCTCCGCTGTGAAATTTTCAGATTCAGGGACAGGGGCAAGATCAGGAGCAGGAGTATTCGCTTTGTTCAACAGCTGCTCGATCATCGTTTTCACCGAACTAACATCGGTCTTTACGAAGCCTAAGTCAGTCTTTACAGCAGACATATCTCCCTCTAGTTGTCCAACCGATGTCTTCAGCGTTGTGACCTCGCTGCACATGGATGAAACTGTATTTTTGAGAGAGGTGTAGTCTATGTAAATGTCAGCGAGCACCTGTGCGAAGTCGCTGAGAGTCTTATCAACTTGCTTTATGTCGTATGTGGAAGCCTTTTTCTCCACCACCGTTGTCAGCTTTGTAAGATTCTCTCCAGCGTTTGTTACAGCTAGAGAGTGGTTGGAGAGAGTGGTAGTGAGACCTGTCAGCTTTGTTTCCACGGACTTCAGAGAAGCGTTGATGTCTCCCAAATTAGGACCTGTAATAGATAAGAACTTGTGAACAAAGGAAAGCTCAGAAGTTTGGGGTTTAGTTACAGTGTTTATGGTTTGGTGTGTACCTGCAGGAGGATTGACGAAGTCGTCAAAACTTCGGGTTCCTGAAAAATGTTCCATATCGTCTTCAAAAGTTCTTTGACGTATGGTCATCTCTGCAGGTCCTGTGCCCATCATTCCTTGAAGAGTAGTTTCGTTAACTTCTGGAGGAATGATAGGTGCTTCAGTGATAACTGGAGTAGAGTCCAAAGGAGTGGAGGGAGGAGCGAAGGATAAGAATGGAGGTTGGTTTCCGAGTTCAGCGTTGGATTCGCTGAGAATCACTTCATCAGTCTTTTGAGAGACTGAGGGAGGTTGGGTAGGTTCCAAGTTTGTAACCTCAGCGTTTAGAGACGCTGAAGTTGGAATGGAAGGGATGGCTTGTTCAGGTGTGGCAGAGCGTACCACTGAACGTTCCTTCAGCTCTGCAGAAGGAGCTGAGGAGTCTTCAGCATGAGATTGCTGGGGTTGCTCCTTGGTTTTCTTGATCCTTTTAGAATCAAGTGGGGTAGATGAGTGTTTCCTTTTCTTAGAAGGAGAGGATTTTGTGGCCTGGGTATCAGCGATGGGTATTGTCGCTGAAGGAGCCACAGAAGTAGAAGAAGAAGGGTTGAGAAGAGTTAAAAGGGTAGAAAGACGTACCTCATTTGCAACCGGTTTGAAGTCAAGTACCTTAGGGCCAACCTGAGAGAGTTTCAGGTCACCCTCTTGCGGGTAGCTGTCCTTCAGGCCATATTGGAAGATGGCGCTGATGAATCTTGGGTATGGAACCCATGCAGGTCTGTCAGCGGCAGAGTCTACTTTTTGCAGCAAGTCATCATAGATGATAGATGCCCAGTCAATATGTAGACCTTTCAGCAGAGCGTATCCCATCGCTTGCTGAGGTTGAGCGGCTTGGTCAGAGGAGCCGGTCTTGGCAGTCATGCAGCTGATAAGATGAGCGAAGATGAAGTTCATCTCGCTGGGCATTTTTGACTTCTTCAGCAGGGTCAGCTTCTTCTCAGGCTTCTTGTCTCTGCCAATTTCCCATACATAGCCCATTGCATCGAAAAATGTAATAAGAGCTTCTTTGTCAGCGAGTTTCTTATGGTCAGGGAAAGGAACAAAAGGCTTTTCTTTTGTAGCGTTGGGAAAGTTCAGAGCTTTGCGAATGATGGCTGGTGTGATCTTTATTGTGCCATACTCAGTATCGCAGAGGATGCAATCGATTGTTTTGGAGGGATCTTTGGCTGAAGGTAGTTGAGAGTGTCTCGCTGAGTACCAGAATTGTGAGAGAAAAAGCTGATGTGCAGGAGGTGTTATGGTCAGGGCTGTGGAGATGCAGCAATTCTTCAGGAATTTCACAGCATCATCTAGATGTGTGACTTGCTTTCGAGGAGGAAACTCGAGAAGCGCATAGAGGTTGTTCACCTTAGTCCAATCCAGTTTGTCAAGGGCAAACTTGACTTGAGGAGCCTTGAGGATTTCCACTTCCTCAGATTCAGCGGAGATGTTCTCAGCGGTAGCAGGAATGTCAGACGATGCCATTTTCTGTATTATCAGTTCAACCAAAGATGTTAACAAATAAGAATAATCTTAATGTGGAAAGGAATTTCCAATAAGATGTTTCAAATTTTATCCATTTCATTCAGACACAAATGTCTTAATGAAGATTACGGTTTGTCTTGTTTTTGAAAACGAAAAATTTCAAACCCAAAAAAAATCTTGTTTTCCAGTTTTCTTTGAAGATGGGGATTCTGGAAAAACGAATGTGTGAAGAACAAGTTTAAGATTTTGCATTTAAACTTGAAGAACAACCATGAAATGGTTGTGTTCATAAAACCATGAAAGAAAATGATTTTATTTTTAAGAAGTTCTTTTGTTTGATCTTATAAAAACAAAGAAGAGATCAGAAACAAGTTATTTGCATTCGGTAATAAATAAGAACATATTAACCTTGATGTTTGATGAAGAAGATGAACAGTTGTTCTTGAGAAAAATCGAGAGCCAAATGCAACAGTGAATTCTTTCTTTGCTTGGAGGATAAGTTGTTCGCGTAAAAGAAAAATATAAACAAAGAATTTGTTTATATAGAGATTTTAGAAAGAGAAAATCTTGAGCGGGAAAAGATTTTCATCATGACACGGACACGTGTTTGCATTTGATTGGCGAGAAAACGAAACGTGCAAACGTGTGTCAGAAAGAAGAACGTGCCAGGGCGTATCCGTTGTAATGACGTCACAACTGTCCTTTCATATTCTTGGTTGTCTCTGAGCTTTTGAAAAACTCAGGGATACTTTTGAAAACATGAAGCACTGAATAGAAATATCAGTGAAGGTTTTAGAAATTTCAAAGTATCGTTGTTAAGGAAGAGATATTCAGCGATGTGAATTGTTTTGAAATCTTGCATTTACATGCGATTTGTCAGAGAGAGAAGATGATAGAATGGGTTATACAGGTTTGATTTTATCCAAAGTAGTAGTGTCGCTGATCCAATGTGAATCGCTGAAGATTTTATCCTTCAAAGTTCAGCATTCCAAGCTCGCTGATGAGAAAGTTGAATCTTGTCTCATCAAGAGGTTTGGTGAATAGATCAGCTAACTGATAATCAGTTGGAATAAAATGAAGTTCTATATTTCCATTCATCACATGATCTCTGATAAAGTGATACCTGATTTCGATGTGTTTTGTCTTTGAGTGTAGCACTGGATTATTGGCTATAGCGATGGCACTTGTGCTGTCGCAATAGATTGGAATTTTGGAGAGCTGAAGATCATAGTCTAGTAGCTGATTTCTCATCCACAAGACTTGAGAACAACAGCTTCCAGCAGCTACATACTCAGCTTCAGCTGTGGAAGTGGACACTGAGTTTTGCTTCTTACTTGTCCAACTTACCAGCTTTCCACCCAGGAGCTGACATCCTCCTGTGGTGCTTTTCCTATCCATTCTGCAACCTGCAAAATCACTATCTGAATAGGCGGTTAGATCGAATCCTGAATCTTTGGGATACCAAAGACCTAGATTCGCTGTACCCTTAAGATATCGAAAGATTCGCTTTACAGCTTTCATATGAGATATCTTAGGTTCAGCTTGATATAGTGCACACAAGCATGTTGCAAACATGATATCGGGTCGGCTAGCTGTAAGATACAATAGTGAGCCGATCATCCCACGGTACAGCGTGACATTGACAGGAACACCCTTAGTGTCCTTATCAAGTGTCAGCGGTGGTGCCATAGGAGTTTTCATAGCTGAACTTTCAGTTAAATCAAATTTCTTCAGCATATCTTTAACATATTTTCCCTGATTAATGAAAGTTCCTTTTTCAGTTTGCTTGATCTGAAGACCAAGGAAATATGTTAGTTCACCCATCATGCTCATTTTATACTCATCTTTCATTCTATCAGCGAAACGATTACAAAGCTCAGGATTAGTAGAACCAAATATAATGTCATCAACATATATTTGAACTAGAATGATATGACCTTTCACTTTTCTAAAAAATAGAGTTTTGTCAATCTTACCTCGTTCAAATTTTTCAATATGGAGATAAGTAGAAAGAGTGTCATACCATGCACGAGGAGCTTGCTTTAAGCCATAAAGTGCCTTATCCAGTTTATAAACATGACCTGGATGTTTAGGATCTGAGAATCCTGGAGGTTGTTCCACATAGACTTCTTCATTCAGCTTTCCATTCAGAAACGCTGACTTAACATCCATCTGATGTACTTTGAACTTTTTGTGTACAACATAAGCTAAGAATAGACGAATAGATTCAAGTCTTGCTACGGGATCAAATGTTTCGCCGTAATCTATGCCTTCCTCTTGTCTGTATCCCTGAGCAACAAGGCGAGCTTTGTTGCGGGTTACAGTACCATGTTCGTCCAACTTGTTTCGATAGACCCATTTAGTGCCTATCACAGTTTTGTCAGTTGGTCTTCGAACAAGTTTCCAAACTTTGTTTCTTTCGAATTCGGTCAGCTCTTCTTGCATGGCGCTGACCCAGTTTGGATCTTTGAGGGCATCATCTACTTTCTTTGGTTCAGTTAGTGAAATAAAATTTACAAATAAACAAATATTACCTGCACTTCGTCGAGTCTGAATACCAGCGTTTGGATCACCAAGAATTTGATCAATTGGGTGATTTACAGTCCATCGTTGAGCCGGAGCGAGAGAGGCTAACTCAACTTGAACTGGAGGAGCTGAAGATGAAGCTTCAGCGACGTCGGGAGTATCAGCTAAGAGAGGAATACTTGCATTTGTCAGTATATTCACTGATTGCTGAGAAGTAGATGGAATATCTGAGACATTTGGATCAACTGCAGGTATAGTGTTTATAGGAACAGCTGAGACCCATGATGTTTCAGCTTCACTATTCTGCAAGTTTGGAATGATAGTGGGACTATCATCTTCTACTGGATGAGCATGAGGAGTGGGAATATCTTCTGAATCACCAAGATGAGAAAACATCCATTGATTCAGTTCTTCAGTATCAGCGTTCGGTTTAGAGTTCGCTGAACGGGATTCGTCAAACGTGACGTGAATTGTTTCTTCAACAGTTTGTCTTCTACGATTGAAGACTAGGCTTTGAAACTGAGGAGTATCCAAGAAATATTCCATCATCAGCCTTAGGATCAAACTTTCCAAGGGCATCTCTGTTGTTCAGTATGAAACACTGACATCCAAAGATGTGAAGAAAGCTGATTGAAGGCTTTCTCCCATGAAAGAGTTCATAGGCTGTCTTTTTGAATCTTTTAACTATCAGCGACCTGTTTTGCGTAAAACAAGCAGTGTTGACAGCTTCTGCCCAAAAATGAGTAGGCAGGTGAGAATCGCTGAGCATTGAACGTGCAGCTTCAATAATTGTTCTATTTCTTCTTTCAGCGACGCCATTTTGTTGCGGTGTTCTCACTGAAGAAAAGTTGTGAGAAATACCCTTACTCTCAAAGAAGGAATCAAGAGAACTGTTTTTAAATTCAGTCCCATGATCACTCCTTATTGAGCGAACGGTCAAATTGTTCAGGGTTTCCATCTTCCGAACAAAAGTGATGAGTTCTTTAGGGGTGTCACTCTTGGAACGGAGAAACATAACCCATGTGTAACGAGAGAATTCATCAACTATGACCAGCGTATATTTCTTTCCAACGATGGATTGTTTGTTAACAGGGCCAAATAAATCCATATGGAGTAGTTGTAGAGGAGGTGACACTGAGGAGACTTGCTTTGATTTAAAGCTAGCTTTGGTCTGCTTCCCTTTTTCACACGCTGAACATAAAGACTCTTTGGCGTATGAGTGTTGAGGTAGACCAGTGACTAACTCTTTTGAAGAAAGAGTATTCAGTGTCTTGAAATTCAGATGAGAGAGCCTCTTATGCCATAGCCAGTTGACATCAGATGAGGCTTTTGAGAAGAAACAGGAGTTCTCAGTGGTTGTTGAGTCCATATTTATTACATAAACATTTTCCAAACGATAACCGCTGAGAGCTATCTTCTCCTTTTTGTCAGCGACAAAGCAGGATTCCTTAGTAAAGATTACTTTGTTATCCATGTCGCAAAGCTGACTGATGCTTAGCAGTTTATGCTTTGGCCCTTCAACATATGCGACTCTTCTGAAGGAGGTTGTACCATTTGATAGTACACCATACCCTCGGGTATGTCCTTTTCCATTTCCACCGAAAGTCACAGAGGGACCCTTCTCTTCCTTGTATTCAGCGAGCAGGCTTTTCTTTCCAGTCATGTGTCTAGAGCATCCGCTATCGAGATACCAGATACCCTTCTTAACCTGCAATAAAAGGAAGATTAGTTTTTCTTAGGTACCCACTTAACCATGTATACACATTTGTCAGTGGAAGTAGTTGGAATGGAAGGTTCAGCAGTCTTCGCAGCATTTGAAGATTCAGCTTTGTCTTTCTTCACTTTGGTTAATTTCTTAACCTCAGTGGTAGGATTCACCTTGACCTGATTTGCACCAGGGTTGGTCTTCTTTGCCTTGGGGGCAATCTTCACCTTAGCTATCTTTTCAGCTTTGGTGGCTGTGGGGCACTTACTAGCAATATGATCAGTGAGTCCACAGTGATAACATTTCCTATAGCTAAAAGTAGTTCTAGGACCTTTTGAATGCTGAGCTTTTAATTTAGAATTAGAAGTGCCAGCACCAAGTAAACTATTGGCTTTAGAAATGGGACGAACACTCAGTTCTTCAAATTTCTTACCAAGGACATCCACTCTGAGTCTCGGAGTAGATCGCTGAATAGATCCAGAGATCAGCTTCCTTGATCCAGAGGGATGGGTCACTGAGGCTTTATAAGCATTCAGCTTTGGTACTAAAGTACCCTTCTGAGGATTTTGGTAAATAACAATTCCTTTACCTTTGTCTTTAGAGACAGAGGTAGGTTTTGAATAAACCATTTTCTCCTTGCCTTTTGAGGAGGTAGGAGTTTCCTCAGGGATTGGTGTAATGGACGAGGAGTACTGAGAGGATGAAGTATCAGCGACTGAGGATACGAACGTTCCAAATTTAAGCATTGAACGCTCAGTGGTTGGTTTTGAAGTTTCAAATTTGTAACCTAAACCACGTTTATCACTCAGTGGAATCTGAGACTTTATTATCTCAGTGATCTTTGTTGAAGAATTACACCATCCTTCAACAGTAGCTTTTTCAGCTTTTAATGCAGCGATAGCTTCTGCTCGTTCGATTTTGACTAGCTGATTTAAATATACTTGATCTTTAATATCTTCTTCAACTTTAGAAAGCTTTTCTATTTGAAGGTGGCAGTTTTTAAGCTTTTCAGCGAGATCAAGGTTTTGGTTTTCAACCACAGTTTTGCCATTCATGGCTTCGTATAAACTTCTAGTCAAGAGATCGATCTTACGGAGACTATCAGCTTCATCAATATTTGCAATATTGGTAAAGAAGGAAGGTGATACCTGAATAGCAGAGGTTGAAGCAGAGGGAATGTCTGAACTTTCTTCCTCTTCTTCAATCTTGGCCATAAGACATAGATTTGCTTCATCATCTTCAGAGTCAGATGATGATGCTTCTTCATCAGAAGCAGCCCAATCATAGTTAGCCATCAGGCCTTTGCCTTTCTTCTTAAAGCTTTTCAGCTTCGCATATTTTTCTTTCAGCTTTGAGTATTTGTCATCTTTATTCCTTGGAACAAAGGATTTCTTTGTAAAAGCTGAGGGTTTAGAAACTTTCTTAGACCTGCACTCGTTAGCAAAATGTCCTGTCTTTTCGCAGTTAAAACAAGTAGCAGTAGCCTTATCAACAAAAGCTGATGTTTTAGGCTTGTCAGTTATGGAAAGAGGTTTGTTCTTTCTAAATATTTTCTTTTTGGCAAATCTCCTGAACTTTTTAGTTAGGAGAGCCAAAGATTCATCATCATCTGAGGAATCAGAATCTGATGACCTTTCAGAGTTACTTTCTAACTCAGTGATAGTGACCGAGGGTCGCTGAGTAGAAGTTTCCTCTGAGATTAAAGCAACAGGGGTGCTTTTGGAATCTTTTACAAGATTCTTCTTAAGATGGCTCGATTGCTCATGATTCAGCAACGTGCCATATAAGGTAGCAAGGGTCATTGATTTTAGATCCTTTGACAGCTTGAGACACATAGAATAATTGTCCCAGCTTTCAGGTAAACATTCTAGAAACTTTGTCAGCACTTCAAAGTTAGAATATTCCTTACCAACAGTTTTCAGATCTATGATTAAACAATTAAAACGTTGGTGAACTTCAGAGAGAGTTTCATTCTTACCGGAAATGAAGCTTTCGTATTGTCTTACCAGGTTGATCTTTCTTGAGTCCTGGACTTCAGACGTTCCTTCATACTGAACACATATTGTGTCCCACGTGGCTTTTGAGGATTTCAGGTTCATGACGGAATGGTAGACTTCGTCAGGAAGAGCCATGGATAGTATGGATCTGGCTTTTGTATCTATAACCACTTTCTTCTTATCTTCATCGGTCCACATGTGTATTTCCTTAGGAATCAGCCTTTCTGGAATAGCAGGTCTATTCGCAGTGGCTGGAACTGAAGGATCAATTGTTACAGGGATGTATGGGCCGTTTTCAAGATAGTAAGGCATAGTAGGGTCTACACCTTCTAAGAAGAGTGTCATCCTATTTTTCCATAAGTTGAAGTTATCTCTGGAAAATCTAGGGGGTTTTGCAAGAGAACCATTGTCTATATAATTTGTGTTTGTGTTGGTGGCCATTTTCAGATAATAGCAAGGAAGAAAAATATCTTAGATTAGATCTTGTTTATGAGATTAAACAAATCTGCTCTGATACCACTTGTTGGTCCCGAAGGGTTACACAAGTTTGTAGAAGGGGGGGGGGGTTTGAATACAAACACACAGATTTTACTTTTCTAAATTGTTTTATGATAAATCATTAACAATTTACAGCTTGTTGCGGAAACAAGATTAAGGATAAACCTAAATCTAAACAAGTTGGAACACTAAGGTTTCTTGCACTAAGAGAGATAAGGAAATTACTAATAATAACCTATCTTGAGATAAGAGATTGAACTTGTCCAGAGTTAGCAAGTTACTTCAAAATGAAGTGAGTTCATCTCTCTATATACTGCATGCATTTAATGTAAGTCAATATATACTTTACACGTGTCATCAGCTGGTTGGTTGCATGTCATTGACCTTTGTTGACAACCTTAGTAGCCGTATGGAATGAACAGTGTAGTATCATAGTGGTTGTACGATTTCAGACAATCGGAGGTTCTTTTCTGACAATTTGTATGGAGTCGTGCAAGGGAGGTTAAGACAAAAGTATTTTGTACGGAGGACTTCATGATCAGCTTTCGTTGATTCAGAGCATTATCATTTCTATTCAGCGAATGATAAAGTTCAGCGATAGCTGAAGTCTTGTACTTGATACTTCACGTTGAATGGACAAATTTGAGTCTTCGCTGATCCGCATCAGTTCATTAGGAGACTTGTCGCTGGTTCTTGAGCTTGATCTTCGACTTCAGCGTAGAACCTATGTTGACGTGAAACTTGTCTTCAGGGATCATAAGTAAACAACTAACTTATCAGCGATCACTATAATGACTGAACAGACTCAGAGCATTAATGGTGAACAGTTTCGTTGAATGTTTAATTTAAAGAGCGAGAGTTCCTATCAGCGGTACTGGAAGATCTTAGTACTTATCAGCGATAGTGAAACTCTGATACATATTGTTTACTTACAATTTTCACTAAGTATATAAGAGAGGGTCATTATCAAATCACTGAGGGTTTGGATCAACAAACCTTCTTGTTGGGCCCTTTCTTGGCTTCGTTGAATTTTAGTTTTCCCTTGAACTTGTTAGTCTTACCCTCTTCCACCATGTTCACCGAAGGTGCAGAAACCTCCTTTACTTTAGGTTTCTCAGCCTCTTGTGCCCGAAGAGATTCCTCTAAGCGTAAGTGACTACCGAGTTGCACAAGAGACAACTCTTCCTTCTTGTGTTTCAACATGTGTTTAAAGTCTTTCCAATAGGGAGGAAATTTATCAATTATGCTCGATACGGAAATGGATTCGTCCATCTTCATATCATGTTGAGCATATTGGCCGAGAATGCGAAGAAGCTCATTGTATTGCTCCATCACTGGCCTTGAGTCCACCATCTTGTAATTGTTGAAATTACAAACCAGGAACTTCTTACTAGAAGCATCCTCCGCCATGTATTTGGACTCGAGAGAGTCCCATAGCTCTTTGGCGGATTCAACATTTTGATAGATATCAAAGAGGGAGTCACACATACCGTTTAAGATGTGGCCATGACAAATGTAGTCGTCGTTCTTCCATTTGCCGCGACGCCGGGTCACCTCCAATGTCTCGTTCTCCATCACCTCCGGCATTGGGGTGCTTAGCACGTACACGACCTTCAACGTCGTCAGCAAGAAGTGCAGCTTCTTTTGCCATCTACGGAAATCAACGCCTTCAAACTTCTCAAGTTTAGTGAACTTGGAAGTCATGTCTCTCACGGACTGATCATTCACCATCTCTCTCGTGATAAGTAAATATCTCTTACGATTGTTGGGGGAATTCGAGAGTGAGATGAGGAAGAGGTGATCGTAAGAACTTGGATAAAACGCAGAGATCGCGTGAGAGCTCGCTTTCCGTAAGAGATATTTCGACCCTATATGCCTGGGTATCAAGAAATTCTCTAGGGGATAATCTCTTTGTTTCGGTGTATCGATCAAGGCAATGATCGATTCATACTTATACACCTTTAGAGAGTTGTAACCGACCTATATTGATACTGGTAATAATATCCCACTTAATGGGATTGATTGCGGAATTAATGACGGGAGTTACAAAAGAGAAAAGCCTTCCAGACTCCGGCGCTACTTTCGTGCTAGTTCAACTAGCGCCAAAAGGAGCGCGGGCAACATTCCAGAGCTTGGCGCTACTTTCGTGCTAGTTCAACTAGCGCCAAAAGGAGCGCGGGCAACATTCCAGAGCTTGGCGCTACTTTCGTGCTAGTTCAACTAGCGCCACAACTAGCCCCGACACCCAGCTCATGAAACCACTTTGTAACTTGTCGATTTTAACCGTCCAACAATCCCGGGTTCTAGTTAGCTTACACGAGTGTGCACTCCACACCTCCTAACTCATGTTATAGCTTAGCTAACAACCCCATTATTACCTTTGTGAATCCAATTACACAAAATGACCGATGATTTCACTAAAATCACCAACATATATATATATATATATATATATATATATAGGACGATAACCAAATGAGAACCGTAAAAAGGTTGAGAACCGTGAAAACCGATCTAAACCATTAATTGATTGAATCTATTATGGCTTAGATCGGTTCTCACGGTTCTCAATCTTTTAATTATAACCATGTGATCAAAGTTTTAATTATAACCATGAGATCAAAACCAAATTACGGCTTAGATCGGTTCTCACGGTTCTCAATCTTTTTTTGGTTCTCACATGATTTAACCCATAGATATATATATATATATATATATATATATATATATATAAGCATGAAACGGCAGTTAATGTTGAATTTTAAGTCGCATGACTTTTGATGCTATATGTACAAGTCTTATAACCCACGTCCCTTTTAAGAAATATAATTTTCAATTTCTAAGTTACACTTTATACCCTTATAATTAGTTATCCATTTACTTTTAATCTCTTACTTTTTACTTTTTTATTTTTTATTTTACACCCTTATCATATTAACATAAATAATCGTATATGAACAAGAATGCAATAAAATAATACATTTCTTTTTTTACAAATTACACCATTGTAATCGTCTCGTCAATACCTTCGAAATGAGCCCAATATTGAATATTTTTGGATTTAATCATATTATTAAATATCATGAACATGTACGAATTAATTTGTTTTATATCCCTTACATTATTCATTTTCATTTTACACCGTTATCTATATCTATATCTATACTATATATAAGCATGAAGAAGCAGTTTTATTGAAAATTAAGACGTATTATTTATTATGCTTACTATACAATGTGTAAAGCATCATTCCACTTCCCCCTTCACCCACGTTCCCCCAAAACTACATTCCACCCATGTTCCTCCAAAGCATGGATAACAGTCGTTGTTTGTTTGAAAATTAAGAGGTATGCATTGTTTTGCACAATGTACAACCTTGAAAGCACGTTTTCTGATTCGTGTCACCACACCCCCGCCTTATTTCCCACGTTCCAGCCCATATCCTCTCCTCAGTCGGTTTTCTAAAAATATAACCTCACCAAATTCATGCTATGTTTGGTTCCACTCTGCAACCTTCTTCCCTGTTGTGATTCTTCTGTATTCTCGGTTCTCTGCTTTTCTCAAAACACAAAGCAGATTTTAATTTTGGTATAAGAAGACCATGGATTTCTTATTATCATGTATGTTTTGTTCTCTTTTTATTTGATTTTTTTTTATCCTTTCATCTGCTTCTTCATCTAAATTTAGGGTTTCCGGAAATTTAGATGTTCCAAAATTAAATTTTGAAATTTCGTTTGTTAGTTATGGTGTTTTTGCATTTGTTATTTGCAAAGTTGGGGTGGTTGAAGTGAATCGAGCTCAAGGGACTATTTATGATGATGGTGAAAAATACCAACTCCAAGTCGACTTTGCAAAGGTGGACGATTTTGCATTTCGCTGTTTTGGGTGTTCTGGACGTGGTGACCCCAAATACTTAATCCATTGATTATTTAATTCATGGGAGAAACGGAAGTGAACAATACCGAGGTGGGGTGGAATATGGTTCAGGTGGCATTGAGAAAGATGTGACTGAAGATGACTAATCGACTCGTGCTGCACTGGTAAAGCTCCCCTTAGTCTCTTAGGTTCATTAAGGCTGTATAAAAGTTTTATGTGTCCCATTAACGGGCATCATGTAATTGTTTATTTATTTATTCTCATCCTCAATTTATGGACGATGTAGGAGGAAGTAGAATTTTCTAGAACCATTTGTTCCGATAAGGAAAATGATGACTTGCATGATAGACCGTAATTGAAGTTGAGCAGAGAACAAATGTGTGTGCTTTATTTCTTTCTTTTTCTTTTTTCCCAAAAATGCATCTACCTGTAAAATCCATGGTTATGTCCATCAGTGCATGAGGTTTGATTATTTTGTTACATTTTTTAAACTAAAACATGAAGTAACAGGAGGCAATCTAGATATTGTTGTGTTGGTGTAGACTAAATATTAATTTGTTTTCATTCTCATTTCATTTTCCAAAGGTTGCAGGGTCAAGCTGAAACGATTAACGAAACATCTATGGTTGGAAATTCAATTATTCTTTAATTCATTGTAGGTACTAGAGCTCAAAGTTGGTAGCAAAACACCTATGGTTGTAAGTTCATTTGTCAATTTTATTTAAACTCTTAATTGTTTATAACATGAAGTTTCCTATATTGACGTGTTCTTAAAAATGATTTCATACATGACTACATGAGAGTACAATTTAGCAAAACAACTCAAATTCGTGTGCAATTGCCAAGAAGTTGTATCAAAGATTGAGGTATGAGCTTTATCACCCGAACATGGTGCAAATTTGTTTCATTTCACTATTCAGTTTCATTTGAATCCTTATGCAGTTTCCACCTTCCAACAAATCATATGGTCAACAAACTAGAAAGAAAGAATGAGGTATGAACTTGATCCTTCCATTTTTTTAGTATGTGTTGGAGATTCTCTTACTGAATGAATACAACACCTTATATTGCTCATCCTGAGCTGATACTTTTTCATTACAATCTCGGATCATATGAATGCCTTTGGTTGTAGCATCCAATACAAATGTCGCTCTCCTTATAACTTTTTGTCGAACACCAATGAGACTATATAATATTGCAATCCTAATGCCATTAGAGAGAAACACTAGGTTCTCGATACCTTGTAATGATAAGGCTTAAAGAGGAGCTTAACAGTATGAATTTTAAAACTTGCGTCGAACCTCTCACATGTCTCAAAAATTAAATATTGTTACACTAGGTGTCCCATTAGTGTTCTTGGATATAACTAAATTAACTTATTATGTATTTTCCCCTAATGGGCGCCCACAGACCTAGAAATCCGTCTTATAATTGATTTAACCCCCCAAAATATTCAATCAATTATGATTGCACCACCACCACCACCAATGATTGCACCACCACCACCACCAAGTTTTTAAGCGAAACCTCAATAGAAATTATAATTGATTAACACCCCAACAAAATTACGATATGATAGCATATTATCATGCGTTTGTATCTAAGACCAACTCTAATGATAGTTTTCTACTACACCTAATGACCAATCAGTAGTAAATGTCTTTTTTTCTAACCTATGTATCCAATAATTGATCTACTTCAGATATAACAAACCACCCCAAGTAGTGACGTATTGGCTTGTTATCAACTAATGCTACCCATCATTTATGATTCAAGTTTTACATGGCTGCAAATGTCAACTGATTTCAAGTTAAGTAAATTGGATGCATAAATTGTATCAGCCTCTTGCCAACTAATGTCACCCATTCCTTCTCATGTCGGTTAATTTTTCTATTGCACAAAGACAAATTGGTTTACACTTTCTAGATAACACACAAACTGGGTGCATTTACCCACACATTGAACCTAAATTTGGTACTTCCTTTATGTCAAAAATGTAACATTTTTGCATTTTTACAACCTAACCCAGTTAAGGTTAACCGTTCACATTCACCCAAATTATCCGTAAATTCTTATTCATTTGTTTTAAATTGATCTCTAACATGTAAATTTTTGTTAATGGAATTAGAAAAAAAAATGTATCTAAGAAGATGAATTAAAAATGGCAATTTGTAATCGTCAGGAAATAATAGTTGGTTTTACTTTTACATTATGAATATCATGAAAGAAAATTAATAATTGAGTTGTTCTTAGTTAATTAAATATAAGATGCATTAATTGTAATTTTGTTTTGTTCAGACATAAAATTTAGATTTTTAATCGGTAGTGACATTAATCTTTTATATATGGTTTATAAGAAATTTTACATACCACTACATTGCAGCGGGCACATAACAAAATACATGGCTAGGGATGTTTTTAAATTGCTTTCATTAAGGTTTTCTATTTTCATTTTTCTTGTAAGTTATGATGGTAGAATTGCATTGATGTTTTCTTGATGACTCAATCACCATTGCTTAGATTTTATAAAGTAGATTTTGGGCAAATGAAATTTTATATGTTTTGTTTTAACTACGTCTCGTATAAGCTTGTGGTTCCTGATGGAGTCACTGTAAGTCTCTCATACCAACAAGATTAGTTCAGTAGTTGTCTGTAGTTTTAATATCATGTAAAAATCTTATTCATAAAACAAGGCTCATGTTACTCATATGTGGGTAAGTTCTACATTGCTGAATGTTGCTTACTAATTTAGTGGGTAAAGTAGGCAGTTAATATATGATTGATTGAATTGGTGAGATAAACTAGGTTATGCCTTTTGTTTATAGTCAAAATCCGAAAAGGCAGGACATGGCAATACCAATTAAAACTACTGATGTTGATAAGATTTTGAACTAAAAGACTCCAATATGATATGGTCTTAGTGGCTTGGACACACATTCACATTTATGGTTATTGCTTAGAACATAAAAGAAGTTTCAACCCCTAAAATGTAATAAGGTATGGAAAAGTCTATTCAATTATGTGCAACTGCTCAAAAGATTTTAACATTTTGTCTTCTTTTGTATATTCACATGAAAGTTTAGACCCACCCTAAATGTAATAAAGTATGGAAAAGCCTATTCAATCATGTGCAAGGCACTGCTCACAATATTTTGTCTTCATTTGTATATTCACATGAAAGTTTAGACCCAAAAACACGTTTTTACTACTTGTGTATGTTTTATGCATCTGATAGGTTTGATATTATTTTCAATAAATTTGAATGACGAGTACCGGATTCTGTTTCGAGTCATGGGTCTCACAAAGATGATTTTGGTTCCTTAATGGGGAAATAGTTGATGTATTGGATGTTGATCTCTTGTGGTATTGAATTCTTTAATGGTTGTCGGATTTGAGTTTAATGGGAGGCTGTAAGGGAGTGGTATATTTAAAATTTGATCTTCATTATGAAAATGAAAAACGTTGTTGTTGTTACTTAGATAGATGTTTTGTACCGACACCAATTTTTAATTTGTTTTGTTGTTTAGGATGCATTAGCTTTTTGTTTTGGTGTTCTTTTTCAGTTTGCTATCTTACTTGTGGCAGCTAAAAATAACCGATATTATTGTGGTTATTAATAGGGTTGTAATCGTATAACACTTTGGCTTGGTAAAAACGAATTTACATTGCATTTTTACTTATATTTGTTCAAATGTTATATTTCGCTGCATTGCAGCGGGCACATAACTAGTATAATTATATACTTATAAGTTTCGGCCCGAAATGTTTATACAGTTTGGGGAGCGGTGGATGGTAGAGTCGATAGCCAATCTACCAAGGCCTTGTTAACAAGCTCGGGAACTTCATCATGGGGACAATGCCCTGCCTGTAGGTTTACGATAGATGTGTTTGGATAGAACTCTTTGATCCGGATTGCCTTTGCAGGGCCCACCCATGGGTCTAAATCTCCCCACACTAACAACAACGGGCAAGACAGTTTGCTCAGTATGCTATCGAGTGTGTATTTTCTTTGATTTGACATGAATCGTGACATTAACCTGAAAAATAGATTTGTGTAAATCGTCATAAAATGGTATGAAAAGAGAATTGAATGACATTTTTTATCTTTGATTATATGTACTGCATGCATATAGATTGAAGCACCAAAAAGGGCTATTAAGCTGAATGACCTTAAATGAGTTTTTAATTAAATGTATGACCACATGGAAAAAATGGCTTTATACTAATTTAAATATTTAATTAAAATCTCATTTAAGGTTATATACATAAAAATCTCTGTGGATTACCTATAATAGACTTCTCCAGCATTTGGATCATCTGCTGGTCTGGTGATTGATTCAATGAGATAATCATCAACATTTGCAGTATTTTTATATACCTGGAAATGGAATTGAATTTTCTTGGTTAGCCTGGTAAACAAAGACATATTTACTGTACAGTAACATTATTTTTGAAAAAAAGAGTAAATTAGCAGGTAAACCAAAAGAACTTGGTAAATCCCACACGAAGTAGGTTCAATACCCCAAAGGGTAGATACGTTGTTTCAATGAAGTCCCTCGACTTGGAAAAAAGAATTTTTTTTTGTTATGTCAAAATAGCTAAGAAAACCAAGGCATCCTGTAAAATAAATAAAGAAAATGACTATTTTTCCAATCTTGAAAAACGAAGGGCAGTGTAGGGCCAAAAATTAGTATCCACGTTTCTATTTTAGTTTGTACCAAAATACTTACTCCACTTTGTCTAGTTTCCAATTATACCCTTAATTATGAGATGGAGAAATTCATTACTTCCTCTATTACTAAGGGTAAAATTGGTAGTAATTAAAAACTGTAATAATTACATGTTTTTAAAACAGTGTCATTTTATTATGAACATTTATTTTGGGAGGGGAATGTGTCAAAATTGAAGCTAAATAAGTACTGTAAGAATAGTTTGACATACACTCTTCAAGACGGATTCAATGCGAGCTGGTTGCTTGGCTTGCCAAAATAAGAATCCAAGAACTACACGCTGGAAAACTTCCTTCAATGGCTTTATGAAGAATTTCTGCAGGGGGGATTCTTCAGTCTCGGTGGCTGAATCATCCGGGCTTCCAAATTGTCCTGCAGAGTTCAGCAATGCAATGCCGACAACTTGCTCTGGCATTGCTTCAGCTGCCACCAAAGCAGTAAATCCTCCGAGACTGAAAGTTTCAAGTTATACATCAATCAAATGTCTGTGGCAAGGAACAAAGATCATCTAACTTTGATAATAATATTAAATTATTAATATGTATTGATCTTGGTACGCAAGTTTTCTCTATTTTGTCATCATTTACGGGTATTTTAGATATTTGACCAATAGTCAAACACTTTCATAATGAACTATTTGTTTCGCTAAAGAACAATACATACTTCGGGATGGAGAAGTAACAATATGCACAGGGAAAATGAATATATCATTGTGTTAAGCGAATCACATGTTCAGAAACTAAAGCAGAAAAAATAAATCAATCAATATGGAAGGTTTAACTGGCCATGGATTAATGGAACTTTTATAAATCAGCAGATGTTTACCTATTCCCAACCAGTATTGTTGGTTCTTTCACGATCTCCTTCAAGAAATCGGCAACTTGATCTCTCCACACCAACGCGTCATAGTCGACGAGTGCCTTCTCACTCCAACCAAACCCAAGCAAGTCCACCGCATAAACCTTATACTTTTTAGCCAATTCAGGTATATTGTACCTATAGATGTAATGAAAAATCAGAAAATTTCCTTGATCACATCATATATCCTATCTTGCATATAAATATACTGAAAGATCACTAGATCACAGTTTATGTCTAAGAGGAACCTAACACATTCATCAAAAATGGAAGTACATAAATTGCAACCTTAGATCTTATCCACAAATTCCAACAATGGGTGCACAAAATGGTCATTTGCTTTATAAGTTCTAGTTGTTGGTTGATAAACTAGTTATTTGCCGATAAACTAGTCACGTTTGGTAAAAAAAAGTTGATAAGCTAGATGGCAATGAAAAATGACCTAAAAAGACATTAAAAAAATACCAGGGGTGTAATTGGAAATAAGTGGAAAAAGAAAGTCTATGTAGCTTATTGAAAGGCTGCTTGAAGTAGCTTATGACTTGTTAAAGGTTGCCGAATATGGCCTAAGGCTCCCCCACCCAAAAGAGAAGACAAACTCAAACAATAATAGAAGGAAATGACAATCCAATTTAGCATAAGAGAAAGGGACCTCCAATGGAAAGCCGAAGCACCAAAACCATGTATAAGAACAATCGGAAAACCTTCTCCTTCTTCAACATAATGAATTTTGTGACCTCTCCATGTCCAAAAGTTATATCCATCTTTCTTGAAAGGTAATCTCTCTAAACCTATTGAAATACCCAATAACATTTTTGGTCAATACAAAGCTTATATCAGAATGAAAAAAGAATATAATGGAGCCATATTTGTGCTCAAATTGCATTAAGCACCTGCAATGATCAGGCAATCGATAAACATCTGGCTTTGTGCCTCCAAATATTTCATTTTATCAGTTTAACATTTTCTTTTGCAATTGGATAACAAAATTATAACCCTAATTCAACATAAACCAACCTAATTCAACATAAACCAACCTTGAGCAGGTTGAGACACCAAAGTAGATGGCATCACTGAAGCTCCAGCTGCAACAATTCCTTTCGCTGCAAGATCTCTCCTACTCAAACCGCATCTATTTCCTACCACACACAGACAATAGTCAATTAACAACACTTGGCATCAACGTAATTATAAGAGCAACTCCAACAGATTCCCCAAAATTTCTTCAAAATGTAGAACCAAAAGTCAAAATCTCAACCACAAAGGTTATGGCGTAGTGGTTAAGACCCGGGGGATGTGGTGGAATATCCCATCTGCCCCAGGGTTCGAATCCTGGCGTACACAACAGTTGTGGCCACTAAGGTTTAATCAGGGCTATGTCTTACAATCATAATTTGCCAAAGGATTAGTATCGGCATAGCCTAGGACACCTTTTCCAAAAAAAGTCAAAATCTCCAAAAATATTTAGTTTCATCTCCAACAGATTCCCCATTTTGGGGAATCCAACATTGATTATAATATAAAAATACTCAATTTCTATTAAAATATTATTTCTCTTTCTAAATATTTATTTTCAAAGTTTTCTATTGGTGGTCTCTTGTAATAATCATTTTTAGGGTTATCTCAATATTTGGAGAAAATTTCCCGGTCTCTCCTACTTTTTCAGTTTTGAAGATGGTTTTGGGAAGCAGTTGGAGCAAAATTATAGCTCAAAATCATCATATTATCCATTTTCTCCATATTTGGAGAAAAACTCCCCCAATCTCCTACTTTCTCTATTTTGGAGATAGTTTTGGGAAGCTAATTATAGCTCAAAATCCCCATATTATCAAGCTGTTGGAGATGCTCTAACTTATTAGTCAACAACGAGTCGAAATTGGATGGAAAGCTTATTATAAGGATTAAGGATCATCAACGTAGTACAGATTAATAGTCGAAAATGAGTTGAAATTTGATGGAAAGCTTACTATAAGGACGAAGTTTCATGGTGGAATTGAAATTGTTGGCGGTGGAGCGATCGGTTGTTACTGGATGCGGCACTGTAGCACATGATGACGACATTTGAATGAATCAGCGAAAATGGTGAAGGAAAAGGCGTAGGTACAGAACAGGGTTTAATCGGTTAATGGAGATAAAGAAGGAGGGTTTGATATTGAGTGGTGGAAGTGAAGCTTTGAGGCTGTGGCTGACCCCGGGCCAAGTTACTTCCTTTCCCCCGGAAACTTCTATGTTGGTGCTAGGGGTGTTTGGGTGGGATTACCTTATTTTTTAAATTGCTTATCAACTTATGTTGTGTTAAAAAAGAGTTGTTAAAAAAGTAATTTGGATAAATAAATTATTAGCAGTTTCAAATAAGTTGGAATGACTTAACTTATCAAAAACAGTTTATTTGTGGGGGGAAAAGTCATAAGCACTTTTTTTTTCAATTCAAACACTAAAAATAACTTATTTGTAGTGAGGAAAGACAATAAGCAAATAAGCAATTCCAAACACCCCCTAAATACATAAACCTGATATAATTCAAATGTCTTTAATTATGGGATCGTATCTACATTATAAAGTAATTTTAAATCATAAAAGAAAGATGAAATAGAAAATTATCTAACTATCCTCAATTAATACCTACATCATTTAAAAAATCTTGTTTAAAATTGGTTTCTTATTGGTTTATAGTAGTTTGTAGAGTTAGGGGTCGTTTATAAAACGTTTACCCGGGTAAGTGCTTACCAAGTCACATTAGCTTACTGAATGAATATTGCAAAGACTAAAAATCTTACCCGGTAAAAGCGGAAGCAAGGACCAAGAGTCGAAAGCAAGGACCGAGAGTCTTACCCGGTAAGTGAGTATGATGGCTCTTACCACGGTTAGCGCTTACCGGCTAAATTGTTGCATACGATGCCATTTTGGTGGACTAAAATCTTACCCAGGAAGTAAGTGATGGTGTTGTATTTTACCGGTAAGCACTTACCCGCGTAAGTGATTAGGTAAACGGCCCCTTAACACCAATGAATTGGTTAACAAAAGATCCTACCCCTACATAATAAAATACAAAATGTTGGCATATGTATTACGAGGCATGGGATCATGTGAGAAGTGTGGGAAGCACTTTTTAACCTTTGATCACTTTTAATCAAATACCCTCCCATAAATTGCGTCTTGGAAAGAAGTTGATCTGGTATATCTCGGTGCATCTTATCTCGATGCATCTCATTCTAATGTTCGTTTATTTCTCATCCAACGGTTGAATTTCACTTCTCACGCTTCTCACCGTATTTGGCACTTCTCACCGGACCCCAACCCTGTAT
Organism: Saussurea involucrata; assembly: GCA_033807775.1. NCBI lineage: Eukaryota > Viridiplantae > Streptophyta > Magnoliopsida > Asterales > Asteraceae > Saussurea > Saussurea involucrata. The sequence goes on from CM066316.1 coordinate 65,211,762, forward strand.
TTAGGGGTGAGCATCGGGCGGGTCAGGTGGGTTCGGGTGGAAAAATCGATAACCCGATCGGATTTCAGATATGAAAACCAAGTCCCGAACTTTGGGTTTCGGGTTTCGGATTACTTCGGGTTCGGGTTTGTCGGGTTTCGGGTTGGGTTCTGTCGGATTTCGGGTGTAATTATATGCAAAAAAATTATAATATTCGATCGCTTTTGACGATAAACTCAATTGGTTGAGATGATTGATAAATTGATAGTTGATTTAATCTCTAGAAAAGACGACGACGGACAAGAATTTAGTATTTTTAAAGCATAATTAGATATATAAATATATTATTAATATATAGGGGCCTAATCAAATGAGAACTAGTTAGATTGTGGTAACCGTGAGATCCAGTGTGAGCCACTCATTTAATATAATTAATTTTGTTTTAAAAATAAAGTAAAAGGATAATTTGGTAATTGATAATTTGAGTTTTTTATGAAATAATCAATTCCTTATTTGACTCATTCCTGATTTACAATCACACGATTATTTGATCTAATTTCAATTTACTCTAATTTCTCCCATCGTCGGCCAAAATCCACGGGAACAGCCCCTCCCCCATGGTCGCTTACAATCTCCGTCAAACCATCCCCTCTCTTCACCTCCGGCACCACCACCCGTCTCTTGCTACGATCACCACCATTTGCTTCCACCCACTTTTAAATTCTAGTACCCATTGCGGATGGCTCGGAGGAGATGGAAGCTGTTATGATCATTGACGTTCTTCGACGTGCAAAAGCCAAATTTGTGGTCGCATCAGTAGGAGACAAACTCGAAATTGTGGATTCTCGTAACGTAAAGCTAGTTGTAGACATGCTTCTTGATGAGGTTGCTAAACGATGGAGACGATGGCACGGTTGATGGTTCCGACAAATCCATCACTGCCTCCACACATTTTTCGAGTTCTAGATCTGGGTTTGATTTTGAGATCTAGGTTTGATTTTGAGATCTAGGTTTGATTTTGATATTGATATATGATTTTGAGTTTTGATGTTTTGATTTTAATTTTAGGGTTTAAGTGTAACATAAGGGTATCACAGTGAGTTTGATTTTGATTTTTGGGTTTGGTTGTATCACATTGGGTATGGGTATCACAATGCATCTTCTGCTTACTTGGGTATCACAGTAGGTTTCATTTTGATTTTGGGTTGGTTGTATCACATTGGGTATCGGTATCACAAGGCATCTTCTGTTTACTGTTTACTTGGGTATCACAATGGGGAGCATAGTTCATCGTTTTCATTTGTTGCTTTACACGGTTGGTATCACACCGGTATCACAGTCGGTATCTCACTGGTATCACGATTGGTATCACAATGTATCTTGTATGTATTTTGGGTATCACATTGAAGATTGTGTATATTGTTTTTACTTGGTGTTTGCCGGAATAAGTTAACCGGAGACCGGAGATCGGAGAGAGGATAATTTTACAATACCTAAAATACCCCTTAATTAAAATCTTAAGTCAAAAATACCAAAATTATTAATTTCCTAATTTATGGGTTGATTTGTGGTTGAGATTGGATCTCACGGTTATCACAAATAACATAGTTCTCCCTTGAATGACCCTCATTAATATATATATATATATATATATATATATATATATATATATATATATATATATATATATATATATATATATATATATATATATATATAGGCTGAGTATCTTTTGCAAACCAGTGTATTTGTACAAACTCGTACAAATCATATCTAGCTTTATGATTTTGTAAATTTGGCTTCATGAATATATATATATATATATATATATATATATATTGGTTTCATGAATATATAATTTGGCTTCATGAATATATCATTTGGCATTTTTAACTAATTTTTTTCGGTGGAGCCCTAAAATACCCTTATTTTTGTAAAAAAATTAGTTAAAAATGCCAAATGATATATTCATGAAGCCAAATTATATATTAATGAAGCCAAAATATATATATAAATATTCATGAAGCCAAATTTACAAAATCATGAAGCTAGGTATGGTTTGTACGAGTTTGTACAAATACACTGGTTTGCAAAAAATACCACCCCTATATATAGGGGTGGGTTCAAATAAAAACTCAAATTCAATTGTAAACGTGAGGACAAACCACATCCGTTGATTAATAATCCGGTGAAGAGATCAGTGGCAACAAAAATGCGGTGGCAATTTTGTAAATAAGTTGAAAACTCTGTCCATGGCTTAATGAATATTTAGCGCGCAGGGGTAAAATTGGAAAAAAAATTATTCAGTCTGAATAAAAGGTAATTATTCAGACTGAATAAAGGTAATTATTTTTGTCAGATTAGAATCAGCGCCTTCTTTGTTGACTTTTTATTTTCTTTTTTAATTAAAAAACTTTTACCCCCTTAAATTTTAAAATAAATTATCTCAAAAATTACTAACATTTTAATCAAACAAATTATATCAAAAAAACGAGAATTTCGTGCTCTTCGATATGACATCCATCATGATATAGTTTTTTTTTTCGTTTTAAACCGTTTTTACGTGAAAACGTGTATATGTGTTATATTCAGAGTGAATAATACAACATTCGGGATGAATAATATCTACAATTATTCAGACTGAGTATATAGAATTATTCAAACTGAATATATGGAATTATTCAGTCTGAATAATTTACCTTTATTCAGTCTGAATAATTATATTCGTTTGAATATCTACCTTTATTCAGTCTGAATAATTCTATATATTCAGACTGAATAAAGATAGATATTCAAAACGAATAAATGTTTAAGTTTTGTTCTTTTTTCATATCTACCTTTATGCAGTCTGAATAATTCTATATATTCAGACTGAATAAAGGTAGATATTCAAAACGAATAAATGTTTAAATTTTGTTCTTTTTTCATATCTACCTTTATTCAGTCTGAATAATTCTATATATTCAGTCTGAATAAATGTAGATATTATTCATTCAGAATGTTATATTATTCATTCTGAATATAACACATGTACACGATTTCACGTAAAAAACGGTTAAAACGAAAAAAAACTATATCAAGACATGAATAAGTTTTATTCTTTTTTAATATCTACCTTTATTCAGTCTGAATAATTTCATAAATTCAGTCTGAATAATTCTATATACTCAGTCCGAATAAATGTAGATATTATTCATCCTGAATGTTGTATTATTCACTCTGAATATAACACATATACACAATTTCACGTAAAAAACGGTTTAAAACGAAAAAAAAAAACTATATCATGATGGATGTCATATCGAAGAGCATGAAATTCTCGTTTTTTGATGTAATTTGTTTGATTAAAATGTTAGTAATTTTTGAGATAATTTATTTTAAAATTTAAGGGGGTAAAAGTTTTTTAATTAAAAAAGAAAATAAAAAGTCAACAAAGGAGGCGCTGATTCTAATCTTGACGAAAATACCCCTAAAGCTGAATTTTAGGAATGACTTAAATATGGCTGCGATCAATGGACGAGATTTGTCCTCACGTTTACAACTGAATTTGAGTTTTTAGATGAACTTTCCTCTCTCTCTCTCTCTCTCTATATATATATATATAGTCTTATGTTCAAATGAGAAGTGCTAAATATTTGAGAAGTAGAGAAGTAATCTTGGCCATTTATTCGGTCAAGATCGGTTATAATTGGTCAAAAGTTGCGGCTTTGACTGGTCAAAAGTTGTGGCTGTTCCAAAAATAGAAGGGCAATTTCATAACTTTTACAAAAAACACGGGACGAGTTCATATATGAATCTGTGTGATTCACATATGAACTATACGTTCATATATGAACCTTTGTAATTCACATATGAACTTTTTATAACTAATTCATAGATGAATCTTGTGATTCATATATGAACCTTTGTGTTCATATATGAACCTTTGTGATTCATATATGAAACTAATTAATTGATTAATATATGAACCTTTGTGATCCATATATGAATTTTTTTTTTAACTAATTCTCATATGAACAAATTAACTGATTCATATATGAATCACAAAGGTTCATATATGAATTAGTTAAAAAAATTATATGTGAATTACAAAGGTTCATATATGAACACAAAGGTTCATATATGAACTCGTTCCGCGTATTTTTTACGAAACTACCCCTCTATCTTGTGCAGACCACGCACAGACCACGCGAGGAATTATCCGCTGCTTCTCGGTCAAAACCGCCGATCTTGACCGAATGAATGGCTAAGATCACTTTTTTATTTCTCAAATATTTAGCACTTCTCATTTGAACCTCTCCCTATATATATATAGAGAGAGAGGGGGGGAGGATCATGCAAGAAGCAAATTGATATGCGAGAAGGAATATGAACCACAAAATCCATTAATTAAAAAAATACCATAAATAAAAAAATCAAAAATAAATTTAGAGATTAGGATAATTACCATTTTAAATTAGATAAACTTTTAAAGTTTCATTATATCTTTTAGATTTATTTATATTTTAATTTCAATTAATTTATTTTTTTAATTAAGTTTTATGTAATAAAAAATCTGGATACACTTTTAATAAAAAAATCACAATTTAGATCAAATATCACATATGATATCCATAATCAATTCATTATTGTTTTTCACAATATTTTTCTCTATTTTTTGGATCTTGAATTACATGTGATTAATTTAAGTTAACAAATGATTTATTACGATCACAATTTATGTTTATGTCGGATTTTCGGACGGGTCAGGTGACGATAAATCAAACCAATCCCGAACCCAAATATCTCCCAAAAATTCGATTTTCGGATTTTGGGGCATTCAGGTTTCACACAAACACGTCATTTGCTGTTCGGTTCGGGTTTTCGGACCATTCGGGTTTTGTGCACCCCTACATGTATTATGATACTAGGAAATAAGGAGATGCATATTTAAAAGAAATATAGATAACACGTATTACAAATTGAAATGAATGTGTATCATTTGTGGCTTTGTGCAAATCTGTATTATACTGTAACTTTTTTTAATAGAATGGTAATTAATTAAAATAATTATTGACATATAATTTATTTTGATAACAATTTTATAATATTATAATTTACAAAGTTGTTATAACAGAAAAATTAAGTCGAAATTAAAGTAAAAATCAATGTCCTTATTTAAAAACCTAAATGAATTTGAGTTTGAGTTTTTATGAAACTCAATAATTATAATTCTCACAAATCACTACAGTTTTTTGCTTCTCGTTGCATTGGAGATGCTCTAAAACTGACTTTTGTGTGTTTGGTATACAGACGAGACAGAACAGGACATAACAGAACAGTTATTCAGCGTTTGGTAAGGTATAACTGGATAGAACATAACTGAACAGAACAACTGTTCAACGTCTGGTAAGACAAAACATGACAGAACAAAACAAATAATATGATCAATTTACCCTAATAAACATGTTTATATTTTTTGATTAATTATGTAATTTATGAAATAAATATTTATATAATAAAATATATTATTATAAAGTTTTCTTCAAGACAATTAAAAAACATAAAATAATAAATAAAATATAAAAAGAAAGCATATTTGATGTCTTAGAAGAGAATTAGATTTTATTTTAAAATTATATTGGAAAAACAAAAGTCTATTCAACCTTGTTCCAGCTTATTTCATTTGGTTGGGATGGAATACGCTTGTTCCACGTAAAAATCCTCTCAAACATAAAACAATAATACATGTTCTGCTCTATTATGTCTAGGGGTGTAAATGATGCGAGTCGAGCTCGAGTATCATTATACTCGACTCGAACTCGAAAGCTAATACTCGAGCTCGAACTCGACTTGAAAACTCGCGAGTAGTAAAAATCCAAACTCGAACTCGACTCGAAAGCCAATTCCCAAGCTCGAACTCGAACTCATTTCAAGCTCGAACTCAAAGTCGTTTCAAGCTCGAATCAAACTCAAACTCGAATCATGCTCGAAGTCGTTTAATGCATAAAAGAAATCAAGGTGAACCCACTTTTATGGGTGAACTCCTATTAAAATAATCATATAGGCTTAAACTAATGTGCTCAAGCCCTTAAGATCAAATCATTGAGCAAAGACAAATGATGTAAAAACAAGGGAGAGAAATGGTCTATATATAGTGGAGTTGAAATCATTGGGTTCTATATCCCACCAATGTGGGATGGACTAGACATACACCCTCATGAGTTCACCCATGTCTTTTACATGATTAGTTTCCAAAAAAAAATTCCAAAAAACTTGACTTTATTATTATTATTATTATTATCAATTCAATTAAAAAATATTAATTATTATTATGTGATGTGTTATATTAAAATTATTATTATTATTGTAATGTATTATATTAAAATATTGTCTTTTACTTTATTATTGATGTATCTTTATTATTGATGTATTATATCAAAATAATTATATTAATATTTTTACATTATATTCTATAACTTATAATATAAAATAATAAAATATATTCGAGTATCTCACAAGTTTATCGAGTCGAGTATCAGTTCGCTCGACTCAATTCGTTAGTATGTCGAATCGAGCCTATTCGAGTCGAGTGTTGACCGAGTCGATCCCGAGTAGCTCATGAGTTGTCTCGTCTCATTTACGCCCCTAATTATGTCATGTCTAGGGGAAATTGACCAAAATAGCCAATTCCAACTTCATGTTTGAGAAATAGCCAAAGCCTCTCCCATTTTACCAAAATAGCCATGGCTCCTCACTCGCAATTGCGGATGCGGAGCGGTCAGATGAACGGCCCAGATGCGTTTTCAGGTCCGCAATTGCGGTGCCACCCTTTCAAAAATCAGATTTTCAAAAAAACGTTTTTTTTGTCGTTTTGTGGTGGAGTGCGGTCCGCACTGGACCGGGTCGGATCGGAGTGCGGACCCATGGCTATTTTAATAAAATGGGAGAGGCTTTGGCTATTTTCTCAAACATGAAGTTGGATTTGGCTATTTTGGTCAATTTCCCCATGTCTGGCGTACTAAAGGCACCATGTCAATGTTTGTCATGGATTGTCTAAATGAAAATGGGGGAGGCTAATGCACCCAAAGTTGGCTAATTGCACTTCAATCATTAAAATATGATTACTTTTTTATTTGTTTTATTTGTTTTTTGTATTTTTGTTGTCTTTTCTTTTTTATTTTATTTATTTATTTGTATTATATAGTTTAAAAATGTTTTTTTCTTTTACTTTTTAGTTTTATTTAAAAATAAATAAATATTTATAAATATAAATATTACTAATTTTTTATAATTATATAATTATAAAAATAAAACATAAACATTGCGATTTAACATATAAATAGAACATAAAATAATCTATATTACATTCGATTATTCTAAAATAACATTATCCGTAGTACAATTAACATGTAAAAGTTGCTCGTACTTCTGTATTCGATCTGAATACGGGGTAGCTCATCCTGCAGCACACGGATAACTGTAGTGGAAAAAATGTGGTACAATAGCAGGGAACGGGTATCCTTCTGCCATATCTAATTTCACATAATGGTTACCATTAACGTACCCAATTGTAAAAGCAACATGTTGATACCACGCTGGCGGAATACAACAGTATAATTTATAAAAAAAAGAAATATATATATATATATATATATATATATATATATATATATGGGAGGTTTCTTTTGCAAACCAGTGCATTCTTAGAAACTCTACAAACTCAATCAAAGCCATTAACTCATTTGATCTATGGTTAAGAAAAAACGGTGGCATTAATGTAATTAATTGAACATTTTAATTCATTTGTGTAAAGGTGAGAGGTAGGTGAGGGCATTTTGGGTATAAGTAAAGTCAATAGTCTTTCTCTCTCTTTCTCTTACGATTAATTCTTTCTCTCTATCTCTCTCCTACTATTAACCCTAGAAGTTCAAATCAGGAGCAGTAACATGGGTCTCCTCTTTACTCCGTCGTCGCCACCACCACCACCATGCCGCCGTCGCTAACCCTACATGTCTCGCAGTAACTTGGGTTCATGATTTTATATTGATTCATGTTTCTGGGTTCATAAATTTATATGGCTTTATATTTCTGGGTTCATGATTTAGTCTGGTTTCATCTTATTTCCGTCGCCAAGATGCCAATCTCATGAATAATTGATTTTTTCCTGTAAATGTTACCAAAAATAAAATAATATATATAAAAAGGGAAATAAAAAATACGTTAGAAATCCCTAAAATACCCTCTATAAATTAAATGTATAAAGAAAATAAAAACAAAAAAAAATTCATGAACCGGTTGATTTTGGTTTGTAGAGTTTCTAAGAATGCACTGGTTTGCAAAATATACCGACCCTATATATATATAAAACAATAAAGAATAACTATATATATATATTTCTAATATATATAACAAAAAATAACAATATATATATATATATAAGTAATATATATATATATATATAAAAGAAACAAAAAAGAATAACAATGTATATATATATTTCTATATTTCTAATATATATATACATATAATAAATAAGTAACTAGCATGCCACGTGTCGTCTTCTGGTGAGCCGACTTCAGTATTTTTTCGCCTAAATAGTATCTGGACGCAGTTTACATTATAAGTTCATTAGCACACACACATTCACTCATCCTTAAATCTCTCCTTAATTCAATTTTTTTTAATTTATACGTTACATTTACTACCCTTATAATTAGGTATGTAGTTTACTTTTAATCCCTTACTTTTTTATTTTTCATTTTAGACTCTTATCATATTAACATAAATAATGTATATGAACTAAAATGCATTAAAAAACATTTCTATTTTTTACAAATTATACCATTGTAATCGTTTCGTCAATACCTTTGAAATGAGCCCAATATTGAATAATTTTGGATTTAATTATATTATTAAATATCATAAATATATACGAATTAATGTGTCGTGATTAGTATGGGATTTGTTGAAATTTGTATTGGATTTGATACAAATAATCACTAAATTGTCGTGGTTTTCTTTTTGCAATTTCATATCAATTTTTACTTCAAAGTCGAATTCCTTCGACGAATTACAATTCTATCAAATTTCATTCTGTCAACGAAACACCCTTAGAATTATCATAAGAGATTTAATTACTTGGAAAAAAATATCACTTATCAACTGACTTTTGGATTATGAGTTCGAACCTTTTTCAAAAATATAAATATGCAAATATTTCAGTATAGTATATTTAATTATTTATACTTTCTTAATCATGATTATATTATTTTCTTTAATTTTAATTGAAGTACATAATATCAGTTATAAACAGATGGTTAGTTAATGATATTTTCAAAGTCAAATTGTTATGCTTCCCGTCAATTCACTTTAAATTAATCTTTCATAATAGTTGATAAGTTTTCTGACATGATTTAATTTTTTTAAATTACCCCGTGTAATACACGGTTCGAACCATATATATATATATATATATATAGGGAAATTAATTAAAATACCCTAAGTCAAACCATCTCTTACTGAAATACCATAAATCTGTCACAGTTTACAAAAATACCCAAAAAATCCGCGATGGGGCCCGCGATTGCGGGCCCAGGCCCACGTGGCAGCGGACAACCGACTGAACTGGGGAGCCTAAACGGCATTGAGGATGAGTCCACCGGTCGGCAAACGGCTTCTATCTACAGGTGCTTTCATTATGGATCGGTCGACTTGTCACGATTGATTGCTCACACACAATTAGGTTAGGCAGGCTTGGGGAAGTGATCTGAATCGCTATCGATACGATGCGGGGCTGATTTGCTGACCGTAACGAACCCCCTAAAAAGAGCGGGGAGACCTTTGACCTGGGCTGGGGAGGGATTGGGGTCGCTTTGCTTTAGAACTTTAGTTCGTAACAAGGCTCGAAGACCTCCGGCTGGATTTGAAATGGATCAGGTAGGGCATCCATTTACGGCGTGGGTGGGATTAGCAGTTTGATCTATTTCCTTCAATGGTAGGAAATCCGCATCCGCGGGGGTATATGGGGGGAAGCCAGTCTGCAGTAACTCTACTTGCTCCTTTGGATCACTAAGGAAAATCTTTACTCACACATACCGCAGTGTATTCTTGTCAACTCACATAGTCGCACCTACCAGCACAACAAGACGACTACCCCCCTGCACGCCACTAAACGGCGCTATTTAACGCTTTGGTTCGCCCAATACAAGAACTACAGCCCAAGCTTAAGGCTAAAGCCGTGGACTACGCCCCCGTGAGAGCCCTCTATTTGACTAACGTACTCCTTTTCCCCCCATACCTTCACTGGGAATGATTGACCTTCGGATTCAAATAATAGCGCATAATGTAAGTACTCCTTCCCATTTCTTCTTTTATGATTTTATCTACTTGAAATGCTTACAGCTAAGTGCGGAGAAGGTACCCAGGGGCCCAAACTAAACGGCACTGAAGGGTCTTCAATTAAAGCTTCGCCAGTACTGAAAGACGACTAAAGATTTATAAAGCAGACTTAAGGATAATACCCCACCTTACCAGATTTGTAAAAAAAGGAAAGGCTCGAAAGACCTACTTGACAAGTTTCCTTATGGGTGAGTTCATAGGTGGTTTAAGTCGAGTGTAGCGAAGGGAATGGAATGAACTGCAGGAGGCTGAAAAGCCGTAGTGCGCTAGCGCTAGCGAGTTAGCGCAACAACTTACTGTCTTGTTTTCTTCGCTGCTTCTTTTTTTTTTTACAAAAGATTAAACGAAAACGGTTGCTAATGCTTGTAGCTTGCTTCTGTCCTTAGTCAATTTTGGACTGAAGCTGTTCTGACTGCCGTATCTTTTTTGAACCGAATACCTTCCTCTGTCATCTCTGGTCTGTCTCTTTTTGAGAGAAGATTTTATACCACGCCTGACTATGAAGAGCTTCGAGTCTATCGGGAGAGGATGTGGTGGTAACCCCCTCAGCTTCGTCTAGAGCCGGGCGTCCAGCCGTGTAGGAAGACTCACCCTAGCCACTATAGCGACCCCACCCCCAACTCTAGCTGAGAAGCACCCTCCATCCACTTCCCCTTTTCCGTGTGCCCAAAAGCCCGCCCGCCCGGTTTATGAGCCCATTTCCGATTCCCTTACCCAATCTCATGAGAAGCAAGCCCAGCAGGCCCTACCTTAAAATGTCCCCAGACAGCCAGCCCTCACCAGGCTGCTAGCATTGCTAAATGCTCCGCCACGAAGCAAGCTCTCCCGAATACGACAGATGCGGAAGTGGGGAAGCCGGAAGTGGCTAAAGAAGTCGGAGGAAGAAAGTAGTTGGACAACTGTATACACGAGGGTACATTAGTCTTCTGGGAATTGGCAACATTGACAGAAAGGGGAAAGGGTAGGAATACACTTTTTTAGGTGTAGCTATACTATACTAAAGTAGTTGGCCTAACCTTCGGTTCCCGTAACCAAGTTTTTCTTTCTCATTCCTTATGTACTTTTTATTACTTCATCCATACTTTTTTACTTTTTCTGAAGTGTGGGGCAAACGGCGCCCTCTACTTCTACTTCTAACTAAAGGCGAAGAGCCGGCATTGCAAGCTAATATAGAGCCTCCGCCCGTTTGATCGGTTGCGAGCCGGAAAGCGTACCGGCAGTTTGAGTCGCGAAAGGGCCGCTTGCTTAACTTCATTTTTCTATAGAATAATATATAGAATTCTATTCTATATCTATCTATAAACAAAAAAGATATATATAATCTTTTTATTTTTCCAATTGTTCATTCCTGGGGAGAGGAAGAAGCAGATAGAGCAAAGGCCTCCTCTTTCCGTTCGCTCTTCCGAAGTGAGCGAATTGCATGTAGAGATTCGTAGGGGCTTATAGTTTAATTGGTTGAAACGTACCGCTCATAACGGTGATATTGTAGGTTCGAGCCCTACTAAGCCTACCACCCCCTGCTCTTCTCTTTCAGCCCTTACCCCGTGTAATACACGGTTCGAACCATATATATATATATATATATATATATATATATATAGGGAAATTAATTAAAATACCCTAAGTCAAACCATCTCTTACTGAAATACCATAAATCTGTCACAGTTTACAAAAATACCCAAAAAATCCGCGATGGGGCCCGCGATTGCGGGCCCAGGCCCACGTGGCAAACTGTTTCGGCCAAAAGCCCCGCGAAGCCCCCCAACTTTGCCCGCGTTGGCAAGTTTCGTCCCTGCCCGCGATGGGCCAAATTTTTTTTACATTTTTGGTCCCTGTTTTTTGTGTCTTTATTCAGTAAAAAAAATACAAACTGTTCAAAAGAAATTTTAGCAAAACCGAGCTGCGTGAGCACGAGATTTTTGAGCTGCATTCGTGTCCGCAGGTCGCGCTCGCACACAAGTTCGACGATTTTAGCTTGCGAAATCGTCAATTCACACATTATCACTTTATTAAAGAGAGTATAGATTGATGAATTAGAACGGGGTTACTATGAATTAGAATAAAGAAAGCTAATTAAATACACATATATTTAAATGTGTCTAAAGTTCTTATATTTAATGGTTTTTAGGGAACTTTAGACACATTTAAATATATATATATATATATATGTGTGGTATATATAATTAACTCTTAGTGGGTTTATGTTCTCCTATATGAGAGCTTCAAAACGATATATAATGCGTCGAAAACGAAGTATGTGTGAATGAGATATCGATACTTAAAGTTAAGTAAAAACCATGAAATTAGTAAAAATCAAGTTGGGTGTGGGAATGTGTCCCACATAGGTAGAATGAATAAACTTTCATTGGTTTATAAGCAAAGAAGTGAGAGGAGTTGACAAGCTCCTTGCATGGTTTTACTCCAACACCTACCCGCGCGCAGGGGGGGGGGGTGCCGATTGACGATTTCGCAAGCTAAAATCGTCGAACTTGTGTGCGAGCGCGACCTGCGGACACGAATGCAGCTCCAAAATCTCGTGCTCATGCACCTCGGTTTTGCTAAAATTTCTTTTGGACAGTTTGTATTTTTTTTACTGAACAAAGACACAAAAAACAGGGACCAAAAATGTAAATTTTTTTTGGCCTATCGCGGGCCCATCGCGGGCTGCGATCGCGGGCAGGGACGAAACTTGCCAACGCGGGCAAAGTTGGGGGGCTTCGCGGGGCTTTTGGCCGAAAAAGTTTGCCACGTGGGCCTGGGCCCGCGATCGCGGGCCCCATCGCGGATTTATAATAGTATAATGATTGCAAAAAATGATTGGATCGGAAATAAATGTATTCAACACCCCACTTTTAGGGTGCCATTAGACCACCCGCATCGGGGCCTTGGGTTCGCCCGGGTTGGCATGGGTTGGAAGCCAACACCATCGCACCCCTTGGGGTTGGCGTGGGATGGAACCCTCCCGGGTTGGGCAACCCAGCTCGGGTTGGGTGAAAATCTTTTTTTTTAAATATAGACGTTGGAAACAATTAAATTCAAATTTTTTAATTTTTTTTATTATTTCTATCCTATAAATACTAATCTTAACCCACTTATTTTTTCACACAAACAAATTTACTCTCAATCTCTCCCATCTTCCCCACTTCATTCTACTCTCTCAATATTATTTCTTTCTTCAAAAAAATCATAATGGATAAAGAAACACAAGGGTTCACAACACCACGACGAGGTTCCAAATCGCGAGGCACGAGCTCGCAACCGTCCCCGACGGAAAATATTTTCAATCTTACACCACCACCATCAACCTACCATGAAAACATACAACAATACCCTATGTATTCACCCAACACCCTCCCGGTTGGGTTCCAACAATTTCATTCGGGTGGATTCGCTCAATTTAATTCGGGTGGATTCCAACAAGTTAATCAAGGCGGCTTTCAACCATTTATGCAAGGTGGCTTTCCACAATATAATCAAGTTGGGCAATTCCAACAACTACTACAACAAGAAACATATTCGGAGGACGTTGAGGTCGAAGAAACGGTTCCCAAAACCCCACCCGATTTGGTTCCCGAAACACAAGGGAAAAAGAAATTTGCAAATAGAACGAAAGCGGTTTCGTGGACTTCCGAAGAAGAGGTTTTGTTGGCACGTGCATGGCTTCACGTCTCCGAAGATAGCATCGTTGGAAACGCACAAAAAGCGGGTATATATATTTATTAATGTATTTATCTTTATTATATATACGTATTCATATATATATATTTATTAATGCGTTTATCTTTATTATATATACGTATTCATATATATATTTATTAATGTGTTTATCTTTATTATATATACGTATTCATATATATATTTATTTTTGTAGAACAATTTTGGGGAAAAATACTCGATTATTTCAACTCAAGTCGCCAACATCAACGCAATAAAGACCAAGTACAATCCAAATGGGGTGACATGAACAAAAAAATGATGAAGTTTAACGGGATCTACAATAATCTAAGAGCCCAATATAAATCCGGATGGGGTGACGCGGACTTCATGGAGAGGGCACACACGATGTATCGGACAGATAATAACCAAAAGCCTTTCTCCCACGAGACGGCTTGGAGATTTGTGAAAGACCACCCTAAGTGGAAGATCGTACATTCCATGGACGATAACCCGAGGCCCTCAAAACGGAGCAAGTCCACGTCGGATTCAAACCCAAACACGACGTCTTCTGACGCACGTGTTCGGTTCAACCTTAATGAAGAAAGCCATGAGGAGGAGGATGTCTTCGTACAAGAACCGACACGACCGACGGGGAGAGATAAAGGTAAAAATGCCGCGTCATCCTCCACAAAGACGGCGGAAAAGGACGAGGTGTTGAAGAATCTTATGGCGTATGTCGAGAATATAAACGTTGCAAATACAAAAATACTAACCGTGGAGGAGGAAATGTTGAAAACCGCGAGGGGCAAAGCCGAGGCGACAAAGACAAAAGCGGAAGCGGCAAAGACAAAAGCGGAAGCTTTGAAACAAAGAGAAATGCAGAAAGATCTCAAGTTTTACATCAAACCACACGATCATCTCACGGGTAACGAGTTAAATGCGGTTTTAGCCCACAAAGAGTTGCTTCGACAACTATATGGTTGGTGAAATTTGTAGTTTTTTAATTTGAAATTATGTATTTTTTTATGTTTTTAATTTGGTTATGTAAGGTTAAAATTGTACTTTCAATTTATGAAATATTTTATTAATTGTTTTATCTTATATTAAATTATAAATTATTTATAAAATTTAAATTATTTAAATTAATATACTTGTAACAAAAATAAAAATAAAAATAAAAGATGGGATGGTGGTGTGGGATGGATGTGGGGGTTTGTGGGTTAGAATGAGTTGGAAGGGAAAAATGATGTGGCGCTGATGTCGCAGTGAAAAAGTGTGGGTTAGAAGCGGATGGTCTTAGCACTCCCCATGAAAATTGGTCCTTGGCAAAAGTCAAATCGGTAATGCGAATGTAGGTGTTGATGTTGATCAAGAATTTAGAATTTAACGATAATTCAAATTGTAGCAGTCGAAAAACTTCATAAATCCAACCAATTTCTCCGCCTTGGCTTCTTAATTCATCAAATCCTCTTCTAAATCATATTTCATCATTCCCCCAAATCCCAATTTCCGCCATGGAAGCTTCATTAACCAGATCATTAATGAATTCCACCAATCGCCACTTCCTCACCACAATTCTTCTTCCTAAACGCCATCCATTCCCACCTCCATCACCAATCCTCTTCTTACGCCCCAACTCTCAACACACTACCCTCTCATTCTCAAACCCTAATTCTCACTCTCTCAATCATATCCCCAAATTGAGCCCCTCACTGTTCAATTCAACCTCCTTTCAATCCAATCTCAAAAACACTCCCATATCCACCCATCGTTTTGCTCGCATTCTCTCGGGCCACAACGACAACTCTTTTCAATGGAAATTCGCTCTGGATGGCGGAGAATTAGGGTTTGTTGATGAGGATAAACGGCCGATTGTGACGGTGGTGTTGTTAGGTTGGCTAGGATCGAAGCAGAAACACTTGAGGAGATATGCAGAGCTTTATAACTTGTTTGGTATGAATGCAGTTACATTTGCTGCTTCGGTTTTCGATGTTCTTGGTTTCGATTTGGGGAGGAAATTGGAGGCGAGAATTGCAGCGTTGACGGATGAGCTTGTGTCGTGGTTGGAGGAGAAGAAGGAGAAAGATGGGAGGGAACGGTTTTTGATCTTTCATACTTTCAGTAACACTGGTTGGCTTGCGTAGGTTAATTCATTGGTTTTTTCAACAAGTTTTTTGAAATTTTGTTATGTTTGATTGTTTAGTGTAACCAATGTTTGGATCACATGGGCATCAGTGAATTACTATGTCCTTTCTGTTGGTTTTGAAGACATAATTTGTCTTATATTCATAATGGATACCGTGATATTCATTATGAATACCATGTCTTCATTATGAATGAATGTGTCATGAATATTCAGGGATATTCATTATGAGTATTTGGTTTATGGGTTCTTAAACTATTTATGGTTTCTAAATGAACTTTCTTCTACATATGTATGTATATGCGAAATTTATAAAGTTTACATGATTTTATGATCGATTCTTTATGTTGTATTTACATGGGCGTTTACGTGTTCTAATGTCTTTATAATTGTATTTGCAGCTATGGTTCTATTTTGAACAGATTGCAGGGTAGACCAGAACTACTGGAGAAGATCAAAGGGTGTGTTGTTGATTCAGGAGGAGACCTGGAGCTTGACCCTAAGGTTTTTATCTTTTCGTTTGTGTAATTTTTTATGGTTGAAGTTGATATTAATTACGAATTGTTTTATCCGTATTATATGATCATATGATTCATTCTACTGATCTTTCTATGTTTAAAAACTTAAAAGACTTCATTTTTATTCGTTGTAAGCTTTATAGATGCACAAAACCTTTTCTTTATGTATCTTTGTACACATTTCATATAATAACCAAGAAGCTCACACCCCACATTCAAATGGGACATGTAAAATTATATAATTTCTGTTATTTCCGAAATTTGATAACTATAAAACGGTGTTATAATCAGTCACACTGTAATTTGGTCGGTGAGAATCGCTAAAGCCGGATAAAGTATTTGTAGGACTAGGTATCTCTTAGAACCATGAACCATCATTACATAGTATTGTTTTTCGCTATTTAAAGGGGCTGTTTGGCAGTTGCTGAATGGTTTGGTGCAGAATGATTAAGTGGTCTGAAATGATTTAGAGACTCTTATGATATAGTGCAAAATGAAATATGGTTGTTTGGTAATTGTTCAGAATGAAATCGGGGCGATGAATGGTTAAGGGAGACCCAAGATACAAAATCATTCAGAGGGTTTTAGAACCATTAAGGGGCTGTTTGGCAGTTGCTGAATGGTTTGGTGCAGAATGATTAAGTGGTCGGAATGGTTATGAGGTTTTTATGATATAGTTCAAAATGAAATATGGTTGTTTGGTATTTGTTTAGAATGAAGTCTGGGTGCTGAATGGTTAAGTGTGGCCCAAGATGCTAAATCATTAAGAGGGTTTTGGAACCATTAAGAGGCAAACTATTTTTTTTGCCAAACAAGATTAACCTCTTAGCGATTCAGAGGTTGCCTCTTAATGGAACCATTAAGAGGTAAACAAACAACCCCTAAGACGCAACTCGATGTTATTTCCTTACATGTGATGGGATTAAGATGAGGACCAAATGATGTTATTCTTTCTTGAATCTTTGTAGGTATGGGCAGCTGGATTTTCTACGGCCATGCTTAAAAAGCAAAGTTCTGCGGTTAACTCTTTCTCTGAGCCCAGGGAAATGCAAAATGAAGCAACAAATGCCAATGCATATGAGAAGGAGCCTTTGTTCATTGAGGTCATGCTTCTCACATTTTTCGAGAAGTTCTTCACTTATCTGCTTGAATTCCCGGATATAAACAAGTAAGTGCCTCTTTGAAGTGTATATGTATGTATATATATATATATATATATACATAGAGGGTGGTTCAAGGGAAAATCTCAAAAAAATGGAAAACTAAGGAACACCCCGGTAGCCCTTCATCGGACGGTATGCACAAGTGCATACGTATCAAATGAAGGGCAATCAAGGTGTTCCTCAGTTTTCTGTTTTTTTGAGGTATTCCCCTGAACCCGACCCTATATACATGTATAGGGAGTTTCAAATAGAAACCATGTAATTGTTACAAACCAAATCTCGACCTTTGATTTTGTTACCTACACGAACGGTTGAGATTGGTTTGTTGTAACAGTTACATGGTTTGTTTGTTGTGTACCTGATTTGCCACTCACATGATGCTCTTGGGGCAGCGTGGTCGTGGGCACTTTTGCACAAACGTTGCTCCTTGGACTACGTGATATTTTCAATTTTTATAGGACATAAATAGTTTCTTACCAATGATATCTCGATTTTTATGTCACAGGAGGTTGACAAAAATAACATCCACTCTCGCAAACAACCAACCTTCGTATCCGCAACTTTACTTGTACAGTACAGCCGATAAGGTGATTCCGTCACAGAAAATAGAAACATTCATCGAGCACCAAAAGAAAATCGGAAGGAAAGTTACGACATTCAACTTCAAGTCAACCCCACATGTAGATCATTACCGAACATTCCCAGATAAATACACATCTCTAATTCAAGATTTCTTGAATCAGTGTTTTGCTGTGGAAGGTAAGCAACTGTGTAACTTAGTGAAATGATATTGAAAAAAAGCTTGTTAGAATGGCTGGCTTTTTCTCGACTTATTTCTCGAGGTGTAACATAATACAACTAACCAAAATGGGTTAGATTTTAAAGTTGATTACCAAAATGGGTTTGGCGAACTGTAGTTAGGTAAACCTTTGAGGGGTTAGGTTAGCTCACCGGCAATAATTATTCTCATTGGGGATTTTTTTGACTGTTTTCTTCAAGGTCCTATGAAACTAGTTGAGGTGTGTGTAATCTGACCTGAGTTGTCTATGGTTTAAAAAAAGTGTAGTCAGGTTTTTCTAGCTTCTCTTTAAATTGAAACTGAAGTGGAGTGGGGACCATCCGCACCGCTCCAGGACCAAACTTCTTTTTAAAGTGTTGCAGCAATAACACCCTTCACATCCATGCAGGACCAATTTTTTTTTCTAACGTAATAAATTATAATATAAATGATATAGATAACTTTAATATAAATAATAAATTAATTATAAAATATAGATAACTAAAATTTTACTTTTGTTTTCTTTTACTATATTTTGTGTAAACATAATTTAAATAAAAAATAAAATACATATTAATAATGTTCAAATAAATTAATAAAATTAATAAAAAGTAATGTTAAAATAAATTAATAAAAAATAATGTTCAAATAAATTAAGAAATACATTAAGTTTAGAGTAAATTACATGAATGGTCCCTGTGGTATGGTCATATTTTGGATATGGTCCCTAAAACGCAGAAATTACACTGGGCGTCCCTATGGTATGCCAAAACGCACGCAGAGGGTCCCTCCCTCTAACGGAATCTGTTAACCCAGTTAACTCAAGGGGTATTTTGGTCTTTTTACTCTTTTTTTTGTCCTTTTCCTAATAAGAAATAAAAAAATAGATAAATAACTAAAGAAGGTGGACCCCCCCTTCCCTCCCCCCCCTTTCTTCTTCCTCATGAGGTTGCCGGAAAAACGTTTTTGGCCGGATTCTGCAAAATCTCGCCGGAAAAACGTTCTTGGCTGGAAAAATCGTTTTTGTTCGAATAAACCACCACAAATCTGTTCGTTTTATTGTTTCGATCTTTTTGTATCATTTTGACATGAAATCCAACAAGAAATCAAGAGTTTTTGGTTGGTGAAGAAGTCGCCGGAAAATCGCATCTCGCCGGAGCTCTCGCCGGAAAATCGCATCTCGTTTTTGCAGGTGGTTTTTTTTTGCATCTATTATGTGTTATATATATATATATATATAGGTGAGAGAGGGTGGTAACAATGAAATAAAAATCAGTAAGAAAAGAAAATAAAAACAAGAACTTCTCTGCTTTCACAAATTTGGCCAAATCTTCACTTATGGCAGCCACCACCACCACCGGAGTCCTCGTTCGAATCGTTTTCCTGAATTTTCCGGACCTGGACTTATGAATCGGAACAAAAACTGGGTTCAAATACAACTGATTATGATTAATGGTATTAAGTTAGAATGTATATATAGGAAGAACAAAAGTTTAGTGGATTTGGGTGATGGTGATCATGACGACTCATGAGGAAGAAGAAAGGGGGGGGGGGGAAGAGTGGGGTCCACCTTCTTTATTTATTTATATTTTTTTTATTTCTTATTAGGAAAAGGACAAAAGAGAGAGTAAAAAGACCAAAATACCCCTTGAGTTAACTGGGTTAACAGATTCCGTTAGAGGGAGGGACCCTCTGCGTGCGGTTAGTCGAACCACAGGGACGCTCCGTGTAATTAATGTGTTTTAGGGACCATATCCAAAATATGACCATACCACAGGGACGATTTATGTAATTTACTCTTAAGTTTAATAAACATATTAATAATTAATGTTTAAACAAATTAAATTAAACAAAAATGTATTTGTTTTAGGGAAATTAATTGAAATGCCCTTAGTTGACTTCAGTTTCATCCAAATGCCCTATCTCTCTCACAATTTACAAAAATACCCTGAAAATCCGTGGCCCACGGATTTTTTTACAAAATGACGATTTTGCCCCTCAAGAGCCCGTGGGAGGCCGTGGGATGCGGAGCAAGACCCTAAGTCCGTGGGCAATACATTTAGTCCGTGGCCCACGGACTAGGGTTATAAGGTGATCCCCCTTTTTAGGTTTTTGCACGTTTTTTGGTATGCATTCCACAAGATAAGCGTACGTTTTTTTTGGCATGCATTCCACCTTGTGATAAGTGTACGTTTTTTGGCATGCATTCCACCTTGTGATCCCACTTTCAATTGTATGGTTGGAATCACATCCCTTTCATCTATAAAATCAGTAAGTTGTAAGCCATTTGAATTACATCTCGTTTCATCTCTTCACCATTTAAATCACATCTCTTTCTGTTTTCATCATTTGAATCCTTTTCTTTCTACTGAAAAATGAGTTCACATGTTGAAAAAGCTAAGCTATATTTTTGTTTCGATGGTGAATGGGTGCAACATAACGATGTATGGGATTTTGCTTATAAATCTAAGCATGGTGTGAAACTGAAAGTAAACATTACAGATCAGAAGTTGCTTGCTTATGCCATTGAAAAATGTGGTATTGACTCTGCTGTTGGTGAAACCAAGTTAGTGTACATGAATGATGGCTCAATCTTCGAGTTAACCGACGATGGACATGTTTCTGATTTTATGCAATTTGCAGTCGAGTCAGACAGTCCTCCAGCTCTTTTTGTGTATGTCGTTCCATTGATGTGCAACAAAGGTGATGACGAAGGTGAGGATGAAGGTGATGACGAAGGTCAGGACGAAGGTGAGGACGAAGGTGAGGATGAAGGTGATGACGAAACCCATGTCGGTG
This sequence comes from Saussurea involucrata, assembly GCA_033807775.1. Taxonomy (NCBI): domain Eukaryota; kingdom Viridiplantae; phylum Streptophyta; class Magnoliopsida; order Asterales; family Asteraceae; genus Saussurea; species Saussurea involucrata. Next base: position 65,233,179 of record CM066316.1, read on the forward strand.
AGTGTTCCCAATTTGAGGCGTCATATGACGCAACATTTAATCCGGATCATACATATGGTCTTAATGACTATTATCCCGAATTTGTTCCGGAGACGCAAGGATTAGAAGAAGAAGAAGAAGAAGTAGAAGACGAAGGAAGACGGTTTGTTGGAGTTGCTGATGACGAAGCCCACGTTTTCACAGTGGGTATATCTGATTTTGACAACTCAGATACCGATAATGATGAGGAATATGTCCCTAGTAATAAATCATTTAATGAGTTAAATGGTTATTTTGATATGCCTTCTCCCCTTCGAACCTCAGAGACCTCTATACCAACCTACCAACCTGCACCTTATAATCGTAGTTCAAGGATACGCGAAGGTCAGATGTTTGAAACAAAGGATGAAATGATTATACAGCTCGACATTAAGTTCATTGAAGAGGGTTTTGAGAGAAAAGTTAAGAAATCTGACAAAGAAAGATATGTGGCTGTATGTGCAATAGAGAATTGTAATTGGCGTTTTACAGCGAGATCCGTGGGCGCTAAAGGAGGGATGTTTCACGTTACAAGGTTGCACGACGTACACACTTGTTCCAGGACGTAACTGAATCCCAACCACCGATAAGCCGACAAAAGGACTTTGGGCCATATGCTCAAAGGAAAATTTCTTGATGCTAGTAGGGCATTTCGGCCAAAGGACATCATGAACGATATAAACGACCAGTACGGGATCACTATCGGTTACCACCAAAGTTGGCGTGCGCGATGTAGGGCCCTACTACTGGTGAGGGGCACTCCTGAGGAGTCGTATGAACGACTCCCTACATATTTATATAATCTGGAGTTGAATAATCCAGGTACACGCACCAGAATAAGGACATATTCAAAGGGACGTTTTGAGTTGTGTTTTGCTGCCCTTGGAGTTGCGGTACATATATTAATACGTCATATGTATACATATTATAAACTATACCATTTACTGACAGAAACCACCAACATTTTTGCAGATCAGAACCTTTTTGACAAATCTTTGTCGTGTCGTTGTGATAGACGCTGCCCATTTAAAGGGACGTTACTTGGGAATGATGTTCTTGGCTGTTGCCATGGACGAAAATCAAAACATTGTGCCCATTGGTTTCAGAGTAGGAAAGTCCGAGACCGGGGAGGAGTGGGGTTGGTTTTTGTCCATGTTGAGAGAATGTATCGGAGAGCCGGCAGGGTTAGTGTTTATGTCCGACAGGGCTCCGACCATAAGCGCTGCAATTTCCGTCATGTACCCAAATAACCCTCATGCCCTATGTTGCCGGCATTTGGAGATGAACGTGAAGAGCAAGGACAAACGTATTACGACGTACAACACGACCTACTGGAAGACATGCAAGGCGTACACGGTTCGGGAGTTTGACCGTTACATGAATGCATTACGAATTAGTGTACCTAATGGAGTTAAAGTTATGGACGATTGTCGTAAGGAGAGGTGGTCAAGGGCCCATTTTCCTGGTGCACGATATAACATTATGACCTCCAACAGTGTAGAGTCGGTGAATGCACTCTCCCGTTTTGCTCGTAGATTACCGATTGTGCACCTTATGGAGTACTTTTGCACCTTTCAACAAGAATGGTACCATCTTCGACTGTAACAACCCGGTTCCCATAACATACATCATAATACATAACATTCATACATATCATTGATTTACAACAAAAGTTACATAACAAACCAAGTACGGTCTCATTAGTCTTGACATTACAAAATATATAAAAGCTTCCTAATCAACGCCCATCAAAAGCTCCTTACACTTAATCTTTTCCTTTGCCGATCCTTAACCTGGAAAACATATTTTTGAAAACAAAATGAGGGTTAGACCAAACGGGTCTAGTGAGTTAATCCTGGTCTTTTCCAAAATCAATATAAAACTCTTTTCACATAATACTTTGTATCAAATTAGTTTACATAAAACCTTTCGTATAAGCACGCATATACCACACGTATATAAATACCACATTAGGACTCGAGCACCGCGTATCTCTCATCATCTCATCTTCTTTCCCTTGGCCACATTAGTCGGTAGCAAGCCAACTAATTATCGTCACTGTACAATACAGTCGGCCCCACTGTAATTACATACAGCCCCACTGCAATTACCTACAGCTCCACTGCAATTTCATGCAACCCCGCTGAATTTCCATACAGCTCCGCCAAATAATAATTCGGCTCACCTATACTCGTTTCGTGCAATATAAATACAATATATATCTCATTACATCATATCGTCATTTATAAACCTTTCATCATTTTTCCAACCATATATATATATATATATATATATATAAATATATATATATATATATATAAATATATATACATATATCCTTTTAACATAAACATATAATCACACCTTGACACGTATCCGTCTCATATATATAAACACACATATATATATTTCACACATACTCACATACATATATAAACACATATATGTATTTTAGTTGAAAACGTTTTAAAGTAAAACTCACCTGAATGCTTATCAACACGTTTCCAAGCCTTCTTAACCGGTTCAGCCCTTTACCCAGAATTCACAGGATCTGTAACACATAGATACAGACATCTCTTTACCACATAAAACACGTAAGTCTTACTAAGGCTAACAACTCTAAAGAGCTCAAACCCTCAAATGTTGCCCCCAAAACCCGTACTCTAGTCAAGACCACAGGATAGTCAGTCCTCATTCACTCCCTATCTAATGGTTAACAAAATACAGGTTACTGGATACTCGACAGCATCTAAATTCTCAATATTGGCCAAACAGCAAAAGTATCCGGATACCATAGGTTATCCGGACAACACTACTTTTCCGGACAGCACTACTTTTCCGGACAACATATATAATTCGGACGTCATCCGGACACCAAGTAATCCGGACAACATCCGGTATCTTAACTCATCCGGAAACTATAGAAAAAGAGACTTACCCGGATATTTGACTTGTCCGGACACCTTTAAACATCATCCGGACACCACAGCTATATTACCCGGACACTACCAACCAAACCACCCGGACACATTCATGGTGTCCGGAAACTGCTGCTGTTCATCCCTATTTTTACCCAAAAATCAACAGAACTAACCCCAGATACGAAATCAGTGTTTCTACTCCGATAGGAACCATTAACTAGTAATTACCAACACAAAATACACAGGGAACATACCTTAAATCGTTTCCAAGCAATCCAATTGAAGCCTTAACCCTAGCTTTCTTCTTTTCTCTTCTTTTGCCTCACAAACACACACTCACACACTAATGTTTATGGACAGTTGCTGAAAATGAAAATATCTGGATATAGTTTAAGGGATAATATCTATCCATACTTACCATATAGACCTTGAACTTCTCAATAATGACCCAAACACCCTTAACTTATAAATTAACCCAAACTTACCCTAAACATCCAACTTTAAAGTTAACTAAATTTAACGGAACTAGGATTTAACTAACGAACTTACCTGGGGTATTACATCATCTCCCCCTCAAAAGAATTCCGTCCCGGAATTCGGTTAAGTGAAAAGGTAAGAATACTTATCACTACTACTTCGAACTCAATCAAAACCATAGAAACTAAATGAATAGCCACCCCATACCCACCTATGTCTCTTAGACAGATCAGCAATATAAGCACAGAAATACCAAGAACCACTTCGCATCGAAGTCAGATAACACCTTAGCAAGTATAGAGTTTATTAGAAATGTACTTGTATCCTCATCCGGAATTTCCTCCTCATCCTGCGTTGTCATTTGGAATACTCGTCCCTTTGCTTTCGGTTCCTCAGACCCTTGTATCTCTCCCGTCCTGACACTTATTGGTTTCCCCGTTGTACTACCCTGTTGTATTTTCCTTTGTGGACAGTCTGACTGAATATGATCAGGGGAATTGCAAACGAAACATAATCGATTTGCGCGACAATTCTTAGCGACGTGTCCAGCCCTTCCACACTTGTAACAACTTCTAGGATCAACATAACAATTTCCTTGATGTACGCGGTTGCATTTTGGACATAGTTTTTCATTTGGTCTAAAAGATAGGCGACTATCGAACCTCTGAATTTCGTACTCCGTTGAATCATGCGTCATCTCTTCCGATTTTCTTTTCCCAGCACTCTTATCATTTGCATCTCTCTTAATATCTCGCTCTACATTTTCCGCGGCATTTACTGTGGCTGAGAAGTTATCAGGTCCTGTTGCAGTCACTAACTTTCTGACTTCCGAATTTAACCCGAAGATAAACCTTTCCGTCTTCATCGCCTCCGTAGCAACGTAGTATTCTGCGAACCGAGACTTTTCCAGGAAGCTAGCGGTGTAGTCTCGAACGGATAAGTTTCCTTGTTGTAAGTTCATAAATTCCCCTTCCAGATGTTTGACGGCTGCTTGGGGACAAAATGTGTTCCTGTAGGCTATCACAAATTCTTCCCAAGAGAGGGTAGAATAAACATCAGATCCCTTAGAATGAATAAAGGATTCCCACCAATACAAAGCATCCCCCTTTAACATTGCTGCTCCATACAATACTCTATCTTCGTTAGCGCACTTACTCGTCTTGAAGATAGCTTCTATTTCCTTCATCCATCTCATTGCTTTCACGGGGTCCCTGTCTCCTGAGTAGGTCGGAGGCCTACAGCTCAAGAACATTTTTGTAGTCGCACCTCCTTGGTACTGGTATAATAGTTGGTGTAATTGGCATCTCCGCTTCCGGTTCAGGGCCCGGTGTTTCGGCTTCACCGTGACGATTCTGGTCAAACATTGCTTGTATACTAGCTTGTAGCCTTCCCATCTCTGCCATCAAATCATCCCTCGTGACAAACTCAGTTCCTTGTGGCTGAATTCTGCCCCCGGCTCTACCTCCTGTTCTACCTCCAGTTCTGCCTCCCCTTTCCCCCGTTCCTATCGGCGGATTTGTACTATTCGGATTTCCCCCTCTCCGATTCGTGCGTCTAGTACCGCTTGCCATTCTGTAGATTCAAACAAGATTAATATACACATAAGCACATACCCCATATAATAAGGTTTTCTGGTTCAAACATGCACCTGTAAGATCACAGTTACACTGGCCAGGTGTAATATGAAATTACCTTACATGATGTTCCTTCTACCTTTTATACTTCATCATCCCAAGGTTCTAATATATCGAGGACATCCTACTTCACATGCAGTTTAAGTCTAGATACGGGTACAAATACCTAAATCCCTTAAACTAGGGCTCTGATACCATTTGTAACAACCCGTTCCCATAACATACATCATAATACATAACATTCATACATATCATTGATTTACAACAAAAGTTACATAACAAACCAAGTACGGTCTCATTAGTCTTGACATTACAAAATATATAAAAGCTTCCTAATCAACGCCCATCAAAAGCTCCTTACACTTAATCCTTTCCTTTGCCGATCCTTAACCTGGAAAACATATTTTTGAAAACAAAATGAGGGTTAGACCAAACGGGTCTAGTGAGTTAATCCTGGTCTTTTCCAAAATCAATATAAAACTCTTTTCACATAATACTTTGTATCAAATTAGTTTACATAAAACCTTTCGTATAAGCACGCATATACCACACGTATATAAATACCACATTAGGACTCGAGCACCGCGTATCTCTCATCATCTCATCTTCTTTCCCTTGGCCACATTAGTCGGTAGCAAGCCAACTAATTATCGTCACTGTACAATACAGTCGACTCCACTGTAATTACATACAGCCCCACTGCAATTACCTACAGCTCCACTGCAATTTCATGCAGCCCCGCTGTATTTCCATACAGCTCCGCCAAATAATAATTCGGCTCACCTATACTCGTTTCGTGCAATATAAATACAATATATATCTCATTACATCATATCGTCATTTATAAACCTTTCATCATTTTTCCAACCATATATATATATATATATAAATATACATATATCCTTTTAACATAAACATATAATCACACCTTGACACGTATCCGTCTCATATATATAAACACACATATATATATATATATTTCACACATACTCACATACATATATAAACACATATATGTATTTTAGTTGAAAACGTTTTAAAGTAAAACTCACCTGAATGCTTATCAACACGTTTCCAAGCCTTCTTAACCGGTTCAGCCCTTTACCCAAAATTCACAGGATCTGTAACACATAGATACAGACATCTCTTTACCACATAAAACACATAAGTCTTACTAAGGCTAACAACTCTAAAGAACTCAAACCCTCAAATGTTGCCCCCAAACCCGTACTCAAGTCAAGACCACAGGATAGTCAGTCCTCATTCACTCCCTATCTAATGCTTAACAAAATACAGGTTACTGGATACTCGACAACATCTAAATTCTCAATATTGGCCAAACAGCAAAAGTATCCGGATACCATAGGTTATCCGGACAACACTACTTTTCCGGACAGCATTACTTTTCCGGACAACATATATAATCCGGACGTCATCCGGACACCAAGTAATCCGGACAACATCCGGTATCTTAACTCATCCGGAAACTATAGAAAAAGAGACTTACCCGGATATTTGACTTGTCCGGACACCTTTAAACATCATCCGGACACCACAGCTATATTACCCGGACACTACCAACCAAACCACCCGGACACATTCATGGTGTCCGGAAACTGCTGCTGTTCATCCCTATTTTTACCCAGAAATCAACAGAAGTAACCCCAAATACGAAATCTGTGTTTCTACTCCGATAGGAACCATTAACTAGTAATTACCAACACAAAATACACATGGAACATACCTTAAATCGTTTCCAAGCAATCCAATTGAAGCCTTAACCCTAGCTTTCTTCTTTTCTCTTCTTTTGCCTCACAAACACACACTCACACACTCTAATGTTTCTGGACAGTTGCTGAAAATGAAAATATCTTGATATAGTTTAAGGGATAATATCTATCCATACTTACCATATAGACCTTGAACTTCTCAATAATGACCCAAACACCCTTAACTTATAAATTAACCCAAACTTACCCTAAACATCCAACTTTAAAGTTAACTAAATTTAACGGAACTAGGATTTAACTAACGAACTTACCCGGGGTATTACATCGACGGCTAAAGGGAGGTTGATAAAGTCTAAAAATTGGAACATATATATATATATATATATATATATATATATATATAAGTTTTGCGATGTTTATAAATCTTAACATAATTAACACATATAATTATAGATCAAATGCGTAGCAGAATCACACTAGAGGCGGAGAAGGTAATTCTCAGAAGGGCCGGAAAGTCTACGACTTGGAGGGTTTTCGGCATTGGACATGACAAGCACCAGGTTCAGGATCACCGTTTGGACGCGACTGTCGATATGATCAACCATGAATGTACATGCCTGCAATGGCAAGGTTCTGGGTTGCCGTGCGGTCATGCCATCGCTGCTGCAAGACATATGGGTCGCAGAGATTGCAGTGATTTGGCTATAAGTTACTTCACGTCCGAAACTTACCGAGCAACATATCGGGAGTTAATTCATCCAGTTGGACCCCCTGAATCATGGGTGGTGCCACACCACCCCCTTCCGCCTTGCTATCCACCGTTAATAACAAAGAAACGTGCTGGGAGACCATCAAAGAATGATCGACGTCCATCTCGGGGGGAAGGTCCGATACAGAGAAAGTGTGCTAGGTGTGGATTAGTAGGACATACTCGTGGAGATTGTCCAAATCCTGCACCTTCAAGCGTGCCCCATAATAGAAGTTCAAGTAGCCAAAGATATTGGTCGCAGGGCCCATCGGAGCTAGAACCACATGGAACGCTTAGATCTGATACTCTTGACTGGAACATTGATTTCCATTGATTGTAACGACTTTTGTTATTATGTTCATGCGCTGAAGAATGATTTCCATTGATTGTAACGACTTTGGTTATGCTGAAGAATGATTTCCATTGATTGTAACGACTTTTGTTATTATGTTCACGCGCTGAAGATTGATTTCCATTGATTTCCATTTAAAGTAAAGAAACAACAGTTGGGATAAATCTGATGATCTAATGCATGAAAACAAAAGAAGCAACAAAAGAGAAATCTGATGATCTAATGCATGAAAACAAAAGAAGCAACACTTGGGAGAAATCTGATGATCTTGTGCGGGTAGATTTCCTGGCATCAGATGATCCGCTCAGACTTTTCGTTGATCATTTGATCCAGGTCGGTGTAGTTCTCTTTGATCTCTCTCACCGTAATCGCCTCTTCAGAGATCTCTTGTTGGAGGAATGCAATCTGGGCCTCCAACTCTTTCAGCTCTCTCTTCCTTTGAGCTATCAGCTTCTCTTTCTCTAGTTGGATTTCCCTGTTTTTCCGCCATATCTCTTTGACCCTGTCGATGTCGGCGTTCGCCTCTTGACAGGACTTGCACCTTACGAAGTCGTCGTTCGCGTCCAGCTTGGGAGACCACATTGGTGGTTCAGCGAAGTGATGTGTGTGAACGTATGACTCCCATGCATACTCCAATTGTTCTACCTCCTCATATGTTATTGGCCAATCAGCCTGGGTTCTCCCAAACTGTGACCATTCTTCCGTAGTTTCTGGGACCTTCCAGTTTCTTCTTTGACTTCCATCATTCAACTCTTGCTGCTCGGTGTAACGTGAAGTTCCGGCCCGATTCGCTGACTTCTTCTTGTTAGACCTGGAACCTCCAGCCATTGTGTTGAACGATAGCTATGAAATGTTTGTAAACGGTGTAAGTTGTAGCAAGTTGTGAATTACTTCTTCAACATACCACTTATTTATAGTCGCAAGAGTTGTTGCCCTGCACTGATAAGTGTAATAAAGCTGCTGACTGTCTGAAAAGTTGATGACAAGATTCGTCTAAAAAGCTGCTGACAAGATTCGTCTGAAAAGCAGGTCTTCAATGTATAGTCTGAAAAGCTGCTGACAAGATTCTTCTTCACCACATTATGCAAGACTTCACCACAACAGTCTTCACTACTTTAGTACTTTGTTGTTTATGTGTTGTTGTTTTTATGTTGAAGTTTGCTGATGAATAAATGTCTTTCATTTGTTTGAAAAGTAGTTCTTAAGTAGCTCCAAAAATAGTCTGAAAAGTGGTTCATATTAAAAATACAACCCATACATGTTATACAAGAAATAAACAAAAAATAAACTACTCATCGTCTTCAGGGGGTTGTCCGAAAAAATAAAAGGTTTCTGCCATATGGTGTCGCCACTTCATGGCCTCATCTGCGACGGCATCTGGAGCACATGCTGGGAGTCGCTCTTCAATCAACTCGGATAGGTTACTACATACCCACACACCGCAATCCCCAAGGAGTCCAGACTGTTGTGGTGAATTATCTGCATGCACCCATTTGAAGTTCTCACTCATGTCCTTTCACCGTGTGTCGTGGATGAGCTGAAATAACTTTCTCAACCGCTTTGTAAAGATTGACAAGGTTTGTTTCAATATTAACTCGAATAGGTTGATTTTAAGGCTGTCGTATATAACCATAACCATTTCATTAAGCTCAAAAACCCCGAGCACCCAATGATAGGGTGGAATGCAGATGGGGATGTACACCTGAAATATTACAATAACAAGCAAATAGTTAGCAATAAACAAGTTAAATAAAATAGATGTAAATTCATTTCCATACCCGGTCGAGGTTCCTCCAATGCGGGTCAAGGGGATTTAACTTAGAATTGCACATCTTGTACACGGCTCTTGCATCTTGTTTCTCATTCACCATCAGTTCGAAGAAATTTACTGTCATCACCCCCCACCTCGCTGATGTAGAGCAACTTTCTTGGATCATTCTGACCCAAGCGTCGATTTGCTATACACAAAAATTAGATGGTTAGACCTATAACTAAAAATATATTTTATTATATTACTTTATGGATAGGTTAAACAAGTTAAATACTAACCGTGTCCTCAAAATTCCCATCGCTCTCTAACCCTAACAGAGCTGCAAAAAAGGCATTTCTGATGGGGAGTATCTAATAGAATGGTAATACCATTACGGGGATTTGCTTATTTATACATTGGATGACGATTTCGCTAGCCGGAACGCGCCTTTCGATAATGGAAGAAGGCACGTAAGACCCAGGCACGGTGGACTTCATCTTACCTTTTCCATTTGCCTTAGTCCGTGCCTTCGTCTTTTTGGCAGGGATTGGTGTGGTCGGCCCCTATTCTGTATATGGATGACGCTTAAATATTCCAAAAAACTTAGTCCTTTTCCGTTGTGGTGAAGCCGCGATCTCCGTGGGTCGCGATTGGTTTGTTTGTGCATCCACCTCCATCGCGTCATCACTCGAACTCGATGGATCACTGAAGTGATCTCCAATGATATCAGACCCACCTGCCACTTGCGCCTGCATGGTCTCAATTCCTGACCCCATTGCCTGGAAGGGCTCAACCCGCGAATACTCCAGATTTTCACCAAAAATTTGGTCCATCAAACCGCTGCCCAACTGGGTTGGATGGATGGGCTAAAAAAATTACTATTGTTAATTTTAAGTATACTTTTGTCAAGTACGTAATTAAACCAAAACTATAAAAAAACTTACATTTTGCATGTAGCCCGACGACCCTGGCATCATGTAGCCTGGCGGTGTAACGTACGACGACATATCGTAGCTCGTCGCTATTTGAGGTACGTAACAGTCCGCCCCCGATGTCCGAAACTGGGTGACATTGTTCATTATAAGATTATTTCAAACATAATAAGGAAAACAAATATAATGAGAAGTGGTGGTTATTTACATTCTGCGGGGTAAACGTCGACGTAGTGGCAAACGTCTCCGGTGCAGCCTGCGTGTGTCCAACTGGGATGTAGGACGGTTGAGGGATCGACATCTAATACAAGTATAGAACATAATATCAATACACAAAGTAAAACATCTATGGGGAAAAATTAAGTTAAACACTAACGTGAACGGCGTTAAACTGTGAACAAATATCCTCGACAGCTTTTAGTCGTTTCTCGTGTTTCTCGTGCTCCTCGCGTACGTAGCGGCCATGCGCTGACAGATCCTCGCGTACGTAGCGGCCCAGCGCTGTCAGCTCGTCCCACTTCGCTTGATATGGGTCAGGATGTGACATACCATCATGGGAGTAGCAAGGGGGCGGGGGAGCCTCATATGGGTCGTTAACCCCAACAGGATGTTGAGGTTGCGCGTCATCCTCGTCGGGAGAGGACCGTCGTGACCTCTTCGTCGGCCTTTCCGCAGATCTCCGAATGAAGGCGATACTCTCGCTAAACCAGGGCTGAGCCGGCTCGGCATCCGTAGGCTCAAGCTCACCAAGCAGCGGACGCGACGACTAAATAAATTAAAAACCATGATAGAATTAATATACAACACTAGAATTATAAAATAGTAAAATAACTTACATTTACTGAGTTGAACATGGCAAGGCAAGTACTCTTGTTCATTGCTGCAGCCCGGTCCCAACGGGTTCCTCCAATAAACCTATCGCTGCGCAGAATGAAATTTTCTTGGGCAACAGGAAACATCTCTACGATCCATATCTGGAATTACACAACAAGTACGTATAAAAAGGCAACCTCAAACGAATTATAATTTATGTTATACTACTTATCTAACCTTAAAAGCGTATACAAAGCCGGACAAAGTCATCTTGGAATGCTTGTCTTTGCGTCGCACGATGGCAAGGTGCAATTGTTTAAATGTATGGGCCCAGATGTAACTACCCCACGGAAACCTACTACATGTATCCAAGTCCTCGACGGCTCTAAGGACTGTCTCGGAAACGATCGAATATAGCTCACGACCCATAAACATGACCTCTACCATCAGCACTATACACACACGGATAATATCATCGTCTGAATAATCTGCAAGACCTCGCTTAACCCGCTGAACCACCATGTCAATCTTCAAGTCCTCCGGATTGGTTCCGGGCCAAACCCTACTAACGAACCCGTCAGTTGGTAGGGGAGGAAGGGAGGGTTCTGGTCCGAAACGGAGTCCTGCCAGAAGACAGAACTCAGCACTCCCAAAGTGCATGTAACATCCATACACATCAAAATACATGACGTAATGATCTGCGTTTCGCACAATGACCTCCCTTTGCAAAAACATGTGAACCAGCGTCGGGTGGCCATCAGTCATGGTAACGTGGAGTCATGGACCGAAAGGTGTGAGCTAAAATCTTGAGATCAATTTCCGTCCAGTTAGATTGCCCATATGGGTTTTAATTTCTTTTGCAAATGACAGGCGACACTTGAGCGTCAAGTCCGTATAGTAAAAATCCTCCTACATGGTAATGAAAAGGTAAGGGACCAAATCGTATTTATGCAAACTTAAGGGACCTAATTTTTCATTATGCAAAGTTCAAGGACCTTAGTTTAAATTATGCAACCTTAAGGGACCAAAATCGTATTTATGCAAACTTAAGGGACCTAATTTGTCATTATGCAAAGTTTAAGGACCAAAATCGTATTTATGCAAACTTAAGGGACCTAATTTGTCATTATGTCAAGGACCTAAGTTGTAATTTGCAAACTTAAGGGACCAAAATCGTATTTATGCAAACTTAAGAGGCCTAATTCGTAATTATGCAAACTTCACGGACCTAAGTTGTAATTTGGGCAAACTTAAGGGACCTAAATTATAAATAACATCATATATCTAACAAACATTTTTATAAAAATCATGATATATATCTAACACACATTTTTAGAAATAAGATGATATATGATAACACACATTTTATTAAAAAAAACAGGCTCTAATCTAACAAATATATAACACAATTTAGACATATTTTAATAAAAACACGCTATATATAACACAATGAGGTTATCAAACTTAACTTATATATTAGAACAAATATATAACACACATTTTATTAAAACACAAATAACACATAAATACAACAACGAGGTTTCAAAACTTACCTTACGAGCCATCACGTTCATGTTGTTTGCCAAAGAAAAATGTCTTCGAACTTGTTTAAACGCGTGCACCACACATCATAGATGAGAGAGTAGAGAGTGAGAGTTGTGTGTTTGTGGTGGGGCATGCTCTTCAATTTATACCGGCCGTGGGGTGAGGGGTAGTAAATTGGGTAGGTAGGGAACACGAATTAGGGTTTCAAAGCCGAAATTCCGTGGGCCACGGATTCATGTTTAGGGCCACGGACTCGGGTGTCGGACACGGGCTCCCACGAGCTTATGCCGAGTGTAAGTCGTTTTTTGTAAAAAAAAATCGTGGGCCACGGATTTTCAGGGTATTTTTGTAAATTGGGAGAGAGATAGGGCATTTGGATGAAACTGAAGTCAACTAAGGGCATTTCAATTAATTTCCATTTGTTTTATATATATTTTAATGTGAAACGTTTTTCTTTTCTTTTTTAGAAGGGTGTCCTAGGCTATGCCGAGACTAATCCCTTGACAAATTATGACTGTAACACATCAACCCTGATTAAACATCAGTGACCACAAGTTGTGTACACCTGAATTCGAACCCTGGGTAGATAGGATATTCCGCTACATCCCCCAGGGTCTTAACCAGTACGCCACAACCCTTGTGGTTAATGTGAAAGGCTTTTCTAAAGTTGAAAGGTCTTGCTAAACTTACAAGATCTTGTAATCCACATGGCATGTCATGTCATCTTGCAAGATGGGCGTGGATGCTCTTAGACCATCCACACACCCAGCTTTGCAATAACACCTTCCACACACATGCAAGACCAAACTCCTTTCTAAACTAATAATTATAATATAAATAATATAGATAGTTATAATATAACTAATAAATTAATTATAAAATATAGATAACTAAAATTTTATTTTTGTTTTCTTTTATTATATTTTGTGTAAATATAATTTAGCAGTTTAAATAAAAAACATTGCATAAAAATATTTTTTTTAAAAATAAAGCGTGGGTAAGAAATTTTAATAAAAATATTAAAAAAAATAATGTTCAAATAAACTAATAAATGAATTAAATTTAATAAACATATTAATAATAATTAATGTTTAAACAAACAAACAAGCTAATTAAATTAAAAAAATGTATTTGTTTAATATATTTAATTTGTTGAAAGACTTTGCAAATTTAGCAAGATGGGGGTGGTCTTGCAAGGCCTTGCAAGACACATGGCATGCCATGTCATCTTGCAAGGGCTCTTGCAAGACGTGTGTTGATGCTCTTACCTTTAAAGAAGGTTTTGGTTTATATTTATTCATTTTGGGATTTATCGACTTTTTAACCATATATACAGGTTATTTGTAACATGCATTTGTGCATAAAACCAAAAAGTCAACTATTTACCTGTATGCACAAGTGCATACTGTCCAGATGAAGGGCTCCTAGGGTGTTCTCCAGGTTTCCGTTTTTTTGAGGTTTTTCCCTTGAACCTCTCTCTCTCTCTCTCTTTATATATATATATATATATAGGGGTTAAATCAAATGAGAACCACAAATATGTTATAAACCGTGAGAACCGATATAAAAAATATTTTTTTACATGATATTTTTTCATCAAATGCTAGGATTTATTATATTTTACTTCAAATATATGTGTTTCATAATATGATAGTTTCACATGGATTTGTTTCACCATGTGAATACTTTTTACGAGTATTTTTCATTTCACTAGGTGAAACAAAATTCGTTTTTCACATGTAAACTTTTCATAAGGTGAACACGAACATATGTAAAACAATATCTTAAACCATATGCTTTGATGAAAAAAAATCATGTAAACAAAAATTTTTACATTGGTTCTCACGGGTTTGTAACATATTTGTGGTTCTCATTTGATTATCGTCCTATATATATATGCCCACTATTTTGTAAACTTTGAATTTCATAGGTTTTCTTGATGAAATTATTTTATTAAATTGTTTATTTTGATGAAATTGTTTCATATCATTCATTTCTTGATGAAATTGTTTCATATATATTTTTTCATTCCTATGAAACTATTTCATATATTTTCTCAGTTTGATGAAACTTTGTCATTTTTACATAAAAACACAAATATATGAAACAATTTCATCAAGATATGAAACACTTTCATCAAAATAAACAGTTTCATGAAACAATTTTATCAAGAAAACCTATGAAATTCAAAGTTTACACACATTTAGAGGGTTACAATTTATTCTCTCTCTCTCTATATATATATATGCTTAATCAAATGAGAACTGTATAATTTGTGATAACTGTGAGATCCAATATAAGCCAATCATTTAAGATAATTATTGTTATTTACTAAAATAAAGTAAAGGGTAAATTGGTAATATTTTTTTGACAACTCATAAAGCCCTAAAAACCTTTCACCCGCCACTGCACACATGGTATATATATTTTCTTTTCAAAACAAACACCATTCCATCATTTCTCTGTTTATGATGATATTGGCCAGCAAATTCAACATATTAGGTTTTTTGTTTCTATATCTATGTTTTTAAGGAATTTTTTTGGTTTAAATTTTGTAATAACCCGAAATTTCAAGTATGGAAAGTTTAGGGGCTAAAGTCTAAGAATTTAAAGTTAAGTTAAGGGGCTTTTGTGCAATTTGTGAATGATACAAATAGGGCTCAAAACCCTAGTTTCCCAATCATTTGGTGATGGTTGACGGCTGGAAGGAATTAGAGAGAAGAGAAAGGGGTTTTTGGAGTTTCAAGTGCTATTGAAGAGAAGGAATCATCAATCAACAAATTGGAAGAGGATGTGGATCTGGAATTCGATTCTACAAGTGATTCTAACAGGTAATCCCAAGCTCCAATTCCTGTTTTAGATGATTCAGCTAGATTGTTGGTTTGGTTTGAGGGTTTTTAGTTAAAAGTTGAAATGAGGCTCTAATGGGGATTTAGACAATCACCCTTGTGTTTAAGCAGCAAAGAGTTAGTAAAGAAAAGTCTAAGTATGCTTATTAATCTGATTGTATCGTATTTTCGCCGGGTTAAGAGCTTGTTAGCAAATCTCGATCCAAATAAGCTTAGCTGCCGTCGTCCGGTAAGTCTGGACCAGTGTCCGGACAAAGTGTCCGGACAATGTGTCCGGATAGGATAAAGAACCCAGATGGAATGACTATCCGGATAAGGGGGTTGTCCGGATGAGTGACATCCGGATAGCATAGTCATCCGGAAAGTAGAGTGTCCGGTATTTTTATCTGGAAAGTAGAGTGTCCGATAGTTTCATCCGGAAAGTAGAATGTCCGGTAGTTTGTGCGTCCGGAAAGTTCGGACGTCCGGAGTGTAGTTTCGTCCGGAAAGCCAGTTGGTGTCCGATAAGATAGTATCCGGTAAGTTGGTGTCCGGTAAGTTATGTCCGAAAAGTTATTAAGGGAACTGAGCAGTTTATATTTCATCCATATCTCAGGTAACCCGATTATAAGTCAGAAGCAAAGTAAAGCAAGATGTTAAACGCACCAGGTGAGTTTTTCTAACTAAAATACGTGATTTTACATGTTTTTCAAAGAAAACGATTATGTAGAATGCCATGTTATTTTACATGATTTTTACTTAAATGAAAGTTGAATGTTTTTCTGATATGGTTCGTTTACGAGCATGAACTGTTTTACAACTATTACGCATGTTCTCCATGAACTGTACGTTTATTTTAAAGGATGGCTTTTAGCAATATGAAATGATGTGGAATGATTTCACGCTTGTGATTTACGTTATGCTATGTGTATGTTATGTGAGGTCGGTTTACACAGTGGGATCAGGGTACCTTGGGATTCGATAATTCCTTGGGCATATGTGGTCAGCTTGTAGGTTGGAGTTTATTTCCTTCCTACTAGGATAGAAGGGGGGTCCACTTGGACTCCGGTGTAGCCGAGAGGGTGTCTGTTAGGCCCCGATTGAGGGAGCTTATGCGATCCTTGAACCCTGTGTTGAACCTTGAATGATGATTTTATGAAGAATGTGAACTGTTTTAAATGAAACGATTTTATAATGTTGATGTACACTGATTATGGAGGGAACTCACTAGATCTCATGGTCTAACCCTCGCTTTTCAAAACTAAAAACTTTTCAGGTAAGCAAATAGTAGGAGGCTCAGGTAATTGAGCAAGAGCAAGATAGAGTACAGATGCAGCTAGAGACAGTGCAAGTGCCTCTTGTAGAAGCTAGATTATTCTCAGTTGTGTATAGGTTGTTTCCGCCAACCTTAGTTTGAGACTGATGTAATAGAATTTTGGGACCAGTTTGGTAAATGTTATGATTTAATGCTATGCATGTTCTGTTGTATTTTTGGGTTGTTACAAATGGTATCAGAGCCATAGTTTAAGGGATTTAGGTGACCGAATGGGCCTAAACTTAAACTTTAGAGTAGAAGTCACAACTGAGAATCAGGAAATGCGTTAGGAGGGCACTATTGTAGATACAAGAAATGCGTTAGGAGAACACTATTGTAGAGATAGGACTAATAGGGTACTGAGGACGATCATGTAAGGTAAGTTTGAGACTACACCTGGCCAGTGTAATTGCGAACTTACAGGTACATGTATGTGCTTAATCTGCCTTATTATTCCGAAGTGGTAGTCAGAAGCTAGTGTTTATGTCGTGTTCCAGTACTTTAGAATGTCAGCAAGATCCCTGAGGGGTAGATTGAAACCCCTTGTTGGGGAAGTTTCATGAGAAGTCACTTATGATGTGATTTATGTATACATCGTAGAGAAGAAATGTTGTAAATAATGTTATGAGTCGTCTAGAGGTAGCTCTTCGTGGATTCAGAGAGGATGAATGTTTGAGTTTGAGTAAGACTCCTGCTTCGGGAGAGTCCTAGTTATAGAAATCATGGGATAGATCAGTCGGGATGGTAAGAAAGGACGGTGTCGAAATCTTGAAAGTGTCGATGGAGCTCTGACTTCTTAATCGAGCTTTTCAATGGCAGGGTAAATGAAATAAGATACCTATAGTGAAATGAAAGCATGTAGAAGTAGAAAGTGAGATAGTTGATCAGGACGAAAGTAGTACGAAATGGTTGAGTAAGTGAGATGTAGAACTCATGTACAACAAGTTGTTGCGTGACCGAGAGGGCGACCATTGGTCGTAGGTAAAGTGTCAAGGATAAGCTGTGTGAGTAAAGCGGTTGACCTTGTTAGAGTGAGTAGCCTTCAATTGCAAGTAGAGTCTTATGCATGGCGTTCTTTTATGTAACATGAAATTTTCACGATTTAAGTTAAATGTGTAAATATAAATTTTGATCGAAAATGAGTCAGAATGTGCACGTGTATGTTTAAAGAAAAGGTGATTTCATTCACATTGCACATTGAAATTTTGAGCTTAACGATTTGCAAAGTATTTCACACTTTTAATGATAAGTTAAATTGTTACAAAAAGGTCAAGAAAACGTTTGCCAGCAAAACTTTTACAATCAAATGAGTATTGACCTGTTGATATCATACAAAAGAATGTGAGAACCGACTGGTTTACTTGGTGTCAGTAATTTCTTTCAGAATTGTGTCGTATGAAAGGATTTTCATTCAATGTATTACTGTCGTAATAACTTCGTTCGAATTGAGTAAAATTAAGGTTCACGGGAAGATGCATGCAAGCGATTCTCGAATCGTTGTGCAGGGCATTGAAGTTATAATAGTAATGGGGTCGTGTGTACCCAAGTTGTTTCCAAATGTTGTTTATTTAAAATGATAAATTGTGTGGAATGATTTATTTACTGCGTGGTCATGCATGAAGGCTATGAACTCACTAGGTCATAAGGTATTACATGTTAAGCTAAGGAAGAACTTCAAGAGTGGAAAAGTGTCGGGCAAATCGGGAAAGAATGTTGTAGCTTTAGTATTTGTGTCAAGAGGAAAGGTGAACAGTGGTAGAATCGGAAGTGGACCTTGGTACCGGTTGGGTAAAGGCCTGTACCCTTGTTCAGTGATTGGAAGTACGGTTGTCAAGGGACGGCTGTGTCCGGAGGAAGGACTTGAAGCCTTCAAGGTGATGGTTTTAGCAACTCGTTATGAGTAGTGTGGTGAGGAAGAATGAAATGTCCATGGCGTGGGAATATGAGTTTCAAGGTGAGCTTGTAATGTTGATGTTACATGAGTAGGTTTCGAAAAGAGGGAGACAGATCATGAAGTTTATTGTGATATGTTGGAAGGATTAGGTTCCGTAAGGAACCCATGTTAAAGAATAAGTTAAGAAAGTAGTTACAGGTTGTCTGTGTTGTAGAAGTCGACAATTGTGTAAGGTGGCCGAGGCCGAAGACTTGAACCAGAAGGTTGAAAGTTGATAGAACACCTTGTAGGGGTGTTAAGAGGATGAGAAGTTATTGTTTTGAATAATCGTTCTATTTACGAGGTATGGAGGGTTCGTAGAATGATGAGGTATGTAGCACGAGCGAAGCGAATGTGTAGATTTTATCATTCAGTGAGGGACTGTGTCCAGCTTATATAAGGGCTCGGATCGTAAAGAGCTAGCTAGAATGTTTGTGTTTGAGCTAATTGAGAACTCGTGAGTTATAGTTCAACAAGTTGGGAAAGGACTAAGTAGCGAGATAGACTCGATTATGTATACGGGAGGATATGAAGGCAAGTTCGAATTGAGTGAATGATCATGAGAGATCTGGTCTGCAGTGTGATGTTATGGGCAAAGAGTGTACGGATGTGTAGTGACAGTATTTGTCAATCTAAATGTGCCAGCTAGTGTCGTAGTGATGTGGTGTTATAGAGAGAGAGAGAGGAAGCATCAGATAGAAGCCTTTTGGGGGTTTCAGATGAGGTGTACGGTTTGTTAACCAGATTGTTGGAGCACGTAGGGTGAGTTGACGTTGTGGTATGATTATGTTTGGGATAGAATGACGAAGTGGTGGTGGGTGGTTACCCAAAGGAGAAAATAAGTTTTTTTTTTGTTGTTGTTGTTGTAAGAGTCGCTAGAAGGGTGTGGGGTGCCTATTTAGTTATCTCCTATGGTTTTGATTGAGTTCGAGGTAGTAGTGGAAACTAAGTATTCGTTACCTTTTTGCTTAACCGAATTCCGGGACGGAATTCTTTTAAGGGGGAGATAATGTAATACCCCGGGTAAATCCGTTAGTTAAAAATCTAATTCCGTTAAGTTTATTTAACTTTAAAGTTTCTATTTAGGGAAAGTTTAGATAAGTTTATAAGTTAAGGGTGTTTGGGTTATTATTGAGAAGTTCAAGGACCAAAGTGATAAATTAAGTTTGATATTATTATCTTAGAAATCAGATATTATTCCAAACATCAGAAAATATCAGCTGAAGGTGTATGTGTGTGTTTTGGAAAGAAAAGAAGAAAAAGAAGAAAAGCTAGGTTAAGGCTTCAATTGGTATGCTTGGAAGTGAATCTGAGGTATGTCTCTTTGTATTTTATGTTTGTAATTGCTTTTAGATAGTTCCTATCGGAGTAGAATAGTCAAAATCACATCTGTTAATGATTCAGTCGATTTCTGGGTGAAAATGGGATAAACAGTCAGAGGTGTCCGGATGATATGAATGTGTCCGGGTAGATTCTTGGGTGGTGTCCGGGTAAGTTGTTGATAGAGTCCGGACGATTTGATTGGTGGTTTCCGGATGATTTAGAGACCGGATGGCATCCGGATTCCTTTGTTGTCCGGATTAGTCTGTGGTGTCCGGATTCCTTTGTTGTCCGGATAAATTGTGTTGTCCGGATTCTTTATGCTGTCCGGAAAAGTTGGGTTGTCCGGGTGGCTTTGGGATGTCCGGAAACTATAGCTGTTTGGTTGTTTTGATGGCGAGAGTTAAGTAGATTTATCTAGAGTTCACGTGTTCAAATGGTAAGGGGATATTTGTATTTAATCTGTTTCAGATTCTGTGGATTTGGATTGAAAGACTGAATCTTTTGGAGAAAAGCTTGGAAGTGTTTATGGATAAGCGATCGAGGTGAGTTTTGCTTTAAAACGTTTTTGAACTGGAATACATATATATGTGTATATATATATGAGACGATTATGTGGTAGGAATATGATTATGTGTATATAAATGACAATATGATATATTGAGATATATATTGTATTTATATGAGCACTACACTACACGAGGATATGTTAGCCGATCTGTTAGTCGGCGAAGCTGTATGGAAATGCAGCGGAGCTATATGGAATTACAGTGGAGCTGTAGGTAATTACAGCGGGGCTGTATGTAATTACAGTGGAGTCGACTGTATTGTACAGTGACGATGATTAGTTAGCTTGCTACCGACTAATGTGGCCAGGGGAAAGAAGATGAGATGAGGAGAGATACACGGTGCACGAGTCCTAATGTGGTATTTATATACGTGTGGTATATGCGTGCTTATACGAAAGGTTTTATGTAAACTATTTTGATACAAAGTATTATGTGAAAAGAGTTTTATATTGATTTCGGAAAAGACCAGGATTAACTCACTAGACCCGTTTGGTCTAACCCTCATTTTGTTTTCAAAAATATGTTTTCCAGGTTAAGGATCGGCAGGAGAGGATGAAGTGTAGGAAGCTTTTGATGAATGTTGATTATGAAGCTTTTATATATTTTGTAATGTCAAGACTATTGAGACCGTACTTGGTTTGTGATGTATCTTTTATTATGAATGTAATGAAGTTATGCAATGTATGTTATTTGTTGTATGTTTGGGAAACCGGGTTGTTACAAATGGTATCAGAGCCCTAGTTTAAGGGATTTAGGTATTTGTACCCGTACCTAGACTTAAACTGCATGTGAAGTAGGATGTCCTTGATATATTAGAACCTTGGGATGCTAAGTATAAAAGGTAGAAGGAACATAATGTAAGGTAATTTCAGATTACACCTGGCCAGTGTAATTGTGATCTTACAGGTGCATGTTTGGACTGGAATACCTTATTATATGGGGTATGTGCTTATGTGTATATTAACTCTATAAAAATCAACAGAGTGGCAGATCGGACTCGACGTATGGATAGATATGAAGACAGGTATATTCCTATAAACTCTATACGTGCTAAAGTGCTATATGACTTCGGTGCAAACTGATAATCTGTATTTCCGTGCTTTTGTTGCTTATCTGTGTTAGAGATATAGAAGGGTGTGGGGTGCCTATTTAGTTATCTCCTATGGTTTTGATTGAGTTCGAGGTAGTAGTGAAAACTAAGTATTCGTTACCTTTTTGCTTAACCGAATTCCGGGACGGAATTCTTTTAAGGGGGAGATAATGTAATACCCCGGGTAAATCCGTTAGTTAAAAATCTAATTCCGTTAAGTTTATTTAACTTTAAAGTTTCTATTTAGGGAAAGTTTAGATAAGTTTATAAGTTAAGGGTGTTTGGGTTATTATTGAGAAGTTCAAGGACCAAAGTGATAAATTAAGTTTGATATTATTATCTTAGAAATCAGATATTATTCCAAACATCAGAAAATATCAGCTGAAGGTGTATGTGTGTGTTTTGGAAAGAAAAGAAGAAAAAGAAGAAAAGCTAGGTTAAGGCTTCAATTGGTATGCTTGGAAGTGAATCTGAGGTATGTCTCTTTGTATTTTATGTTTGTAATTGCTTTTAGATAGTTCCTATCGGAGTAGAATAGTCAAAATCACATCTGTTAATGATTCAGTCGATTTCTGGGTGAAAATGGGATAAACAGTCAGAGGTGTCCGGATGATATGAATGTGTCCGGGTAGATTCTTGGGTGGTGTCCGGGTAAGTTGTTGATAGAGTCCGGACGATTTGATTGGTGGTTTCCGGATGATTTAGAGACCGGATGGCATCCGGATTCCTTTGTTGTCCGGATTAGTCTGTGGTGTCCGGATTCCTTTGTTGTCCGGATAAATTGTGTTGTCCGGATTCTTTATGCTGTCCGGAAAAGTTGGGTTGTCCGGGTGGCTTTGGGATGTCCGGAAACTATAGCTGTTTGGTTGTTTTGATGGCGAGAGTTAAGTAGATTTATCTAGAGTTCACGTGTTCAAATGGTAAGGGGATATTTGTATTTAATCTGTTTCAGATTCTGTGGATTTGGATTGAAAGACTGAATCTTTTGGAGAAAAGCTTGGAAGTGTTTATGGATAAGCGATCGAGGTGAGTTTTGCTTTAAAACGTTTTTGAACTGGAATACATATATATGTGTATATATATATATATATATATATATATGAGACGATTATGTGGTAGGAATATGATTATGTGTATATAAATGACAATATGATATATTGAGATATATATTGTATTTATATGAGCACTGCACTACACGAGGATATGTTAGCCGATCTGTTAGTCGGCGGAGCTGTATGGAAATGCAGCGGAGCTGTATGGAATTACAGTGGAGCTGTAGGTAATTGCAGCGGGGCTGTATGTAATTACAGTGGAGTCGACTGTATTGTACAGTGACGATGATTAGTTGGCTTGCTACCGACTAATGTGGCCAGGGGAAAGAATATGAGATGAGGAGAGATACACGGTGCACGAGTCCTAATGTGGTATTTATATACATGTGGTATATGCGTGCTTATACGAAAGGTTTTATGTAAACTATTTTGATACAAAGTATTATGTGAAAAGAGTTTTATATTGATTTCGGAAAAGACCAGGATTAACTCACTAGACCCGTTTGGTCTAACCCTCATTTTGTTTTCAAAAATATGTTTTCCAGGTTAAGGATCGGCAGGAGAGGATGAAGTGTAGGAAGCTTTTGATGAATGTTGATTAGGAAGCTTTTATATATTTTGTAATGTCAAGACTATTGAGACCGTACTTGGTTTGTGATGTATCTTTTATTATGAATGTAATGAAGTTATGCAATGTATGTTATTTGTTGTATGTTTGGGAAACCGGGTTGTTACAGGGGAGGCTCGGTTTAGGCTAACATCATTAAAATAGGGAAGGACTTAGACAAGGTGGGTATTAATTTGGCCTCGTCCTTCGGGAAAGAGGTTGGGAATGGTCGGGATACGAAAATTTGGACGGATAGGTGGTTAGGGAATCAAGTGTTGGGGGAGAAGTTCAAAAGGTTGATGAAATTAGAAACAAACCGAGATGCTATAATCTCCGAAAGAGGCATGTGGGTAAGGGACAATTGGACGTGGACGTGGGTTTGGAGAAGGGAACCAAGGGGTACGGAGATGGGCGAGTTGGAAGAACTTAATTCTCTTTTGCAAAATTGGAAGCCTAAGTTTAATTCTCGAGACAAAAGCAAATGGTTTTTCGGGGATGATGAGAACTTCTCGGTACAAGAGTTCAAGTCGATTATCGAAGAAAGCATGTCCGATTTAGGAGAACAAAGGGTGGAAACCAAATGGTCTAACTTGGTTCCAAAGAAAGTTACTATTTTCGTATGGAGGGCAAGACAAGGTAGATTGCCGAGTAGAGAGGTTCTAGATAGGATGGATATGGATATTCCGTCTCTCCTTTGTCCAAGATGTGCTTTGGAGAAGGAGTCGATAGACCATGCGTTGGTAAAGTGCGACGAGGTAAGGACGATTTGGAAATGTACCCTTCGGTGGTGGAAGATCGACGAGGTGAGACTAGAAACGCTCAACGATATTACTGACTTTAGTGGGTGTTTTGTTTGGTTGTACTTGGTGCCCATTTAGTGGCTTTTATTATATGCATGCATTCCAAAAAATGAAATGACTAAAACAATTAATTTCCCTGATATATATAACCAAATTAACACATTATCACATAAACCGATTGAACCACTTGCTATATTTAAAAGCGTCAATCTTGATGTCTTTAGCGCTATTTTTATATTTTAACAAATAAAATGGTTAATTTGTAACTTATAAAAGAGCAAATTTGCAAGAACACATCATTTACTTTGGTTGGATTCTTACTTTTTGTACCACATTTTTAAAACTTTATTTTGATACCTTGAGTTTTATATCTCAAACATTTTGACCAAAAATACATCATCACAATATACATAAAACCAAAATACGTTTTGTATTTTCACTTGTAAAATAGGTACTAAGTATTTAAAATGTTACAAATAAAGTACTAAAATAAAAGTTTCGTTAATAGATTAAAGATACTGCAGAGAAATCCTACCCGAAACTCCGCAAGCATTTGCTAATACATTGGTGGAGTGATGAAAGTGTTTTTGAAAATGTCTTTGATACAAGGATTTTGTTAAAGACGAGACATCATACAAATAATAATTACAATAAGAATGATGTGAATACTTTTGAATCTTTACATGAGTTAATTTTTTCATCTAATTTTCAGTACCTCTAATTTTTTTTTTCCCGAATAAGAGCGATTTAATAAAACTAGCAAGATGCTAGAAGACAAAATTACAAAACAGAACAGACAAACATAGGGTCTTGAAGCCACCTTACCCATCCAAGCTTACACTTACTGCTTCTATTAGAAATCCAAAAAACAAGTAAGTGACAATAACGTCCCAATAAACCGCCTTTTTCGGCTTAGATGTTCTAAACAAAGTCCCATTCCGGTGCGCCCAGATGAACCACATTGCCGTATAAATGACCGCCTGAAGGCTCTTGTAACACCCCAAAAACCAGGGCAAATTTAAACCTTAAAATTTATCAGAGTTAATCATAATTTCATCTAAACTTTTATACATAAGCGGAGAATTAACTATGAGGGTTCATATACATATTTCGAAATATCAAAACAACCTATTAATCTAATCCTGACAACTACAAATGATTAAATTGGTTGTCTAAGTCGTTCATCAAAAGCATCATCGCATAAGCTAACTTCTCCACTTAGCACCAAAAGTCGAACACCAAAACACTCGTCCCTCTTCCCGTTACTTCCCCGAGTTCGTACCTGGTAAGAAAATTTAATTTGAAACGATTAGGCTTACGCCTAGTGAGAACATCTATTTTCAAATTAAAACTTTAGCAGCTTTGGAAACTCAATAAATCAAAACGTATAAACAAACTTGGTTTGCCATCATTCTTACCGTACATGTACACATCTTACCATGACGGGAACATACCCAATTCCATGAGTATGACTAACATTCAGAAAGTCATATCATCACATTAGAGGGCCTACTACGAATCATTATAGATTCTAGATCATCCCTCACGTCCAAGAAATTACAATTTACTTTATGCATATTTCTTGGAGTGGAAGTAGAGATTACAATTTACTTTATGCCTATCTCTTACCTTCCTATAGAAATCAGGAATTACAATTTACTTTATGCCTATTCCAAGATTTCTCCTCATAATACGAAATAGGAATTACAATTTACTTTATGCCTATTCCTCATTTCACATCACCTTACGAAATGAGAATTACAAGTTACTTTATGCCTATTCCTCATTTCAGGTCAATGGGAATTACAAGTTACTTTATGCCTATTCCACGTTACAAATATTGTCAGTGCGTATGGATCCATTACACTTACTAGCGTATATGCATAATAACATAAACACGCAACATCTCGCATCATATTCTCAATATTAAGAATACTAGATAACCTATCGTATCCTTATCTTCAAATGTCCCCCCTTCGGTGACTTAGCACGGGGGTTCCGCTAACACATCAGAAAAGGTATTCCGGACTCAAAAGTCCGAAACCATCCGGAATCTATTCCCAAATTCAGAACTGCCAGGAATCGGAACTCAAATTGAAACCGAATCCTGTTGGTCCCGGAGGGGTTATACAAGTTTGTAGAGGGGGGGGGGGGTTGAATACAAGCACACAGATTTTACTTTTCTAAATTATTTATTGATATTTATCAAACAATTTACATCTTGTTGCGGAACAAGATTAAGGACTAAGCCTAATCTAAACAAGTTATGAGAAACACTAAGTTTCTTGCACTAGAATTAAGACAGAAAGGAGATAAGGAAATTACGAATAATATCCTAACACAAAGATAGCAGAGATAAGAAGATGGCTGAGCACTTCATTTCTGAAGTAGGGTTCTTCTTATATACTGCATGCATTTAATGCACAACAGTATAACTTTACACGTGGCAGCAGCTGATTGGTTGCATGGTTTGACCTTTGTAGACAACCTAGTAGCCGCATGATGTACATTGTAGAATCAGAGTTGGTTGTATGATCCTGGACAAAAGGGATGTCCTTTCTGACATTATCGTACGGAGGCGTGCAAGGAGAAAAGACAATAGTAACTTGTAGAGGAAGACTTCATGATCAGCGTTCGTTGAACAGTACTTTATCAGCGAGTGACAAAGCCCAGCGATCGCTGAAGTCTTCTACTTGTAACTTCACGTTGAGTGGACAAATATTGTCTTCGCTGATATCCGCATCAGTTCATTAGTAGACTTGTCGCTGGTTCTTGGGCTTGATCTTCGACTTCAGCGTAAAACCTTTGTTTGACGTAAAATTTGTCTTCAGGGATCATAAGTAAACAACTAAGACTTATCAGCGATCATAAATAAGACCGAACAAGCTCAGCGCTTTATTGATGAACAGTTTCGCTGAATGTCTAATCTAAAAAGCATAAGTTTCCTATCAGCGGTACTGTAGAGACATAGTACTTATCAACGATAGTGAAACTCTAATACATATTGTTTACTTACAATTTTTACTAAGTGTTTCTTAAAGAGTCATTATCAAATCACTGAGGGTTTGGATCAACAATCTCCCCCTATTTGATTATGACATAGCAATGAAGGAAAATTGCTAAGTAAGAAAACATAAGGATAAAAAGAACTCATAAAATATTTGTCTCTTTTACTGTTTTCTGGGATCTTTTGAGTACAGATGGAGTAAAGTACATTCTCTGAAATTTTTCTTTAAACTTCGTAAAGGTTACATAAGGAAGTGGAAAAATTACAAGTACAGCAAATAAATTTACAAGTACAAAAGATACAAGCTGATAAAGATAGAAGAATTACAAGGAAATCCTATCAGCTAGAAGGGTTCTTCCTTAACAAGAAGTTCATCAAGGGTTCTTGTAGAGGGAATCATCCAGTCAGGGACTGTTTCACCAAGATTTCGTCTATTCTGAGCTTCAGTAAAGATCAGGGGCTTCATGTATTGTCCGAGAAGATCTTTTCTGAATTCACACCAGTAGACGAGATCCCTGAGCTGTTCGATGGGAGTGATGGGAAGCTCAGAGATACGTTGAAAATGTTCTCGTCCATCGTAGTCGTGAAAGAAGATACTATAAGGTTCGCTTAGGACTTTTCCAGGGATGAAGCGTTCACCAGAGGGCAGGGAGGTGTCAAGAGCTGAGAGATCAGGTTCAGGACCAAGAACTTCAGCACGTGAAAAATCAATACTTGTTTCGTTTTGGATAGGAGGACCTGAGTCTGAAGGTTTTATCTTTTTCTTTGCAGAGGCCCTTCTTTGTTGAGTTGGATTAGGAGGAGGAGGAGGAATATCCACAGCAGATGAAACCAAGTCGATCTGAGAATTTATGATTTTCTCGACATGGCTCTTATATTGTGAGCGAGATCGCTGAATGGCTATTCGCATCTCCAACCATTCAAAGAAACCGTACTTCTTGATCGTAGCAGCATAGATGGTCCGCTTGGTACCATTTTCTCTGAATATGTCAACTTCAACAACAAGAACGCCTATGGTCATTCTTCCCCTGATGTTCACTTTGTTGATTCTGGCAGCCCGAGATCGATAGTGCAGTCTTTCTTTGCACCATTCCAAGGTAGAGTCAGATACCTTGGTCTTTTCTTCGATGATCTTCTAGGCGTCTTCCCATAATTGGCGTTGAACTTCGATGGGAGTCCTCTTCAGTACGGGATTTTTTACTGATTGTTGGACAAGTTGGATGGCATAGGCCTTATCTTTTTCTTCAGCTTTCCTTCGATCAACGACTTATTTTTCAGCCTTGAGATGATCAGTGTATTCCTTTCTCGAAAGTCTGAACTTTGGAGCAGGGATTTTGTCACGAGGAAGGATGATTCGCTGATCTTCAAGCTGTTTGATCATGGCTTCTCTCTTCTTTAGATCTTCTTCACTTAGCGTTTGAGGAGCCAATGAAGGTCTTTTGTTGTGACAGAGCAGTTGTTCTTCAGGTTCATCAGTCTCAGCGAGATCCAAGACTGGGATTATTTCTTCAGCGATAGGAGCTGGATTTATTGTTGTAGTTACAGTAGGAAGAACTTCAGCTGGATCCTCAAGCAGGGGAGAGGACTAGCTGAAACATAACGATCAATTGAGTAAGATCATTTGGGAGAAAAGAGAGAGAGAAAAGAATGGGGTTTAAGTGTATAGAGGTTTTATGGAGAGGAGAACTGAGGTTGAGAAGGGATAGAGGAGGGATGCAGTGTAAGGGAATAAAAGATATTGTACCCGACAAACTGGCTTTCGAAGCAAGATCATCAGATTGCCTTCTGCAGTGAGGCCTTTGTTTTTGCCTTTGTCAGCTTCAGACGCTGCAGGCTTTGTCTTTGTCCCCTCCCCTGATGGTTCGTTTATCATAACCCCTTTTTGAGCTGGGGATTTCTTAGGCTGGACGAAAAAGAAGTCGTCATCATCATCGTAATCATCATCATTTTTAGGAGATGATGATGGTTCGTCGTCATCGATGACGATGTCTTCATCGTCTTCAGCTTCTTCCGCTTCAGATTCTTCCTCATCAGCATAGGGTTCGGTCACGGCAGCAGCAGCTTCAGTTTCCTCATCGAGTTGCTCCCCCTCAAATTCAGAGGGAGTTTTCTCGGTTTCCTCAGGGTTTTCATCTCCCTGAGGTTTCTCGGTGGCAGCATCAGAAACAATACCCTCCCCCTCAGAGTTATGGGGAAGGTCTTTAAGATTTTTCTCCTCCCCCTCAACATTATGGGGAAGGTCTTGATCCTTCTCCCCCTCTTCCACATGATGGATGGGGGAGGAAATAGGAATTTCAGTAGAAGTAGCAGCAGCAGTATGCATTGGGTCCCTGTCTTCTATGCCAGAGATCCCAACACAAGTTTCAATCCTACCTAATCTGTCTTCCAGGCCAGATATAGTAGGAGTGATTTGTTGAAGAATCTCACGATCCACCTGAGTAAAGTGCGAAGGAGCACAAGTAGCAGCATTCAGGCGGTCGAGGATTTGCTACAGTAGACCGGTGGCAGTGCTGACATCTGTCTTCAAGGTAGACATCTCTCCCTGAAGGTTACCAACCGCTGTCTTCAGCGATGTGACTTCGCTGGACAGGGCTGTAAAGTTGGTGGAGAGAGTGATGTTGGCGGTGGAGTTTTCAGCGAGGGTGGTAGCAAATTGACCAATGCTACCATCCACCTTCTCCAGATCAGCACTAGAGGCTTTGCCTTGGACCTCGGTGGTCAGCTTCTTGAGAGCATCTTCAGCGTCTGTAACCGCTGAAGAGTTTGCTGTGAGAGTGGTGGTGAGAGATTTCACCTTCGTTTCCAAGCCTTTCAGGGAGGTGTTGATATCTCCCAAATTAGGACCTGAAAAAGTTGAGAACTTGTGAACAAAGTAAAGCTCAGAAGTTTGGGGTTTTGAGAGAGGAGTGTTTGGATTTATGTGTATACCTGCAGGATGGTTGACGAAGTCCTCGAAGTTTCTATGACCTGTAAAGTGTTCATAGTCGTCTTCCAGAGAGCCTTGACGCTGAGAAGTTTCTGCAGGTCCATTATTTAAATCCTGTATCCGCCGTAGTTCTTCAGCAGATGAGTCACTCAGATGAATGACCTTCGTTGTAGAGAAGGGAGGAATATATGGAGTGACCAAAGAAGTAGAGGGAGGAGTGAGAGTTGAGAATAGGGTGTTGGTGAGAGGTTCAGCGTTGGATTCGCTGAGAAATACTTCTTCAGTCCTTAGAGGGTCTGAAGGAGGGGGGGTTATGTTCCAAGTTTATAGCCTCAGCGTTTAGAGACGCTGAAGTTGGTATGCAAGGGGTGGCTTGATCAGCTGCGGCAGAGCGTACCACGAAATCATCCATCGTAGTCTATTGAGAGTTAGACGCTAGGTCTTCATCCTGGAAAGGCTTGGGGGTTCTGTTCCAAGTTTATAGTAGAGTGTTTTCTTTTCTTAGAAGGAGTGGAGGTTGCAGCCTGGGTATCAGCGGTGGGGATTACCACTGAAGTAGCCGCAGAAGTAGAAGAATTTGGAGGATTGAGAATAGATAAGAGTGTAGAGAGACGTACCTCGTTTGGCAGGGGCTTGAAGTCAAGAACTTTAGGGCCAACCTTGGAGAGTCTCAGGTCGCCCACTTTTGGGTATTCATCCCCAAGTCCGTGTAGAAAGAGAGCACTGACAAACCTTGGATATGGAACACATGTTGGTCTGTCAGCCATGTCCACCCTGAACGCCAGATCGTTGTAGATGATTGATGCCCAATCAATGTGAAGACCCTTCAGCAGAGCATATCCCATGGCATGTTGGGGTTGGGATGCTTGGTCAGTTGACCCAACCTTAGCTGTTAGGCAGCTGATCAAGTGAGCGAAGATGAAGTTCATCTCGCTGGGCATTTTTGACTTCTTGATGGCAGTCAGCTTCTTCTCAGGGAGT
Source organism: Saussurea involucrata (assembly GCA_033807775.1). Taxonomy (NCBI): domain Eukaryota; kingdom Viridiplantae; phylum Streptophyta; class Magnoliopsida; order Asterales; family Asteraceae; genus Saussurea; species Saussurea involucrata. The sequence goes on from CM066316.1 coordinate 65,264,527, forward strand.
TTATCCCTCCCTGTGTCCCATGCATAATTCATTGCATCAAAGAATGCAATCAGGGTTTCCCTATCAGCAAGGTTTTTGTGGTTTGGCAGAGGGACAAAGCGGTTTTCTTTGGTACTGCCAGGAAGGTTTAGAGCACGCCTGATATGAAACGGGGTGATCTTGGAAGTTCCATGATTGGTGTCACAGAGAATGAAATCAACCATTTTCTTGGGATCTTTGGTTGAGGGCACCTGAGTTCTTCTGGCAGTATACCAGAACTGAGCTAGAAGACTTCGATGAGCAGGGGGTGCAATGGTAAGAGCTGTCGATATGGAGCAAGTCTTGAGAAAGTTCACAGCGTCATCAAGATGTGTGACCTGTTTCTTTTCAGGGAAGTCGAAGAGAGCATAGGGATTATTGCTTTGAAAGGTAACTTTCTTGAGTTCGAACGTAACCTGAGGAGCTTTAGTGAATTCAGTGACCTCAGTAGTAGTGGGGGACTTAGCAGTAGGAGCTTTAGTAGAGGATGCCATTTCTGTGTAAACATAAAGATTAAGAACAGAAGATCTTAAAATGGATAACAATGTCCACAATAAGGTTTTTAGGGTTTCTCAATGTCCATTTAGAGAAAGAAATGGGGATTGGGGTTTTTCTAGTCTTGACAAGTGAGCAAAATCTAGTGAGAGTCTTATTTTCCAGTTTCCTTTAAAAGAAGGATTTTGGAAAAACATATTAGAATGCAAGTTTAAGATTTTGTGTTTTATAAACTTGAAGAACAATCTGTTTCCAGATTGTGTTCATAAAATCATGAAAAGAGAATGATTTTATTTTAAGAAGGGTCGTTTGTTTGATCTTCTAAAAACAATAATAAGATCGAAAACAAGTTTATTAGTTGCAAAAATAAAAGAGATATTAACCTGTGAAGTTTAAGAAGATGAATAAGAACAGGTTCTTGAGTTTATATCTTGAATGCAACAGAGAAATCTTGCTTGAAGGAGATGAAGTTCGCGTAAGGTAAAAATATAAACTCGAAAGTGTTTATATAGTGAGAGTTAGAGAGAGAAAAACTATGAGCGGGAAAGTTTTTCATTATGACACGGACACGTCCCTTGAATTTGATTGGACAAGGAAGTCGAAACGGGCAAACGTGTCAGAGAAAACGTGCCATGACTTATCCGTTGTGATGACGTCACAAACGTCCTTTCATTTTTTAAGGATGTCTCTGAGGTTTTTTGAAAGCTCAGGGACAATTTTTGAAAACATGAAGCACTGAATAGAAGTATCAGTGTTAGATTTAGAAATTTCAAAAGTATCGCTGAAAGGAAGAGATATTCAGCGATGCAATTTGTTTTGAAATCTTTCAGTTCTAGGCGAACGTCAGCGAGCAAGAGAGAACATACATTGATATCAGCGAATTAATTTTGTTCAGAGAGAAGGTGATAGAAAGGGTTATACAAGTTTGTTTTATCCCTGATCAAATGTGAACCGCTGAAGATTTTACTCTTCTAAGTTCAACATTCCAAGCTCGCTGATGAGAAAGTTAAATCTTGTCTCATCAAGAGGTTTGGTGAAAATATCAGCTAACTGAAAGTCAGTTGGGATAAAATGAAGTTCTATATCACCATTCATCACATGATCTCTGATAAAATGATACCTGATTTCGATGTGTTTGGTCTTTGAGTGTAGCACTGGATTATTTGCTATAGCGATGGCACTAGTTCTGTCGCAATATATTGGAATCTTTGAGAGCTGAAGGTCATAGTCCAGTAGTTGATTTCTCATCTACAAGACCTGAGAACAACAGCTTCCAGCGGCTACGTACTCAGCTTCAGCGGTTGAGGTGGACACTGAGTTTTGCTTTTTACTTGTCCAACTCACCAGCTTTCCACCCAGGAGCTGACAGCCTCCTGTGGTGCTTTTCCTATCCAATTTGCAACCTGCAAAATCACTATCTGAATAGGCGATTAGATCAAACCCTGAGTCTTTGGGATACCAAAGACCTAGGTTAGGAGTACCCTTAAGGTAACGAAAGATTCGATTTACAGCGATCAAATGAGATTCCTTAGGTTCATCTTGATATCGTGCACACAAACAAGTTGCATACATAATATCAGGTCGGCTAGCTGTAAGATACAGAAGAGAGCCGATCATCCCATGGTACGCTGTGACATTAACAGGTTTTCTAGAAGGATCCTTGTTTAGTGTCAGCGGCGGTGCCATAGGGGTTTTCATAGCTGAACTCTGAGTTAAATCAAATTTCTTCAGCATATCCTTAACATACTTTCCCTGATTAATGAAAGTTCCTTTTTCATTTTGTTTGATTTGAAGACCAAGGAAATATGTTAGCTCACCCATCATACTCATTTTATATTCAACTTTCATTCTATCAGCGAAACGAGTACACAAGTCAGGGTTAGTAGAACCAAATATAATATCATCGACATATATTTGAACAAGAATAATATGACCCTTTACTTTCCTGAAAAATAGAGTTTTATCGATTTGACCACGCTCAAAATTTTCAATATGGAGATAAGTAGAGAGAGTGTCATACCATGCACGAGGAGCTTGCTTTAAGCCATAAAGTGCCTTATCCAGTTTATAAACATAACCTGGATGCTTAGGATCTGAGAATCCTGGAGGTTGTTCCACGTAGACCTCTTCATTCAGCTTTCCATTAAGGAACGCTGACTTAACATCCATTTGATATACTTTGAAGTCTTTGTGTACAGCGTAAGCTAAGAATAGACGAATGGCTTCTAGTCTTGCCACTGGTGCAAAGGTTTCGTCATAATCTATACCTTCCACTTGTCTCTATCCCTGAGCAACAAGTCGAGCCTTGTTGCGGGTTACAGTTCCATGTTCATCCAACTTGTTTTGATAGACCCATTTAGTGCCTATCACTGACTTATCAGATGGACGAGGAACAAGCTTCCAAACTTTGTTTCTTTCAAATTTAGTCAGCTCTTCTTGCATAGCGCTGACCCAATTCGGATCTTGGAGGGCATCATCTGTTTTCTTTGGTTCAATCAGAGAAATAAAGTTAACAAATAAACAAATATTACCTGCACTTCGTCGAGTCTGAACACCAGAGTTTGGATCACCAAGAATTTGTTCAATAGGGTGATTTATAGTCCATCGCTGAGCCGGAGCGTAAGTCGCTGACTCAACCTGAACTTGAGGAGCTGAAGATGAGGCTTCAACAACTTCTGGTATATCAGCTAAAAGAGGAAGATGTGCAGATGTCATTTCATTCACTGATTGCTGAGAAGTCGATGGTATATCTGAGATAGAAGGTTCAGAGGCAGGCATAGTGTTTAGAGGAACAGCTGAGACCCATGATGTTTCAGCTTCACTTGTATGCATGCTTGGGATGATGGCAGGGTCATCATCTTCAGCGGGATGAGTGTGAGATGGAGGAATGGGAATGTCTTCTGAATCACCAAGATGAGAGAACATCCATTGATTCAGTTCTTCAGTATCAGCAGAAGGTCTAGAGTTTGCTGAGCGGGATTCGTCAAAGGTGACATGGATAGTTTCTTCAACAGTTTGTCTTCGACGATTGAAGACTCTGAAGGCTTTGGAGATTGAAGAATATCCAAGAAAGATTCCATCATCAACCTTAGGATCAAACTTTCCGAGGGCATCTCTGTTATTCAGTATGAAACACTGACATCCAAAGATGTGAAGAAAGCTAATTGAAGGCTTTCTCCCATGGAAGAGTTCATAGGTTGTCTTCTTGAATCTTTTGACTATCAGCGACCTGTTTTGAGTAAAACAAGCAGTGTTGACAGCTTCTGCCCAAAACTGAGTAGGTAGGTGAGAATCGCTGAGCATTGAACGTGCAACTTCAACGATAGTTCGATTTCTTCTTTCAGCGACTCTGTTTTGCTGCGGTGTTCTCACTGAAGAAAAGTTGTGAGAAATACCCTTACTTTCAAAGAAGGAATCAAGGGAACTATTTTTGAATTCAGTCCCATGATCACTCCTTATTGAGCGAACGATCATGTTATTCAGGACTTCCATTTTGCTGACAAAAGTGATGAGTTCTTCAGGGGTGTCACTCTTAGAACGGAGAAACATTACCTAGGTATAGCGAGAGAATTCATCAACTATGACCAGTGTGTATTTCTTTCCAGCGATGGATTGTTTGTTAACAGGGCCAAACAAATCCATATGGAGAAGTTGTAGAGGAGATGACACTGAGGAAACTTTCTTGGATTTGAAGCTTGCTTTGGTCTGTTTCCCTTTCTCACACGCTGAACATAAGGACTCCTTGGCGTATGAGTGATGAGGTAGACCAGTGACTAACTCTTTAGAAGAAAGAGTATTCAGTGTCTTGAAGTTGATATGAGAGAGCCTCTTGTGCCATAGCCAGTTGACATCAGATGAGGCTTTTGAGAAGAAACAGGAGTTCTCAGTGGTTGTGGAGTCCATGTTTATAACGTAAACATTTTCCAGACGATAACCGCTGAGAGCTATCTTCTCCTTTTTGTCAGTGACAAAGCAGGATTCCTTAGTGAAAATCACTTTGTTATCCTTGTCACATAGCTGACTAATGCTTAGAAGATTATGCTTCAGTCCTTCAACATATGCAACTCTTCCAAAGGTTGTTGTACCATTTGAGAGTACACCAAAACCTCAGGTATAGCCTTTTCCATTTCCACCGAAGGTCACAGAGGGACCCTTCTCTTCCTTATATTCAGTGAGCAGGTTTTTCTTTCCAGTCATGTGTCTAGAGCATCCTCTATCAAGATACCAGATACCCTTCCGAACCTGCAAAGAAAGGAAGATTAGTTTGACTTGGGCACCTATTTAACCATGGGTCCACACTTGTCAGTGGTGGTTGAGGAAGTGGAAGGTTCAGCAATCTTCACAGCATTTGAAGATTCAGCTTTGATGTCAGTCTTCACTTTGGTTAATTTATTAACCTCAGTGGTCTTCATTGCCTTGGGGGCATTGATCTTCACCTTAGCTAATTTTTTAGCTTTGGTGGCTGTGGGGCACTTACTAGCAATGTGATCAGTAAGTCCACAGTGATAACATTTCCTATAGCTAAAAGTAGCTTTAGGACCATTTGCATGCTTAGCCATTAATTTTAAATGAGCAGGGCAGCACCAAGTATACATTTGGCATTGGAAATGGGAGGAACAATCAGTTCTTCGGATTTCTTACCAATAATATCCACTCTGATTCTAGGAGTAGATCGCTGAATAAATCCAGGGATCTTGTTTTTAGAAGTAGAGGGATTAGTCACTGAAGCTTTAGAAGCCTTCAGTTTTGGTACAAAGGTACCCTTCTGAGGTTTTTGATTTAAAACTTTTTCTTTACCTTTATCTTTAGTGATTAAGGTAGGTTTTTCCTCAGGGATGGGGGTTTTTGAAGAGGAACACTGAGATGAGGAAGTGTCAGGGATTGAGGACACGAACATTCCAAACTTAAGCATGGAATGATCAGTGGTTGGTTTTTCAGCGTCAGCTTTGTAACCAAGACCACGTTTGTCACTCAGGGGAATCTAAGACTTAATTATCTCAGTGACCGTTATTGAGGATTTACACCATCCTTCAACAATAGCTTTTTCAGCTTTTAATGCAGCGATAGCTTCTTCGCGCTCGATTTTGACTAGCTGATTTATATGAACTTGATCTTTTAAATCTTCTTCAATTTTAGAAAGCTTTTCTATTTGAAGGTGACAATTTTTAAGTTGTTCAGCGAGATCAAGGTTTTGATTTTCAACAATAGTTTTGCCATTCATGGCATCATATAAACTCATTGTCAGAAGATCGATTTTTCGAAGACTATCAGCTTCATCAATATCTGAAATATGTGTAAAGAAAGAAGGTGATACCTTAGTAGCAGAGGCTGAAGTAGAGGGAGTGTCAGAATTTTCTTCCTCTTCTTCGATTTTGGCCATTAGACAGAGATTGGCCTCATCATCAACTTCAGAGTCAGATGATTCTTCTTCGTCAGAGGCAGCCCAATCAAAGTCAGCCATCAGGCCTTTGCCTTTCTTCTTAAAGCCTTTCAGCTTTGCATATCTTTCTTTCAGCTTTTGATATTTGTCATCTCTAGCCCTGGGGTTAGAGGATTTCTTGGGAAAAGCTGAGGGTTTATAGACTTTCTTTGACCTGCATTCACTAGCAAAGTGTCCTACTTTCTCACAGTTAAAGCAGGTAGCAGTAGCCTTATCAACAGGGGTTGATGATCTAGGCTTGTCAGTGAGTGTGAGAGGTTTGTTCTTTCTGAAATTTTTCTTTTTGGCGAATCTCCTGAACTTATTAGATAGGAGAGCCATAGATTCATCAAGATCTGAAGAGTCAGCATCTGATGAGCATTCAGAGTTAGTTTCCAACTCAGTGATAGTGACAATGGATCGCTAAGTGGAAGGTGACTCTGAGATTAAAGCAACAGGGGTGCTTTTGGAATCTTTTACAAGATTCTTCTTAAGATGACTCGACTGCTCATGATTGAGCATAGTGCCATATAAGGTAGAAAGAGTCATAGATTTTAGATCCTTAGATAGCTTGAGACACATTGAATAACTGTCCCAGCTTTCAGGTAAACATTCTAAGAACTTTGTCAGAACTTCAAAGTTAGAATATTCCTTACCAATAGTCTTTAAATCTATTATTAAGCAGTTAAAGCGTTGATGTACTTCAGAGAGTGATTCATTCTTACCACAAATGAAGCTTTCGTACTGTCTTACTAGGTTGATCTTTCTTGAGTCCTGGATTTCAGACGTACCTTCATACTGAACACAGATTGTGTCCCACATGGCTTTGGAAGTTTTCAGGTTCATGACGGAACGGTAGACTTCGTCAGGAAGAGCCATAGAGAGAATGGATCTGGCTTTGGTGTCGATAGCCACTTTCTTCTTATCTTCATCAGTCCACATATGAATTTCCTTGGGAACCAATCTTTCAGGAATGGCAGCTCTAGTAGTATTTCCTGGAACTTCAGGATCAATTCTCACAGGAATATACGGGCCATTTTCGATGTAATAAGGCATAGTAGGGTCTACACCTTCTAAGAAGAGTATCATCCTATTTTTCCATAGATTAAAGTTATCTCTGGAAAATCTAGGGGGTTTTGCAAGAGACCATTGTTAATATAGTTTGTGTTTGTGTTGGTAGTCATAATGAGAAATAGTAAGGAAGAGAAAAGATTAGTATAAGCAAGATCTTGTTTATGAGATTAAACAATCTGCTCTGATACCACTTGTTGGTCCCGGAGGGGTTATACAAGTTTGTAGAAGGGGGGGGGGGGGGGTTGAATACAAACACACAGATTTTACTTTTCTAAATTGTTTATTGACATTTATCAAACAATTTACATCTTGTTGTGGAACAAGATTAAGGACTAAGCCTAATCTAAACAAGTTATGAGAAACACTAAGTTTCTTGCACTAGAATTAAGACAGAAAGGAGATAAGAAAATTATGAATAATATCCTAACACTAAGATAGCAGAGATAAGAAGATGGCTGAGCACTTCTTTCTGAAGTAGGGTTCTTCTTATATACTGCATGCATTTAATGCACATCAGTATAACTTTACACGTGGCAGCAGCTGATTGGTTGCATGGTTTGACCTTTGTAGACAACCTAGTAGCCGCATGATGTACATTGTAGAATCAGAGTTGGTTGTATGATCCTGGACAAAAGGGATGTCCTTTCTGACATTATCGTACGGAGGCGTGCAAGGAGAAAAGACAACAGTAACTTGTAGAGGAAGACTTCATGATCAGCGTTCGTTGAACAGTACTTTATCAGCGAGTGACAAAGCCCAGCGATCGCTGAAGTCTTCTACTTGTAACTTCACGTTGAGTGGACAAATCTTGTCTTTGCTGATATCCGCATCAGTTCATTAGTAGACTTGTCGCTGGTTCTTAGGCTTGATCTTCGACTTCAGCGTAGAACCTTTGTTTGACGTGAAATTTGTCTTCAGGGATCATAAGTAAACAACTAAGACTTATCAGCGATAATAAATAAGACCGAACAAGCTCAGCGCTTTATTGATGAACAGTTTCGCTGAATGTCTAATCTAAAAAGCATAAGTTTCCTATCAGCGGTACTGTAGAGACATAGTACTTATCAGCGATAGTGAAACTCTAATACATATTGTTTACTTACAATTTTCACTAAGTGTTTCTTAAAGAGTCATTATCAAATCACTGAGGGTTTGGATCAACAGATCCTAAACCGGATCTCACCGAATCCGGATCCCAATACCAGGACTCACCAATTCCGGATCCCATACCGGGTTTCCCAATTCCGGATTCCATACCGGATTTCGCAAATTCTGGATCCAATACCGGATTTCCTAAATTCCGGATCCAATACCGGATCTTGAAACTATACATCAATTTTACTTTTAAAAGCTCGTCTACGTTCAATTTCTTGGTCGATTCAATCTCAATACATATTTACCAAATCATTCAGATAGTTTGCTACCACATATCTTACTCAATTTCAATTAAAATCATTTGAAAGAAGATGAACTCACCTTAGCAATCAGTAGTCGAATACTCTTCTGCAAAGCACTTCAATCCAGTACTCGAATATCAAACTTGATTCTCACTAAATCAAAACCGAATCAAAAACCAAACTTTGACTATCAATCTACATGAACTGGAATTGTAAAGAATTATCAACTCTTACCGATTAAGGGTTTCAACACTTGATTTCTTTCCTGGGAGAACCGACTTCAGACCAAAGTATCTGAGATAAATCTCAAATATGGCCGACTCTTTTCTTTTAAATATCAGATTCCCATATTTCAAATTTAACCCTCAACTATCACAAATCATAATTTAACTCCAATTATGACTAATTACACATTTGATCCCTTAACTTCAAACTTTAATCTTTCAAAAATTAAGATTACAAAGACAATGGAATTTTCGAGGTGTTACAGCTCTCCCATCCCACTTTTAGAATTTTCAACGAGTCCAACCACCCGTTTAACTGAGAGATTGTATTAAGGTTCGGAATATCTAATTTCCACCATCGGCCAATATTCTTCCACATGTCCTGGGCCATTTCACACCCAAAGAACAAATGCCTCACCGATTCACCGGTTCAGATTCATTTCTCATGCTTTTCACGTTAAGCTTAACTTCTCACACGATCCTTCGCCTAATCCTCAATGAGTTAAAATATAAAAAAGAAGGAATGTAAATATGTGTGGGTGAAGGATCGTGTGAGAAGTTGAGTTAACATGAGAAATGGATGAACCCTTAATCATTATTTAACTCAAGCCCAACCATGAATCGCGTTTGATACGAGAATTGATCTGACGCTTCTCATCCTAATATGTATCCAACGATTGATAACCACCGCTCACGTCAACTCAACTTGTCATCGAAACCCAAAACTCAATATATAAATATAAGAATAATAGAAAAAATTATTTAACAAGAACAATTCTCAAATTATGTCGCATAAAATATGACCAAAATATAAGTTCTACCCCACGGAATTTTCTACTTTCATTGATGAAACAATTATAGTCATTTTTGGATCACTACTGTATTTATATATCGAATATATATTCTGTTTCCATCTTGGTGGGCGTTATTCACCAGCTTCAATTCTCTCTGTTACCTCCCAAACCCTACTTTCCATGGTGATTGCGTGATTACACCAAAAGGTTGTTGAACAACTACTATCCACCTCTAATTTTCACCTCTTTTGCGCTCTCGATTTCGTCATCGGACTTAATTTTAATCTGAATTTGGATTTGTTTCTATGTTGCAGTCCTGAATCTAGATTCATAAAGGTGTTTTGCAGTTCAGTCGTGTAGAAACAGAGGTATGATTTGTTTTTGCGTCTTTGAATTTGCTATATCTTAAACTGATTAGTTTATTTGAAGAGATGAGTTTGTTACAAGGTTCTGTTTATCTGTTGTAGCTTTGGTCTCCTCCGCAGTTCGACCGCCTCAATCTACCAGCTGTTCCAGGTTCGTTTCTCTCTGTACCGATCATCTTCTTTCGTTCTTTTCCGTTGCGATTCTACGAAATCGTTGAATCGAATTTGTTCCGGTGAAAACTAGTCATATTCATCTGTGAATATTTTGGAGCTTCATGTTAATTTGGTCTCCATTCTAGACTGGTGCTTTTTTATGTACTTTATGTTCACGTTTTAATCATATATGATGATTGAGATGCTTTAAGCTTAATGTTTTGATGAAACGGCAAAAAGAGGTAGGGGTCCATATGTTACTTCTTGCCTAGCTGTACTCGTTGTACTCAAATCCGTACGTGCAGTAATAGAACAAGTATTCGCATTATTTCCTCCTGACAATGCTTTTATTGTGTTAATTAAGTTCCATCGCGTTGATCAAATTTTTTCAATTATAAGTATACACGATTGTACACAAATCTGCTTGATTTCTCTTAGTTTTGTCTGTATATGATGATAATTAATGTTTTGAAACTGCCTATAGTAGCTATTGTTGTTTATCTCAGGTTAATTGAGCTGAGAGAATGTGATTTTTGTGATTTGCATTATTGGATAATAATGTTTTAGCTTATTTGATGAATTGGCAGTTGCTAGACAATACATTGCACAAATACCTTTTTGAAAGAGTACAAATCGGATATATCAAGTCGCTGCAATAAAATGACAATTGTGGAGGAGCCAAATGCAAAGGTCGCACCTAATTTATCAACCATATCTCCACCAAATTCCTATGGAGCTGTCGTTCTAGGTGGCACCTTTGATCGCCTACACGATGGTCATCGCCTTTTCCTTAAGGTCTTTTTGCCTTTGAGCATTTATCTATTTTTTATCACTCTCTCTCTCTCTCTCTCTCACACACACACACACACAAAAACAATCATAGGATGAGGTTTGGTTAATTCCTTTTGAGGTGAGGAGGCTTTGAATGTTAATTGCAGGCAGCTGCTGAGTTAGCAAGGGATCGAATTGTAGTTGGTGTTTCTGATGGACCTATGCTGTCCAAAAAACAGGTTTGGACCTTGCTCCTTCAGTCTTTCCTACATGTGCACTCTAATGTGTCGCTTGTTACTATTATATATTTATATGGCAATACTTGCATAGCATGAATATACAGAGGGGCATGCATGGTTATGCAAAATTGGAGTCCAATGTAGAGTAGTTAGTTGCCAACCCCCCGCCCCCTCCCGATCAAAAATGAAAAAAAGAAATAAGGAAAAACTGCTATGCTAAGTTTCAACATTGGTGTAGATGATTGTTGTGGATTTATTATGAATCAAGCTTTACCCACTACCTCCATTCTTTTCCCCTAAAAAGAGGAAAAGAGCATTTTTAGTGAAAGACAGTGTGGCAAGTTTATAAATTTGGCTGAAAAGTCAAGACGGACCTTTGTGTCCATGATCTATTCGGATTCCACAAACGTAGCTTAGTTTATACAACACATAAGCACTATGTAAGCTCAGACTTTAATTTGAATGAATGTATCAACCTTTAAGAATCATAAATGGCATAGGCACATTCTTGTAATCACATAGATTTTAAAATGCAATTTCCATCTTTGAAGTCTTGATTATCTTTCATAAGGTTGAATACCAATCAAGAAGGTTATATTCTGTGTGATTTTGTATTAACCTGTCATCTCTTGTCCATCATAATCATCCTCATTTTGACATTCTTCTGACTTAGAGGACAATTTCTGTGACTTATGTAGTGTGATGTTCGATGTACCAACTTTTGCAGTTTGCGGATCTCATTATGCCCATTGAAGAGAGAATGAAAATAGTTGAAAACTACATTAAGGTGCCAAAGCTTCTATTGTTTTTTTTTTCTTTTCATCATCTGTTAGAATCTGCCTTACTTCTGAATCCACATTTAAGTGTTTGATCCTTTAATTTTTCTATACCCTTAGGTGGGTGTGAAGTTCGTTATTAGAAATTAGGACAATACTGTTTTATTTAAAAAGACGACTTTGCAAGCTCTACTTTTGGGATTATGTATTAATCTTTCCTCCATTGATTCGTTGTTGAACATTCCCACTAATTTAATCTCTTTTCAGTCTATCAAGCCTGAGCTGGCAGTGCAAGTTGAACCCATTACTGATCCTTATGGTCCTGCAATTGTCGATAAAGATCTAGAGGCCATTGTTGTCAGGTTTGCTCCTTGACTACTTAGATCTTCACGACGTTAATTCTTTCTAGAGAAAATAAACAATTTTCAGTGTGGCGAATGTTTTTTTTATCTTTAGGGACCTACCTATGGGATTAGTTGTTTTGTGATGTATGGCCAACTAATGAGAGAATATTGTTTTGCAGCAAGGAGACGTTACCAGGTGGATTATCCGTCAACAAGAAGAGAGCGGAGAGAGGCCTCTCACAACTAAAGGTAAACTTTCTTAAGGAGCTTGGTATTTAATATTTTTTGGGTAGTTAAGCTTGGGTTATGTTTAGGTTGAAGTTGTAAATCTGGTATCCGAAGAATCGAGTGGAGAAAAGCTGAGTTCTTCCACATTGAGGAAGCTTGAAGCCGAGAAGGCTGGAAAACTTTAGCTTACATTAAGTGGTATATATGTACAACATGCCCTGCTCATACAACCAGGTTTCTTCTTCTATGCTGTATACTTCAATTTTCTATAAATAACATAAACATAAAATCATCGTTCATTTCCGTCTCAGATACATAGTGCTAAACATAATTCCTAATATAGATTTGCTTCTTAGGTGGTCTTGTATGAGCTGCCTGCAATAATGTTTAAAATCCTATATTAGTGGATGATGATTTATCAACATCCCAGCCCGGATCCCGATAATGTAACAAAGAGAGATGCTTTGATAGTTTTGGAAACGGGTCCCACGACATCATGGAGAGATATTGGGATCCACTAGTATCAAAGCCTCTTTGTTACTCCTACATGATGTTTGTGGGACCCTGTCCTTATCCCAATGTCTCTATGCTGTTTGTGGGACGACATCATGGAGAGATATTGGGATCCACTAGTATCAAAGCCTCTTTGTTACTCCTACATGATGTTTGTGGGACCCTGTCCTTATCCCAATGTCTCTATGCTGTTTGTGGGACCCGTCTCCAAAACTATCAAAGCCTCTTTATTACCCCTACATTATTGGGATCCAGACTGGGATGTCGATAAACTTGTTTGATAGTCTGATAATGCCAGCAACATACATTTGATTTCTGATCGATAAGAACAAATGTAGACAAACAATCATCAGATGATTGGAGTTGTTGACTTTAGTCAATCATTCAAAATCACAAAGTATGCCCTTTTGTTTTTAAGGTATCATTTTTTTTAATTCCAAAGTATGCCCGACACTTGTGTCAAAAACCTCAACTTTGAACTCAGAATCAAACAAACACGGTATATCCTATCTGTCCGACCAAAGATAGATTCAAACACTGAGGACTTGATTGAAAAAGCTCACCTTCAACATTGTTATCATAAACCTTGGATATCAAATTCGCAAATTCTACCACAATAATACTAGATAGAATTTGAACCCAAAATATAGGTAAAAACATTGTTATCATAAACCTTGGATGACACCAAACTTTCTGATTCAAAATGAAAAAGGACATCACATTCAAAATCGATGATATATATGACGATAGGTAGTGTGGCCAAAATGTAATTTGGAATGAATTTTTAAACATTGATTACGGACCCCATGAGGGGCACGTGCCACCGTAAGAATTTTCCGACGAAGGGTAAAAAAATTTGTTTTTGTGAAGGTGCCACCGTATCGATTTAGGAGGTGCTACCGTATTCATTTGGAAATTACAAGGGGTGCACCTAAACTGAAAAAAGACACAAATCTTTTACCCATTCAACCAAAAAAAACCGAAAAAATCTCTTGAAATCAACAAAAAAATACCGAAAAATCTCTCAAAATTAATAAAAAAAACTTAAAAATCCTCCGAAATCAAGCAAAAAATGTTAAAAATCTCTCAAAACGCCAAATATTGGCTAAAAACACATCAGATGATATTGAACATTGATAAAAAGATAAAAGACACTTCGATAAAAACCGTATGAAAAAATATGGTGCCACCGTATGAAAATTTGTCTAGGTCCATCTATATAGTTGTTTAAAAAAATATTTATTTAAAAATTAACAATTATTAATGAGTTTGTCGTTTATAGGTTTCTTCTATTATATTTCATGAAAGTGTGTTTTAGAAAATTACATTTTTAGTCCTTCTTGTTTGTTGAATTTTTTTAGTTTTGTTTTTGTGGTTTTGAAATTGCAATTTTCATCCTTATGGTTTATAATTCATCACTTTTTATCTCTATGATTTAAATTTTGTTGTTATTTTCATTCGTATGGTTTACAATTCATTTCTATTTTAGTTCTTGAGTAAACTACTATATTCGTCCTTGTGGTTTGTTCTTTACAACTATTTTCTTCCTTGGTCTTCAAAATTTGCTTTTTTCGTCCCCATGGTTTGCTATTCATTTCGTTTTTTGTCCTTAAACCTAACTTTATTTAAAAAAGTCAGTTTAATTAAGGGTATTTTTGTTCTTTTTAGCTTTTTGCCAAAAAAATTATTAGAAATTAAAAGCAACCCAATAATAACGCGTGTGTCTCGTTCTTTTCGAAAAGCAACAAAAAAAATCCCAACGATGACCTTTTTTCCGGTTGAACGATGGGTAGAATCCATTTCATGAAAACCATCTTCACTCATTGTTTCATACATATCATCTTCTTTTTTCTTCCTGATTCTTAAACTGATTACAACAAAGCTTCATGGCATCCATCTCCGACCTCCTCCACCATGTGTTTAAGACCAACTCCATCTTGACCACCACAGTTGTAGCTCACGATTTCACAAGCTCAGAAACAAACAAAAGAAGAAAGATATCAAGTGCGGAAATGGGTATGATGATACGACTTATTTATCTTCACCACCTGCATCTCGTCGTCTCTGTACAAGAGGTTTGTTGATAATTGCCCCCTTCGATCTCCATCCCTTACTTATTTCTCGATCCCTTTACTGGCGGACTGGCGGTAGCAGACATGATCCTCAATGTCTGAGAATCAAACAACTTTATGTATGTAAACTACTGAACAAAAAAGGAGTTGGAATTCCTTGTTTTGATTCAAGTATGTGATCATGGAGCTTTGGGTCCTTTCATTTCCTTTACTAATAGAACTAGAAGCAATGAATCTGTACACTTTATCTAATCATATGTAACACCCTCAAATTTGGAAAGAACAACTAAATAAAAACTTCAATTAATCATACAAATGAGGATAAAATTCTTACTACAACCATCCTTGAAATTACCTCGAAATAAAAACGTCACAACTTTTACATCATCCATAACCTAAGTGACTACAAAAGTCGGGTGTTACTCAACCCAATTCAAAGTTGCTATTCCCAAGACGCGGAAGACTTCACCAATTCACTTACTTCTTTTACGCGCATCTAGCTCCCCACTCTTCATAATGTCACTATAACTATTCCACGTACATGCCGACAAAGTAAAAATGTTAGGCTAACACCTAGTGAGTTCAAGAGTTTTCATCTTTAATAGAATAATTCGTTAAACGAAAATGATGTAGTTTGAAAACATATTTTCCAAAAAGGATTTGTAATGATTATGCACACAACCCATTTTCCCAACGCACACCTTTACTGTGACGAAAACTTTCATACAAAGCGTTTCCCAAATATAGATACTCAAATCCAAAACTCACTCAAAACGTGGATAAATGTTAAATTTTCAAATAATATAAACGTGGTTACAACTCCATTATTCACGACATCCAAACAAGGATGGGCATAATCATTGCTCGTAAATCATTAAAAACATTCCATATAAATATAAAACGTCACCGAAAACATGAACGAGAAAAAAATACTCAAAACAACACATTTCGGCGACGGGGGAGACCCGTTTCCATTGAATGTGACGGAACGAAAGAGTAGGCCACATATCCATGGTAATGAAACCAAACACTTGGATTATATTCGTAAGACATATCAAGCTCGGCTACTTAAAGCGTACACTTGTGGAGTATCAACTTCAATCTCTCTAGGTCTATACATTGAGCTATCCAAATCCAAGAAAGCACATTGGAATTACACCTTACTGTTCATGAGACAATGCCCGACATATAGACCCACATCTTACTTATCATGAAACCCGATGCCTATTTCGTGCTACAATGTGGAAAACTAGCGTCCCAACATTGTACATAAAAACTCAAGTGCTTATGGATCCATACCTATAAGGTCTAAAACATTACATGACTCCAAATGAATGAACTAACGCATTCAAAACATGTAATTCTCAGATAAATATAAATCATATCTAAAGATCTACGTTGAGCTATCAAAACATGTAATTCTCAGATAAATATAATTCATTAAACATATTAACACCCAATATTTACTCATCTAAATGCTTAAAACACCTTTTTCCCCAAAATCAAAAGGTTTTCAATTTCCAAATGCTCGCAAGATCGGGAATGACCAAAATTCAATAACCCGTACGTTGGTATTTTCAAAACATCCCATAACACAAACTATGCATATTTTCCAGCAAACACAAAATACATTTTTACCAAATAATCTCCATTTATGCAATAAATCACCAAAACATTTTCATTTATATTTCATTTATCAAAATTACCCAAAAATCTCAAATATGGGATTTTACAATGTTCATAAAGTTAAGTGTTTCAAATGATTAAAACTCACCAAATAACTCAACAATTGATAATTTTATGTAACAACACATAAGTACTTGGAAAAGAACATTTTTGGCATGTACAACGTTTTCACAAATCAATTTGAACTCACCTTGCTAGATTTAGGTTAAATCTAGATTTTTCCCAAATTTGAGCTCCTTTGAAGAAACTTGAACCCTCAAGCCAAATCTTCCAAAAACCTAGATCCATGAGTTTACAACCATCAATAAGCATAATCAACCATTTAAAAACGTTCCCCAAACATTTTCATCAATAACCTCAACTTATACCAAAACCCTAATTTCCATTAATGAAGAAAGGAGAATGTTACCTCCACCACCACATGAATCCACCAACCAAACACCCCAAGGGTTTCCAAAATGAGTCTTGAACTCCAAAAGGTGAAAGGGTTTTTAAGAGAGTTGGATGGAACCCTAAAATCAAGAAATCTTCAAGATAAGATTAGATGAGATGAAAAGTTCCACTCCATAGATCTTCAATCTTCTCCTAGATGTAAAAGATCTCAAGGGTTTCCAAGGATTGAGGCTTCAAGGGTGCAAAAACCCTAAAATATCGAGAGGGTTCAGTTTTGAGAGAAAAGGAGAAGGTTTGGTTGAAGTGAGGAGTAAAAAGAGGCTAAAAAGGGTTTTAAATGGCTTCCTGCACCCCGACCGCGATTATGCCCATGGCATTCTCGCCGGGCATAATCGCCCAAGTTGTACCGAAGGCTTCGGCCATCCCGCGACATTTCCCTGCGATTTTGCCCGAGGGCATTCTCGCCGGGCATAGTCGCCCCAAATGTACCGAGGGCTTGTCCCTCCTCGCGAGATTGACACGGTGTAACACCCTCAAATTTGAAAAGGGCAACTAATTTAAAACTTTTAATATTACACCAATATGAAAGGTAAACCCTCCTTAATCGATACTTGGAATACCTCGAAATAAATTCTATAATTAACCTCAACAATAAATAACTTTTAAGTCTTATACAAAGACTAAATAAATAGGTCAGGTGTTACTAAACCCGATGCAAGTTACTAATCCCAACGTTTGGAAGGCCTCATCCAAAGACTGTTTTTTCTCGTGCATACTCACACTCAACTCTTCGAAGTGTCGCTAAAACCATTCTCAAACTGAACCTGATGCACATGCCGACAAATAAAAATGTTAGGCTAACACCTAGTGGGTTCAAGAGTGTTCATCATGATTATATAAATCGTTAAAAGGAAAGAGTTGCAACATTAATCATGATTTCCACAAGAATTTATAATAAATACGAAAACAACTTGTTTCCCAATAACACGTATTTTAGGTGATGACAACACCAATATAAACATTTTCAAATCGTGAAGTAAACTCAATCCAAAACTCACTCAAAACGTGAATAATGATTTGATTTCCCAACTAATGAAAACGTGAGTAAAACTTTATATCCCGAAACATCCAAAGCACGGATGGGGCATAGTACTCAACACATAAATCATGGATAACAAGCCATGTATATAAAATGTCACTGAAAACATGGATAATAAAATTCAATACCTAAAACAATACCTTTCGGTGACGGGGGAGACCCGGTTCCATTGAATGTGACAGAACGGAAGAGTAAGTCACATATCCATGGTAATGAAACCAAACACTAGGATTATATTCATAAGACATATCAAGCTCAACAACTTAAAGCGTACACTTGTGGAGTATCAACTTCAACCCCTCTAGGTCTATACATTGAGCTATCCAAATCCAATAAAGCACATTGGAATTACACCTTACTGCTCATGAGACAATGCCCGCATCTTACTTATCATGAAACCCGATGCCTATTCCGTGCTACAATGTGGAAAACTAGTGTCCCAACATTGTACATAAAAACTCAAGTGCCTATGGATCCATAGCTATAAGGTCAACATTACATGACTCCAAACGAATGAACTAGCGCATTCAAAACATGTAATTCTCAAATAAATATAAATCATGACCAAAGCTCTACGTTGAGCCATCAAACTTGGACAATGTCCCCAAAACCAACAGGTTTACAATTTAAAAAATGTTCGTAAGGACGGGAATGACCAAAATCCAAAGACTCACACGACCATATTTTCAAAGCGTGCCATAACACGAATTATACATACTTCCAACAAACACTAAAAGCGTATTTTGACCAATTAACATCCATTTATGTAATAAATTAATAAAACAATTTCAATCATGATTTATTTATCAAAATATCCAAAAATTCCAAATGTGGGTGTTTTATACGATTTTATAAACTTAAACACTTCAAATAATCACAATCCACCAAATAACTCAAAATGGATAATTTTCATGTAAAACGCATAAACACTTTAAAATAATCATTTTTGGCATGTACAACGTTTTCACAAAGCAACTTGAACTCACCTTGCTAGATTTAGGCTAAATCTAGGTCTTTCCCCAATTTGAGCTCCTTTGAAGAAACTTGAATCCTCAAGCTAAAACTTCCAAAAACCTAGATCTATGAGTTCCCAAACATAAATATACATATTCAAGTGCTTAGAATCGTTCCCGAAACATCTTATATCAAAATCTTCATTTTGACCGAAAAATCCTAATTTTGACCTAATTTTCCCAAAATCATCTAAACCACATTTTGTGAAATAGGAATACAAATGGAGCATTATTACCTCATACAAAAGTTTATAAGAGTGGAGGATGATCTCACCACTTAGATTTTGATAGAACCCTAGAAAACTCCAAAATCTCTTGAAGATGAAAGTTGAGAATGTGGAGCTCCCACAATAAATTGCCTCAAGTCTTGAGAGGGTAGCTTTGAGTGTTCCTCTAAAATGGTTTAGAGGAGATCCTTCGTGGTTGTTTGAAGGAGAAGAAAAATGAAGAAATGGGTTGTGGGTGAGGGAAAGCCGTGAGAGAGAGGAGTAATAGAGAAAAAGTGAGGAAAGGAAGTGCGTTAAAAGAAAATATGAATAATGGGGGGTGTCGTATGTTCATTGGAAAGAGATAAGACAAAAAAATTAAAGGAAATTGAATCAAGCCATTTTGTGTGGTCAACAAAGAATGGGAGGGGGAGTTCATCCAAAGCACAATAGTGCCTCACGTGGAAATCCATCTTGGTCCACCACCATTCCTCACTATGGCCAAATTACAAGAATAGTCCTTGGTCTCTTAAGTAACATATGAGATGGCCCCTTTCAAGTTAATATAATCTTAGACCTTATCAAGACTTGAACTCTATAATTTGCTATTAAATCCAACAACTCATTCCTTATCCTAATTTCTCATTTATCCGAATTCCAAACTTGCTCTCTAGATTTTAGTCCACACCAAATAATGAATAATTTATTTATCTAATATCAAACTTGAACCATCTATTTTATTGTTTAAACTTTTAAACAATTTAGTAGATAACTACGTAAAAAAAATAAAACACTCACAATATCCAACTTGAAATTTAATTACCTAAAATTTTTCGAGTGTTACACACGACGATAGTGACTCTGTCACTATTGCAGGGCACTATCGCCCCAGAGGTACCGAAGCTCGATTTTTGTCCCGAATGAACCCGATTTGCTGAGCTTCTTTCGTAAGGTATTTCCCACTCCTTATCATTAAATCAAAGCCTTCTTAGGGACATGAGGGGAATCTCTTATTTTCACAACAATATGGGTGTTACATCATATAACCCCCAATCTCGATTGATTTCATTGATTTGGGTTATTATTCCAACTTACCCTAACCCGATTAAAACCTAGGCTCCTTTAGTTGGGTTAGAAGAAGAAATCCAATAATCCCTACAAATAGAACAACAAAACTGAAGCTGGAGGCAAGGCCCACCAAACCATTTACTATTTTTGTTGATGTGCTTCTGTTGGGAACTGAAGATATGCCAAGTAAGGTTAGTACTGCTAAGTCTACATTACTACTGCCAGTTCTTCGTTACTACTGCTGGGCAAGGTTACTGCTGCTAGACGAAGTTAGTACTGCTAGATGAAGTTAGTACTGCTAGACCAAGATTACTACTGCTAGACGAAGTTAGTGCTGCTAGACCAAATTACTACTGCTAGACATGGTTAGTACTGCTGAGCTGAGTTACTACTGCTTGAAGACTGTGAAGGTTAATACTGCTGAAGGTTGTTAATGCTGCTGAGCCAAATCATCATTAATGCTGCTGAGCCAAATCATCATTAATGCTGCTGAGCCAAATCATCGTTAATACTGCTGAGTTGATAAGTTTGGTATGCGATGCTTTTGGAGACAAATAAGGAATTGATCAAGATATGTTTAACGAAGATTCAGAAGATCAATTTACTTTTGATAGTTATCTTGTAATTACTTTTGTATATATAGTATTGATAGATAGCTATTAGAAGGGTGAAAAAGACAGACGAGAGAAGATAGATAGCATACAGAATTCAATATTCATTCAAGAGTGAATTAACCTCAAGATTATAGATCCTATTTCTAGAGAAGTAGAAATCGTCTTGTTGAGCCTGTTCAACAAGATTGAGGTTTGGTGTAAAATTTGTGAGTAATAACTGTTTGATATATATACAGTTTATTGAATTTCTATTGATTGTTCTTTAATTGATTTAGAGTTCTATTCCGCAAGATTCTCTAAATTCTGTTTCTAAGAAGTTTAATTCTTGTTAAGAATCGATCCTGACAAGTGGTATCAGAGCATTGGTATCTTAGAAGCTATGGACAATTCAATGGATTCTCACAGTACTCTTGTTTCAAAGGTGCCCATGCTCAAACCCAATGAATTTGACATGTGGAAACTAAGAATCAAGCAGTACATTCTTCTTACTGATTATGCAATATGGGACATCATAGAAAATGGCCCATGTAATGAAGGAAAGATTGGAGCAGATGGAAAGAGACCTCCTCCCAAGACAGATGCTGAAAAGAAAGTAAGACAAACAGAGATGAAGGCCTTAAGCACTCTGCTTTTGGCTATTCCTAATGAGTACCAACATCAATTCCAACACTGCACAGATGCACAGATGTTGTGGAATGCTCTGGAGAAAAGATTTACTGGCACAAAGAGCACAAAGAGAAATCAAAAGGCTATTCTCAGGCAACAATATGAAAACTTTATGTCTGCAAAGAATGAGTCTATGACTCAAACTTTTGACAGATTTAACAAGTTAATTGGAGAATTAGCAACTGTGGGTGTACACATGGATGCTGATGATGTCAATAGAAAGTTCCTTAGATCATTGGGAGAAGAATGGACCATGTACACAGTCTCATTCAGACAGAATGACCAATTGAAGGACAAAGAGCTAGATGACCTCTACAATGATCTGAGAGTATTTGAGGCTGAAGTTGAAGCCAAGAAAAGGCCATCAGGATTTGTTTATAATGCTGCTTTATTATCTTCATCCTCTGATAATGCTGCTAATCCTGATTCTGTTAATACTGCAGGTTCTATTAATGCTGCTGGTGGAACCAATCAAGAGAAGACTACAGATTCTGTACTAGAAGCATTCTTTTCTAGTCATGTTCACTCTTCTCTAATCAATGATGATTTAGAGCAGATCAATGCTGATGATCTGGAAGAGATGGACATCAAGTGGCAGATGGCTATGCTATCAATGTGGGTGAAGAAATTCATCAAAAGGACTGGGAGAAACAACTTTTCCCAGAGAAGAGAAGATGGTGCAGGCTTTGACAAGTCCAAGGTTGAGTGTTACAAGTGTCACAAGATGGGACACTTTGCCAGAGAATGCAGAAGTGGAGGATCACAGACTCCAAATGGAAACCAAAACAGAAGCTCCTCTCAAGCCCTTGTTTCTCAACAAGGAATGGGATTTGATTGGAGTGATCAAGCTGAAGAAGCCTGTCAGAATCAAGCTCTTATGGCAGAAGTATCTGATATTCCCACTGAGGTACAATCTAAACTCTGTTCTCAAGCTTGCATTGATGCTGTTAAAAGATATAGGGATCACAATCAGAGTATGTGTGATGACCTTAAGAGGCTAGAGAAAGATGTGAAAGATTATGTTAGGATTGTAGAAAGGTTTGAGGAACAGATTAGAGCTTTTCAAGCTAATGAACTTCAACACCACTATGATACTAACTATTGGAAGTGGGAGAAGAATGAGTATGAGATTAAGCTGAAAGTGTCTGGGGAGGAGAATGAGAAGTTAAAAGAAGAGCTTAAAAAGGTTAAACTTGATGTTGAAAAGTTTACCTGTGCTTCTAAAACCATGGACACCATCATTAAAGCACAAATCCATGACAAGATGAAAGTAGGGATAGGATACAATACCACACCTCCACCCTACAATAACAACTACATACCTCCTAAGTCTGATCTGTTAGAGACCAAGGATAGAAAGGAACCTGAATTAAAGATTAATATAGATCCTTGTGAAAAAGAAATAGTTGTTGAGGATGAGACTGACAAAGTAGACTCTGATGAGGAATGTGAGAGTCCATGTGTCAAGAACACTGAGATCAAAAGGACTGAAGAGAAAAAGGGAGTTCATTCCACACAGCCCAAAGTTGTGAACTCTAATACTTGTAAACAGTGTTCCTGCAGGAAGTCTAAAGAGAACAAGCCCCAAAAACATGATAATCAGAGGGGAAATCAAAGGAACTGGAATAACCAGTGGGCTATGAGACAAGGAGTTGACCTGAACAGAATCAACAGGCCAAAACCTTGTTTCATCTGTGGTAAGCTAAATCACTTAGCCAAACACTGTTATTTCAATCCTGTTAACCAAAGGTTTAATGCTCAAAGATCTTTTCAAAAACCTGGTGGTTACAGAAAGAATGGTGGATATAAAAAGTCTGCAAAGAAAAATGTGGCAAAGAAACAAGATAAACCCAAAAGCCACATAAAGAAAACGACTGAAAAGGAATGTGATACTATGTGGGTTCCAAAAAGCACTAAAAACAATACTGCTGCTAGCAGTGTTAGTACTGCTAACACTGTTAGTACTGCTTCAAAAGTTAGTGCTGCTAGCAGTATTAATACTGCTAGTAATCATTCCAAAGTTAGTGCTGCTAGCAGTGTTAATACTGCTAGTAATCAGTCCAATGTTAGTGCTGCTAATACTTTTAGTGCTTCTTCTTCAGATAGTACTGCTGCTAGCAGTATTAACTCTGTTAATACTGCTTCTAGCAGTGTTAACTCTGTTAATACTGCTACCTCTGTTAGTACTTCTGAGGTTAATACTGCTGCTAACAATACTGCTGCTCCCAGTATTAGTACTGCTAGCACTGTTAGTACTGCTGCAAGTGCTGCTACACCAATAATTTTGACAAAGTACTCCAGCACAGCAGTACCCAAATTTAAAAATCTCATCAAAACCAAGTGTAAGTACTTTGATGAGCAAGGGAGACCCAAGACCACTTCGGCTTGGGTTCCAAATAAAACTAACTGATTTATCTTGATGTGCAGGGCAACCAACAGCTCAAGGGGAAGAGCATTTGGCATGTTGATAGTGGTTGCTCCAGGCACATGACAGGTAACATGGCCTGCCTCAAAAATTTCAAAAAGATTGATGGAGGACATGTTGCATTTGGGGATAATCCTGCTGGTGGAAAGATAAGTGGTAAGGGTGATGTTTCAAAGGGTAAGATGACCTTTGAAGATGTGTACTATGTTGAACAATTGAGATACAACCTGTTAAGTGTATCACAGGTTTGTGACAAGAAGCATAGCATATTGTTTACTGATTCTGAATGTATTATCCTTGCTCCTGGATACAAAGTGGTTGATGAAAACATGATACTTCTGAGAACTCCTAGGAAGGATAATGTTTATTGTTTAGATTTGGAAAGTGTATCATCTGATTCATCCCTAAATTGTTTAGTTTCAAAAGCTTCTTTGGATGAATCATCACTTTGGCACAGAAGGATGTGTCACATGAACTTTAAAACAATAAATAAACTTGTTAAGAATAACCTTGTAAGGGGTTTGCCATCCAAAGTCTATTCATGTGATGATCATTGTGTTGCATGTCTCAAAGGCAAACAACACAAAACTTCTCATAAGTCCAAAGAGATAAACACTATATCAAATCCTCTTCAACTGTTACATATGGATCTGTTTGGTCCTACTAATGTGATGAGTATTGGCAAGAAATCATACTGCTTAGTTATTGTTGATGATTATTCTAGATTTACTTGGGTATATTTTCTGAGAACTAAAGATGAGACAAGTGGACTGATCAAATCTTTTATTCTCAAAATTGAAAAACAATCAAATCAAAGAGTGAAAGTCATTAGATCAGATAATGGAACTGAGTTTAAAAATTTTGATCTAAACACCTTTTGTGAAGAAAAAGGAATTGAGAGACAATACAGTGCTCCTAGGACTCCACAACAAAATGGTGTTGCTGAGAGAAGGAATAGGACATTGATTGAGGCTGCTAGATCTCTGTTAGCTGATTCAAAGTTACCAATTACCTTTTGGGCAGAAGCAGTTAATACTGCCTGCTATGTTCAAAACAGAGTTTTAGTTGTAAAGCCTAAAAACAAGACACCTTATGAGCTTTTCCATAAAAGGAAACCATATATTGGATTTTTCAAGCCATTTGGATGTCCTTGTACTATTCTCAATACCAAATCTCACTTAGGCAAGTTTGATAGCAAAGCAGATGATGGTTTTCTTGTTGGGTATTCATCTCAAAGTAAGGCCTACAGAGTTTTTAATACCTCTTCTAGAATAATTGAAGAAAGTGACAATGTCAAATGCAATGAGAACACACCAAATCCTATTGGTTCAGGTCCTAATTGGCTATTTGACATTGATTCACTCACTAATTCTTTGGGTTTCAGTGGTGATGTATATGCAGGACAAAGGGATACACCAACATCAGAACACAGAATTCAATCTGTGATATTTCCAATCCCTTCCATTGATCCTGTTGAATTCTGTGAACACCATGAGGAGACTGAACCTATTCAGAATGAAGAAGAGAGGAGAGCAGAGGAAAATCAGTCTTCAGGTTCAAATTCCAGAGAATCTGAGGTGACTGAAGAAGCAGAAACAAATCCAGAATTAAATGAGTCTAATCTGGATGAGGACTTACAAGAGGAAGCTGGTCATCCAACAAGAACTCAGAAAAATCATCCTCCTGAGTTGGTGATTGGAGATATTGCATCTCCCATGATGACTAGAAAGCAAAGCAGACTCCAAGAGTTGCAAGAGCAGCAAAATACAGTTAACACTGTTCTTACTTGCTTTCTGTCCCAGATTGAGCCCAAAAAGGCTTATGATGCCATGAAAGACCCAAGCTGGATAGAGGCAATGCAAGAGGAGCTGCTACACTTCAAATTACAGGATGTTTGGGACTTGGTAGACCTTCCAAAAGGTCATAGAGCAATTGGCACCAAGTGGATTTTCAGGAACAAGAAGGATGACAGAGGGATTGTAATCAGAAACAAAGCTAGACTGGTTGCACAAGGGTACACTCAGGAAGAAGGAATAGATTATGAGGAAGTCTTTGCTCCTGTGGCAAGGATTGAAGCAATCAGGTTATTTCTAGCCTATGCCTCCTACATGAAGTTCAAAGTGTACCAAATGGATGTCAAGAGTGCATTTCTGTATGGAAGTATTGAGGAAGAAGTATATGTCTGTCAACCCCCTGGATTTGAGAATCCATTGCACCCTGACAGAGTATACATGCTGAAGAAGGCTCTTTATGGTTTGCATCAAGCTCCAAGAGCATGGTATGACACTCTGTCTACCTATCTCTTGAAAAATGACTTTGAAAGAGGAGTAATTGACAAGACCCTGTTTATCAAGAGGAGAAAGAGAGGTACACTACTTGTTCAGATCTATGTGGATGACATCATCTTTGGATCCACCAATGATCAAATGTGTAAAGAGTTTGAAGAATTGATGCACAAAAGCTTCAAGATGAGTTCCATGGGAGAACTTACATTCTTTCTTGGGCTTCAGGTAAAACAGAGGAAAGATGGGATTTTTATTAGCCAATCCAAATATGTGAAAGACATCCTGGACAAGTTTGGTTTATCAGACTCAAAGCCAGCAAGCACACCAATGGAAACACATAAACAGATCACTGCAGATCTTGAGGGGGAGGATGTGGATGTCCATCATTACAGATCAATGATTGGATCTCTCATGTATCTCACAGCCTCTAGACCTGACATTATGTTTTCAGTCTGTGTTTGTGCCAGATTTCAGGTTTCTCCTAAGCAATCACACCTTCATGCTGTCAAGAGAATATTCAGATACTTAAAAGGGCAACCTAGATTAGGTCTCTGGTATCCTCATGAATCCTCTTTTGACTTGCTTGCATATTCAGATAGTGATTTGGGAGGAGCCAACATGGATAAGAAGTCTACTTCAGGTGGATGTCAGTTTTTGGGTACAAGACTAGTATCTTGGCAGTGTAAGAAACAAACCACAGTGTCCTTATCTACCACAGAGGCTGAGTACATAGCTGCTGCAAGCTGCTGCTCTCAGGTTCTATGGATTCAGAATCAGATGTTGGACTATGGGGTAACATTTCTTCACACACCAATCTTCATTGATAACAACAGTGCTATTAGCATTGTTAATAATCCAGTCAAACACTCAAAAACAAAGCATATGGAGATAAGGTATCACTTTATAAGAGATTGCAATGAAAAGAAATTAATTCAGGTTGCTAAAGTTCATACAAATGACCAGTTTGCTGATCTATTCACAAAAGCTTTTGATGTGGGTAGATTCACCTTTTTGGTAACAAGTGTGGGCATGATCAACCTAGAATAAATTTATGACTTTCTGTTTTTATACCTGTATTTCTTCATATATTTGGTGCTACTAACTTTCTTTCTCAGGATCCTCTATTTCCCTCAGATTACCAAGTGCAGAAAAGTGTAAGTGTGGTTACTACTGCCTGTGCAGCGTTACTACTGCCAGTACAGAAGTTACTACTGCCTGTGTTCTAGTAGTTAATACTGCTTGTGCAGTTAATACTGCTCAGTAGTTAATACTGCTCAGTAGTTAATACTGCTAGTGCAGTTAATACTGCTAGGTAGTTAATACTGCTAGGTAGTTAATACTGCTTGGTAGTTAATACTGCTTGGTAGTTAATACTGCTAGTGCAGTTAATACTGCTAGTGCAGTTAATACTGCTAGTGTAGTTAATACTGCTAGTGTAGTTAATACTGCTAGGTAGTTAATACTGCTAGGTAGTTAATACTGCTTGGTAGTTAATACTGCTAGGTAGTTAATACTGCTAGGTAGTTAATACTGCTAGTGCAGTTAATACTGCTAGTGTAGTTAATACTGCTTGGTAGTTAATACTGCTAGGTAGTTAATACTGCTTGGTAGTTAATACTGCTAGGTAGTTAATACTGCTAGGTAGTTAATACTGCTTGGTAGTTAATACTACTGCTCGGTAGTTAATACTGCTAGGTAGTTAATACTGCTAGGTAGTTAATACTGCTCGGTAGTTAATACTGCTCGGTAGTTAATACTGCTAGGTAGTTAATACTGCTCGGTAGTTAATACTGCCCTGCAGTTAATACTGCTCAGCAGTTAATACTGCTTATGTCGTTAATACTGCTTTTGATAATCTAGGGCATATAAATACCCCTGTTTGCCTGCCCAAGTTCATAACGACTCTTCGCATTTACTTCTTCTCTCTCGTTCTAACCTAGTCTCCCAGAATCTCTGTGTTTTTCTTTTAAGAATCCTCAGGAATCATGGAGTTTGTGGATGAGCACAATGAAATAGCCATGCTACAGAAGCCGAAACAAGCTGCGGGATTCCACGATATAGTCGATTTTCTCAAATCCTCGCACATCTCCTATGCCCTAACGGTGAGCCCAACAATCTATATCGAACATCAGACACAATTTTGGGAGAATGCCACTGTTAGTTTCGAAGAAGGGCAGAAAACCATTCGAACAAGGGTTTGTGATAAACCCTTGAAAGTCACTGAAGAGGTTATTCGCATCTCTCTTCAGTTGAATGATGCTTCAGGTATATCTTCTGTTCCTAATGAAGAACTCTTTTCTACTTTACAAAGAATGGGGTATGAAGGTCCCATTGGTGTTTTTAAATTCTACAAGTCAAAATTTTTCAACCAATGGAGATTTCTTGTTCATACCCTGATGCACTGTATTTCCAAGAAAACTACTGGATGGAGTGAGTTCAGCAGTCCCATTGCATATGCCTTGGTCTGCTTATCCACTGCCAGAAAGTACAATTTTTCAGCAATGATCTTTAATGATCTTGTATCAAACTTGGAATCCAAAAAGAGCTTTTTCATGTATCCAAGGTTTGTGCAAGAAGTGCTTAACAAGGAATTGATGGACTTACCTCAGTTTAATGAGGTATATGTACCCAAATCCCCTAAAGGGAAGGTTTTTTCAAATATGAAAAGACTTCCTAGGGACTCGGAAGGAGTTGACACACCATTGTTCTCTACAATGATGGTTGTGTCCCACCCCTCTGAAGGTATGGCATCAGGATCAAGGCCCTCATTAGATCAACCCCCTGATGACCAATCCCAACCTTCCATCTCAAAAGACATCCCTCAGTCCATTCTTGAACAACCCACTCCCACAATCACCAAAAGGTTTCAAAGAAGAAAGGTGCACAAGGTTCCTTCCCTTGATGTACCTACTCAGAGCCCTAAGCCTTTAAGCCCTCAGTTGGAGCATTCTCCAATTGAGAATATCAACAGGGAAACCACAGGGGTGTCTCCCAACCCCAAGAAGGTGGTCTCTAAGGAGAAGGATGACCATATGGGTGCTAAGGCTGCCACTACTTCTGCTAGCACAGAGAAGGACAGTGGTAACATAACTAAGACCTTCCCCATGGCAACTCTAAATGAGAAATCATTAGGAGGACCCAGGTGCCAAGAAACCAAGGGGGCAGGTAGTGCTTCTGCTAGGCAGAAGGCTTCTGCTAAAACTTCCAGTGATCCTTTAAAGAAGGTAAACACTTCTAAACAAGGTGAGGATAGATATAACTATGAGGAATTGATGGAAACCATAGGGAATATCAACTTGGATGTAATGGCACAAAAGAAAGAGATTGAGCAACTGAAGACTGTGGTCACCTACCAACAGTCTCAAATTGAGAAGCTCAAAAAGATGGTCACCAAGTTGCTGAACAGAAAGAAAAAGACAAGATTTGTGCTGAGAAGAAGAACTTCAACTGATGATGCTCCCAAAAAGGGGGAGTCAGAGTCAGAAGCAGAACTGAAAATGAAGGGTCTACAAATTGAGGGGGAGACTATTCACATGGAGACTGAGATGGAAATGGATTATGCACAGTTTAAGGGGGAGTCCAGTGCACAGAATAAGGGGGAGACAGAAAAGGGGGAAGAGTGTGTTAAAGCAGCAGAAACCACAGCAGCAGAAACCACAACAGCAGAAACTGTTAATGCTGCTGAGTTTGAACAAGCAGCAGAAACAGTTAATGCTGCTGAAGGCCAAACAGTCAAAGCAGCAGAAACTGAGCAGGAAGCAGTAACTACAACTCAAGCTGAAATAGATGAAGAAATATACTGGATTGTGAAGAACAGTATTGAAGCAGCATCATTACATGTTCTAAGAGAAGCAGTAACAGCCATAGCAGCAGAAATGGTTATTGCTGCTGAAAAACTTAAAGCAGCTGAACCAACTCCTGAAGCTGTTAAAACTCTTAAAAGAACCAAGATGATGTCAAAGAAAAGACCAAGAACCCAGCCCATAACTTCAAAGAAGAAAAATGAAAAGAAGCCAAGGGTGGAGTCATCTGCAGAAGAGGCCCAGGAGGAAACAGTGAAAGAAAAATCTGATGGAAAAGTTGCTGAAGAAGAAGTGGCAACTCCATCAGGGCAATCAAGCAATGTGCAATCACAAACGGATGCCCAATGTGATTTGTACATTACTAGTGTTGACTCTAACCCAATTCCACTTCAGGCTGAACCAATATCATCTAAGGCTCCTGAAATCATCTTTTGGGACACTTTGAAAGATGGTAGAAAGGAGTTCATTAGGATAAAAAGAGCAGATGGAAAATTTGAAGTCTTTTCAACTTGGGGAAAAATTGTCAGAACCTGCTCAAGATCAGACTTAGAAGAGATGTTCAAAGTTGGGATGAAGATATATGAAAACATGCTGACTGAGCAAGGGATGTCAATCTCTAAAATGGTACTTGAATTCTTGTGTCAAATGTTCAAACCTGAAGCAGTTCAGCATAGGATAAACACACAGTTTCAAGCCATTACCAACTGGATGCTCTATGAAAACTGTGGAGTATATGTCATCTCCCTTGACTCTGCAACTCAAGAATACTATCTGGTGGATGAAATATACAATCACAGCATGAAGAGGCTGCAAGGAATGTTACATACTAAGCTGACCTGCAACAAGGATTCAGCAATGGGTAGATTCTTGGTAAAAAGGATTCTCAATCAGAGTCTAGGTCTAAGTCCTAATTTGTGTGTACATGATGACTAAGTTTTGGAAGCATCATCTGAAGAACTTGACTTCTTTTCCTAAAAGTCAAGTTAGGGGGAGATTGTTGGGAACTGAAGATATGCCAAGTAAGGTTAGTACTGCTAAGTCTACATTACTACTGCCAGTTCTTCGTTACTACTGCTGGGCAAGGTTAATGCTGCTAGACGAAGTTAGTACTGCTAGATGAAGTTAGTACTGCTAGACCAAGATTACTACTGCTAGACGAAGTTAGTGCTGCTAGACCAAATTACTACTGCTAGACATGGTTAGTACTGCTGAGCTGAGTTACTACTGCTTGAAGACTGTGAAGGTTAATACTGCTGAAGGTTGTTAATGCTGCTGAGCCAAATCATCATTAATGCTGCTGAGCCAAATCATCATTAATGCTGCTGAGCCAAATCATCGTTAATACTGTGGAGTTGATAAGTTTGGTATGCGATGCTTTTGGAGACAAATAAGGAATTGATCAAGATATGTTTAACGAAGATTCAGAAGATCAATTTACTTTTGATAGTTATCTTGTAATTACTTTTGTATATATAGTATTGATAGATAGCTATTAGAAGGGTGAAAAAGACAGACGAGAGAAGATAGATAGCATACAGAATTCAATATTCATTCAAGAGTGAATTAACCTCAAGATTATAGATCCTATTTCTAGAGAAGTAGAAATCGTCTTGTTGAGCCTGTTCAACAAGATTGAGGTTTGGTGTAAAACTTGTGAGTAATAACTGTTTGATATATATATACAGTTTATTGAATTTCTATTGATTGTTCTTTAATTGATTTAGAGTTCTATTCCGCAAGATTCTCTAAATTCTGTTTCTAAGAAGTTTAATTCTTGTTAAGAATCGATCCTGACAGCTTCCATTTTGCAAATGGAGACAAAACCTAAATGGAGATGCAATGTCTTGGGAGAGATCGAGTTCCATCACAACCAAAGATCGTCTGTTGAAAAACCTTAATCGAGAGATTTAATCTCATTCTGTTCATGGCTCAAGGTTCATCGTAGATTCGTAGTTAACATATTTTGGGGGGAAGAAGAAGTGGGGAGGGTAGGGAGACGAAAACCGATGTTAGTGTAATGGGGAATCCTAGTTCGTTGAAGAAGGGAAACAGGTAGAGTGGTGGAGGAGGGGGTGAGAACCGGATAAAGGAGGTGAGGTTTATATGTTTTGACGGTGAGAGAGAGGAGGGGGGGGGGGGGAAGAAGACATGTAGTATATACATATATAGAATCATATATGATATATATATATATATATTGGGAAGAGTGTCCTAGGCTATGCCTAGACTAATCCCTTGGCAAATTATGACTGTAAGACATCAGCCCTGATTAAACCTCAGTGGCCACAATTGTTGTGTACGCTTGGATTGGAACCATGGGCAGATGGGATATTCCACCACATCCCCCAAAGTCTTAACCAGTACGCCACAACCCTTGTGGTTCATATATGATATATTCTTGGTATAACATTAATGAAAAACTAATGACCAAGTTAGAAGACCAAACTAACCTTTATTTAATGGTTCTTTTTTAACAGAGTTAGTCTTAGGGACGAAAAGGGAAACAAATTGCAAACCATAGGGACGAAAAAGGCAGTTTTTAAAGATAATAGATGAAAATCGTTATAAACACCAAACCATAGGGACGAAATCATAGTTTACTTTTAGTTCTTTATACTTAAAAGTAGTGTTTTGGCATCAGGGATGAAAATAAAAATAAATTGTAAATAATAGGGATGAAAACTGAAATTTCTAAATCACAGGGACGGAATCTGCAACTTATAGCAAACCACAAGGACTAAAACGTAATTTACTCTAAAATTTATTATGTTATGTGTTAAGGAAATTAATTAAAAAGCCCCAAGTTCATTTTTCACTTACACAAATACCCTATCTCTCTTCTGGTTTGCAAAAATGCCCTAAGATCCCGCGATTTAACCTTCTATCGCGGATTAAGATAAAAAAATAAAAAACATCCGTGATTTTTTCAAAAAGGTGTCATCGATCGCGGACCAAGCTGGTTTTATTGAAGAAATGGAGTCCTCGATTTGTATTTGGTGGGTGGGTCGCAAGCCAAATTATCTTTATCGTGGAATGCATTAAATATCCTCCCACTTGAAACCAATTTGATCAATTTAGTCCACACATTTTTATTTAATTGATTTTTTTAAAATGCTATTTAGTTGATTATTGATTTAGTCCACACATTTGTAGTGTGTCCTCGATGGTCCTCGATGTTTTAAAATATTATTAAAAAAATTGTTGATTAAAATGTTTTAGAATGCTACAAATTGTTGGGTGTGTCCTCGATAATTGCTCGGGTGTGTCCTCGATTTACCCACGTTTTTATGAATTGTCCGCGATCGCGGATCAAATCGCGGATGGTTTTGAATTTTGTATTTTAATCCGCGACCGAGGGTTAAATCGCGAAACAAATGTACTCTTCAATTAAAATGCAATTAATGCAACTGACGACCAAAGCTCCACATTCAATCATTAAAATTCAAACAAAATGTCCACAAGACTCATTAAATTCATAAACCGAGCCATAAGCTCAACCAACACCAATTAACCACTCATGAAAACCGAATAATGCATCAAAACGTATATAATCCACGTTTATGCCAAATATGCTCCAAAGACTCGGATAACTCAACACAACTCTTAATTTAAGACACGTCATTTTCCAAAGTACACATCAAAGTGCATTTATACCCAAAGATTTACAAACGCAAGATACAACATTTAAAATAACATTACTTAAGGTTCATCCATCAAAATACCCAAAATACGTCTTTTCTCAAACCGAAGGGTTTACATCTTCTAAAATGTTCACAAGGTCGGAAATGACCCAAAACCGAATGACCCACACGTTCATGCTTTAAAACATACCACCGCATAAAATTATGCACATTTTCAACCAAACACTAAAATGTATTTTCACTAGATAACCTCCAATCATGCATTAAATATCAAAACGCTTCCATTTATACTTATTTTTATCAAGTTATCCAAAAATCCCAAAAATGGTTATTTTGCAAGATTTATAAAATCAAACATTCCAAGTAATCAAAATCCACCAAATAATTCAAAAATGAATATTTTCATGTAAAACATACAAAACACTTTAAAATGAACATTTTGGCATGTACAACGTTTTCACAAATCAACTTGAACTTACCTTGCTAAAATTAGGCTAAATCTAGATTTTTCCGTAATTTGAGCTCCTTTGAAGAAACTTGAATTCCCAAGCCAAATCTTCCAAAAACCTAGATCCATAAGTTTCTAACCATCAATAATCATATTCAACCATATAAAATCGTTCCCCAAGCATTTTCATCAATAATCTCAACTTATACCCAAAACCCTAATTTCCAATGATGAAGAAAATAGATGGTTACGTCAATCACAACAAGAATCCACCAACAAAACACCTCTAGATCACCAACCAAACACCACAAGCTCCATTTCTTCAAAATGGACAAAAGGGTTGGATGAAACCCTAGAAAGCTTTAGGTGAAGAAGATGAAGTGAAAGGGTTTCAAGATGTGTTTCCCAAAACCATGGTAGATGAAGAAATCACTTGCAAATCTCGAATCTTGTGGTTAAATGGCTCAAAATCGACTTTGGGGGCTTAGGGTTTTGGGTTGGGAGAGAAATGGATGAGGGGAAGAATTGGGGAAATGAAAAATGGGGTTGAAATGATGAAAATCGCGTTATTATGCTCCCGGTACCCGACGGCTAAAGTGACGTGCGAGAGTGACAGTTGTCACTGTCGTTGGGCACTCTCTCCGTGGTCCCATGACTCTCGGTACAAAACCGACGAGAGTGACATGCGACTGTGACAAGTGTGACTTTCGCCGGTCACTTTAGCCGAGCTTGTACCGAAAGTTGTTTTGGCCATAACTTCTTCGTTTTAGCTCCGTTTTAGCTCCGTTTTCGCTCCGGAAAGGACCTTTGGATTCGTATTTGAATTCTCCATCCAACAAGACCATCAAATCTAGGATTCAATCCAAAATCCTATTTTTCATATTTATCTTAAAAGTTCCAAAAATCGGGATGTTACAATCCTCCCAACCTTAAAAGAGATTTCGTCCTCGAAATCTAGTTCCCTTATAACCAACGTCCACCCAGATACGTTACCCTTACATCCGAAAGAATGTTCAACTTGCTAGAGTGGTTTCTAACTGCATAGCTTCGGTTGCCTCCCAACCTTAGGTGTTCCATGCTTCCCTAACAAGATCCTGACTCTCAATTAGTCCATGTCCACATGCTCTAAAACTTTTCCTCCAAATCAGCCCAAGGTTGATCACTACCGAAACCAACAAAATCTCCAAATCCAATTGTTCCCGCTGCTGAACTATCACTTAATTGTAACGAGCTCCATTAGACTCCAAAAAGACGGTCATCATTGACCCATCGATTATACAACTCCAAAATACGTCCAATTACCAATCACCCAATCGACAAATTCTTTTTATCATTCAAGGAAGGTCATCCCACTAAATCTACTTATCACAATTGAACTTCTTAAGACCACTACAACCGCTACCACTATCCTTTGAAATTGGACCACAACCCTCTAAATACACTGACGGTTCTTGGCATCGAAATCCAAAAGTTGACACCTAGTCATACCACCAAACTTTGAACCACGACATAACTTTTAACACCCTCAAAATTAGAAAGAGCAATCAAATAAAACTTCGATTAAATAGACAACTGGGGATAAAATTCTTACTACAACAACCTTAATAACTTTAACATTAAGCATAACCTAAGTCATACACCAAGACTACAAGGGTCGGGTGTTACTTAATCCCAAAACAAAGTTGCTAATTCCAAAACGTGGAAGACTTCACCAAGCCACTTACTCCTTGGACACACATCTAGCTCTCCACTCTTCACTGTGTCACTAGAATATTACCCAATGGGAACCTGTTGCACATGCCGACAAATAAAAAGGTTAGGCTAACGCCTAGTGAGCTCAAGAGTTTACATCATGATTAAAATAACTTATTAAATGAAAGGGTACTTATTTAAATCATGGTTTCCAAAAGAGGTTTATAATAAGAATGCAAACAACTTCTTTCCCAACGCATACGAGTTCCAAGACGAAAGTTCCAAAATGTATATAGCGTTTTCCAAAATGGATTCATATTCAAACTCACTCAAAACGTGAATAAACATTTAAATCTCAATGAAGTCAATCAAGGATGAGGCATAATGTCCGACCCATGTACCATGGACAACAATCCAAATGAATATAAAACGTTACCGAAAATACGGATTAAAACTTGATAATCACGCGAGCATAAAGGGAGCGAACTCCAAGTACCAAAACATGGAAATGACATGCTTCTTTCAAACCTTAATATACGTGGATGGAGATCCAATATTAAGGTTATCATTTGCAGTCAAACGCACAAGACCAACGATAATAAAGTGAGGACATTATAATATCCAAAATAAATGTTGGCCGACAACGGGGGAGATCCGTATCCATTGAGAGTGGAGGAACACAAAAGTATGTCACTCATACAACGTTAATCGTATGACACTTCATTACATGAAAGCCCAAGTGTCCCTACGACTCCTTCCAAGTTACACCCAACGAGACAGCTGATCTTAGCAAGTATTACTATGAATACCACCAAAGGCCCGACACAAGCGGGGTTACAACCATGGCATTGCCCCGACATGGCGGAGGTCATAAACACCCATCAATCATGATAACACAACCGGACTCAGCCCTCCTAGTGTACCCTTGCAAGGTAAAGGTCATAAAACATGAGGCCCGGGTCAAATCCCGCAACACCCAGTAGACCATCAATAAAGACTGACTTGCGTGCCTATGGATCCAATGCAACACAGTCTAAGATTACATGACTACATAGGATTGACTATGCACTCAAGCATGTAATTATTAATAATATGCAATAAGATGCAATAAGTTGCAATAAATGCAAGACCATAAATAGGACTCTACATTGAGCCATCCAAATAGGACAAGATGTCCCTAAGACTCCTTTAAAGTCAAAACATTGCTAAATGCTCAAAACCCATTAGACCCATAAATAACGGTCATCATAATGTAAAATGCATTCAAACGACACTTATATAAACGTATAACTCAAAAGCATGATTAACCCAAAACTCATCATGAATTAGGACAAATGGTTTTCCCAGATGGACTCATACCCTTATAATTCCAAAATGTCTCATAACACGGAAATGTGCATTTTTCCAGGTGGGTTGTAAAAACAATTACACCAACATGCTTAAACCATTGAATAAACTCAATTTGAGCAATAAATCATTTAAGGGCAAATTTATGATTTATACTTATCAAAATATTCGAAAATCCCAAATATGGATGTTTTACAAGGTTTATAAAGTTAAACACTTCAAAAGGTCAAAATTCACCAAATAACTCAACAATGATAATTTTATGTAAAACGCACAAATACTTGAAAAATAACATTTTTGGCATGTACAACGTTTTCACAAATCAACTTGAACCCATCTTGCTAGATTTAGGCTAAATCTAGTTTTTTCCCCCAACTTGTTTCTTTGAAGAAATTTGAATCCTCAAGCCAAATCTTCCAAAAACCTAGATCCATAAGTTTCCAACCATAAATATTCATATTCAACCATTTAGAATTAGTCCTCAAGCGTTAAATATCAATATCTCAACTTATACCAAACCCTAATTTCCATAGATGGAGAAAAAGAAGATTACCTCAACCACAACAAGAATCCACCAACAAAACACCTCTAGATCACCAACAAACACCACAAGCTCCAAATCTTCAAAATGGACAAAAAAGTTGGATGAAACCCTGGAAAGCTTTGGGTGAAGAAGATGAAGTGAAAGGGTTTCAAGATTTGTTTCCCAAAACCATGGTAGATGAAGAAATCACTTGCAAATCTCGAATCTAGTGGCTAAATGACTCAAAATCGACTTTAGGGGCTTAGGGTTTTGGTTTGGGAGAGAAATGGATGAGGGGAAGAAGTGGGGAAATGAAAAATGGGGTTGAAATGGTGAAAATCGCGTTTTTATGCTTCAGGTGCCCGACGGCTAAAGTGACGTGCGAGAGTGACAATTGTCACTTTCGCTGGGCACTCTCGCTGTGGTTCCATGACTCTCGGTACAAAACCGGCGAGAGTGACATGCGATTGTGACAAGTGTCACTTTCGCTGGTCTCTTTAGCCGAGGTTGTACCGAAAGTTGTTTTTGCCACAACTTCTTCGTTTTAGCTCCGATTTTGATCCGGAAAGAATCGTTGGACTCGTATTTGAATTCTCCATCCAAAAAGACTATAAAATCTAGGATTTAATCCAAAATCCTATTTTTTCATATTTATTTTAAAATATCGACACCTTCCAAATATCGGGGTGTTACAATCCTCCCAAGCTTAAAGAGATTTCGTCCTCGAAATCGGGTTCCCATACAACAAAAGGTTACTTCTCCCAATACCTTTCATGTTTCGTCGGTTTCCAACTGAAATTCGATTCCCTTCCTGCCAGAACTGCTATGACAACTTCATGTGCATACTCACAATCAATGCCCACTTAGGTACATTACATTTATTGTCCGGGTGAACGCTCAATCTACTAGAGTATCTTCTAACCAGATCATTTTGGTTGTCTCCCAACCTTATATGATCCATACCTCCTCAACGGCAGATCTCGACTTCCAATCAGTCTAGATCTACACACTTTTAAATTCTTTCTCCAACTATTCCCGCTGTTGAATCGACACTTAACTCTAACAAGAACTATCAGACCCCAAAAAATGCGATCGTCCCTAACACATCGATTATACAACTCCAAGAGTACATCCAATTACCAATCATCCAACTGACAGATTCTTTTACCATTCAAGGAAAGTCGTTCGACTGTAACCACTTTTCACCATCCGAATCCCTTAAACCACTACAGGCGATGCGATTATCCCTTAAGATTGGACTACAACACTTCAATGGTTCATGGCCTCAAGGTCCAAAAGTTGACACCTATCATACAACCAAGATTCAAACCACTGCAGAACTTCACACGTGAGATTCGTTCGTCTAGCGTTTCCACAAACCAAGGTTATCAGCATGTTCTCTTAAGGGTCCTATACGTTCTTTATGCAAAAACTGGACAAAACCCAAAGCAAGGTTGCCGATAAGAACGGTTACCACCAACATTATCAGAAGATACCGCGAGCCTCACCCTTTCGTTATAGACAAAAATACACCGACATTGCAAACGATACCACTCGGCTTATAGCACTATTATTCGTCGGAACACCCATCCTTCCACCGATAAGATTCTACATGCCCTTACCCTCAACCAGGGTTGCTTAACTGTAACGTCCCAAAAATTACAAGCAAATTTAAATTTTTAAATAAACAATTCATTGATAACAACTCAATAAATGATCCCAACGTTTCGTTTGCAAACACATAATTAATGTCTTTATAAAATAAAACCAGCGGAATAAACGTTTAATTATTAAAATCATAAAGCAACCAGCTCTTCTCGCGCGCCAGTGTGTACTCGTCACGCCTTGGAGCCGCCCGTACCTGAAACCACAGTTTAT
The DNA here is from genome assembly GCA_033807775.1 of Saussurea involucrata. Taxonomy (NCBI): domain Eukaryota; kingdom Viridiplantae; phylum Streptophyta; class Magnoliopsida; order Asterales; family Asteraceae; genus Saussurea; species Saussurea involucrata. Next base: position 65,304,196 of record CM066316.1, read on the forward strand.
TGGGAAAGGGTAAGCACGAAGCTTAGTGAATTCCAACACATGCGCAGATAGGAATTATACACACATCACCCCTATCCGCACATAAGCAATAACATCACAGTTACATAAAACGAGTAAACATCTACAAGTAATTATGTATCCAACACCTCAGTACCATCGAGGCCTCGGTCCCACCGAATTGTAATGTAACCAACACCTCAGTACCATCGAGGCCTCGGTCCCACCGAATTGTAATGTAACCAACACCTCAGTACCATCGAGGCCTCGGTCCCACCGAATTGTAATGTAAAACATTTAAACCAAGCATTCAAACCAATCAAATATTACACACCACAAACAACTAGTTCACACCACAAAGACAGTAGTACATACAAACTATTATGACATGCATACAACCCCTAACTACACAGTGAGAGAACTCACCTCGAATGCGCGCCCAGCTTAATAACACAATTCAAGCTTCACTATTACGGTCACTTCCCAGCACCTAAATGCATGTTAAAACGTGTCAATACGAGACCCGGACTCTATGACACGACACACGCTTAAACCGTCACTAAAACTAAATTCCGCTCACCCAAAACAGGTCTGTTCGGGACCTGTTTCGACCCCTTTAAACCCAGAAAATTCCCAATATTATTTCATGACCAGAAAGTACTCTGAGTTAGGGTTCCAAGGACATATTATACGCCTCCTAACGATTTTTCTACAATTTACTACGGGTTTTACAAAAACAGTTTCCGGAACAGCGAAATTCAGCACCTTTCAGTATAAAACGACAAATCGACCCATGCTACGTCCCGAACTGGGTTTTGCACAAAACACAGAAAAGTTTCTAGACTCAAAAAGGGAACTTTTGACACCGATTTCACCCCAAACCGAGTTACGAGCAGAAAGTTATGACCATGACAAACAGTGGCAGATTACAACACTGTCGGTTTACCGACCTGCTGTAAAAACAGAAGTTTTCCGCCTAGCTAGGGGCCGAACCAGCCTTTCGCTAAAACACGAAAAACGTGCCCGACACAGAATGTGAACCGTGGACACCAGAATCGCCTCAAACCGAGTTACGACGAGAAAGTTATGGCCGAAATACGAACTGGACAGAAAACTAATTTTCACATAAAATGACGAAACATCGAACTTGCGACCACTTTTTCGCCCAGCTAGAGACCGAACCAGTTTTCCGCTAAAACACGGAAAACGTGCTCGACCCTGAACTTGAACCGTGGGCGCCAGTTTCGGCTCAAACGGAGTTACGACGGAAAAGTTATGGTCGCGCGAAAAATGGACAGCACACTAAAATTTTCATAAAAAGATAACTTTATAAACGGTTCTCGGTTTAAACGATTCGGGGTTTACGCTAAGAGTGTGACCAACTGCCACCGCCCTCCACCCACAGCCACCGCAGCGGCGGCGTGTGGCGGTGGTGGTCTCGCCGGAAAAACGAAAAGGAAAAGAAAAGAACGAGACTAACGAGAACCACTTACCTCGACGGCGTCTCACCATCGCAACCACCTCTCACCCTCGACTCCTCCGACGACAGCCGGTGGTGGCGGTATTCGGCGACAGTAGCGGCTCCGGCGACAGCAGCAGTGGCGACGATGGCTGCTGCTGTGGTCTTCCTCCTCGTCTCTCTCTTCTCGCAAACGCTCTCTCTCTCTTTTCTTTTCTCTCACGGCCGCACTTCAACAAGGAAAAGAGGAATAAGGTTTCAAGGGTTTGGAGGTTGTTTCGATTACCAGGAGAGAAAAATAAAATAGGAAAAGGAATGCTGTCATGGGCCGAGACCCATGCAGCAAGTTTCCAAAAAATTTCACTTTAGCCCCCCCCAACTACACCTATCTCACAATCTTCACTAAAAGACATGAATTCTAACATTTTGGTCCTTTTTGACACCAAACCACTAACCAAAACAATTAAAGGTAAACACTTAATTAAATAAAATTAAACAATAAACGTACCGGGACACGGGCTTTACATTAACCTTCCATTGCCTTAATAAGTTCAAGGTTCCAAGTGAAATACTCAACAAATATGCCAATCACCATACGATTTTTCAACACGAATATTTTTATAACAATTAATCGTACGAGTAAAAATCTACTATCACGTACATGGTGGTCGTGCAGAAATGGTCACACTCGTCCCACATATAAAAATCATTTTGAAAACTATTTCATTACAATTCAAGTTACTAGCGAAACGCAAAAACATGCTCAACAACTTTTAAAATGAACCGCTATGGTCCTAGCATGGATTTATTTATGCCATGTACATAAAGTAATTTCCTACGTTAAAATAGTGTGCCACAAAATGTTAGTACGAAACTTTGAAAAGAAATTTTAAACGACACCAAACTCCCAAATTCTCTCTTTTAACCATAAAACGACATGGAATATAATTCACCAACAAAAGTCGTATGTGTTAGTGTATTTCGTAAAAATGACGTAACGATCTATATATGTGTATATATATATACATATATACACACCTTGGTTAAAATGTGAAATGATTTGTGCCGGTTTCAAGTTTAAAGCAAAATAACAACATGATTTCAACCTTCGAAAATATCGACTAAAATATCGTGAATAAGTTAAATCAGAATATGCATGCAACTTGTAACACTCTCCTAGTAGTTTCCTAAAATAAAATAACATGCAACAGATAGTCCATGCAAAGTTTCAAAAAGAGGAAATTCATTACATCAAGTTCCGATATTTTCTCGTCTAGCCAAATTACGACATGAAAGTAAAACCTTCTGAAAAGACTCACACATATTAATGTATTTTCTTAAAACTAAGGAAAACAGTAAGTGCATGTAATTCGGTTGACACTTAAAAAAATTTAAATCGACTTCAAATTTTGGACCGTACAAACGATCTGCATTAACGCTCCAAAAATAGTGACTACAATGCTATATATATCCATAAATCAATATAATGCATTTGCGTGAAATGATAACAAAAGAACCAATTAACCGAAAGTGCATAAAGCAAAGCATTAAGATAAACTATTGTGACGCTCTTACACACATTACTCACGCCACGTATAAACCAATTCGTACACTAATGTAACACCCCAAAATTTCAAGGAAATTTAAAATTTTTAATTGCACGCTTTATATATAAAAACTCAATAAATAATCTCAACATATTAATTGCAAGGTCATAAGTATTGTTCAAGTAATCAGAAACCAGCGGAAACAATGTTCAATAATTAAAACAAATATCAGTTAGCTCGTCCCGCGCGCCAGTGTGTACCCGTCACGCCTTAGAGCCACTCGTACCTGAAACCACAGTTTATTGGGAAAGGGTAAGCACGAAGCTTAGTGAATTCAAACACATGCGCAGGTAGGAATTATATACACATCGCCCCTACCCGCACATAAGCAACAACATCACAGATACATAAAACGAGTAAACATATGCAGGTAATTATGTATCCAACCACCTCAGTACCATCGAGGCCTCGGTCCCACCGAATCGCAAGGTAACCAACGCCTCAGTACCATCGAGGCCTCGGTCCCGCCGAATTGTAACATAATCAACACCTCAGTACCATCGAGGCCTCGGTCCCACCGAATTGTAACATAATCAACACCTCAGTACCATCGAGGCCTCGGTCCCACCGAAACGTAAGGTAACACATTTATACCAAGCATACAAACCAATCAAATATTACACACCACAACAACTAGTTCACACCACAAGGACAGTAGTACATGCAAACTATTATGACATGCATACAACCCCTAACTACACAGTGAGAGAACTCACCTCAAATGCGCGCCTAGCTTAATCAACCCGAATCGAGCTTCACAATTACGGTCACCTTCCAGCACCTAAACGCATGTTAAAACGTGTCAATACGAGACCCGGACCCTAAGACACGACACACGCTTAAACCATCACTAAAACTAGTTTTTGTTCCCACAAAACAGGTCTGTTCGGGACCTGTTTCGACCCCTTTAAATCCAGAAAATTCCCAATATTATTTCATGACCAGAAAGTCCTCTGAGTTGGGGTTCCAAGGACATATTATACGCCTCCTAACGATTTTTCTACAATTTACTATGAATTAAATACGAACGGTTACCAAAACTGCCAGTTTCGGTCCAGCCTGCATAAACAGTCCAAAACAGCCTAGCTACGGTTTAAATCAGACTTTCGGCAAAACACGAAAAACCTTCCCGACTCGAATAGGGAACTATGGCCACCAAAATCACCTCAAAACGAGTTACGAGTAAAAAGTTACGGTCCACGCAAAACAGTGGCAGATTCCAGGAAATTTTACATGAAATGACGAACCGCAGAACTTGCGACCACTTTTTCTCCCAACTCGAGGCCGAACCAGTTTTCCGCCAAAACACAGAAAACGTGCCCGGTCCCGAGCTCGAAGCGTGGGCGCCAGTTTCGGCTCAATCGGAGTTGCGACGGAAAAGTTATGATTAAACGAAAACTGGACCGCGCACATAGAAATTACATAAAATCACGATTTTGGATTCGGGTTTAAATTCTTCGCGTTTAGATTTACCAAATAAGGTTCAACCAACTAAACGATCAATGCCTAAGCTAACCCAAGTACCACCTGCTGCCATCTCAGGCAGCGGTGGCCGGCGGCGGCGAGCAGGCGGCAGCCACCCGGTGGTGGTGGCGGTTCGGTGCCTAAACCGACGAGAATAAATAACGCACGCTCTCCCCCACCCCCGACTCAGCCCCGACCCACCTGTACCCTCCAGCCACTGCAGCGGTGGTGTACGGTGGCCACGCACGCTGCCGGCAGCCATAGCCGCTGTGGCGGTGGTGGTTTCGTGGTGACTCCTTGACAGCGAAAGAAAAGGAAGAAGAAGACATAGGAACGTACCGATCGGCGACGGTCCAGCAACACTCCGACTGGACTCCGGCTTCCGACTCGCTCACACCTTCCCTCCTTCTCTCGCCGGAGTTTGCTAGCGGCGGCTGCTGCTGGTTTTGTGGTGCGCGACGGCAGCGGCAAGAAAAAGAAAAGCTCCGGTGATGGTAGCGGCAGTCGTGAGCAAGGAGAAGAAAAGGTAGGGTTTTGATAACTTTGCTTGGTTGCCGTGATCACAAAGGGATAGGTAAGGAGGGAGGGGTTCGGTTACTATCATGGGCCGAGCCCCATGCAATTACTTTGAGGAAAATACAAAATCGGCCCCTTGACTAACCCAAGGTACTCACAACTACGAATAACCCACAACTATCAGCAATTTGGTCCTTAACGACATCAAACCCCAAACCAAAACAATCAACGGTAAGCATTTAAATTACTGAAAATTAATTAATAAACGTACCGGGACACGGGCTTTACAACTCTCCCCCGCTTGGATTAGACTTCGTCCCCGAAGTCCACGCCCGCAAACAGCTCCGGGTAATTCTCCCGCATCTCGGCTTCTGGTTCCCACGTCCATTCTGAACCCTTCCGGTGCTGCCATTGGACCTTCACCAATCCAATGACTTTGTTTCGCAGAGTCTTCGTCTTCCTCTCGACTATGGCTATTGGCTTCTCCACATAGTTGAGTCGCCCGTCAATCTGGATATCTTCAAGGGGAACTACTGCAGACTCATCCATCACACACTTCCGCAACTGAGAGACATGGAACGTGTTGTGGATCAGGCTCAGCTCCTCTGGTAGCTCCAATCGGTACGCTACTTTCCCCACACGCGCGATGACCTTGTACGGTCCGATATATCGGGGACCCAACTTTCCCCGCTTGCGAAAACGGATTACCCCTTTCCAGGGTGACACTTTCAAAAGAACGTAATCCCCGACTTGGAACTCCAAGTCCGATCGTCTCTTATCGGCGTAACTCTTTTGTCGGCTCTGAGCAGTGACTAACCGATCCCGCACCATCTGGATCATTTCCGTCGTCTTTAGCACAACATCAGTGCTCCCCAGCACCCTGTGACCAACCTCGCCCCAGCAAATGGGCGTCCGACACTTCCTGCCATACAACACTTCGTACGGAGCTCTACCGATGCTAGCGTGATAGCTGTTATTATAGGAGAACTCAGCTAGTGGAAGATACTGATCCCAACTACCACCAAAGTCAATCACACATGCTCGCAGCATGTCCTCAAGTGTCTGAATAGTACGCTCACTCTGCCCGTCGGTCTGAGGATGAAATGCTGTACTGAAATGCAACCGCGTACCCATCTCATTCTGAAACTTCTCCCAAAACCGGGAGGTGAAACGAGTATCCCGATCCGAGACAATCGAGACTGGCACCCCGTGCCTAGTTACAATCTCTCGGATGAAAACCTCCGCGAGCTTATCCGCCGAGAAGCTCTCTTTAATCGCCAAGAAGTGAGCGCTCTTAGTCAGACGATCCACAATTACCCAGATGGTATCATTCCCTCGCTGAGTTTTGGGAAGCTTCGTGATGAAATCCATCGTAATCTGCTCCCACTTTCACACCGGAATCTCCAAAGGCTGCAATTTCCCGTGCGGTCGCTGGTGCTCCGCCTTGACCTTCCGACAGGTCAAACATACCTCCACACACTTGGCTACATCCCGCTTCATGCCGGGCCACCAATAGCCTTCCCGTAAGTCTCTGTACATTTTGGTAGCTCCCGGATGAATCGAAAACTTGGACTTATGCGCCTCGTCCAATAGTATCTGCCGGTTCCCACCGGTGAATGGGACCTAAACTCTACCATATCGGGTCAATAATCCTCGACTATCCCGTACTAATTTCGGAATTTCTCCCGAAACTCTCTCACGTTTTGCATTTTCCGCCAATACGGCCACCTCCTGAGCGACACCTATCGCCTCCAAAAGAGGTGCAACTACTGTCAAACGCTGACACAGACCCTTCAGTGGTCCCCCGACCGGATGTCGGCTAAGCGCGTCCGCGACTACGTTCGCTTTACCCGGGTGGTAAAGTATCTCGCAGTCGTAATCCTTGACCACATCAAGCCATCTTCGATGTCGCATATTAAGATTTTGCTGATCCATCGGGTATTTAAGGCTCTTATGATCAGTGTAGATAGTACACTTGACACCATAAAGATAGTGTCTCCAAATCTTCAGAGCAAACACCACTGCTCCCAACTCCAAGTCATGAGTCGGGTAGTTTGCTTCGTGAGGCTTCAGCTGCCTCGAAGCGTAAGCTATGACCTTGCCGCGTTGCATCAGCACGGCACCCAACCCCTGATATGAAGCATCACAATAAACCACCAAATCCTCCATACCCTCGGGCAAAGTTAACACAGGAGCCTCACATAAACGTCTGCGTAGCTCCTCAAATGCCTTCTGCTGCTCTTCGCCCCAACTGAAAGCTGCGGTTTTCTTCGTCAGTCGAGTCATCGGCAAGGCAATCTTGGAGAAATCTTGGATAAATCTCCGATAGTACCCTGCTAACCCGAGAAAACTCCGCACCTCGGTAGGAGTTTTCGGCACCTCCCACCGCATTACCGCTGAGATCTTGGCCGGATCGACCATAATACCGTTCTGATTCACGACATGTCCTAAGAATTGGACCTCCCGTAACCAGAATTCACACTTGGAGAACTTAGCATAAAGCTTCTCCCGTCTCAAAACATCCAAAACTTCTCGCAAATGCACCTCGTGCTCTTATCTCGTCTTCGAATATACGAGGATATCGTCGATGAATACGATCACTGAGCGATCCAGCATCGGGCTGCATACCCTGTTCATGAGGTCCATGAACGCTGTTGGTGCGTTGGTGAGTCCGAAAGGCATCACCACGAACTCGTAATGGCCATACCGCGTACGGAAGGCCGTTTTCTCCGTATCTTCACCTCGTACCCGCATCTGATGATACCCGGATCTCAGGTCAATCTTAGAGAACCACGAGGCTCCCTGCAACTGATCAAACAAGTCGTCAATCCTTGGCAGAGGATAACGATTCTTTACCGTAAGCTTATTCAGCTCCCGGTAATCAATACACATTCGTTGAGATCCATCCTTCTTCTTCACGAACAATATCGGAGCTCCCCACGGTGAACAACTCGGCTTAATGAACTCTTTCTCGAGAAGTTCCTGCAACTGATCATACAGCTCCTTCATTTCCGGTGGAGCCAGGCGATAGGGTGCCTTGGCCACCGGAGCAGCACCCGGAATCAGATCGATTCGAAGCTCCACCTGTCGTTCGGGAGGTATCCCCGGTAACTCGTCGGGAAACACATCGGCAAACTCCCTCACGACTGGCACGTCTACGGCAGTCTTCTTCGCCTCAACAAAACGCGTATCTATCACATACGCCAAGTACCCCTGACCACTATGCTGAAGGTGTCTCCGAGCCCTCGCCGCGGAACATATTGCCGTAGTCCGTCTGGGCGAGTCTCCCTGAATCAACAACTCTCCCCCGCTTGGGGTTCGAACCCGCACTTGCTTGTGGCGACAAACAATTTCTGCATCAAACGCGTCCATCCAATCCATGCCCATAATCACACAAAGCTCCCGCATAGCTATCGGAATCAAATCTATGGGAAACCTCACACCCGAGATTTCCAACGTGCATCCCCGATACACGTCCGTAACCGTCAAGGTTCGATCATCGGCAACCTCGACTACCAAAGGACATCCTAACCTTCCCACCACTCGGCCCAACCTCTCGCTAAAGGTGCGAGACACAAATGAATGAGTAGCCCCGCTATCAAACATTACAACCGCAGGCACCGAGTTAACTAGAAATGTACCTAACATACAATTAACAACATATATAAAAAAACAAGGCATGAACAGGAAGGACGAAAAGAAAGAGGGTGATAAAACATACCTGTCACCACCTTAGGCGTCGCCTGCGCCTCTTCCACCTTCAGCTGGTGGACTCTACCTCGGGCTGCCTCTGTCCCCGGCTGACCCGTACGACCGTCAGTGATGCGCAGTGGGGCATTTGCAGGAGCCCTCTGTGCACCACCCCCATCAGTTGCCCTCGCATTCGGACAATTGGCCCTCACGTGGCCCGTCTGCTTGCAGCTAAAGCAGATCATCAATGGCGACTTGCAATCCCGGCTGTGATGACCGAACTGCCCACACTTGAAACACCCGCCAGTCTTCTTCCCACCAGAATCCCTGGGTTTAAACCCACCACTCCTCGAACTTCCGCGCGAATCAGAAAACTTCAACTTCTTTTGCACCGCAGAGATTGGCGTCACAGCCTGTGCTGCCTTCCTCTTTTTGGCTTGGGTCTCTAACTCCAGCTCCCTCCTCCGGGCTGCATCCATCATTGCTGACAAAGAAGCGTACGGTACCGTGCTCACGAACTCCCTGATCTCGGTACGTAACATATCTTTATACCGGGCCATCTTCATTTCCTCCGAAGCGACATATTGAGGACAAAACAGCGCCATCTCAGTAAATTTCTTGTTCATCTCCTTAACAGTCTCCGTGGTCTGGGTTAGTTCCAAGAACTCCTTCGCTATCCTCTCCATCTCCACCGGAGGCACGTACTCGGCACGGAACCGAGTAACGAACTCTTCCCACGTAAGGGTAGTACGCTCAGCAAGAGTCAGCGCTGAGGCGCACCAATCCTTCGCCCCATCGCGAAGCAAATTCACAGCAAAGCGGACCTTCAGATTATCCGGGCAGCCGCAGGTCAAGAAGGCACACTCCATATCAGAAACCCAACGCATGCTAACAATTGGGTTCGAGTCTCCCCTGAACTCCGGGGGAGAACAGGCAGAGAGATCCCGGTACTGGAACTCTCGATTACGGGGCTGTCCCCCAGCAGGCGGCGGAATCGCTGCAATGCGCTCCTCTAGCAGAACCGTCACCTGATCTTGTATGGCGGTGATAATCTCGGGGATTGCCTCCCCGACCGCATGCGCTACCTCCGCTGCAATCATCTCTCGGATCTGCTCCTCCGTGATTCCCGCCTCAGTTCGCGGCTCAGTCACGTTGCTCCTCCTAGTGATGGCCATTCTATAAAGAAGAAACATACAACGAGTTATTAGTACCTAATAACCCACATTAACAACACTCACGCTCAGCTCCTTGGAATCCTCGCGACTTTCCCGACTCGAGCACTGATCCTGTGCTTCCGGTAGTAGGAGCTCTACTACTACCTTCCACACCTATCATCGCTCGTTCCGAGTCCCATCCCGAGGGGTCCAAGTAGCTTCTCGCCGCAACTACACACATATGCCCGCACCGGCATATATACTCACTCTTCCTAGCTCCCTAGGAATTTCCATCCCAACCACTACCCTTGCTACTAATGAATCCTCACTAATCATAAAAAGTGGCCACGCGAATACCCGATTACATGCAGTGCAAAACAAATAGACAGTCGAATACAAGATTCTATCCTAGAACGGTTGGACTCAAACAAGAGCTGCGCAATAGAACTAAATCGAATATTCTAAGGCTATAAGTCTCTTACTGCATACAACCTAGAGGGCATTCACTTAGTAACCTATCATAATTAGCATAAATTCCTAATAGCAAGCAATTCAACATACCGCATAGTGTCAACAACAGGCAATCTAGCATGCATACTCTATGATCTAGAAAGCAATAAAACACTAAGCATTGTACCTTTCCCTTCGGCTCCGGCTGACTGTACACACTGCGCCCTCGATCACCGTTCCCCGAACGGGTTTTTACTTTTTCTTTTATTTCTAAAAAGATTTAATAAAGAATTTGAAAATTTCCCAGCCGCAACTTGAGACCAAACACACCGAGGTGCGTTTGATTCACTCAAGCTGTGCTCTGATACCAAGTTGTAACACCCCAAAATTTCAAGGAAATTTAAAATTTTTAATTGCACGCTTTATATATAAAAACTCAATAAATAATCTCAACATATTAATTGCAAGGTCATAAGTATTGTTCAAGTAATCAGAAACCAGCGGAAACAATGTTCAATAATTAAAACAAATATCAGTTAGCTCGTCCCGCGCGCCAGTGTGTACCCGTCACGCCTTAGAGCCACTCGTACCTGAAACCACAGTTTATTGGGAAAGGGTAAGCACGAAGCTTAGTGAATTCAAACACATGCGCAGGTAGGAATTATATACACATCGCCCCTACCCGCACATAAGCAACAACATCACAGATACATAAAACGAGTAAACATATGCAGGTAATTATGTATCCAACCACCTCAGTACCATCGAGGCCTCGGTCCCACCGAATCGCAAGGTAACCAACGCCTCAGTACCATCGAGGCCTCGGTCCCGCCGAATTGTAACATAATCAACACCTCAGTACCATCGAGGCCTCGGTCCCACCGAATTGTAACATAATCAACACCTCAGTACCATCGAGGCCTCGGTCCCACCGAAACGTAATGTAACACATTTATACCAAGCATACAAACCAATCAAATATTACACACCACAACAACTAGTTCACACCACAAGGACAGTAGTACATGCAAACTATTATGACATGCATACAACCCCTAACTACACAGTGAGAGAACTCACCTCAAATGCGCGCCTAGCTTAATCAACCCGAATCGAGCTTCACAATTACGGTCACCTTCCAGCACCTAAACGCATGTTAAAACGTGTCAATACGAGACCCGGACCCTAAGACACGACACATGCTTAAACCGTCACTAAAACTAGTTTTTGTTCCCACAAAACAGGTCTGTTCGGGACCTGTTTCGACCCCTTTAAATCCAGAAAATTCCCAATATTATTTCATGACCAGAAAGTCCTCTGAGTTGGGGTTCCAAGGACATATTATACGCCTCCTAACGATTTTTCTACAATTTACTATGAATTAAATACGAACGGTTACCAAAACTGCCAGTTTCGGTCCAGCCTGCATAAACAGTCCAAAACAGCCTAGCTACGGTTTAAATCAGACTTTCGGCAAAACACGAAAAACCTTCCCGACTCGAATAGGGAACTATGGCCACCAAAATCACCTCAAAACGAGTTACGAGTAAAAAGTTACGGTCCACGCAAAACAGTGACAGATTCCAGGAAATTTTACATGAAATGACGAACCGCAGAACTTGCGACCACTTTTTCTCCCAACTCGAGGCCGAACCAGTTTTCCGCCAAAACACAGAAAACGTGCCCGGTCCCGAGCTCGAAGCGTGGGCCCCAGTTTCGGCTCAATCGGAGTTTCGACGGAAAAGTTATGATTAAACGAAAACTGGACCGCGCACATAGAAATTACATAAAATCACGATTTTGGATTCGGGTTTAAATTCTTCGCGTTTAGATTTACCAAATAAGGTTCAACCAACTAAACAATCAATGCCTAAGCTAACCCAAGTACCACCTGCTGCCATCTCAGGCAGCGGTGGCCGGCGGCGGCGAGCAGGCGGCAGCCACCCGGTGGTGGTGGCGGTTCGGTGCCTAAACCGACGAGAATAAATAACGCACGCTCTCCCCCACCCCCGACTCAGCCCCGACCCACCTGTACCCTCCAGCCACTGCAGCGGTGGTGTACGGTGGCCACGCACGCTGCCGGCAGCCATGGCCGCTGTGGCGGTGGTGGTTTCGTGGTGACTCCTTGACAGCGAAAGAAAAGGAAGAAGAAGACATAGGAACGTACCGATCGGCGACGGTCCAGCAACACTCCGACTGGACTCCGGCTTCCGACTCGCTCACACCTTCCCTCCTTCTCTCGCCGGAGTTTGCTAGCGGCGGCTGCTGCTGGTTTTGTGGTGCGCGACGGCAGCGGCAAGAAAAAGAAAAGCTCCGGTGAGGGTAGCGGCAGTCGTGAGCAAGGAGAAGAAAAGGTAGGGTTTTGATAACTTTGCTTGGTTGCCGTGATCACAAAGGGATAGGTAAGGAGGGAGGGGTTCGGTTACTATCATGGGCCGAGCCCCATGCAATTACTTTGAGGAAAATACAAAATCGGCCCCTTGACTAACCCAAGGTACTCACAACTACGAATAACCCACAACTATCAGCAATTTGGTCCTTAACGACATCAAACCCCAAACCAAAACAATCAACGGTAAGCATTTAAATTACTGAAAATTAATTAATAAACGTACCGGGACACGGGCTTTACAACTAAACAGGTTGCAATAAATCATGTTGGCAAAGATCTTAAAAGAGGAACCCATGCAACATCAAGATCCCGAAAACTGCCCTTTTTGGTTGCGATACGACGTAGAGTAATATTTTTCAACAAAACTCGCATGAGATCTAATACTCAATAAAAAAATCCCATAGATTAACGCACACAATAGTTAAAGTATGCATATTACAAAGTTGCACTCACGCGACACAAATGTCGTAAAACAAAACTTCATAGATCTCAACGAAACTTCCATAAAACTCAATGAACTCAATGGCATCCCATCAACCCATTGGTGCCAAAATTTTCGTTTGCAATGATCAAATCGCATAAAGCAAAGTTATGACTAAAATTTCATAATTCCAAAAATTTCCTTTTTTTGTTGCAACACAATATGAAATAACACTTTTCAACAAGACTCGCATAAAACAATTCCCCATAAAGTTCAACATCAAAACAAGGGAAAGTAACTCTTCGTCCAAGCCTTAACATATGTGGAGGAGATCCAATGTTAAAGTTGTAAGTCGCGGTTACTTGTCCAAACCATAAACGACATTAAAATATCGATATCATAGTATGCGAAAGTAGCATTGGACAACAACAAAGAATAAAGCGAGTCTCAACAAAGTTGCAATTACCTGCAATAAAATAATTTCATGCATGTTCAAAATCATGATTTAAAATCTTGTACATACTAAATGTTTTTTTCTGAAATTTGTAACACAATCCACATGACGATTTGAAACACAAGAAACAATTGATGCAAAATAAGTTTGTGTGCATGAATTTAGTCGATGATAAGCGGGTTAACACCCCCTTGACTGACCGCAAGTGTACGGTATCGTCTCAAGTAATACGTACGGAAGTACGAGTATCGAACCAAAGGAACTAGTTGTTGAGTACCACAATGACTGTATTAATTATTAACTGAACGATCAAAATTGGTTTGATTTGATGTTTTGAAAACTAGAATATTAAAAACATACGAAAACGTAGAACAAGTTGGTTAATTGGATTTAAAAGAGAGAAGATGGAGGGTTGGAATTTGAATGGATCAATCAACAAGGAATTTAAGTGACTTATAAATGGCTTTAACAGTCAATGAATTGCACAAACCCAACATCATTGCACTCTTTCGAGCTACAATGAAATTAACTTAAAAGGAATTGCTTATCTCTCAATCTTACAACTGAATTAAGTTAAGAAAAGAGATTGAATAAGCAACACCGAAGGAATTGGTATATCTCTATCTGATTCCTATCGATGGCAATTGAATCCGACCTAAATCTGGGACTTCTCTCAAACGAGCCCAAGATTTGTGAAATCGTTTAACAAGTGATCAAGTTATCAAACGCAATAAGATTAAATTCAAAAACTTTATTCATCTATCAAAAACCAATACATAAATCACATAAAATCCATGGTTCATGTCCCAACCATCATCCAACCCCCCAACATGTGGTTTAGCTCATGTTGGGGTGTAACACCCCGCTTACCACGACACAATATTGTCCGCTTTGCCCCACTGGCTCACGGCTTTGTTCTTGGCGACCTGGCAAGGACTTCGCAAGGACTTCCCAGGAGGTCACCCATCCTGGTACTACTCCCACCCAAGCACGCTTAACCATAGAGTTCCCAAGGAACCCGCATGCTTGTGGCCCCAAAACGCGTTGTGTCTGGTAAGGCCAAGGTTTACTAATATACCCAGCATCTCTCCTGTCCACGGCCGATGTGGGATATGCCTAAGGTGTTACACACACCCCCCCTTAGGGACTCATCGTCCTCGATGAGGTTTGCCCCACCATCCCGAACGGCACAGGAGTGGCTCTGATACCATTTGTAACACCCCGCTTACCACGACACAATATTGTCCGCTTTGCCCCACTGGCTCACGGCTTTGTTCTTGGCGACCTGGCAAGGACTTCGCAAGGACTTCCCAGGAGGTCACCCATCCTGGTACTACTCCCACCCAAGCACGCTTAACCACAGAGTTCCCAAGGAACCCGCATGCTTGTGGCCCGAAAACGCGTTGTGTCTGGTAAGGCCAAGGTTTACTAATATACCCAGCATCTCTCCTGTCCACGGCCGATGTGGGATATGCCTAAGGTGTTACACACACCCCCCCTTAGGGACTCATCGTCCTCGATGAGGTTTGCCCCACCATCCCGAACGGCACAGGAGTGGCTCTGATACCATTTGTAACACCCCGCTTACCACGACACAATATTGTCCGCTTTGCCCCACTGGCTCACGGCTTTGTTCTTGGCGACCTGGCAAGGACTTCGCAAGGACTTCCCAGGAGGTCACCCATCCTGGTACTACTCCCACCCAAGCACGCTTAACCACAGAGTTCCCAAGGAACCCGCATGCTTGTGGCCCCAAAACGCGTTGTGTCTGGTAAGGCCAAGGTTTACTAATATACCCAGCATCTCTCCTGTCCACGGCCGATGTGGGATATGCCTAAGGTGTTACATGGGGGAACTAGAAAACAAACGAAAAGCCACAAAAGATGGGCAAACCATCATTGTTCAAGAAAAATCTAAGAAATATGACAAATAACTCCCTGAGAAGAGATCCTCCAATCTCACGTACTGATTCGTCTTTGATCCCTCGCTTCATTTCGTTTCCCTCGTGTTAATCCTCTAAAAAATCTCTATTTCACTCCCAAAAATCGCCCCTTGGCCAGTTGTCTTCGTCTGAAAGTCAAAAAGTGTCAAAACCCTAGCTGCAAGAAATTGTTTATTGAACTGGACGCCGGAACCAACACCGGCGCGGGTTGACTGGCGCTAAGACTGGAGCCAACTTCTGTTTGGCAGCTTGGCGCGGATTGTGGCGCAGATTGGCTGGCGCCAGGTTCTGTTTATATTCTCGGCACGGATACTAGTGCCAGTTGACTGGGGAGACTGGCGCCAAGCTTTGATTTGCCATCTTCACCAATTCTTCTCGTCTTAAGCTCTGGAACTCGAATCTGCTACTCTTTTAAGCGAAAATGCCTGAACTTGTACTTTTTTAACAAAAACCCGTTAAAAACTACCATTTTACTTGGAGACACGCGTGAATCACCCAATTTGAGCTCCAAAATAATGTCGAAACCCGACATTATCAACAACCCCAAACCGAGTGTTGCTTGTCCTCAAGCAAAATAGCGATAGAAAAATTAAACAACCAGGGTCATACCAAAATTCGCACAATTGTGAAGTCAGTGATGTCATTAAGAATCTCTATACATCTCAGTCAACGAAAGAAATTAACAAATTAAGCAGAATTCTTAACTGACGAACCCAGTTTGTAGAGGTCGAGGCACTAACTTTTTGAGAAGAGAACTGATCGGGACCGTACCACATTAAATTAGACATAAAATCATGCATGATCAAGAAGGATTTCGCTTTGACCCTACCTCATTGGATTCTTTAATCACTCGAACCCCTAGGCTGTCACACGTGTTGTCATGCATTTGGAAGTTAGGTGCAAAAATTCTCAAGGTAAAAGCATGAACAACTTAATAAGAAAGACGCACCAATGCCAAAGAAACGATCTCGGAAGGGACCAAATAGCAAGACTAGGACTATTAGTGCAACTCATCATCTATCCTTATACTTTCCAAAAGATCATCTAAGTCTTTAGTTGTAATGGGGCTAGGCTATTGGCTAAGAAACGAAAGATGGAGTAGATCAAAAGTCCTTAAGGTGCCAGTATACGAACCAACGATTCTTATTCCCCTTGGTTGAATACTTCAACCTTATTTTTCTTCTACTCATTTGAGTCCTCCCCTTATTTATTTATCTATATTTTTTTGCAGTGAATTGGCCAATTGGCCTTATTTTTCTATCACTGTTTTTTTTTTCAAGCACAACTTCAGATTTGACCCCTTTTGGTCATGTCAATCTTTCTGTACCCCACTCTGATTCACTTCTCTCTGCCCCTCCCCTTTTCGGTTCAACATCCCACCCGTCTTTCGTAACCGGCACTTGTTCGACAAAAAGGTAGGCTACAATAGAGGTTAGGGTTCAATACGGGGTTAGAATCGAAATAATCAGTGTTTGGCTGCAAAATGGCTAAGGGACGCTAAAAAAGAAGGGTGCACAAGATATAATCGCTCTAAGCTCACATCGCATGGAATCATTTCTCAAGGTATGATGCTATTGTCACTAGATAAGATGCTAGTGTCACTAGATATTCCTATGGACGTCTTTGCTAATTGGTGCAATTCTATAGTGAGATCAACTATAGCCACGACAAGGAATTAGAGAAGAGTGTATCGAATTTATGCATTTAACTCTCAGAATCGAAGTTATAATGGCTCAATGTCTTACAGGTGGTCTCCACTAATGTCCTTAATTCATACAGTCTTCCAGGTCTCCTTCAATGCTATATTACCCCTTGCAAATTCATTCCTCAAAACGTGGTGCTCTACTTACTACTGAAGGTAGATCTGAAAAAGAATTCAATCATAACTGCAACTCAATCATTTTCTAAGACATAAAAGATCACAAAATGATACCACGACTTCCAACCCCAAACCTAAGCGACACTGTTGGTGCAAGTGTACCCAGCTTTAATATTGTGATATATTTTTGGTACACATAAAATCACATCTCCATATTTATTTTGATGATTACAAAACACACCGCATTATTTGTTATCTAATATTTTATCTGAGTGTGCAGCTATTTAATGATCTCGATAAATTTTATCTGAAGAATCCAAGTCTGAAGATTTGCGTCATTTTATTTTAAAATG
Source organism: Saussurea involucrata (assembly GCA_033807775.1). Lineage (NCBI taxonomy): Eukaryota > Viridiplantae > Streptophyta > Magnoliopsida > Asterales > Asteraceae > Saussurea > Saussurea involucrata. Next base: position 65,321,914 of record CM066316.1, read on the forward strand.
ATAAACACCCTAAAATAATATACCACTTGGATATTTCTAAAAACCCAATTTTAATTAATTAAGGTTTATTGAGAAGATCTATCAGATTGGTTGCGTCTTGGAGAAGTTGCCTTTTCTGACGCCGGCATACCGCGAAGGTTCAGGCGGTATACCGCGGAAGGGCTGCTGTTCTTCTCTGATTGGTTGGAAGTCCATTTGTCTGCGGGTACAGTCTGCACGGTATACCGCGGTGTTTAGCCGGTATACCGCGGGTACCATTACCGTTTGTTCTTTGCAGGGTTGACCTTCTCTCTGACAACTGACAATTACTTTTTCCTCTGCACGGTATACCGCGAGAGTTAGCCGGTATACCGCGAAAGCCTCAGGCCATGTTGCTCATCCAGTATAAATACATGCAAGCACCAGCCTTCAATGCTACCAATTCACAATAACTCTCCCTGCATTTGATAAAGACTCTGCAGCATCTTCTCTTGATATTTAAACTGTTAAAATTATAAAACTCTTTTTGAGTAAGAAATCTTGAGTTGATAGCAGATTAAAATCTCTCAATTAGTTGAATCAGCAACACAACTCAAGTGATCAAACTCTCTAAAAATATCCAAGTGATAAACCTTATTCAAGAGTGATTATTCATATTAAAATTATACCCTCTTGTAAGTGTTTGAATAGAGTGAGTGATCCACATAAATCTCTCAAAGTAGAGTGATTCGCGTTTGTTGTACTAAGGTTTGTGTTCTACCGTAAAGAACACGTTTTCGTATTGGATCTCCGAGAAGTGTTATTTTCTCGAGGTGGACTAGCCAACTTTGTGTTTGGTGAACCACTTTAAAAATATCGTTGTCAAGTATTTTCTTTCCCTTATCTGTTTACATTTCCGCTGTGCATTTAATTATATCTGTTTATATAATTGTTGTTTATTTATTATTTCTATACTCTGATTTATTTATACTGTTTCTGTACTGTATTTATTTATAAAAGAATTTTTGAAAGTAAAAGATTTAAAATACAACCTTACCCCCCCCTTAGGTTGTCCAACATTTGGTATCAGAGCAGGTCTTTCAAAAATATTCTGCATAAATTTCTTTTATTCCTTTAAATGGCTCAACAAACTAATTTTGTGTTTTCAAAACCCCCTTTGATAGATACTGAAAAGTTTGGCATTTGGGCCGAGCTATTTGAATGTCACGTGCGTGGCAAAAATCAAAAGATTTGGGATATTATAGAAAATGGGAATTTTAATCCTACTATTGTAAAAGATGATCTTATTATTGATAAACCTTTAAAAGAATGGACTCCCGCTGAAGAATCTCATGTGTGTTTAAATTTTGAAGCTAAGAATATATTATATGCTGCTTTAACTACTGATGAAATTGAAAGAGTGTATACATATAAAACTGCTAATCAAATCTGGGAAAGTTTAAACAACACTCATCGTGGAAACACACAAGTTAAAAGTTCTAAAATAAACATTTTAGTTCATGATTATGAATTATTTGAAATGTCAAAAGATGAGTCAATCGACTCAATGTTTAAACGTTTTAACCTCATTATGACTACTTTGAAAGGATTAGGTCGCACTTATCCTAATGAAGATTACGTAAGGAAAATCCTCCGAGCACTTCCTTCGGAGTGGATGGCAAAGATTACATCATTAGAAGACTCCCGTGATCTCTCCCTAATGAAGCTCGACGATCTCGTCGGCAATCTTAAAGTGCACGAAATTGCACTTAAAAGAAACAAAGATCGGGAGCAAGTCAAAAAGAAGTCGATCGCTCTTAATGTCTCAACTCCGAATGACATAGAGAAAAAGGAGGAAGCTAGCACTTCAAAAGATCAATCTGATAAACTCAACGAAGTCGCTATGTTGGTAAGAAACTTCTCTAAATTTTTTACTAACAATAAATTTTCTAAAAATAGCAGATTTCAAAGAAACGGTAACTACCGTCGTGGTGGTGAAAACCGAAGTCGTAAGTTCCATAAACGAGACGAAAAAGTAAAGAAAAATGACGACTCAAGTGGTGACGATAAAGCTAAGCCAAAGAGAGGTTTTTGTTACTCATGTGGCGACAAAGATCATTACGCCAATGAATGTCCTAAAAAGAACAAATTTCAAAATAAGAAGGAGAAAGCCTTCATTGGAGGCGCTTGGAGTGAAAGCGAAGAAGAAGACGAATATCAAGCTATTTGTCTTATGGCCGAAAGCGACGATGAGGTAAAATCTTCTTACTCAGATTATGATAGTGATAATGAAAATAATCTTGAAGAATTATATGAATCATTTCACAAAATGGCTGCTCTTGCAAATCGTTACCAAGACGAAAATTCTAGATTAAAAGAAACGATATCTGCATGTAATAAGAAAATTAATAATGGCAAACAAAAATCTGAAAATGATATGAATATAATTGCTAAATTAGAAACTAAATTAGGAGAAAAAGATTTTTGTAAATCTTGTGATGCTCTAAATAAAGAAATTGCATGCTTAAATAAAAAGTCACATGAAAATATTATTTGTGCAAAATGTGATATTCTTGAGAATGAGATTGCATGTTTAAAAGGAAAATGTGATTCGTATGAAAAGGATGATTTATTAGCAAAAGCTTTTCAAAGTAGTAATGAGAAAGTCTTTAACATGCTAAATATGCCTAACCGTACAAAATGTAGAAAAGGTATTGGTTCCGATACGTGCAAAGATAAATGTTCTTGTATGCCCATCAAAAGATTTTATGAATCACCTAAAGTTAATACAAAAAATCAATATGTGCAAAAACCTCCGTATGTGCGTAAAATGAATAATGCAAATAATATACCAAAAAAACCGTATGCTCGCATGTATAACGATAAATATTCTAGACCTAAAAATGATGCAAATATAAATGCTTGCTTTTATGTGTATGATAAATACAATCGCAAAATTAAAATGGTAACTAAATGGATTCCAAAATGAATGTTTAATAATGATAATCCCGGTGGTATGCGTTTATGGTTTTAAATGTGTTAAATATTATATATATATATATATATAGTTTAAATATGAATTCTTGTATATATGTTATATATAAGTAATATATTATTGTATGTACTTTTGTTTATATATATATACATACGTACTACACATATATATATATATACTTTCTGTTTGATTCTTTATTATATATATATTGTTTGACTTTTTGATATATTATATATATATTTTTTTTGATTGATTTGTCACATATATATATATTCTGTGTATATTTATATATTTATATATTTATATATATATATTATATATATATATATATGCTTGTTGGTTTTTTATTAAAACTAATTGTCAAGGACCCACGAGAAATGGGGACCATAAAAATTACATCTTCATTATTGTAGATAAACCTTGATATGGACTGGATACTCGATAGTGGTTGCACACGTCACATGACCGGAAACAATAATCTCTTTTCATCATATAAGTCATGTGATGGTGGACAGGTAATTTTTGGAGGAAACTCCAAAGGAAATATAATTGGGAGAGGTACAGTCTCTTGCAATAATGTTAAATTTCTTGATGTGAATCATGTTGATAATTTACATTTTAATTTGTTAAGTGTTCGCCAATTGTGTAAAAATGGTATAACTGTTGTCTTCGAAGAAGACTCGTGCAAAATCTTGAAAAATGGCCAAGTTCTTTTGACTGGTTCTGTGAAAGGAAATCTATATATTTGCAAAACTGTTGTATCTGAAAATGTTTGCTTATCCTCTCTTCATGATGTTTCTACTTTATGGCATAGGCGTTTAGGTCACGCTAATCTAAGATTAATGCAAAACTTAAAAAATAAGGAGCTTGTGAGTGACCTGCCAAAATTAAAGTTTGATAATCATTTTTGTGATGCTTGTCGTGTCGGCAAACAACATCACGTTTCTCATAAATCAAAAAATGTTATTTCTACTCAAAGAGTTTTAGAACTTTTACATATGGATCTTTTTGGGCCAATGGCTATTCAAAGTTTTGGAGGAAATTTTTATACTTTGGTTATTGTAGATGATTATTCCCGTTATACTTGGACTCTATTTTTGAGACATAAAAATGAGGCTTTCGATAAGTTTAAATTTTTAGGAAAAAGAATTCAAAACCAACAAGGTTGTACGATTGTTTCAATACGTACGGACCATGGACGAGAATTCGATAATGAAGTACAATTTGGTGCCTTTTGTGATAAACATGGTATAACTCATAACTTTTCGGCTCCTCGAACTCCTCAGTCAAATGGAGTTGTTGAAAGGAAAAATCGAACGCTGCAAGAAATGAGTAGAACTATGCTAAACGAACATCAAGTTCCCCAAAAGTTTTGGTGTGATGCCGTTGCTACCGCGACCTATGTGCTTAACCGTGTCCTAATTAGAAGTATCCTAAATAAGACACCCTATGAACTTTACCGTGGTAGAAAACCTTCCTTAGCTCACCTGAAAGTTTTTGGATGTAAATGTTTCATTTTAAACACCAAATCCTATCTAACCAAATTCGATGCCAAAGCCTATGAGGGAGTGTTCCTAGGTTACTCTTGGAATAGCAAAGCCTATAGAATTCTAAATAAGGAGACCATGGTTGTAGAAGAATCCCTAAATGTTAGCTTTGACGAGAGTCCTCCCAAACCGAGTGCACCCTTAGCAAATGACAATATCCGTGAGGGAGACGTCTTAGCACAACAACTTAGCAACTTGGATTTAGGTACCCAACCTTCCACAAATAATATTGAATCTAGTGATGCCCCTCCTTGCTTTATTCCACAAGGTATAGATGATCCTAACCTTAGAACCGCTCGAGGCCATCCCGTAGATCAAATTATAGGTGACCTAAACCAAAGGACAACTAGATCACAAATCCATACCCATTGTGCTTTCCATGCCTTTATCTCAACCATAGAACCTAAAACCATAGATGAAGCTTTAGGTGATGAGGATTGGATAATGGCCATGCAAGAAGAGTTAAACCAATTTACTAGGAATGATGTGTGGGACTTAGTTCCTTGCCCTAGTAGTCAAACCATTATTGGCACAAGATGGGTCTTCCGTAACAAGGTAGACGAGAACGGCGGAGTCACACGAAACAAGGCACGTTTAGTTGCCAAGGGGTACAATCAACAAGAAGGTATAGATTATGATGAAACCTTTGCACCGGTTGCAAGGTTGGAGTCTATTCGAATGCTTCTCGCTTTTGCAAATGCTAAAGATTTTAAATTATTTCAAATGGATGTTAAAAGTGCTTTCTTAAATGGTATTATAAATGAGGAGGTATACGTTTCTCAACCTCCCGGTTTTGAAAATCTTGAAAATCCGACACATGTTTATAAATTGAAAAAGGCGCTTTATGGTTTAAAGCAAGCTCCGCGTGCGTGGTATGATAGATTAAAAACCTTTCTAATTGTTAGTGGTTATATTATGGGTAAAATAGATAATACTTTGTTTGTGAAATATGATCAAAATGATATTGTGGTTGTGCAAGTATATGTTGATGATATTATTTTTGGTTCCACTAATGAAAAACTGTGTAATGAATTTTCTGCGAAAATGACAAGCGAGTTTGAAATGAGCATGATGGGAGAGTTAAAATACTTCTTAGGATTGCAAATCAAACAATGTGAAACTGGTATTTTTATTAGTCAATCTAAATATTGTAAAGATATGTTGAAAAAGTTTAACTTTGAAAATGTCAAACCCGTTGAAACTCCAATGACCACAAACTTACAATTATCTCGTGACGAGGAGGGAAACGATTTTAATGAAAAGATTTATCGTGGAATGATTGGTAGTTTATTATATTTAACTGCTAGTAGACCTGATATTATGTTTAGTGTATGTTTATGTGCTCGTTTTCAATCTTCACCTAAACAAACTCACTATGAAGCTGTCAAGCGTATTTTTCGATATTTACGAGGTACTACTAATCTTGGCTTATGGTATGCAAAGCAACCCGAGTTAGAAGTAACGTGTTTCACCGATTCCGATCTTGGTGGATCTATTGTTGACCGAAAAAGTACTAGTGGGGTATGTGCCTTTATAGGTCTCTCACTTGTGTCTTGGTTCTCCAAGAAACAACAATCCGTAGCGTTGTCTACTACCGAAGCGGAATATGTAGCTGCCGCAAGAGCATGTGCTCAAGTCCTATGGATGAAACACACACTTACCGACTTTGAGGTACATCTAACCAAAATTCCAATTATGTGTGATAACTCAAGTGCCATAAACTTAAGCAAAAATCCCGTGCTACATTCTCGTACCAAACATATTGAATTGAGACATCACTTTTTACGAGATAATGTTCAAAAAGGCCAAATCGTGCTTGAAAAGGTTGATTCGGAAGATAATTTGGCCGATATTTTTACTAAAGCTCTTAACAAAAAAGCTTTCTTTAAATTAAGACTTGGTTTAGGCATGCTTGAGTATAACCCTTAAAAATACTAACTCTCAAATATTTCATATTTTGAGGGGGAGCATCTTTCGAGGGGGAGCATAAGCGACCTTCTTAAGCCCTTTTTGCTTCGACAAAAGGGGGAGAGAAACCGAGTATGCTCTCGTGTTTAGCGTTGTGTTTGTCATCATCAAAAAGGGGGAGATTGTTGGTGCAAGTGTACCCAGCTTTAATATTGTGATATATTTTTGGTACACATAAAATCACATCTCCATATTTATTTTGATGATTACAAAACACACCGCATTATTTGTTATCTAATATTTTATCTGAGTGTGCAGCTATTTAATGATCTCGATAAATTTTATCTGAAGAATCCAAGTCTGAAGATTTGCGTCATTTTATTTTAAAATGATAAACACCCTAAAATAATATACCACTTGGATATTTCTAAAAACCCAATTTTAATTAATTAAGGTTTATTGAGAAGATCTATCAGATTGGTTGCGTCTTGGAGAAGTTGCCTTTTCTGACGCCGGCATACCGCGAAGGTTCAGGCGGTATACCGCGGAAGGGCTGCTGTTCTTCTCTGATTGGTTGGAAGTCCATTTGTCTGCGGGTACAGTCTGCACGGTATACCGCGGTGTTTAGCCGGTATACCGCGGGTACCATTACCGTTTGTTCTTTGCAGGGTTGACCTTCTCTCTGACAACTGACAATTACTTTTTCCTCTGCACGGTATACCGCGAGAGTTAGCCGGTATACCGCGAAAGCCTCAGGCCATGTTGCTCATCCAGTATAAATACATGCAAGCACCAGCCTTCAATGCTACCAATTCACAATAACTCTCCCTGCATTTGATAAAGACTCTGCAGCATCTTCTCTTGATATTTAAACTGTTAAAATTATAAAACTCTTTTTGAGTAAGAAATCTTGAGTTGATAGCAGATTAAAATCTCTCAATTAGTTGAATCAGCAACACAACTCAAGTGATCAAACTCTCTAAAAATATCCAAGTGATAAACCTTATTCAAGAGTGATTATTCATATTAAAATTATACCCTCTTGTAAGTGTTTGAATAGAGTGAGTGATCCACATAAATCTCTCAAAGTAGAGTGATTCGCGTTTGTTGTACTAAGGTTTGTGTTCTACCGTAAAGAACACGTTTTCGTATTGGATCTCCGAGAAGTGTTATTTTCTCGAGGTGGACTAGCCAACTTTGTGTTTGGTGAACCACTTTAAAAATATCGTTGTCAAGTATTTTCTTTCCCTTATCTGTTTACATTTCCGCTGTGCATTTAATTATATCTGTTTATATAATTGTTGTTTATTTATTATTTCTATACTCTGATTTATTTATACTGTTTCTGTACTGTATTTATTTATAAAAGAATTTTTGAAAGTAAAAGATTTAAAATACAACCTTACCCCCCCCCTTAGGTTGTCCAACAGACACATTGTCCCTAATGTGTATATTAGGCTGATTACAATCATCCAAAACAAATTGTGCGAATATTAAATACAATCATCCAACAAAAACAGAAAAAACAGCAGATCAAAAAATCATGAAAACAAACCGTCTTCATTCCTCGCGGTTTCGTTGTCGAGAAGATGATGCACTGTCCGGTTGTCGTCTCCTCACCCTACAAGCCGCATGTAGGTCAGATGGACCCGCCTCGTCCGCAGCCACACCTCCTCTAATAAGCCGTCGTAGGTCTTCAAATCCCGTCCGCATCTCTGTCTGCATTAGGACGAAGCGATGGTCAAATGCTGGGCTAAGCTTTGGATGTCTGTCGGTGGTGGAGCATTTCCCTCGTCCAGGTCCGGATCGTAATTGACGTCGTCCACGTCAACATCATCTACGCCTTCGGGTATAGCCATCTCCTCCCTTGCGGATGCCTCTTGCCCGTCTAACTTCCGAGCGGCCGTTAATTGGGCGCGGTATGTTACCCGATCAAATGGAGGGGGAGGCGCTAGTGTATCCCCAATCTCGACACCCGCGTCCCTGCAAAGCTTAGTAACAAGACAAGGGAAAGGAAGTATACCCAAATTACGTTCTGAAGCGACGTCCATCATATGAAGGATGATGATATGGCCGACGTCGAATGGTATGTCATGTTGGATACAATAAAGAATACGGGCCACGTAGGGATCATCGGTGGTGTAATGTGTGGACGGGGCTAAGCTCTCCTTGATGAACCGCAACCACAACCCAATCTCCGGGCGGAGCTCGCTCTTCTTGATTTCATCTTCTCTAATAACCCAGTTGCCACGTCCGCTTCGTCTCAACGCCGACGCGATGATTGGACTGTGTGTTTCTTCTTGACCAACACCCGGGAATGGTTGTATGCCGTAAGTAGCATCCAGATTTCGGTGACGTGGAACCCTGTAGTGATTGCAGATATCATCCATCGTGATCCGCACTGTCCTCCCCCGTACAATAACCGTGTGGAACTCTCCCAATGCCGGCGGCACCATAGCCGCATAGAACTCCAACACAAGCTCTGGATCGTATGGTTCGGGATCCCTAACGTAATCGGTCCACCCTCTTTGTATTGCGATTTCTCGGACTCGTGGGTTAGGGACTTCGTTTATCTTCATTCCCCGTTCTGGGTGAATCGTCTTATCCTCGAACCGTGCTACTCGGTCATTGAAGTGGAGGTGTTGCTGCCGCGTTACTTCTGCTCGCGTGGCGGAATTCATGTCATAGTATCGGAATCACCTTTCGGGGTTGTCTGGGTTAGTTCGCACCATGTTTCCTGCAAAAAGGGGTGATGCCATTAGATAACTATAATCATGTAAGCCACCCCAAACCTAATCCTTGGATTAGGTTCATCATACAACCCAAATTCATGTAAAGCACAAAGGACACCCCAAACCTTGGTAAGACCAAGGTTTGCAATGGGATGTTGTGTGGAGAATCAAAAGTGGGCACCCCAAACCTAAGTGAAACTTAGGTTTGTTTAGCCTCTTTTGTCTAGTGAAAACATAAATGTAACAACCCGCTCCAAAATATGCCAAAATAAGACATTAATTAAAAAAATAAACTGCCAAACATGGCTCATAGTTCACATTGTTAAAATTCAAAATTTGGGTTCGCGAAATAAACCCTAATTACAACTGAGAATATCTAAATAATTAATTGCAAAGGGAAGGCCCACTAATGCCATTAAACACGCCCGTGCTCACGCCCGTGCTTTCCCACTAGTGGAACTGCTCTAACCTGCTTACCTGAAAAGGATTTCAGTTTGAAAATGCGAGGGTTAGACCACAAGGTCTAGTGAGATCCCTCAGTTACTTCCACACCACAAATAGCATTTAAAAGAATTTGCGAAAACAATAAATAATAATTAGTTTTGGCAAATTAACATCCACATACATATAACTGAAATTTCTAGCCGGTCACACACCCGCCCTTAAGAACAGACCTAGTCCGTTCAGATAATCCATATTGGACACTGCCCCCCCCTATACATCACACCATGCATAAATAAATTATATGCAAGCACACCATAAATAAGCATACACGTGCGAGTAAATAAACAAGTACCATCAAACTTTAGTTTAGAAAAACTCACATGGAGTCATGGCTAGGAATTCCTTACTCACTATCACTTGTCCTTACTCGCACCTACATTTGGACCCAACACACGTTACCCGGTAAGACTACTATCTGAAAAGTTTCGAGCCGGAATAATACTGGTCCTAAGTCTCGGTCTCAGAATAATTTAATTCTGGATCCACCACATTTAATTAATCCACATCCACTATGTTTTATTAAATACACTTCCAATATGTTTAAGAATTTCGGTCCAATTGGAATTTGCTATTCGGCCCACGAGATGGATTTTCTTCCATTAATTACAACCCAACAATTCCCTTAATTTACATATTTGGTTCATAATGGCTACGTGATTGAAGAAGCTTTGGATTCACATTGCAAGCCTACCTAATAAATAAATTCCGAGACTCTAACACTCAATACCGGACTTTGGGTTACTTTTGTCAATTCTGGAACTTCATCACAATATACCGGATCCACTAATTAAAGTGAAACTCCGGACCATCTTTGCAATCCAAAACCCATTCCGGTTTTTCCCTTGGAATCCGGACCCACCATTAAAAGTCAAACACTACAATTTGGATGTTTAATGAATACCGGATCATGCCATCGACTTTCAATTTCCGGTTCTATTTGCTTGAATTCCAGAACCCATTAATTATCACTATTCCGGATCATAATTTAATTCCGGAACACATTTTAATTCCAGGACATATTTTAATTCCGGAACATATTATAAACTCTGGATCCTCCTTTTTAAGCCCAACTCCGAAACTATAGTTCTGGACTCTCTACAAGCAGTTCCGGACTGCTGGGTTTTATCTCTTTATCGATTACTCGATTACTCAAATGTTCAAATCGGTTTCCACTCGGTTCCAGTTCGATGATCAATTATCCGATTTAAGGAACATCACTTTACCAATCAATAATTTAGCTAAACATCGATTTCTTACTTTTAATGATTAGAAATTCATCCAAACTCATTTTTTTCTTCATTCTTAACAGGGGATAACAAAATACTAAGCTCCACATTCTAAACTTCCGATTTCAACACGATAATAGAAAACAAGGATTAGTGATTACCTTGCAATGCGATTTCTACGCACTCAACTGAAGAATTCTGGATTGAATGATCTGCTTGATTTGCACCACAATTTCACCTCAGCCGCACACACACTGTTCTTGATAATTTTGTGAATCCCTAGGGTTTTACACCCATTTATACCTTTACACATGCACACCAAACTTATCTCTTTTTCACACTTTTCACCCCAAACTTGCGGTTAATTAAAATTAGAACACAGTTATTACATCATCATCCCCTCAAAAGAATTCCGTCCCCGGAATTCCATCTTCAAACAATCGAGGGAAACGATCCCTCATCTCAGATTCTAACTCCCACGTTGCTTCTTGTCCCTTATGAAAGCGTCACTGTACTTTCACTAGCAAGACCTCCTTATTCCTCGTCTTTCGGACTTTGCGATCTACAATCGCCAATGGTTCTTCTTCATAATTTAATTTCTCATCCACACTAATATCCTCGAATGGCACTGCCATGTTATTATCGGCCAGACACTTCCTTAAATTCGACACATGGAAGGTCGAATGAACTCCCCGGAGTCCCTCAGGCAACTCCAACTTGAACGCTACTTCTCCCACACGCTCAATGATGGCGAATGGCCCAACATATCTGGGCCTTAGCTTCCCTCTTTTCCCAAATCGGACAACTCCCTTCCACGACGATACTTTGAGCATCACTTTATCCCCTATCATGAACTCAATTGGTTTTCTTCTTTTATTCGCGCACGCTTTTTTACGATCCTAGGCTACCTTCAACTTCTCCCTGATCACACTAATCTTATCGGCAGTTAATGGCACGATTTCCGGTCCTGCCAACTGCTTCTCTCCCACCTCATTCCAACATAACGGCGTTCTACACTTACGCCCATAACCACTAGGTCTTTGGCCTAGTGGCCACCTCTCTTCCGTAAACGCTTCCACCTGGGGGGGCCTGTAGGTTGAGGCCTAGGGTTCGAATCCGGGGGAAGACAGGATGTCTTTTCCGGTGCAGGCTCATAGAGGTAGAGCTTGTAGGGCCCACAAAAGTGGACCACGGGGCCATGAGGTCCCCGCCAACAAACCTTTTTTTTTTTTTTTTACACTTACGCCCATACAACGCTTCAAACGGTGCTGCTTGAAGACTGGCGTGATAACTATTGTTATACGAGAACTCTATCAACCGTAGGTGAGATTCCCACGAACCCTTGAAGTCTATCACACACGCACACAACATATCCTCCAAAGTCTGTATAGTTCTCTCGCTTTGTCCATCCGTCTGAGGGTGATAGGCGGTGCTCAAACAAAGCTGCGTGCCTAACTCCCTTTGCAGACTCCTCCAAAAAGACGACGTGAAACGACTATTACGATCGAAGACAATGGACGATGTCGTGCCTCGTCACTATCTCATTGACATATAACCTCGCCAACTTCTCTAACGAATCGCTCTCCTGAATGGGTAGAAAGTGAGCCGACTTGGTGAGACGGTCAACTATCACCCATATAGCAACATGCCCCTTCGGGGTCCTTGGTAACTTCGTAACAAAGTCCATTGTAATACAGTCCCACTTCAACACCGGTATCTCTAAGGGTTGCATCTCCCCGTAAGGTCTTTGATGTTCTGTCTTGACCTTCAGACAGGTCACACACCGTTCCACAAAATACGCGACATCTTTCTTCAATCCCGACCACCAATACAGTTGCCTCAGGTCTCGGTACATCTTATTAGTACCCGGGTGAACCGAATATCGCGACTTATGCGCTTCTTCCAATATTCATTCACGCAAACCTCCCAACTTAGGAACCCACACTCGGTTCTCAAAACACTTCACACCACTCTTGTTACACTTCAGGGATGTCGCATAACCGACAATCCTCTCACTTTTTCACTGATCTTCTACAAAAGCCTCTTCTTGGAGCTTCTTAATCTCGTCCAATAGATTAGGAACCACATCGACTCGAAAGGCCACCACTTTCGTTGGCTCTCTTCTTTCTTTCCGACTCAGGGCGTCGGCCACGACGTTCGCTTTACCTGGATGGTAAAGGATCTCACAATCATAATCACTTAATAGCTCCACCCAACGACGTTGTCTCATATTCAGCTCCTTCTGATCAAACAAGTGCTGGAGACTCTTATGATCAGAATAAATCTGGCACTTAACCCCATAAAGGTAGTGTCTCCAAATCTTTAGCGCGAAAACCACCGTCGCTAACTCCATGTCATGCGTAGGATAATTTTTCTCGTGCTCTTTCAACTGACGGGATGCATAGGCGATCACCTGCCCGCCCTGCATCAAAACACACCCTAGCCCTAGCTTGGACGCATCACTGTAGATTACAAATCCTTCGGTCCCATTAGGCAACTATAAAACCGGAGCACTACTCAACTTGTCTTTCAATTTACTGAACGCTTCTTCCTGGACCTTCGTCCATTCAAACTTAGAATTCTTCTTGGTCAAAGCAGTCAATGGCGTAGCTATCCGAGAAAAGTTCTGAATGAACTTTCGATAGTAGCCTGCTAAACCAAGAAAGCTTCTCACCTCGGATGGTGATCTCGGGGGTTCCCATCCCCTAATGGCTTCTATCTTGGCCGGATCTACCTTGATACCATCTTCAGACACTACGTGTCCTAAGAATTGCACTTCCTTAAGCCAGAACTCGCACTTAGAGAATTTTGCAAACAACTTCTCTCGCCGCAACAGGTCTAACACTAAACGAAGATGCTTTTCGTGCTCACTCCGAGATCGGGAATAGATGAGGATGTCGTCGATGAATACAATCACACTTGTCTAATAGCGCACTACACACTCGATTCATCAGATCCATGAATACCGTCGGAGCATTAGTCAACCCAAAGGGCATGACTAGGAACTCATAATGTCCGTACCTCGTACGAAAAGCCGTCTTCGGCACATCCTCTTCCCTCACTTTCAACTAATGATAACCAGACCTCAAGTCTATCTTCGAGAAGGATTTCGCCCCTTGCATCTGATCAAACAAATCGTCGATCCTCGAAAGCGGGTATTTATTCTTGATCGTCACCTTGTTAAGTTCGCGATAATCAATGCACATTCGCATCGATCTGTCTTTCTTCTTGACAAAAAATATCGGCGCTCCCCAGGGTTATGAACTAGGGCGTATGAATCCCTTATCGAACAACTCCTGCAACTGTGTCATCATTTCCTTCATCTCTGCCGGTGCCAACCGATACGGCGTGCGCACTATCGGTGCCGCGCCAGGCATTAATTCAATTCTAAACTCGACCTGGCGTTCCGGGGGTAAACCCGTCAGGTCATCCGGAAATACCTCCGAGAATTCACTCACCACAGGAACGTCTTCTATTCCTTTCTTCTCCTTCTTAGCGTCTAATACATACGCTAGAAAACCCTGCCACCCCTTCTCTAAACAATGCCTCGCCTTCATCACCGTGATAAGGCAGGACTTACGTTCACGCCTATCCCCATAAATTACTACTTCGGACTTATCCGGCAACGCAATACGAATCATCTTCTTATTGCACACAATGCTAGCATTATTACTAGTCAACCAATCCATCCCCACCACAATATCAAACTCTCCCATACCCATCGGATAAAAACGCAAAGGAAAAGTATGACCCTCTACTTCGATACTACACCCCTCATACACTTCCCCCACCAAGACACGACTATCGTCTACAATCTCTACCTCAAAACCACACTCTAACCGCTTAGGTTTCACATGCAGACACCGAGCAAAGACCGGCGATACAAACGAACGGTTTGCACCCGAATCAAACAACACTTTAGCAAGCTTAGAATTAACAAGAAATGTACCTGTTACCACATCAGGCACATCAACCGCCTCTTCCGCAAACATATGAAAAGCTCTAGCTCTCGCTCGACCTGGTTCCGTTTTCTTTTCTCCACCCCTTCCTCCTTGACCTCCACCAGAACCACCAGAAGATCCCTTTCTCAACTGCGGGCTATCAGGTTTGATATGATCTGGAGAGCCACACAGATAACACGCTCTCGGGTTAGAACATTCTCGCGCCATGTGCCCCAGTTTCCCACACTTATAACAACCATCAGGTTCAAAGCATTCTCCACGGTGCACCTTGTTACACTTCCCACATGGTCTATCACCAAACCTCGGTCCCACCCGCATCTCGGGTTTAGCGACCTTAGACCTCTTCGCGTCCCGAACGGGTCCATCCCACTTCCTCTTATCCACGCTCCTTTCCGACAACTGTCAATTCTTTTCTTTCTCGGTTAACTCGGCCACATCGACCGCCGCCTGAAATGTTGCGGGGCCACGATTCTGTACTAGCTCTCTTATGCTGCTCTTCAGACCCCAAACATACCTTTAAACTCGTCTTTCCTCAATAGGCACATATACTTCAGTGAAACGTGCCTTCTCAATAAACTTAGAGGTGTATTCTTGCACGGTCATCGACCCCTGCTCAAGCCCCAGAAACTCTTCTTCCAATTTCTTTCTTGCCGCCAACAGGCAAAACTGGGCTTTAAAACTTCTAGTGAACGTTTCCCACGATGTCGTCTTTGCCACTTCCGAACCCTTACCTCCGGTCTCAACATCCCACCAAAAGATAGCGTCTGCCTTCAGCATTGACATGGCAAACAACACTTTATCTCCTTCAGCACACTTACTCGTGTCAAACGCCAGCTCCATCTCCCGAATCTATCTCATTGCCAATACCGGATTACGTTCTCCACTGAAAGATGGAGGCTTGCAAGACACGAAGGTTTTGAAGGTACACCCATTCACTGCCTTTGACTCTCCCGCCACAAATGGGGTCACTTGAGAGTGATCTCCCATCTCAGTTGTAGGTAACTTAGATGCTTCTGTCTCAGTCGCTTTCACACTATCAGTCTGCCCTTCCGACGTCGACCCAGTTCGATGCTTCAGCAATGCCTGCAAAGTTTCTTGCAGCTTGCCCATCTCAGCAGTAAACTTCTCCTCAGTCACAAAAGCCTGATTGTGATTTTGGCTCGAGCTCTTTGACTGACTCTCCTTCCCCGAAGCGGTGCTCTCGGTTTGGGTCGAATCGCGCACCTCCGGTGCTCCTGCACTCTTAGCTCGACGGACGGTCGGCGCTTTCTTTCCACCTCTTGTCACCACACCAGTTCCCATGGCCTGGGTGGCAGCTCGTCGAGGTGCCCTTCCCCGACCCCTCCCACGGCCTCCGCCTCTCCCGCGGGTAGCCGACTGTCTTGGAGGATTCACTGGTCCATCCTCCAGAATCTTCTCCACGTGGATTTCCCCCGCTACTGGCACAGTCTCCACAACTGGCACAGATCTACTCCTCAAACTCCGTTCTGACATTCTCGATTACTGGAACATTACACAAAATATAGCTTAACAACCATCCCAAAATAACAAGGCAAGAATGAGCACCGTCATGCACCTGTAAATTCACAATAACAAGGCAAGAATGAGCACCGTCATGCATGATAGTTTTCACCACCCTATTATTCGCGCTTCCCAGTGAGGTCTTCCTAGGCCTTCCTATATTCTCAGTTGTACTCCTACAGTTTAAGTTTAGGCCCATCCGGTCACCTAAATCTCTTAAACTAGGGCTCTGATACCAACTGTAACAACTCGCTCCAAAATATGCCAAAATAAGACATTAATTAAAAAAAACTGCCAAACATGGCCCATAGTTCACACTGTCAAAATTCAAAATTTGGGTTCGCGGAATAAACCCTAATTACAACTGAGAATATCTAAATAATTAATTGCAAAGGGAAGGTCCACTAATGCCATTAAACACGCCCGTGCTCACGCCTTCTCTTTCCCACTAGTGGAACTGCCTCTAACCTGCTTACCTGAAAAGGATTTCAGTTTTGAAAATACGAGGGTTAGACCACAAGGTCTAGTGAGATCCCTCAGTTACTTCCACACCACAAATAGCATTTAAAAGAATTTGCGAAACCATTAAATAATAATTAGTTTTGGCAAATTAACATCCATACACATATAACTAAAATTTCTATCCGGTCACACATACCCGTGACCTAATCTAGGGCACACACCTGCCCTTAAGAACAGACCTAGTACGTTCAGACAATCCATATGGGACACACCCCCCATATACATCACACCATGCATAAATAAATTATATGCAAGCACACCATAAATAAGCATACACGTACGAGTAAATAAACAAGTACCATCAAACTTTAGTTTAGAAAAACTCACCTGGAGTCCTGGCTAGGAATTCCTTACTCGCTATCACTTGTCTTTACTCGCACCTACATTTGGACCCAACACACGTTACCTGGTAAGGCTACTATCGGAAAAGTCTCGAGCCGGAATAATACTGGGTCCTGAGTCTCGGTCTCAGAATAATTTAATTCTGGATCCACCACATTTAATTAATCCACATCCACTATGTTTTATTAAATCCACTTCCAATATGTTTAAGAATTTCGGTCCAATTGGAATTTGCAATTCGGCCCACGAGATGGATTTTCTTCCATTAATTACAACCCAACAATTCCCTTAATTTACATATTTGGTTCATAATGGCCACGTGATTGAAGAAGCTTTGGATTCACATTGCAAGCCCACCTAATAAATAAATTCCGAGACTCTAACACTCAATACCGGACTTTGGGTTACTTTTGTCAATTCCGGAACTTCATCACAATATACCGGATCCTCTAATTAAAGTGAAACTCCGGACCATCTTTGCAATCCAAAACCCATTCCGGTTTTTCCCTTGGAATCCGGACCCACCATTAAAAGTCCAACACTACAATTTGGATGTTTAATGAATACCGGATCATGCCATCGACTTTCAATTTCCGGTTCTATTTGCTTGAATTCCAGAACCCATTAATTATCACTATTCCGGATCATAATTTAATTCCGGAACACATTTTAATTCCTGAACATATTATAAACTCCGGATCCTCCTTTTTAAGCCCAACTCCGAAACTATAGTTCCGGACTCTCTACAAGCAGTTCCAGACTGCTGGGTTTTATCTCTTTATCGATTACTCGATTACTCAAATGTTCAAATCGGTTTCCACTCAGTTCCAATTCGATGATCAATTATCCGAATTAAGGAACATCACTTTACCAATCAATAATTTAGCTAAACATCGATTTCTTACTTTTAACGATTAGAAATTCATCCAGACTTATTTTTTTCTTCATTCTTAACAGGAGATAACAAAATACTAAGCTCCACATTCTAAGCTTCCGATTTCAACACGATAATAGAAAACAAGGATTAGTGATTACCTTGCAATGCAATTTCCACGCACACAACTGAAGAATTTTGGATTGAATGATCTGCTTGATTTGCACCACAATTTCACCTCAGCCGCACACACACTGTTCTTGATAATTTTGTGAATCCCTAGGGTTTTACACCCATTTATACCTTTACACATGCACACCAAACTTATCTCTTTTTCACACTTTTCACCCCAAACTTGCGATTAATTAAAATTAGAACACGGTTATTACAATAAATATCTCACACAAGATCACAGTTCCACAAAAATCCTCTTATTCAATTCCCTAAAAGTCACAGCTTAATCATTAAGCACATAGCCACACAACAAAATTCAAGCAAACTCTTGTATGCATCTAGAAAAACTCCCATGATTTCCACAATCCTAAAGCAAAGACACCCCAAACCGTAGTGAAACCTAGGTTGGGTGATGCTTGCATACAATGAACCCAAAATAATCAAACATATGGAAAATCATGTTCCTAATAAACACAAAATCGAGAGTTCATCTCATAATGATAGAATTAATGTAATAACTATCATGAAATCCCTAAAAATTATGCCCTATATGAAAATCCTCAATACAATCATAGCAAAACAATCCCATAACATCAAACTTCGAGCATACATGCACAATCATCTTGAAAATGAGGAACATAAAGGAAAAGTGGAGAATACCTTCGATTTCGTGTGGAGAAACCCAAAAAGAGTGAAATTAGGGCAAGAATTGTACCTTTGATGCTTTGTAGAGGAGAGGATAATCAAGACTTGGAAGATTCTTTCACGTGAGGGTCGAAAATGGGTGAAGATGGTATTTTGAGAGTAAAAACGACGGTTGCAAAATTAGGGTTTGTAACAAATGGCTGAAAAAACGAAGTACCCTTTTTATACCAGTTTGCGCTTCCGCGCGGGTACCAGCGTTGATTGGGTCGCGCGGTGACTCGCGCCAGCTTCTTTCGATTTCAGTTTTTTCTTCTCGCGCGGTTACCGACGCGGATAGGGTCGCGCGGTAACTCGCGCCAAACACTGTTTTAGTAAAAAAAATCGCCCCGCACGGATCCGGATGTGACTTGACCCGCGCCATAACTCACGGCAGCCACTGCTCGATTCAGAATTCTCATCCGCGCGGATGGTGGCGCCAGTTGAGCCGCACCATGACTGGCACCGGCTTATGTCCATCGTTTCTCACCCTTTTTCGCTACCCTGCTCACTATTGCTTACCGGAACGATTTAGAGGAACGCTTCTAAGGAAAAACAACAAAAAAACAATTAAAAACGAAACTCACTAAAAGAAATAAAAAAGAAAAACTAATCTACGACGTGCTAATTTGATTACTCATTGGGCTCGTCTAGATACATGCACGATGTGCTCGTGACCTCATTGCCCAAGTACGACTTTACCCTCTAGTCGTTCACCTTGAACTTTTGCCCATCTGTTCCCTCCAACTATATTGCTCCGTACGGGAACACCTCCGCCACCATGAATGGACCCGACCACTTTGACTTCAGTTTACCTGGAAACAGTCTTAAACGTGAGTTGAATAAAAGAACTTTCATACCTGGAGTAATTACCTTTTCTCGAATCTGTCGGTCGTGGAACTTTTTCTTTCTTTCCATGTAAATCGATGCACTCTCGTATGCGTCCAATCGGATTTCGTCCAATTCGTTTAGCTGCAACAACCGCTTTCTTCCGGCTGCGTCCATCTCCATGTTTAACCGTTTGATCGCCCAATAGGCCTTATGCTCCAGTTCCACAGGCAAGTGACAAGACTTCCCGAACACCAATCGGTATGGTGTGGTTCCAATCGGTGTCTTGAAAGCTGTACGATATGCCCACAGAGCGTCATCTAGTTTGGTTGACCAATCCTTTCTCGACGAACTCACAGTTTTCTCCAAAATATGCTTCAGTTCCCTGCTGGAAACTTCCACCAACCCATTTGCTTGCGATTGATATGGGGCGGTGACTCGGTGTTTAACTCCATACTTCCTGAGTAGCATGTCGAGGTATCGGTTGCAGAAATGGCTTCCTCCATTACTAATCAATGCCCTAGGTACCCCGAATCTCGAGAAAATGTTCTTTAAAAACTGGATCACCACCTTCGAGTCGTTGGTTGGTGTTGCGACCGCTTCTACCCACTTCGAAACGTAATCTATGGCGACAAGGATATATTCGTTCCGGAATGACGGGGGAAAAGGCCCCATGAAGTCGATGCCCCATACATCGAATAGCTTCACTTCCATGAATACTTGCATCGGCAATTCGTCTTTCTTTGAAATATTCCCAAATCTCTGACATCGATAGATGAAATGGCGCGCATCCTTGAACATTGTCGGCCAAAAGAACCCCGATTGCAACACTTTCGCGACTGTGCGATCCGCGCTGAAATGTCCTCCACACTCTAAGGAATGGAAAAATGCCAAGACTCCTTTTTCCTCGTCGGGCACTCACCTCCTAATCATCCCATCATCGCATCGTTTATACAAGAAAGGCTCATCCCAGTAATACATCTTCACATCCGCAAAGAGCTTCCGGCGTTGATGTGAGTTTAAGCCGTAAGGTGTCACGTTACCTTCAAGAAAATTAACAAAGTTAGCATACCATGGATCAGAAGAACTACTGACAATAAATGCTCGTCAGGAAAAGAATCGTTTATAGGAATGCTGTCAATTGTCTCGGATGGCTCCTCTCCGAGTCTTGATAGATGGTCGGCCACTGTGTTCTCGGACCCCTTCTTGTCGCGTATCTCAATGTCGAATTCTTGTAGTAGTAGTACCCATCGTATCAACCTTGGCTTCGCGTCCTTCTTTGCCATCAAGTACTTCAGTGTTGAGTGATCAGTGTAGATGATGATTTTGGACCCTACCAAGTAAGATCAGAATTTCTCACAAGCATACACCACTGCCAACAACTCCTTCTCGGTGGTTGCATAGTTGATATGTGCCTCATCTAGCGTTTTGCTGGCATAGTAGATCACGTGCATCTTTTTCTCCTTCCGTTGACCCAAGACAGCTCCCACTGCTATGTCGCTTGCATCACACATGAGTTCGAATGGAAGACTCCAATCGGGTGCAGTCAGGATCAGTGTCGAAATTAGCTCCTTCTTTAGCCTGTCAAAAGCCAAAATACAATCATCGGAAAAGAGAAATTTAGCATCTTTTAAAAGCAAAGAACATAAAGGCTTAGCGATTTTAGAAAAATCCTTGATGAACCGCCGATAAAACCCAGCGTGTCCCAAGAAACTTCGTACTCCCTTCACTGTTGTTAGGTGTGGGAGATTCTCAGTCACCGCTACTTTCGCCTTGTCCACCTCTATTCCATCTTTGAGATCTTGTGTCCAAGTACAATGCCCTTCGTTACCATAAAATGGCACTTTTCCTAGTTGAGTACTAGGATCGTGTCTTGGCATCTCTTGAGAACTGTTTCCAAGTGGTCGAGGCATGTGTCAAACGAATCCCCAAACACCGAGAAATCATCCATGAAGATTTATATCGTCCTCTCGACCATATCGGAAAAAATCGCCATCATACAACGCTGAAATGTAGCCGGAGCGTTGCTTAATCTGAAAGGCATCCGTCGGTATGCAAACGTCCCGTACAGGCAGGTGAATGTAGTCTTTTCTTGATCTTCAGGTGCTATCGGGATCTGATTGTATCCCAAATAGCCGTCAAGGAAGCAATAGTAAGCATGCCCAAAGAGTCGCTCTAACCTTTGGTCGATGAAGGAAAGAGGGAAGTGATCCTTCTTTCTATAATCGATACAAACTCTCCATCCGGTGACTGTTCGGGAGGGTATTAACTCATTGTTGTTGTTTTTTACTACCGTGATCCCCCTTTCTTCGATACCACTTGCACCGGATTAATCCACGGACTGTCGGCTACCGCATATATGATACCCGCATCTAGAAGCTTTAGTACTTCCTTCCGAACTACTTCCTTCATGTTCGGGTTCAATCGACGTTGATGTTGAACTGTCGACTTATGCCCTTCTTCCAAGTTGATTTTGTGCATACAAAATGTGGGGCTTAAACCTTTCAAGTCTGCGATCGTCCACCCAATTGTTGTTTGGTGGGCTCTTAACACTCACATCAACTTTCCTTCTCTAATGGTGCAAGGCCGAAAGCTATAATTACCGGTAGAGACTGATTTCCCCCAAGAAGGTGTATTCCAAGTGTGCTGGCAATTGCTTGAGCTCTAGCTGCGGTGGCACCTTCGATGACGGTTGAAACATAACGGGTAACGGGTTTACCCATTACTCATTGCCAGCCCTACTAATTTGATACTAAAAACTTACAAAATATATAAGAATTAATAATATAGCTAGAATCAAAGAAGACTTGATGTTTGCAACTCCCACAATAAATGAATGTCATAATACAAATACATAGATTTTCATTCATACCCCTATTTAATGGTTGGATACACATTTGTAACCACCATGTAAAATGGTTTCCTATTCGTTGATTGGAGTTAAAAAAAATTAGCACAAAAATTGAGGTTAACAAATAAACCTAACCCTTTGTCTCTAAGTAACTACTTTAAAAATAAGTGTAAACTTTCTAATTAAACCCTTAATTATAAGATGGATAAATCCAATACTGCTATTATTAAAAATAAAATTATTATTTAGTTAATTAAAAAATGTAAGATAATACAAAAATGTATGCAAATTTCATTGTCAGATAGATAAAGTAATACCTAGTAGTAATCTAATAAACCAAATCAAGGATTTAGAAATTGACTTCGATCTTTGAAATGCGTTAATCAATCATTTATGTGAAAATTATTCAAATGATAAATACACGTCTTTTATTTTTTTTAAACGTGTTTTATTATGTAACCTTGTTTTAAGAAAATGAAAATTAGTTCAAAATTGATTATTCACGAATAGAGTAACTTTTATAGAGTAAACTTCAATTTTGGTCCTTTAAGGTTTTGTAAAGAGTTAAATAAACTTTAAGGCTATGTTTGTTTTTAAAAAAAATTATCTGAAAACTTCTGATATCTTTTTCGGTCAGACATATGGTCTTTAAGACCGTTTGTTTTTTTATTATAGAAAAAGAGCTTAAAAGCTCTGGACTTCTCTTATTTCACAAGAGGTGGATATTGGTCTTAAAAGCTCTGGAGCCCTAAACCTTCTCTTAAAACCTCCATCGCTTCCACCCACCGCCATAGCCTCCATCGCTTCTCATCGCCTCCTGCAGATCGAGTTTGCTATTGAAATTGTTCGTAACCTTCTCGTCCACCTCCATCGCCTCCTCCAGATCGAGTTTGCCACTGAAATCGAGGTGTCAAGATCTCGATTGACCTCTTCTTCAACCCATCACCACGTTTCCCCGCTGGCCACCGAAAAACCCATGTTTCTCACCCCACCACCACGTTTCTCTATGGATACGGTGATTCAAGCAAAGCCCATTATACACAAACCCCAAAAGTGACGATTGAAGGTCACGGTGGCACACTGTGTTCGTGACCAACAACTTGGTATCGATTGGGGAAAGAAGGGGGCTGGTATCAGTGGTGTGTTTGTGGGTCACGGTGGTGGTGGGGAGGTGCTGTCGACTGTCGTGAAAAAAGTCGGCCAAAATGGGGCGGTGTGGTGGTGGAGGAGATTTGCCGTCGGCCAAGACGGAAGTATGATGGTGGGGATGGTTCTTGAGTGGAGGCTGTTAAGAAATGAAAACAAAAAGAAACCCTAGCAGCTAATTAATTTATAGTGGGTTTTTTACGGTTTTCAAAGCCCATTTTGAGTTATTTTGATTTGGGCTTCTAGTACTTAAATTTCTTTTAAATTTATTAATAATAAAAATATATGATAATATAATTTAATTCAGATTCAGACTCAAGAGGTTACAAAAACAAACAATCTTATAATTCAGATTTTAGACTTCAGCACCACCTCTTATAAAAATAAAATGAAATAAGACTTCAGACCTCTTAAAAAACAAACGACACCTAAGTATCTTTTTGGTTTTCATTTTGCTCTAAAAATGATCCTTGATCATTAACTCTATCTATTTTCTTCGTTAGAGTGATGGCATTTCAATCCTTTCGTCAAAGTATTAATTTTCTCTTTAAAAAATAAAATAAATTTTATTTCTATATTTTTTTAAATAAAAAAATTTAGTTTGTGAGAGAAATTTTATAATAAAATAAAATATAAAAGACTGAAATGCCCCACACATGATACTTAATTTGTCTCTCACATGATACTTTTAAGATGATGTGATCAGCTTGAGAGTTGTCGGTTACAAACTCTTTTGCACTTGGATACTTTTAAGAGAAAATGACAAAGATAGGTTTACATGAAGAGTTTCTACAAATAAAGATAGGTTTACATGAAGAGTCAAATGATCTCTTGTATTAATATTTTTCATCATCTGTTTAAAATCATCAATTCTTATAAACTGCAATTTTCCTAAGAACAATGAAAAAACAAGTATAACAATTCAAAAAACCAGAGCATGTGAGATGGTAAAATTGAAAAGAAAAACCAAAGCAATTGGTCAGTGTTGTGATTTGTGAGCAACCCACTTACCCAAGTACCACATTAAGCACCATTATTTTTAACCAAAAAATAAATTAAAATTAAAATAGAGAACTGACCATAAACTTAAGATATATTATACTTAAATCTAACAAGAAAGCCCAATATTTTTCGTTTAGAAGCAGGATTTTAGTGGCAAATGTACGCATACCTGACCTCTGTCTCACAAACTGTAAGCCACCAATCCAACACCTTTTACCTTCCTTATCTAACAGTTGAGTAAGTAATGAATTCAGTTGAAGTGAATTGAAATGGTTGGTGTGGAATAGGATTCCTGCAAAACATAAACAAGATTCTTGAATTAGGAATTTAACAAAAAACGAAGGGGGAAATTTTTTAATTAAAAGGATGGGTCACGCACGGTCTTGGTCCGTAGACTTTTATCTGGCGAACATGGGTATCCCTCCCGTTGAGATGATTTGACAATATAGCGATTTGCAGCATGAAGGTATTCACAAAAGCCTCCCTGCCACAAACACAAGGCTTATATTGTATCCTATCTGCTACCTGAATAAAGAAAAACTAACACCACCTCCGTCCCAAAATAATGGGAGTTTTAGAAAATGTGTACTTATTACACTTTTTATTCAACTAAATAATAAAGGGGGTAATGAATTTCTCCATCCCATAATTGAGGGTACAATTGGAAATAGAACCCTTACTTTTGAAGGTAGAATGATTAAGAGGCTCTTATGATATAGTGCAAAAATGATTATGTTTGTTTACCTCTTAATAGTTCCATTAAGAGGCAACCTCTGAATCGCTAAGAGGTAAATCTTGTTTGGCAAAAAAAAATCTGCCTCTTAATAGTTCTAAAACCCTCTTAATGATTTTGTATCTTGAGCCTCCCTTAACCATTCAGTGCCTTAATTTCATTACGAACAATTACTAAACAACCATATTTCATTTTGCACTATATCATAAGAGCCTCTTAATCATTCTGACCACTTAATCATCCTGCACCAATCCATTCAGCAACTGCCAAACAGCCTCCAAACTAACGAACGAACAGTATCACTTACCGAGGATCGTTGCCAGATAAATATATGTATACCCAACCAGTTGGCTTGACAAGTTCTACTGTTTTTATCTCCTATGAAGAAGAATAAGGAAG
The DNA here is from genome assembly GCA_033807775.1 of Saussurea involucrata. Classification (NCBI taxonomy): domain Eukaryota; kingdom Viridiplantae; phylum Streptophyta; class Magnoliopsida; order Asterales; family Asteraceae; genus Saussurea; species Saussurea involucrata. The sequence continues at coordinate 65,347,819 of CM066316.1, forward strand.
TAAGCCGATGCATATCTCTCACCCAAATCGTATTATAATATCCATAAACCAACAATCACAAGTGATGATAGAAGTAAAAAATCAGCAGTTTGAGAATAAACAAACACCTTTAAGTTATGGAAACCATCTCCAGCACGAACTGAGATCTTACTAGGTGTATAACTCTCGTCAAGATTGAAATCAACATAAAGTGCCACTAACTGAAGAATCAACAAAACCCTTGTTATAAATAATTGAAATGGGTAAGACGTGATAACAAAAGGAATAAGACTACCTTAGAAATAAAACAAGAAGATGAATTTCCTCTTTTTGACATTAGAACTTTTAAGGATCGTTTCTAGAAGAGGTATTAAGTTCTGAAATTACAATTAGTGCTATATCACTAAGGGTCTGTTTGTTAGCAGCTTAATCAGCTTAATGGGATCCACACCTTATTTGGTCAGCTATATATGACTGGTTGGTAATGGTTTATTCATTAAGCTTTTAAGGGGGAGCTTTATGCAGAAAGCCAAGTTTTTTACAAATGTGCACCTCCCAATTAATAATTCTGCTCCTTCCATCTATTTAAAAATTCTCCTGAACAAAAACCGTTCTAATCTATACAGAAAGATTAATCCATACACACAACTTTATTTTTATACAAGACTTAATGGAAAACCAAACAAACAACCCCTAAATACATTATAGCTCATGAATTTTAATGCTACTATTTACAACTGATACAATTTTCATTCAACTTTTGAAGGTAATTATAGCATCAATTGTATACTTTATACTGACTATAGTTGTATTTCCTAACATTATATAACTTTTTTATTCCTTAGGTTTCAGAAACATGGAGTTCAAAACTGTGATTTTTGAAATGTATCTCCATTTCCGTTGTGTGTATATAGAACAGAGGAATAACTAACTAATAACGCAAGATACTACTTACTTGAAGCTTAACTTTCTTCTGAAACTGAATGTTAACAAGATGCGGTTGTGCGCCATCTGATCTGAATCCAAAATTAATCAAACACTTGTAAAACAGAAAACCACACACATGGATAACTCATGAAATTGGAATGGGAAACTTTACGCACTGCCAATAGGTTTCGTAATTATCATCTCGTAGAGAAGAAACGCCATTGCCAGGTTTACAAGAGCTTACGCTCCAAGCAGCCATTTTTGCCATCTCACGAAGGTCACCATCCACCACCAGCTGCGGATTCCCTCCCATCAGCTTGGTTTCTTCTTCTCCCTCCGATGATTCCGTTGCCATCTCTTAGGGGCTGTTTGGCAGTTGCCGAATGGTTAAGTGGTCAGAATGCTTAAGAGGCTCTGTATGATATAGTAGTGCATAATGAAATATGGTTGTTTGGTAACAGTTCTGAATGGACAGTATGAAATTACCATTTTAACCCTCTGTATGACTTAGTTCTGAATGAAATGTAGTTGTTTGAATATCAATATGGACATGATAGCTTAATTGCTTGGTTTTATTCAATCAAACTGAACCCAAATACCTTACTGTTCGTTTCTTGTTTTATCACAAGAGTCATTGCGATTTTACGATCACACATAAAAAACCAATTGAAAAATAATAAAACAAAAACAATTTTATATTAATACATGAAATGTTCAAGCCTCAAACTTCATACATGTGATCCTCCATAATCCCTCCAATGTAATTATATAAATCTCTGATGCATCAAACTTGTACATTTTATTTTTCCTGTTCTTTTATACACCAACATTCTTCTTCATAAGCAGCGTCTCCATCCTCCAAACTGTGAGTTTTGATATCTAAATTTCTTTCCTTTGATCTCCCAAATTATTGAGGTAATGTTTCTATGACCTATTAGCATAATAAGCTTCTTAAATTTTATCGTAAACTAATGATGCCACATCTCTTAAGACAGTTAGCTTTGCAGGTTTCATAAGCCATTACCAGTTTCCGTTCCAAAACTAGAGACGGATTTTGGATTTTGGATTTTGTAACCATATGGATCAGTTATTTTTAATGAATTGGTAATCACCAAATAATTCAACCAAAAAAATGCTAACAAAGGATATGGAGAAACTAACAGTTATGGAGAAATCGATTTTTACCCAAATCCATGTTAACAGAACCTATAATCGGTACACAGAGGAGAGATCGATGCTTATCCAAAATCCAAATCGATGTCCAACAAAACCAGAAACAGAAGCTATAATCGATTTGAACAAAACAAGAAACATAAACTATAATCGATACCTGAGAGATGGAAAGCAGAGATGAACGGAGGATAAGTATCGTGGAAACGAGAAGAAAGTGTGGATAAAGTTGTGAATTAAAACCTGAAATCATACAGTTCAAATCCAAAACCCTAAAACCTTCGATTAGTGCAAGAAACTAAGAAATTCTAACAAAATTCTGTCAATTCATTGCATTGTATGAGTAGTAGAAGAATAGGTAAATCGAAAGCATCAATTGCGACATAGATACCTGCTGTGCTGCTTGAAGCTTCTTAAAGTCGCTTTCAGATTTTGAATGGCAACGGCACCCAGAAACAGTTGAAATTGAAGCAACATAAAGCAAAAAGGGTAGATTGGTAATTTTATTTAAAGAGCAAAATAGACAACAATTTAACATACTTCATACAACACAATTTCATTCATACTCATAACTTGATGTCTTGATCTACACAGAAAGGACATGTTTGTTAGCAGATGAACTTAATGTTATAAAAAGTGACTTATTCACTAAGTTTTGAAGTAAAAAACTTTATGTAGAAAGCCAAGGCTTTTTTAAACATGTCTCAGTCAATTAAAAAACATGATCTCTTCATCCATGAAAAGTCTTTTTCAAACAAAAAGTTTCTCAATCTATTGTCTACCTTTACCACTTTTGAGATAATACAATCCATACACTTATACATATATACATATACGTATTATAGATATAGTTATGTGTATTTTCTGTCTTTTTTATGTTATAATTTACCTATTTCTTACGCATTTTTCTTTTTCTTCTGCTTACTATTCGCTAATCTTTGTTTGCCTTACATTTAATAAATCAGATGTTTTCACATAAACAACCGTTCTACCTTTTGAAGTATAGAATATGTTAGTGTATAATGTACCCCTTCGAGACCATACTTTTCAAGTGGGATACATTGAACTCATTTATTTTGGTTTCTTTTTATAATTTCTCGAATCCTAAGCTCTTTGGGTCCATGTTATCTACCCGACTACCCTAAACTTCTTTGTCACAATATCTTTATACGTTTTGGTAGACGAAAGAACTTAATTGGTGATGAACCTAGCCACTCTCTGACAAGCATATACCTACTCCACAATCGTTTCAGAGTCCTTATAAGGAGATGAGATAACCTTTTTTTGTCATTTGTGAGTGTTCGACCATCTTGCGCATGGGCGGACCTAGGTAAGAGCATACGGTGGCACGTGCCACCGTATGCTTTCTCCGCCGTAAGATAAAAAAAATTAGGTTCGTGAAAGGTGCAACCGTATCAATTTGATTTGTGCCACCATATGTATTTTGAAACTACAATAGGAACTCAAGTTTCCCTTGGTAGAGTTGGTTTGGAAGACTTTTGTTATACTCAAGACCCGGGTTCAAGTCTTGTTAGAGACATTTTTGTAGTTTTTAATTTCATATTTACTATGTTTCTAAAAAAATTGTTATAATGAGACTCAAACTTGAGACCTCAAGTTTGAAAAGCAAGGGACTAACTATCAGATCAACATTGATTTTGGGAAAAATATCTTTATGTTTGTTTCTTATAGTTAAATGGTGCCACCGTTTGAAAAAAATTCTGAGTCCGTCACTGATCTTACGTACACTTTGACTAATCCCACGAGCCCCTAAAGTTAATAGTCAGAAAAATTCTCAGTGGTCTTAAGACCATCCACAACAACAATCTCAGCCAATCTGATTGAGAGTAAGACAAAACACTTTCTAAAAAAAATAGAAAAGAAAATCAACAACCCAATCTCTTCCAATATGCCTCACTCAACAAACCAAGATTGCGCAAGATTTGATGTTTTAATTTTAAAAGAAATTGACACATGTCAAGTTATTATTGGTTGGTTTTAGATTTTTAGGATACAACTTATCTAATTAAAAATCAGGCTTTTTACAAATAAATTAAAAATTAAAAAATATACCAAAATTCATGGTTTTCAATTCCCTACAAATAGAGACCAATATTGACATATTTTCATCACACCAATTTTTCTCTACATTTCAATCCTCTTGTTATATTGCTACTTTCTTTCAATTATCTGCTATGGATCCAAACTTCCAAAATCTTCTTTCGAATTCTCAACATCCTGTAGAATATAATTTTTGTAAAATAATATAATTTTTGTAAAATAATATAAATTTTTTTGTAAAATAATATTGTAGATTAGATTGGATTGTAGGGGATTGTGGTTGGAGTATGAAAATAATATAAAAAATAAAATATATAATTTTTGTAAAATAATATTGTAGAGTAGATTGGATTGTAGGGGATTGTGGTTGGAGTATGAAAATTTTGAGATTGGATTGGAGTTGAATATTATGTAAGTGGATGAGAGAGAAAGTAATATTTTAATTGAGATTGGATTGGTTGAGATTGTTGTTGTGGATAGTCTAAGAAGACTCAAACTAGCAACCTATGGGGAGGATCCCTAATGCCTAGTATTTATTTGCCGGTCAAGCTAGCCTAAAAGGTTGAGAAGAGAATCTTAGAGTATCTCCAACAAATTCCTGAAAATATCTCTAAAATGGAAATTTAAAAGTAAAAATTTTCAAAGAAAATTACATTCATCTCCAACAGATTCTTTATTTTGGAGTTAAATCATTGATTATATTATTAAAATATTATTTCTCTCACCTAATTATTTCAAAGTTTTTCATTGGTGAGATATAATAAAAAAATCATTTCTCTCTCTTGGTAATAATTTTTTGGGATATCCCCAAATCTGGAGAAAAATTTCACTCTTTCTCTACTCTGGAGAAAGTTTTGGAGAAGCTGTTGAAGCACAAAATTGCCCAAAATCTCCATTTTCTCAATTTTGGAGAAGCTTTTGGAGATGCACATGGGTTTGATTCGTCGCTAGCCGATATGGGACATCAACACGCCCCCTCGAACAAATGCTAGACTAGATTGGGTGTCAAGTGTGTCAAACCCTAAAAAATGCTAGATAATGGCTCTGATACCATGTTAAGATATATGCTCAAACAACTTGCTTCCAATACATCATGCCAAGATATAAATCAGGTAAAATTCAGAATAATATCTTTCTTCTCATCAACAAATGTGGTCCAAATGCCAAAAATGGGAAGAATCAGAATAATATCTTGAGCAAATTACTGTTTTGGTCCCTGTGATTTGTCAAAAAATACGGTTTTGGTCCCTGAACTTCATTTAATACGGTTTTGGTCCCTGTGGTATGCAGAATTTTACGGAATTGGTCCTTATGGGAGACGTCTGTTTGATCCCCGCCATTAACCCTCACCACGTGAGGCGCACACGAGGGTATTTTCGTCTTTACCCTTCTCTCTCTCTCTCTTTTTCCCTCTCGTTTAAAACCCCGACAAAACCCCAGGTTTGCCTTTCCACCTTCATTATTACACTCAATGTCCCTCTGGTCTTCTTCTTCTTCCTCACTTCTTCTCTGCTACAGACACTTCTACAATGGCACACAAGTGGATGATACGGCAACAAAACCTACCTATGGACCCATACGAAGTTTATGGTAAGCTTAATTTTTGAGTTCTCTGCTACAGAAACTTCCTTCTACAAAAGATTAATGCTCTGCTTTTTTTACAAAAAATAATGTTGTCTTTGTTTTTGCAGAACATTACCCAGGTTTGATTTCGATGAAGGTTCATCATGGTGGGGTATTTACTAGAAGTCCAGGAAGGAAGTACATTATTGGTAAGGTCGATCATGTTGATTTAATAGATATTGATGAGCTTACTATGCATGAAATACACTTGATGATGGTAGATCTAGGTTATGATCCTAAGGAGTTGATGTACTATCACTTTTGCATTCCAGAACATGACCTAGACTTTGGCCTTGAAGCTTTGGGCAATGATCTGGATATTTTAAATTTATTGGGGTATACAACCAAGTTTAAAATCATAGACATATACATTGAGCATGGTAGAACTACCCTGAACACATATGCAAGGTCTCCTAGTAAAAGGAAAGTGGTTATAGAGGAGATTGTAGAGAATAGCTCTCCAGAAATGAATACAACAAGAAGAAAAGCAATTGAGGCTGGTTCTTCTTCCACCTCTGCTAAAAAGCAATTATTCATTGAATGGAGTCAGCCTGATGAGAACACTCAACAAAGTGAGGTTGTTGAGAACACCCAAGTGTGTGATGCCAATGCAGAAGTGGTAGAGTTTGACAGAAATAGAAGGGAGATTGACCTAAATGAGGTTCTGTGTGAGGCAGAAGCAATGGAGTTTGACATAAATCAACTAGATGATTATGAGCATCAAGAGCAGGGCAATACAGTGGGACTGGATTTTGACTTGAATGACCTGGATGGATATGATCAAGAATATGAGGTTAATGAAACAGAAAAACAGTTGGATGTGAATGATGTTTTTGGTGATGACTACACTGACTATATTGTGTGGGAGGATGAGCATCAAGAGCAGGGCAATACAGTGGGACTGGTGCATCAACAAGAGTAGATGCTTTATAGGGCCAAGGCACAAGAAGAGCTTGATAAGGGAAAGACAGTACAAAAGGTTGATGAAGATGTTGACATGGAATGGTTTGAGGATACAACTATGGACATGGAAGAGTTTGAGAGTAGTGAGGAGTCTGAGTTTGAAACTGGAAGGAAAAGGGCATTGCATAAACTTAGAAAGGTTAATGAAGTTAAGCCAATACAGTATTATGTTGGGCAACAGTTTGGAAGCAAGAAAGACATAAAAAAAGCAGTCACAGACCACTCAATTCAGACTAGGAGGGATCTGTGTTTTGGTAAAAATGATAAGGTAAGAATGAGGGTGATATGCAGAGGAAAAGTTCTTCAAAGTGGAGGTACAAGTACTAATGGGCCTAACACTGATGGGCCTGAGGTACCATGTCCTTGGGTGTTACTTATTTCCACATATAACAAACATAAAACATGGATTGTGAAGACCTACAAAGACCAACACAAGTGTTTACAATCCAGGCATGTGAGGCAGTGTACAGCCACTTTTCTCTCTCAACAGGTTGAAGAAACCATAGTTCTCAACCCAGGTATCCCCATGAAAGCTTTGGTAGACCAACTGGCTAAGAAGTATGAGGTTAGGGTTCATACAATAAAGGCATACAGAGGCAAAGTTAATTGCAACCAAAAAGGTGAGAGGAGATTACAGTCAGCAATATGACGAATTGAGGGATTATGTCTTAGAGCTTAAGAGAGCAAACCCAGGTACCACAGTGAAATTGGCAGTGGAAGATGAAACCAACCCACACTCCCCAACAAGACAGTTCAAACGGATCTACATTTGTATTGGTTCCCTTAAGGAAGGCTTCAAAGCTTGTGGCAAAGAGTTGTTGGGCCTGGATGGATGTTTCATGAAAGGACCTTTTCCAGGACAGATCTTGACTGCAGTTGGTGTTGATCCAAATCAGGGTATCTATCCCTTAGCATATGCCATAGTTGAAGCTGAGACAACAGATTCTTGGACATGGTTCTTGGAGTGCTTGGTGATGACTTGGATCTTGGTTTAAATTCAAATTTTACCTTCATAAGTGATAGGCAAAAGGTAAATTTCTATGCTTTGCAAATTTTTTCCATGGTTCTTGTTGCTAATGTAGTACTAACTTGTTGTACCTTTGTTCCAATTAGGGAATTATACCTGCAATGGCTAGGGTATTCCCATGTGCAAAGCACAGGTTCTGTCTTAGGCACATTCATGAAAACATGAATAAGAGTTGGAAGGGAAAAGTGTACAAGGATGCTCTGTGGAAATGTGCAACAGCAACAACACTAGCCCAATTTCAGAAATGCATGGATGACTTGCAGGCAATGGATAAGAAGGCTTTTGAGTATTTGAAGGACGTTCCAGTTGTTCATTGGTCAAGAGCCCATTTTACAGGTTAATTATCTTTCTTATACTTGACATGAGTTGAGTGAATTGCATAGTAACCCATATCTGTTTCACATGTACAGGTAGAGCTCACTGTGATGTTCTATTGAACAACATGTGTGAGGTCTTCAATAGACAACTTGTAGATGGTCGTGACAAGCCTATCATCACAGCTTTGGAGTATATTAGAGAATGCCTCATGAAGAGGATTGTCAATGCAGGGAGGGTAATTGCAAAGAGTGAGGGGCTTCTGACACCCACAGCCACAAAGATTTTGGAGTTGAACAAGACACAAGTTGCACAGTATGTGGTTCTTTGGAATGGTGGGGACAAGTACCAAGTCAGTGGGCCATGGCAAGATCAATGTGTTGTTGATTCAGGAAGGTGGACATGCACATGTAGGAAGTGGGACTTGACAGGAATACCATGTAGTCATGCAGTTGCCACAATTTGGTATATGGCAGTTAATGGAGAGGGGATTGGCTTACCTGAAGATTTGGTGCATGAGAGTTACAAGCTGGAAACTTGGAAGAAGGTGTATGAGTTCAAGGTTGGCCCTCTGAGTGGGAAGAAATTTTGGCCAAAGAGTGATTGTGCAGTGAAGCTAATTCCACCAGTCCCTCATATACAGGTTGAGAGGCCCAAGAAAAAGAGAAGGAAGGGTGCAGATGAGTTAAGCCAACCTGTTAAAGGTTCCAAGCTTTCCAGGGCTGGAAAGACTGTGACTTGTACATCCTGCAACAAGCCTGGGCACAACTCCAGGACTTGTAAAGGACAGTAACCCAAGCCTTAGTTGGATGGATGTTGGATGTTTGATCTCTTTGGATCTTTTGTAACCAAGCCTTAGTTGATGCTTGCTTTAGTTTATTTAACATGGTATTATGTTGTTAGCTGGATGAACATGACTTTTTGTGGTTGGTGTACTTTTGTTCCAGTTATGGTAATATATTGTTAGTTGGCTTAACATTCCAGTGTGGTACATTCCTTTTGTGGATTGTGTTTAACATGGTATTATTTTGTTCAAGTAATGGTGATATCCTTTTGTTGAATGTTGAAACCCATATAGTTGGTTATTAACAGGGAAATACCAAACACAAAAATAATGAACACTGCAACTAACACCAAACTTCTGCTATTTCATTAACTTGGTACAAAAACCAAATGTTACAACAAAAACCAGACTTCTTCATTCCCACATAAGGAAATGGTTACAGTTACTCAAAAGACTTCTTCATTCCCACATAAGGAAATGGTTACAGTTACTCAACACACAAGGTAAAGGATAACAAACATGACCCAACTGATTAACACTAACTTCTTCAATCTTCTAGCCTCCACAACTTGTGCCCTCAATTTTTCTTCAATCAGATTTCTTGTGTAACACCCCTGAAATACAATAGAACAATCTTGGCATTAAGTCATAACATTTACAATTCTGGGTCCCAATAAATCATTACATTCATTTAAAACTAAGGTTGGCGGAAACAACCTATACACAACTGAGAACATTCTAACTTCTACAAGAGGCACTTGCAGTGTCTCAAGCTGCACCTGTACCCTATCTTGCTCATACTCACTTACTTGATCCTCTTTCTACTTGCTTACCTGAAAATGGTTTAGTTTTTGAAAAGCGAGGGTTAGACCAAAAAGGTCTAGTGAATTCCCTCCGTAAAACAACATGTAAACCAGTATAAAGACATTTATGAAAGATTCAACGTAAACCTTCACATACATCAGGCATGGCGCTGCACTGTGTATAGGATCACATAAACATTCTGCGATCGGGGCCCAAGCAGACTCCCCTTTCGCCATCTCGTATCGGGGCCCAAGCAGACTCCCCGATACCCGCCTAGGAGGAAACGAATTCCAATCTACCGTCTCGTCATAAATATCCAAGGGATCATCAGACCCTGAGGATCCCTCTCTGATCCCACAGTGCAGGCCGACTCCACATAGCACATCATTCATTTTCATAAAACATGCACCTTTAATCCTTTAAATCATCATTCTCATTTCATCATACATAATAAGCTTTCTCAAGTAAAACATGGAGTTCATGGGTAAACATGCGTGATTGTTACCAACAGTTCATGCTCGTAAATGAAACCAAATTCAGTTAAAACATTTAACACTTTGCGTCGTAAAAAGGTTTAGGGAACTCACCTGAGAGCAATTTCCTTTCAAACCTTGCGTCTCGTTCCAACCATTCACCTAATTAATAATTTAGGGATTAATTAGATGTAACTCGATTTCTGATCCTAATTTCTTCCCTTAATCCATCCTTAAAATAATTAGGACACTTAACTTCATACTAGGCCCCTAACACTTTGGACTTAAACATAGCCAAGTCCAACTTGATTCTAAGTCCATAAGGACTAAATAAATCTCTCAGCCCAACTTACTTCTTTAGCACAACCACCAGATCGGCCCAACATACTAAAACAGTCCAGGTTTGCGCCACCTGAAGGTTCGCGCCAGCCAAGGTTTGCGCCACCTGCCTTTAGCGCAAACTTGGATTTGCGCCACCCGCCTTTAGCGCAAACTTGGCTTTGCGCCAGATCTGATTCTTTCCTGCCGCACTTGCAGGATCGACAAAACACACACACACACCCAGATTAGTTTTGCCATCGATTTCTTCCTGATTAAAAACCCATGAATCGATTAAATCTAACCTGAGTTCATTTCTTAATCCATAAAACATTTACCTAATCCCATTTAGTTTCTTAAATCGGGTTATTAAGCCAAAAACCCTCAGAACACATTTTAAGGAAGAAATGAGTGAAAACTCATTGAATCTCCACATTAGACTTAAGAGTCCAGACTAAACATGAAAAGAATACTACCATCAACAAGGAAAACAAATCTTGAAGAGATTACCTTGATTATTTCCGGACTGATTCTTCTCCTCCTTGCTTTCTTCTCAAAACTCTCTTCCCCTTCTTTCCCTTTGTCTTAGCCGCCGCCCAACAAGAACCCAATTCCAAATACTGATTTCTAAAATGAGTTTCCCTAGGGAAATGAGCCTTTAAGTACCGTTATATAATTAACACATTAGCCCCTTAACTTATCTTTTATTTCTTTCATTTAGACACTAGACTTTCACATTTTCCACCAAGAAACCTGGTTGTTACAACACTCCCCCCTTAAAAGGATTCCGTCCCCGGAATTCCTCATTGGAAAAGATGAGGTTATCTTGCCCACACCAAAACTGACACTTCCCCAAGGTAAAGCCACTTCTGACTCAGTCACCCACCTCATTAAATTCGAAACAGGAACATTGGGTGCACTTCCTTCAATTCTTACGGTACTTCTAACTCGTAAGCTGCTGTTCCTACTCGATCGGTCTTGACAACAGAAGATTAACTAAGGCTTCTCGAGCATCTATACTTCCTTTAAGGAGGAACTGGGCTAAATCCCCATCACAACATAGGATTCACTTACCAAGAGACAAACACACACTTGACAGCTTGGCCCAAGGCCAAACCCGTACGTCCCGACAGCTCACAACCCAGAGTTCTTTTGTCGCAATACAAGCAATCCTAGATCACTTCTCTCAATCCAACAATCGTCTATGCAGATAACATTTCCCTTCTTGGTCCACCTCGACCACAGTTCGACAACCATTTATCACATCCTCTCTACTCCACCACTCCATACTTATACGTAACTAAGGATAGGAACCTCCAACCCATCGTTGAAGTGTTCACCTATTCGAATTAAACTTATCCTGAAACTCAACCATTCCTCGTTGATTGCCATGCTCATTTAGTCATAAAAACAAAACTCCGGTTATCCTCACTCAACTGGAAGGAGTAACCATGGTCACCCCATACTATCTTCACCAGCTTAATCACTACACGACCAATTCGTATATACTTTTCTCACACAATCACTAACTTAACTCATTCAGCTGTCTTATCCACTCCTTTCCTGCATAAAATCATACCCAAATCCCTTCCTCAATACTCTTTCCCATGGTTCGCACACTTATCAAAGACAATCTACCCATCACTGCACCTTTCGACATTACTGTCAAGTTTGCTACTTTCAACTTACTCACTTATTCCGACACACTATCTTCACCTCCCCGCGTTAGCGTGAAGCACTGCCCACCAAACATTACTTGCCTTTCTCTCTCGACCTTTCCTCATGCTGACATCACCTCCTCATTACTTACATCACCAAACAGTTGCATCAATATCCTATCTTAAGGCATTCAACCAAGTCATCTTGTAACGACTCTAGTGTTCGACGTCACTACCCATTCTTTGATCTCCAACTTTTACTTTCTCAGATCCTTCTTTCGCACATAGGTAATAGTTCACATTCTTTAAGGATTTCACATCTATTCCACTACAATTTGTCTAACACACCCATCATCTTCTTTAAACTTTCAATGATCCCAAAAATATGCTTACTTAGCGACTCTTACAACTAAAAACACTTGGTTTCTCCTTTGGGTAACCACCCACCACCACTCTGTCATTCTATTCCGAATATAATCATACCACAACGTCAACTTACACCTACGTACTCCAACAATCTGGTTAACAAATCGTATATCTCATACAAAACCCCCAACAGGCTTCTATCTGATGTTTTCTTTCTCTCTAACATCCCATCACTACGACACTAGCTGACACATTACGCTTGACAATTACTGTCACTACATATCTGTACATTCCTCATTCATCACATCACACTACAGACCAAATCTCTCATGGCCATTCTTACACAATTCATACTCGCCTTCACATTTTCTCGCATACACAACGAGTCTATCTCGCTACTTTTTCCTTTCTCACTCTAGCTGAACTATAACTCCCTAGTTCCCAATTAGCTCAGATGTAACCATTATTGCTCGCTCTTTACGATTCGAGCCCTTACATAAGCTGGGCACAGTCCCTCACTGGACGATAAAATCTATACACTCGCTTCGCTCGAGTTACATACCTCATCACTCTACGAACCCTCCACACTTCATAAATAGAACACTTAATCAAACAATAACTTCTCATCCTCTTAGCACCCCTACAAGGTGTTCTATCAGCTTTCAACCTTCTGGTTCAAGTCTTCGGCCTCGGCCATGTTACACAACTGACGACTTCTACAACAATTGACAACCTGTAACTACTTCCTTAACTTATTCTTTAACAAGGGTTCCTTAAGGAACCTAATCCCTCCAACATACTATAATCAGCTTCCTGATCTGTCTTCCTCTTTTCCAAACCTACTCATATAACATCAACCTTACAAGCTCGCCTCGAAACTCATATTTCTATGCCATAGAGCTTTCATTCTTCCTTACCGCACTACTCATAACGAGTCACAGAACCATCGCCTTGAAGGCTTCAAATCCTTCCTCCGCACACAACCGTCCCTTGACCACCATACTTCCAGTTAACGAACAAGGGTGCAAACCCTCGTACAATCGCTACTATAATCCACTTCCGACTCTACCACTGTTCACCTTTTCTCTTGAACACAATATTAAGGCTACAACATTCTTTCCTGATTTGTCCAACATTTCTCCACTCTTGAAGTTCTTCCTTAGCTTAATATGCAATATCCTATGACCTAGTGAGTTCATAGCCTTCATGCATGACAACGCAATAAATAAATCACTTCATACATTTTATCATTTTAAACAAACAACATTTGGAAACAACTCGGGTACACATGACCCCATTACTCTTAAAACTTCAATACCCTGAACAACGATTCGAGAATCGTCTGCATGCATCTTCCCGTGAACCTCAATCTTGCTCAATCTGAACACTGTTATTACGACAGTAATATACTGCATGAAAAAAATATTTTCAAATGACATAATTCTGAAAGAATTACCGACACAAAGTACATCAGTCGGTGCTCACCCTCATTTATGCTATCAATAGGTCAAAAAGCATTTTGGATATAAATGAATTGCACGTAACTATATTCTTGACCCTTTGCACAAATTTGACTTATCAACAATGTATAAAAAAATGAAATACTTTGCGAGTCGTTGAACTCAAAATTTCAGTGTGCAATGTGAATGAAATCACCCTTTTTTTTAAACATACGCGTGCACATTCTGACTTATTTTCGATCAAAATTTATATTTACGCATTTAATTCAAAATCGTGAAAATTTCATGTTACGTAAAAGAACGCCATGTATGAGACTCTACTTGCATTGGAAGGCTACTCACTCCAACAAGGTCAAGCGCTTTACTAACACAGCTTATTCTTGACGCTTTACCAACGACCAATGGTCGCCCTCTCGGTTCTACAACAGCTTGTAGTACATACGTTCTACATCTCAATCACCCAACCATTTCATACTACTTTCGTTCTGACCAGCTATCTCACTTTCTACTTCTACATGCTTTAATTTCACTGTAGGTATCTTATTTCATTTACCCTGCCATCAAGAAGCCCGATTAAGAAATCAGAGCTCCATTGACACTTTCAAGATTTCGACACAATCTTTCCTTACCATCCTGACTGATCTATGCCATGATTTCTAGAACTGGGACTCTCTCGAAACAGGAGCCCTACTCAAACTCAGGCATTCACCCTTTCCAAATCCATGAAGAGCTACCTCTAGACGACTCATAACATTCTTTACAACATTCCTTCTTTACGTCGTATACATACATCACATCATAAGTGACATCTCATGAAACTTCCCCATCAAAGGATCTCAATCTATCCCTCAAGGATCTTGTTGACATTCTAAAGTACTGGCATACGACATAAACACTAGGTAGGTTAATAAGGTAGGTTAAGCACATACATGTACCTGTAAGTTCGCCATTACACTGGCCAGGTGAAATCTCAAACTTACCTTACATGACAATCCTCAGTACCCTATTAGTCCTATCTTTATAATAGTGTCCTCCTAACGCATTTCCTGTGTCTACAATAGTGCTCTCTTAACGCAATTCCTGATTCTCAGTTGTGATTTTCTACTCCCAAGTTTAAGTTTAGGCCCGTCCGGTCACCTAAATCCCTTAAACTATGGCTCTGATACCATTCGTAACACCCCTGAAATACAATAGAACAATCTTGGCATTAAGTCATAACATTTACAATTCTGGATCCCAATAAATCATTACATTCATTTAAAACTAAGGTTGGCGGAAACAACCTATACACAACTGAGAACATTCTAACTTCTACAAGAGGTACTTGTAGTGTCTCAAGTTGCACATGTACCCTATCTTGCTCATACTCACTTACTTGATCCTCTTTTTACTTGCTTACCTGAAAATGGTTTAGTTTTTGAAAAGCGAGGGTTAGACCAAAAAGGTCTAGTGAATTCCCTCCGTAAAACAACATGTAAACCAGTATAAAGACATTTATAAAAGATTCAACGTAAACCTTCACATACATCAGGCATGGCGCTGCACTGTGCATATGATCACATAAACATTCTGCGATCGGGGCCCAAGCAGACTTCCCTTTCGCCCTCTCGTATCGGGGCCCAAGTAGACTCCCCGATACCCACCTAGGAGGAAACGAATTCCAACCTACCGTCTCGTCATAAATATCCAAGGGATCATCAGACCCCGAGGATCCCTCTCTGATCCCACAGTGCAGGCCGACTCCACATAGCACATCATTCATTTTCATAAAACATGCACCTTTAATCCTTTAAATCATCATTCTCATTTCATCATACATAATAAGCTTTCTCAAGTAAAACATGGAGTTCATGGGTAAACATGCGTGATTGTTACAAACAGTTCATGCTCGTAAATGAAACCAAATTCAGTTAAAACATTTAACACTTTGCGTCGTAAAAAGGTTTAGGGAACTCACCTGAGAGCAATTTCCTTTCAAACCTTGCGTCTCGTTCCAACCGTTCACATAATTAATAATTTAGGGATTAATTAGATGTAACTCGATTTCTGATCCTAATTTCTTCCCTTAATCCATCCTTAAAATAATTAGGACACTTAACTTCATACTAGGCCCCTAACACTTTGGAGTTAAACATAGCCAAGTCCAACTTGATTCTAAGTCCATAAGGACTAAATAAATCTCTCAGCCCAACTTACTTCTTTAGCCCAACCACCAGATCGGCCCAACATACTAAAACAGTCCAGGTTTGCGCCACCTGAAGGTTTGCGCCACCTGCCTTTAGCGCAAACTTGGCTTTGCGCCACCCGCCTTTAGCGCAAACTTGGCTTTGCGCCAGATCTGATTCTTTCCTTCCGCACTTGCAGGATCGACAAAACACACACACACACACCCAGATTAGTTTTGCCATCGATTTCTTCCTGATTAAAAACCCATGAATCGATTAAATCTAACCTGAGTTCATTTCTTAATCCATAAAACATTTACCTAATCCCATTTAGTTTCTTAAATCGGGTTATTAAGCCAAAAACCCTCAGAACACATTTTAAGGAAGAAATGAGTGAAAACTCATTGAATCTCCACATTAGACTTAAGAGTCCAGACTAAACAAGAAAAGAATACTACCATCAACAAGGAAAACAAATCTTGAAGAGATTACCTTGATAATTTCCGGACTGATTCTTCTCCTCCTTGCTTTCTTCTCAAAACTCTCTTCCCCTTCTTTCCCTTTGTCTTAGTCGCCGCCCAACAAGAACCCAATTCCAAATACTGATTTCTAAAATGAGTTGCCCTAGGGAAATGAGCCTTTAAGTACCTTTATCTAATTAACACATTAGCCCATTAACTTATCTTTTATTTCTTTCATTTAGACACTAGACTTTCACATTTTCCTCCAAGAAACCCGGTTGTTACATCTTGACCTCAATAAACCAGGTATAACCACCAACGATCGAGCACACATTGGTGGATCAACCTGACATGTGTGAATGGTACATGCGAAATAAACCACAGCGGGTTGTAATCTGTCCACAGTGGGCAGCGCAAGTGTACACTGTCCACTATGATCGTCACGGCAAGTAATAATCGGTAAAATACCGGAATCGTATCCACAGAGACTGGGCTATCAAGACAATACGGCTTTTGTGAGTTCCTTTCACGAGTTTCAATTAGAGAGGAAACAATATTTTGAGTTGGATTGGTGAAATAACTACTTTTAACGATTTTACTAAAGATTTAAAAGATGGAATGTAGGTTAGATTTTCCCTAGATTTTATAATAAATACTTGATCTCAAAAGATGATCCTTGTAATTGAAGTCGGTCTTTTCGCTAGAAAAGCCCGGTTACAAAATACTCACACCGTTAAGCAAAAATCCCATACTAGTCGTACTTGTTGTTTTGTCAATGGTAATCTCAGAATGGACCCTCTCGGGCCTCGATGGAATGTGTAGAGACAAATACTCTAAGTGTTTTAAATACACAAATTAGCTTGTCTACTACTCCAGTGGGGAGAGATTAGCTCACTGTGCTGACCTCACTCTCGTAAGTGTCATAAGAATTCTTTCGAACTCCCTAGCATTATCCAAGCTCGTGTCACTGCGTTCTACCCATTTCTGAGTTGAGAACTAGACTTTTAGATCCTTACAAGTGATCGGCTTGTTCGCATCCTTGGGGTATTATCGAGAATGAATAACCAAAACAACAAATATTCCAAGTATAAAGATTACTCAAAGATTTTCTCTAAAATCTAGGTACTTCTCTTACCTACATCCCAAGGGATGTTTAGCCTAACATACTGGAGAAATTAAAACGAAAGATGAAGATTTAAACATGATTGAAAATAAAAGTGACTTTGAATTACCGCTCACAGTGGGGAACGTAAGCTGCCCACTGTTCGAGAATTACAACTGAAAATTAAACTAAGAATTTAAAGTGCTAGAAATTTAAACTACAAAGCTACAGAAAATTAAATCTAACTATGAAAGCTTTAGAGGAAATTAAATGCTAAGGATTAAGGTGCTTGCTAAAATTAAAGATAGATGATCTCATTAAATGACCCAAGCCCTTCCTTTTATACACCAAGGAAAGAGCTTGGGTAATACCCAATGAGATCTTTTGACTTTGCATCAGCTGAGTTATGGGAGCACAAGGACCATTTGTGCCCCATGTTTTTTCTTTAACCAAGGGCTTGATGCTTCTATCCATGGGGTTCTCCAAAAAGTTGACTTTTAGGCTCTTAGGTATGAATATTAAATTCACTTTGCCATCTTCTTTAGGAGCAAGCCTAGAATAAAATAATCCCCATGCTTGTACTTGTTGCTGAACCTTCTAACTGCTCCCACCATGCTGTCTAACTCAGATTTCTTCTTTTTGTCTTTTCCAGCGGCAGCAGTGGGGAACCGGAGTGAGCACTGTTCACGTCACTGCAGATAAAACGTGAAAACTACCCAAAATCCACCAAATAATTTATTAAAGACCATGGTTCACTCCTTTTGCTTGTTTTCGTAAATCATACCAAGAATGGGGGTTTTTAGAAGTGAAATGGCTAAAATTGACAAATTAAAGTGAAAAATAAATGGAAATAATAACTCTAAAAATAGAGTTATCACAACCTCAAACTTAAACTATTACTTGTCCCCAAGTAATAAAAAGAAAGAAATAAAGTAGACAAAACGCACTAGAACTTTTTAGGGACTTACATACTTCTTGACTTGAATGGGCGTTGATCTCCTTCCTTCAATACTTCCTTCGGTTCAAACTTGAAAATTTCACTTTTGTGTTTGACGAAATCTTTTTCTTGTATTCCATTAATCAATAGGGCTTTCTTGGGTTTTATGGGTTTATGGCTTTGAATATTTTCCCAAGGGTTTTTTTTTTGCAAGTATTTTCAAACATGAACCGAAAATCTCGCTTGGAGATTTTTATTTCTAGAAGTGGCTGTTTTGGATTTTTCATTAGTATGTACGCACACTTTCAGGCTTTATTTTGGGTATGGCTATTTTTGTGAGAGTGGGTATTCTGATGGTCCAGAATAGGCACACCATCCTTTTTCTGGGAGTGAGCACTTTGATGGTCCAGAAAAGGCACACCATCAATTTTGTTAGTGACACTCCGTTTTTCTTCTGTTTTTGTATTTTTGTATTTTTTTTTTGGGAGGGGGTATGGCTTACCCACCTCAAACTTGGACTTCACAGTGTCCCCACTGTGGGCAAACTGGAAGTTCCCACCTCAAACTTAAAATCTCACAGTGTCCCCACTGTGACATTGAATTAACGAACAAAGGTGGTGGTTTGGGGTACAAAAAGGATCGTGTTTGGATGCGAAAAACGGCCTATATCATTTCATGGTATCAAGTTGAGATTCGTACTTACAAAAGGGACCTTTTTAAGTCGGAAGCCGAAAGTTGTACCTTGAAATGGAAGCGAGATCAAACAAGCATTCAAACAACAAATACGTTAGTACCCAAAAGTACCTACCCAGTGGTAGGATTTCATGCATTACAAACCAAAATAAGAATTCAGCAAAGTGTCAAAAGCCTAGCCAAAGGCATAAAATCAAACCAAACAGAAATTAAAATTGTTTTTGAGAGCAAAAGAGTGGAACCAAAGTTTTAACAAACCATTCAACGGGTCGGGGTGGCCTCTGGTGAACTAGCAGGAGCGTCTTCATCAAATTCGTCCTCACTGTCATAAACTGGGCAGATATCCTTCGGAAATTCTGGTAGCTGAGCAGCTAGCATTGGGTTGGCCTCTTGCATCATCAGGCCCGTCACCTCATCCCGTTCTCTTGTATACATCCAAAATTTCTGCGTGGCCCGGTTCTGATATCGCTGCTCACTTTCTAGCAACTCGATCCTGTATGTGAGCTTCTTCAAAGCTGCCAAAATCTCTCCCATTTGGTTGCTGGACGAACCTGCCTCAGTCTGACGCCTCGATGTATCCGCAGTCCGCACATCATGCTCCTCAGCGATGATCACAGTGGGGTTAACAGTCCCCACTGTGGGGATATCTTCTGCCTGCTCGGGTGGAGGAGTGGTGACGTGCCGTCCCATCTTTCGGATGGTACCCACATTGATATTACTCGTGGAATCTAACCACTGGTCCTCCACAGCCGACGGTACACCTGCGTCTATCATCAATGAAGTAATAAGGCAAGGGAGGGGTAAAATTACCTTCTTCCGGGTACGTGCTTGATCGATGGCTCCATGCATGACAGTGCCTATGTTGATCCTTTTTCCCGTGAGGATGCAGTACAACAGCGCACACTTGTGCATCGACAAAGTGGTGTCGTGCGAAGTTGGGGCTAATGAAGCACGGAGAAACTGGAACCAAACGGCAGCCTCGGTAGTGAGAGAACTAGCGTTTAGGCACCGTCGTTGACCGTCCTTATTCCATGGTTTCCCTACAGCGGCTATCTCTCTTAAAATGAGGTCCTCACTTGCTGGAGTCATCTTCTTCAAGAATTGCGCAAACTCACAAATACCCGCATTTCCTCTCCCCAATACTCGGTTAATTTCCCCTGGATTGTAACAAACTTTCCTACCTCGAACTACCACAATTGGGTCTTTACTTTGAGAGGCCTCGGCGTAAAATTCACGCACAAGTGAGGCATTGGCACGTCGATTAGCAGCAGAAATAATCGACCAATCATGCACCACAATTCTATCCTTGACAAATGAATTAGCTTCAACGAAATCGGGGTCAAAACCCCTCTCTAATTTTAACTTTTGCTTGGCGATGCAGTCAAAATGGGCAGCCACCTCCGGAGAGGTGAACTGCCTGGGCACCCCACTGGGGGCATACTCAGTACCTACGATGGATTGATGTGGGTTTTGGGTTTGAATTTGTTCATCCCCACCATCAGTTTCCATAGACGATGAACTTAAAGAGGTTGCAGGGTTTTTACCTTTTCGTGAATCTTGCTTAGCAGGCCTCTTTGTCGGTGTTTTTCGTGCCCTGGCTACCGTGGATCTGGTAACAACTCTTCTCTTTTTTTCGGCTTGGGGAATAAGGTTCTCCCCACTGTGGATATCTCCTGAAACAGCACTCTTCTCCCTATCAAACTTGAACTTCTCATACTGACTTTGATAATTTTCCTCCACCTCTCTCTGCAACTTCTCATTCTCAGCAAACAAGTCTGCCTCAGCCTTCTTCCTCTCTTCCTCGAATATCCTCTCCTTTTCTGCCCTAACTCTTGCCTCCTCTAGTTTCTTTTCTTCCTCTTCTTTTCGGACCCTTTCTTCTTCTTCTCTACGCCTTCTCTCGGCATCCTCCTTCCTCTTTCTTATGGCTTCCTTTCGTTGAATGTACTCCTCCTCCAATCGTCGCTCTTCCTCTTCGGTTTGCAGAGCCTCGGTGTCAAAAAGACTGGTGCTCGTGGTTGAGACGCGTGGAGAAGAAATAGCCTTCGGGCTTCGTTGTTTGGAGGAGCCTTCGTCTGGTGCACCAGATGTCATCGGTGCACTGGAAGTCGCCGGATTTTCGCCGGAGACCGGCGGCGGTTCGTTGAGGTCACCAGTGATGGTTTCTGGTGGGTTTTCGGTGTTACGACGGCGGACCGCCGCCCGGTTGGGTGCCTGAGGGTTTGAAATCGGCCTCTTGCTTCTAGCCATTGGAGGGAATTTGCTTCTGGTTCGTGTAAGAGAAATGGGGAAGAAAAAGATGGTTTTTGAATATTTGAAGTTAAAGGTGGTTTTTGGGAAGTTAATGGTGGTTTTTAGGATTTTTGCAATGGGTTTAGGGTTGGACCGTCGGGTTTTAGGAGAGAGAGGGAGAGTACAATGATGGTTTTCTTGGAAAATGGAGAACTAATGACATGTGGCAGCAAAAGTTGATTAGTTGGCAGAAAAGGTGAAAGCTTGTTATCCTTGGGCCCCACAAATTGTCCCATCAACCGTCAGATTCCAGAGTGGGGAACGCAGTGATCAGCTTCTGCCCACTGCGAACCACTTTATTGACTTTTGCTTTAAAGCTCGGGATTTTCGCCTACACACATACAAGTAAACTACCCTTGCAATATTAAAAAGAACAAAAAGAATAAAAACACAGCAAACAACAGAAATAAAATATTTACAATTGGACCTGATGTTTCTTAACCATAGTGAGGTGGAGAGTGGGCAGGGATGTGGGCACTCTCATGCAGAAAATGCTTTACCCTTTGCCCGTTGACTTTAAAGGTCTGATCAGACTGTGGAGACTTTAATTCCACTGTTCCAAAGGGACTTACCTTGACAATGGTGTATGGTCCAGTCCATCTTGACTTGAGCTTACCCGGAAAAAGTTTTAGACGAGAGTTGAACAATAATACCTGCTGTCCTTCAAAAAATTCCCGATGATTGATCCTTCGGTCATGCCACATCTTGGTCTTTTCCTTGTATAACTTTGCATTTTCATATGCGTGATAGCGCATTTCCTCAAGTTCATGCAATTGCAAGGTTCTTTTAATTCCCGCGGCATCTTCACTCATGTTGAGCTCTTTTAAAGCCCAAAAGGCTTTATGTTCCAATTCGATTGGTAAATGGCAAGCTTTGCCAAATACCAACTTAAATGGAGACATTCCCAAAGGGGTCTTATATGCCGTGCGATACGCCCAAAGAGCGTCATCAAGCTTGCTGGACCAATCCTTTCGATGGGGTTTCACCACCTTTTCCAAAATTCCCTTGATTTCTCGGTTTGAAAGCTCCGCCAAACCATTAGTTTGGGGGTGGTAGGCGGTTGCTACCCTATGATGAATATCATATTTAGCAAGGACCGCGGTCATGACTTTGTTAACAAAATGGGATCCTTCATCACTAATTATTGCTCGTGGTGTTCCAAAGCGAGTGAAAATATTTTTTTGCAAAAACTTCACCACAGTGTTAGCGTCATTAGTGTGACAAGCAGCAGCTTCTACCCATTTTGAAACATAATCTACCGCTACTAAGATGTAGAAATTGTTGTTGGAATTTGGAAAGGGTCCCATGAAATCTATTCCCCACACATCAAAAATTTCCACCTCAAGGATATTGTTGAGGGGCATTTCATTTCGTTTTGATATATTCCCAGTGCGCTGACACTGCTCACAGTGACGAACAAACTCATGAGAGTCTTTGAACACAGTGGGCCAAAAGAACCCACTCTGCAAAATTTTCGCAGCAGTGCGTGTTCCTCCGAAATGACCTCCATAGTGGGATGTGTGACAGCCTTGGAGTAAATGTTGTTGATCACTCCCATGAACACATCGCCTCAACACTTGGTCCGTTCCTATCTTATATAAGAAAGGATCGTCCCAAATGTATTGACGAGTATCATACAAGAATTTTTTAAAAGGCTGTCCACTCATTCCATGGGGTCGTAATCCACTTGCTAAAAAGTTAGCAATGTCAGCATACCAAGGAATATCATGATGTTGGGCGACTAACAATTGTTCATCAGGAAAATTTTCTTTTACCGGAGTGGGATCTACAGTGCCCACTGTGGGCTCAAGTCTGGAAAGATGATCAGCGATCTGGTTACTTGTTCCTTTTCTATCGATAATCTCAAGGTCGAATTCCTGCAGCAACAGCACCCATCTGATCAACCTCGGTTTAGAGTCAGCTTTGTTGATCAAATATTTGATGGCTGCGTGATCGGTGTGTACTATGACCTTTGCTCCAATTAAGTAAGACCTGAAACGATCAAAAGCAAAAACTACTGCAAGTAATTCTTTTTCGGTTACAGTGTAGTTGATTTGAGCCTCGATCAAAGTCTTGCTTGCATAGTATATTGGATGAAAAATCTTATCTTTTCGTTGGCCTAGTACTGCACCTATAGCCCAATCGCTGGCGTCACACATGACTTCAAATGGGAGTGACCAGTCAGGAGTGGTCACTATGGGTGCAGTAACTAAGGCATTTTTGATTATTTCAAATGCGTCTCTACATTCTTTGGTAAAAACAAACTCTCTTTCATGTTGCAGCAGGTTACATAGGGGTTTAGTTATTTTGGAAAAATCTTTTATGAACCTCCTATAGAAACCTGCGTGACCTAAAAAACTGCGAATGCCTTTTACCGTTGTGGGCTCGGGAAGTTGGGAGATTACTTCTAGTTTTGCTTTATCAACTTCCAAACCCTTTTTCGACACAAGATGACCCAAAACAATGCCCTCTTCGACCATGAAATGACATTTTTCCCAATTTAGAATAAGGTCGTGGGTTTCACATCTCACCAAACTTTTTTCTAGATTCCTCAAACAGTTATCAAATGATGTGCCGATCACAGAAAAATCGTCCATAAAAACTTCTATGGTATCTTCTATCATATCAGTAAAAATGGCCATCATACAGCGTTGAAAAGTAGCGGGAGCATTACATAAACCAAAAGGCATTCTCCGGAATGCAAAAGTACCATATGGACAAGTAAAGGTGGTCTTTTCTTGGTCCTCGGGTGCGATGTGGATTTGGTTATATCCGGAGTATCCATCTAGAAAACAATAAAATTCCTTTCTCGCTAATCTATCAAGCATTTGATCAATAAAAGGTAACGGGAAATGGTCTTTCTTTGTTGCTAGATTCAGTTGCCTATAGTCCATGCATATTCTCCATCCCGTAACAATCCTAGTTGGAATGAGTTCGTTCTTTTCATTTGTGACCACTGTTGTTCCTCCCTTTTTAGGGACACATTGAACGGGGCTCACCCAACTACTACTGGCAATGGGATAGATAATACCAGCATCTAACCACTTCAAAATCTCTTTCTTAACTACTTCCTTCATGATGGGGTTCAACCTTCTTTGAGGTTGGACTTTTCCTGGGCGGTCACTCTCTAAGTTGATCTTATGTTGACATAAAGAGGGGCTAATTCCTCTAATGTCTGCTATGGTCCAACCAATTGCCTTCTTATGCTTCATCAACAATTCGATTAAAAGTTGTTCTTGATTTTCGCTAAGTTTGGACGAGATGATAACAGGAAGTTTGTTATTCTCGGCGAGATAAGCATATTTCAAATGAGGAGGCAATGGTTTAAGCTCTAACTCGGGAGGTTGTTCGATGGATGGTGGTTGGATCGTCCTATCCTTAAAGTCCAAAGGTTCAATAGATGCCACCATTTCGTTACACTCATCCTCAAAAGTATCTTCTGAGTCAGAGTGTTCACTCTCACTGCCCACTGTGGACAGTGAGTCGAAACAGTAGGATCCATGAATCGCACTCACAGCAAGGCAGTCCTCGGTGTCTATGTATTTAAGAGATTTGAAAACATTAAACTTTACTTCCTGGTCGTTGACTCTCATGGTGAGTTCTCCTTTGTGCACATCAATCAAAGTTCGTCCTGTCGCAAGGAAAGGACGTCCTAGAATGATTGGGATGTCTTTGTCGGCCTCATAGTCTAAAATCAGAAAGTCGGCAGGGAAGATGAATTTATCCACTTGGACCAAAACATCTTCAATCTTCCCTCTTGGATAGGCAATGGATCGATCGGCTAATTGTAAGGTCACGGTGGTGGGTCTAGCCTCTCCAATACCTAATCTCTTAAAAATTGACAAAGGCATCAAATTTATACTAGCGCCTAAATCACAAAGTGCTTGACCTACTTCTTGTCCTCCTATCGTGCATGGAATTGTGAAACTACCCGGGTCTTTCAACTTAGGTGGAATCTTGCTTGTGAGAAGGGCACTACATTCTTCGGTCAACGCCACAGTTTCAAACTCACCCAACTTTCGTTTTTTGTTCAAAATATCTTTTAAAAACTTAACATAGCTTGGCATTTGCTCAAGAGCTTCTACCAAGGGTATGTTAATGTGAAGCTGTTTGAAAATGTCTAAAAACTTTTTAAATTGAACATCAACATTTTTAGGCTTCATTCTTTCAGGAAAAGGTACACTTTTTGGGTCGATGTGAGTCTGAAGCGGAGTTAACCTTGGAATGGTAGGTTTAGGCAATGGCCCAAAAGTGGGGAGTTCAGGGACTTCCGTCCCCACTGTGGGGATCACAGTGACTTGAGGAGTGCCCATTGTGGGATGAGGTACAGCGGTGATTTGAGGCGATTCTTCATAATCGAAAACGATATCTTTCAGATCCTTTCCACTCCTAAGTGTTATGGCTTTGATTTGTTCTGGTCCCTTTCCTATTACCCTAGCATTTTCGGTATCACTAGGTAATGTCCCCGGTGGTCTATTCTTGACTTCGACGGCTAGTTGTCCTACTTGAGTTTCTATGTTCCTAATGGCCGCTTGAGTTTGGTTCATGAATCCTTTGAGCATTGATTCGAGTGATGGTTGAGCCTCAGCATTATGAGATGGTCGTGGTTGGAATTGTTGGGAGGATTGACCTTGGTGAAAGTTTTGTGGGTGCTGCCCACTGTGGTGTGAGGATTGCCCACTGTGATGTGATTGAAATCCAGGGGGGTTGTGTGGTCTTTGAGCATGACTCGCCCCGTGGGGTTGGAGTCCTTGGTTTCCAGACCACGAGAAATTTGGATGATTCCTCCAACCTGGATTATAGGTCTGTGAGTATGGGTTGTTGCGCGGGTTGGTTCCTATGACATTAATAGCCTCTGGATTTGCTGGACAAAAATCAAAAACATGCTCGTCCCCACAGTAAGAGCAGTTCTCAGTGAGATGTGCAGTACCCACTGTGGGATTAAGTTGTCCTCGATTTTGGTTCAACACTATTTTTGTTAAGGCCACTAACTGTGCATTCATTGTTTTAAGCGCCTCATTATCAATGTTGGTGGACTTTGGTGCAGGCGTTCTCGGGTTGGACCAGTCGGTGTTGTTATTGGACACTTTCTCTAAAATCTGATATCCTTCATTATAGGTTTTGCTTGTGAAAGTTCCTCCTGCTGTTGCATCTAAGATGATTTTGGCTGCGTTGGACAGACCATTGTAAAAGGTCTCCAACTGAATGCAATGTGGGATGCCATGGTGTGGGCATTTTCGGAGTAAATCTTTAAACCGCTCCCATGCATCCGAAACAGCCTCATCTTCGTCTTGTCTAAACAAAACAATATCATTTCTCAGCCTCATGTTTTTGGTTGGAGGAAAATACTTTTGTAAAAATTTATCCGCAAGCTCTTGCCACATGGTTATTGAATGAGGTGCATGCGCATTTAGCCATGACTTAGCCTTGTCCCTTAAAGTAAAAGGAAAAAGTCTTAGCCTTAAAGCTTCCTCACTCACACCTTGTAGCTGAAAAGAGTCGGTCATTTCCAAAAATGATTTTAAGTGCGAATGCGGATCCTCAGATGGTGATCCTCCAAACTGACCCATGGCTTGGATCATTTGAAACATCACCGGTTTGAGTTCAAAGTGTGGTGTTTGAAGGTTGGGTCTTAGAATCCCGGAGCTTAAATCACTAACTCCAGTAGTTGCATAATCCCTTATCCCTCGATCTTTGCTATCAGCAATCGTCACTGTGGTTTCCACTAATGGAGGTGGTGGTGGTTGACCGCCCACTCCTGCCATATTTGCGGTGGGGTTCACAGGGAGTTGTTGATTTTTCTTCTTGTTTTTACGTCTTTTTCGAAAAGTCCTTTCTATTTCAAGATCGATTGGTTCCAAAGGTCCGTGTTGTTGCCTTGGCATACAACACGATCGGTGCTAGAAAAACGAGTTACTCGGGCTCAAACAAAAACTAATGTCTTGAGATTTAAAAATCACGCCAGTCCCCGGCAACGGCGCCAAAAACTTGACATGTGTGAATGGTACATGCGAAATAAACCACAGCGGGTTGTAATCTGTCCACAGTGGGCAGCGCAAGTGTACACTGTCCACTATGATCGTCACGGCAAGTAATAATCGGTAAAATACCGGAATCGTATCCACAGAGACTGGGCTATCAAGACAATACGGCTTTTGTGAGTTCCTTTCACGAGTTTCAATTAGAGAGGAAACAATATTTTGAGTTGGATTGGTGAAATAACTACTTTTAACGATTTTACTAAAGATTTAAAAGATGGAATGTAGGTTAGATTTTCCCTAGATTTTATAATAAATACTTGATCTCAAAAGATGATCCTTGTAATTGAAGTCGGTCTTTTCGCTAGAAAAGCCCGGTTACAAAATACTCACACCGTTAAGCAAAAATCCCATACTAGTCGTACTTGTTGTTTTGTCAATGGTAATCTCAGAATGGACCCTCTCGGGCCTCGATGGAATGTGTAGAGACAAATACTCTAAGTGTTTTAAATACACAAATTAGCTTGTCTACTACTCCAGTGGGGAGAGATTAGCTCACTGTGCTGACCTCACTCTCGTAAGTGTCATAAGAATTCTTTCGAACTCCCTAGCATTATCCAAGCTCGTGTCACTGCGTTCTACCCATTTCTGAGTTGAGAACTAGACTTTTAGATCCTTACAAGTGATCGGCTTGTTCGCATCCTTGGGGTATTATCGAGAATGAATAACCAAAACAACAAATATTCCAAGTATAAAGATTACTCAAGAATTTTCTCTAAAATCTAGGTACTTCTCTTACCTACATCCCAAGGGATGTTTAGCCTAACATACTGGAGAAATTAAAACGAAAGATGAAGATTTAAACATGATTGAAAATAAAAGTGACTTTGAATTACCGCTCACAGTGGGGAACGTAAGCTGCCCACTGTTCGAGAATTACAACTGAAAATTAAACTAAGAATTTAAAGTGCTAGAAATTTAAACTACAAAGCTACAGAAAATTAAATCTAACTATGAAAGCTTTAGAGGAAATTAAATGCTAAGGATTAAGGTGCTTGCTAAAATTAAAGATAGATGATCTCATTAAATGACCCAAGCCCTTCCTTTTATACACCAAGGAAAGAGCTTGGGTAATACCCAATGAGATCTTTTGACTTTGCATCAGCTGAGTTATGGGAGCACAAGGACCATTTGTGCCCCATGTTTTTTCTTTAACCAAGGGCTTGATGCTTCTATCCATGGGGTTCTCCAAAAAGTTGACTTTTAGGCTCTTAGGTATGAATATTAAATTCACTTTGCCATCTTCTTTAGGAGCGAGCCTAGAATAAAATAATCCCCATGCTTGTACTTGTTGCTGAACCTTCTAACTGCTCCCACCATGCTGTCTAACTCAGATTTCTTCTTTTTGTCTTTTCCAGCGGCAGCAGTGGGGAACCGGAGTGAGCATTGTTCACGTCACTGCAGATAAAACGTGAAAACTACCCAAAATCCACCAAATAATTTATTAAAGACCATGGTTCACTCCTTTTGCTTGTTTTCGTAAATCATACCAAGAATGGGGGTTTTTAGAAGTGAAATGGCTAAAATTGACAAATTAAAGTGAAAAATAAATGGAAATAATAACTCTAAAAATAGAGTTATCACAACCTCAAACTTAAACTATTACTTGTCCCCAAGTAATAAAAAGAAAGAAATAAAGTAGACAAAACGCACTAGAACTTTTTAGGGACTTACATACTTCTTGACTTGAATGGGCGTTGATCTCCTTCCTTCAATACTTCCTTCGGTTCAAACTTGAAAATTTCACTTTTGTGTTTGACGAAATCTTTTTCTTGTATTCCATTAATCAATAGGGCTTTCTTGGGTTTTATGGGTTTATGGCTTTGAATATTTTCCCAAGGGTTTTTTTTTGCAAGTATTTTCAAACATGAACCGAAAATCTCGCTTGGAGATTTTTATTTCTAGAAGTGGCTGTTTTGGATTTTTCATTAGTATGTACGCACACTTTCAGGCTTTATTTTGGGTATGGCTATTTTTGTGAGAGTGGGTATTCTGATGGTCCAGAATAGGCACACCATCCTTTTTCTGGGAGTGAGCACTTTGATGGTCCAGAAAAGGCACACCATCAATTTTGTTAGTGACACTCCGTTTTTCTTCTGTTTTTGTATTTTTGTATTTTTTTTTGGGAGGGGGTATGGCTTACCCACCTCAAACTTGGACTTCACAGTGTCCCCACTGTGGGCAAACTGGAAGTTCCCACCTCAAACTTAAAATCTCACAGTGTCCCCACTGTGACATTGAATTAACGAACAAAGGTGGTGGTTTGGGGTACAAAAAGGATCGTGTTTGGATGCGAAAAACGGCCTATATCATTTCATGGTATCAAGTTGAGATTCGTACTTACAAAAGGGACCTTTTTAAGTCGGAAGCCGAAAGTTGTACCTTGAAATGGAAGCGAGATCAAACAAGCATTCAAACAACAAATACGTTAGTACCCAAAAGTACCTACCCAGTGGTAGGATTTCATGCATTACAAACCAAAATAAGAATTCAGCAAAGTGTCAAAAGCCTAGCCAAAGGCATAAAATCAAACCAAACAGAAATTAAAATTGTTTTTGAGAGCAAAAGAGTGGAACCAAAGTTTTAACAAACCATTCAACGGGTCGGGGTGGCCTCTGGTGAACTAGCAGGAGCGTCTTCATCAAATTCGTCCTCACTGTCATAAACTGGGCAGATATCCTTCGGAAATTCTGGTAGCTGAGCAGCTAGCATTGGGTTGGCCTCTTGCATCATCAGGCCCGTCACCTCATCCCGTTCTCTTGTATACATCCAAAATTTCTGCGTGGCCCGGTTCTGATATCGCTGCTCACTTTCTAGCAACTCGATCCTGTATGTGAGCTTCTTCAAAGCTGCCAAAATCTCTCCCATTTGGTTGCTGGACGAACCTGCCTCAGTCTGACGCCTCGATGTATCCGCAGTCCGCACATCATGCTCCTCAGCGATGATCACAGTGGGGTTAACAGTCCCCACTGTGGGGATATCTTCTGCCTGCTCGGGTGGAGGAGTGGTGACGTGCCGTCCCATCTTTCGGATGGTACCCACATTGATATTACTCGTGGAATCTAACCACTGGTCCTCCACAGCCGACGGTACACCTGCGTCTATCATCAATGAAGTAATAAGGCAAGGGAGGGGTAAAATTACCTTCTTCCGGGTACGTGCTTGATCGATGGCTCCATGCATGACAGTGCCTATGTTGATCCTTTTTCCCGTGAGGATGCAGTACAACAGCGCACACTTGTGCATCGACAAAGTGGTGTCGTGCGAAGTTGGGGCTAATGAAGCACGGAGAAACTGGAACCAAACGGCAGCCTCGGTAGTGAGAGAACTAGCGTTTAGGCACCGTCGTTGACCGTCCTTATTCCATGGTTTCCCTACAGCGGCTATCTCTCTTAAAATGAGGTCCTCACTTGCTGGAGTCATCTTCTTCAAGAATTGCGCAAACTCACAAATACCCGCATTTCCTCTCCCCAATACTCGGTTAATTTCCCCTGGATTGTAACAAACTTTCCTACCTCGAACTACCACAATTGGGTCTTTACTTTGAGAGGCCTCGGCGTAAAATTCACGCACAAGTGAGGCATTGGCACGTCGATTAGCAGCAGAAATAATCGACCAATCATGCACCACAATTCTATCCTTGACAAATGAATTAGCTTCAACGAAATCGGGGTCAAAACCCCTCTCTAATTTTAACTTTTGCTTGGCGATGCAGTCAAAATGGGCAGCCACCTCCGGAGAGGTGAACTGCCTGGGCACCCCACTGGGGGCATACTCAGTACCTACGATGGATTGATGTGGGTTTTGGGTTTGAATTTGTTCATCCCCACCATCAGTTTCCATAGACGATGAACTTAAAGAGGTTGCAGGGTTTTTACCTTTTCGTGAATCTTGCTTAGCAGGCCTCTTTGTCGGTGTTTTTCGTGCCCTGGCTACCGTGGATCTGGTAACAACTCTTCTCTTTTTTTCGGCTTGGGGAATAAGGTTCTCCCCACTGTGGATATCTCCTGAAACAGCACTCTTCTCCCTATCAAACTTGAACTTCTCATACTGACTTTGATAATTTTCCTCCACCTCTCTCTGCAACTTCTCATTCTCAGCAAACAAGTCTGCCTCAGCCTTCTTCCTCTCTTCCTCGAAGATCCTCTCCTTTTCTGCCCTAACTCTTGCCTCCTCTAGTTTCTTTTCTTCCTCTTCTTTTCGGACCCTTTCTTCTTCTTCTCTACGCCTTCTCTCGGCATCCTCCTTCCTCTTTCTTATGGCTTCCTTTCGTTGAATGTACTCCTCCTCCAATCGTCGCTCTTCCTCTTCGGTTTGCAGAGCCTCGGTGTCAAAAAGACTGGTGCTCGTGGTTGAGACGCGTGGAGAAGAAATAGCCTTCAGGCTTCGTTGTTTGGAGGAGCCTTCGTCTGGTGCACCAGATGTCATCGGTGCACTGGAAGTCGCCGGATTTTCGCCGGAGACCGGCGGCGGTTCGTTGAGGTCACCAGTGATGGTTTCTGGTGGGTTTTCGGTGTTACGACGGCGGACCGCCGCCCGGTTGGGTGCCTGAGGGTTTGAAATCGGCCTCTTGCTTCTAGCCATTGGAGGGAATTTGCTTCTGGTTCGTGTAAGAGAAATGGGGAAGAAAAAGATGGTTTTTGAATATTTGAAGTTAAAGGTGGTTTTTGGGAAGTTAATGGTGGTTTTTAGGATTTTTGCAATGGGTTTAGGGTTGGACCGTCGGGTTTTAGGAGAGAGAGGGAGAGTACAATGATGGTTTTCTTGGAAAATGGAGAACTAATGACATGTGGCAGCAAAAGTTGATTAGTTGGCAGAAAAGGTGAAAGCTTGTTATCCTTGGGCCCCACAAATTGTCCCATCAACCGTCAGATTCCAGAGTGGGGAACGCAGTGATCAGCTTCTGCCCACTGCGAACCACTTTATTGACTTTTGCTTTAAAGCTCGGGATTTTCGCCTACACACATACAAGTAAACTACCCTTGCAATATTAAAAAGAACAAAAAGAATAAAAACACAGCAAACAACAGAAATAAAATATTTACAATTGGACCTGATGTTTCTTAACCATAGTGAGGTGGAGAGTGGGCAGGGATGTGGGCACTCTCATGCAGAAAATGCTTTACCCTTTGCCCGTTGACTTTAAAGGTCTGATCAGACTGTGGAGACTTTAATTCCACTGTTCCAAAGGGACTTACCTTGACAATGGTGTATGGTCCAGTCCATCTTGACTTGAGCTTACCCGGAAAAAGTTTTAGACGAGAGTTGAACAATAATACCTGCTGTCCTTCAAAAAATTCCCGATGATTGATCCTTCGGTCATGCCACATCTTGGTCTTTTCCTTGTATAACTTTGCATTTTCATATGCGTGATAGCGCATTTCCTCAAGTTCATGCAATTGCAAGGTTCTTTTAATTCCCGCGG
Organism: Saussurea involucrata; assembly: GCA_033807775.1. Classification (NCBI taxonomy): domain Eukaryota; kingdom Viridiplantae; phylum Streptophyta; class Magnoliopsida; order Asterales; family Asteraceae; genus Saussurea; species Saussurea involucrata. The sequence continues at coordinate 65,380,860 of CM066316.1, forward strand.
CATCTTCACTCATGTTGAGCTCTTTTAAAGCCCAAAAGGCTTTATGTTCCAATTCGATTGGTAAATGGCAAGCTTTGCCAAATACCAACTTAAATGGAGACATTCCCAAAGGGGTCTTATATGCCGTGCGATACGCCCAAAGAGCGTCATCAAGCTTGCTGGACCAATCCTTTCGATGGGGTTTCACCACCTTTTCCAAAATTCCCTTGATTTCTCGGTTTGAAAGCTCCGCCAAACCATTAGTTTGGGGGTGGTAGGCGGTTGCTACCCTATGATGAATATCATATTTAGCAAGGACCGCGGTCATGACTTTGTTAACAAAATGGGATCCTTCATCACTAATTATTGCTCGTGGTGTTCCAAAGCGAGTGAAAATATTTTTTTGCAAAAACTTCACCACAGTGTTAGCGTCATTAGTGTGACAAGCAGCAGCTTCTACCCATTTTGAAACATAATCTACCGCTACTAAGATGTAGAAATTGTTGTTGGAATTTGGAAAGGGTCCCATGAAATCTATTCCCCACACATCAAAAATTTCCACCTCAAGGATATTGTTGAGGGGCATTTCATTTCGTTTTGATATATTCCCAGTGCGCTGACACTGCTCACAGTGACGAACAAACTCATGAGAGTCTTTGAACACAGTGGGCCAAAAGAACCCACTCTGCAAAATTTTCGCAGCAGTGCGTGTTCCTCCGAAATGACCTCCATAGTGGGATGTGTGACAGCCTTGGAGTAAATGTTGTTGATCACTCCCATGAACACATCGCCTCAACACTTGGTCCGTTCCTATCTTATATAAGAAAGGATCGTCCCAAATGTATTGACGAGTATCATACAAGAATTTTTTAAAAGGCTGTCCACTCATTCCATGGGGTCGTAATCCACTTGCTAAAAAGTTAGCAATGTCAGCATACCAAGGAATATCATGATGTTGGGCGACTAACAATTGTTCATCAGGAAAATTTTCTTTTACCGGAGTGGGATCTACAGTGCCCACTGTGGGCTCAAGTCTGGAAAGATGATCAGCGATCTGGTTACTTGTTCCTTTTCTATCGATAATCTCAAGGTCGAATTCCTGCAGCAACAGCACCCATCTGATCAACCTCGGTTTAGAGTCAGCTTTGTTGATCAAATATTTGATGGCTGCGTGATCGGTGTGTACTATGACCTTTGCTCCAATTAAGTAAGACCTGAAACGATCAAAAGCAAAAACTACTGCAAGTAATTCTTTTTCGGTTACAGTGTAGTTGATTTGAGCCTCGATCAAAGTCTTGCTTGCATAGTATATTGGATGAAAAATCTTATCTTTTCGTTGGCCTAGTACTGCACCTATAGCCCAATCGCTGGCGTCACACATGACTTCAAATGGGAGTGACCAGTCAGGAGTGGTCACTATGGGTGCAGTAACTAAGGCATTTTTGATTATTTCAAATGCGTCTCTACATTCTTTGGTAAAAACAAACTCTCTTTCATGTTGCAGCAGGTTACATAGGGGTTTAGTTATTTTGGAAAAATCTTTTATGAACCTCCTATAGAAACCTGCGTGACCTAAAAAACTGCGAATGCCTTTTACCGTTGTGGGCTCGGGAAGTTGGGAGATTACTTCTAGTTTTGCTTTATCAACTTCCAAACCCTTTTTCGACACAAGATGACCCAAAACAATGCCCTCTTCGACCATGAAATGACATTTTTCCCAATTTAGAATAAGGTCGTGGGTTTCACATCTCACCAAACTTTTTTCTAGATTCCTCAAACAGTTATCAAATGATGTGCCGATCACAGAAAAATCGTCCATAAAAACTTCTATGGTATCTTCTATCATATCAGTAAAAATGGCCATCATACAGCGTTGAAAAGTAGCGGGAGCATTACATAAACCAAAAGGCATTCTCCGGAATGCAAAAGTACCATATGGACAAGTAAAGGTGGTCTTTTCTTGGTCCTCGGGTGCGATGTGGATTTGGTTATATCCGGAGTATCCATCTAGAAAACAATAAAATTCCTTTCTCGCTAATCTATCAAGCATTTGATCAATAAAAGGTAACGGGAAATGGTCTTTCTTTGTTGCTAGATTCAGTTGCCTATAGTCCATGCATATTCTCCATCCCGTAACAGTCCTAGTTGGAATGAGTTCGTTCTTTTCATTTGTGACCACTGTTGTTCCTCCCTTTTTAGGGACACATTGAACGGGGCTCACCCAACTACTACTGGCAATGGGATAGATAATACCAGCATCTAACCACTTCAAAATCTCTTTCTTAACTACTTCCTTCATGATGGGGTTCAACCTTCTTTGAGGTTGGACTTTTCCTGGGCGGTCACTCTCTAAGTTGATCTTATGTTGACATAAAGAGGGGCTAATTCCTCTAATGTCTGCTATGGTCCAACCAATTGCCTTCTTATGCTTCATCAACAATTCGATTAAAAGTTGTTCTTGATTTTCGCTAAGTTTGGACGAGATGATAACAGGAAGTTTGTTATTCTCGGCGAGATAAGCATATTTCAAATGAGGAGGCAATGGTTTAAGCTCTAACTCGGGAGGTTGTTCGATGGATGGTGGTTGGATCGTCCTATCCTTAAAGTCCAAAGGTTCAATAGATGCCACCATTTCGTTACACTCATCCTCAAAAGTATCTTCTGAGTCAGAGTGTTCACTCTCACTGCCCACTGTGGACAGTGAGTCGAAACAGTAGGATCCATGAATCGCACTCACAGCAAGGCAGTCCTCGGTGTCTATGTATTTAAGAGATTTGAAAACATTAAACTTTACTTCCTGGTCGTTGACTCTCATGGTGAGTTCTCCTTTGTGCACATCAATCAAAGTTCGTCCTGTCGCAAGGAAAGGACGTCCTAGAATGATTGGGATGTCTTTGTCGGCCTCATAGTCTAAAATCAGAAAGTCGGCAGGGAAGATGAATTTATCCACTTGGACCAAAACATCTTCAATCTTCCCTCTTGGATAGGCAATGGATCGATCGGCTAATTGTAAGGTCACGGTGGTGGGTCTAGCCTCTCCAATACCTAATCTCTTAAAAATTGACAAAGGCATCAAATTTATACTAGCGCCTAAATCACAAAGTGCTTGACCTACTTCTTGTCCTCCTATCGTGCATGGAATTGTGAAACTACCCGGGTCTTTCAACTTAGGTGGAATCTTGCTTGTGAGAAGGGCACTACATTCTTCGGTCAACGCCACAGTTTCAAACTCACCCAACTTTCGTTTTTTGTTCAAAATATCTTTTAAAAACTTAACATAGCTTGGCATTTGCTCAAGAGCTTCTACCAAGGGTATGTTAATGTGAAGCTGTTTGAAAATGTCTAAAAACTTTTTAAATTGAACATCAACATTTTTAGGCTTCATTCTTTCAGGAAAAGGTACACTTTTTGGGTCGATGTGAGTCTGAAGCGGAGTTAACCTTGGAATGGTAGGTTTAGGCAATGGCCCAAAAGTGGGGAGTTCAGGGACTTCCGTCCCCACTGTGGGGATCACAGTGACTTGAGGAGTGCCCATTGTGGGATGAGGTACAGCGGTGATTTGAGGCGATTCTTCATAATCGAAAACGATATCTTTCAGATCCTTTCCACTCCTAAGTGTTATGGCTTTGATTTGTTCTGGTCCCTTTCCTATTACCCTAGCATTTTCGGTATCACTAGGTAATGTCCCCGGTGGTCTATTCTTGACTTCGACGGCTAGTTGTCCTACTTGAGTTTCTATGTTCCTAATGGCCGCTTGAGTTTGGTTCATGAATCCTTTGAGCATTGATTCGAGTGATGGTTGAGCCTCAGCATTATGAGATGGTCGTGGTTGGAATTGTTGGGAGGATTGACCTTGGTGAAAGTTTTGTGGGTGCTGCCCACTGTGGTGTGAGGATTGCCCACTGTGATGTGATTGAAATCCAGGGGGGTTGTGTGGTCTTTGAGCATGACTCGCCCCGTGGGGTTGGAGTCCTTGGTTTCCAGACCACGAGAAATTTGGATGATTCCTCCAACCTGGATTATAGGTCTGTGAGTATGGGTTGTTGCGCGGGTTGGTTCCTATGACATTAATAGCCTCTGGATTTGCTGGACAAAAATCAAAAACATGCTCGTCCCCACAGTAAGAGCAGTTCTCAGTGAGATGTGCAGTACCCACTGTGGGATTAAGTTGTCCTCGATTTTGGTTCAACACTATTTTTGTTAAGGCCACTAACTGTGCATTCATTGTTTTAAGCGCCTCATTATCAATGTTGGTGGACTTTGGTGCAGGCGTTCTCGGGTTGGACCAGTCGGTGTTGTTATTGGACACTTTCTCTAAAATCTGATATCCTTCATTATAGGTTTTGCTTGTGAAAGTTCCTCCTGCTGTTGCATCTAAGATGATTTTGGCTGCGTTGGACAGACCATTGTAAAAGGTCTCCAACTGAATGCAATGTGGGATGCCATGGTGTGGGCATTTTCGGAGTAAATCTTTAAACCGCTCCCATGCATCCGAAACAGCCTCATCTTCGTCTTGTCTAAACAAAACAATATCATTTCTCAGCCTCATGTTTTTGGTTGGAGGAAAATACTTTTGTAAAAATTTATCCGCAAGCTCTTGCCACATGGTTATTGAATGAGGTGCATGCGCATTTAGCCATGACTTAGCCTTGTCCCTTAAAGTAAAAGGAAAAAGTCTTAGCCTTAAAGCTTCCTCACTCACACCTTGTAGCTGAAAAGAGTCGGTCATTTCCAAAAATGATTTTAAGTGCGAATGCGGATCCTCAGATGGTGATCCTCCAAACTGACCCATGGCTTGGATCATTTGAAACATCACCGGTTTGAGTTCAAAGTGTGGTGTTTGAAGGTTGGGTCTTAGAATCCCGGAGCTTAAATCACTAACTCCAGTAGTTGCATAATCCCTTATCCCTCGATCTTTGCTATCAGCAATCGTCACTGTGGTTTCCACTAATGGAGGTGGTGGTGGTTGACCGCCCACTCCTGCCATATTTGCGGTGGGGTTCACAGGGAGTTGTTGATTTTTCTTCTTGTTTTTACGTCTTTTTCGAAAAGTCCTTTCTATTTCAAGATCGATTGGTTCCAAAGGTCCGTGTTGTTGCCTTGGCATACAACACGATCGGTGCTAGAAAAACGAGTTACTCGGGCTCAAACAAAAACTAATGTCTTGAGATTTAAAAATCACGCCAGTCCCCGGCAACGGCGCCAAAAACTTGACATGTGTGAATGGTACATGCGAAATAAACCACAGCGGGTTGTAATCTGTCCACAGTGGGCAGCGCAAGTGTACACTGTCCACTATGATCGTCACGGCAAGTAATAATCGGTAAAATACCGGAATCGTATCCACAGAGACTGGGCTATCAAGACAATACGGCTTTTGTGAGTTCCTTTCACGAGTTTCAATTAGAGAGGAAACAATATTTTGAGTTGGATTGGTGAAATAACTACTTTTAACGATTTTACTAAAGATTTAAAAGATGGAATGTAGGTTAGATTTTCCCTAGATTTTATAATAAATACTTGATCTCAAAAGATGATCCTTGTAATTGAAGTCGGTCTTTTCGCTAGAAAAGCCCGGTTACAAAATACTCACACCGTTAAGCAAAAATCCCATACTAGTCGTACTTGTTGTTTTGTCAATGGTAATCTCAGAATGGACCCTCTCGGGCCTCGATGGAATGTGTAGAGACAAATACTCTAAGTGTTTTAAATACACAAATTAGCTTGTCTACTACTCCAGTGGGGAGAGATTAGCTCACTGTGCTGACCTCACTCTCGTAAGTGTCATAAGAATTCTTTCGAACTCCCTAGCATTATCCAAGCTCGTGTCACTGCGTTCTACCCATTTCTGAGTTGAGAACTAGACTTTTAGATCCTTACAAGTGATCGGCTTGTTCGCATCCTTGGGGTATTATCGAGAATGAATAACCAAAACAACAAATATTCCAAGTATAAAGATTACTCAAGAATTTTCTCTAAAATCTAGGTACTTCTCTTACCTACATCCCAAGGGATGTTTAGCCTAACATACTGGAGAAATTAAAACGAAAGATGAAGATTTAAACATGATTGAAAATAAAAGTGACTTTGAATTACCGCTCACAGTGGGGAACGTAAGCTGCCCACTGTTCGAGAATTACAACTGAAAATTAAACTAAGAATTTAAAGTGCTAGAAATTTAAACTACAAAGCTACAGAAAATTAAATCTAACTATGAAAGCTTTAGAGGAAATTAAATGCTAAGGATTAAGGTGCTTGCTAAAATTAAAGATAGATGATCTCATTAAATGACCCAAGCCCTTCCTTTTATACACCAAGGAAAGAGCTTGGGTAATACCCAATGAGATCTTTTGACTTTGCATCAGCTGAGTTATGGGAGCACAAGGACCATTTGTGCCCCATGTTTTTTCTTTAACCAAGGGCTTGATGCTTCTATCCATGGGGTTCTCCAAAAAGTTGACTTTTAGGCTCTTAGGTATGAATATTAAATTCACTTTGCCATCTTCTTTAGGAGCAAGCCTAGAATAAAATAATCCCCATGCTTGTACTTGTTGCTGAACCTTCTAACTGCTCCCACCATGCTGTCTAACTCAGATTTCTTCTTTTTGTCTTTTCCAGCGGCAGCAGTGGGGAACCGGAGTGAGCACTGTTCACGTCACTGCAGATAAAACGTGAAAACTACCCAAAATCCACCAAATAATTTATTAAAGACCATGGTTCACTCCTTTTGCTTGTTTTCGTAAATCATACCAAGAATGGGGGTTTTTAGAAGTGAAATGGCTAAAATTGACAAATTAAAGTGAAAAATAAATGGAAATAATAACTCTAAAAATAGAGTTATCACAACCCAACCAATAAAGACGCAATTGATTCCCTGTAAAAAAATTGATTTAAGAGACAAACATAAAATTGAACTACTCCCACAAACCCTAAAAACTTACAGGGCGGGAACAGGAGTAGGGTTAGCATTTGTCCACGAAGTTACAATCACCGCACACGCACCACAGTAACAAAGCACCATGTTCAGTCTTTGGCTTCAGAGCTTCAATGGAGAAGAAGGGTTGTTGATGAAGATGTTAATTAACGGGTATAGGGTTTTAAACGAGAGGGAAAAAAGGGAGAGAGAAGGGTAAGGACGAAAATACCCTCGTGTGCGCCTCACGTGGTGAGGGTTAACGGCAGGGATCAAACGGACGTCTCCCATAAGGACCAATTCCGTAAAATTATGCATACCACAGGGACCAAAACCGTATTAAATGAAGTTTAGGGACCAAAACCGTATTTTTTGACAAACCACAGGGACCAAAACAGTAATTTGCTCTAATATCTTTCTTCTCATCAACAAATGTGGTCCAAATGCCAAAATGGGAAGAATCAGGTCCCCTATCTACAATTTCACCCTCTTGCAACTTATATTCTCCCAGCTAGAACACCCCACCACCACCACTACCACCACTTTCCTGTTGTATATAAAGAGCTTGCACTAATACCATCTTCCAAACCATCACTCATCCAATTCCACTCTTTTTTTCCAAGAATCAAATACTAAAGTGTTTGAAAATGTCATCAAACTCCATCTGCTCTTGGACCGATAAGCAGAACAAGTTATTTGTAAATGCCCTTGCTGTGTATGATCGCGACACCGCTGACAGGTGGCAGCTGATTGCGAGGGCGGTTGGTGGCGGCAAGTCGACGGAAGAAGTCAAAAGACACTATGATTTGCTTCTTGAAGAACTTACACACGTAGAGTCTGGTTACATTTCTTCCCCTAATTATAGACGTTCGTCTGCAGGTAAAGCCACCAATGGGTTACGAGTTAACCAGCTTTTCAAATCTTTTATCATATCTTTATATAACTCGTTGTTACACTTTCTGCCACTCTACCCTTTAGGTAGATGTCAGTTATGCGTACATTTTAATAGACTCGCCTCAGATGGGATATACTGAGTTCGTTTAGTTTGATTTGATTTTTGTAGAATCGAGCCAAAGATTCAATATTTTGATTTATTACGCGTAGATGGTTGCGAAGTGAACATTTTAAGAGCTCTAACTTTCTTGATGGCTTGTTTTGTTTGCAGCATTCTGTAATGAAAGTTATGAAGGAATCATAAAGTTTATGGAAGTTTGAGGAGTTATTATGGCTTTATGAAACACAAATGTACAGAAGATTTAAAATAATGCATTCCCTTAAAGTCCCATTTTAATAAGATTCTGGTCTGTATTGGATTTACTGGGGTCGTTTGATTATATGTTTTGGTTTTTTTATGCATTTTTATAGGGACCCGTTATGTCTTTTTACTCTTTCTTTAGTTTAGTTTTTTTCCCTTTTTGTAATTGTAACCTTTTTTAATGAATCTATAAAACAGACCCAATTTCGCCATCTCAATTATCATGAATGGATTGATGATGATTCAATCTGGATTCGATCCAAACATGTTATGTAGAGTTGTTCTTGTACGGTACTACTCGTTAGACTTGGCCTATTTGACCTGTTAAAAGCGGGTTTGACCAATCATTTTTGAATTAATGAACGGGCCTAAGTTGGACCGTTAGAATTATTGGGTGAGTTTGGATGATGACTGAAACTCCTAACCTTAAATCATAGAACCGGGGATGATTTCCAAGAATCCGAAGTTGGAGTGGGAAAAAAATCCCCAGTGGGTAGGGAAGCTGCCCATCAGTTATAGTTGCTTCAAAAAGATAAATTGGAAGGTTGGGCGATCTCCTATCCTTGTTAAAACGAATCTTTCTTTTGTTTTACTCTTTATCGTATTGGATTCACCCAAATCCTTACCTTTTTATTATAGCATTTTAGCAGCTCATTTTGGCCCGGACCCCCTGTACCGACTATCGAGTACCAATGATCTTACAAATATAATATGTGGTATGTGATATTGTACGTCTCAAATATGGATCTTAAAATATTACATGATAAAATATTTGGTTGTTGAAGAATTTGGACTCGAGAGATTGATAAAGGGAAATTAATTAAAATACCCCAAGTTTGACCAACTATTACCGAAATACCCTAAATTTTTTCAATTTTGCAAAAATACCCAAAATACCCGCGATGGATCCCGCGATCGCGGGCTAGGGCTGACGTGGCACGTACTTTGGGTACAAATGCCCCGCGAAGCCCCTCAACTTTGGCCGCGGTGCACTTTTGGTCCCTGCCCGCGATCGCAGCCCGCGATGGCCCAAAAAATTACAGTTTTGGTCCCTGAAATTTTACACTTTTGGTCCCTGAAAATTTACACTTTCAGCCCCTATACTTAGACGAATCTTGCATGCTTTTACTGTTTTTTTCCACAATTATTGTACTTTGAAGACCGATTTGTGGTTGAAATTCATTTGCATGTTTGAGATTTCATCCATAAATACCAGTAAGATGCAATTCACAATTCACACTTCCTCTTGCTTTCTTTCTTGATTTCTCTCTTGCTTTCTTTCTTTGAATTGATTTCTCTCTTGATTTCTCTTCTCTCATTTAATCCACAAATGGCATCGTCATCAAACCCTAAGGCTACTCCTGAAAAAATGCCACCTCAAATCGAGGTCGCCATAGCAAAAAAGGAAAAGGAGATAGATGAACTAACAGAAGAGTAGAAAAAAATTATGGACAGGAAGGCAGTCCATTTGAGAAAGATCGAAGAGGAAGACAGGGAGATCAAAAGGATGAAAGGGGATATAAAATCTAGGGAGGCTCGTGTTCGTCGAGAACAAGAAGCAATTCACCATATTCTGCAAGACTTCGCAATTATTCAAGCGAAGGTAAACGAGAAGCAAGCTTGGATTGATGAAACTAAATCAATTTTTAAGTAGGTGGTGGTTGTTTTAGTTGTTTTGTATTTTTTTTTCTTGTTTTGTATTTTTTTTACTGTGTTGTTGTTTTGTATTTTTTGTTGTTGTTAATTTCTCTGAAAAGTAGTTTTTAAGCCGCTGAACCACGGTTAGGTTGGATACATCATGCAAGGTCAAGTCAGAGGTTACCTCATTCGTGGGCCTACTCCTCTTGTAGAATATATGACAACCCTCAACTCATTTGCTAAAGTGTGTGTGGGTTGTGGTACACAATGGCCATACGTGGTTGCAAAAGCAGAAGTCGTTGAAGAAGGGTCAGAAAGATTGAAGATGAAGAGCTTGTTGGATGGAATACAAACTAGCTGTGTTATCAATGTTCATTTAGAAGCATATGTATGTGTGTATATATATAATATGAAATGGGGTTTTGACAAGTTGGTATCACTGGACTCATTTAAGAATTGTGAAAATGGGTATTTGACGAATGATGATTCATGTGTGTTTGGAGTTGAAGTGTTTTAAACACACATGAATCATCATTTGCCAAATACCCATTTTCACAATTCTTAAATGAGTCCAGTGATACCAACTTGTCAAAACCCCATTTAATATTCTTCTCATTTAAGAATTTATGAATTTTAATGTATAACTGTATATGATATATATTAAAATATATAAATCCAAAAAAATTCAAGATTGGGCTCATTTCGAACGTATCGAAGAGACGATTATAATGGTGTAATTTATTAAAATTAAAACGTATCTAATATGAATATATTTATCATTTACAAACTAGCTGTGTTATCAATGTTCATTTAGAAGCATATGTATGTGTGTATATATATCATTTACAAATCAGTGTTTAGATCAACAGTATCATATGTGTTTGTTCCAACAAAAATGTCAAGAAATGATCATTTCCATATCTTACAGATAAATGTCTCCTTTTTTAAGTCTTCTTCTTCTTCATATATACATATAATATATATATATATATATATATATATATATATATATATCTAAAAATCTAGAAACCTGCTTCCATTCTTGCTACTAATCTTTCTTGCTATATAAACAGACATGTGTACTCAGAGTTAACATTCACTGCCATGGTAACAATCAACCTTTCTTCTTTCTTTCGCTTATCATATCAAACTCCTATTTTCTTTATGTGTGTAAATATATAATACGAATATATATATATCATTTACAAACTAGCTGTGTTATCAATGTTCATTTAGAAGCATATGTATGTGTGTATATATATCATTTACAAATCAGTGTTTAGATCAACAGTATCATATGTGTTTGTTCCATATGGTTCAAGCTGTGACGGGCCCGGGGTGTGACTGACAGAATGTCTCCTTGGCACGGTTGAAGGACACTCTCCACGAGTGTGTCCTACGCATTGGCACCGAGTACATCTTCGTTGTATCGAACTTTCACCACGTGATGGACGTCGGTCGTTCTTTCTCGGTCTCCCGACCCTGTTCTTATCCATTAAAGGTGGATAGCATGGTGGAAGCGGGTCGGGTGGATACACCCATGCTGCAGGGGGTCCAGCTAGGTTTATTACCTCCACGTATGTTTTCCGGTAATATTCGGACGTGAAGAAAGGTACAGCCAAGTCGCTGCAATCTGTACGACCCATATATGTTGCTGCAGCGATGGCATGGCCGCACGGTAACCCAGATTTATCCCATTCGCGACACGAACAAAGGTGGTCTTCCATATTCACAATCGCGTTAATATAGTCATCATGCACCTCGTACTTCCCATACCCGATTGCTCTTACCGGCCATGTCGCCGCACGACGCGCCCTGTACTGAACGATATTCTCCGCCGTTGGTGTGAGTGCATTTTGTATCTTAGCTCCTTTTAGGCGTCGAATTTGGTACCACTCTTGTTGAAAGGCCCGAAAGTAGTCCATAAGATTAACAATCGGACATCTACGCGCAAAACGGGAGAGTGCATTCACAGACTCTGCACTATTCGAGGTCAGAATGTCATACCGTTGTCCAGGAAAATGGGCCGCGGACCACCTCTCCGGTCCAGCATCGTCAAAGACTTTGGCTGCTTCCTTGACACTGTATCGTAGCATATTCATGTACTTGTTAAACTCCCGATCTGTATATGCTCTGCATGCCGCCCAATAGACATCCTTGTAGGTGGTAATACGTTTGTCCTTGGATTTGGCGTTCATCTCCAAATGTCGACAGCATATGGCGTGAGGGGCGTTTGGGTACATGGCAGAGATTGCGGCGCTTATGGAAGGAGCCCTGTCAGACATAAACACCAACCCTTGCGGGTCTTCGATAGCTTGTCTCAACATGGACAGAAACCAAGTCCACTCGTCCCCGGTTTCGGACTTGCCTACGCCGAAAGCTACTGGAACGATGGAGTTATCCCCGTCCATGGCAACCGCCAGGAACATCATACCCAAGTAACGGCCCTTTAAATGGGTTGCGTCTATTATCAGGACACGACGTAGATTTTCCAGAAATGTGCGGATCTGCAAAAACATAGGTTAAAATGTTATAGTTTATAATGTGTAAATGTTATAGTTTATAATGTGTAAACATGTGACGTGTTAAAATACGTACCGCGGGTCCAAGGGCCACGAAGCACATCTCAAACCGTCCACGTGAATCGGTCCGTAGCTGCGTGACAGTACCAGGGTTCTGCAGCTGCAAATTATATAAATATGTCGGGAGTCGTTCATACTAGGGGTGAGCAATACCGGGTACCCGCCCTATTTTCATGGAACCGGAACCGGAACCGGCGGTTCCTAGAAAAAAGAACCGGAACCGGAACCGTTCCCGTCGGTTCTCATTTTTTTGGAACCGGTCCCAGAACCGCTGGGAACCGGTTCCGGTTCCGGGTACCCGCTCACAACTTTTTATTTTATTTTTGAACTCCTATTGGTAGGGCTGTAAACGAACCAAACGAACACGAACAAACAAAGGCTTGTTCATGTTCGTTCGTTTAACTTAACCGAACAAACACGAACAATAAACGAACAAAAATTTTGATGTTCGTGTTTGATCATTTAAAAATCCGTTGTGTTCGTGTTCGTTAAAACATTAAACGAACATAACACAAACTAATGGTGCACCCATTTTCATAGGCACTCCTACTAAAATATTTGATTGTTCTCAAGCCACATGACTCAAGCCAAAGGGCTCAAGCATTAGGCCTAAAAAGGAGCTAACTCACAAGATAAGGAGCTAACTCACAAGATTGAGGAATGGCCAAGGGATTGAAGGAGATGGGGTCTATTTATAAGCTCAATGCAAGGCTTTGGAAGGTCTCTCCCAGCGATGTGGGATGGGATCTTAAGAAAACTATCAGACTCCTCGCTCCTCATTTATCCCACATCGAAAATTCACTACAATTGAAAGTTGAGAAGCTTATATATAAGCAATACTAGGCACATAATCCATCCGTTGTTATTTCTAATTGTTTTTTTTTATAGAAAATGATTATAATTCTTTTTTATTATTAAAAATTATAAAATTATGGTGAGATTTAGATTAAATATATATATATATGTAAATTATAAATATATAATAAATAATAAATATTAAATATGTAGATATTTTTTATTAAAATATACCGGGTACCCAGCGGTTCCGGTTCTGGGTACCCAGCGATTCCGGGTACCCGGTCCCGGAACCGGTCCCGGCGGGTACCCAGCGGGTAGCGGTTCTTAAAAAATGAGAACCGGAACCGGACCCAGCTTCAATCGGTTCCGTATTTTAGGAACCGGAACCGGAACCAGTGACATCGGTCCCGGTTCCAGAACCGGCAGTTCCGGAGCGGTTCCGGTTCCAAAGGCGGGTACCCAGTTCCTCTGCTCACCCCTAGTTCATACGACTCCTCGAACGTGCCTCTCACCATAAACAGTGCATGGCAGCGCGCACGCCACGCTTGGTGGTAATCAATCGTGACGCCGAACTGCCGGTGAACATCGTGGACGATGTCCTTTGGACGCAATGACCTGCTAACATCAAGAAATTTGTTTTTCAGGATCGCACCCAAAGTCTTTTTGCCGGCTTGTTTGTGGTGGGGATTAAGTTGCGTCCTCGTACAAGTGTGTACGTCGTGCAACTTTCTAATCATTATCGCCCCTCCTTTGGGACCCGTGTGAATCGCGTACAACCTCCACTCACACTTTTCTCTAGCACATTCAACTACGTATTTGCTTTTGTCAGATGCCCGCACGCGACTTTGGAAACCCTCTTCCAAGAACTTGAGTCTGATCTGACTTGCTAAGAGATCCTTCGAATCGAATATCTGACCTGCTGTTAAACTTTCACTGCGAATATAAGGTGTAGGTTCGTAGCTTTGTGTCTGGGTATGGGAGTCTGGAAGAATAGGGGGCATATAAAAAAAGTCATTTATCTGACTACATGATTTTCTACTAGGGGTATATTCTTCGTGATCATCATTATCGGTGTCTGATCTGTCTATTTCAGAATTACCTGTTCTAAAAACGTGGGTTTCGTCATCAACAACTCCAGCAGTACGCCATTCGTGTGGTTGTGGTGGTTGTTGTTGTTGAGAATCAGGCTGCTCTATTTGTTGAGAATCAGGATGCTCTATTTGTTGAGAATCACCCTCCTCGTCACCGTCGTCGTCACTGTCGTCGTCACCGTCGGATACGCCGGGATACACAAAGAGTAATGGGGGTCTTTCTGAATCGACTGCAAGGTGCAGAAAAGTAGAGATATCCCCATCGTTGGATAAATCCACAAATGACCCATCGCCATTTTTAAATACTAACTTGCAAATATCAGAAGAGTTGATTCCACATTTTTGCATGGCGTATGCAACAAACTTCTGATAAGTGTAGTTTACTGACACTTTTACACCATGCTTAGATTTATAAGCAAAATTCCACTCATTGTTATCCTGCACCCATTCACCATCAAAACAGAAATATAGCTTAGCTTTTGCAACAGATGAACTCATTTTTTCAGTAGTATCTCAAACACAAAATATTGCAGAAAGAAATATTCCAACAATGAAATCGTTGTGTGGGGATTATGGCTTGAATTTTACGTCTATTTATCAATGAAACAACCAACATATCAGAAAACCAATCTCTCATTTCATCCACAAACTTGTATTCCAAAAACATTGATTTAACATTGATTGAAACATGCAAATGAATTTCAACCACAAATCGGTCTTTAAATTGCAATAATTGTGGAAAAAAACAGTAAAAGCATGCAAAATTCGTCTAAGTATAGGGGCTGAAAGTGTAAATTTTCAGGGACCAAAAGTGTAAAATTTCAGGGACCAAAACTGTAAATTTTTGGGCCATCGCGGGCTGCGATCGCGGGCAGGGACCAAAAGTGCACCGCGGCCAAAGTTGAGGGGCTTCGCGGGGCATTTGGCCCCAAAATACGTGCCACGTCAGCGTATCCCGCGATCGCGGGACCCCATCACGGGTATTTTGGGCATTTTTGCAAAGTTGAAAAATTTTAGGGTATTTTGGTAACAGTTGGTTTGACTTGGGGTATTTTAATTAATTTCCCATTGATAAATCATTAAAGAAAAAAATGTTGATAAAAATCGATTTTTTCCCATAAAGCTATTTGTTACATCTTTACGTCTTATTTTAAGTAACAAAAAATTATGAATTTTGAATAATTACGTAACTTTTAATTTCATATGTTTTTTTTAAACAAAAAACTTATGGGCATGTTATCCCGTGGGCAAGGTTTATAAGATGGTTATAGACAAGTTACCAAATCCGTTAAAACAGGCTCATATTTACAACGTTGTGGTCGATAGCCATGAAAACTAGGTAAAACCTGATTTGGCACCGCTCTAAGCCCACAAATGATCGCCTCTATTATAAGTTGTTCATGATGAAACACATATATTCGAGTTTTATACATTAATTTTATTGGTTGATAGGGTAGAAATCTCGAGTTGATAACGTGTAACAAATTGATGTTTGAACCAGTCGGGGGATCCAACCGCGATAACAAGGGGATAGCGGCAACCATAAACAAAGGTTTTCTAAAACCAATTCTTACACCAAAGCCTAAATTCTAGACATATTCCTTTTTTACCTTCTCTGATTGGAGTAAATAAATGGTGTTACACCAAATTCGATGTCCCATCACGCCAAATTTCGTGTAAGAGTTAGGGGCCGTTTACCAAATGCTTACACGGGTAAGTGTTTACCAAGTCAATTACCTTACCGGATGAATATGACAAGGACAAAGAATCTTACCCGGTAAGAGCAAAAGCAAGGACCGAGAGTCTTGTCCGGTAAGTGAGCGTGACGACTATTACCACGGTTAGCTTTTACCAGGTAAATTGTTGCATACAATGCCATTTTGGTGGACTAAAATCTTACCCGGTAAGTAAGTGATAGTGTTGAATTTTACCGGTAAGCACTTGCCACGAAGTGTGTAGGTACACGGCCCCTTAATGTCCCTAGCGAAATATGATTTAGTGTCAAATTTGGTATTTGGTGTAAAATTTACGGGCCGTTTACCAAACGCTTATCTGATAAGCACTTAACCGGATCATTTATCGGATAACATGACAAGAGCCGAGAACCTTACCCAGCATGAGAGATGTTAAAGATGGAGAGTCTTACCTGGTAAATTGTTGTATAAGGATACCATTTTGATGAACTACAATCTGACATTGTAGTGTAAGTTAGAGTGTTTGACTCTTATCGACAAGCGCTTTGGGTAAACGGCCCTTAATGTCCCCATTAGAGATGGTCTGAGCTAGCTTATTTTTTGAAAACATCAGGGTTATGTCAGTTATACGTTATTGTCTAAACATAACTAACTTTTAACGGCATGGTTTGCCAAACACACCATCACCCCATATTCACCCGCACAAAGGGTCAAATCGACACTTCTCAATGTTTCAATAGAAATGCCTCTCTTATGAATACATACTTTCACAACTACAAGCAAAAACAGCATAAATCCTAGTTGCCAAAGCCTCTTGTCTATTAATTCAAATCCTCAAAATCCTACTAAAGACCCACCCCTTTTCGTCTCGTGTTCAAATATTTATATATCGTTCAAAATTCTGGCAGGAAAAATCGAAACGAGTTTTATGTGTGTCATTTATGCTAGCTGATTACCTGAATTTGCTAGCTCCAATCGCTGATGATGCTCACCAACCTTATAATCCACGATCTCCAAAAACAGCTGCGAATCCAAATCACAATCCGGCCGTCCATAAACCGCCGCTTGAACACTGGCTATTAGTTTCGCTATTTCACGGCCAGAAAACCCTTGCGTCTTTTTAGCAGCCTCTCGAATCACATCATCCGATAAATCTTTGATAACGATCTTTTTTGTTTTCTTGCTGAAAAGCGAATGCCATTTGGATTCCTTAATGTTGTCACCGTCTTCGTAGAGATATTTGTGCAGATAGAGTTTCATTAGTTTGAACCGTTCGTCTTCCTGAGGAAGTGGGAACTCGATCACGTCGTCAATACGGTCGGTTATCGCGCTATCGAGATCACCAGGTCGATTGGTGGCAAGGACAAGAACCACGTCTCTTGATTGGTCTCCGGTTCTGAAGAGCAATGCGTTTAAAGCACTTCTTTGGGCTTCACTCATGTGTGTGCTATTACGTCTGCATTGAATATATATAGTGTAACTATTAGGATAATTGTATATTGATAAAGGGTAGTATAGTCTTTTCATTAATTAGGGTATATTGTATTATGTTTCCTGTCTTTATATAAGTGGTGAGGGCTCCCTGTTTTGGGCAAGCCGGCATTCTCCAATTTGTCTGCACAGCAACTGTTAATGGTTCCTAAATAAAGAAGGTACTAAAACAGCCATTAAAAGATATGATGCCGGAGTGAAATACATATTTTTATTCAATTTCATCTCAAAATAGATGTCCACGATAAGAAAAATGTCTTGCGGATTTGGAAATATGTATTTGTTTTACATGTTAATTAACTAAATGACAATTTTATCATGATCATATCTCATAATTAAGGGTAAAATTGGAAAGTAAAAACTTACTCGCAAAGGAAAGCATCAGCCTCATCAATAAAGAGCAGCAAACCCCTCTTTGACTTCTTTGACCAATCAAATATCTCATGAATTTTAGTAACTGCTTGTGCACCAAGCGGAGCAACATCTCCTCCCGTCATCATTGCATAATCCAACCCCTGCACAACATATTGATATGATGAGAAAAATTATATCGAGCTTATAAAACTCTAAATAAACTTGTGGCAATTGGCATCCAGAACTAATCAGAAGTATAATTATGGTAATTAAAAACCAGTGGCATGATAGAATCATTGCCATATACTCGGTCATAAAAAAATCTCCATAATGAAAAAGGCACGTAGTTTTAGAAATTTGTAACTATTACACTTTAATCAACTAGGGTCAGGTTCTGGGGAAAACCTCAAAAAACAGAAAACTGAAGAACACCCTCGTAGCCCTTCATCTGGATGATATGCACTTGTGCATACAAGTAATTTGTAATATGCACATGTGCATAAAAACCATAAACAACTTAATTTACTTGTATGCACATGTGCATACCATCCAGATGAAGGACTACCATCGTGTTCTTCAGTTTTCCATTTTTTTAGGTTTCCCTGAACCTCCCTCTAACCAACTAAATGACAATTTTACCCTTAATAATAGATAGAGTTATGAATTTCTCCATCTCATAATTAAGGGAACAATTGGAAGGTAGACACTTATTTTGGGACAGAGGGAGTAGTATATATGAAGATAAAACAGAATACATTCCTAGATATGATGGAAAATGCATCCAGAAGGTTGTGTTGAATCGAACTGAGAGGAGTGAAAATGTTTGAAACCTATATCTCTATTAGCATACCGATTTTCGAGCTATTTCCCTTGCAACCAAAGTTTTGCCAGTGCCAGGAGGTCCATAAAAGAGCATGTTGCGAAATGGTGCCTGATGCGACTTGGTATTTGCAGTAGCTCGAGCTAGATGCTCTATTCTCCGTTGCAATGAAGGATGGAGTACAATGTTCCCAAATTTAGCTTTATCTTCCATAGAAGCTGATTTTCCAGTTGCAGTAGTATAATTACGGAGTTTTTGTGTTCCACGAGTTACTATCCCTGACCATGGGAATTTTGCCATGGATGATTCTCGAATTAGTGATGGTTGTCCAAGAATTCGATTTACATACCCCCACATAACTCTAGCACCTTCCCTGAAAAAATGCAGCCATTTTATACTTAAATAGTGGCAACAGGTAACTAAAACTTTAATCAAACAAAGTGAGTTTCAAATATGGGGATAATGGACCTGGTTGTATAAACTCCGGCAGCTAAGGCGGTTACTCCTCCAACGGTCATTACTAGTTTGCTTCTATCTGTCAACAACATCCTGACGCCGCCTAAAAAACAAAAGGGCAAATAATCAGAGAGATGAGACATACTTCTCATTTGACTGGCTAAAAAGTACTCAGGGTTACACTGGACAGGACAAAACAGAGATCACTGTTCCACATTTGGCAAAACTTTTATGCGGAACAGACAGGAAGGAACAGAGTGGAACAAAGTGGAAAATGCATGTTCCACCCCACCCCATGCCCCATGGAACAGACTTATGTTTTACCCATATAACCTCAAAATAAAATATAATTCTCTTCTAAAACATCAAATACGTCTTCATTTTTATATTTTATTAATTCTTTTAAGTTTTATTTATTGTATTTCATGCTCTTTAAACTTTCACTTTACTCTCTTCAAAATATTATTTTTATATGGTTTCTATGTTTTGATTAATTTATGTAGACTATTAATTATTAATAGTAAAAAAATATATACAAAATGTTAGAAAATAAATATTGGAAATTACATAACCTTTTATTTTGGTGTCACTTTAATCATCTTGAAGAAAACTGGTAATAATATATTTTGTTATAAAAATATTTATTTCATTATAATTTTACATAATTAACCAAAATATATAAACTATATAAACAACTTAATAGGGGTAAATTGGTCATGTTTGTTCTGTTCTGTCCAGTTTTGTCTTACCAAACGTTGAACAGTTGTCCTGTCCTATCTACATGCCAAACGCACCCTCAATGTTGTGCAAGTCATTCTCCGCAAAAATTATTTGAAGCATTATCTTTTGTTTACCTTCAATGTGACCAAAAGTTGTGTTGATTGCAGCAAGCCACTTGTCCTTCTCACCATTTATTCGTTCTACAAGCATCCTCCTGTTGTGGTCCTCAGTTAGTTTTGCTTCATGGGCACGGCCTTCGGCCTCAGCCATGGCCTTAACTCTAATGGTTTCACGTTCTATCTCGGCTCTCTCTTTTTCCGTCTGCCGTTGTTGAGCTTGAATCTGCTCTTCAGTTGCTCGTCTTGCTTGTTCTTTCCGTATTAAAGACTCCTCTTGCATCCTCGCTAATTCCGCATTGTGTTGTCTTTGGGCTTCATTATCTGTCTACAAATAGTATTGATGATTAAAAATCAAACTAACATTTAACCAGCCGATCTCAATTCCAATTCCTAAGTGGAGAAAGTTTATAGAGTGGGGAGAAAAAGATACTCAAACCTGCATCCTTTTCCTAGCTAATTCATCTTCATATCGCAACATCTGGGCCTTAGCTTGTGATTGTTGTTGAACTAAATTCCTTTGATCTTCGGCAAGTTTTCGCTGTTTTTCCTGCATATAAACAAAATCATTAGAAAGTAGGCATGGCAACGGGGCGGGTATGGGGCGGGGTTCCCCATCCCCGGCCCCGGTTTGTAATTATGACCCCCGGCCCCGGGCGGGTACGGGGATTCCCAACCCGGCCCCGGTCAACCACCCGGTCACTGGTTTTTACCCGGTTCCCTGACCCGGTCATGACCCGGTTTTCTGCGGAAATTTGACAAAAAAACTAGCATCCAAATCTGTTACTGAAACTAGCATCCAAACAACTCAGTGATTTCTTAAAAATCCAAACAACTCAGTGATCCAGATCGAACCAAATAAGAGAAAAACTACACAAAATACTAGCTGAACCAATAGAGAGTGAGACTGTGAGAGTGATTATGCATTTATGCTAGGGTTTACATTGAATCGCAAATGGCAGCGTGCGAGAGAGGCGGAGCTGAAGGAGGCCAGAGCGGCAGAGATAGAGGCGGTCAGGCGAGAGCGGCGGCGGAGGGGAGTGCAGCGGCGGAGAGGAGTGCAGCGGCGGAAGAGAGTTGACGACTTGACGTTGGGTTGAGGTTGAAATTGAAATGGGTTTGTAATTGGGATTTGGGGCCATGACTCACTATCAGTAATGAGTAAATCTTTATTTTGATTTTTAGATTAAATATTTAATAAATATATATAAAATAAATAATTTTTAACTATATATATATATATATACCGGGTCCGGGGCGGGGCGGGGGATAGTCAACCCGGTCCCGGTTTTCAACTAGCGGGTTTCCCCAGCCCCGGTACCCGGTTTGGCGGGGAATCCCCGGCCCCGGTCGGGTCGGGTGAACCGGGTTCCCCACCGGTCGGGCCAAATTGCCATGCCTATTAGAAAGCGCAGACCATCAAATGTGAAAATATATCAAACTAGACTCTCCCAAAACAAACTCAATATTTTATGGATCCTCTACTCTCCCACCGCACCCCTATTTATACTATCAATTTATTTAAAATTACCCAATTACCCCTTCTAGGATATATAGCATAATTGTCAACCCATATATCTGGTGCAATGGTGTATTCAGAAAGACACTTTAGCCCCTCAAGATGATATTGATCATCCCCATCTTTGTCGTGCTGTCTAGTAAGTTCAATCTTCAGTAGACCAAATGCCGTGATCGTAATCCATACGGTGTAAATAATCTCCCGCAAGGATTAGAAACACTGGAATGTCAATAAGTCTGTAATTTGCTCCCAAGGAAACAGCAGGCTTTGCCCTCTTATCTGGAATATTCGCTTGGTTTTCGATCCCTTGAGAACTCGAAAAATAAGGTGGTGAGAAGCAAGTCGTGATCAGTTCAGCATTATTCAAACTTAGTAAAGGAAATGAAGATAGCAAGGTGGATGTATGAAATGGTTCAAGTAATTGATCTGGCGGTTTTGGGTCTAGTTTAGAAATTGAATTCGAGGCTGACTTTGAATTTGGATTTGGTCTGACTTTGAATTCGTGTACGGCTAGGCTTTGATTTATATCATTATCAATTTTATTGGAGAGTATGGATAGTGAAGTTCTGAAACTTAGAGTTCCTGATTTCAATTGCTCCTTCATCATCAATTGAACAATTTGCACATCAAAACTCAACCGCTTCATCCCCATCTGCGACGCAATCGGGCTTAGGCTATTTTGGGCCGTCGCACGGCCCATATGTTAATATGGCCGAACACGATCCTTTTTTCCCTCATTTGTGATTGAGTAATAGTAGATCGAGGAACCCATCCAAAATTCCAAATAGCCTGTGTCAAACTCGAGATTAAAAAAAGCCATCGCACGAAGGTGGTTTTCTTTTTCGGTAAAACTCAAGATTGTGGAAGGACGAAGCGGTTGGGATTGCACCTTCGGTGAATCCAGATACAGATTAAGACGTAACTTTGAATCTCTCGTTTCCGGATTGTCAACAAATTGATTTTTTGTTGATTCGTCGCCTTCATTGCTGAACATATGATCCCATGATCCATTCTCCTTATTTTCTTCTCCATCCTTGTTTCCAGTCACCTTTGTAACCATGAGATTTTCATTGCTGAAAATAGGAATCTGATCCTGCACACCTTCTCATGATTGGAGATGAAACCTCTAGATGCAAACTCCGATGGTGAAGAGTTTCCTGGTTTGGTTCGAAGGACGTGTACCTCTTCACGACCATAGCATGTAATCGAGCATTCTCTGTCACCATTTATGTCAGCTTCTGATTGAGGACATGACTTAATACCGTCATCTTTGATCTAGAAGTTGACTTGTTGTTCAAGAGCCATGGATTCGAACTGCTCTGATACCAATTCGTTATGAACCAATAAACAAACCATGAACACATAAAGTGTGATCAAGGGTTGCTAAATGCTTTCATTAACCAAGAAAAGGATAAGAACAGAAACTAGCTATTCAAGAGGCTAGACTCTCCCAAAACAAACTCGATATTTAATAGGATCCTCTACTCTCCCACCACACCCCTATTTGTACTATGAGTTTATTTAGAATCACCCAATTACCCCTTCTAACCCCCTTCTAGAATATATAGCATAATATTGAGATTGGACATGTATATCAATGCATGACACCCAAGTACATACTTTACCTAAAACACAAATAATGTGTGATTCCCAAATCCAAGAAACACAAACAATCGTAAATCAATATAAAGATAGACCTAAAATATCACTCACAATGTCAAGTTGAGCCTGAATAGCTTCCTGATGAGCCTTCTCCGCTGCCAATTCAGTAAGACGGCCCTGCTCTTGCTTTCTCATTACCTCAAATACCTAGCAAAAATGAACAAACCTACCTCTTAGCAACCCATGCATTTGACTGGACAAAAAGTTTCCACGGAAGTATATGAAGTTGTTAGAGAAGGTATACACATGTAACCATTCAGAATTTGTCTGTCTGCTTATGAACATTTCGAAGACAATACATGCACACGAGCATTTATAAATGAACTGTCTTCTTTATGTAACCCAACAAAAGCAACCATTTGTTTCAATTTAACGCAGCAATTTAGTGCTTCAACTTCATACTGGCAAAACTCACATTCGAATAAAGACATGGTTCATGCTTTTAGCCAGGCAAGTCCCATCCCTGGCAATTGTCACAGGTCTCTTCCCATATAAAAGCAGAGCAATCCTTAAAATCATTTTCACATAGAAGTGGTCATATAGATATGTTATGTTACCAAAAAGTAGAATTGCTTATCTTTTTCCAACCAATCAGATATCATCTTAAAATCTGCTTGAAACAAACTCTGATAATGGAACATATACAATAACGTTCTCAACTGCCTATGTAATTTAGTTAGCAATTAGACAGTACATGCATCCAGAGCTAAATAGTGATTATTAGTAACAAACAAAACATTTCAACTACACTCACCTGTTTAGAATAAGGAGAACTATTGATTTCTCTGAGTGCTTTAGCCCCCCTTTCTAGAGCTTCGGGATCAAAACCGCCTTTCGAATCCTCAACCTCTGGCTTAGGTTCCGCATTTGAAGGTTCGGACGCAGATTGCGGCGACTGGGATGGAGCCGGAGATTGAGCAAACGGATTGAAACGGTACGACGGAGAGTCGGCATAGGAGCAAGTGGTGGTTGATGCGGCCGCAACAGCTGCCATTGCAGCCAAAGATGCAAACCTGGAAGCCGCCATTGACGGACTTTCGACGCTGTAAACCTACCTGCAACTCAATTCACCGAAATTAAAGCCTCGCGGTTAAAGATTCGGGGAGAAAAGCATAAACCCCTTTCACGTTTAGGGTTTTAAGAAGCCCTTTGTTGAATTTGAGCAACGGCAGGGATATTTTGGTCATTTAACAGGCGTTTACAGTTGAGGAGTTTTTCTTGCACAAGAAGACTACCGAATTCCTCGTAAAAAAAACTTGCCAAAATTTCATATCGTGTTTGATGAAACTTTGGTTTTAGAGCGTTTTCACAACTCTTGTAAAACGACATGCCATGTCATGTGATTTGCAAAATTTTGCAAGGAAAGTCAGTTCTTTTATAATTAAAAAGCTCTTTTGCAAATAATATATATTAAACAAATGAATTTTTATTTTATTTAATTAATTATTAATATGTTTATTAAATTTAATTCATTTATTAGTTTATTTGGATATTATTTTTTTATTAATTTTATTAAAACTTTCTTACCCACACCTTATTTTAAAAAGAAAAATATTTTTATGCAATGTTTTTTATTTTAAACTAATAAAATAAAAGTACATTAATATAAAATTACTATCTGTTAGAGCATTATTGTATTCAAGATTTACTGTAAAGTCAATATCTTCAATAGTCTTTATTGTATTGTAAATGTCTTTATACCTTGTATGTTATGGGTATAAATAGGAGTATCTTGTAATAGCTAGATAGAACTTTGAGTAACACTTTCAAGCATTATGTCATTTGTACTTTCTTGATCAATATATGGATGACTAATTCTCTCTAGATTCTCTCATATCATCATTGTGATTACATTGCTAACATTGCTAGATCTGGGGATTTCACATTTGGTATCAGAGCTAAACAGAAGATTCAATCAGAATTTGCATGGATTTTTGAAGACTTTGGTGTTTTTTGGAAGAACTCGCATCACACATCAGTTACTGTTCATCGAATTTTTCTTCATCGTCTTCATTTTTTGATCATTTCGATCAAAATTTGTGATCATTACACTCGGTTTTTGATCCTGAACACAATTAATTCAGGTTTCAAGAACTAATTTTGGCTAAATCATCACGAATTTTGAAGATTTGTTACTGTTTTATCAAAAACTTGACAGATCTGATTCTTGATCAAATTCGCATTTTCTTGGAAGAATTGGTGAAAGTGATTAACTATAAACTTGTTCGAAAAGTATTTTCGAACAATCCTGCAAAGTTTCAAGAATTTTGATTAAGATTTGAAGAAGTTATTTGAAAAAGTTTGATTTTTTGTGAAGAACTCGTATGAACATGAAGAACTCGCAAGATTCAAAGTTTTCGCATCAAAGAACTCGGATCGTGTTGGTTGCGAACTCTGAAGAATTCGCATTGTGTTTGTTGCGAAATTTGTATAATTCGCATTGTTCTTAATACCAAGTTGAGAATTCGCATCCAGTTGGTTGCGAAAAGTGAAGAATTCGCATCCTTAGAGTTGCGAAAAGTGAAGAATTTGCATCCTCAGTGTTGCGAAAAGTGAGGAATTCGCATCCTTAAGATTGCGAGAAGTGTAGAATTCACATCCTGACCATTGCGAATTGTTACGGTTCATCACAATGTGTTGGAGAAGTTCAAAAATCAAGGAGTTTTTAACTAAGTATTTTTAATACTTTCTGATTGATTTTCTGAAAGATCCATCTAGCAGTTTTAAAGATGTCGAGAGAATTACTGAGTATAACAAAGCTAACAAATAAGAAAAGTGGAGGTTTGAAGCAAACTCTTAAAATAGAAATACCTCCAATAACACAAACTTTTGTTAAATCTAATAATGAAAGTTTGAAACAAACTCTTAAAACAGAAACATCTCCAATATCACAAACTTTTGTTAAATCTAATACTTCAAATCCTTTAGCTCCTGTTTTAAATAAAGAGGAAGAAAATGCTGATCTGAAGAGACAAATTTTAGACTTTTCTTCTTCAAATGAAAAATCTATTTTAAAAGAACAAAATGCTAAACTTACTAAAAGAATTACTGATCTTGAAGTTTATATTGCAGGTCTTGAAACAAAGAAAGACAACTCAAGTCTGCACGATCAAATCGAGAAACTTCAAGAGAAAGTAACAACTCTTCAAAGTGAAAATGTTGATATGAAGAGTAGAGAAAACGAGAGTGAGAAGGGGAACTCATATCTACGAGATCAAATAAAAGGAGTTCAAGAGAAAAGAACAACGTTGGAAGGTGAAAACGTTGAATTGAAGAAAAAGCTTTCTGAACGTGAAAGAGAGTCACCTTCTTCAAAAAAAGTTCTTAAAAAAAGAAGTAATTGAACTGAAATACATAAAACTTTTGAAACAAATCTCCGATTTTGAAAAAGTTTTATATCTTGAAAAAGAGAAGCAAGAGAAAGAAAGAAATGAATTTGAAACTGAACAAAAATATTTTGAAATCAAAAGTAATGAACTTTCCGTGAAAATCTCTGATTTAGAAAATCTTTTGGGAAAGGAAAGAAAAGATTTCACGGAAAAGAAAAATCTCTTTGAAAAGGAAAATAAAATCCTTAAAAGAAAAATATGGAAACTTTCAAAGAGATAACTGATAAAAGAAAGTTTTTGGAAAAAGATTTTGAATCGGAACGCAAATATTTTGAAGATGCGATTCTTAATCTTACCAAAAGATTATCTGGTTTATCAGCAGACATTATGAAGGATCAATTGATCAAATCTGACCTCCAAAAGAAATTTGATCTAATTTTTAAAGAGAAAAATGTTTTGATAAACAAAGTTAAAGAACTTGAAGACGTCATTTTTAAAATTGATGTCTCAAAGCAGGTTAGTCCTGATATTATCTTGCAGACTCCATTTGTTGATTCAAATGATTCTGAATGCTCTTTTAAAACTGCTTCAACTTCGAGTTTTAAAAATATTTCTTCTAAACAATTTAATAGATCAACTGATTTCTCAAAAGGTCAGATTCGTTCTACAAATCTCTTCTATAATCATTTGCTTGATAAATCGGATAAGGATTCAAAAATGCCTAAAGTTAATACTTCCAATCTTAAAGAAGTTCCAGTCTTCAAGACGGTGAAGATGGAATGGAGAGTTAAAGGCACAACAGTTCCAAAGAAAGATGTGCCAAAATCATCTGCATCCACATCAAAAGCAAAGAGGAACAATGCTCCGAAAGGTAAATCTTCTGTTCCACCTAATCTTGTTTATTCTACAAATCATCTGATTAGGTTGGCACATAAGAAAATTTGTTGTTCCTACTGTGGATCAAATAATTTTGTGCATAAAAATTATACTTCTTATTGGTACGGTACTTATAGTATTTCTTCAAAGAAATCTACACCTAACACACTAGGACCCAAGTCCCGTTGGGTACCAAAATTTGCTTAATCTGTTTTGCAGGTTCATCATGTGTTGTGCTGATTTGGAAATATATACCACACACATGACTGAAAAACAGAAGAGAAGCGGTGAATTTTTTTTTGAAGAGTGTTTGTGCCATTAAGGGGGAGCAAAAAGATATATGGCTTCTAAACACCTCAGTTTAGAACCCGAGCTTACAAGCTATTTGATTTCTGATCATATCAGATCAGGACTCGTTCTTCAACGACTATGACTTCTGAGTTTACTTCAATCCTGGTAATTCAGAACTCGTTTTCATGATTAAGGATATTTTAATCCAAGTCTTGTTCTTTGTGCAGATTTTGTACACATAAAGATCTTTTGCACAAGTTAAGGGGGAGCTTAACTGACTTTAAATCATTATATCATGATTTGAGGGGGAGCTCAAATTTTTCTGACTGTACGTATCTTCTGATCTTAATCTCCGATTGTTTGAAAGAAGAACGACTTTCAAGCATGAAAAACGTTTTCTTAAATGTTCAAACCACTTCTCTATTCTCAAACAGATTTTATGAATTTAGAAGTGTGATTTTAAATGTTTTTCATGAAAATCTCGGATTATTGTGACATCATTTCTGACCGTGTGTTTCCAAAGATTAATACTTGTGTATTATCTTTTCTCTATACTTTCAAGTATTCATACACACCGGTTCAGCTTCATATTGATTTTGTTATTACCATGTCTCAAAACTAAACAATTTTTCGATGGTAATACTCCTGTTTGCATTTCAAATTTGTTGAGCATCATTTTCATTTCAGCGTAAGAACTTAAAAGTTTCATTCAAAGATTGTTTATATTTGTTCATATAAACAAATTTCAATTCTTTGATACACTATCCTTTTATGATCATCATTCATAATATTTGATCTGATTGATACATTGTCAGATTCTCAAACAAGTCCTTCGAATTCATTTCATTCATTCTTTATCCTTGTTTTGAGAATTCTTCATAGATCAAATGCTCAAATATTAATGATTATTATTGAGGAGCATATATTCTGATGGCAATGCTATTCAAATGCCGATATTCATATTTGTTCAAGCTAAATTGTTGAACAACACAAATCATTTTAGGACATTTTCATGGGATCAGTGTGAGATTATTAAACTTCTATGGATCCACGTTAACCAGTGTTTCCTACCCAAGAAGTTATCCTTGAGTGATTGAGGGGTGAGGGGTCTACATCAAAGAGTGGGTGAGATTACTCATCCGGTTGAGTATCTCATTGTGCTGAGGTAAAATGTAAATGAGAGTTTGGGTAGAAGTGAGCGGATTAAAAACAGAAAGAGGGTGTGAGAACAGAGTTAAAAGAATAAGAGAACTCTGCACTATCCATTTTCTAAGTCGGGAAGCCACATTACTGATTGGTTCACATTCTTTGGTGACCATCGTTGAAACATGCAGTTAGCCCATGCCAACTCTTGCATTTAACCCCACCAGCCACTCATTTCTTTCTCAACAAAGAAATGTTTCATTTTTCTTGGGGACGCAGCATATTATCTATCTAATCTTCATTCGGAAGGTTTGGATATTGAAAAAGAAGGAAGTATGCCCCACCTTCGCTCTTCATTCATGCACATTGAGTCTGTGGAAATGTTGGCCCCGAAGGGTTATACAAGTTTGTAGAAGGGGGGGGGGGTGAATACAAACACACGTTTTTACTTTTCTAAATTGTTTATTGATAAATCAAGACAATTTACAACTTGTTGCGGAACAAGATTAAGGATAAACCTAATCTAAACAAGTCATGGGAAACACTAAGTTTCTTGCACTAGAAAGAGTTAAAGAAATTACGAATAATAACTTAACAATACGAGAGAAATAAGAAAATGGTCCGAGCACACTTCATTTCTGAAGTAGGGTTCTTCTTATATACTGCATGCATTTAATGCATGGCAGTATTGCTTTACACGTGGTGGCAGATGAGTGGTTGCATGTCATTGACCTTTGTAGACAACCTTAGTAGCCGCATGGTGCACAGTGTAGAATCAGAGTTGTTGTACGATTACAGACAAAAGGGATGTCCGTTCTGACAGTTTGTACGGAGACGTGCAAGGGAGGTAAGACAATAGTACTTTGTAAGGAGACTTCATGATCAGCTTTCGTTGAAACAGTTCTTTATCAGCGAATGATAAAGTTCAGTGATTGCTGAAGTCTTCTACTTGATACTTCACGTTGAATGGATAGGTATTGCTTCGCTGATATCCGCATTAGTTCATGAGTAGACTTGTCGCTGGTTCTTGAGCTTGATCTTCGACTTCAGCGTAGAACTTTGGTTGACGTGAAACTTGTCTTCAGAGATCATAAGTAAACAAACTAAACTATCAGCGATCATCAATAGAACTGAACAGGCTCAGAGCTATATGATGATGAACAGTGTTCGCTGAGTATCTAATCTAAAGAGTGAGAGTTCCTATCAGCGGTACTGTAAAGTCTTAGTACTTATCAGCGATAGTGAAACTCTAATACATATTGTTTACTTACAATTTTCACTAAGTGTCAAGAGAGGGTCATTATCAAATCACTGAGGGTTTGGATCAACAATCTCCCCCTATTTGATTATGACACAACAACAGAGAAAATTGCTATTTAATGAAAACATAAGGATAAAAAGAACTCGTAAAATAATTGTCTCTTTTACTGTTTTCTGGGATCTTTTCAGTACTGATGGAGTAAAGTACATTCGCTAAAAATTTTCTTTAAACTTCATAAAGATTACAGAGGGAAGTGGAAAAATTACAAGTACAACAAATAAAATTACAAGTACAACAAATAAAATTACAAGTACAGAAGATGTAGACAAATAAGGATAGAAAGAATTACAAGGCGATCCTATCCGTCAAAAGGTTCTTCCTTAATGAGAAGTTCATCAAGGGTCTTTGATGTGGGAATCATCCAGTTAGGGACTGTTACACCTTGATCCTTTTTGTTCTTTGCTTCTTCAAAGATCAGGGGCTTGAGGTGACGTGCCTGAATGTCGCGTCTGACTTCACACCAGTGTATTAGGTCTCTGAGCTGTTCGATGGGAGTGATTGGAAGCTCAGATATGCGTTGAAAGTGTTGATTTCCATAGCAGTCTAGAAAGAAGATGCCATAGGGTTCACTTACGACTTTTCCAGGGATGAAAGTTTCACCAGGAGGCAGGGAGGTGTCAAGTACTGAGAGGTCAGGGTCACGACCAAGTACTTCTTCGCGTGAGAAACCTATACCTGTTTCATTCCGTATAGGAGGACCTGAGTCTGAGGTTTTCTTTTTCTTTGTAGAGGCCCTTCCTTGTTGAGGTGGAAGAATAGTGGAAGGAGGAATATCCACAGCAGAAGAAACCAAGTCAATCTGAGAATTTAAAAATTTCTCGACATGGCTCTTGAACTTTGAGCGAGATCGCTGAATGGCTAATTTCACTTCCAACCATTCAGAGAAACCAAACTTCTCTAAAGAAGTAGCGTAGAAGGTTTGCTTGGTTTTGTCTTCTCTGAATACGTCAACTTCAACAACAGGAACGTCTAAAAACGTTTTTCCTCTGATATTTACCTTGATGATTTTGGATGGTCGAGATCGATAGTTCAGCATTTCTTTACACCATTCCAAAGTCGAATCAGATACCTTAGTCTTTTCTTCAATGATCCTTTGGGCATCATCCCATAGCTGACGTTGGACATCAATGGGAGTTCTTTTCAGCGCGGGGTCTTTCACCGATTGTTGGACAAGCTGGATGGCGAGAGCCTTATCTTTTTCTTCAGTTCCCTTCTTTTCGGCGAGTAATCTTTCAGCTCTTAAATGATCCTCGTATTCTTTCCTTGATATCCTGAACTTTGTGGGAGCAGGGATTTTGTCACGAGGAAGAATGATTTGCTGATCTTATTGCATCTCTCTTTTCTTGATCCTCTTCACTTAGCTTTTGAGGAGCCAAGGAAGGTCTGTTTTTGTGAGAGAGCAGCTGTTCTTCAGGTTCATCAGTCTCAGTGGTTAAATCCAAGACTGGGATTATTTCTTCAGCTCTTGTGGCTGGGATTATTTCTGGTGTAGTCGTAGGAGCTTCAGTGGGATCCTCAAACAGGGGAGAGGACTAGCTGAAATACAACGATTGTTTAAGTAAGAACATGGGAAGAAAGAGATAAAGAAAAGAATGTGGTTAAGTGTATAGAGGTTTTAAGGATAGAAGGATTGAGATTGAGAAGGGATAGAGGAGGGATGCAGTGTAAGGGAATAGAAGGTAGTGTACCTGACAAACTGGCTTTTGAAGCAAGATCGTCAGATTGTCTTCTTCAGCGAGGCCTTTGTTTTTGCCTTTGTCAGCTTCAGACGCTGCAGGCTTTGTCTTGGTCCGCTCCCCTGAAGGTTCTTTTATCTCGATCCCTTTTTGAGCTGGGGCTTTTGCAACAGGCTGGACGTAGACGAAGTCGTCATCATCATCGTCATCATCATCATCTTTGGGGGATGATGATGGTTCTTCATCAGAGATGTCGACAGGTTCATCGTCTTCAGCTTCTTCTTCAGACTCGACCTCTTCAGCATAAGGCTCGGTCACGTCAGCAGCAGCTTCCTTAAGTTGCTCATCGAGTTGCTCCCCCTCAGATACATAGGGAGGTTTCTCGGTTTCCTCAGGGTTTTCAACTCCCTGAGGTTGTGAAGTAGAAGTAGCAGCAGCAGCAGTTTCAATACCCTCCCCCTCAGCATTATGGGGAAGGTCTTCTTTAGTCTTCTCCCCCTCTTCCACATTATGGTTGGGGGAGGTAACAGATTGTTCAGCAGCAGTGTGTATTTGGTCCTTGTCTTCTAGGCCAGAGATCGCAACACAATTCTCAATCGTTGCTAATCTGACTTCCAGGCCAGTTATAGCAGGATTGATCTTTTGAAGATCCTCTCGATCGACCTGAGTAAAACGAGAAGTTGGGGCGTTCAGGCGATCGAGTACTTTCTGAACAATTTCTTTGACGGCAGAGACCTCAGTCTTGATCGTGGAGACTTCACCCTTAAGAGAACCAACCTCTGTCTTCAATGATGTGACTTCATTGGACAGAGTGGTGAAGTTTGTTGAAAGAGAGGTGGTGGCGGTTGAATTGTCAGCGAGGGTGGTAGCAAATTGAGCAATGCTACCATCCACCTTCTCCAGATCAGCTTTGGAGGCTTTCGTATCAATGATCTCGGTCAACTTTTTGAGTTTCTCTCCAGCGTCTGTAACCGCTGAAGAGTTCGTGGAGAGAATAGTGTTGTAATTTTCCACCTTTGTTTCCAGGGCCTTCAGGGAGGTGTTGATATCCCCCAAATTAGGACCTGAAACAGTTATTAACTTATGAATAGAGGAAAGCTCAGAAGTTTGGGGTTGAGAGAAAGATGTGTTTGGGATAATGTGTATACCTGCAGGCGGGTTGGCGAAGTTGTCGAAGCCTCGTAACCCTGAGTAGGTTTCATAGTCGTCTGCAATAGTTTCCTGACGACTGGAAGTACCTGCAGGTCCTGTGTTTTGTTCTATCATCCTCTGAAGATGTTCAGCAGTAGTGTCGCTGAGGACGATGTTTGTTGAGGAGAATAGGGGAAGAGATTGAGTGACCAAAGGAGAGGTGGGAGGAATGATGGTTGAGAAAGTGGGCTGTGTGTGGGGTTCAGCGTTGGATTCGCTGAAAATCACTTCAGTTTCTAGAGAGGCTGAAGGAGGTGGGTTCAATTCCAAGTTTATAACTTCAGCGTTTAGAGACGCTGAAGCCGGGATGGAAGGGGTGGCATGTTCAGCTGTGGCAGTGCGTACCACTGAACTATCCATCAGCTCTTCAAGATGAGCCGTGGAGTCTTCAGCATGTGAATGCTGGGGGGGTTGCTCCTTGGTTTTCTTGATTCTTTTGGAATCAAGTTGGGAAGATGAGTGTTTCCTTTTTCGAGAAGGAGTGGAGGGTGCAGTGTGGGTATCAGCGGTGGGGATTTCCACTGAATGAGCTGCAGAAGTAGAAGAAGGAGGAATGAGAAGAGATAAGATAGTAGAAAGACGTACCTCGTTTTCCAACGGCTTGAAGTCAAGCACCTTAGGGCCAACCTGAGAGAGTCTCAGATCACCCTCTTTTGGGTACTTCTCGCCAAGTCCTTGTTGAAAGACGGCGCTGATGAATTTGGGATAAGGAACCCATAAAGGTCTTTCATCCATATCCACTCTGAACGCAAGGTCGTCGTAGATGATTGAGGCCCAGTCAACATTTAGACCTTTCAGCAATGCATAGCCCATTGCTTGCTGAGGTTGAGCAGCTTGATCAGAGGAGCCACTCTTCGCTGTCATGCAGCTTATCAGATGTGCGAAGATGAAGTTCATCTCGCTGGGCATTTTAGACTTCTTGATCATGGTCAGTTTATTCTCAGGCTTCTTGTCCCTTCCAGTGTCCCATGCGTAACCCATTGCATCGAAGAATGCAGTGATGGCTTCCCTATCAGCATGGTTTTTGTGGTTTGGGAGAGGGACAAAGCGGTTTTCTTTGGTAGAGGTAGGAAGACTCAGTGCTTTCCTGATAATGGCAGGGTTGATTTTGGTGGTGCCAAATTTGGTGTCACACAGAATGGAGTCAACGATCTTCGTTGGGTCTTTGGCATGGGGTACCTGGGCTCTTCTGGCAGTATACCAGAACTGAGATAGTAGGAATTGATGAGCAGGGGTGTAATAGTCAGCGCTGTAGATAAGCAACATGTTTTGAGGTAATTCACAGCATCATCCAGATGTGTGACTTGCTTTCGAGGAGGAAACTCGAAAAGCGCATGAAAGTTGTTCGATTTTGAAAAATCGACTTCCTCAGGCTTGAACTTGACCTGAAGAGCTTTGACGAGTGTCAGTTTCTTTGCAGCAGTGGATTTCTCAGCGGTAGGAGCAGGAATAGAAGATGCATTTATGTTTAACATATCAACCATGAACATAAATAAAGAATAGTCTTAATGTGAAAGATTTTCCAATAAGATGTTTTTGAATTTTGTCCATTTCATTCAGACAGAAATGTCTTAATGAAGATTAGGGTTTTCTTGTTTTGAAAAAGAAAAGCAAACCCAGTAAAAGTCTTGTTTTCCATTTTCCTTTAGATAAGGATTCTGGAAAAACGAATGAAGATCAAGTTTAAGATTTTGAGTTTTAAACTTGAAGAACAACCATGAAAAGGTTGTGTTCATTAAACCATGAA
Organism: Saussurea involucrata; assembly: GCA_033807775.1. Lineage (NCBI taxonomy): Eukaryota > Viridiplantae > Streptophyta > Magnoliopsida > Asterales > Asteraceae > Saussurea > Saussurea involucrata. The sequence goes on from CM066316.1 coordinate 65,415,522, forward strand.
GGAAATGATTTCATTTTAGAAAAGGTTTCTTTTGTTTGATCTGTTAAATGCAACAAGAAGATCAGAAACAAGTTAAAACAGGTAAATAATGAGAATATTTACCTGGTTGTCGAAGAAGAAGATGAACAGTTTTCTGGAAAAACTCGAGTTCAATAAGCAATAGTAAATCTTTTCTTTCTTGGAGAAGAAGTTCGCGTAAAGAAAAAATATAAACTCGAAATAGTTTATATAGTGAGATTTGAGAGAGAGAAAAACTAGAGCGGGAAAGTTTTTCCTCATGACACGGACACGTGTTTGCATTTGATTGGATGGTAAACGAAACGTGCAAACGTGTGTCAGAAAAAGAACGTGCCAGGGTTTATCCGTTGTGATGATGTCACAAACGTCCTTTCATATTTTAGGATGTCTGAGGTTTTGAAAGCTCAGGGACTATTTTGAAAAACATGAAGCACTGAATAGAAATATCAGTGTTAGTTTAAGAAATTTCAAAGTATCGTTGTTAAGGAAGAGATATTCAGCGATGTGATTTGTTTTGAAATCTTGCATTTACATGCGAACGTCAGTGAGTAAAGAGAGACGTACCTTGATATCAGCGAATCAACTTTGTTCAGAGAGAAGATGCTAGAATGGGTTATATAAGTTGGTTTTATCCGATCGCTGATCAAATGTGAACTACTGAAGATTTTACTCTTCAAAGTTCAGCATTTCAAGCTCGCTGATGAGAAAGTTGAATCTTGTCTCATCAAGAGGTTTGGTGAACAGATCAGCTAACTGATAGTCAGTTGGGATAAAATGAAGTTCTATATCACCATTCATCACATGATCTCTGATAAAATGATACCTGATTTCGATATGTTTGGTCTTTGAGTGTAGTACTGGATTGTTGGCTATAGCGATGGCACTTGTGCTGTCGCAATAGATTGGAATTTTCAAGAGCTGAAGGTCATAGTCTAGTAGTTGATTTCTCATCCACAAGACCTGAGAACAACAGCTTCCAGCGGCTACGTACTCAGCTTCAGCAGTTGAGGTGGACACTGAGTTTTGCTTTTTACTTGTCCAACTCACCAGCTTTCCACCCAGGAGCTGACAACCTCCTGTGGTGCTTTTCCTATCCAATTTGCAACATGCAAAATCACTATCTGAATAGGCGATTAGATCAAACCCTGAATCTTTAGGATACCAAAGACCTAGGTTCATAGTACCCTTAAGGTAACGAAAGATTCGCTTTACAGCGATCATATGAGATTCCTTAGGTTCAACTTGATATCGTGCACACAAACAGGTTGCGTACATAATATCGGGTCGGCTAGCTGTAAGATACAAGAGAGAGCCGATCATCCCACGGTACAGCGTGACATTAACAGGTATTCCATTTGAATCCTTGTTTAGTGTCAGCGGTGGCGCCATAGGGGTTTTCATAGCTGAACTCTGAGTTAAATCGAATTTCTTCAGCATATCTTTAACATACTTTCCCTGATTAATGAAAGTTCCTTTTTCATTCTGTTTTATCTGAAGACCAAGGAAATATGTTAGCTCACCCATCATACTCATTTTATACTCTTCTTTCATTCTATCAGCGAAACGAGTACAAAGGTCAGGGTTAGTAGAACCAAATATAATGTCATCAACATATATCTGAACAAGAATGATATGACCTTTTACTATTCTGAAAAATAGAGTTTTGTCGATTTTACCTCGCTCAAAATTTTCAATTAGGAGATAAGAGGATAGAGTGTCATACCATGCACGTGGAGCTTGCTTTAAGCCATAAAGTGCCTTATCCAGTTTATAAACATAACCTGGACGCTTAGGATCTGAGAATCCTGGAGGTTGTTCCACATAGACTTCTTCATTCAGCTTTCCATTGAGAAATGATGACTTAACATCCATTTGATATACTTTGAAGTCTTTGTGTACAACATAAGCTAAGAATAGACGAATAGATTCTAGTCTTGCTACTGGAGCAAATGTTTCGTCGTAGTCTATACCTTCTTCTTGTCTGTATCCCTAAGCAACAAGTCGAGCCTTGTTACGGGTTACAGTTCCATGTTCGTCCAACTTGTTTCGATAGACCCATTTAGTGCCTATCACTGTCTTGCCAGTTGGTCTTCGAACAAGATTCCAAACTTTGTTTCTTTCAAATTCTGTCAGCTCTTCTTGCATAGTGCTGACCCAGTTTGGATCTTTGAGGGCATCATCTATTTTCTTTGGTTCAATCAGAGAAATAAAGTTAACAAATAAACAAATATTACCTGCACTTCGTCGAGTCTGTACACCAGCGTTTGGATCACCAAGAATTTGATCAATTGGGTGATTGACAATCCATCGCTGAGCCAGAGCATAAGTCGCTGACTCAAATTGAACTGGAGGAGCTGAAGATGAGGCTTCAACAACTTATGGAATAACAGCCAAGAGAGGAGTAGGTGCAGATGTCATCTCATTCACTGATTGCTGAGAAGTAGATGGAATGTCTGAGACATTTGGTTCAGAAGCAGGTATAGTGTTTAAAGGAATAACTGAGACCCATGATGTTTCAGCTTCACTATTCTGCATGTTTGGGATGATAATAGGACCATCATTCAACGGTATGAGTATGAGGAGTGGGAATATCTTCTGAATCACCAAGATGAGAAAACATCCATTGATTCAGTTCTTCAGTATCAGCAGAAGGTCGAGAATTCGCTGAACGGGATTCGTCAAAGGTGACGTGAATAGTTTCTTCAACAGTTTGTCTTCTTCGATTGAAGACTCTGAAGGCTTTGGAGACTGAGGAGTATCCAAGAAAAATTCCATCATCAACCTTAGGATCAAACTTTCCAAAGGCATCTCTGTTGTTCAGTATGAAACACTGACATCCAAAGATGTGAAGAAAGCTAATTGAAGGCTTTCTCCCATGAAAAAGTTCATAGGCTGTTTTATTAAATCTTTTGACTATCAGCGACCTGTTTTGCGTAAAACAAGCAGTGTTGACAGCTTTTGCCCAAAACTAAGTAGGCATATGAGAATTGCTGAGCATTGAACGTGCATCTTTAATAATAGTTCTATTTCTTTTTTCAGCGACTCCGTTTTGTTTCGGTGTTCTCACTTGTAACACCCCGAAATTTCCATTGTAAATTAATATGATATAAATTGTATTTTTGGTACAATTTAGTTAGGAGAAAATTAACTTGGAGGGTTGATTGGCAATTATTTGGAAGTTTGAGGTATAAATTGGAAAATGGGTTAATGACTCATGCTTTATGTGAGGTGTCACCTTAGGAGTAAATCAGTATTTGATAATACTGATTTTCTGTGGTTGGTTTTCTAAAAGAAAAAGAAAAGAAAATCAGAGGAATAGCGAGAGGGAGATAGAACGAAGTAGAGAGAGAGAGAGAGATTTTTGAGAAAGGAAATCGTTTGGTGATTTTTGTGGTAAGAATTTAATTTCTCTGTTAGTATCATTCATCTCCACAGATTTTAATTATAGTATTCTGTCCAGATTTGATTAAGCTGTTGATTAAGCCTTTGATTTTGGAAGAACACTGTGTTCAAGAATACCCAGGTGAGTTATTCATTCTTATTGAAATTAAGCAATTAAAAGTGATTAGAGATATGTTATACTTGCATATAATCTCAGTGGTGTGGTTTAATTATGAAACTGGTAAGCCTATTGAGTTAAATAAAGAACTAAATCTGTAGAGAAGACGATGAACAGTGACTTTTCGCAACAGTGGGTTACGAAAAGTGAGGTTTTCGCAACCAAGGGTTGCGAGTTCTGAGGTTTTCGCAATAGAGGGTTGCGAGAAGTGAGGTTTTCGCAATAGTGGGTTGCGAAAAGTGGAAGTTTTCGCAGCTTTGGCTTGCGAAAAGTGTAGTTTCGCTACAGTAGCTTGCGAAAAGTTGTTGACTTTCAGTAGTACTTTGAGGCTGTTATGTGACATACAATCTGATATGTAAATGCTATTTGTTATATGTTTATAACTCTGTTGTTGATGTAAAAACCATGCTATGTTAAATTGTAAGGACTTATTTATGAGTCCGGAGTTGTAGTTAAATATTGAGATGTTGATCCCCGATGCTAAATGGCAAAGTAGGGATAATCGTTGAAATTAATATTCTGTACATAGAGATATAGAATATATGTTGAATTGTATAGCTTTAGTATACAATAGAATGAGTGATGATACACAGTTATTGTGTGGCATTGGCTAGAAATCTACATCTGGTCTAGTGGGCATATAGTACGGTATAATGAGAACCGTTTACTAGCTGGGGACCGTTAGGATGTAATTCTAGTTGTTGGAGTGAATCTTGAATCATCTGTGAGGGTCTCTGGTGGTTGTTGATCGCGATAAAAAGGAAATCTCATTTAAGACCAGTGATTCAAGATGGGGAGGAAATGAAATGAGGAATGGCAGACTCGGAGTTGTAATTCCCATTTCAAGCGAAAGATGAGATATCTTTATTGTTGAGGATTTGACATCCTAATTCAGAAAGAAGCAGGTTTGGAAACTGTAATTTCTGGGAGTTAGAGTTATTTATAAGTCCGGTGGGATTTATAGTAATTCTCGTTGATAGTATGATGACTAGATGAATTAGTCATGAGTAAGGGAATAAGTGGATTCCATTGGTCGATAAGAGCTTGGTATGGTAAGATTGTTGATAACAGGTTTGGTATATCTGTTAATATTTTTGTTGATTAATTTTAATTTGATTTGGATAATCTCACTAGGCGAAAGCCTAATGTTTCAAATTAAACTGTCTTACCAGGTACTGGCTCTGGGATATAGTTTGGGAAGTGAGATTTCAGTTGAAAGGAATCAGACTCGGCGATAACGAAGGATCAAGATATTCTTTTGAGGACTTTTGGGACGAGCCTTAGATAATCTAGTTGATCTTATTGTGATGTATAATTAGATTGATCAGACTATTTAAGTTAGACGACTTTGTGTATATATAGAAATTTACTTATGACCCTTCGGTTTATAAAAGTCTGATATTTTGATGATCATAACATGTATATTTTGAGGTTTAAATTGGCCCTGAATTTTAGGGTGTTACATCACTGAAGAAAAGTTGTGAGAAATACCCTTACTCTCAAAGAAGGAATCAAGAGAACTGTTTTTGAATTCAGTCCCATGATCACTCCTTATTGAGCGAACGGTCAAGTTGTTCAGGGTTTCCATCTTTCTGACAAAGGTGATGAGTTCTTCAAGGGTGTCACTCTTAGAACGGAGAAACATAACCCATGTATATCGAGAGAATTCATCAACTATGACCAGTGTAAATTTCTTTCCAGCGATGGATTGTTTGTTAACAGGGCCAAACAAATCCATATGGAGAAGTTGTAGAGGAGATGATACTGAGGAAACTTGCTTTGACTTAAAGCTTGCTTTGGTTTGCTTGCCTTTCTCACACGCTGAACATAAGGATTCTTTGGCGTATGAGTGCTGAGGTAGACCAGTGACTAACTCTTTTGAAGAAAGAGTGTTCAGTGTCTTGAAGTTGAGATGAGAGAGCCTCTTATGCCATAGCCAGTTGACATCAGATGAGGCTTTTGAGAAGAAACAGGAGTTCTCAGTGGTTGTTGAGTCCATGTTTATTACATAAACATTTTCCAAATGATAACCGCTGAGAGATATCTTCTCCTTTTTGTCAGCGACAAAGCAGGATTCCTTAGTAAAGATTACTTTGTTATCCTTGTCGCAAAGCTGACTGATGCTTAGAAGATTATGCTTCAGCCCCTTCAACATATGCGACTCTTCTGAAGGTTGTTGTACCATTAGAGAGTACACCAAACCCTCGGGTATGTCCTTTTCCATTTCCACCGAAAGTTACAGAGGGACCCTTCTCTTCTTTGTACTCAGTAAGCAGGTTCTTCTTACCAGTCATGTGTCTAGAGCATCCGCTATAGAGATTCCAGATACCCTTCTTAACCTGCATTACAAAGGAGGATTAGTTTGTCTTGGGTACCCACTTAACCATGAGTACACACTTGTCAGTGGGGGTAGAAGAGGAAGTGGAAGGTTCAACAGTCTTCGCAGCATTTGAAGATTCAGCTTTGTTAGTCTTCACTTTGGTTAATTTCTTAACCTCAGTGGTCTTCTTTGCCTTGGGGGCAATGATCTTCACCTTAGCTATCTTTTCAGCTTGGGTGGCTGTAGGGCACTTACTAGCAATATGATTGGTAAGTCCACAATGATAACATTTCCTATAACTAAAAGTAGTTCTAGGACCATTTGCATGCTGAGCTTTTGATTTTGAATTAGAAGGACCAACACCAAGTAAGCTATTGGCTTTTGAAATGGGAGGAACATTCAGTTCTTCGGATTTCTTACCAATAATTTCCACTTTGATTCTAGGAGTAGATCGCTGAATGGATCTACGCTGAATAAATCCAGGGATCTTATTCTTTGAACCAGAGGGATAAGTCACTGAAGCTTTAGAAGCGTTCAGCTTTGGTACAAAGGTACCCTTCTGAGGATTTTGGTTAAAAGCAATTCCTTTACCTTTGTTTTTAAAGATTGAGGTAGGTTTTGGATAAACAACTTTTTCTTTAACTTTAGAAGTTAAGGTAGGGATTTCCTCAGGGATAGGCAGTTTAGAAGAGGAACACTGAGACGAGAAAGTGTCAGGGATAGAGGATACGAACATTCCAAACTTAAGCATGGAACGGTCAGTGGTTGGTTCTAGAGTATCAGCTTTGTAACCAAGACCACGTTTATCACTCAGGGGTATCTGAGACTTAATTATCTCAGTGATCTTTGTTGAGGAATTATACCATCCATCAACAGTAGTTTTTTCAGCTTTTAAAGCAGCGATAGCTTCTTCGCGCTCAATTTTGACTAGCTGATTTAGGTGAACTTGATCTTTAAAATCTTCTTCAATTTTAGAAAGATTTTCTATTTGAAGGTGACAGTTTTTAAGCTTTTCAGCGAGATCAATGTTTTGATTTTCAACAACAGTTTTGCCATTCATGGCTTCATATAAACTTCTAGTCAGGAGATCGATTTTTCGAAGACTATCAGCTTCATCAATATTTAAAATATTGGTAAAGAAGGAAGGTGATTCCTTAGTAGCAGAGGTTGAAGTAGAGGGAATGTCAGAATTTTCTTCCTTATCTTCAAGTTTGGCCATGAGACATAGATTGGCTTCATCATCATCTTCAGAGTCAGCTGATTCTTCTTCGTCAGAGGCAGCCCAATCATAGTCAGCCATAAGGCCTTTGCCTTTCTTCTTAAAGGTTTTCAGCTTTGAATACCTTTCTTTCAGCTTTTTGTATTTTTCATCTCTAGTCCTGTGAGTAAAGTTTTTCTTGGGAAAAGCTGAGGGTCTAGAGACTTTCTTTGACCTGCACTCGCTGGCAAAATGTCCTATCTTTTCACAGTTATAGCAAGTAGCAGTAGCCTTATCAACAGGGGTTGATGATCTTGGCTTGTCAGTAATAGCAAGAGGTTTGTTCTTCTTGAAATTACTCTTTCTAGCAAATCTCCTGAACTTATTAGCCAGGAATGCCAGAGTTTCATCATAATCTGAAACGTCAGAGTCTGATGATATTTCCGAGTTAGTTTCCAACTCAGTGACAGTGATAGTCGATCGCTGAGTGGAAGGTGACTCTGAGATTAAAGCAACATGGGTGTTTTTGGAATCTTTTACAAGATTCTTCTTAAGATGACTCGATTGCTCATGATTCAGCATCGTGCCATATAAGGTAGAAAGGGTCATTGATTTTAGATCCTTTGACAGCTTGAGACACATAGACTAACTGTCCCAGCTTTCAGGTAAACATTTTAAGAACTTTGTCAGTACTTCAAAGTTAGAATATTCCTTACCAACAGTTTTCAGATATATTATTAAGCAGTTAAAACGTTGGTGTACTTCAGAGAGAGTTTCATTCTTACCACAAATGAAGCTTTCATACTGTCTTACTAGGTTGATCTTTCGAGAGTCCTGGACTTCAGAAGTACCTTCATACTGAACACAGATTGTGTCCCACATAGCTTTTGAGGTTTTCAGGTTCATGACGGAATGGTAGACTTCGTCAGGAAGAGCCATGGAGAGTATGGATCTGGCTTTGGTGTCGATAGCCACTTTCTTCTTATCTTCATCAGTCCACATATGAATTTCCTTGGGAATCAGTCTTTCTAGAATAGCAGGTCTATTCTCAGCGGCTGGAACTGCAGGATCAATTCTTATAGGAATATATGGGTCGTTTTCAAGATAGTAAGGCATAGTAGGGTCTACACCTTCTAAGAAGAGAATCATCCTATTTTTCCATAGATTAAAATTATCTCTGGAGAATCTAGGGGGTTTTGCAAGAGAACCATTGTCAATATAATTAGTGTTTGTGTTGGTGGCCATTTTCAGAAATAGCAAGGAAGAGAAATCTTAGTATAGATCAGATCTTGTTTATGAGATTAAACAAATCTGCTATGATACCACTTGTTGGTCCCGAAGGGTTATACAAGTTTGTAGAAGGGGGGGGGTTGAATACAAACACACGTTTTTACTTTTCTAAATTGTTTATTGATAAATCAAGACAATTTACAACTTGTTGCGGAACAAGATTAAGGATAAACCTAATCTAAACAAGTCCTGAAAAACACTAAGTTTCTTGCACTAGAAAGAGTTAAAGAAATTACGAATAATAACTTAACAATAAGAGAGAAATAAGAAAATGGTCCGAGCACACTTCATTTCTGAAGTAGGGTTCTTCTTATATACTGCATGCATTTAATGCATGGCAGTATTGCTTTACACGTGGCAGCAGCTGAGTGGTTGCATGTCATTGACCTTTGTAGACAACCTTAGTAGCTGCATGGTGCACAGTGTAGAATCAGAGTTGTTGTACGATTACAGACAAAAGGGATGTCCGTTCTGACAGTTCGTACGGAGACGTGCAAGGGAGGTAAGACAATAGTACTTTGTAAGGAGACTTCATGATCAGCTTTCGTTGAAACATGTAACAATCCAATTCCCATATACACAAAAAATCACATAATGTAACACAACATCGATATAACAAAAGAGACATCATATTACAAGTACGGTCCCGTAGTCTTTTACATTTAACAGAAGCCATTCTACTATAAACTATGTACTAAATACATACATAACATTTAATATTGTAATACAACTGCTAAGCATGCCAACATCTTCATCATATAATCCTTCACAAAAGCCATCCATCGGTTACTCTAATTACTTGCTCTTACTCGATCCACCACCTGGAATACATATTTTTAAAACAAAAATGAGGGTTAGACCTAAGGGTCTAAGTGAGAAAAATCCCTGTTAGTTCGAAATCATATATATAAACCTTATTTATATAAATCACTCAGCACGATCAAATATATCAATTTGAACTCACACATCATATACCTTCCCTTCTCATTCCTCCTGGCCATATTAGTTGGTTGCAAGCCAACTAATAAATTTACAACGCTGTACAACATCTACAGCCAAACAACGCTATACGGATTCTATAGCCAAACACACCGGTCCTAAGTCCGGCCAACGTATTATAACACATTATAATACTCATGTAAATATAATACCTCAATATATTATAATTCACATATACCATACATATAAACACGTAATCACCAATTATCACATTCCCAAACCATACGTATATGTATTCCAGATAAAAATACTTTTAAAGTAAAACTCACCTATTTTGATTATTACACGCGCTCGCAAGCTCCTTTCAAAATGGTCTTATCTCTTACCACGACTCCACAGAATCTGAAACAATTTAAGGTATATATATATATATTGCCTTACAAGCCAATCATATAAAACCTACCAAGTTCCTATCCCCAACTGATTCACTGCTTACTGCAATCAATTGTCAAAACTTAACAACTACCAGGACTACACAGGGTACCGGGACTTCTCAGTACCGGGAGTCTCGATCACCGGGGGTTAACAATACCGGGAGTTCATGTTATCGGGAGTCGACTATACCGGGACTCCACACTACCGGGAGTCAAAATGACCGGGAGTCTACCGGGACTTCCCCGGGACTCTCAAGAACACAGTCGGTTCCAATTTCTCAGATTCAATTGAAATTAACACAAATCACTAAAATCAAACTTTCTAAACCGATAGATATCTTCTACTCATGATTACAAACACAAAATATAAAGGAAATTACCTTAAAATCGACTCTAACCCGATCAATCGATGCTCGAACCGTAACTTTCTTCTTTCGCTTTCTTCGCCTCCACACACTCTCAAACGCTTTCTATTTTTAGAACTGAGGCTGCTCTGATACCTAATAGGTATTATGTGATAATTTACACTTTTGGCTTTAAACTATTCGATAAATACCAAAACACCCTTAAGCTTACAACTTATCTCAAACTTACCCTGAACATCAATTCTTATAGTTAAATTATCTAACGGACTTACCCGGGGTATTACATCATCTCCCCCTTAAAAGAATTCCGTCCCGGAATTCAGTTAAGCAAAAAGATGAGGGTATTTGGATCTCATTTCCGATTCAGATTCCCACGTAGCATCCTGACCTCTATGATGCCTCCACTGAACTTTCACTTGCCTGATTTCCTTATTCCGCAGCACTTTAACTTTATGATCAATTATAGCTTCCGGCTCTTCCACATAATTCAGTCTTTCATCAACTTGTATCTCTGGTAGGGAAACTGACTGATCTGGAGTAACCAAACACTTTCGGAAGTTCGATACATGAAATGCATTATGGATCCTACTCAACTCCGGTGGAAGATCTAATCGGTAAGCTACTTCACCGATCCTTTCTGTAATTGCAAACGGTCCGATATACCTTGGGCTAAGTTTACCTTGTCTCCCAAATCGGATGACTCCCTTCCATGGAGAAACTTTTAACATTACGAAATCCCCGACTTGAAATTCCAAAGGCTTTCGACGTCGGTCAGCGTAGCTCTTCTGTCTATCTTGAGCCACTTTCAATCTTTCTCGAATCTGAGTAACCTTATCGGCGGTTAACTGAACTATTTCCGGTCCCGCTAGCTGTTTTTCTCCCACTTCGTTCCAACACAGAGGCGTTCGACATTTCCTACCATACAGTACTTCGAACGGTGCCGCTTGTATGCTGGAATGATAACTGTTGTTATATGCAAACTCGATCAACGGTAAGTGCTTATCCCATGATCCCCCAAAATCAACAATGCAAGCCCGAAGCATATCTTCTAAGGTCTGAATCGTTCGTTCACTCTGCCCGTCTGTTTGAGGATGATACGCCGTACTTAACTTTATCTGTGTCCCCATTTCCCTTTGAAAACTTCTCCAAAATCTCGAAGTAAAACGACTATCACGATCAGAAATGATCGAGATTGAAACTCCATGTCGAGTTACTATTTCGTCAATGTACAACTTAGCTAATCGCTCCATCGAATCGGTTTCCTTTATCGGTAGAAAGTGTGCAGACTTTGTCAATCTGTCGACGATCACCCAAATAGAATCAAATCCCTTCGGAGTCCTTGGTAACTTCGTGATGAAATCTATGGTAATCTGCTCCCATTTCCACATAGGTATTTCTAGCCGTTGTAGTTGACCAAACGGCTTTTGGTGTTCGATCTTTACTTTCTTACAAGTATCACATCTTTCCACGTACTGAGCAATCCCTCTTTTTATCCCCGGCCACCAATAGAATTGCTTTAGGTCTTTATACATCTTGTTTGTACCTAGGTGAATAGAGAAACGGGATTTAGGAGCTTCTTGTAAAACACGATCACGTAACCCACCCAAACGAGGTACCCACACTCTGTTTCCCAGACACAATAACCCACGATCATCTTTTACTAGCAATGCTGACATCCCCGCTAACAGTTCTGGTTTCAGATGTTCATCCTGATAAGCTTCCACTTGACACTTCTGCAATTCGTCAAATATGTTGGGTAGGAGTTCAGTTCGTAGAGAAATAACTTTTATTGTTCCACTCCTTTCTTGACGACTCAGCGCATCAGCTACCACATTTGCCTTTCCCGGATGATAAATGATTTCACAATCGTAATCATTCAGTAATTCTAGCCATCTTCTTTGTCTAATATTTAGTTCCTTCTGATCAAAGAGGTGTTGGAGACTCTTATGATCGGTATAAATCTGACATTTGGAACCATACAGATAATGTCTCCAAATCTTCAACGCGAAGACAACTGTTGCAAGCTCCATGTCGTGCGTAGGATACTGTCTTTCATGATCCTTTAATTGTTGAGAAGCATAAGCAATAACTTTCCCACGCTGCATAAGCACACATCCCAATCCCAGTTTAGACGCATCACTATAAACAACAAAGTCTTCCGAACCTTCAGGTAGAGATAGAATCGGTGCGCTGCACAATTTCTCTTTGAATATCCGGAATGCCTCGTCTTGCTCCGCTTTCCATTCAAACTTCAGGTTCTTTCGGGTCAGCTTAGTCAAAGGCGTTGCGAAACGAGAGAAGTCTTTTATGAATTTCCGATAGTAGCCGACTACACCCAGAAAACTACGTACTTCGGTTGCTGTCTTCGGCGGTTCCCACTTTTCAACTGCTTCCACTTTCATCGGATCAACTTGTATACCTTTCTCAGAAACCACGTGCCCCAGAAATTGAACTTTCCGTAGCCAGAATTCACATTTAGAAAATTTTGCATACAACTTTTCCTTCTTCAGTAGCTCCAGAATCAAACGAAGATGTTGCGCATGTTCTTCTTTGGATCGGGAGTAGATAAGTATATCATCGATAAATACGATAACAAATCTATCGATATACGACTTACATGCCCGATTCATTAAATCCATAAAGGCAGCTGGAGCGTTCGTCAGTCCGAACGGCATCACTAAGAATTCGTGATGTCGATACCTTGTTCAAAAAGCAGTCTTTAGGACGTCTTCTTCTTTAACTTTCAACTGGTGATAACCGGATCTTAGATCAATCTTGGAGAAATAGCAAGCTCCAACTAACTGATCGAAGAGGTCATCAATTCGGGGTAACGGATACTTGTTCTTTATCGTGCGCTTATTCAGTTCTCGATAGTCGATACACATTCTCATCGAACCATCCTTCTTTTTCACAAATAACACTGGTGCTCTCCACGGTGAAGAACTAGGTCTGATGAAGCCTTTATCGGATAGATCTTGTAGTTGTGCCATCATCTCTTTCATTTCTGGAGGTTCCAAACGATAAGGTGCACGGGCTACAGGAGTGGCTCCAGGAATCAGGTCTATACCGAACTCTACTTGTCTAACAGGCGGAAGACTATTCAAGTCTTCGGGGAATACTTCAGGGAATTCACTAACAATAGGAATATCTTCCATCCTATTCTTTTCTGGCTTAATATCTATCACGTAAGCCAAGTAACTCTGACAACCCTTATTCACCACTTATGGGCTTTTATCATAGATATAAGGCTAGACTGATGATTCCTACGATCACCATAAATCACTACTGGTCCCTTCTCAGGTAATACCACATTTATTAACTTCTTATCACACATTATGTTAGCCTGATTCTCGGCTAAGCAGTCCATTCCCACTACGACATCAAACTCTATCAAAGTTATAGGAAACAATTGTATCGGCACTCTACACCCCTCTATATTTATCACACAGCCATCAAATACTTCTATAACTGACACTTGATTATCATTTGCCGTATCTACTGATAGAGCATGTTCTAGCATTTTAGGTTTCAAACACAGGCAAGCAGCAAATGCAGGAGACACAAACGATCGGTTTGCACCGGAATCAAATAACACTTTAGCACGTGTAGAGTTTATTAAAAATGTACCTGTGACCACATCCGGAGTTTCCTCCGCTTCTTTCTCGGTCATTTGAAATGCGCGACCCCTGGTTACTGGCGGTTCCAGTCTTGGTATTCCTGTTTTAACAATTGCTGGCCTACCCGATGACCCACCTTGTTGTATCCTCCCCCGTGGGCAGTCCGACTGAAGGTAATCCGGTGAATTGCATAAGAAACATAACCGCGTTACCTTACAATCTTTAATGACGTGTCCGGTCTTCCCACACTTATAACATGCTCGTAAATCTCCTTGGCAATTTCTTTGGTAGACTCGGTTGCACTTCTGACATGGTCTTTCCGCTAGTCGAAACGGCAGACGGTTATCATACCTCTAAAATCGGGACTTCTTCGGATCGTGTTGTGGTCCTTCCCACTTTCTCTTCCCGATACTTTTATCGCCAGCATCCCTTCTAATATCTCTTTCAACATTCTCCGCGGCATCAACTGCAGCTGAGAAGGTATCGGGTCTATTTGCAGTCACTAGCCTTCTGCCTTCTGAGTTCAGCCCAAAGATAAACCTTTCCGTCTTCATCGCCTCCGTAGCAACGTAGTATTCTGCGAACCGAGACTTTTCCAGAAAGCTAGCGGTGTAGTCTCGAACGGATAAGTTTCCTTGTTGTAAGTTCATAAATTCCCCTTCCAGTTGTTTGACGGCTGCTTGGGGACAAAATTGTTTCCCGTAGGCTATCACAAATTCTTCCCAAGAGAGGGTAGAGTAAACATCAGATCCTTTAGAATGAATAAAAGATTCCCACCAATACAAAGCATCCCCCTTTAACATTGCTGCTCCATACAATACTCTATCTTCGTCAGCGCACTTACTCGTCTTGAAAATAGCTTCTATTTCCTTCATCCATCTCACTGCTTTCACTGGATCCCTGTCTCCTGAGTAGGTCGGAGGTCTACAGCTTAAAAACATTTTGTAGGCGCACCTCCTTTGTACTGGTACAACAGTCGATGTGATTGGCATTTCATCTTTCGGTCCGGGATCCGGTATTTCAGCTTCATTATGATGGTTTCGATCAAACATTGTTTGTATGCTAGCCTGCAGTCTTCCCATTTTTGCCATTAGATCATCTCTGGTAACGAACTCTGTACCATGTGGCTGGACTCTGCCTCCGGCTCGACCTCCAGCTCTACCCCCGGTTCTACCCCCGACTCTGCCCCCTGTTCCTATCGGCGGATTAGTACTATTCGGGTTTCCTCCTCCTCGGTTCTTTTGCCTAGTACCACTTGCCATTCTGTAGATTCAAACAAAATTAATAAACACATAAGCACATACCCCATATAACAAGGTATTCTGGTTCAAACAGGTACCTGTAAGATCATGATTACACTGGCCAGGTGTAATATGAAATTACCTTACATGATGTTCCTTCTTCCCTTTTATACTTTATCATCCCAAGGTTCTATAATGATAGGGACATCCTACTTCACATGCAGTTTAAGTCTAGGTACAAATACAAATACCTAAATCCCTTAAACTAAGGCTCTGATACCATTTGTAACAACCCAATTCCCATATACACAACAAATCACATAATGTAACACAAAATCGATATAACAAAAGAGACATCATATTACAAGTACGGTCCCGTAGTCTTTTACATTTAGCATAAGCCATTCTACTATAAACTATGTACTAAATACATACATAACATTTAATATTGTAATACAACTCCTAAGCATGCCAAAATCTTCATCATATAATCCTTCACAAAAGCCATCCATCGGTTACTCTAATTACTTGCTCTTACTCGATCCACCACCTGGAATACATATTTTTAAAACAAAAATGAGGGTTAGACCTAAGGGTCTAAGTGAGAAAAATCCCTGTTAGTTCGAAATCATATATATAAACCTTATTTATATAAATCACTCAGCACGATCAAATATATCAATTTGAACTCACACATCATATACCTTCCCTTCTCATTCGTCCTGGCCA
The DNA here is from genome assembly GCA_033807775.1 of Saussurea involucrata. Classification (NCBI taxonomy): domain Eukaryota; kingdom Viridiplantae; phylum Streptophyta; class Magnoliopsida; order Asterales; family Asteraceae; genus Saussurea; species Saussurea involucrata. The sequence continues at coordinate 65,431,232 of CM066316.1, forward strand.
TATTAGTTGGTTGCAAGCCAACTAATAAATTTACAACGCTGTACAACATCTACAGCCAAACAACGCTATACGGATTCTATAGCCAAACACACCGGTCCTAAGTCCGGCCAACGTATTATAACACATTATAATACTCATGTAAATATAATACCTCAATATATTATAACTCACATATACCATACATATAAACACGTAATCACCAATTATCACATTCCCAAACCATACGTATATGTATTCTAGATAAAAATACTTTTAAAGTAAAACTCACATGTTTTGATTATTACACGCGCTCGCAAGCTCCTTTCAAAATGGTCTTATCTCTTACCATGACTCCACAGAATCTGAAACAATTTAAGGTATATATATATTGCCTTACAAGCCAATCATATAAAACCTACCAAGTTCCTATCCCCAACTGATTCACTGCTTACTGCAACCAATTGTCAAAACTTAACAACTACCGGGACTACACAGGGTACCGGGACTTCTCAGTACCGGGAGTCTCGATCACCGGGAGTTAACAATACCGGGAGTTCATGTTATCGGGAGTCGACTATACCGGGACTCCACACTACCGGGAGTCAAAATGACCGGGAGTCTACCGGGACTTCCCCGGGACTCTCAAGAACACAGTCGGTTCCAATTTCTCAGATTCAATTGAAATTAACACAAATCACTAAAATCAAACTTTCTAAACCGATAGATATCTTCTACTCATGATTACAAACACAAAATAAAGGAAATTACCTTAAAATTGACTCTAACCCGATCAATCGATGCTCGAACCGTAACTTTCTTCTTTCGCTTTCTTCGCCTCCACACACTCTCAAACGCTTTCTATTTTTAGAACTGAGGCTGCTCTGATACCTAATAGGTATTATGTGATAATTTACACTTTTGGCTTTAAACTATTCGATAAATACCAAAACACCCTTAAGCTTACAACTTATCTCAAACTTACCCTGAACATCAATTCTTATAGTTAAATTATCTAACGGACTTACCCGGGGTATTACAAAACAGTTCTTTATCAGCGAATGATAAAGTTCAACGATTGCTGAAGTCTTCTACTTGATACTTCACGTTGAATGGACAGGTCTTGCTTCGCTGATATCCGCATCAGTTCATGAGTAGACTTATCACTCGTTCTTGAGCTTGATCTTCGACTTCAGCGTAGAACTTTGGTTGACGTGAAACTTGTCTTCAGAGATCATAAGTAAACAAACTAAACTATCAGCGATCATCAATAGAATTGAACAGGCTCAGAGCTATATGATGATGAACAGTGTTCACTGAGTATCTAATCTAAAGAGTGAGAGTTCCTATCAGCGGTACTGTAAAGTCTTAGTACTTATCAGCGATAGTGAAACTCTAATACATATTGTTTACTTACAATTTTCACTAAGTGTCAAGAGAGGGTCATTATCAAATCACTGAGGGTTTGGATCAACAGGAAAACTTGTTGTTGTCTCAACAGTTTACACAATTTGAGCCTATATTATTCAAGCATATGTTGCTATTCATTTCTATACAAGCACGTTCACACAAGGAATATGTTTTCTTGTCATAACGTTCATAGAAATTTCTTTATGGTTTTTCGATGATTGAATGGAAGCCCTGGGGGAGTGAACATCAAAAAAGCTCATTTCCAAAGTACATCCGTTGTACTAAGTGGCTCCGTGCTACTTACAGGCATTTTAACTGATTCATCCGTTGTTTCAGGGTTACCACATTCTTTTGTCTGAATTTGAAAAGATTCGGATAAATTCTTTCGGAATTTACGGTTTATCAGATAAAAAGAAGGAGAATGTTACTTGTGGTGTAAAAAAAAGCGTGCCGATAATTAATGAAGGTTTTGATGATCATGATGCTCACAATCATCAAAAAGAGGGAGAAATAGTATATTGAAGAACAGGGGAGAAATAATACACTGAAGAAAAAGGGAGATTGGTCAATGACAGATTAAGGGGAGAAATGATGAACTAAAGTCAAGACTGAGATTGTTTGAGAAAGTTTGTTGTTCACAAACAATGCAGAGTACTGAAGATACATAAATTCAGTTAAAGGTTCAGTCAAAGTTTTCGCATCAAAGTCCAAAATGAATTCTAACCTTCAAAGAACTCGCATCATGAAGGATACGAGAAGTCAGAGTTCGCATGCTGAAGGATACGAGAAGTCCAGAATTCGCATGCTGAAGGATACGAAAACCTTAGTTCTCACATCAAGAAGGATACGAGAAGTTTCTTTACAATTCTGTGTGTTGCGAGAAGCACATAACTCGTATCAAGAAGGTTGCGAATAGCACAGAACTCGCATTGTGCTTATTGCGAGAAGTACAGAACTCACATCTACAAGGATGCGAGAAGTTACTGTTTGTCAAAGACTGATAAAGCTGCAAAGATCTGATTTTTATGTACATGACTTGAAGATGATTTGATAGAATGTTTATTTAAGAAGATTGACTTTACAAAGGGAAAATTTAAGATTATTCTGTGTTTGAACTTGGTAAGAGCTTCAATGTTTAAAGCGGTCAGAGTTAAAGTGTTGAAGATCAAGTGCTGAAGAAGGCTGCTATATTTTTAAATCTTGAATCCAAAGGGGGAGATTGTTAGAGCATTATTGTATTCAAAATTTACTGTAAAGTCAATATCTTCAATAGTCTTTACTGTATTGTAAATGCCTTTATACCTTGTATGTTATGGGTATAAATAGGAGTATCTTGTAATAGCTAGATAGAACTTTGAGTAACACTTTCAAGCATTATGTCATTTGTACTTTCTTGATCAATATATGGATGACTATTTCTCTCTAGATTCTCTCTAGATTCTCTCATATCATCATTGTGATTACATTGCTAACATTGCTAGATCTGGGGATTTCACACTATCATTTATAAATCACCATAGGTCATACTAAATTTTACACTAAATTTTAAAAGTAGTGTAAACTTTAGTGTTAATAGTAAATTTTCTCCAATAGGTAACACTATTTTTAAAAAAATAATGTTAAATAGTAATAATGATCAAGTATATATATCATGAGTATTTTATATTTTCGATTTGATACCGATATCGATAAATTTTTCCTATGTTTTCCTGGTTTATGTATATATTAATTATGAATATCCATATATGTTCATGCGTATACCATAATTATCCCTAAAAGTAAGATATTAATATAGATCACTCTATTTGGCGACCAAGGCCGTGCATTGGGGTGTGCCAAGTAGGGGTGTGCAGAAAACCAACCGATCCAATTAGAATCGACCGACTTTGATTGGATATCCAATTGCAATTGGATAGGATCGGATCGAAAATTTCAAAATCCAATTGGATCGGTTCGGTTGTTGTTGGATGGCAGTCCAGAACCAACCGAAAACCGACTGAACCGAACCGATAGGACAACCGACCGAACCATCCAATATCCATCCAATTTCCATCCAATTAATATAATATTTGTTAATATTTGTTAATAAATTTAATTAATAAAACTATTTTTTTTTTGAAAAAAACCAATTCCCTCTTTCATCAGTATCAAACACGCAAGCCAAAAAGACAAAATTTCAAAACCCTATCAACTATCTCACATTCACGCCGGCCTCACCCACCCTCTCAACCCTAGACGCCATCGGCCTTCTTCTCAGGCGTTTCACCGGACACCGGTGGCGGTCTCAAGCGACACACGACTTCTACTTCGAGCTCTTGACCTCTCGTCTCTCTACCCTCCCAACCGCTGCTCTCGACCTCTCGTCTCTTTTCGCTGCTCTCTCTGCCTCCATCACGACTTCTACTTCGAGCTCGGTATGTTCAGTGTTCACTACTTCACTTCTCTACTTCTTATCATTATCAGTTTATCACATCTGAAATACATGCTTTATAAGAAGTATCAGTTATTTAGAACATTTTAAACTCTTAACTCTTATAGTCTAGTGTAATAAACGGATCTTTTTGTGAATAAATAATAAGTTTGGGGTGTAAAGCGTGAAAGAGGAAAAGTTTAGTGTTCTTTGGGAAGGGTATAAATAGGGGTAAAACCCTAGGAACCCTGATTTCAGCAAAACACTATGTGCGGCTAGGGTGCGATTGGTGGGTGCAAGGATCATCAAGAGTCAAGGCAATTGGGATTTCTCCAAGTTGTGTGTGTGTGGAATCATCACTCTCAAGGTAATCTTCATCTCTTTCTATTTTGCAATTTAATCAGAAGGTGTGGAATGGTGGAATCCGGTAACTCTTATTTATCACTGTAAGAAAATGGGGTATGTGTGTTTTTCTAGCTAATCGGAGTGGGAAATCGGGTGAGATAATTTGGTAGATTAATTAGAAATGCTACCCCTTGATTTTTATCGCTTAATATCATGTATGAAGTTCGGTTTTGGATTAATCGGCTGAGTTTTAGGAAATAAAACGTTCGATAAGGAATCACAGTATCCGGAAGTCGCTATGTCCGAAAAACATTGGGAAATCCGAAAGAGATACCGGAAGCCGGTATAATCCGAAAGGCATCCGGAATCCGGTATGGTCGATCCGGAGTGGGGAGTCCGGACTAGCTCTTGTTGCGGAATCCGGAAGGGTCTGGAGTTTGCGGAATCCGGAAGGGAGTCCGGAACCGGTTCCGGAATCCGGTATGGTCGATCCGGATGTGGGGAAATCCTGGAGTACGGATCTCCTCTGTCTGGGACTCTGTTTTGGGAGTCTTTAGAAAAGGGTTCAAGAGGGTTGATATGCTTCTTGATTAGTCGAGTGACCTGTTACTCTCGTGTGTTTTGGGTGAAATGTAGGTGCAAGTAGAGGAAGCGGTAGCAGGTAAGAATTTCTAGCGGGGACTTCAGGTGAGTCTTCCTAACTCAAGTTGATGATACTTGATTTGATTGCTTGTATATTTATGCTTTGAACTTGCGTGTTTATGCGGTTAAATTTATGTATGCTAAAGAGATAATATCATGATGGTTATGGGGAGTGTGTCCCAAACGGAATGAATGAATGGATTTCATTTAAATTCTTAGGGCGGGTGTGTGCCCTATTATCATGTTTCAGGTGTGAATGATGACCAAGCGTGGAATATCGTCGTGCGTGTATTTATCTTAAATGTTAAGGGTATCCGTATTGTTATTCCTTGTTAACTCTTACGTAATGCATGAGTGTTGTGGACGTTATTTCGAGGGATCTCACTAGACCTTGTGGTCTAACCCTCGCTTTTCAAATCTAAAACCCTTTACAGGTAAGTAGGATTTAGAAGGCTTGGCTAAGGGAAAGGGGAAGATGTGAGCTGGAGCTTTCGTCGGGTGGTTTAGAAGACCTTTCCTTTATTTAGTTAGTTTTTATGTTTCTCAGCTGTATTTAGGGTCTATTTCGCGAACCCTAATGTTGGAATTTTTGTTATTGTGATGTGTAGGCCATGATTGACAGTTTTTGGACTTAAATTAAGGGACCTATGTTTTGGCTTTTTGTTTGGGTTGTTACATTTGGACAAGCTTTGATTATTTCAACTAGTTAGTTCATCATTCTTAGAGTGAGTAATCAATTGAGAGTTGTTCTTTTCATGTAAGAGGTTGTATACAGTCCAATGATTCAACTGAATAAAAATAGAGATAAGAAGATATCTTCTGCAAAGGATTGTGTTTAAGTTTAAGCATTTATCTAGTTCTTAAACTTCATCTCACGTGTGTGTTCAATTTTTATTATACTCCCTATTTTCCTAATCTAGACCGCATGTAAACAAAGTGATAGTTTTTGCTAAATCTCAATATTTTCGTGTTTAATACTGTTTAATATGCACATCGTTAAAGTTTATGCATTTTTGTCTTTAATATACGTATGTTTAAAGTTTATCCAGGATGAGGTTTAATACTATGGCATTGGTTCAAAATTTTAAAGTTTCGTGTTTTTAATACTTAAAGAAAAGTTTAATTGTAAAGTATCCATATGTTTAAAGTTTCTTGTTTCCATATGTTTAAAGTTTCATGTTTCCATATGTGTTCATAAGAAAAGTTTCCTGTTTCCATATGTGTTCATAAGTAATATTTATTAATTAATACTAAGAATATACTAATATATTTATTGTTTATTAACATATGGCTTCCAATGCAAATGTCATAAAACCCATATCTCTCGTTGATGAGGAAGATCCCGGAATTGCTAACGAAGAAAATACACCCACTAATGTTGATGAAAGTCCAACACCACTGTCGAGTATGCCTGCCGAGGACACCCAAGGAACTCAAAAGCCAAGGTCAACTAGGGCTCCATCTATGGTTTGGAACCATTTTACAAAGGTATGTGATACTAAAGGTACCGAAAAAGCTAAATGTAACTATTGCGGTAGTAAAAAGAATGGTACAAGTAATTTATTAAATCACATAAATATCCAATGTAAGAGGTTCCCAGGAAGAGGTGAAAAGAACCAAGCAAATGTGTCTTTTGAAAAGTTGAAAGGGGAGGGAGCTAACTTAGTCGTGAAAAAGTACGACCCTGAAAGACTTAGAGAATTTGTTGCTAGGATGATCGTGAAAGATGAGCTTCCATTTTCTTTTGTACAAGGGGAAGGGTTTAGAGAATTGTTTTACGAAGTAGAGTCTAGGTTTGTAATGCCTTCTCGCACTACAGTTACAAGGGATGTCTTGAACCTTTATCTTAGAGAGAAAAAGAGTTTAAGAGAAATGTTTATGAAGAAAAAACAAAGAGTGAGTCTTACCACCGATACATGGAAGTCTTGCCAAAAATTGAATTATATGTGTTTAACTGCTAATTATGTTGATGATTCTTGGGTTTTGCAAAAAAAATATTGAATTATTGTGTTGTTCCGGACAGTAAGGGGGATACACTTGGTAAGGCTATTGAGCAATGTTTACTAGAATGGGGACTTGAAAGGGTGTTTACAATTACTATAGATAATGCATCGTCAAATAATGTGTCCATCAAATATGCCATGAATATTGTTAATGAGTGTGGTGGTGCAATTTTGGGAGGTCAACACATGCACTTAAGATGTGCCTGCCACATTCTTAACTTGATTGTGCAAGATGGGTTAAGTGATTATGAATCAAGTATTGGCAAAATTAGAGATGTGGTGAGATATGTGAGAGGTTCATCGACTAGATTGCAAAAATTGAAAGAGTGTGCCGAGCAAGCAAAAATAACAAGTAAGAAAACAGTATGCTTAGATGTTGCAACTCGTTGGAATTCAACGTATATGATGTTGGATGTTGCCGAAAAATATCAAAAGGCATTTGAGAGGATGGAGATGCATGACGTAGGTTATGTGAAAAAGTTTTGCACGGGTGAGGTGAAAAAATGTCCGAACGAAAATGATTGGGAGATTGCTAGGTTGTTTGTGAAGTTTTTGAAAATCTTTTATGATTGCACTTTAAGATTCTCCGGGTCTAAGTTTGTCACATCTAATAAATTTTTAGACCGCGTTTCTTTTATTCGTAGTCGTTTGGAGTTTTGGAGCGGGAGTAGAGTTGATAGTAAGTTGAGGGAAATGGCTATTTCAATGAAGAAAAAGTATGACAAGTATTGGGGAAAAATGGAAGATTTGAACCCATTTTTACTTGTAGCTATCTTGCTTGATCCTCGGTACAAAGAACCTTTCTTGAATGTGTGCTTTCAGTTGATGTGTGGTGACAAAGATGAGGCTATAAGTTATTGTAAATCTGTTAGAATGACTTTAGATTCAATGTACAAAGAGTATTGTCAATTGGATTCGGGTGATGGCACGTATACGGCTTCTAGTACTGTTGAAGATGTTGGTAGAGATGTTGATGATGTGGAAGACTATGCTTTATTTGATCAACTTCGCAAGAAAAATCTAAAGGCCGTTGATTCCTCAGAATACAAAACCGAAGTTGACAAATATTTCACCGAAGCATGTGAAAATACGCCAAGGTGTTTTATCGCACAGGGCCTCCGAATATTTTTTAACTTTTTATCTATAATAATATTACTATATAAATTAATTAATACAAAAATATGAACAAACCGATTTGTAGCGCAGTGGCAAGGCCACTTAGGGGGTGTTTACTTGCCACTTGTTGGCACTTATTGAACAAGAGGCTCTTACCCTAATAAGAGGTAGGGTGTTTACTAGAGGCTTATTAGAAAAAGAGGGTCTGACCGAACTGTTGTTTCAAAAGATTATTTATGCAATCGGTTCAGAGATTCATTTAAAATAGAACTCAGCGCAAGTATACACCTCAAACTACTATCGTCTCAAACAAGTAATAATGGTCATAAATACCGAATATCGATCCCACAGGGAAGCGTGGAAAAGTTTCTCTTTAAAAGTCCAGTTCGTAAAAGCGAGTTTCCGATGGCGAATTCGAAAACAATATTTTGGAGGTTTGATTAACAACTAATGACAGAAATCAGTTATAAAGAGAAGCACAGGGTATAAAGATCCGTTGGGATGATATTAATAATTATATATATAAAGATGAGACGACATTCCTTGGTTATCTCAAGTGTCGACTATTTTATGTTACAACGTACCGGGTGTCAATTGGTCAATTGTGATACACCATAAAATATAACATTGATTTAAATAACCTTGGACAATCATGCAGTACGATACACCTCTCTATTTAATTATCAGTCTCAATCCCAACTTCACTTTATACCCCGAACTAGGACACTTAGCCCATCATCGTTCAGTTTCTAATTATAAAGGATGTATAAATTTGTAAAACAAATAATGGAGATGGACAATGCATAAATAAAATACGCAACTTGTTAAGCAAATAACGATGGGTTTATCTAATGAGAAGTTAATGACAACTTGACACTTAGGTGGAAAATCTTGTTTTAAATGTGAGACTTAGAATGGAAGAAATCTTTAACAACTAATGATTTAACTAACGATGACTTAATTAACAACAATTGCTTGACATGATTAATGCTAACGTAACTGGAATTATACAAACAAGATTTAAGTAATTAAGCAAAAAGGTTTTATACTTGGAAACTCAACAAGGTCGTTAAACACGATTAACCGTGAACCAAACGAGTTGGGAACCCGAAAGTATTAGTCGGACTTCCGGTTAACAATGATAATGAAATCGTTTTATAACCAAAGTATCGAAACCGTGGGTGAGATTTAGCAACAAAACCGTAAGTTGGCAATAATAGAAAGAGATCGATGGCAAGTAATTAGTAAGCAGTTAAGTAAGTAAAATTTGGAGGTAATTATCAAACTAAACCGTGAGTCTATAAAGGAAGAGAGAGAGAGAGCCGATGGTAACAAACTACAACCGTAAGTAACGAGAAAGTAAGAAATTGATTGCACTTAACAATTCAAACCGCAAGTGTTGAAAGTAAGCAAGATTAAGAGCAAGTTAACAAAAACTTTAAACGAGTAAAGGAAATATGCGAAATTGACGAGATTATAAGAAAGCAAATACGAGCGGTTAGTAACGAGATTAAAGGTAACAAAACGAGATTGTAATATAAGTAAATACGGAACCAACAAAGTAACGAACGGAAGGTATCGGTAACGAACGGAAGCTAGCTATAGGTTGAACCCGGTTGGTTCAAACCGTGAGCAAGAGCCACGGTTTTAGAAACCGGCTCTAAGCTCACTAACTACAAACTAAAATGAGTTAACTACTTAGTATCAAGTGGTGTTTTTGGAGTTACAATAGCATGCATATATATAGCAATACCAATACTTGGAGAAGGAGACAACTCATGGGTTACTCATGGATCAAGAGATCCATGGGCCGAGAGCAATAGGGCCGAGAGTGCAGCCCACAAAATCGGTAATTCACAGCCCATGTCGTTTGTTTGTCCAGCCCAAATCTTCGGTCCAAAAAAAGGGGTGCTCGGCCGTCCCATGCATTCACAAAAATCGGTCCAAGTTTGAGATGATCCGGAAAAATCAAGCCCGGTCGTCAAAAGTTGGAGTCTTCGGTTTCGTCCTAAAAATTTTCTATTCGCAATCTTCTTAATTGTAGAGCTCCAAATGACCGTCTTTCCGCAACCTAAAATACATAGTGTAAAATAAGCGTTTTTGGACGATTTTCATGTGATTTTATTTGTTTTTGGCCAACTTACTACCCAAGGGCATAAATTGTTTATTTTACGGAAATGCTACTAAAATTAATTAAACTTGACTCGATGGGATAACAAAATGGCTCAAAAATTGGAATTATATGGCTAAAATAGGGTTAAATAAATAACCCTATCACAACCGCAAATTCGAACTGTTGCTTGTCCTCAAGCAACTTTATTAAAAACACAATTTTTGAGCGAAACAATGTTGTTACAATATGGAAAGTAAAGATTTTAAGAAATTTTCAAGAATCCCACATACATGCATTTGTATCAACACAATGGATTTGCTACTAACTTTTGCTTAGTTGAGAAAAAATAGCCTTTCATAATCCCATGTTGCTCAACTCACTCTTTGAAACATATCAACCATAAGCTAGCCAAACTACTGATTGCCTAATTGGAAAAAAAAATTGCACATGACTTGAATTGTTTGGCAATTGCCTTTGCACCACTTTCTACACACGGCAATATTTGCCATCTTCTCATTTTGAGGAATTTCATTCGGACACATTGGTCCTTTAAGTGTCTTTGACACTTGACATGTATGCACGGAAAACACTTGTAGAGTTTTGCTCTTTTTTGAGTGTGTATGTGTTTTCACGTTTTGTGCATTTTTGAATTTTTGTGTGTGTATGTGGGCATGCATGGAGATATGTGCAACACGATATGGTATGAATAATAACCATATCTCCTCCCCAAGGTTCAATATCCTCATTGAACATTGAAAGAATCAAACCAAATTTTGGTAAGATTTGTGTATCGGTGTATGGTGTGCGTAAAAATCTTTTTCCAACAAAAATTGGTGAAAACAAAGAGTTATAAGGCTAGTTCTAGTGATGTGTGAAAAGAATGAAATTAAGACAACAAAGAAATTAATTGAGGCTATGGAACAACTAAATAAAAAGAGAAACAATTTTGCATGTGATACTTGTGCTTGGAATGCATGATTGCATGAGAATTGTTAAAATAAAACCTTTCAAATATAACAACAATCGAATTCCCAGACTCTATAATTAAAACTAATATGAGACAAGAAATTTAAAGCATAAAAATAAGTAAATAACAAGGGGTGATAAGAAGGAACCTGGCCTACTCGGAATGAGTAGGGTGCCGCCCAACAGGCTGCCACAATAAATGCATCGGAAAGGGGGGGTAGTGTCTTCAAGATCTCGGCGTGTTCTTTGCTCCAAATCATCCGCATGGCATCGTATTTCACTTTCTCGTATGCCAACCACGCGGTCCTCTCCTCTCTATCCTCTCTCCTCCATCTCTTCAAGGTTTCCCAATGATCCTCAGAACTGCAGTGATCTGTGCGGTCATAAATTGTCGTTGCTCTCTTAGTGCCGCCCTAATTTCCTTCTTAAAGGAGCGAAGGGTTGCCTCTAAGGAAGCCAGACTATCATTCTCGCTCTATGGTTGGAAGTACATGTTGTTACGTAGCAACCGTTCAACGTTCATTTTATCCATGACCAACTTATCTTTCGAGAAGTAGTCAGTGGATAAAGTGGTTACCTTGGCGCGTTCCATGAGGGAGTGTATTATGGTGGGATATGGTAGGCGTGCATTAGCCCTATCAGCACCTCCAAGTATGTTGTTGGAGATGAGCCGATCGACGTCGAATTTATGCCCCTCTATAATACAGTACAATATGAAAACTCTAACCATGCATAAGCTAGTATCATGTGAGGTAGGGAACAACGTGTGTCGCAGAAAATAAAACCAAACATTAGCTTCTGGTTTTAGACAATGAGTGCGCAAAACACGTGAATTCCCTTGAAAATACCAATCTGACCCTTCATGGGCAACCCGTTTAAGGACTACCTCCACGTCAGCTTCCGTAGCATGGTTAGAAAGTCTCCAAAATTCAGATTTATACGGAGGTGGCACCAATCCCAAAACATTGTTAATATGATCAACATAATAACAAACTGGTGTTTTTCGTATAGTGACTTCTATCCCGTTTGTAACCGAAAGTTCGGCATAGAATTCACGTACCCAATTTAAATTATAAGGCTTAGAAATGCTGCAAAGCAATTCCCATCCCAGTTTAGTTATAGTGTGTTGAAAGTGCGGGTGTGTAAGTAATATACGATGATGAAAACCTCTAGGAGATTGACCAAGTTTAGTTGCAAAAGATTTGTGTCTAATAAAAGCTTCATGGCAACTAAACATATGCATGTGAGTTATACGAAGATTAGAGATGTTACCCACTTTCTTTTTACCCTTTTCTTTGGCAGTGGCCATCTGTGGTGTCACAATGGTTTGGTCATCCGATTCCTCATCCGAATCACCTGCTTTTTCCTCGTCAGCTTCTACCAAGGCTGCTGTTGCATTGCTTTCTTCGATTTTTCTCTTCTTAATGGGTTGGGAACTGGATGCAGCGCCCAGTTTACACCTACGGGTGTACTGAATAGGCTGTTTTGGTTGAGTGGAAGCAGGAGTAGCAGTGGGTGATTCGATAGTTAGTGTGGTTATTGTTGTGGCGATGGGTAGAGAAATGGGGGTGTCAGTAGGGTTTGTGGGTATGTGTACTGGTGGTGCGATGATGATGGTTGGTGGAGTGATGGAGATGGTTGGTGTTGGAAGGCGATGATCTATAGGAACGGCTGTAGGGGTATTAGGTGGGTACTCAAGATTTAGTCGCGGCTGTCGCCGGACTGGTTTGAACGCCGACGGTCGATGGAGAATGGGGTCACCATTAGGATCCAACACTACCGCAGATGCAAAGGGTAGGGGTGCGATAGTAGATGATCGGGGTTGTTGAGATACATACCTAGCGATGGGGAACCCCGACGGAGGCGGTGGTGCGGCGCGTCGATTCTCCAGCAGAAACCTCTGGACGTCGGGTGGTGCTCGGTGAAACTGAGGTGGTAAGTCACCCAGTCCAAGGAAATCTCGAGTGATCATATTAGGGGGGTTGAGGGGGGAGTTTGGTGATCGAGGGGCACCAGGGGTCAAACCAAAGGGGTAGGTGATGTTAGGGTTTTAGTTTTCCATGGTGGTGAAGATTTTGGATCTTAATCGGAGGAATGTTGATGACGGAGGAGATTCTCGCCAGAGCCAGTAAGGGCCGTGGGAGAAATTAGAAGCGCGAAAATGGGTATCGCAACTTCGGCCGGTGTTTGCTTCGACGAGGATGGTGAGAAAGGGGTTTTTTTAGGTGGGTGTTTGTAGATGTGGGTTTGCTCTTCCAAATGGATGATCGGGTATAAGAGGAGGGAGACGAAGGGCTTAGAGTCTGCATTGGGAACAAAAAGAGAGTGGCAGAAATGGAAGCTGAGGGTGACAATGCACAACGCTGGCGATGACGTGGTCGGCGTAAGTGATCGAGAGAGAAGAGTGCAGAGAGATAGAAAGTTTGTTTGTTTTGGTACGATGAAGTACAATTTTTTTTCTATGCACTGTTCAAATTCTAGACACTGAAACAAGATCTACAGTGTACTGTTAAATCTACCAAATCAAATCTTAGTTTAGTTAAAATCAAACCATATTAGTTTACCAAACCATTTCATAATTCAGTTTCAAAAATCAAATTGGGTTAGGGCGAAAATAAAAATTGTTTGGAAATGAGTTTGGGCCGAGAATTACTTCAAGTAAATGGATGTTGGGCCGAACCTGTTATCTCCAAACAAAACATAATTGGGCCACTGTAAAATGGATCGTAAATCGAATTTTTATCGGAAATGTTTAATCTCGAGTGATCATTTTACCGTTGATGTCTGAATTGCACTTTTTCTATACCCAAAAGAACCATTTATAAAAAATTTGGCCATGGGCCGAATTTTTTTATTTACTTCGTTAGAATTTGGTTCGTCATTCTTCCTCACTCATACTCATCCTGTCGTATTTTGTTCTTAGTCATTTTTAAAATCATTAAACGAACATACTGTATATATGTATTTATTTTATTTTTCGTTTTCTCTTTGAACAGAATAAAAAAATCTTTTTCTTTCTTTTTTAAATGAAATTTACAATCTCATGGATTTTATTACAAATCCAAGAGTTCACGGGCAATTTCTTAATTCAGGAGATGAACAACCTCAAAAGGTTGATGTATCAGTGCAGTAGGCTCGATGAAAGGTTTTACCCTTTGACCATTTACCTTGAAAGTGCTTCCCTTTGCTGGATCAATTAATTCTATAACACCATAGGGGTAGACTTTTGCAATCTGATACGGTCCAGCCACCTAGAATTCAACTTTCCTGGGAATAACCTGAGTCTAGAATTAAACAATAAAACTTGCTGACCTTCAAAGAACTCTTTTGGAACAATTTTCTTGTCATGCCATTTTTTGGTATTTTCTTTGTAAAGTTTGGCATTTTCGTAAGAAAAATTCATGTGTTCTTCTAATTCACAAAGTTGTAGAGTTCTTTTTCTGCCGGCGTCACCTAGACTCATGTTAAGTTCCTTAATAGCCCAATAGGCTTTGTGCTCTAGTTCAACAGGTAGGTGACAGACCTTTCCAAAAACCAATTTATATGGGGACATACCAATAGGGGTCTTATAAGCAGTCTGGTAGGCCCACAGGGCAATAGGGAAATCAAAGGAAATTTAGCTAAGGTAGTCAAGCCACACAGAAAAGACTGGGCATCATCCAATTTGGAGGCCCAGTCTTTTCTGTGTGGCTTGACTACCTTAGGTAAAATTCCTTTGATTTCCCTATTGGACAATTCAGCCAAACCATTAGTTTGCGGGTGATACGCAGTTGCCACCCTGTGCTGAATGTTGTATTTGTCCAGGACTTCCTTTAATAAATTGTTAATGAAGTGAGTGCCTTCATCACTAATTAAGGCACGAGGTGTACCAAATCTATTGAAGATGTGCTTTTGAAGAAATTTGACAAATGTATTAGCATCATTAGAATGGCAAGCCATAGCCTCCACCCATTTGGACATATATTCTACAGCTACCAGAATGTAGGCATAGTTGTTGGACAGTGGAAAAGGTCCCATGAAGTCAATGCCCCAGACATCAAATAATTCTACTTCTAAAATCCCATTTTAGGGCATTTCATTCCGTTTCTCTGACACTCACCACAACTTTTTGCAAAGTTGTGAGCATCATTGTTTAAAGTAGGCCAGTAAAATCCTGATTGTAGGACTTTTGCAGTTGTCCTTTGTCCACTAAAATGACCACCACATGGTCCTGTGTGGCAGTGATGTAAGATGGATGTCACTTCTTCCTTTGGGATGCACCTTCGTATCACCTGATCTGCACAAACTTTAAACAAATATGGATCATCCCACAGGAACTTCTTGGAATCACAAATAAGTTTCTGTCTTTGATGCTTGTTAAGCTCCTTGGGAATAATCCCACAATCCAAATAATTAACAATATTTGCAAACCAAGGTAATGCAGCATGTTGTACAGCTAAAGTTCTTTCATCTGGAAAAACCTCATAGATATCACTAAGGTGTTCCTTTGTGTCCTGTTTTTCCAGTCTTGACAAGTGGTCAACCACTTGATTGTTTATACCTTTCCTATCAACAATCTCCAAATCAAGTTCTTGCAATAACAAGATCCACCTGATTAACCTAGGTTTTGCATCTTTTTTGGAAATAAGATACTTGATGGCAGCATGGTCAGTGTGCACAATTACTTTGGCACCCATCAAGTATGGTCTAAATTTTTCAAAAGCAAAAACCACAACTAATAATTCTTTTTCAGTGGTAGTGTAATTGATTTGAGCTTCATTGAGGGTTTTACTAGCATAATATATGGAATGAAAAATTTTATTCTTCTTTTGTCCTAAAACAGCTCCAACAGCCCAATACTCGCATCACTCATAATTTCAAAAGGTAAGGACCAATCAGGTGCCACTATTACAGGAGCAGTGACCAATGCTTCCTTTAAGATTTTAAAAGCCTTTTTACAATCTTCATCAAAGATGAAAGCATGGTCATGCTGTAGTAGTGAGCAAAGAGGTTTGGATATTTTAGAAAAATCTTTTATAAACCTCCGGTAGAAACCTGCATGTCCTAAAAAATTTCTGATCCCTTTCATGGTGGTTGGTTCAGGCAAATTTGCAATTACTTCCAACTTTGCCTTATCAACCTCAATACCTCTATTGGAAATGAGATGCCCTAACACAATGCCCTCTTTAACCATAAAGTGACATTTTTCCCAATTTAGAACCAAATCTGTTTCTTCACATCTTTTAAGACTTTTTTCAAGGTTTTCTAAACACAAATCATATGATGTACCACAAACAGAGAAATCATCCATGAAAACTTCCATGGACTGTTCAAGCATATCAGAGAAAATAGACATCATACATCTTTGGAAAGGAGCAGGAGCATTACAAAGTCCAAAAGACATTCTTCTAAAAGCAAAAGTTCCATAAGGGCAAGTAAAAGTGGTTTTCTCTTGGTCTTCTGGTGCAATGGACATTTGATTATAACTTGAATAACCATCTAAGAAACAATAAAACTCTTTCCCCGCTAGTCTGTCTAACATTTGGTATATAAAGGGTAGTGGAAAATGGTCTTTTTGGGTTGCTTGGTTAAGCTTCCTGTAGTCCATACATATCCTCCAACCTGATACTACTCTAGTGGGTATAAGTTCATTTTTCTCATTTGTTACTACAGTTACTCCACCCTTCTTGGGTACACATTGCACTGGATTGACACATGTATTACTAGCAATAGGATAAATTATGCCAACATCAAGCCATTTTAAAATCTTTTTTTCACAACCTCTTTCATCATTGGTTTGAGTCTTCTTTGAGGCTCAACAGAGGTAAAATCTTTGTTTTCTAAAATGATTTTATGTTGACAAATGGTGGGGCTTATGCCCTTCAAATCAGCTATGGTCCATCCTATGGCTTTTGTGTGTTGTTTCAACATACTCACCAACTTTTCCTCTTGATCAGGTTCTAAGGATGATGAAATAATGACTGGTAACTTCCCAGGTTCTCCTAAAAAGGCATATTTCAAATGTGAGGGAAGTTGTTTTAATTCTAAGTCTGGAGCACATTCTAAAGAAAGAACAAGAGTTTTCCTATCCTTATTTTCTAAAATTTCAATAGCAGAGGTGACCTGTGTGTATTCTAAGTCATCAAACTCTGCTATATCATCTTCACTATCAGATTCTCCAATTCCCATGACCTCCCCAAAACTTTGGTCTTAACACCAAGATTCAATCAAACCTAAGGTAGAACATTCTTCTCTTTCTTCAGGGTATTTAAGGGAGTCCAACACATTAAAACTTACCTGTTGGTCTTGAACTCTCATAGTGAGTTCTCCTTTCTGGACATCTATCAGAGTTCTTCCTATAGCTAGGAAAGGTCTTCCTTAGATAATAGGAATGTCTTTGTCAGCTTCAAAGTCTAAGATAATAAAATTTGCAGGGAAAATAAACTTATCAACTTGGACAAGGACATCTTCAATCTTACCTTTGGGCCAAGCTATGGACTTATCTGCTAATAAGAGTGAAACAATTGTTGGTATAGCTTCACCTATGCCTAAAGTGTTAAAAACAGATAAAGGCATAAGGTTCACACTGGCACCTAAGTCACATAAGGCTTGTCCTACTTCTTTTCCTCCTATGGAACATGGGATTGTAAAACTTCTAGGATCTTTCATCTTTGGAGGTATTTTGTTGGACAACATAGCACTACAGCCTTCAGTCAGAGCTACGGTCTCATACTCATTCACCTTTTCTTTTTGCTCAAAATGTCTTTCAAAAACTTTGCATAAGTTGGCATTTGCTCAATGGCTTCAACCAAAGGTATGTTTATATGAAACTGTTAAAAAACATCTAAAAACTTTTTAAATTGCAATTGTTCTTTCTCATTTCTCATTCTTTGAGGATAAGGAATGTAAAGAGGAACTGTAGTAGGAGATGTAGTCTTTTGAAGAGTAGGTGCTGGTGTTGATGTTAAAGTTTTGTCTTTCCTAATATCACTAGGGACTTTGGGACTTTGGGACTGTCACCAGCTTGTGACACATCCACAACATGCTTTTCTTTGGTTTGTGAATCTATCTTGGGTTCATCGGGGATTAACAACGGGATCGTTGGAATGGTAGTGGAACTATTGGGCACAATGGTGTTATTTGGCTCAATATTTCCACTAGACTGAGCAGGGCTTCAAACTTTGTTTTTCTTTTCTGGCTCTGCTTTGTCTGGCTTTTTAAAATCTTTTTGTAAATTTTCTGGTAAATCCTTACCACTCCTCAAAGTTACAGCTTTTACATGCTTTTTTCCGATTCATGGGGGTGTTTCAGTATCACTAGGCAAAGAACCGGGAGGACGTTTCCTCATTTCTAAAGCCATTTGACCCATTTGGGTCTCAGGATGCTTGAGTTTGGGACATAAATCCCTTCATTATTGCTTCCAAGGAAGTAGATGACTCGGCATGATGGTTTGACTTTTGGAAAGCATGTTGATTATTTTGAGAATTTGCGTGCTGATTATTTTGAGGCCTGTGCTGAAATTGCTGGTTTTGACCTTGCAATTTTGGTGGTGGTGGATTTAAAGAAGGACTGTGCCATGAAAAATTAGGATGGTTCCTCCACTCAGGGTTGTAAGTCTGAGAAAAGGGACCTCCTTTGTTATTGTTATTGTTATGGTTATTGTGACCAACGTAGTTGATACGCTCAGGATTTCCAGGACAATGTTCAAAATTATGGCCATCACCACAATATGTGCATTGTATAGACGGGACAGTAGGAGGTGGTGCAACAGGGTTGAGTGTCACAGCATTAAGGTTTTTAATCAAAGATGCCATATCACTTAACTGTGTAGATATTAATGCATAAGCATCAGGATCTTGCACTGCTGTCCTTCTAGCTGGTAATGCACGTGGATCAGCCCACTGACCATTGTTGTTAGAAATTCTTTCAAGGATGTCATATCCTTCATTATAGGTACAAGAGGTAAAAGCTCCGTTTCAGTAGCGTCGAGCATTTGTTTTGCAGTAATATTTAAACCATTGTAAAACGTCTCTAACTGTATACAGTACGGAATGCCATGGTGAGGGCATTTTCTCAAAAGCTCCTTGTACCTATCCCATGCATCAGGAACTGCCTCATCGTCCATTTGTTTAAAAGTACAAATTGCATTTCTAGACTTAGCATTCCTCGTGGGTGGAAAATATTTTTTTAAAAATTTCTCAGCCATTTGGGCCCATGTAACTATAGAATCTGGCTTCAGGGAGTTGTACCAAGATCTTGCATTGTCTCTTAAAGAGTATGGAAAAAGTTTTAATTTTAGTGCATCATCTTCAACTCCAGGAATCTTAAAAGAATCTATAATTTCCATGAAAGACCGTAAGTGATAATGAGGATCTTCTGTTGCCATACCAGCATATTGACCGTTGGTTTGTAACATATGAAACATTATTGGTTTCAACTCAAAATGGTCGGTTTGCAAGGTTGGTTTAAGAATTCCTGAATGTAACTGAGTTAAAAAAGGAATAGCGTAAGACATAATACCACCATCTTTGGAATTGGCCAACCGAAAAATGTTTTGTTCCTCATCATCAATATTATTAATTGGCTGGTTTTCTGGGACTTCATTATTATTAGGTTGCCCATCAGGATTGACAAACGGCGGAGCTTCATCCTCAATGTCTGACGAAGAATAATGTTAGACATCGTTGGGGAATTTAAGACTGGATTAGCTCTTTGAATTCTTCTTCGTTGTTTAAACGTTCGTTCAATGTCGGGATCAAATTGGAATAGTTCACCGTGAGGCAACCTTGGCATACACTATTTTTTCGATTTTCTGAAAGATGGTAGAAAAACTTGCTTTTAAAAACTTTACTTTAAACAAAAGAAAAACTTCTAGCGTGCATCCCCGGCAACGGCGCCAAAAACTTGTTGTTTCAAAAGATTATTTATGCAATCGGTTCAGAGATTCATTTAAAATAGAACTCAGCGCCAGTATACACCTCGAACTACTATCGTCTCAAACAAGTAATAATGGTACTAAGTACCGAATATCGATCCCACAGGGAAGCGTGGAAAAGTCTCTCTTTAAAAGTCCAGTTCGTAAAAGCGAGTTTCAGATGGAGAATTCGAAAACAATATTTTGGAGGTTTGATTAACAACTAATGATAGAAACCAGTTATAAAGAGAATCACAGGGTATAAAGATCCGTTGGGATGATATTAATAATTATATATATAAAGATGAGACGGCATTCCTTGGTTATCTCAACTGTCGACTATTTTATGATACAACGTACCGGGTGTCAATTGGTCAATTGTGATACACCATAAAATATAACATTGATTTAAATAACCTTGGACAATCATGCAGTACGATACACCTCTCTATTTAATTATCAGTCTCAATCCCAACTTCACTTTATACGCCAAACTAGGACACTTAACCCGTCATCGTTCGGTTTCTAATTATAAAGGATGTATAAATTTGGAAAACAAATAATGGAGATGGACAATGCATAAATAAAATACGCAACTTGTTAAGCAAGTAACGATGGGTTTATCTAATGAGAAGTTAACGACAACTTGACACTTAGGTGGAAAATCTTGTTTTAAATGTGAGACTTAGAATGGAAGAAATCTTTAACAACTAATGATTTAACTAACGATGACTTAATTAACAACAATTGCTTGACATGATTAATGCTAACGTAACTGGAATTATACAGACAAGATTTAAGTAATTAAGCAAAAAGGTTTTATACTTGGAAACTCAACAAGGTCGTTAAACACGATTAACCGTGAACCAAACGAGTTGGGAACCCGAAAGTATTAGTTGGACTTCCAGTTAACAATGATAATGAAATCGTTTTATAACCAAAGTATCGAAACCGTGGGTGAGATTTCGCAACAAAACCGTAAGTTGGCAATAATAGAAAGAGATCGATGGCAAGTAATTAGTAAGCAAGTTAAGTAAGTAATTGGAGGTAATTATCAAACTAAACCGTGAGTCTATAAAGGAAGAGAGAGAGAGAGCCGATGGTAACAAACTACAACTGTAAGTAACGAGAAAGTAAGAAATTGATTGCACTTAACAATTCAAACCGCAAGTATCGAAAGTAAGCAAGATTAAGAGCAAGTTAACAAAAACTGTAAACGAGTAAAGGAAATATGCGAAATTGACGAGATTATAAGAAAGAAAATACGAGCGGTTAGTAACGAGATTAAAGGTAACAAAACGAGATTGTAATATAAGTAAATACGGAACCAACAAAGTAACGAATGGAAGGTATCGGTAACGAATGGAAGGTATCGGTAACGAACGGAAGCTAGCTATGGGTTGAACCCGGTTGGTTCAAACCGTGAGCAAGAGCCACGGTTTTAGAAACCGCTCTAAGCTTACTAACTACAAACTAAAATGAGTTAACTACTTCGTATCAAGTGTTGTTAAGTGGTATTTTTGGAGTTACAATAGCATGCATATATATAGCAATACCAATACTTGGAGAACGAGACTGTTGGAACCACCTTAAAAGTGACCGTCACTGATCGTTTATCATTCCTGATATGATAATTGACAATAACTGAAATCCCTATGTCTGGTAAATATATGATGGGCGTATTTACTATTATTGACATACTATAGGGTTTCCCATTAGGTGATTGGAACTATGGGGAATTATACTGCACATAATAAACACCAGAGGGTTAAAAGTGTAAGATACTCTTATTATAAATAGAGTACCCTAATCCTTCTTTTAACCCT
Organism: Saussurea involucrata; assembly: GCA_033807775.1. NCBI lineage: Eukaryota > Viridiplantae > Streptophyta > Magnoliopsida > Asterales > Asteraceae > Saussurea > Saussurea involucrata. Next base: position 65,452,932 of record CM066316.1, read on the forward strand.
AATAAGATATCGGCTAATCACCTCCAGCCGTGTGCTTCCCCACGATCGACTCTCTCAAGATCGATCATCATCCCATCATAATACGATCACCTCGTTCTGGGAACCCGACAATCAATGGCAAATATGTTTAATGCTTTTACTGGATCCTCAGGATCATCGGGTATGTTTTCTTGTCATCTTATTATCTATCAAATACAAATCATGATTATTCCAACAGAGACAACTCATGGGTTATACCCATGGATCAAGAGATCCATAGGCCGAGAGAAATAGGGCCGAGAGTGCAGCCCACAAAATCGGTAATTCACAGCCCATGTCGTTTGTTTGTCCAACCCAAATCTTCGGTCCAAAAAAAGGGGTGCTCGGTCGGCCCATGCATTCACAAAAATCGGTCCAAGTTTGAGATGATCCGCAAAAATCAAGCCCAATCGTCAAAAGTTGGAGTCTTCGGTTTCGTCCTAAAAATTTGCTATCCGCAATCTTCTTAATTGTAGAGCTCCAAATGACCGTCTTTCCGCAACCTAAAATATATAAAGTGTAAAATAAGCGTTTTTGGACGATTTTCATGTGATTTTATTTGTTTTTGGCCAACTTACTACCCAAGGGCATAAATTGTTTATTTTACGGAAATGCTACTAAAATTAATTAAACTTGACTCGATGGGATAACAAAATGGCTCAAAAATTGGAATTATATGGCTAAAATAGGGTTAAATAAATAACCCTATCACGAACCTCTTTCCAAAAAACCCTCGGTCAGAGATACCCTCCCACCTTATCGTAGTCAGAGATACCCTCCCCATTTTTTTGCCGATTTTATCCCTCTTCTCCCCTATTTCAATGGCCGCCTACTTTCAACAACAATCAACGGCACTAGCTTATCGATTTCTATTGGTTCAACCACAGGCTGCTGCGATTCGATTTTTGGTGAAACACCGTCGACCCACAACACGATTTCTTCACAGGTACGATTTCTGATTTCTTTTGGTCGATTCTGATTTCTTTTGGTTCAACTACAGCTGCGATTATTTTGTGAAACACTATCGATCCACAATCCCAATTTCTTGACATGCTGCGATTTCTGATTTGTTTTGTTTTACTCAAAATCGGTATTTCGATTTTTTCTTCAATTCAGTACAACACAATATCTGATTATAAGTTGTTGTTTTGAGCGAGAATGGAGACATGAGTTCTTGGTATGTGGGTTTGTATAAATGAACAAAATTGGAGAAAGTATTAACAAATGTATTTTTATATGATACAACAGTAAAACCATATTATTTTGTGAAAGTATTTACTTATGTAACTTTCATCTCGATTTGTGATAATATTTGTTGCTATTCTATTTTAGTTGGTCTTGATTTGTCATAGTTTTTACTCATATTGATTATCTAGCAAGGTTCTAAATGGCGTGAGGCGTGGCGTGGCGGCGAGGCCATATTGCTAATTCTTCTAGATATGGCAAATTTTGGGGAATCCTCACAATCAAAGAAGCCTAGAATTAATTGGAAAAAAAAATGTGGTGAAAACTTTTATAGAATCTTGCTTGAGTGAGATCTCCATAAATGGACGAGAAGGGGGTAGCCTTAAGGCAGTTTCATGGAAGAATGTAGCAGAGACGTTACAAAAGACTCATAATTTTGTTGTTGAACAACGACAAATGAAAAACCATTATGATTACCTCAAAGGAAAGTACGGAGCAGGGGCAAAGTTGAGAAACAAAACGGGTAATGTTTATGACGCATCAACAAACACTTTTAATTTGTCGGAAGAGGAATGGCAGACAGAAATGAGGGTCATAATCTTTTTCTGTGGTGAATTCTCTTAAATTATTCTTTTATATACTGATAAGTTCTTTATAGACAGCAAAATAAATTTGTTGAGAAGTTGAGGAGCGCACCTTTTCCCTATCCTGAACTATGTATTCAACTGTTTGATGGCGTAGCTTCAACCGGTGTTGAAACATGGGGACCGACTGCAACAGTTCCAAACCCCTCTAGCATGACTCCAGAAATTGGTGAGGACTATGATACACAAGACTACTATGATACACAAGAACCACTTCCTTCAGAAGATGATGTTGTTTTTCGTCCCCAAGCTCAAATAATAAATAATAAAAAATAAAAAATAAACAAAAAATCTATAAATAAAAAATATTTTCGGTGGATATATCCGCCGAAAATATTTTGCCAAAAATATTTTTATTTCTCGTTTAAATAAAACAAATAAAAAATTTAATAAAAAAATATTTCCGACGGAAAAATCCGTCGAAATTAAAAAAATTAATAATTTTGTTAATTAAAGTTTGGCTAATCGGCCCTTTTTTCCCGACAGATTTTCGGCGGCACTATCCGCCGAAAACCAGATTTGCCGGAAATTCCGCCGAAAAATGTCAGTTGCGGCGCCCCATTGTCCGGCAACCTTATCCGCCGGAAAATCCGCCGAAAATGTGTTTTTCCAGCGGATTTCTGGCAGATTTATCCGCCGGAAACCGTGTCTTGTTTTGTAGTGAATTGACTAGGAATTGGCCTAGAGAACTTGTATGTGATACAACGGACCCAGGAAATTTTTTCATACGGTTTTTATCGAAGTGTTTTTCATCTTTTTACCAACGTTCAATATCGTCCGATGTGTTTTTAGCCAAATTCCGGCGTTCCGAGAGATTTTTAACGTTTTTTGCTTGATTTCGTTGGGTTTTTATGTTTTTTTTATCGTTTTCGTGAATTTTTTCGGTATTTTTTGTTGATTTCAAGAGATTTTTTTCGTTTTTTCGGTTGAATGGGTATAAGATTTGGGCATTTTTTTATCGGTTCACCCCTTGTAGTTTCCAAAATAATACGGTAGCACCTCCTAAATCGATACGGTGGCACCTTCACAAAAATGAATTTTTTTACCCTTCGTCGGAAAATTGTTACGGTGGCACGTGCCACCACGTGCCCCTCTTGGGGTCCGTCCTTGACGTGATACTATAATTTCATACAACCTAGTGCCATTTGAATTGGTTTTGAACTTTAAAAGAAGTTGCTTCTCATGACCACTGATTATTGCTTATATTCATGTTCATTTGAAATCGTTTTGAACTTGAAAATAAGTGACTTCTCATGACCAACGGTTATTGCTTATATTCATGTTCATTGTGATCAGCCTATAACTTGTGTTGGTTTTTTTATTTTTTGTGAACTACATAATCAGTTCCATGTTATTTGAGTCAAGGCTTTGCACATCTGTTTTTTTTGCTTCAATTACTTTTGGTTGTAATTCTTCTTTCATAACCTTAGTTTGGCATTATATTTATTTTAAATCATAAGATTCATTCTTGAGATATGTTTTAAATTGATGGATTCAACTCATTGTCATTGATTTGGCTTCCTCCTTTTTGGTCCCTTCACTTGGATATCTCGATAACACACATTTATATACATACACATATATGTAATATATTTATATTATTTATTTCACATCCAATCATTTGTTTTACATGACAATATCAAACAAAATACAAGGCTTGTTTAAATATGAAATCTTTCATCTTTTATTTTAGGTGTGTATGTACTTTAAAATTGTTTGATGTATTAGACTTGTTAAACAATCATGATATGTTGCTAATTCTTCTAGATATGGCAAATTTTGGGGAATCCTCACAATCAAAGAAGCCTAGAATTAATTGGAAAAAAAAATGTGGTGAAAACTTTTATAGAATCTTGCTTGAGTGAGATCTCCATAAATGGACGAGAAGGGGGTAGCCTTAAGGCAGTTTCATGGAAGAATGTAGCAGAGACGTTACAAAAGACTCATAATTTTGTTGTTGAACAACGACAAATGAAAAACCATTATGATTACCTCAAAGGAAAGTACGGAGCAGGGGCAAAGTTGAGAAACAAAACGGGTAATGTTTATGACGCATCAACAAACACTTTTAATTTGTCGGAAGAGGAATGGCAGACAGAAATGAGGGTCATAATCTTTTTCTGTGGTGAATTCTCTTAAATTATTCTTTTATATACTGATAAGTTCTTTATAGACAGCAAAATAAATTTGTTGAGAAGTTGAGGAGCGCACCTTTTCCCTATCCTGAACTATGTATTCAACTGTTTGATGGCGTAGCTTCAACCGGTGTTGGAACATGGGGACCGACTGCAACAGTTCCAAACCCCTCTAGCATGACTCCAGAAATTGGTGAGGACTATGATACACAAGACTACTATGATACACAAGAACCACTTCCTTCAGAAGATGATGTTGTTTTTCGTCCCCAAGCTCAAATAATAAATAATAAAAAATAAACAAAAAATCTATAAATAAAAAATAATTAAAAAATATTTTCGGTGGATATATCCATCGAAAATATTTTGCCAAAAATATTTTTATTTCTCGTTTAAATAAAACAAATAAAAAATTTAATAAAAAAATATTTCCGACGGAAAAATCCGCTGAAATTAAAATTTTTAATAATTTTGTTAATTAAAGTTTGGCTAATCGGCCCTTTTTTTCCGACAGATTTTCGGCGGCACTATCCGCCGAAAACCAGATCTGCCGGAAATTCCGCCGAAAAATGTCAGTTGCGGCGCCCCATTGTCCGGCAGCCTTATCCACCGGAAAATCCGCCGAAAATGTGTTTTTCCAGCGGATTTCTGGCGGATTTGTCCGCCGGAAACCGTGTCCTGTTTTGTAGTGAATTGACTAGGAATTGGCCCAGAACTTGTATGTGATACAACGGACCCAGGAAATTTTTCATACGGTGGCACCATACTTTTTCATACGGTTTTTATCGATGTGTTTTTCATCTTTTTACCAACGTTCAATATCGTCCGATGTGTTTTTAGCCAAATTCCGGCGTTCCGAGAGATTTTTAACGTTTTTTGCTTGATTTCGTTGGGTTTTTATGTTTTTTTATCGTTTTCGTGAGTTTTTTCGGTATTTTTTGTTGATTTCAAGAGATTTTTTTTTCGTTTTTTCGGTTGAATGGGTATAAGATTTGGGCATTTTTTTATCGGTTCACCCCTTGTAGTTTCCAAAATAATACGGTAGCACCTCCTAAATCGATACGGTGGCACCTTCACAAAAACGAATTTTTTACCCTTCGTCGGAAAATTGTTACGGTGGCACGTGCCACCACGTGCCCCTCATGGGGTCCGTCCCTGATGTGATACTATAATTTCATACAACATAGTGCCATTTGAATTGGTTTTGAACTTGAAAATAAGTTGCTTCTCATGACCATCGGTTATTGCTTATATTCATGTTCATTTGAAATCGTTTTGAACTTGAAAATAAGTGACTTCTCATTAACAATGGTTATTGCTTATATTCATGTTCATTGTGATCAGCCTATAACTTGTGTTGGTTTTTTTATTTTTTGTGAACTACATAATCAGTTCCATGTTATTTGAGTCAAGGCTTTGCACATCTGGTTTTTTTCTGCTTCAATTACTTTTGGTTGTAATTCTTCTTTCATAACCTTAGTTTGGCATTATATTTATTTTAAATCATAAGATTCATTCTTGAGATATGTTTTAAATTGATGGTTTCAACTCACTGTCATTGATTTGGCTTCCTCCTTTTTGGTCCCTTCACCTGGATATCTCGATAACACACATTTATATAGATACACACATATATGTAATATATTTATATTATTTATTTCACATCCAATCATTTGTTTTACATGACAATATCAAACAAAATCCAAGGCTTGTTTAAATATGAAATCTTTAATCTTTTATTTTAGGTGTGTATGTACTTTAAAATTGTTTGATGTATTAGACTTGTTAAACAATCATGATATGTTGCTAATTCTTCTAGATATGGCAAATTTTGGGGAATCCTCACAATCAAAGAAGCCTAGAATTAATTGGAAAAAAAAATGTGGTGAAAACTTTTATAGAATCTTGCTTGAGTGAGATCTCCATAAATGGACGAGAAGGGGGTAGCCTTAAGGCAGTTTCACGGAAGAATGTAGCAGAGACGTTACAAAAGACTCATAATTTTGTTGTTGAACAACGACAAATGAAAAACCATTATGATTACCTCAAAGGAAAGTACGGAGCAGGGGCAAAGTTGAGAAACAAAACGGGTAATGTTTATGACGCAACGACAAACACTTTTAATTTGTCGGAAGAGGAATGGCAGACATAAATGGGGGTCATAATCTTTTTCTGTGGTGAATTCTCTTAAATTATTCTTTTATATACTGATAAGTTCTTTATAGACAGCAAAATAAATTTGTTGAAAAGTTGAGGAGCGCACCTTTTCCCTATCCTGAACTATGTATTCAACTGTGTTGGTCCCGAAGGCCTATACAAGTTTGTAGAAGGGGGGGGGGGGGGGGGGGGTTGAATACAAACACACATATTTTACTTTTCTAAATTGTTTATTGATAAATCATTAACAATTTACAGCTTGTTGCGGAGACAAGATTAAGGATAAACCTAAATCTAAACAAGTTGGAACACTAAGGTTTCTTGCACTAAGAAAGATAAGGAAATCACTAATAATAGCCTATCTTGAAATAAGAGATATGAACTTGTCCAGAGTTAGCAAGTTACTTCAAAATGAAGCGAGTTCATCTCTTTATATACTGCATGCATTTAATGCAAGTCAGTATATACTTTACACGTGTCATCAGCTGGTTGGTTGCATGTCATTGACCTTGGTTGACAACCTTAGTAGCCGTAAGGATGAACAGTGTAGTATCAGAGTGGTTGTACGATTTCAGATATTCGGAGGTTCTTTTCTGACATTTCGTACGGAGGCGTGCAAGGGTGGTTAAGACAAAAGTACTTTGTACGGAGGACTTCATGATCAGCTTTCGTTGATTCAGCGATTATCATTTACTATTCAGCAGATGATAAAGTTCAGCGATAGCTGAAGTCTTGTACTTGATACTTCACGTTGAGTGGACAAATCTGAGTCTTCGCTGATCCGCAACAGTTCATTAGGGGACTTGTCGCTGGTTCTTGAGCTTGATCTTCGACTTCAGCGTAGAACCTTTGTTGACGTGAAACTTGTCTTCAGGGATCATAAATAAACAACTAACTTATCAGCGATCATCATAATGACTGAACAGACTCGGAGCATTTATGGTGAACAGTGTTCGCTGAATGTTTAATCTAAAAAGCGAGAGTTCCTATCAGCGGTACTGGAAGATCTTAGTACTTATCAGCGATAGTGAAACTCTGATACATATTGTTTACTTACAATTTTCACTAAGTATTTAAGAGAGGGTCATTATCAAATCACTGGGGGTTTGGATCAACAATCTCCCCCTATTTGATTATGACATAGCAACAAAGAAAATTGCTATTTAATGAAAACATAAGGATAAAAAGAACTCATAAAATATTTGTCCCTTTTACTGTTTTTTGGGATCTTTTCAGTACTGATGGAGTAAAGTACGTTCGCTGAAATCTTTCTTTAAAATATTGAATCAGGTTACAATGAAGAACAGAAAGATTACAAGTACAAGCGAAATAATTTACAAGTACAGAAGGATAACTGATACAATAGAGAAAAAGGAGATTATATCAGCCTTCAAAGGGTTCTTCCTTAATGAGAAGTTAATCAAGGGTCTTGTCAGTGGGGATCATCCAGCCAGGGACATTTACTCCTTGATTTTTTAACTTCAGAGCAGCTTCAAAAATCAAGGGCTTCAGGTGTCTAGCTTTGACGTCGTGTCTGACTTCACACCAGTGTACGAGATCTCTGAGTTGTTCGATTGGAGCGATGTGGAGCTCAGAGACACGTTGAAAGTGAGGATTTCCATCATAGTCTAAAAAGAATATACCATATGGATCACTTACCACTGTGCCAGGGATGAAAATTTCTCCAGGTGGTAGGGAGGTGTCAAGCATTGAAAGATAAGCATCAGGGCCAAGAACTTCAGCACGAGAGAAACCAATACCTGTTTCATTTCGAATGACTGGACCTGAGTTAGAAACTTTCTTCTTCTTTGCAGAGGCTTTCTTCGGTTGAGGAAGAGTAGGAGGAATATCTACACAGGATGAGAGCAGGTCGATCTGTTTGTTTAAGATCATTTCGACATGGCTTTTGAACTTTGAGCGTGATCCCTGAATGGCTAATTTTGTTTCTAACCATTCAGAGAGACCAAACTTTTCTAAGGTAGCAGCATAGAAGGTTTGTTTGGATTTGTCATCTCTGTAGACATCCACTTCAACAACAGGAACATCAACGTACATTTTTCCTCTGATGTTGGCTTTGATAATTTTGGATGGTCTTGATCGATAGGTCAGCATTTGTTTAGCCCATTCCAAAGTTGTATCAGAGACCTTTGTCTTTTCTCTAACGATCTCTTGAGCATCATCCCAGAGCTGACGTTGAACATCAATGGGAACTCTTTTCAGCTTGGGGTCTTTGATTGATCGTTGAGTAAGCTTGATGGCGTATTCTCTGTCTCTCTCTTCAGCTTCCTTTCTTTCAGCGATGAGGCGTTCAGCTCTGAGGTGTTCCTTGTATTCAGCTTTTGAAATTCTGAACTTAGGAGGAACTGAAGGCAGTTGATCACGCCTTAGAATGATTCGCTGATCCTCGAATCGCTTTATTATTTCTTCTCTTCTCTTTTGATCCTCTTCATTCAGCTTTTGAGGAGCTGAGGAAGGTCTGTTTCTATGCGAGAGAGGTTGTTCTTCAGGTTCATCAGTCTCAGAGATCAAATCCAAGACTGGGATTATTTCTTCAGCGGCAGCTGGAATTATTGGTGAAGTCGCAGTTGTGGAGCCTTCAGCGATATCCTCAAACAGGGGAGAGGACTAGCTGAAACACAACGATCTTACAAATAAGAACTGGGTAGAAGAACTTGGGTAGAAAATATAGAAAAAGAATGTGGATGTGTAGAGAGGTTTGTGGAGTAGAGAACTGATTGTGTATAGAGATGTTCAGTGAAGGAATATAAGTAAAGTTTAGTGTACCTGACAAACCGGCTTTTCAAGCAAGATCGCCAGATTTTCATTTTCAGCGAGGCCTTTGCCTTTGCCTTTGCCTTTCTCAGCGCCAGAGGCTGAGGGCTTTGTCTTTGTCTTCTCCCCTGAAGGTTCATTTATCAAGATTCCCTTAAGAGCTTTGATCCTTGGAGCAGGTTTGACGATAAAGAAATCATCGTCATCTTCGTCATCATCATCATCATTCTTTGGAGAAGAAGATGGTTCATCATCAGGGATGTCGACGGCTTCATCATCTTCTGCTTCGGATTCTTCAACATCTTCTTCGAGTTTCTCCCCCTCAGATACAGAGGCGAGCTTCTCGGTTCCCTCAGGGTTTTCATCTCCCTGAGGTTTTTCAGCGATCAGATCTTCATTCCTCTCTCCCCTGATAGATTCATCATGGGAAAGGTCTTCAGCGCTCTTGTTCAGATCTTCAGCGCTTTTGTTCATATCTTCAGCGCTCTTCTCCCCCTCTTTCTCATGATGACTGGGGGAGGAATGGGTAGACTCAACGTTGGTGTTATCTCTGTCTTCTGGGCCAAAGATTTTCACACAACCTTCAAGCTTTGCTATTCTGTCTTCTAGGCCAGAAATAGCAGGCGTGATTTTCTTCAGCTCTATGCGATCCGCCGCTGTGAAAGATTCCAAAATAGGGGCAGGGGCAGGAGCAGGAGCTGGAGTTCTTGCCTTGTTGAGCAGCTCTTCGATCATTGTTCTCATCGAACCAACGTCGGTCTTTACAGAGCCTAAGTCAGTCGTCAGAGTTTGAACGTTTGTCTTCACAGTAGACATATCACCTTCTAGTGCTCCAACCGTTGTCTTCAGCGTTGTTACTTCGCCGGACATGGAGGAAACTGATTGTTTGAGTGAGGTGTAGTCTGTGTAGATGTCAGCGAGCACTTTGGCGAAATCGCTGAGAGTCTTATCAAAAATCTTGATGTCGTCTGTGGAAGCTTTCTTTTCCACCACTGTTGTCAGCTTTGTCAAATTCTCTCCAGCGTTTGTTACAGCTGTAGAGTTGTTGGAGAGTGTGGTGGTGAGATCAATCAGCTTAGTTTCCACGGACTTCAGAGATTCGTTGATGTCTCCCAAATTAGGACCTGTAACACATAAGTACTTGTGAACAAAGGAAAGCTCAGAAGTTTCAGGTTTAGTTACAGTGTATATGGGTTGATTTGTACCTGCAGGAGGATTGACGAAATCGTCAAAGTTGCAGACTCCTGAATAATGTTCCATATCCTCTTCGAAAGTTCGGTGAGGAATGGTGATCTCTGCAGGTCCTGTCTTCATCATTTGTTGAGAAGCGTCAGCGGTGGCTTCTGGAATGATGGCATCTCCAGTGTTAGCTGGAGGAGTGTCCAAAGAAGTGGAGGGAGGAGCGAAGGATAAGATTGGGATTCGGGTATTGAGTTCAGCGTTGGAATCGCTGACAATCACTTCATCAGTCTTTTGAGAGACTGAGGGAGGTTGGGTAGTTTCCAAGTTTCTAACCTCAGCGTTTGGAGACGCTGAAGTCTGGATTGGAGGGATGGCTTGAACGGGTGTGGCAGAGCATACCACGGAACTTTCCTTCAGCTCTTCAGAATGAGTTGAGGAGTCTTCAGCATGGGATTGCTGGGGTTGCTCCTTGGTTTTCTTGATCCTCTTGGAATCAAGTTGGGTGTGAGAGGGTTTCCTTTTCTTAGAAGGAGAGGATTGTGTGGCCGGGGTATCAGCGATGGGTATTGTCGCTGAAGGAGCCACAGAAAGCGGAGAATTTAGAAGAGTGAGAAGAGCAGAGAGACGTACCTCATTGGCGACAGGTTTGAAATCGAGCACCTTAGGGCCAACCTGAGAAAGTTTCAGGTCACCCTCTTCAGGATAGCTGTCCTTCAGGCCATATTGGAAGATGGCGCTGATGAAACGGGGGTAGGGAACCCATGCTGGTCGGTCAGCGGCAGAATCCACGCGTTGTACTAGGTCATCATATATAATAGAGGCCCAGTCAATGTTTAGACCTTTCAGCAGTGCGTATCCCATAGCTTGCGTAGGTTGTGCGGCTTGATCAGAAGAGCCGGACTTCGCTGTCATGCAGCTGATCAGGTGAGCGAAGATGAAATTCATCTCGCTGGGCATTTTGGATTTCTTTATCAGCGTCAGCTTCTTCTCGGGCTTCTTGTCCCTTCCAATGTCCCAGATGTAACCCATTGTGTCGAGAAAAGCAATGATGGCATCTTTGTCAGCTTGCTTCTTATGGTCAGGGAATGGAACGAAGGGTTTTTCTTTGGTGGCATTGGGAAAGTTTAGGGCTTTTCGAATGATTGCGGGGGTTATCTTAATTGTGCCATACTCAGTATCGCTGAGTATGCAATCGATGGTTTTGGAGGGGTCTTTGGCGGAGGGTAGCTGAGAGTGTCTGGCAGAGTACCAGAACTGGGATAGTAGTAGCTGACTTGCGGGAGGTGTGATGGTCAGTGCTGTTGAAATGCAGCAGTTTTCAGGAAATTCACAGCATCATCCAGATGTGTGACTTGCTTTCGAGGAGGAAACTCGAGAAGCGCAGAGAGGTTGTTTACCTTAGTCCAATCTAGTTGATCCAGCTTGAACTTTACCTGAGGGGCTTTGATGATGTCCACTTCCTCAGAGTCAGCGGAGATGGACTCAGCGGTGACATTGATCTTTGAAGATGCCATTTCACTGTATTATCAGTTCAACCAAAGATGTTAACAAATAAGAATTGTCTTAGTATGGAAATAATTTCCATTAAGATTGTTCGAATAGGGTTTTTCATGATTTTTGAAATGAAATGTAAAACCCATAAAGTCTTGTATTCCAGTTTCTAAAAGAAAACTGCAGTTTCTAAAAGAAAACTGGATACGAATGAAGAACAAGTTTAAGATTTAGATTTAAAACTTGAAGAACAACCATGAAATGGTTGTGTTCATAAAACCATGAGAGAAATGATTTTATTTTACAAAGTTCTTTTGTTTGATCTTGTTAAAACAATGAGAAGATCGAAAACAAGTTATACGCATTTGATAATAGATAAGAACATATTAACCTTGATGTTTTGATGAAGAAGATGATGAACAGTTCTTGAGGTTTTTGAGAGCACAAATGCAACAGAGAATTCTTTCTTGCGGAGGAAGAATGTTCGCGTAAAAGACAAATATAAACCAAGAGTTGTTTATATATGGATTTTTAGAGAGAGAAAACCTTGAGCGGGAAAAGGTTTTCATCATGACACGGACACGTGTTTGCATTTGATTGGAAGTTTGAACGAAACGTGCAAACGTGTGTCAGAAAGAAATCGTGCCTAGTGTTATCCGTTGCAATGACGTCACAACTATCCTTTCACATTCTTTTAGGATGTCTCTGAGGTTTTGAAAAGCTCAGGGACTCTCTTAAAAAACATGAGGCACTGAATAGAAAATATCAGTGAAGGTTTAAAGAACTTTCAAAATATCGCTGTTAAGGAAGAGTTATTCAGCGATGCAATTTATTTTGAAATCTTGCATTTACATGCGATTGTCAGAGAGAGAAAACATACCTGGATATCAGTTTTACCAAGTTTATTCAGAGAGAAGATGATGAAATGGATTATATAAGTTGATTTTATCCCGAAGGCTATACAAGTTTGTATAAACGTATCGCTGATCAAATGTGAACCGCTGAAGATTTTACCCTTCAAGGTTCAGCATTCCAAGCTCGCTGATGAGAAAGTTGAATCTTGTCTCATCAAGAGGTTTGGTAAACAAATCAGCTAACTGATAATCAGTTGGGATAAAATGAAGTTCTATATCACCATTCATCACATGATCTCTGATAAAATGATATCCGATTTCTATGTGTTTTGTCTTTGAGTGTAGCACTGGATTGTTTGCTATAGCGATGGCACTAGTGCTGTCGCAATAGATTGGAATTTTGGAGAGCTGAAGATCATAGTCTAGTAGCTGATTTCTCATCCACAAGACTTGAGAACAACAGCTTCCAGCGGCTACATATTCAGCTTCAGCTGTGGAAGTGGAAACTGAGTTTTGCTTCTTACTTGTCCAACTTACCAGCTTTCCACCCAGGAGCTGACATCCTCCTGTGGTGCTTTTCCTATCCATTTTGCAACCTGCAAAATCACTGTCTGAATAGGCGGTTAGATCGAATCCTGAGTCTTTGGGATACCAAAGACCTAGATTCGCTGTACCCTTAAGATATCGAAAGATTCGCTTTACAACTTTCATATGGGATATCTTAGGTTCAGCTTGATATCGTGCGCACAGACATGTTGCAAACATAATATCGGGTCGGCTAGCTGCAAGATACAATAGTGATCCGATCATCCCACGGTACAGCGTGACATTGACAGGAACACCCTTTGTGTCCTTATCAAGTGTTAGCGGTGGTGCCATAGGGGTTTTCATAGCTGAACTTTCAGTTAAGTCGAATTTCTTCAGCATATCTTTAACATATTTTCCCTGATTAATGAAAGTTCCTTTTTCAGTTTGCTTAATCTGAAGACCAAGGAAATATGTTAGTTCACCCATCATGCTCATTTTATACTCATCTTTCATTCTATCAACGAAACGAGTACAAAGCTCAGGGTTAGTAGAACCAAATATAATGTCATCAACATATATTTGAACTAAAATGATATGACCTTTCACTTTTCTAAAAAATAGAGTTTTGTCAATCTTACCTCTCTCAAATTTTTCAATATGGAGATAAGTAGAGAGAGTATCATACCATGCACGAGGAGCTTGCTTTAAGCCATAAAGTGCCTTGTCCAGTTTATAAACATAACCTGGACGCTTAGGATCTGAGAATCCTGGAGGTTGTTCCACATACACTTCTTCGTTCAGCTTTCCATTCAGAAACGCTGACTTAACATCCATCTGATGTACAGTGAAGTTTTTGTGTACAACATATGCTAAGAAAAGTGGGACTATCATCTTCTACTGGATGAGCATGAGGAGTGGGAATATCTTCTGAATCACCAAGATGAGAAAACATCCATTGATTCAGTTCTTCTGTATCAGCGTTCGGTTTAGAGTTCGCTGAACGGGATTCGTCAAATGTGACGTGAATAGTTTCTTCTACAGTTTGTCTTCTACGGTTGAAGACTCTGAAGGCTTTGGAGACTGAGGAGTATCCAAGAAAGATTCCATCATCAGCCTTAGGATCAAACTTTCCAAGGGCATCTCTGTTGTTCAGTATGAAACACTGACATCCAAAGATGTGAAGAAAGCTGATTGAAGGCTTTCTCCCATGAAAGAGTTCATAGGCTGTCTTTTTGAATCTTTTAACTATCAGCGACCTGTTTTGCGTAAAGCAAGCAGTGTTGACAGCTTCTGCCCAAAACTGAGTAGGCAGGTGAGAATCGCTGAGCATTGAACGTGCAGCTTCAATAACTGTTCTATTTCTTCTTTCAGCGACTCCATTTTGTTGCGGTGTTCTCACTGACGAAAAGTTGTGAGAAATACCCTTACTCTCAAGGAAGGAATCAAGAGAACTGTTTTTGAATTCAGTTCCATGATCACTCCTTATTGAGCGAACAGTCATATTGTTCAGAGTTTCCATCTTCCGAACAAAGGTGATGAGTTCTTCAGGGGTGTCACTCTTGGAACGGAGAAACATTACCCATGTCTAACGTGAGAATTCATCAACTATGACCAGCGTATATTTCTTTCCAGCGATGGATTGTTTGTTAACAGGGCCAAACAAATCCATATGGAGTAGTTGTAGAGGAGATGACACTGAGGAGACTTGCTTTGACTTGAAGCTTGCCTTGGTCTGCTTCCCTTTTTCACACGCTGAACATAAAGACTATTTGGCGTATGAATGCTGAGGTAGACCAGTGACTAACTCTTTGGAGGAAAGAGTATTCAGTGTCTTGAAATTTAGATGTGAGAGCCTCTTGTGCCATAGCCAGTTGACATCAGAAGATGCCTTTGAGAAGAAACAGGAGTTCTCAGTGGTTGTTGAGTCCATGTTTATTACATAAACATTTTCCAAACGATAACCGCTGAGAGCTATCTTCTCCTTTTTGTCAGAGACAAAGCAGGATTCCTTAGTGAAAATCACTTTGTTATCCATGTCGCAAAGCTGACTGATGCTCAGAAGATTATGCTTCAGCCCTTCAACATATGCGACTCTTCTGAAGGAGGTTGTACCATTTGAAAGTACACCATACCCTCGGGTATGTCCTTTTCCATTTCCACCGAAAGTCACAGAGGGACCTTTCTCTTTCTTGTATTCAGCGAGCATGCTTTTCTTTCCAGTCATGTGTCTAGAGCATCCGCTATCGAGATACCAGATACCCTTCTTAACCTGCAATACAAAGGAAGATTAGTTTTTCTTAGGTACCCACTTAACCATGTATACACGTTTGTCAGTGGAAGTAGTTGGAATGGAAGGTTCAACGGTCTTCGCAGCATTTGAAGATTCAGCTTTGTCTTTCTTCACTTTGGTTAATTTCTTAACCTCAGTGGTAGAATTCACCTTGACCTGATTTGCACCAGGGTTGGTCTTCTTTGCCTTGGGGGCAATCTTCACCTTAGCTATCTTTTCATCTTTGGTGGCTGTGGGGCACTTACTAGCAATATGATCGGTAAGTCCACGGTGATAACATTTCCTATAACTAAAAGTAGTTCTAGGACCACTTGTATGCTGAGCTTTTAATTTTGAATTAGAAGTGCCAGCACCAAGTAAACTATTGGCTTTAGAAATGGGACGAACATTCAGTTCTTCAGATTTCTTACCAAGGAGATCCACTCTGAGTCTAGGAGTAGATCGCTGAATAGATCCAGAGATCAGCTTTCTAGATCCAGAGGTGTTGGTCACTGAGGCTTTAGAAGCATTCAGCTTTGGTACTAAGGTACCCTTCTGAGGATTTTGGTAAATAACAATTCCTTTACCTTTGTCTTTAGAGACAGAGGTAGGTTTTGAATAAACCATTTTCTCCTTACCTTTTGAGGAGGTAGGAGTTTCCTCAGGGATTGGTGTAATGGACGAGGAGCACTGAGATGATGAAGTGTCAGCGACTGAGGATACGAACGTTCCAAATTTAAGCATTGAACGTTCAGTGGTTGGTTTTGGAGTATCATATTTATAACCCAGACCACGTTTATCACTCAGAGGAATCTTAGCCTTAATTATCTCAGTGATCTTTGTTGAAGAATTACACCATCCTTCAACAGTAGCTTGTTCAGCTTTTAATGCAGCGATAGCTTCTGCTCGTTCGATTTTGACTAGCTGATTTAAATAGACTTGATCCTTAAAATCATCTTCAATTTTAGAAAGCTTTTCTATTTGAAGGTGGCAGTTTTTAAGCTTTTCAGCGAGATCAAGATTTTGGTTTTCAACCACAGTTTTGCCGTTCATGGCTTCGTATAAACTTCTAGTCAAGAGATCGATATTACGGAGACTATCAGCTTCATCAATATTTGCAATATTGGTAAAGAAGGAAGGTGATACCTGAATGGCAGATGTTGAAGTGGAGGGAATGTCTGAACTTTCTTCCTCTTCTTCAATCTTAGCCATGAGACATTGATTTGCTTCATCATCTTCAGTATCAGATGATGATGCTTCTTCATCAGAAGCAACCCAATCATAGTCAGCCATCAGGCCTTTTCCTTTCTTCTTAAAGCTTTTCAGCTTTGCATACTTCTCCTTCAGCTTTGAGTATTTGTCATCTTTATTCCTTGGAACAAAGGATTTCTTTGTAAAAGCTGAAGGTCTCATGATTTTCTTTGACCTGCACTCATTAGCGAAATGACCTGTCTTTTCGCAGTTGAAACAAGTAGCAGTAGCCTTATCAACAAAAGCTGATGATTTAGGCTTGTCAGTTATGGAAAGAGGTTTGTTCTTTCTAAACATTTTCTTCTTGGCGAATCTCCTGAACTTTTTAGTTAGGAGAGCCAAGGATTCATCATCATCTGAAGAATCAGAATATGATGACCTTTCAGAGTTACTCTCTAACTCAGTGATAGTGACCGAGGGTCGCTGAGTAGAAGGTTTCTCTGAGAATAAAGCAACATGGGTGCTTTTGGAATCTTTTACAAGATTCTTCTTAAGATGGCTAGATTGCTCATGATTCAGCAACGTGCCATATAAGGTAGCAAGGGTCATTGATCTTAGATCCTTTGATAGCTTGAGACACATGGAATAATTGTCCCAGCTTTCAGGTAAACATTCTAGAAACTTTGTCAGCACTTCAAAGTTAGAATATTCCTTACCAACAGTTTTCAGATCTATAATTAAACAATTAAAACGTTGGTGAACTTCAGAGAGAGTTTCATTCTTACCAGAAATGAAGCTTTCGTATTGTCTTACCAGGTTGATCTTTCTTGAGTCCTGGACTTCAGACGTTCCTTCATACTGAACACATATTGTGTCCTACAGGGCTTTTGATGATTTTAGGTTCATGACGGAATGGTAAACTTCGTCAGGAAGGGCCATGGATAGTATGGATCTGGATTTTGTATCTATAGCCACTTTCTTCTTATCTTCGTCGGTCCACTGATGGATTTCTTTAGGAATCAGCCTTTCTGGAATAGCAGGTCTATTTGCAGTGGCTGGAACTAAAGGATCAATTGTTACAGGGATGTGTGGGCCGTTCTCAAGATAGTAAGGTATAGTAGGGTCTACACCTTCTAAGAAGAGTGTCATCCTATTTTTCCACAAGTTGAAGTTGTCTCTGGAAAATCTAGGGGGTTTTGCAAGAGAACCATTGTCTATATAATGTGTGTTTGAGTTGGTGGCCATTTTCAGATAATAGCAAGGAAGAGAAATATCTTAGATTAGATCTTGTTTATGAGATTAAACAAATCTGCTCTGATACCACTTGTTGGTCCCGAAGGCCTATACAAGTTTGTAGAAGGGGGGGGGGGGGTTGAATACAAACACACAGATTTTACTTTTCTAAATTGTTTATTGATAAATCATTAACAATTTACAGCTTGTTGCGGAGACAAGATTAAGGATGAACCTAAATCTAAACAAGTTGGAACACTAAGGTTTCTTGCACTAAGAAAGATAAGGAAATTACTAATAATAGCCTATCTTGAAATAAGAGATATGAACTTGTCCAGAGTTAGCAAGTTACTTCAAAATGAAGTGAGTTCATCTCTTTATATACTGCATGCATTTAATGCAAGTCAGTATATACTTTACACGTGTCATCAGCTGGTTGGTTGCATGTCATTGACCTTGGTTGACAACCTTAGTAGCCGTAAGGATGAACATTGTAGTATCAGAGTGGTTGTACGATTTCAGATATTCGGAGGTTCTTTTCTGACATTTTGTACGGAGGCGTGCAAGGGTGGTTAAGACAAAAGTACTTTGTACGGAGGACTTCATGATCAGCTTTCGTTGATTCAGCGATTATCATTTACTATTCAGCAGATTATAAAGTTCAGCGATAGCTGAAGTCTTGTACTTGATACTTCACGTTGAGTGGACAAATCTGAGTCTTCGCTGATCCGCATCAGTTCATTAGGGGACTTGTCGCTGGTTCTTGAGCTTGATCTTCGACTTCAGCGTAGAACCTTTGTTGACGTGAAACTTGTCTTCAGGGATCATAAATAAACAACTAACTTATCAGCGATCATCATAATGACTGAACAGACTCAGAGCATTTATGGTGAACGGTGTTCGCTGAATGTTTAATATACAAAGCGAGAGTTCCTATCAGCGGTACTGGAAGATCTTAGTACTTATCAGCGATAGTGAAACTCTGATACATATTGTTTACTTACAATTTTCACTAAGTATTTAAGAGAGGGTCATTATCAAATCACTGAGGGTTTGGATCAACAAACTGTTTGATGGCGTAGCTTCAACCGGTGTTGGAACATGGGGACCGACTGCAACAGTTCCAAACCCCTCTAGCATGACTCCAGAAATTGGTGAGGACTATGATACACAAGACTACTATGATACACAAGAACCACTTCCTTTAGAAGATGATGTTGTTTTTCGTCCCCAAGCTCAAATAATAAATAATAAAAAATAAACAAAAAATCCATAAATAAAAAATATTTTCGGTGGATATATCCGCCGAAAATATTTTGCCAAAAATATTTTTATTTCTCGTTTAAATAAAACAAATAAAAAATTTAATAAAAACATATTTCCGACGGAAAAATCCGCCGAAATTAAAAAATTTAATAATTTTGTTAATTAAAGTTTGGCTAATCGGCCCTTTTTTCCGACAGATTTTCGGCGGCACTATATGCCGAAAACCAGATCTGCAGAAAATTTCGCCGAAAAATGTCAGTTGCGGCGCCCCATTGTCCGGCAGCCTTATCCGCCGGAAAATCCGCTGAAAATGTGTTTTTCCAGCGGCGGATTTGTCCGCCGGAAACCATGTCCTGTTTTGTAGTCAATTGACTAGGAATTGGCCCAGAGAACTTGTATGTGATACAACGGACCCAGGAAATTTTTCATACGGTGGCACCATACTTTTTCATACGGTTTTTATCGAAGTGTTTTTCATCTTTTTACCAACGTTCAATATCGCCCGATGTGTTTTTAGCCAAATTCCGGCGTTCTGAGAGATTTTTAACGTTTTTTGCTTGATTTCGTTGGGTTTTTATGTTTTTTATCGTTTCCGTGAGTTTTTTCGGTATTTTTTGTTGATTTCAAGAGATTTTTTTTCGTTTTTTCGGTTGAATGGGTATAAGATTTGGGCATTTTTTTATCGGTTCACCCCTTGTAGTTTCCAAAATAATACGGTAGCACCTCCTAAATCGATACGGTGGCACCTTCACAAAAACGAATTTTTTTACCCTTCGTCGGAAAATTGTTACGGTGGCACGTGCCACCACGTGCCCCTCATGGGGTCCGTCCCTGATGTGATACTATAATTTCATACAACCTAGTGCCATTTGAATTGGTTTTGAACTTGAAAAGAAGTTGCTTCTCATGACCACCAGTTATTGCTTATATTCATGTTCATTTGAAATCGTTTTGAACTTGAAAATAAGTGAATTCTCATGAACAATGGTTATTGCTTATATTCATGTTCATTGTGATCAGCCTATAACTTGTGTTGGTTTTTTTATTTTTTGTGAACTACATAATCAGTTCCATGTTATTTGAGTCAAGGCTTTGCACATCTGGTTTTTTTCTGCTTCAATTACTTTTGGTTGTAATTCTTCTTTCATAACCTTAGTTTGGCATTATATTTATTTTAAATCATAAGATTCATTCTTGAGATATGTTTTAAGTTGATGGTTTCAACTCACTGTCATTGATTTGGCTTTCTCCTTTTTGGTCCTTCACTTGGATATCTCGATAACACACATTTATATACATACACACATATATGTAATATATTTATATTATTTATTTCACATCCAATCATTTGTTTTACATGACAATATCAAACAAAATCCAAGGCTTGTTTAAATATGAAATCTTTCATCCTTTATTTTAGGTGTGTATGTACTTTAAAATTGTTTGATGTATTAGACTTGTTAAACAATCATGATATGTTGCTAATTCTTCTAGATATGGCAAATTTTGGGGAATCCTCACAATCAAAGAAGCCTAGAATTAATTGGAAAAAAAATGTGGTGAAAACTTTTATAGAATCTTGCTTGAGTGAGATCTCCATAAATGGACGAGAAGGGGGTAGCCTTAAGGCAGTTTCATGGAAGAATGTAGCAGAGACGTTACAAAAGACTAATAATTTTGTTGTAGAACAACGACAAATGAAAAACCATTATGATTACCTCAAATCTTCGAATGGTAGGTATTGTAAGAAGCATGTCCGTCCTTGTTAAGATCTTTTGCGTAGATCTTCTTTTTGCCACAGAAGCTCTGTCAAGTATGACAGAGGCTCTGTGGTCTTGTCCGCTTAGAAGTGTCTTCTGTTGCTTCTTTACTTTGGTCTTCTTGGTTAACCCGGTAGAGCCTCTGTCGAAGACTTCTGTCTTCTCGGTTACTCGGCTACTCGGCAGAGCCTCTGTCGAACACTTCTATACTTGGCCTATTTTTCACTACTTTCATATACTGAAAGATTAGAGCTAACAATCTCCCCCTAAGTAGTGAAAAATGAAAAAATTAAAAGTACATGGATTTTTAGGCTAAGTATATACTAAGAACACTTTTCTTTTCACATTTGATTATGCCAGAGGCATTTACATATGATTGTATTAAAAAGAAAATATTACAGAGGATCTATTTGACTGACTCAGACGTTGGCATCCTTGAAGTCATTGAAACTTCCGCGGTCGAGTCCTTCTTGTATGAGTTCGTGATAGAAGCTGATGCATAGAGTTCGGAAGTTGATTGTTGCATCGATAACCTCTATCAGTCTGTCGGCAAGGCTTTGATTCATGAGCTTTGATCCTCTGTGCTCCACTAGTATCGCTCTAAACTCTGTCAACGTACTTATTGCGTACTTCTGACAGTCCATCTCTACGAAAAACTTTGATTTACCAGAAGGATCTAGAAATACTAACCCGACCCTTGGATTTGTGATGATTGAGTTTGGTATAGCAGAGGGAGGGCAGTAGTCTTCTGGTGGTTGAACGTTTAGGCTTTTCACTCCAAGATCTCGAGCCAATTGGAAATCTACCATGCTGTATAGCAGAAGCTTTTTGCGTATGGCCTTTCTTATTACCCTGCAGGCTCTGCGAACTTCGTCGGTTGTGAAGTTCTCTTTCGTCTATTCCAGAAGATCAGGTAGATCATAAGGATTGAGATTCCTAAGATCTGCATCTGCAAATTGGTTCTCTGATCTGTCCTCTCTTTTGACCTTGTAGATGTTGTAAGAGAGTTTAGGCTAGGTTCTGGTTCTTGAGAACTTACAATATAGGACTTTGACGATCTTGGATGTTGAGAAGACTTCGTGTTTAGGCTTGGGTTTTGTTCTGGTGAAGAGGTTTTCGAGGTCAGCACGGAAGTCAGGGTCTTGAATGGTTGGTTCTGATTGATCCATTATGCCCATTCTGCTGTATAAGTACCTGTATACCACTTCTTCCATTTGTGGTGGTGGTGGTTGAGGTAAGGTTATGCGCAGAGCATCTAATTGGTTCTTGACTTCTGCCACTCGATCTTCTAAAGGTTTTGTCTTTGGATCCAGAACAGGAATATTTGACAGAGGTCTAGTGCCGAAAGCCCAGTCTTCTTCTTCAGGCTTTGGTGTCTTATACGCATCGAAAGAGCTCTTCATCAGTTTTTCTGTCGAAGGTTGATGCTTGGGCTTTTTCTTCTGCGGTTCTTCTGTTATAATTCCTTTTCCCTTGTCTTTTGCCTTCAGCTGTTCTGCTTGTTGAGATGGGGTTGCCTCTGTAGGATTTGACGCTTGAGTCTCAGAGGGCTTTGTTGTTGATGTTTCTGTTGGTTTGGGGATTGCCTCTGTTGGTTCTGACACTTGAGTTTCAGAGGGCTTGATTGGTGATTTGGGTTTGGGTTCTGTTGGAGAGGTTTCAGGTGTTTTGCTCAGATATTTTCTTTTGTGAGCAATGGTTTTGGTTTTTGGGTTGGTTTTGGGTGTTGGGGAAGGTAGTTCGTCTTCGGAGGATGTCAGAAGATGGACTTCTTCTTGGATTTGGACATCTTTTCCAAATACAGAAGGAGATTCCACAGAGGTGGGTGTTGCCTCTGTGGTCTTCTGTTTTTGAACATGGGTTATTTCTGGTATTTGGGTTTCTTCAGGAATGGATTCCACAAAGATGGTTGTTGTCTCTGTGGTTTGGTTTCTGCTTTGGGTTTCAGGTGTTTGGGTTTTAGCAGGGGTTTCTTCAGAGATTATTTCCACAGAGGTGGGTTTTGCCTCTGTGGATTTTTATTGTGGAGTTTCTTGGGTTTGAGTTGGGGGAACTTGGGAGAGGGGTTCTGCGGATACTGGTGGTTCTGGTAGACCTCTGCTTGCAGCTACTTCCCTTTGTTTCTCCCCTTGATTCTCCCCCTCAGGATGATTTGATGAATCGTCAGAATCATCATCAGAGTCATCCTGACCCTTATCTGTTGTACCCTCTGCCCTGCATGTTCTATCTGGTTTCTTTGGTGGAACAGCCCCTGCAGCAATCATCTTTGCGCATAAGTCATCACAGAGGCCGAGCAGTTTTTCAACCTCTGCTTCTGTGTTGAAGCGCATTTTGCCGACACTTTCTTGAAACTCTTTGACATAGTGTGCGTTGGCAACGGTGAAAGCTTTGATGAATTCGGTCATCTGATCAAGTATTCCTTGGCCGAGTTCTGTCACTTGAGCTCTTGTCATGTAGTCAGAAGGCTTGAGTATTTTTGGTTGTTTGCTCTTGAACTTCGTCTAACGCTTTCTTCAGGTCTTCAGGTGTAAGGCCCTTAGATTTTGAGGATTGCTCTTTTAGTTGTTGAAGAAAGTGCTTGACAGACTCCTTGAAGGCAATGGTGGCGGCTTTTCCGAATTCAGCAGCTGTAGAGGTTGTAGTGTTTGTTGCAGAGGACTTCATCTGAGCTACGGCATTTTGTACTTCTGTGGACAGGTTGTCAATTTTGGTATTCAGATCAAGAATTGCCCTGGATGATGTTTCTGCAAAAGATTTGAAAGAGCTTTGCAACTCCTTCAATGTATTGTTCACAGAGGTGACAAGGGTTTGGAACTCATCCCTTGATACATGTGAACTAGTTGTTACCTCTGGGGGAACACATTCGTCCCCAGAGTGAGTCTCTGTTCCTGAGACACCTTCTTTCGCCCTTGTTTTGATGTTGGGGGCGGAAGGATTTCCTTCTGATCCTCGAGCAGAAGCATTTAGTGCTTCAGACTCTACAGAAGTTCTGAGAATGACATTGTCTAGATCCACTCTAGAGGTGGGTACTAGATTATCCTTCTGTTGACTCGGAGACTTGTCTAGAGTCTCTCCGTCTTTGTTCACTCTAATCTCCTCTGAAAAGATGTTTGGACCTAGTTGTGTGCGTGTGGCAGAGGAAACAAATTCCTCTGCAAGGATTTCTGTTGTGAGCCGGGGCAATAGATCACTTACTACGGATGAATCCTTTAGAGAGGATTCCCCTGGAATGGTTTCCCCGGTTATTAATGGTACAGAGGATGAAAGAATTTCCTCTGTTCGGATGGTTTGGGTTGGGGTCGAGCCGTGCTGCTCTTTTTCAATATTGCCCTCTGCCACTAGACTGACGGCAATAGAAGTGTGGGTTGCACTGGGAGTTGGTTTTGGTTGTGTGCCTCTATTAATCCAGGCATCTTTTCTTGCTTCTGCTTCTGTGAAGCATCCAACCACTTGTTCTCCATCTATGGTCTCAACCTCTATTGCTACCTTATGGGTTGAGACTTCTACCCTAGTCTCTCCTTCTTCTGCTACCTCTTCTTCCCTTGGACCTAGGGAGTCGTACATAGGATGAGATCCAAATAATTGTTGTACGTGGGGGTGCATAACCTGTGTACCGTCAGAGGCAGAGATTACTTGCTCTGGACTTCTTCTGTGAATATCAAGGCCAGGTTGAAGGAAAGGATTCTGCAGAACCTCTGGGGTCTCAGCCGGATTATCCCTTGGAGTTAGATCATCATCATCAAGATCAGAATCAACTCCAGAGATTGTGAAGTCTGGATCTTCTGTGGCTTCTTCTGTTTCATGTGACAGAGCTTCTGCAGTCCATCCTGCAGTGTCAAGAGTGTTGGCAAATTCAGGACGTTGGAGGAAGTCAGAGAAATCCCCGTGATGTGCATAGTTGAGGGGATCGGGGGATTGCTGAGGTGATTTTTGGGTTTGTTCTTCTGTGACTTCCTCTGTCACATGTTCCTCTACGTCTTCTGCTACTCCTTCCTCTGAGGCTTTGGATTTTCTCTTCTTTTTGTGCTTTGGAGGAGAGGGAGGTGCAGATGATCCAACCTCTGTTGCATGAGGTGGAGATTGTTGAGCTTCTGCAGAGGTGCCTTCTGAAGCTTTCCTTCTGTGCTCTTTCTTCTTCTTTGGAGAGGTGGCAGAGGATTTTCTCTTCTTAGCAGGGGAGAGAATTTCTTCCCTCTGAGCGTGAAAGTTGGCC
Source organism: Saussurea involucrata (assembly GCA_033807775.1). NCBI lineage: Eukaryota > Viridiplantae > Streptophyta > Magnoliopsida > Asterales > Asteraceae > Saussurea > Saussurea involucrata. Next base: position 65,477,830 of record CM066316.1, read on the forward strand.
TGTACAAGCTCATGTTTGGCCAAAGCTGCAGCCCATTACTCATCTGTCATTTTTTCTACAACCCTAGATCCTAATGGGGCTCCTAGACACGGGGGTGTCATAGGACTCGGTTCTGGAGTCCTATGATTGCGTATGTATTCGAACTTAAGGGTTTCGTCGGTAGCATAGTCCAGAAGTAGCTTTGGCAGAGGTCTGTAGAATGGGTATTCAACTTCGTGCTCTGTTGGGGTGTTTTTGTTCAAGGGATATAGTCTGGCCGTCGGTCCATCCATTGGCCATTTTTGTAGACGTAGCAGAGGCTCTAGTAGGACACCCAGGATTCGCTGATATTGCAGAGGAGGTAGAGCTTCTTTCGATCTTCCCTTGGCCTTTTGAGAAGAGATTTTTCTGTCAGTGGTATTGACCATTTCCTGCATCATGATGGTGGAGTAGTCCAGAGGTAGATCATAATATACCCCGTACATTATGGTCAAGATCTGGTGAGAGGTTTGGTCTGGACTGCCCACTTTCCCTGTTAGGCATCTGTTAAGAATTGAAAATAGGGTATTCCACAGAAGGGGGAAGTCGATTTCTTCTGAAACTGTTCCTTTTTGTTAGGGTTGTGTTATACCCCAACATTTCAACAAAACGGCAAAGCTCTTCGTCTGTTGGTTCCTCTGCATATGCCTTTATCCCAAGTAGACCTTTGGTGGGTAGACTGAACTCCAATGAGAACATTGTTCTGTTGAATTTGAGTTCAAGATGCTCGGATTTGTCAGGTTTTGAGATGTAGCCTTTGATTTGTCTATCTTCAGAATCAAATCTGCTGCTTTGCCAGAATTGATTCAGGTATCTCGCCGGGATTTTGTTGATTGTTTTGGATAAAAGGGGGTAAAGGTAGTGGTTTTCCAGAATGTTAAGAAGGATGGCATTTGCTTTCCCAAATGCGGTTTTTGATGGTACTAGATAGTAGTTATTGGGTTTGAGAGGAAGAACACTTTCAAAGTGTTCATTTGCGATGAAGTTTTTCTCATGGGTAGTTGGAGAGAAATTAGCTTCATCGTCGGAGTTATCTTTTTCAAGGTCTGCGGCTATATTTGGATTTTGGGAATGCTCAGATTGAGCAAGTGAGTTTTCTTGAACAGGGGATTCTTCAGGAATGTTGGAGGATGATGCCATTGTTGTTTATCTTGAAGAAAAGAATGAAAAATAGGTAGGTTGCAGGTTTTGCAAGGTTCGCCGGAGAAGAAGATGAGAGTTCGTAAAGGTTTTATGAGGAGAGGTAACTTAGGTTTTATAGTGAATGGTAACGGTTAGAATTATGAAGAGGTAAATATATGGAAGTGAATAAAATTTGGAATCCGTACTTGAGTGTGAACGGCGGGTTCAACTTTCCAGGAGAACGTGTGCCGTGTACGTCCAATAAAAATGTGACACGTCAGCAGTGACAGAGCATGACTTGACGTCGTGCGCGACCCATTAATGCTTGGCGCGTGTGTTTCTTTTCCTCCACATAATTTTCACTCGCAGTAAAAGAGTCGTTACTGTTACAGAATTTACCCAAGTTTGAAAATGACAGAAGCTCTGTAGAGATAGAGCTCTGTAGTTTGAAAACTCTCTTTGTATCCTCTGTTGTTTGCACCTTTACCAAAAATGTTTCAAAAGCATTTGAGAGGATCGATAGATTTATAGAGTAGAAATTTCTTTCACAGAGGTTATGAAGCTCTGTCAGAGCCAGCAGAAGCTCTATGAGAGGAAATTTCTCATAACTAAAAATCTATTAAACGTTTTGATCATCCAAAGTTTTTACTGTTTTATAAACTGTTTTTAGGACATATTTGAAAATTTTTGTCCTAGAAAACTGTTCTGGAAAAGTTTTTGTGCTTGATGCTCCTTTCTGAGTGTCTAGATTGGTTGACAGAGACTTTTTGATGGAATGAGCTCTTCGTCCCAAAAGACCTTCTTCTGTAATTTTTTGTTCAAGTAAATCCTTACAGAGAACATTTGAGTTTGATCGGTATAGTTCTTGTATGAGATTTGTAGTTTTATAGAGGATTCTGCATACAGATGCTCTGTTGAGCTCAGCAGAAGCTCTATTACACTAAAAATCTCATAACAGAAGTCTCGTTTATCTTTTTGATCAAAACTTGTTTGGTATATTTTAAACAATGTTTCTAGGACATATTTAGAAATTTTTGTCCTAGAAAACTGTTTTCAAAAAGGATTTGTTTCGAGATACTTATCTTTTGGCTCTTTCTTTCTCGGCATTTTACCTGATTTTTGTGAATCATGAGTGATCACTTCTCTTCTTTGGCTCCCCCTTGAATGATCAACATCTGTAGATCATTTCAAGGTTTCCTTTTGCTCCCCCTTGATCTATGCTTGGGTCAAAATTTGATAAGTAATGCTTAAAGGCATAGATCAAGATTTTCAGAGGTTCTGTAAGGACTGTCAAGGGTTCTGAGCAATCTTATAGAAGCTCTGTTGAGTATTGAACATTTGGTGATTGAGAATTTTCATACAGAAATAAGATAAAATAAATAAAACAACAGAAACATGTATATATATTTACAGAAGTTTTAAGTTATACTTACAGAGGTTTTAACTCATGTTTATCATTCCCAACTTACCCACCAAGAAAAGAAATCTTTTCTCATCTAGTGCCTTGGTGAATAAGTCTGCAAGCTGGTACTCTGTAGACACGAAGTGCATTTCGATTGTCCCATATTCAACATGGTGTTTCAGAAAGTGGTAACGAATATCTATATGCTTTGTTTTTTAGTGCTGTACTGGATTGGCAGAGATGGCTATGGCGCTCTTTGAGTCACAGAAGATTGGAATCTTGAGTATAATGTGGCCATAGTCCTTAAGCTGAGTTTTCATCCACAGAACCTGGGAACAACAACTAGCAGCAGCAACGTATTCGGCTTCTGCTGTAGATGTGGATACGCAGTTCTGCTTCTTAGAGGTCCAGCTGACTAGTTTACCACCTAGGAATTGACAACTCCCAGAGGTACTCTTTCTGTCGAGCTTGCATCCTCCATAATCTGAATCTGTATAAGCTTTAAGACAAAAACCAGAGTTCTTCGGATACCAGAGGCCAAGATTTTTGGTCCCTTTCAGGTATCTGAAGATTCTCTTTACAGCATTATAATGGGATTCCTTCGGGTTAGCTTGATATCTTGCACATAGACATGTGGCATGCATTATGTCAGGTCTACTTGCAGTTAAGTATAACAGAGACCCAATCATTCCTCTGTAGAGCGTGCACTCTATAGGTATGCCATTTGGATCTGAGTCTAACTTATTTCCTGTGGCCATTGGAGTTCTCATTACAGAGGCATCAGAGAGACTGTATTTTGAAAGTATGTCAGAGACATATTTAGCTTGATTTATGAAAATCCCCTCTGATGATTGTTTTACTTGGAGTCCGAGGAAGAAAGTTAATTCTCCCATCATACTCATTTCAAACTCACTCTGCATGAGTTTTTCAAACTTTTTGCACTCTTCTGAATTTGTAGATCCAAAAATTATGTCGTCCACATATATTTGTACAAGCATAATTTCATCACTTTTTCGTTTATAAAACAAAGTGGTATCCGTCGTACCTCTGTCGTAACCATTATCGAGAAGAAAGGTAGAAAGTCTTTCGTACCATGCTCTTGGACCCTGTTTCAGTCCATACAGAGCTTTGTCGAGGTAGTACACGTATTTTGGGTACTTAGAGCTTTCAAACCCTGGTGGCTGTTGGACGTATACTTCTTCTTGGATTTCGCCATTTAGAAAAGCAGATTTTACGTCCATTTGAAATACTTTAAAACCTCTGTGGGCTATGAAGGCTAAGAAGATTCTTATGGCTTCGAGTCGTGCGACATGGGAAAAAGTTTCATCGTAATCTATGCCTTCTTCTTGGCGATATCCCTTGGCCACCAATCTTGCTTTGTTTCTTATGACCACTCCTTCTTCATCCTTCTTATTTCTGAAGACCCATTTAGTTCCTATGGCTTGTTTTCCTCGTGGCAGAGGAACTAAAGTCTAGACTTTGTTTCGTTCAAACTGTAGAAGCTCTTCTTGCATAGCATCTACCCAGTTTGGGTCGTCAAGGGCTTCAGAGATCCTTTTTGGCTCGATCACACTAATAAAGTTTGTAAAGAAACAAAAGTTAGCAGTGGCAGATCTTGTTTTTACCTTTTCAGAAGGTTCGCCGATTATAAGACTTGGAGGATGGCTCTTTGTCCACTTTGTTGTTCTTGGGAGATGGTCATCGATTTCATCAAGTTGATCTTCAGAGGTTTCTATTTGTTGTTCTGCTGTTAGCCTCTGTCGTAGATTTTGCTTTCGTGCTTGATCCTACAGTTTGTGGAATGATTGGAATGAGTGTCGGTGTTTGTTCCTCTTCAGAAGTATAGACTGAGTCTTCTTGTTCCTCTGTTATTGGTTCCTCTGTGGTTTCTGGAGTTGGTTCTTCAGTAGCTTATGTGGTTGTTTTCCTTGTTGTATCATCTTCTGTTGGCTCTCCCTCGGCATTTGCATCTGTATGATTAACAGAGGAAGATGAATTATTTAAGGGACCAGTTAGAGAGATACCTATTTCGTTCTGGCTGGCAGAAGGCGATTCTCCAGAGGCTCTGACGGCTCCAGCAGAGGGATCAATATCAACATGGAACATCTCTTGAAATAGAAGATTTATGTCTCCTTCTCTTATTTTTGAGATGCCAGAGGATTCCCCTTTTAGACCGAGTTTTGAACTGATTTGTTCAGAAGTCTTTTGGAAGGTGTCGTCAAAAGAAACATTTATGCTTTCTACGATCGTTCGAGACCGCAGAAGATAAACTCTATAGGCTTTGGAAGTTGAAGAGTATCCTATGAACTTGCCTTCATCTGCCTTTACTTCAAACTTTCCTCTTGCTTCTCTGTCATTTAAGACAAAGCACTTGCATCCAAATACATGGAAGAATTTGATGTTTGGTCGTCTTTTGTTGATCAAATGATATGGTGTTTTGATGTGTCTCTTTACGATGGTTGATCGATTTTGGGTATAGCAAGCGGTTGATACTGCTTCTGCCCAAAATGTTATTGGTAATCCACATGCAGTTAGCATAGTTCTGGTGGCTTCCACAAGCGTGCGATTCTTTCGTTCGACCATGCCATTCTGTTGTGGGGTGCGTGCAGCAAGGAAGATCTGTGAAATTCCTTCTTCTGTAAGATAGGCTTCAATGACAGAGTTTTTGAATTCTGTGCCATTGTCGCTTCTCAGTTTCTGAATCCTGCATTCATACAGAACTTGGATTCTTTTCATTAAATTTATCAGAATGTTTGGAACATCTGATTTCTTTCTGACAAATTCAACCCATGTAAATCTTGAGTATTCGTCGATCAAAACAAGTATATATTTCTTGCCACCTAGGCTCTGTGTAGCGATTGGACCACAGAGGTCAACATGAAGCATGTACAGAGGCCTAGTGCAAGATATATCAGTTTTGCCTTTATGGGAAGCTCTTTTGAGTTTTCCCATTTCGCAGGCAGAGCACAAGTGATCTTTATTAAACTTAACATTTGGCAGACCTTTAACTAGATCAAGTTTTACAAGTTTATCAAGAGTATGAAAGTTTAAATGGCAGAACCTGTTGTGCCATAACCAGGCTTCTTCGCTTTTGCATGCAACAAGGCAGATTTTGTCTTTCTTGTTCTTTGCATTGAAGTTCATGAGATATAGATCTCCTCTTCTTTCGGCTCGCAGAAGTTCAAGTCCTGTGTCCTCGCTCTGTAGAGAGCAAAAGGTTATTTTGAACATTACGTCGAATCCCGTATCGCAGAGTTGACTAACACTGAGAAGATTGTGTTTAAGGCCATCAACATATGCAACTTTGCATACGGTTATATTTTCCTTCTTTATGACTCCGTAGCCTTTGATGTACCCCTTTTTATTGTCTCCAAAGGTCACAGATCCACCATCGTTCTTTTCTTTGTATGTTGATAGAAGACCTCTGTCGCCAGTCATGTGCCTCGAGCATCCGGAGTCTAGATACCAGATTGGCACATACTGCTTCTGCAAGACAATTAGAGAGTTTTAGGTACCCATATCCACATGGGTCCAGTTCTGTCAGGGGTCTTTGTTTTAGCTTCTGTTGAAGAAGCATTTTGTTTCTTCTTACCCTTGATTTTATCTTTTGCTTTGGGTATAGAGAGAAGACAGTGTGGACTTTTGAAATGTTGGTTTATTTTAAACATAAGATCAAAGCAATGACAGTATTGAATGTGCGAAAAGATTTGCTTGAACTTTTCATTAAATACATTAAATGGGGGCACAGAGGCATTACAATTTATCCTAACATTTGACTTTCTATTACAAGAAGGTTCATGTAGGCTAGATCGTTGTTTACAAAATCCTTTGTTGAGTGCGGCCTTCTGTGTTCCCCTTCTGTGGTGAACTTCTGTAGATTTCACTGTCACAGAAGAAAAAGATTTGTTAATTTTAGTCCATTTACCCTTCTGTTGCCATGTTAGTTTTTCTTTAACAGGTTTTAAGGGTTTTAAAATCTTTGAACTCGTTGGAATTTGAGTGGACATTAACTTCTGTTTTTTGAAATTTTCAAGCTCAAGAGAGGTTTTGGCTTGTATGCACATATTCAAAAAGTCTGGACAGATAGGAATTCCAGTGATTTTCTCTTTGGGAGGAATAGTTCTGTTAAGAACTTCAGAGGTTTGTTTAAAAACCTCTGTGTCACTAGGTCCGATCTCTGACTTAGAGTCAGTCTCTGATTCGTCAGAGGATGAATCGTCCTCATATACAGAGGTTGAGTCACTTAGTTCTCCTTCGACAGAGGCTGGATTTTCAGAACATCTGTCATACTCACTTTCTTCCTTTTCTAAGGAACTATCTTCTAAGTTAACAGAAGTATCTGTTAAGTTTTCTTCAGAGAGATTTTGATCGCTGGAAGATGTACAGAGGTTTTTCTTCAGAGATATCAAATTTTTCTTCTGTAATTTTTGGCTTGAACTCAGGTGCCTCTGCTGATAATTTCTTTTCAGAATTCATCATGCAGACAAATGCAACTTGAGTTTGAGTCTCGGGTTTACCAAACTTGAAGATTCCTATCTGATCTTGAGTTTTCAGATACCTCTTAGGTTTGGATTCTCTTTTGACAGAGATAGAAGGTGACAAATCTGTGTTTTCAAACCATACATTTGTCATCTTCAGAGGTTTCCTCTTGTGAGGTTCCCTAGAGACTTTTTGCCTTTTACTTACAGAGAGAAGATTTGGAAATCCAGGTTTTCTTGTATCTCCTATGTGAAATAGAGAGGACAGAGACTTGTTTCTTTTGGTTCCGGTATAGGGATCTATATCACAGAAGCCAATTCCACGTCTCCCTATTTGTGTGTTTATTTTTTCGTACACCTTCTGAGCATCTTGAAATTTTTTAATTTGAAGATCTCTTCTGAGTAAATCTTGACAGAGGACTTTTCTTTCCTTTTGAAAATAATTTTTAAGAGCTAGGATATTCATTCTGTCGCACTCAACGTCCATTAGTTCTTTAGACTTTGTTTTCAAGGAAGAATTAAGTTCAGAAATCTTTTCTTTTAAAGGATTTAACTTTTTGTTCCAGTCCATTTCAATTTCTTCTTTTTCTTTAAAGATTTTAGTTTTTTCTTGAGTGAGAAGTCTAGCTTCTCTCTCATAGAAGGTGAGATTTTTCTGAATATCTTCACATGTCTTTTTCATTTCAGTGTATTCAATGTTAAGTTTAATCAAGTCATCTTCTGCAATATTAGAGTTAAAGGTAGAAGTGGATACCTCACTGTCGGAGTCGGAGCTGACTTCTGCCATGCCACATAATAGAGCATTCTTTGTTTCGCCTTCGTCAGAGGATGTGTCTGACTCCCAGATTTCTTTGTTCACCATTAGTGACTTCTGAGCATAGTATTCAGCTTTCTTTTTGTAGAAAGCTGCATCCTTCTGAGGGCGATTTGACTTGCTCCTGCATTCGTTGGCAAAGTGACCTGGCTTTCCACAGTTGTAGCATCCTTGGTTCTGTGTGGAGTTTCCAGCTCTGTCGTCTGACCTCTGTCGGTCACCACTTCTTTCGGTTCAACACTCATTTGCGTAGTGGCCTGGCTTACCACATTTGTAACACTATTGAATATGTGGAGTGTTGCCAGCTTTGTCTTCCGACCTCTGTCGGTCATTTCCTCTGTCATTTATGTCACTTGACCTCTGTCGGTCACCACTTCTGTCGTTTGACCCTTCTCTTTCTCGATTATCTCTTTCATATCGTTCATTACCAGATTTCTTCTGGTATCCTCTGCTGAATTCCCTAGTCAAGAGAGCTAAAGATTTAGCTATCGAGGCCAGGGTCGTTTCTTCTTCTGCTGCTACTTCCTCTTCTTCTTCACTTTCCACCATCATGTTTTTCTTCTTCTCCTCCTTTCTTTCCTCTATTGCTTTCTCTTTCTTTGGTTTCTCTCTATCCTCTGTAGTCTTACCAACCAATGCAAGAGGTGAAATGATCTGGGCTTTTGCTTGTGCTACCTGAGGATCTTGTGCTGCTAATGTTCCATAGAGGTCTGATAGGGTCCAGGAATCTAAGTCTTGATTTGTTTGCAGAGACATAGATAACTGAAGCCATTCTTCATTTAGGGACTTCAGGAACATAACGTTGTTTTCTTCAGAGGTTCTGTAGATGCCGAACTTCTTGCACTTGTTTATTAGAGAGTTGAACCTATCATACGTAGTTTGCAGAGATTCGGTTGGCAGAGTTTTAAAGGCATAGTATTCATTTATGTATTGAGCTCTGCGGTTCTTCTGGGTTTTGACTCCTCCTTCTAGTTGTTTTTCCAGTTCTTTCCATAGATCATATGCAGATTCACATGCATCCATGGACTGGAAAAGGTCATTTGGGATGGCCATGATCAGAATTCTCTTAGTTTTCTGAGCAACTTCGTATTTAGCCCAATCAGAATCAGACCAATTTTCTTGGGTCTTTGGTTTCGTGTGTTCTGGGATTTCAGGTGTGTCGTCTGTGCTAGGAACACGAGGTACATTTATCAGGGGAATGAAAGGAGGGTTACGTATATAATAAACCAATTCTTTGTCAGTACCCTCAAAGAAGTGAATCATTCGAATCTTCCATTGAGGGTATTCTTCTCTAAGAAGAGTGGGAGGTTTGGTTAAGGAACCAGCAGAGAGGAAGTTGTTTGTATTTGTCATTTTTAGAGAGATAAATTATCCAGAAAAGGGTTTTAACATCAGATTTTTCAGAGTATGAAGTGGATGCTTCGTATGAAGTTTTTAAGCTTAAAAGCTTTAAGCTGAGCACTAAAATGGTGTTTTTAACCATAATAACATATTTTATAAGTTTACCAAAGTTCGAATGAATCGAAAATGGCAGAAAAACAGAAACTGTTTGAATAATATGAAGAATAGGTTAAAAATCCAAGTTTCTACCAAAGATCATAGTTTTAGAGTGGATCCCTTGATATTAAAAATCAAGGTTTGCTCTGATACCAATTGTTGGTTCCTGTTTTCTTAACAATGATCTTAACTTTCAGTTAATTCAGATTTAGATATGGTGCGGAAGCGTATTTAAGAACTGTAAGATAATGTAAGGTAGAAAAACACACAATATCAAATAAACAGTATGTAAGAACATATGAATATCTCCAAGATTACTGTATTTGATATATATTAAGAACACCAAGAACTTCAAAGGATTAAACAAGAAATCTGCAGTTAATGATGTGTGTGAGAAGTGCAAAGCTTAATGATATATGTGTATTTTCGTGGTATTAAGCTTAATAGAAGAGTTCACATGAACCTTCTATTTATATTACTTCTAAAGGGGACAATAAGGACTGAAGGTACAAAGACACTGTTCTGGAACAGTAGCTGGAAGGTACAAAACACTATTCTGGAACTGTTGTAGATACAACGTTCATTAAATGCTTCGTATTCAGCTTTAGGCGGTAACCTATCATAGTTTGACACGTGGAGTTGTCAGGTCACGCCTTTGTACGATTGATCTTTAGAACCTTCGAATGGTAGGTATTGTAAGAAGCATGTCCGTCCTTGTTAAGATCTTTTGCGTAGATCTTCTTTTTGCCACAGAAGCTCTGTCAAGTATGACAGAGGCTCTGTGGTTTTGTCCGCTTAGAAGTGTCTTCTGTTGCTTCTTTACTTTGGTCTTCTTGGTTAACCCGGCAGAGCCTCTGTCGAAGACTTCTGTCTTCTAGGTTACTCGGCTACTCGGCAGAGCCTCTGTCGAACACTTCTATACTTGGCCTATTTTTCACTACTTTCATATACTGAAAGATTGGAGCTAACATTTATGACGCATCAACAAACACTTTTAATTTGTCGGAAGAGGAATGGCAGACAGAAATGAGGGTCATAATCTTTTTCTGTGGTGAATTCTCTTAAATTATTCTTTTATATACTGATAAGTTCTTTATAGACAGCAAAATAAATTTGTTGAGAAGTTGAGGAGCGCACCTTTTCCCTATCCTGAACTATGTATTCAACTGTTTGATGGCGTAGCTTCAACCGGTGTTGGAACATGGGGACCGACTGCAACAGTTCCAAAACCCTCTAGCATGACTCTAGAAATTGGCGAGGACTATGATACACAAGACTACTATGATACACAAGAACCACTTCCTTCAGAAGATGATTTTTTTTCGTCCCCAAGCTCAAATAATAAATAATAAAAAATAAACAAAAAATCTATAAATAAAAAATAATTAAAAAATATTTTCGGTGGATATATCCGCCGCAAATCCGCCGAAAATATTTTGCCAAAAATATTTTTATTTCTCGTTTAAATAAAACAAATAAAAAATTTAATAAAAAAATATTTCCGACGGAAATATCCGCCGAAATTAAAAAATTTAATAATTTTGTTAATTAAAGTTTGGCTAATCGGCCCTTTTTTTCGACAGATTTTCGGCGGCACTATCCGCCGAAAACCAGATCTGCCGAAAATTCCGCCGAAAAATGTCAGTTGCGGCGCCCCATTGTCCGACAACCTTATCCGCCGGAAAATCCGCCGAAATGTGTTTTTCCAGCGGATTTCTAGCGGATTTGTCCGCCGGAAACCGTGTCCTGTTTTGTAGTGAATTGACTAGGAATTGGCCCAGAGAACTTGTATGTGATACAACGGACCCAGGAATTTTTTCATACGGTGGCACCATACTTTTTCATACGGTTTTTATCGAAGTGTTTTTCATCTTTTTACCAACGTTCAATATCGTCCGATGTGTTTTTAGCCAAATTCCGGCATTCCGAGAGATTTTTAACGTTTTTTGCTTGATTTCGTTGGGTTTTTAAGTTTTTTTTATCGTTTTCGTGAGTTTTTTCGGTATTTTTTGTTGATTTCAAGAGATTTTTTCGTTTTTTTGGTTGAATGGGTATAAGATTTGGGCATTTTTTTTATCGGTTCACCCCTTGTAGTTTCCAAAATAATACGGTAGCACCTCCTAAATCAATACGGTGGCACCTTCACAAAAACTAATTTTTTTACCCTTCGTCGGAAAATTGTTACGGTGGCACGTGCCACCACGTGCCCCTCATGGGGTCCGTCCCTGATGTGATACTATAATTTCATACAACCTAGTGCCATTTGAATTGGTTTTGAACTTGAAAAGAAGTTGCTTCTCATGACCACTAGTTATTGCTTATATTCATGTTCATTTGAAATCGTTTTGAACTTGAAAATAAGTGACTTCTCATGACCAATGGTTATTGCTTATATTCATGTTCATTGTGATCAGCCTATAACTTGTGTTGGTTTTTTTATTTTTTGTGAACTACATAATCAGTTCTATGTTATTTGAGTCAAGGCTCTGCACATCTGGTTTTTTTTTACTTCAATTACTTTTGGTTGTAATTCTTCTTTCATAACCTTAGTTTGGCATTATATTTATTTTAAATCATAAGATTCATTCTTGAGATATGTTTTAAATTGATGGATTCAACTCACTGTCATTGATTTGGCTTCCTCCTTTTTGGTCCCTTCACTTGGATATCTCGATAACACACATTTATATACATACACACATATATGTAATATATTTATATTATTTATTTCACATCCAATCATTTGTTTTACATGACAATATCAAACAAAATACAAGGCTTGTTTAAATATGAAATCTTTCATCTTTTATTTTAGGTGTGTATGTACTTTAAAATTGTTTGATGTATTAGACTTGTTAAACAATCATGATATGTTGCTAATTCTTCTAGATATGGCAAATTTTGGGGAATCCTCACAATCAAAGAAGCCTAGAATTAATTGGAAAAAAAAATGTGGTGAAAACTTTTATAGAATCTTGCTTGAGTGAGATCTCCATAAATGGACAAGAAGGGGGTAGCCTTAAGGCAGTTTCATGGAAGAATGTTGCAGAGACGTTACAAAAGACTCATAATTTTGTTGTTGAACAACGACAAATGAAAAACCATTATGATTACCTCAAAGGAAAGTACGGAGCATGGGCAAAGTTGAGAAACAAAACGGGTATGCAGCAACAAACACTTTTAATTTGTCGGAAGATGAATGGCAGACAGAAATGAAGGTCATACTTTTTTTCTGTGGTGAATTATCTTAAATTATTCTTTTATATACTGATAAGTTCTTTATAGACAGCAAAATAAATTTGTTCAGAAGTTGAGGACCGCACCTCTTCCCTATCCTGAACTATGTATTCAACTGTTTGATGGCGTAGATTCAACCGGTGTTGGAACATGGGGACCGACTGCAACAGTTCCAAACCCCTCTAGCATGACTCCAGAAATTGGTGAGGACTATGATACACAAGACTACTATGATACACAAGAACCACTTCCTTCAGAAGATGATGTTGTTTTTCGTCCCCAAGCTCAAAGGAAAAAACAAAAAGGAAAACAACAATCAGTGAATGAGGATGATTTGGCTAGGGTTGTGACACATGTTAAGCAAATCTTGAACAAACCACCGGGAGATGATGAGATGGGTCTTTGTATTGATAAGTTGGAAACACTTGGGTGGGACAAAGCCCAATGTATGATATAGCACTTTACATATTCAGTCAAAACACCGATTATAGGAAAATTTGGTTACGATTGAACAAGGAGAGATGTGAGGGGTGGGTCAAATTTACAGGAAGTAAGCTCGGTCTGTTTTAGAATCCTTAGAGAAGTTGCGTTTAACCCAACTTCAGGATTTCCATGTCCTCCATCAAGTAAGTGTCGCTTTTGCTTAACTTTAAAGCTTATTATTTTTCAATAATTTTAAAGTTATAAATGTACTTGCAGATAAATATTATCTTTGTGATGCCGCATATACTTGCACTCGTGGATTTATGACTCCATATCGTAATACAAGGCACTAGTTAGCAGATTTTCGACGTCAACATGCATTAACTAAGGAAGAAATGTTTAATCATGCTCATGCACAACTTAGAAATGTTATCGAACGTGCATATGGTGTCCTGAAAGCAAGCTTTCCGATCCTACAACAAATGGCTCCGTATCCTTTTCAAGTACAGAAAGATGTGGTGATTGCTTGTTTCACGATTCATAACTTTATAAGGAGATGCAATATCCAAGATCAATTATTTATGGAGTACGACGAGAACACCATGTTTACCGCTGCTCAAGAACAACATGAAGGAAGCAATGGAATAGACATCGATGAAATGGAATGGAGTTCTCAAGACAATGAATATATGACTAATTTGCGTTATGAGATTCCAAAAAAGTTATTGTCCAATGCTTCAAATTAAAATTTGCGCACAAATTGTTAAAGTTTAATTTATTTTATGGTCTAAACATATTTCAATTATGAAATTTGTAGTTTTTGTCATTCAACAATTATTTATTGGAATGTTGTTGCATTGTATTTTCCAAATCACCATATATAGGGTTATAAGTGTCATTTTTTGTCGGTCAACACCAAATCCAGAATATTTGGTAAACAACCATTTTTCAAACATCACTTATTTTAGACAGAGCCGCTTACTCTAGTCAGACCTCTTATTTCAGAAAGCACTTACTAGCTATTGTTGGTAAACAACCCCTTAGTTGTGCGCCTGTCTATGCCTCATATCCCCAAGTTCAAGTCTTGTGGGCCTCGACATGTGTTTTTGTTTTAAATTAATTTTGTTTTATTACAACTTTCTTGGGACCGATTAAATATGCCAAATGTAACCATTTTTTAGTTTTTTTTAAAGATAATTTATATATATAAAATTTTAGTATTTTATAATATATTTGACTTTTCAAGTTTAAATTCTAGAATTGTTAAATTTTATTTTTATTTTTGAGTGAATTACGGATTTGGTCATGTGGTATGTAGAAAATTATGACTAACGTCCCTAAACTCGATTAATTATGGACAGTGGCGGATCCAGAAATTATGATAATGGGGGTCGGAATTTAAGTAACATAGTATTGATTATTGAGAATCATTACCATAAATATCGGTTCCGAATTTTGACACTTTTCTTTTCAAAAATCTTTTCGATTTTTCTAGTGAATAAATATAACAATTTCTTTTGGAATGTCTTTTCATTTTATTAGCAAAATGATAAAACAATTATCATTTAACCCTAAAGAATTAACAAAAACTTAACAATTAGACATCAAATAATAGATACCAACTATGACAATTAAAAATAAATACTTAAAATTAAAGTGAAAAATAAAACTTAATCTTTTTCAATTTTAATGATGAAGTATTTTTTTAATAAAGTTTATGATATAATATTCTATCGTATTAGTATGACTCTTTATTATTTTGTATGTGAATGTATTTATAGGTTGATTTTATCAAGTTTAAAGGGTTTTAAGAAATTGTATGTATGTAATAGTTTATTTTACATGTAAAACTTAAAGTTAAGAGATTATGTAATTACTATATAGTATTGAACATTAAATTAGTAATTAAGACTTTTTGTTAATAAATTATAATATGTTGAACATAAATAAGTAGATAATTATGTATAAAGTAGCTTTAAAATCAATTAAAATAGGATTTCATGTATATATATATATATATATATATATTTACTCCAACTATATTTAGATTTTTTTTTGTTAATGGACAAAGGGCTTTAATTGGAGTATATCAAAATTGGGGGTCAAGATAAACAATTTAGGGGTCAAGACATATTGTATATTAATATAATATGTAAATTATCATGTAAAGAACAATTGCTTTGTGGAGTTTATGGGAGTCAGCTGACCCCCAATATTACAACGTGAGTCCGCCCCTGATTATGGATATGGTCCCCGTGGTTTTCATTTTTGCATTGCTAAGGTCCCTTTCACTAACAGATTTGTTAACTAAGTTAACTTCAGGCTAAAAAGACCAAAATACCCTTATTTTAACTTTAAATAATATAATTTATTAGTTTATATATAGGGAAATTAATTAAAATACCCCAAGTTTGACTTCATGTTACCAAAATATCCTAAATCTCTCTTGGTTTACCAAAATGCCATAAATTCCCGCGGTGGGCCCCGAGATCGCGGGCCCACACCCACGTGTCACAAAGTTTCGTAAATATATATATATATATATATATATATATATATATATATATATATATATATATATATATATGTGGTATATATAATTAACTCTTAGTGGGTTTATGTTCTCCTATATGAGAGCTTCGAAACGATATATAATGCGTCCAAAACGAAGTATGTGTGAATGAGATATCGATGCTCAAAGTTGAGTAATTGGATGAAATTAGCAAAAACCAAGTTGGGTGTGGGAAGGTGTCCCACATAGGAAGAGAGAGTAAAAATTCACTGGTTTATAACCAAAGAAGTGAGAGGAGTTGACAAGCTCCTTGCATGGTTTTACTCCAACACCTACCCGCGCGCAGGGGGGGTGCCGATTGACGATTTCGTAAGCTAAAATCGTCGAACTTGTGTGCGAGCGCGACCTGCGGACACGAATGCAGCTCCAAAATCTCTCACGCATCTCGGTTTTGCTAAAATTTCTTTTGACCATTGAAACTGAACTGTATTTTGTTTTTTTTTTCTCATTTTCATCCAAAGACACAAGATACACGTGGAAAAAGGACCAAAAATGAAAAATTTTTTGCCTATCGCGGGCCCATCGCGGGGAACCACCGCGGGAAAGGGGGGCCAAACTTGTCACCGCGGGCATAGTTGGGGGGCTCCGTGGGATTTTTGGCCGAAACTTTGTGACACGTGGGTGTGGGCCCGCGATCGGGGGCCCACCGCGGAAATTTATAGCATTTTGGTAAACGGAGAGATTTAGGGTATTTTGGTAACATGAAGTCAAACTTGGGTTATTTTAATTAATTTCCCTTTTATATATATATATATATATATATATATATATATTACAAAAGAGACAGTGTGTGTTGAGCATGCAAGTGGCCATGCTACAGCACACCATTGACACCCTTCTCGTCGATGACAAACCTCCTCCCCTTGCAATCCTCACCGCCTCCACCCTACTGGAACAAGACCCCTGATGTCTCCACCTGCAACGTTTGATTTTTTCTGTTACAAAACCCATTAGGGAATCAAAACCATTTATTTAAGAAGATGATGAGGTCAAAGGTGACGATGGAGCACCACGAACACGAGAAAGAAACGAGGTTGTGGGTTATGGTGGTGGTCTTTGGTGAAAGAAACGAGGGAAGGGGGACTGTGTTGCCATTGAAGTGACGAGGGATGGTACCGTCGGTCGTTGGTGAAAGATATATATATATATGTCGGTCGTTGGTGAAAGATATATATATATATATATATATATATATATATGTATATATATGGTGAAGCAATCCCCATCGGTGTTGTTCTTTCTCTACCACCACTCCATCTTCGCTCCCCCATCCGTGTTGTTCTTTCTCTACCACCGCTCCCTCCTCACTTAACCCATTTTCAACCATATCTCTTTTTTCCTATATTCTTTTTTATAGGGGATGTGTGTTTTCATATGTAGTGATGGTTGCAGGAGGTGGTGAAAAGGGTGAGAGAAGGAGATCATCAAAGTGAGATTTATGGAAAAAGGTTTGAGATGTGGTTTGGTTTGAGATGGTGTTTGGCGGTTCAAAGGGGAGGGGATTTCACCTACTTCAAGCTTCATCTGAGTTGGATATAATGGTGATGTTGTGTAATGTGTATATGTCTATATATAAAATATGTTTGTGTTGTGTGTCTGTATATATATATAAGAATGGCGTTTTTGGTCGTTATGGATTTAGGAAAAGACAAAAAGTAGAGAGTGACGAAAAATATAAAATATAATATTAAAATGTGTGAAAAAGGTAAAAGAATGGTTTTACCCTTGATTTAATGGAGGTTGGTGGATATCCACCTTAGAGCATCTCCAATCATTCGTTAAATCATCAAAATTGCCGTTTTGAACACTCCAATCATACGATAAACCTAAGTTTTTTTTGCCGGTTGGTGATTTCACACTGCAAATATTCTGTGTGGATTTTCACACGCCAAACATGTTGACCCACCATTAGACTAATAAAAAATTAATTTAATTATCTAACTTATACATAGTTCATCAATTAATAACTATTAATTCATCTAATATTTATTTTCAAGCACAATAAATTAGTTGAATTAATCTAAAAATAATTATGTAAAATTTATTAATTGAAACTTGTTTTTTTCTAACTAGTTTTCGTATATAAGAATTATCGGTATTCATTAAATAAATTAATTACTGATTATTTATTATTATATTTACAAATTATAATTATTGTTATTAAAAATAGTTAATAGTAAATAAAATATGTTATTTTAATGTGTGGTCCACAAATTTAGTGTTTTTTTTGGAGTATGGTTGGAGTTGGGGTTTTTTTTTGGCGTTGGGCCCACCAAAATTGATGTTTTTGGTGTTTTTTTTGTGCCAAGGTTGGAGATGCTCTTAGTAATGCAAAAATGAAAACCACATGACCATATCCATAATTAATCGAGTTTAGGGATGCTAGTCATAATTTTCTACATACCACAGGACCAAATCGGTAATTCACTATTTATTTTTTAATATTGTGTTTATCGATCTGGATTTTCTTTTTTTGAAAGTTCTAGTTTTAAAGACTTAGACCATCTCTAATTTTTAGAGTATGTTAAAATTGAAGACGAAAATAGAGAAAGTAGAGGCTTTTAAAACTTAATTTTTAGCAGAAAGATATTTTGTTTTAATTGTTTCCACTAGTAAGGTTAAATGTGTTATAATTTTAGTATACTAGTCATTTACCCGCGCAATGCGGCGGGATGCAATTCAAATAAATGCAAGTAAAACTGTACAATACAAATACATTTTTACCGAGTAATATATCTATTGGTTTACCTTATGTAGAGTGTGAAAACAACTAAAAAGCATTAAGGATGAAATTTTTATGAATCATGATGGAAAAAGCATTCTTTACAATTAACATTTCATAATTAATCATTCATTGCCAACGTGTACACGTAATTTCATTTGTTTATCTGCAGGAGAGTCATGCATAGCAACTTCGTTACGTATATCAAAATATAGCCTCTTTTCAACCAACCACCTCGTATTGCTCGAGCTTGTCCATGTCATAACATGGCAGGTTTCTCCTTTGTAGAATGCAAGTGTCAAACTAAATTTACCTAAGAACACAGAATTAAGTCGATATGCCACCTGAAAATTGAGCAAAATTACATCATAGATGACGAAAACACTTGATACCTCATACCTGGCAGTGCACATTAAACTTTCATCTCATGAGTTTCATTTGCTTGTCAAACGTACAACCAAGTCCCTCCATTGTTACGAACTTCGAGGTGATAAACATGATGACTTATGGCGAAACCTTGGTGGCTTGTTTTTTCAAGTGTTCAATCTTTGTAACCATCTCTTCATCAAGTCGCTTTAGTTCACTCCCGAAAAACCAGTCTACTGTTTTGTGATGAATGTAAAAATATGAAATGTTAATCAGATTGTGATATATGATGGATTGACAGAATGAATGAATGATCATATAATTGAAGTTAATGGTTGTTTGTTTTACCTCTGAGATTGTTTTCTGAAATTCTTTCTCCATTTTAGCTCGATATTTAGCTACTTTGTTGAAGAAAGCCAAGCAGGTAGTTTTTGAATGGAATACATAGGAAAATGTCGGTTACATGCGGTTCTTGCAGTATTAACGATTTGTCTAGCTTCTTATTCAGCAACAAGCAATTGTTGAATTCCACCATGCAGTCTATAATCTTTTATACGTGTGGATTCCGAATATATGATGATATGGATAGAAGAAAGAAAAAATGTAGGATTGGAATGTGATTTTTTGATACAAAATTATAATGCAAGCTCTGATGGCCAGTTTGGGATTTGATGTAAAATAGTTGGATTCTGATATGGTTTACGACAATTGGAAAAAGAAGGTTAACTAAATGTTTTTCATACCAGCTACACAAGTCAATCATTTAGATGACACATGCTAAAATAAAAACAGTACTAAATGTTACAAATGCAAATCCTGAATGGTAAAACATATCTAAATTAGAAAACTTGCTTTGATTGTTATTTAATTCAACAAATAACAGAAACAAAATTTCCTACAAAATGCCCTAGTTGTTCTTCTTCCCTTAACTACTCCACAAAGAACACATAAGCTACAATGTAAAGAGAGAAACATAAGTAGACAATAAGTTTAGGGGCCGTTTACCAAACAACTAAAAAGAAAGTAGCAAACCAATTAGTATTACGATGGGCTAGTAGACGTTCTCGTTGCTGGTTCTGCAATTAGAAGCAATTGTGACCCTGTATGATTCACTAATCCATAAGGTTCAAATAAACAACAATAAATGAATATATAAAATTATATAAACAATCCATCTAAAACTCATTATTCAACTACTTCATCGTCCACCGCATTATAGCATTTCGATTCACCCCATTGAACCAAAATCTTATACTTTTCAACTCCATCCAATAATAAATCAGATGAATCAGTAGATTAGAGACCATCTAAGAAAATAGTTTAGGGTTTTAAGCTTTGAAATTTGAACATGTATGCTAAAATTGGAGACCAACAGATTAGCTTGAACCAACATGATATATCAATTTGGACCTTTTGATTTCGTTTTTGGTGACCAAACTGTGATTGTGCTAGATGTGCTACGAAGATGAAAATCAGTAAGAAATCAAACTAAAATTGGATTAGCCCTAATTACCAAGATTGGAATGGAATGGAATGGAATTGAACCTGGAATAAATGAAAGCCCTATTGGAATGGAATGGAATGGAACGACGAATCGATGCAGAATGCTGAATCGTTGAGTAGTGAACCGCGATAGAGTATGTGAATCGAAGAAGAGTAATGAATCATCTAAGATAAGAATCGTCCATTTTGAGGAAGCGATGAGAGTCTCTTGGGATGAGGAATCGTCATTTTGAGAAATCGAGATAAGTTATGCATAGTATAAGTTCGAATGGAAAGAATTTTAACCGTATAATGGATTGGAACCACAAATCTTCACATTTGGAGTTTGAATCGTCATCTGCAAATTGAAGATGGAGCTGTGAAGAGGAACTAAATCGTCATCTGGGAACTCATGAAAGTGGATTTGTGAAAGGCGAATGGTTGATAGAAGCGGCCTTGAAAAAGTATGCATAGAGATGCAGTACCTTACGCACTTTAAGTTATATTTAAGACTTTAAGACTTTGTGCATAAAGAAGTAGTACCTTGTGCATTTTAAGTTGTATTTAAGACTTTAAGACTTTCATCCGATATGCTTTATAATGTTGTATAGATAACTAATGCTGAAATTACTAAAATAGAGTAACTGTTTGAGTTAAATGTATTTTTTCTTTGAGATTCTCTATTTTAGAAAAATTATATAATAACTGTTAGAGATGTTTTGAATAAGTTTGGTTGTCTAATGTTTTGGTAATGATTTATTTTATACTTTTCTTTGAATATTTAATAGAATTTATATTTTTTTGTTAACATTTATTGATTGTTTCTATATATGTTATTTTGGAACATTTGTAACTTTTAATATAGTGTTTTTTTAATGACAATGGATTAATGAAAGGTTCTTGTTGATATGTGTTTTCGTAATTACCATAATGATTGATTAATTTTATATAAAGGGGATTGTTTTCATACACTCTCTTCACTCACATACATGCTATTTCTTACCATCTACCCCTCTTACGAACACCTTGTAGGAGGGGTTATGAAATTTAAAAAACACTAACATTTATTAAAATATAAATTAAATTTTAATCCACACTGACATAATAACATTAAAAAATAAAATTTAGTGTCGAAAAGAAGAAAAAGATGAACAGTTTGTTCAAAGTCAAAGATGAGTTATTCGTCGATTTATTATCAAATAAACATTGACATATAGTAAAATAATTTAAATAAAAAATTAAGCACTCATCTAGTTTTTCGTACAGGGCCTCCAAAATATCAGGATGACCGCAACCCCTCCCTACCTTTTACAACCATACACCCCATCAATCTTTACCCTAATTCAAATACCTTACTGTCGTTTGTGCTGACATCCCAAATGAGGTTGGAAACTATAGTAACCTCGTGTTGGCCATTATTGTAACTTTCTGCCACAATTGTAACATCTTGTCATCATCGAACCTCCTCCGTCATCCTTCATCTTCTTCCCCTCATTGTGTTCTCCTATTTGAATCATCACTCCTCGTGTTTGCCGATTTGGGTTAATGATGTCGATCTTATAAGTACACTCATTTTTTAATTAAAAAGTGAAAATGATCAAAATATCCTTCACGAATGTAAGGACACTTTACAGCAATAGTTAATGAACGTTAGGGTCATGGATGAAAACCGTAACACAATGCAAGCCACAATGACGATTGATCCTTATAATTTCAAAATTTAGGGGCGATATGTCGATATCCATAGTTTTGATAAAAACATATGGACACTTTTTTTTTATTTAATTGACATATTCAGATTCAGATGAAATGAATCATCATTGGATACCCGTTTAGTAAATATTTAAAAGTGTACCCACAATTTCGATTATGAAGTTGGCAATCCAAACCCTCAGTTATGTTTCATACTTTTATCATTCGTCCCTCTTAATTTTATTTATTTATTGTTTTGTGTTGTTTTCAGAAAAAGTCATCTAATTTTTATTTTTATGGATTTTTGCATATGTTATAATATCTATTCAATTTGAATTTTATGATATTTTGATAAATATCATACTTGTGTGGAGAATTATGTATAGACATGAACATACATGGATATTCATAGTTAATATATACATAAACCAGAAAAACATAGGAAACATTTATCGATATCGGTATCAAATCGAAAATATAAAATACTCATTATATATATAGTTTAAATATTAACTTCCTTTAAAAACAATTTAGTTTTAAAATAAGTGGTTGTCCATTTTTAATTTGTAACACCCTAAAAATTGGGGTAAATTTAAACCTGAATAAATTGCGAAAATAACAAACTAATATAAAGCCATCACCCAAAAGGGGAAATAGTATGACGTACACAAGCCAAATTTTGAGAGATTAAAGTAGACAACCTACAAATCTAAACTGATCTAATTTAGATTAAAGACGGGTGTCCTCATCTCACAACAAAATAATACTTCTAATCAGCAAAAGTATCGCCATGACTATCAAACTCCAAAAATGCTATCTCTCGACCCTTGACTCTCCGCTCAAGCCTGAGAAGCCCTGCCGGTAGCATTACGTGACATACATGCCAATTTAAGAAGAAATGTTAGGCTAAATGTACCACCCTAAAAGTACGGTAAATTTAAGCTGAAATTTTCACGAAATGAACTATCAATTAAAGATCATTAGTTTTCCAAGAGTTTGCGAGTAAAGCGTTTACAACGAAATAATGATACACATTAACAACAAACTATTAATCTAACTTAAGATTGTTTAGATTAAGTTTGGGTGTCGCTATCTCATTTACAAAAATGTTCGGCTAAGGTCATCAAACGCCGCTATCCTTTTTATCCAAAAATGCTATCCTTCTTCACCACACTTCCCTCAACCCCGGGAAGTTCCACCGCTAGGAAGGCCTGATAAACACAACATAAAATGAGAAGTGTTAGCGTAAAGCCTAGAAAGAATAGCAATTGTATAATAAGAATAGAATACACAATAAAAAAGATGACGTTCCAACCGTTATCGATTTACCGTCCACTACATCATTGCATTCATTTACGACATTAACCCAAACTAGGTCTCTAGTCCCACTCGGACATCAGCCCGAACCGGGTCTTTAGTCCATTCAGGCATCAACCCAAACTGGGTCTTTAGCCCTATAAGACATCAATCCAAACCGGATCTTTAGTCTAAACGACATCAATCAAAACCGGATCTTTAGTCTAAGCGACATCAATCCAAAACGGATCTTTAGTCTAAGCGACATCAATCCATACCGGATCTTTAGTCTAAGCGACATCAATCCAAACCGAATATTTAGTCGACGACGTAAATCCAAACTAGATCTTTAGCCCATCTTTCCCCAAAGGGTAAATGGTCCATCCTCAATAACCATCAAACGGACTTGTATTCAATTTGACTTAATCACAACATCCCTACAATTAACAAGACTCCACATTCACCGACATTCAATTTTAAGGAGCTACCAACACATAAGGAAACCAACAATTAATATCACTTCCAAAAATTACCATTTATATCAAACCCTAATTTTGACTCAAACTTACCAACTTCATAACATATATAAAATATTGATCTTATCCAAGAACACTCCATCATAACCACAATAATGAAGGTTCATCCCTTGTCATCATCCTTGACAAGTTCAAAACCCTACACTTTCCATAAATGGAAAGTTAGGTCATTTGTACCAAAAATAAGAGATAAACAAATAAACATAACTAAATATAACAAGAAACTTAAACAATCACACATATGTAAGTTTGGTGGGTTAGAATAACTCACCTTAGTAGTTTTCAAAGAAAACTAAACTCTAGAGGAGAATAGATGAGAACTTGAAGCTTTATACTACTTGAGAGCTCCCAACAACACTACCAAGATAGTTTAGAAACCTCCATTAATGATCTTGATGGAGTAATAAATGATGAGAGAGGTTTTGGGGGAAAAACTTACCAAAAAACGCAACCCTAAATCGGCTCCCAAATGTCCAAGATTGCAAAATAGGACAAAAACCCCGTTTTCCAACTTTTTATACCCAAACAGTCGCCCGACGACCTTGCCATGTGATTGTGACATATGTCACTCTCGCGGGAATAGTCGCCCGTGCCCCAAGGGCCGCGGTACACTTCATGCGGAAGTGACACGCGATAATGACCCTGACACTCTCGCCAGGCACTATCGCCGAAATGTACCGAGGGTTTCTCCCTCCCTCGTGATTATGCCACCTGCGATAGTGACGCCCTGTCATAATCGCGGGCACTCTCGCCCAACATGTAACGCCACCACTCTTTTGACCCTAGACGCCCTCTTGACCCGACTTGGTTTTAGCGAGATAAAAGTAGAATTTCACATTACAATAAAGGGTCCAAAAGTTCAGAACATAAGATTTACTTGGAATTAGGAAGTCTAGATTTTCCGGGTCTTGCAATCCTCCACAACTTGAAGACGATTTCGTCCTCGAAATCCTAACTACGTAAACAATTGAGGATATCGTCGCTTCATGTCTTCCTCCGATTCCCAAGTCATATTGGCACCGCGGTGACGTCTCCATTGTACCTTGACCATCACGACCTCTTTGTGCCGTAACCTCTTGACTTCTCTTTCTAGAATGGCCCAGTCTCTTCAATGCAACAGTTGTCGTCCACTTGGATTTCTGACAATGGTATCACGCTCTCTTTTTCCGCTAGACACTTCCGTAAATAGCATACGTGAAATGTAGGGTGAATCCCATCCATCTCTGGCGGCAAATCCAATTTGTAGGCTTGTATTCCAATACGCTCCAAGATAGTGAACGGTCCAAGAAAACGGGGACTTAACTGTCCACGTTTCCCTAAACGGATTAAACCTTTCCAGAGTGATACCTTTAACATTACACGATCTCCTACTTGGAACTCCACCGGTCTCTTCTTCTTATCGGCATAGCTTTTCTGCCGATCTTGGACCGCTTTCAAACGTTCTCTAATGACTTTGACCTTATCGGCCGTCCCTTGTACAATTTTTAGTCCGACACACTGCTTCTAGCCAACACGCAGGTGTTCTACACTTTCTCCCATACAACGCTTCAAATGGTGCCGCTTTCAAGCTAGAATGGTAACTATTGTTGTAGGCGAATTCTACCAATGGTAGATGAGTATCCCAATTACCACCAAAATCAAGCATACACGACCGAAGCATATCTTCTAGCGTTTGAATTGTCCTTTCACTTTGCCATCCGTTTGAGGATGGTATGGCTTGCTCAAATTCACTCTTGTACCCAATTCCTCCTGCAAGGCTTGCCAAAATCTTGAGGTGAACCGGGTATCACGATCGGAGACTATGGACACGGGTACTCCGTGCCTAGACACCACTTCATCGATGTATAGTTTAGCCAACTTGTCCATCAGTAGTGTTTCTCGCATTGCTAAAAAGTGTGCACTCTTGGTCAAGCGATCCACGATCACCCAAATGGTGTCGTGCCCTTTCAAGGTCTTCGGCAATTTGGTCACGAAATTCATCGTGATCTTCTCCCACTTCCACTCGGGTATTTCCAATGGTTGCAAACTGCCATAAGGTCATTGGTGTTCGTCCTTCACAGGAGAGCAAGCCGCACAACATTCCACATAATGCGCCACGTCCACCTTCGTCACCGACCACCAATAATGCAACTTCAAGTCTCTACACATCTTAGTACTTCCCGGATGTATGGAGTACTTGGACTTGTGAACCTCATCCATGAGTAATTCTCGATTTCCCCCGATCTTGGGTACCTACACTCGCCCGTTGAATAGATTCACTCCACGACTATCATCCGTTAAGAGTTGTCTTTGCTTCACCATCACCTCTTCCTTGAGGTTCTCTTCCGATAAGGCTTCACCTTGTGCCGCTTTAATCCGCTCGATCAAGCTCGGTACTAATTCAATTCTTGAAAGGTTTGCACGAAGGCTCCCACTATACTCCTTCCGACTTAAGGTGTCGACCACAACGTTTGCCTTACCCGGATGGTAAAGCAATTCACAATCGTAATCCTTGAGTAATTCTAACCACCTCCTTTGCCTCATATTTATCTCTTTTTGATCGAAAACATACTTCAAGATCTTATGGTCCGTATACAACGTACACTTCGTGCCGTAGAGATAATGTCGCCATAATTTTAACGAGAACACCACCGCCGCTAACTCTAAGTCGTGAGTAGGGTAGTTCTTCTCATGTACTTTGAGTTGTCTCAACGCGTAGGCGATGACCTTTCCCCTTTGCATTAGAACGCACCCCAAGCCTGACTTTGAAGCATCACTATAAACCACGAAGTCTTCCGATCCTTCGGGTAACGACAAGATTGGAGCCTCACATAGCTTCCTTTGCAATGTCCGAAATGCTTTCTCTTGCTTCTTGGTCCAAACGAACTTCACGTTCTTCCGAGTCAAAGCCGTCAATGAGGAAGCAACTTTGGAAAAATCTTGAATGAACCTTCGATAGTAACCCGCCAAACCCAAGAAACTCTGAATTTCCGATGGGCTTTTGGAAGGGTCCACTTTCACCCCGTCTCGGGTGACCATGTGTCCTAAGAACTGGACCTCTTCTAACCAAAATTCGCACTTGGAGAACTTTGCGTACAACTTCTCCCTCCTCAGGACCTCTAAAACTTCCTGTAGGTGTTGTTCGTGCTCCGCCTCATCCTTAGAATACACCAAGATGTCATCTATGAAGACAATGACCGACTTATCCATGAATGGTCGGCACACTCGATCCATCAAATCCATGAACACCTCCGGTGCGTTGGTCAAACCAAATGGCATCACCAAGAACTCGTAATGCCCATACCGCATCCAAAATGTCGTCTTTGGAACGTCATTTTCCTTTATCTTGACTTGATGATAACCCGAATGTAGATCAATCTTTGAGAAGCAACTCGCTCCTTGAAGTTGGTCGAACAAATCGTGTATTCTAGGGGTGTAGATACTTGTTCTTCAAGGTCACTTTGTTTAACTCCCGGTAGTCGATACACATCCATATCGTGACGTCTTTTTTTCACAAATAAGACCGGTGCTCCCCACGGCGACGAGCTCGGTCTCACAAACCCCTTCTCTACAAACCCCAAGGAGAGAGGAGAGTTCCACCAAGAGTTTAATGCTAGGTCACCAACTAACTCACATTAACAATAAATGTGGAACCCTAATATTAAATGTGGTGAGAGATCGAAGGAAAGAGAGAGAACAAAAATCTCCAAGAATGGAAGAGAGATGAGGGTTTTTGCTGCTGGACCGAACTGAGAAGAAGCATGAGAAAAGAACCCTAAATCGTGACTTTTGTAGCTGGAACTCGTGGCCTGGTCGCGACCTTGACACCGCGACTATGCCCTAGGGCAATGTCGCGGGTCATAGTCGCACCCCCGAGCCCACATTCTGTTTGTTTTGCTGCATCTCGACCCTGGGCACGATATTGCCGCCGACGACTATGCCATGGGCAATGTCGTCAGGCATAGTCGCGAAATGGTCCTAAGTTGCTGTCCAAAAACCTTAATTTGACAAAAACGAGCTTAACCAGTTCCTTGGATGACCTCGTCAAGATGTTGCATGAATAAAGGATGGTTTGCATGGAAAACGGGTCACGTGAGCACATACATACGCATAGACACATATATCTCGTTAGGCCATTTGTGACGGAAATTCTTTTACACGTCGATTAATCCTAATGGTTGAGAAAAGTTTTACTTACATGAGAATTCGGGGTGTTACAATTCTTCCCTCCTTAGAGAAAATTTCGTCCTCGAAATTTGGCGCTAACTGAAAAGATGAGGGTACCTCCTCTTCATATCCTCTTCCGATTCCCACATGACATTTGTCCCTCGATGATGCTTCCATTGCACTTTTACCCTCGCTACCTCCTTGTGACGAAGTTTCCTCGTTTCCCTTTCCAAAATAGATTTCGGCTCTTCTATACACCGGTTATTGTCAACACGGATTTCCGATAAAGGGATAATGTCCTTTTCTTCCGATAAACACTTTCGTAAATAGCAAACATGGAACGTATGGTGAATCCCACTCATCTCGGACAGTAGTTCCAACTTGTAGGCTTGAAGTCCTACACGCTCGACGATTGGAAAAGGTCCAAGGAAACGGGGACTAAGCTTCCCAGGCTTCCCAAACCTAATGATCCCCTTCCAAGGAGAAACCTTCAAAAATACACGATCGCCTACTTGGAACTCAATCGGCTGTCTCTTCTTATCGGCGTAACTCTTTTGGCGATCTTGAGCGGCTTTCAACAGCTCTCGGATGCCTTTCACCTTGTCGGCCATTTCTTGCACAAGCTCGGGTCCGGCAAACTGCTTTTCACCCGCCTCAAGCCAGCAAACGGGTGTTCTACATTTTCGCCCGTACAAAACCTCGAATGGCGCCACATCGAGACTCGAATGATAACTGTTATTATAGGCAAATTCCACCAATGGAAGATGAGAGTCCCAATTCCCTCCAAAGTCGATGACACACGACCTTAACATATCTTCTAATGTTTGGATTGTCTGCTCGCTTTGTCCGTCCGTTTGAGGGTGGTAAGCCATAGTCAACTTCACCTTCGTTCCTAATTCTCTTTGGAAGGCGTTCCAAAAGTGAGAAGTAAAACGACTATCCCGGTCGGATACAATGGACAATGGCACCCCATGCCTCGAGACCACTCCGTTGATATACAATCTTGCCAATTTGTCCAACGGTAGCGTTTCCCGCATAGCCAAAAAGTGAGCGCTCTTGGTCATCCGATCCACAATTACCCAAATGGTGTCGTGACCTTTCAACGTCTTTGGTAATTTTGTCACAAAGTCCATTGTGATATGATCCCACTTCCATTCTGGTATTTCAAGCGATTGCAACTGCCATAGGGTCGTTGATGCTCGACTTTCACTAGCGAACATGTGGTGCACTTCTCCACAACACCGGCTACGTCAAGTTTCATGACCGGCCACCAATAATTCAATTTCAAATCTATATACATCTTAGTGCTTCCGGGGTGTATAGAGTACTTTGACTTATGAGCTTCTTCCATAAGTAACTCCCGACACCCTCCAATCTTAGGCATCCAAATCCGCCCTTGGAAAAGTTTTAATCCTCTACCATCTTCCGTCAATAGAAGATGATGCTTTACCATCGATTCGTCCTTGAGATTCGCCTCAAGTAATGCTTCGTCTTGGGCGGTCTTGATCATGTCCATCAAGCTCGAGATGATTTCAACCCTTGCCAATGACGTTTGCATTTTCCCGCTATACTCCTTTCGACTCAAAGCGTCCGCTACCACGTTTGCTTTGCCCGGATGGTATAGTAGTTCGCAGTCAAAGTCTTTAAGCAACTCAAGCCATCTTCGTTGACGCATATTCAACTCTTTCTGGTCAAAGACATACTTCAAACTCTTATGATCGGTGTAGAGCGTACATTTCGTACCATACAAGTAGTGTCGCCACAACTTCAATGCAAACATGACCGCCTCTAACTCGAGGTCGTGAGTCGGGTAATTCTTTTCGTGCTCTTTCAATTGCCTCGATGCGTACGCTATCACCTTCCCTCTTTGCATCAAGACACAACCCAAACCCATCTTGGATGCATCACTATACACGACAAAGTCTTCAGTTCCTTCGGGTAAGGACAAGATTGGAGCTTCACACAGTTTTCGTTGCAAAGTCCGAAATGCTTCTTCTTGCCCGCTCGTCCATACAAAATTCACATTCTTTCGAGTCAATGCCGTTAGTGAAAGCGATCTTGGAAAAGTCTTGTATGAATCTACGGTAGTATCCGGAAAACCCCAAAACGAGGGAAAAAACCGCGGTCGACTCTTTGAGAGTCGACAGTGCACTATGGTCGCCAAACAGGGGCGAAAGTCCTTGTGTTACAGGTGATATGTGTACAATAGGTTACAAATGATGTAAAAATACACTTAGTCGTGTGTAAAAGGTGTGCGTCGTGTGTTAAACGTGTGAAACAAGCTATTGTCGTGCGGCTTGAACTGTTGTCGTGCGGTACTTGCGTTAGCGACATGTGCTCGAATGCGAGAGAGAAAATGTAGAAGTAGATGAGAATGCAGTTGTATAGCTAGATGAATTTGTCCCTTTGCTCTAGGTTGGAGCATGCCTTTATATAGGTTTTGCCGGTCATTAATGTGATTTAATGGTTGGTCTTGTAACCGATGCCGACATTAAATGCGCTTTGATGATTGGCTTTGTAACCGTTGTCGAGTCTTTAATGTCATTAAGAGCTCGACCGTTATTGACCGTTGTACCATAATGGCTTGTAGACCTGCATTAATGAACAAAAGAAACGGCTGTCGACCATTGATAGTTAGTGAAATCGTAAGACCGTCTTAAGTTCAGGACGTCGGTCTTATGGAGCATACGACCGTCGCCGACATACAAGACCATGTATATGACTGTAAACGTCTTGTAAGACCTAATTTTAATATAAGAATAGTCTTATGACAATGTCGTAAGACCAGGTCACAGGACCAGGATGATATAAGATCGACGATAAGAGACTGTTGACGTAAGACCGATGGGTCGTAACTGGTGACATAAGACTGGCGACATAAGACTAGTGACGTAGGACTAGTAACATAGTACTTAGATACATAAGATTATCGTCGTGAGACTAGCGATGCATGACGTGCGACACATGCGATTATTAGATGTAAAAGGACTATTGACCCAATATGTCTTTTAATAACCAATTATCGTGTGTCGGGGATATGGCAATAAGGGGTATTACCCTTGTCGGTCGGGGGTATGACTTTTGTAGATATTAGGGTAATCAAGGTCCACGGGTCATGTCGAGGGAATTTCCCAAGTCGGTCGAGGGTGTGATTTTTTACCCAAACAGTTAGCCCCCCGAGATCTGAATTTCAAAGCCATTGGAATTTCAGATCTCGCACCAAAGTAAAATGATGAGTCGTGTCATTTCTACTAATTGGATTATTAGAAAAAAAAACCGACTTGGTCAGCTAAAATCGTGAGACCAGTCGATATTGTTAAGTAAGTTGCGATGATCGAAAGATGATCTTTAATGCTCGAGGTACTTGTGGCATTCATCCACTAATGTGAAGGATGAAAAATTTAACGACGATCGTAAGACGACCTTAAAATATAAGGAACTGACGATGATCGTAAGACGGTCTTTATCAAAATGAGACGTATGGGACGGGAGACAATCGTAATACGATTGGGTCGAAATAATGCTTGGCGGCGATCATAAGATGATCGAACCAAGATAAATTTTAAGAATCTTGTGATACAGTCGTTAAAGACTTATGTTCTGGTGTTCCGAGCTGATACGGTCGTTATAGACTTTTGATCTGGCGTTTAGAGCCGATAGGGTCGTTAGAGACCTATGGTCTGGCGTTCCGAGCCGATACAGTCGTTATAGACTTTTGATCTGGCGTTCCGAGCCGATACGGTCGTTAGAGACCTATGATCTGGCGTTCCGAGCCGATACGATCGTTAGAGACCTATGATCTGGCGTTCCGAGCCGATACGGTCGTTAGAGACCTATGTTACGTTGTGTAAGTTTTGCTTTAGCGATAATCGGTAAAAAAATTTACCTTTCTATTGAACCTGAGTATTATGTCGACTCATACATGTCATGGACAAATGTAATGTCAACTGTAAAAATTCATTAAGTACAAAAATGAACAAGAAGTCGTGCGACTTGGGCATCCATTGTAATACAATGATTAGAACGTAAGTCATAAGACTTTTTGAATCGTATAAGCAAACATAAGCGCATGCGATCAAAGCATTCATTCAGAAAATGAAATTTTTCTAAGTTAAAGAACTTAGCTTGTGGGGTCGCTAGACCTTACGATCGTGTGATTTGATCATACGATGGACTTGAATCATGTGTTCCTATAGTTATACAATCGAGTCGTCTAATAAAACTGATTGTTTATACCGTACGATTTTACTGAAGTCGTATGATAGACTTAGTAACTTATGTCATGCGATCCTGCGATAAAGCAATGTCAGAGGTTGGTCGTTGGCTAGCCAACGACCCTCCGATGCTGAAGTCAGTAATCGTCGTGATGAATAAAAAATCGTATGAAAGAAGGAAAAGGATTTAGAAGAAATACCTTTTCAGATGCGTTGCATTCCAGCTGCGTGGGATATTTCGACCGTCGAGGGTTTGGAGCCGATAGGCACCTTTACCCACGACTTCTGAGATACGATAAGGACCTTCCCACTTGGTGGAAAGTTTACCTGCGTTAAGCTCTTGAGTGCTTTGGAACACTCGTCGGAGGACGTAATCGCCTTCTTGAAAGACTCTTGCTTGTGATTATATGGTTAATCTTGCGACTTGCCTTTATTGGCAATCATGAGATTAAAATATGCGAGTCGTACTTATTGGCGACTTTTGCATTTTGACATACGTCTTACCATGACTGGTGATTGTGATTTACAAGTCGTTTTTATTGACGACAATGCATAGGTCATGACTAGCGATCGTGCGAGTCTCTTTTATTGGCGACCAAGAATTTTTAACCTGCGTTTATCGTGACTGACGATCATAAGAAAATGTGAGTCATTTTTTACTGAGGACTATAAATTGCGACCTACGTTTGCCTTGACTGGCGATTGTAAGATTTAAAATATAAGTCGTCTCTTATCGACGATTACAACTTGCAACCTGCGTTTGCCTTGACTGACAATTGTAAGAAAAAATGTAAGTCAACTGTAAATTGCAACCTGCGTTTGCCATGACTGGCGATCATAAAAACGTAAGTCGTCTTTTACCGACGATTATATATTATAGACCTGCGTTTTTAAGTCGTAGAGACTTTAGTTTCTCACGATGTAAATCGTAAGACCTGTATTCATATGATCTAATGTAAAATCGGGGGTGGTCGTTGGTTTTGACCAATGATCTTTTGATGCTTAAACCAAAATTTATATGTTTGATCATAATAATTGACCGAGGAGAATATACTAGAGTATATATATATATATAGAGAGTTGTTCTAAGTGGGACGTCACAGTTACCGTAACATAGAGTCGATAAACGCCTTTTCCGAGGACTTTTGAAATCAAATGTGGTATCTTTCAGTTTGTGAAAGGCGTTCCGAGCCCCCCGAGTCCCTTGGATGATGTGATACATGCGATACTTTTGACGGAGCATTTTTTATCAGGGCTTGAATCTGGTTTCGAGCCGCATTCAATTCCGATTGAAGTTGAATCAGGGGATCTTGATAATTTGCCATGTACCTGAAAGACTTTACAAGATCGTTAGAGCAATGTGTGTGTTGGCTTGAGATTTTCTCTAGATGGGGTCCCACGGATGGCGCCAAACTGTTAATGACAAAAATCGCACAAAAGTACAACTTAAGGTCGATGTGGACATTTAACAACTAAAGAAACGTATCTCAAGCCAAACAACATAATTGTGAGGAGAAAGTAAAAGAGACAAGAGATTTGGTGACTGTTTGGGCAAAATTTCACCAGTCTCGACCACGACCAAGGTAAGGAAAACACCTATTCCTTTTTCTTATAACGAAGGTAAAATCATAGTACTTTCTCTCACGATTAAAGATAAAATCGAAAGTCTTTTACCTCACGACACTCGACCTCGACGTCGCCTAGTTCACACGATCGTCGCATAAAACCACGCGACCTCGACCGACTAACGCGCTATACGACTGTTATGTTTGTTCAATGTTTAATGCAGGAGTCAACACCATTAATGGAGAACGGCTATAACCGACGAAGTCAGTTAAGAACATCTAATCCCGCATTAAAGACATCGACCATTACGGCAGTTACCAACGTCCTTAATGATCCAATTAAAGTGCCCGGAGACTATAAATATTAAGGAGAATCATCATTTCAAAGGACGAAACACAGATACAACATAGAACATCAAACACAAGCATTCGAACTCTGAAGGACACTTGAAGCACATAAATCGCTCACAGAAGAATCGCTCTCGACGCACGACATCAGCACACGACACTTCACTTTTACACACGACGCACACTGTTTACATTAGAAAACACTTGTTACTTTACATTTTCGAAGTCTTTCCTTCATTTGTATTGTAATCTCTGTACGATCGACACTGGAAACACAAGGACATCGCCCTTTTTTGGCAACCATAGTGCAGCGACGACTTCCACAGTCGTCCATGGGTTTTTTTCCTCGTTGAGGTTTTTCCCGCGTCACCAAAATCTCTGTCTCATTTATATTTTCGTCTTTGTCGCACGCTTCTGTCGAATGATTCCTTTCTTTAGTTGTTAAAGTCCACATCGACCTTAAGTTGTACTTTGATGCGATTTTTGGCATTAACAGTTTGGCACCATCCGTGGGACCTCATCTAGAGAAAATATTCGACGAACGTGCGTCTTACTAACGGTTTCTTGGAGTTTCCTTTGTTCTCCGTTTCAGGAAAATGGCAGCCCCTGGAAATCAGCAGCATGTCATTGCCCAGATGTACCAGGAGCTTGAAGTCGCCCGAAATCAAATCAACGCCATGGCAGAGCAAAGTCGCAGAGCAGCTGAGGAGATCGCACGGTTAAGGAATTCCTCTGGACCTCAGAATGGTCCTAGACCATTCGTTCAGAATCCAGGCCAAGGACCGTTCGGTCAGAATGGTCCTCGACCATTCGGGCATAATCCAGTTCCAGGATCAGGTCCGTTCGCTCAGAATCAGCATCCAGGTCCGTTCATGCAGAACCAGCAGCTGGGACCGTTCAACCCAAATCCCCAGTTCGGGACGGTTCCTCCTCAGCATATAAGGCCGCCACCCATGCAGAATGGGTCGCAACCGTTTCAGAATGGGTCGCAGCCGTTTTAGAATGGGTCGCAACCATATTTTGTTCCTTTCAACGGAGACGCCAATGGCTCGTCGCATGGCAATGGCACCAGTTCAGGAGTCAATCCGCAAACAGGGGCAAATCTCGATCCCAATGACCCCGTCGCCCAGCGATTGAAAATGCTAGAAGATCAGAACGAGCGCATCCTATCTTTGCTCGCCAAGCTACCTGGGGTAGCCGTGCCCGTCGACGTTGAGCCCCGATCAGGATTTCAGACGTCGCCCTACATCGATGAGATCGCGACCGTCGAGGTCCCGAAGAAGTACAACGTCCCCGCCTTCACGCCCAAATATTCGGGAGTGAATGATCCGACAGAGCACGTCTCGCAATACAAGTAGCTCATGTGGACGATCTCGATCCCATACATGTATCAGGAGGTCTGTATGTGCAAGAGCTTCGGTACGACTCTCACTGATCCTGCTCTCCAATGGTTGATCAATCTCAAACCCAAGTCCATTGAGTCGTTCGCTGAATTGGTCAACCAATTCTCTCAGCAATTCGCCAGCAGTCGCAAGATGGAGAAGCAGACCAGTGACCTATATTATGTCGTGCAGAAGACCAATGAGTCTATCCGAAGTTATTTCAATAGATTCAATGCGGAGATGATCAGTATTCGCAATTGAGACGTCAAGACTGCAATCGAAGCCTATAAACGTGGTCTGGACGACAGCTCAAGTTTGTACACTAATCTAACAAAGTATCCTCCGGAGAATTTCGAAGACGTCCGCGCTCGAACCCTAGCGTATATGAGGGTAGAAGACGACGTTTCCTTTCGTCGCAAGCATACCGACGACAAGAGGTCATTAGGTGTGAATAAGCCAGAGTTCAAAACAAAAGCAATTTCCAAAATAGAGCCCGCGCGCCAGATCTCGAACGTCCGATTCAAGACGAAAGCAGAGGCTAAGACCGCGACCAAATTTCCTCAGTATCCTAAGATATCCTCTTACGGGTTCAAAGGGTCCACTAAGGATTTGGTCGAAGCTCTGAAGACCGCCCAGGCGACCATCCGGTGGCCCAAGAAGTTTGATCAGGACGACGCTAAGAAGGATAAATCTAAGTGGTGCGACTTTCATGTCGACCATGGTCATGCGACAGATGATTGCATAGCTCTCAAAAAGGAGCTAGCATATCACGTCCCGAAAGGCAATCTCAAAGATATCATCGATGGCGTCGTTACTTCAACTAGCGACCATCGACCGTCAACCCCCGAGCATGCAAAGGTTGTCAATTGCATCACCGGCAGTTCAGACGTCTGTGGTCTGACGTATTCCGCAGCCAAGCGTCATGCCAGTCAAGCACCTGACGATCGGCCTATTCCGCGTTCATCAAGGCCCAAAGGAGATTTGGAGTTGGAAGCTATGAAGATCATATTCGACCAAGACGACCTCGGTGATTCGTATCAGAAGCACCACGACGGGTTGATTATTCAACTCACGGTTGGTAATTGTTTAACCCGACGAGTCTTGATCGATGGGGGCAGCTCAGCGAACGTCATTTTCCTTGACACCATCAAGGCCATGGGAATCGATCGTTCGGAAATCACCCGACGTTCGACAATCTTGGTTGGTTTCAATGGAGAAGCGACAAGCACATTTGGAGACATTATCTTGCCCGTCTATGCCGACGGAATCAACAAGCAGACCAAGTTCAGTGTCATCGACTGTGCGTCAGCCTATAACATCATTCTAAGTCGACCATAGATCCATGAAACGAAAGCCGTTCCCTCGATGTATCATCAGACCCTGAAGTTCCCTACGCCGTGGGGAATCCAGGAAATCAAAAGTGAGCCAAAAGTCGCCCGTGACTGCTATAAGACCACTCTGAAGCCGCGAAAGTAAGCCGTCTAGTGGTCACGACCCGACCATAAGGTCTCGACAGGTTCGTCCTTCTATTCCTAACCTTAAAGATAAACTCATGCCTTTCTTACAGGAATAAAACGGTTATCTTGCCCTGTCGCACAAAAGCACAGTCGACATAAGCACGGTCGTCATTTCTTAAAAACTCGCTGTCGATCCGTCATTCATAATCTATTTTTCTCTGAAAGAAATAAGATAATAAATGACGGGGGGCAAATGGGCATAAAAGAGAAAAGAATATAAAGGTACTTATTCTAAGACCTTTTTCCTTTTTGCTTTAATACGATTCCTCATCATGAACGGTTACTGACTTAAACATCGGAGGGTCGTTGATTAGCCAAACGACCGACCTTTGACAAAATTCTATTGCAGGAACATACGACATAAGTGCCCAAGTATAGGACTTGATCGTTTTTTCACAGGGGCACATGATTCAAGTTTCAGCGTACGATCTAGTTACACGATCGCAAGGTCTAAACGGCCCCTCGACCTAAGTTTATGAACTTAGAAAACTTTGTACACATCGATGACGTATATTTGAGTTTATCAATGAAATTCAAATAATTTATGTTTTCATCGTTATATTGCAATGAATCCCTAAGTCGCATGATTCTTCGCTCATTATATACTTGGCGAATTTTACATTTATCTACGGCATATGTAAATCAAGATAAAAGCGCGAGTTCTGTTAGCTTCAATCTTCCTAATCATAGAAATACTTAGAAGTAGTGAAAAATAGGCTAAGTATAGAAAAGCCTCTCACAGAGGCTCTGCCACTTCTTCCAGAAGATCAAGTCCAGAAAGCCACAGAAGCTACAGAGGTAATCACAGAACCTCTGTAGTGCGCAAGAAGAAGATCAACTCGGAAACAAGTGGACTGCTCCACAGAAGGTCAGACCATAGAACCTCTGTAATGCCTTACAGAG
Organism: Saussurea involucrata; assembly: GCA_033807775.1. Classification (NCBI taxonomy): domain Eukaryota; kingdom Viridiplantae; phylum Streptophyta; class Magnoliopsida; order Asterales; family Asteraceae; genus Saussurea; species Saussurea involucrata. The sequence continues at coordinate 65,515,562 of CM066316.1, forward strand.
CCTCTGTGGTCTGCTATGAAGACTTGGAAGATATTACTGGATACGTTCATCAACTTGCATGGAAAAGTACTGTCAAAACACGTGTCAAGCTCTGAGTGGACTCAATAGGGCATGGTACAAAATAGACGTCTGCGCCATTTAATGCATTTACCAATAGTACATTTGCTCCATTAAATGCGCATGGCTCAAACAACTGTTCACACAATCCAGTTCACTATTCATGCCGTAAAAGGAACAGTGACCTACTTCATAGTCTTCTAAGAGTAGTATAAAAGGAAGTCTCATGTTGAGATCTTCCTAAGAACGAATACACAAGGAATCACTAATACTCTCAAACGTTATTGTCAAATATCTGAGTGTTATATTCTCACACACACCAACAGTTCTTAATCTGTTCTTCGTGTTCTTATTATATATTGAATAACAGTAACTGTTCAAGAAATCCTTTTTATTCCTTACTGTTTTCTTTATATATGTGCGTTCTAACATTTATCAAACATATCTGTTAGTTTAAATACGCTTCCGCATTAAACTCTAAATTCAACTAATAGACTGTTAATCTTGATTAAGTGTATCTGGGTTCCAACAATTGGTATCAGAGCCTCTCTTGATTTTCAATATCAAGTGATCCACTTATCAAGATTCGTGATAGATATTATTGTGTCTGGAAACTGCTTAAACTCAGAAAATCTTCAAGTTCATCGAAGTAACTCTTTAGTCATACCTTCTTTCTAAAATCTTCAAAAATGACAAATACAAATAATTTCTTTACTACTGGTTCTCTCACTAAACCTCCTAGTCTCCTTCGAGATGAGTATCCTCAGTGGAAAATAAGAATGGTCCATTTTTTCGAGGGCACTGAAAAAATCTAGTACAATATCTGTACAATCCTCCTCCTATTCCCATGACAGTAGTACCTCGTATACCTGCTACTGCTGAATCTGCCGAAATCCCCGAACATCAAAAACCAAAGCCAAAAGGGGAGTGGTCAACCGAAGATAAAGCAGAAGATGAAGTTGCTCATAAAACCAAGAGGACATTGATTATGGCAATACCCAACGAACTCTTTCAATCCTTGGATTCATGTGAAACAACGCATGATCTGTGGAAAGAACTGGAAAGACAGTTGGAAGGAGGTGCTAAAACACAAAAAAACCGAAGAGCACAGTACATCAATGAATATCATGCATTCAGAGCCTCTTCAACAGAATCTCTGCAAACAACATACGACAGATTCAACTCTCTAATCAACAAGTGCAGAAAATCAGGCATTGACAGAACTTCTGAAGAAAACAATGTCATGTTTTTAAAAAGTCTAAATGAAGAATGGCTCCAGCTGTCTATGTCCCTACAGACAAATCGGGATCTAGACACCTGGACTCTCTCTGATCTTTACGGAACATTAGCCACACAAGAACCTCAGATAGCACAGGCTAAAACACTAACCATTGTACCATATGCATTGGTTAGTAAAACTAAAGAAGATGCACAGAGACCAAGAAATGAAAAAGCCACAGAGGAGAAGAAGAAGGAGAAGAAGGAGAAGAAGAAGATGGTGATAATTGACAGTGAAGAAGAAGAGCAAGCAGAAAAAGAAATAACTCTTGCGTCACTAGCTAAATCTTTAGCTCTATTGACAAAAGAGTTCAGAGGAAACAAAAGAGGTTCCGGAAATGAAAGATATGATAGAGAAAACAGAAGAGATGACAGAAGAGAAGAAGAATCGAGTGGCCGACAGAGGTCAAGCGAAAGACATTACAGAGGAAATGACCGACAGAGGTCACATGACTCGGTAAGCCACACGCAGCAAGAATGCTACAAATGCGGCAAACCTGGTCACTATGCAAATGAATGTAGATCAGAGAAAGGCGGAGACCTACAGAAGTCCAATGATCGAACAGGAAACACTCCTCAAGGATGTTTTAACTGCGGCAAACCAGGCCATTTTGCGAATGAATGCAGAAGCAGATCAAATCGCCCACAGAGGGACTCTGCTTTCTACAAAAAGAAAGCCGAGTATTATGCTCAAAAATCCTTAATGGCAAAAGGACATTCTGAGCAGAACACAGAAGACTTCCAGTCAGACTCTACTTCTGACGATGAACATACTGCCAATGCCCTCTTCTGTGGCATGGCAGAAGTCGACTCCTGCACTAACTCTGAGGTATCTACTTCAAATTCAAACTTTTGTATTACCTCTATAGATGATAATACACCTAGAATTAACATTGAACTAATTGAACTGAAAGAGATAAATCAAAGTATTCAGAAAAGACTCACTTTCAATGAGAGAGAAGTACGGCTTCTCACTCAAGAAAAAGCAAAGATTTTTGAGGAAAAAGAGAGAATAGAAAAGATATGGAACAAAACTCTAGATCCTTTAAAAAAACAAATTTCTGAATTAACCCAGACTTTAAAAGATAAAACAAAAGAACTTTCAGTTTCAAGGAGCGAAACTACTGACATAAGAGCTCTTAAAGAATACTTTCAAAGAGAAAGAGAGGTATTATGGCAAGATTTACTCAGAAGAGAGGTTTTACTTAAAAACTATAAAGATGCACAGAAAGTTTATGAAAAAGTAAACTCACAAATAGCGAGACGAGGTATAGGGTATGATGATATCACCCTAGGTGTTGAAGGAAAAAGAAACAAACCTCTGTCCTCTTTATTTGTGATTGGAAAAACGAACAAACCAGATTTTCCAAATCTAATCTCTGTAAGCAAAAGGGCGAAAATCTCTGTGGATCCTTACTTGAAGAAACATAAGAAGATGATTAACGTGTGGTTTGAAAACACAGACTCATCATCTTCAACCTCTGTCAATAGAGGTATCAAACCAAAGAAATATCTGAAAACACAAGATCAGATTGGTATCTTCAAGTTTGGTAAACCAGAGACCCAAACACAGGTTGCTTTTGTCTGTTTGATAAACGTTGAAAAGAAATTATCAGCAGAAGCTCCTGAGTTTAAACCCATTTTTTCAGAAGAAAACTTTAAAAATTTAATTGAAAAAGAAATTTTGGAAATATGGAAATCAAGCGTTTTAGAAAATTTCTGTACATCTTCTATAGATAAAACTCTCACTGAAGAAATCTTATTAGAAACCTCTGCAATCTATGAAAACTATTCTACAGAGGAAGAAAGCTCGTACGATACATGCTCAGAAAATCCAGCCTCTATTGAAAGAATTGACTCAACCTCTGTATACGAGGACGATTCATCCTCTGACAACTCAGAGACTGATTTCAAATCAGGGATAATTCACTGTGACACAGAGGATGTCAAATTCTCCTCTGAAGTTCCTCACAAAACTATTTCTCCAAAAGAGAAACTCACAGAGATTCCAATCTGCCAAGATTTTCTAAAATTGAATCTACATATCAAAACCTCTGCTGAGCTTAAAATGTTACAGAAGACCTCTATTGATCCTATAAGTTCTAGATTTTCAAAACCCAAGGTTAATAAATCTTTTTCTTCTGTGACAGTGATGAAAGAAGTTCACCACAGAAGCAACCCACAGAAGGCAGGTCCTAAACAGAGCTTTTGCAAACAACATTCGAGTATTCATAGATCTTCTAGTAATAGGAAATCTAATGTAAAGAAAGAATGTAATGCCTCTGTGGCTGAGTTTAAAAAGTTCAATGAAAAGTTCAAGCAAATTACATCTCATATTCAATACTGTCATTGCTTTGATCTTATGTCTAAACTTAATAATCATTTTTCAAGTCAAGTCTGTTTACTCTCTACGACAATTCAAAAGTCAAATCCCACAAAGAAACAATCTGACTCTTCTGCAGAGAACAAAATGTATTTCAAGAATGCCAAGGCAAACTTGAAAAACTCTAACAATATTGGACCCATATGGATATGGGTACCTAAATCTCTGTGATTGTCCTGCAGAAGAAGTATGTGCCAATCTGGTATCTAGACTCCGGATGCTCAAGGCACATGACTGGTGACAGAAGTGCACTATCCACGTACAAAGAAACACAAGATGGTGGATCTGTGACTTTTGGAGACAACAAGAAAGGACACATAAAAGGCTATGGAGTCATAAGGAAAGAAGACGTTTCTGTATACAAAGTTGCATATGTGGATGGCCTTAAGCACAACCTACTCAGTGTAAGTCAACTTTGTGATACAGGATTCAATGTGTTGTTCAAAAGAACTTTCTGCTCTCTACAAAGTGAAGAAACAAGTATGGAACTTCTGCGAGCTGAAAGAATAGGTGATCTATATCTAATGAACTTCAACTCAAAGAACAAAGACAAAGTTTGCCTTGTTGCCTGCAAAAGTGAAGAAGCCTGGTTATGGCACAACAGGTTCTGTCACTTGAATTTTCACACATTGGAAAAACTGGTCAAACTTGATCTAGTTAAAGGTTTGCCAAATGTTAAATTCAATAAGGATCATTTATGTTCTGCCTGTGAAATGGGAAAACTCAGAAGAGCTTCCCACAAAGGCAAAACAGATGTGTCTTGCACCAGGCCTCTGTACATGCTTCATGTCGACCTCTGCGGTCCCATTGCAATACAGAGCCTAGGTGGCAAGAAATACATACTTGTCCTAATTGATGAGTATTCACGTTTCACATGGGTTGAATTCGTAAGAAAGAAATCAGATGTTCCAAATGTATTGATAAATCTAATGAAAAGAATCCAAGTTCTTTATGATTGCAGAATACAGAAGTTAAGAAGTGACAATGGCACAGAATTTAAAAACTCTGTCATTGAAGCCTATCTTTCACAAGAAGGAATATCACAGAACTTCTCTGCAGCTCGCACTCCACAACAGAACGGTGTTGTCGAAAGAAAGAATCGAACACTTGTGGAAGCCGCAAGAACTATGATGTCATCATGCGGATTATCAATGAACTTTTGGGCAGAAGCAATTTCAACTGCGTGTTATACTCAAAATCGATCAACCATTGTGAAAAGACACCTCAAGACGCCTTACGAATTGCTTAACAAAAGGCGGCCAAATATCAAATTTTTTCATATATTCGGATGCAAATGCTTTGTCTTAAACGACAGAGATTCAAGAGGAAAGTTTGATGTAAAAGCAGATGAAGGCAAATTCATTGGATACTCTGCCACTTCCAAAGCTTACAGAACATTCCTTACAAAGTCTCACAAGATTGTAGAAAGCATCAATGTTTCTTTTGATGATTCATTCCAAATGACTTCTGAACAAATCAGTTCAGAACTCGGAATTAAAGGGAAATCCTCTGTCATCTCACAAGCAAAAGAAGACTTGGATCTTCTATTTTTAGAGATGCTCCACGAAAACATTGATCCTTCTGTTGGAACAATCAGGGTTTCTGAAGAACCATCCTCTGTCGGACAAAATCCTACAGGTTTGTCTCTAACTGGTCCTAATAATGCTTCATCTTCTTCTGTAAATACTACAGATGCAATTGCCGAAGCAGAAGAAAGTGCAGAAGATGAAACATCAAGGAAAACGACCACAGAAGCTGCACAAACCACAGAAGAACCAATTACAGAGGAAATCGAGGACCAAGACTATACGTCCTCAGAGGAACAAACTCCACCACCACTCATACCAATCATTCCACAAACGGTAGAATCAACTACCAAGGCACGAAGAACAACAGAGGCTACACAAAAAGAAACACAAGAAGTCTCTAAAGAAAGTCTGAATGACATTGATGATCATCTTCCACGCACAACTCAATGGACAAAAAGCCATCCTCCAAGCCAAATAATCGGAGAACCTTCTGACGCAGTAAAAACAAGGTCTGCCACTGCTAACTTTTGTTTCTTTACAAATTTTATTAGTGTGATAGAACCAAAGAAGATTTCTGAAGCCCTAGATGACCCAAACTGGGTAGACGCCATGCAAGAAGAACTTTTGCAATTTGAGCGTAACAGAGTATGGACTCTAGTACCTCTGCCAAGAGGAAAACAGGCCATTGGGACTAAATGGGTCTACAGAAACAAGAAGGATGAAGATGGAGTGGTCATCAGAAACAAAGCAAGATTAGTAGCAAAGGGATATAGACAAGAAGAAGGCATAGACTACGATGAAACTTTTGCCCCTGTCGCACGGCTCGAAGCAATAATAATATTCTTAGCCTTCGCAGCCCACAGAGGTTTTAAAGTCTATCAGATGGACGTAAAATCAGCTTTTCTCAACGGTGAAATCCAAGAAGAGGTCTACGTTAATCAGCCACCAGGATTTGAAAGCTCAAAGTTTCCAAGGCATGTATACTACCTTGAAAAAGCTCTATATGGACTGAAACAGGCTCCACGAGCATGGTATGAACGACTTTCTACCTTTCTTCTAGTCAATGGTTACAACAGAGGTACAACAGATACTACCTTATTCTATAAACGCAAAAGTAGTGAGATAATGCTTGTACAAATATACGTAGATGACATAATTTTTGGGTCTACTAATTCAGAAGAGTGTAAAAGATTTGAAAAACTCATGCAGAGTGAGTTTGAAATGAGTATGATGGGAGAATTAACTTTCTTCCTCGGACTCCAAGTCAAACAATCATCAGAGGGAATTTTTATAAATCAAGCTAAATATGTCTCGGACATTCTTTCCAAGTATAGCTTCTCTGATGCCTCTGCAATGAAAACTCCAATGGCCACTGGAAACAAGTTATTCTTAGATTCAGATGGCATCTCTGTAGAATGCACTCTCTACAGAGGCATGATTGGATCTCTGTTATACTTAACAGCAAGCAGACCTGACATTATGCATGCCACATGTCTCTGTGCACGCTATCAAGCTAATCCAAAGAAATCACATTATGATGCCGTAAAGAGAATCTTTAGATACCTAAAAGGGACCAAAAATCTTGGTCTCTGGTATCCACAGAACTCTGGTTTTGGTCTTAAAGCTTATACAGATTCAGACTATGGAGGATGCATGCTCGACAGAAAGAGTACCTCTGGGAGTTGTCAATTCCTAGGTGGTAAACTAGTCAGTTGGACCTCCAAGAAGCAGAATTGTGTTTCCACATCCACTGCAGAAGCTGAATACGTTGTTGCCGCTAGCTGTTGTTCTCAGGTTCTATGGATGAAGACTCAGCTAAAAGACTACGGCTACATCCTGTTCAAAATACCCATCTTCTGCGATTCCAAAAGTGCTATTGCTATCTCTGCCAACCCTGTGCAACACTCAAAAACCAAGCATATCGATATAAGGTATCACTTCTTGAAACATCATGTTGAATACAGTACAATCGAAATGCATTTTGTGCCCACAGAATATCAACTCGCTGACTTATTCACCAAAGCACTAGACGAGAAAAGATTCAACTTCTTGGTGGGTAAGATAGGAATGATTAACATGGTGTGAAAATCCTCAGAAAGTATAGTTTTATCTTCTGTAAATAATAAGTAAATACATTGCTTAAATTATTGTTTTGAAAGATTCTACTTCTATATGTAAATTCTTAAAACCTTCAATAGTTCTTGAAACTACAGAACTTCTGTAAGGTCTGCTCAGAACCTCTGACAACCTTCACAGAACCTCTGATAGACTTGACCTATGCACTATGCAAAACTTATCATATTCTGATCCAAGCATAGATCAAGGGGGAGCAAAAGGAAAATTCTTGATCTACAGAAGTGATTAGATCAAGGGGGAGCAAAAGGGGCCCTCAAATGATCAACAGAGATAAATCTTTCAAAGGAAAGCCAAAGAAGAATGTCGATAATTTTCCATCGACAGAAGTAAGACAAAACTGCCGAGAACAGAAGAACCAAAAGGTATGTCTCTCGCACGAAAGGTTTTTAGAAAACAGTTTTCTAGGACAAGAATTGTCAAATATGTCCTAAATATACTGTGAATAACATTTCAAAAATCAAAAGTTCAAAAGGTTTAACAAAATTCGAAATAGTAGAAATTTAAGGTCATAGAGCTTCTGCTGAGCTCAACAGAGCTTCTGCAGGAAATATGCTCTGTGATCATAAATTAACCCTCTGTCGATCGTTTGGAATGTTATCTCGAACAAAACGTTTATCAAAATAGTTTTCTCGGACACCAACCTTCAAGAATGTGCGAAAAACATCTCTTAACACAGATCAAAAATTGGGTGATCAGAAAGTTAATAGAATTCAAGTTATAAGATTTTTTCTCTCATAGAGCTTCTGCTGGCTCTTGCAGAGCTTCTGCAAGTTCCATCAGAGCTACAAAACCTCTGTGAGTAAAATTTCTTGACAAAATCCTATTGATCTTCTCCAATATCTTTACAAACGTTTTCGTTTAAAGAAGAACCTTCAGCAATGATAACAATGAGATATATGAGAAAAGGGTTAAACTTCAAAATTTTCAACATCACAGAGCTTCTGTAAACTAACAAAGGCTCTGCTATTTTGTTAATTTGGGCATTTCTGTAACAATAACGGTTACTTTTACTGAGAGTGAAACTCATATGGCTAAGAACAACTCCACGCGCCTAGCATTAATGGGCCGCGCACGACGTCCTGTCATCTTCTGACATGGCCTACGTGTCCCATTTTCATTGGGCAAACATGGAACGTTTTTTTTGGTAAGTTGAACCCGCCGCTCAAACTCGAGTGCGGATTCCAAACTTTAATCCATTGCCATATATTTTACCCTTTCGAAGTCTACCGTTTTACCATCCTATAAAAACAAACCTTACCCTCTCATAAAACTTTTTACAAACTCTCATCTTCTTCTCCGGCGATACCCTGCAAAACACTTGCAAATGGCTTCATCTTCTCGAGCTACATCCTCTGAACTCTCTCCGGCGAACTCAACGGAAAACTTCCCTGCTCATTCGGAACATTCTGAAAACCCCAGCCTTGCAAGAGATATTGAACAACAAGATTCCGGGGACTCCGCAGACTTTGCTCCGACGACACACTTGCAAAACTTCATAGCTAAGGATCATTTCGAAGCCACTCTTCCTATCAAATCCAACAACTGCTATTTGGTCCCCTCACCCACTACTTTCGGCGAAGCCCATGCCATACTTCTGAACATCATGGAAAACCATGTCCTCTTCCCTCTACTATCAAGAACCCCTAACAAAATTCCAGTCCGTTATTTGAACCAATTTTGGCAAAGCTGCCGATTTGATAAAGACGATTCTCTTATCAAAGGGTACATTTCAAGACCTGATAAATCTGAGCATCTTGAAATCAAGTTCAACAGAACAATGTTCTCACTTGAATTCAACCTACCAACAAGGGGTCTTCTGGGATTGAAAAGTTATGCAGAGCAACCAACAGACGAAGAGCTCTGTCGATTCGTGGAAATGCTTGGGTACAACACCCAACTACGGAAGAGAAATGACTTCCGCAGAGGCCGATTGCCACCTCTGTGGAACACTTTGTTCTCTATTCTTAACAGATGCCTGACAGGAAAGATAGGGAGTATTGACCAGAGCTCACATCAAATCTTGAGCATCATGTATGGGGTTTACTATGATCTTCCACTAGATTATGCGACCATAATGATGCAAGAGATCATAAACACCATCGACAGAAAGAACAACTCGAAAAGGGTCAAAGAGAACGATCCCAACTTTCTACCACCTCTGCAATTCCAAAGAATATTGGGAGTACTGTTCGAACCTCTGCTGCTAATCCAAAATTGGCCAATGGAAGGGCCAACTCCCAAACAGTTCCCGATGAACAAAAATACCCCCACTGATCATGCTGATGGCTACTCACACTGCAGACCTCTGTCAAAGAAACTTCTGCGCTACGCATCGAACATATCCCTTAAGAAAGAGTATATACGCGATCATAGAACTCCAAAACCGAGTCCTATGACACCCCCGCGTTTAGGTGTCCCCCTAGGAACAATGATAGCAAAACCTCTTTCCACTCAAGCAGAAAAGGATCACAAGTTAGCAAAACACATGGCTATTCAACTCAGCTTCATAGCCAAACGCGCAGAAATAATGGGAAAGAAATCTTCAGCAAAGATCTCTGCTTCTACTCCAAAAGCTAAGAAGAGAAAAACTGTTGAAGGCACATCAACTAGCACTGCAGAAGATAGACCTTCACCTCCCCATGCCACAGAGATTGGCTCCTCTGCTCCTCCCCTTTTCACAAAACAGAAAAAGAAAAGATCCAAATCAACAGAGGAAGGGGCACCAAAACCAAAAAGGAGGAAAACCAAAAAGAAGCATGGTAAATCACTTAAAAAATTGGTTACCATTGCAGAAGAGGCAATCATAGAGGGTGAAACTGCAGAAGAAGAAGATGCAGAAATAGGAATGACAGAAGAAGGATATCAATCACCCTATCAATCTCCAGATAGATTTGCTCACCAGGGAGACCTGAATGATTTCCTACAGAACCCCGAAATTGCAAACACCCTTAATACAGCAGGGTGGACGGCACAACCTCTCGACCACCACTCTCCAGAAGAACAAGATTTCTTCATTTCTGGCATTGACACACATCTACAAGAAGATGACACAACACCCAGAAATCAACCAGCCGAAACCCCTGTGATTTTACAAAACCCTTTCATTCAAGGATTGGACGTCCACAGAAGAAGTCCAAACCAAGCTTCAGAAGAAACAGAACAAACCAAAGCTGAGTGGAATACAACTGAAGTTACAGAGGCAACGGTTGTAGAAGAAACCACAGAAACATGGATATAAATCTCAGAGGTAGATTCAGATGAAGAAGAGGCTATCTGGATACGAAAAGGTCTCTATCATCCTCATGTCATGAGATTATACGGATCTCATCACATGTATGACTCCTTGCGCACAGAGCAAGGAACTTCCACAGAACCACAAGAAGAAACAAGAAAAGATGCCGAAGTTGAAGAAGGCACACAACCAAACCCAACTCCCAGTGCAACCCACATTTCTAACTCCGCAGGTCTAGCTGCAGAAGGAGTTATTGAAAAAGAGAAGCACAGCTCGATCCTAACCCAACCCATCCAGCCAGAGGTTACTCTTTCAACCTCTGTGCCCACAGAAACCGGGGAATCCATTCCTAGGGAGTCTCCTCAAAGAGACTCACCTAATGTTCATGATCAATCGCCCCAGATCACACAAGAACACCCTACAGAGGAATTCGTTTCCTCTGTCACGCACACATTAAGGCCAAACCTTCTTTCAGAGAGAAGTAGTAAGCACAGAGACGAAGAGACTCTAGACAAGTCTCCTAGTCAACAGAAGGACATTCCAATACCCACCTCTGGAGTGGATTTGGACTCTGTTCTTCACAGAACTTCTGTAGAGAACGAAACTCAGGTTTCCTCTCGAGGATCAGAAGGAAATCCTTCCACCCCCATCGTACAAACAAGGGTGAACGAAGGTGTCCCAGGAACAGGGACTCACTCTGGAGACGAATGTGTTCCTCCAGAGGTTACACAAGGAACACAAGTATCAAGGGTTGAGTTCCAAACCCTTGTCACCTCTGTGAACCAAACAATGAAAGAGTTGCAAAGCTCTTTCAAATCCTTGGCAGAGACAACATCTACAGCTCTCTTGAATCTGAACACCAAAATGGACGATCTGTCCACAGAGGTGAAAACCGCCATCTCAGAGATTAAGTCTTCTGCAACAACCACTGCCAAAGAAACAGCCACTTCTGCCGCTCATCAATTCGAAACAACTGCAACTTCTGCGTTCAGGGACTCGGTCAAAGATTTCCTTGAACAATTGAATACGCAATCCAACAGAGCAGAGGGCATTACTCCTGCAGACTTACAGAATGCGTTATGACAAGTTCAAGCAGAGGCAATACGAACCACGACAATGATGCAGCCAAAAGACTATATGACCAGAGCACAGCTAACAGAGCTAGGACAAAACGTCATAAACCAGGTCACAGAAGTCATTGTCTCCTTCACAACTGCAAATGCCAACTATGTGAAGGACTTCAAGAAAAGTGTCGGCAAAATGCGTTTCAAGACAGAAGCAGAGCTTGCGACATTTATTGGTCTCTGCGATGATATATGTGAAAAATTGAAGGCAGCAGGAGCTGAATTGCCAAAGAAGCCCAACACTTCTTGCAGAGCAGAGGGTACTTCGGATAAGAGTCAGGATGATTCTGACGATGACCAACCTGGTCCATCAGATAATCATGAGGGGGAGAATTTAAGGGAGAAAGCTACGAGCAGAGGAATTCAATCTCCACCAATCGCAGCAGAACCAATCAGCCAAGCCCCTCAAGAACAAACCCAACAACAAACTCAAAGAACCACAGAGAATACACCCATCTCTGTGGATTCAACCTCTGAAGAATCCAACACTACAGAAGCAGATAAGCAAACCTCAGAGGCAACTACCGCCCCTGAGGTAATCATTTTGGAAGAAACAGATGAACCAACCACAGAGAAAACACCTACCTCTGTGGAAACACCCCAAACCATACCCAGAAGAAAGTCGATTGCCACCAAACCAAAAAGAGCAACGACCTCTGCTTCTGACATTCTGAAAAGGATGCACACAACAATGAGTGATCGTATGGTGAAGAAAGAAGAAGAAAGGCACATGTTCACTTTAGCTTTCAGAATGGCAAGAAGATTCAATGACAACACTTCATCAACAGAAACTGAGCTCACAGAAGAAGTCACCAAACAACCTCCAACAGAGGTTACAGAGCAAGTCAAGCCAACAGAACCATCGCCACAAAAGTCCTCTAAGTCACAATCGTCAAAATCCACATAGGCAACCTCCATCAAACCTACAGAAGTGCAAACCTCAAATCCCACAGAAGCAACAGGTTCTGCCACGACAACAAAAGATAAAGGCAAAGCGATACTGACAGAAGAGCCTAAGAAGAAGAAAACATTGTCAAAGCCAACAGAGAAACTGATGAAGAGTGCGTTTGACGCCTTTCAAACCCCAAAACCCGAAGAAGTTGACTGGGCACATGGATTGAAGCCTCTGTCAGAAATTCCTTTAACTGGTAGAGCTGCAGAAGTTGTTCAACAGATGTAGAGTCTCAGAAGACAAATTCCACGACCTGGTCCAACACATGAAGAAATGGAAGAAGTGGTATACAAATACCTCTACAAACAATCCTTTCAGACAAACTATCCAACAGATCATGTGACAGATCCAAGGATTAGAGAAGAATTTGAGAACATCTTCACGAGAACAAAGCCAAGAACCAAAGCAGATGTTTTCTCAATTCACAAGATCAAAAAGGTGATCTTCTGCCGATTCTCCTTCACAAGAACCTATCCAAGGGTCAGGTACAATCTTTACAAAGTCAGAAGAGAGAACAATTCAGAATCTACCTTCGCTGATGCTGACTTAAGAAACATCAATCCATACGATCTACCTGACCTTCTGCAATGGACAAAGGACAACTACAACACAGAGGCAAACACCAGAGCCTATCAAGTATTGAGAAAAGCGATGAGGGAAAAGCTTCTGCTCTACAGCATGATAGATTTCCAGCTGGGAAAGGATCTCGGTCTCAAACATCTGGATCTACGACCACCAGAGGATCGCTGCCCACCAGACGCCATACCAAACTCAATCATCACAGAACCACGGTTTGGGTTAGTATTTCAAAACCCTCAAGGCGAAACTAAACTATTTGTATGCATGGACTGTCAGAAGTACGCAACAAATACTCTGAACAAGTTCAGAGCAAGCCTTGTGAAATACAGAGGTTCAAAGAAAATGGAAAAAGATGCTGCAGATACTATCATAAGAGAGATTGACGCAACAATTCGCCTAAGAGAACTCTGCATCAGATTCTACAAAGAGATCAGAAAAGTTGGAAGAGACAACAGAAGCTACAATGATTTCAAAGATGCCAAAATCTGATTCTCAGACCTCCAATCTCTGCAAACAAAGTTAAAAGTTTATCTTTCATTGTACTCAAATGTAAAATGTCTCTGGCATATTTCTAAATGAAAGAAATTTCGAGGTATTGTTTAACCTCTGTCTTATCCAACTTAGCCTAACTAAACTCAAAGTCAAATTTTTATTTTTCACTACTTAGGGGGAGATTGTTAGCTTCAATCTTCCTAATCATAGAAATACTTAGAAGTAGTGAAAAATAGGCTAAGTATAGAAAAGCCTCTCACAGAGGCTCTGCCACTTCTTCCAGAAGATCAAGTCCAGAAAGCCACAGAAGCTACAGAGGTAATCACAGAACCTCTGTAGTGCGCAAGAAGAAGATCAACTCGGAAACAAGTGGACTGTTCCACAGAAGGTCAGACCATAGAACCTCTGTAATGCCTTACAGAGCCTCTGTGGTCTGCTATGAAGACTTGGAAGATATTACTGGATACGTTCATCAACTTGCATGGAAAAGTACTGTCAAAACACGTGTCAAGCTCTGAGTGGACTCAATAGGGCATGGTACAAAATAGACGTCTGCGCCATTTAATGCATTTACCAATAGTACATCTGCTCCATTAAATGCGCATGGCTCAAACAACTGTTCACACAATCCTGTTCACTATTCATGCCGTAAAAGGAACAGTGACCTACTTCATAGTCTTCTAAGAGTAGTATAAAAGGAAGTCTCATGTTGAGATCTTCCTAAGAACGAATACACAAGGAATCACTAATACTCTCAAACGTTATTGTCAAATATCTGAGTGTTATATTCTCACACACACCAACAGTTCTTAATCTGTTCTTCGTGTTCTTATTATATATTGAATAACAGTAACTGTTCAAGAAATCCTTTTTATTCCTTACTGTTTTCTTTATATATGTGCGTTCTAACATTTATCAAACATATCTGTTAGTTTAAATACGCTTCCGCATTAAACTCTAAATTCAACTAATAGACTGTTAATCTTGATTAAGTGTATCTGGGTTCCAACAAGTTCAACAAAAGGATGAACTTCATTTACGAAACAAACGGTTACATACGAACGACCGACGGTCGAGTATTCGAAAACAAAAACACAGTCAAGACTCATTACATGCCAATAACTCGACCACCAACGGGCGAGCATGAAAAACATAGTTTGTAAAACCGAAAATAGGGAAGTATGTCGATCGCATACTCAGCCCGAAGTCCCGACCCTTGAATCCTCGATGCACGTTAAGGAGCTTAAGCAAGGATCAAACGAGTATGTGTTGATCCAAACCCTAAGTGATTTGATAATGACCCTCTCTTAAACACTTAGTGAAAATTGTAAGTAAATGATATGTATTAGAGTTTCACTATCGCTGATAAGTACTAAGACTGTTTCAGTACCGCTGATAGTAACTCTCGCTCTTTAAAGTTAAATAGTCAGCGAACTCTGTTCATCAAGTAGCTCTGAGCATGTTCAGTCTATGAGATGCTCGCTGATAAGTTAGTTGTTTACTTATGATCCCTGAAGACAAGTTTCACGTCAACATATGTTCTACGCTGAAGTCGAAGATCAATCTCAAGAACCAGCGACAAATCTACTAATGAACTGATGCGGATATCAGCAAAGCCAAGATTTGTCCACTCAGCGTGAAGTATCAAGTAGAAGACTTCAGCAATCGCTGAACTTTATCATTCGCTGATAAAGAACTGTTTCAACGAAAGCTGATCATGAAGTCTCCTTACAAAGTACTATTGTCTTACCTCCCTTGCACGTCTCCATACGAACTGTCAGAACGGACATCCTTTTTGTCTATGATCGTACAACAACTCTGATTCTACACTGTGCATCATGCGGCTACTAAGGTTGTCTAAAAAGGTCAATGACATGCAACCACTCAGCTGCTGCCATGTGTAAAGCAATACTGCCATGCATTTAATGCATGTAGTATATAAGAAGAACCCTACTTCAGAAATGAAGTGTGATCGGACCATCTTCTTCTTTCTATCTGTGTGTTAGGTTATTATTCGTAATTTCCTTATCTCCTTCTAGTGCAAGAAACTTAGTGTTCTTAACTTGTTTAGATTAGGTTAATCCTTAATCTTGTTCCGCAACAAGTTGTAAATTGTCTTGATTTATCAATAAACAATTTAGAAAAGTAAAAATCGTGTGTTTGTATTCAACCCCCCCCCCCCTTCTACAAACTTGTATAACCCTTCGGGGCCAACAAGTGGTATCAGAGTAGATTTGTTTAATCTCATAAACAAGATCTGATCTATACTAAGATTTCTCTTCCTTGCTATTTCTGAAAATGGCCACCAACATAAACACTAACTATATTGACAATGGTTCTCTTGCAAAACCCCCTAGATTCTCCAGAGATAATTTTAATCTATGGAAAAATAGGATGATTCTCTTCTTAGAAGGTGTAGACCCTACTATGCCTTACTATCTTGAAAATGGCCCATATATTCCTATAAGAATTGATCCTGCAGTTCCAGCCGCTGAGAATAGACCTGCTATTCCAGAAAGGCTGATTCCCAAGGAAATTCATATGTGGACTGATGAAGATAAGAAGAAAGTGGTTATCGACACCAAAGCCAGATCCATACTCTCCATGGCTCTTCCTGACGAAGTCTACCATTCCGTCATGAACCTGAAAACCTCAAAAGCTATGTGGGACACAATCTGTGTTCAGTATGAAGGTACTTCTGAAGTCCAGGACTCTCGAAAGATCAACCTGGTAAGACAGTAC
Source organism: Saussurea involucrata (assembly GCA_033807775.1). Lineage (NCBI taxonomy): Eukaryota > Viridiplantae > Streptophyta > Magnoliopsida > Asterales > Asteraceae > Saussurea > Saussurea involucrata. The sequence goes on from CM066316.1 coordinate 65,532,066, forward strand.
GAAAGCTTTATTTGTGGTAAGAATGAATCTCTCTCTAAAGTACACCAACGTTTTAACTGCTTAATAATAGATCTGAAAACTGTTGGTAAGGAATATTCTAACTTTGAAGTACTGACAAAGTTCTTAGAATGTTTACCTGAAAGCTGGGACAGTTATTCAATGTGTCTCAAGCTGTCAAAAGATCTTAGATCCATGACTCTTTCTACCTTATATGGCACGATGCTGAATCATGAGCAATCGAGTCATCTTAAAAAGAATCTTGTAAAAGATTCCAAAAGCACCCCCGTTGCTTTACTCTCAGAGTTACCTTCTACTCAGCGATCTACGATCACTGTCACTGAGTTGGAAACTAACTCTAAACGTTCATCAGAATCTGGCGCTTCAGATGATGATGAAACTCTGGCATTCCTGGCTAATAAGTTCAGAAGATTTGCTAGAAAGAGTAATTTCAAGAAGAACAAACCTCTTGCTATTACTGACAAGCCAAGATCATCAACCCCTGTTGATAAGGCTACTGCTACTTGCTATAACTGTGAAAAGATAGGACATTTTGCTAGCGAGTGCAGGTCAAAGAAAGTCTCTATACCCTCAGCTTTTCCCAAGAAAAACTTTACTCACAGGACTAGAGATGAAAAATACAAAAAGCTGAAAGAAAGGTATTCAAAGTTAAAAACCTTTAAGAGGAAAGGCAAAGGCCTTATGGCTGACTATGATTGGGCTGCCTCTGATGAAGAAGAATCAGCTGACTCTGAAGATGATGATGAAACCAATCTATGTCTCATGGCCAAACTTGAAGATGAGGAAGAAAATTCTGACATTCCCTCTACTTCAACCTCTGCTACTAAGGTATCACCTTCCTTCTTTACCAATATTTTAAATATTGATGAAGCTGATAGTCTTCGAAAGATCGATCTCTTGACTAGAAGTTTATATGAAGCCATGAATGGCAAAACTGTTGTTGAAAATCAAAACCTTGATCTCGCTGAACAGCTTAAAAACTGTCACCTTCAAATAGAAAATCTTTATAAAATTGAAGAAGATTTTAAAGATCAAGTTCACTTAAATTAGCTAGTCAAAATCGAGCGCGAAGAAGCTATCACTGAGATAATTAAGTCTCAGATTCCTCTGAGTGATAAACGTGGTCTTGGTTACAAAGCTGACACTCTAGAACCAACCACTGACCGTTCCATGCTTAAGTTTGGAATATTCGTATCCTCTATCCTTGGTACTTTCTCGTCTAAATGTTCCTCTTCTAAACCGCCTATCCCTGAGGAAATCTCTACCTTAACTTCTAAAGGTAAAGAGAAAATTGTTTATCCAAAACCTACCTCAATCCTTAAAGACAAAGGTAAAGGAATTGCTTTTAATCAAAATCCTAAGAAGGGTACCTTTGTACCAAAGCTAAATGCTTCTAAAGCTTCAGTGACTTATCCCTCTGGTTCAAAGAATAAGATCCCTGGATTTATTCAGCGTGGATCTATTCAGCGATCTACTCCTAGAATCAAAGTGGATACTATTGGTAAGAAATCCGAAGAACTGAATGTTCCTCCTATTTCAAATACCAAAATTTACTTGGTATTGGTCCTTCTAATTCAAAATCAAAAGCTCAACATGCAAATGGTCCTAGAACTACTTTTAGTTATAGGAAATGTTATCATTGTGGACTTACCAATCATATTGCTCGTAAGTGCCCCACAGCCACTCAAGCTGAAAAGATAGCTAAGGTGAAGATCATTGCCCCCAAGGCAAAGAAGACCACTGAGGTTAAGAAATTAACCAAAGTGAAGACTGACAAAGCTGAATCTTCAAATGCTGCGAAGACTGCTGAACCTTCCACTTCCTCTTCTACCCCTACTGACAAGTGTGTACAAATGGTTAAGTGGGTACCCAAGACAAACTAATCTTCCTTTGTAATGCAGGTTAAGAAGGGTATCTGGTATCTCGATAGCGGATGCTCGAGACACATGACTGGTAAGAAGAACCTACTCACTGAGTACAGAGAAGAGAAGGGTCCCTCTGTAACTTTCGGTGGAAATGGAAAAGGACATACCCGAGGGTTTGGTGTACTCTCTTATGGTACAACAACCTTCAGAAGAGTCGCATATGTTGAAGGGTGAAGCATAATCTTCTAAGCATCAGTCAGCTTTGCGACATAGATAACAAAGTAATCTTTTCTAAGGAATCCTGCTTTGTCGCTGACAAAAAGGAGAAGATAGCTCTCAGCGGTTATCGTTTGGAAAATGTTTACGTTATAAACATGGACTCAACAACCACTGAGAACTCCTGTTTCTTCTCAAAAGCCTCATCTGATGTCAACTGGTTATGGCATAAGAGGCTCTCCCATCTCAACTTCAAGACACTGAACACTCTTTCTTCTAAAGAGTTAGTCACTGGTCTACCTCAACACTCATACGCCAAAGAGTCCTTATGTTCAGCGTGTGAGAAAGGGAAGCAGACCAAAGCAAGCTTTAAGTCTAAGCAAGTTTCCTCAGTGGCATCTCCTCTACAACTTCTCCATATGGATTTGTTTGGCCCTGTTAACAAACAATCCATCGTTGGAAAGAAATATACACTGGTCATAGTTGATGAATTCTCTCGCTATACATGGGTAATGTTTCTCCGTTCTAAGAGTGACACACCTGAAGAACTCATCACCTTTGTCAGGAAAATGGAAGTCCTAAACAGCTTGACCGTTCGCTCAATAAGGAGTGATCATGGGACTGAATTCAAAAACAGTTCTCTTGATTCCTTCTTTGAGAGTAAGGGTATTTCTCACAACTTTTCTTCAGTGATAACACCGCAACAAAATGGAGTCGCTGAAAGAAGAAATCGAACTATTATTGAAGTTGCACGTTCAATGCTCAGCGATTCTCACCTGCCTACTCAGTTTTGGGCAGAAGCTGTCAACACTGCTTGTTTTACGCAAAACATGTCACTGATAGTCAAAAGATTTAATAAAACAGCCTATGAACTTTTTCATGGGAGAAAGCCTTCAATTAGCTTTCTTCACATCTTTGGATGTCAGTGTTTCATACTGAACAACAGAGATGCCCTTGATTTTCTCATTTGATCAGCGATAGGATAAAATCGACTTATATAACCCATTCAATCATTTTCTCTCTGAATAAACTTGATTCGCTGATATCAAGGTATGTTTTTCTCTCACTGACAAATCGCATGTAAATGCAAGATTTCAAAACAAATCACATCGCTGAATATCTCTTCCTTATCAGCGATACTTTGAAATTTCTAAAAACCTTCACTGATATTTCTAAATTCAGTGCCTCATATATTCAAAAGTGTCCCTGAGTTTTTCAAAACCTCAGAGACAACCATAAATATGAAAGGACAGTTGTGACGTCATTACAACGGATAAACCCTGGCACGTTCTTCTTTCTGACACACGTTTGCACGTTTCGTTTACTCGCCAATCAAATGCAAACACGTGTCCGTGTCATGATGAAAATCTTTTCCCGCTCAAGATTTTCTCTTTCTAAAATCTCTCTATATAAACAAATTCTTCGTTTATATTTTTCTTTTACGCGAACTTCTCCTCCAAGCAAAGAAAGAATTCACTGTTGCATTTTGCTCTCGATTTTTCAAGAACAACTGTTCATCTTCTTCAAACATCAAAGGTTAATATGTTCTTATTATTTACCAAATGCAAATAACTTGTTTCTGATCTTCTCATTGTTTTAACAAGATCAAACAAAAGAACTTCTTAAAAATGAAATCATTTTCTTTCATGGTTTTATGAACACAACCATTTCATGGTTGTTCTTCAAGTTTAAATGCAAAAATCTTAAACTTGTTCTTCGTTCGTTTTTCCAGAATCCCTATCTTCAAAGGAAACTGGAAAACAAGATTTTTATTGGGTTTGAAATTTCGTTTTTTTTTTCAAAAACAAAAACCCTAATCTTCATTAAGACATTTTGTCTGAATGAAATGGACAAAATTCGAACCATCTTATTGGAAAATCTTTCCACATTAAGATTATTCTTATTTTTTAATACTTGGTTGAACTGATAATACAGAAAATGGCATCTTCTGACATTCCCAAGAACACCATCGCTGAAAACACTGTTGCTGATGAAACTGCTGAGGAAGTGGACATCCTCAAGGCTCCTCATGTCAAGTTCTCTTTTGACAAGCTGGATTGGACTAAGGTAAACAACCTCTATGCGCTTCTCGAGTTTCCTCCTCGAAAGCAAGTCACACATCTAGATGATGCTGTGAAATTCCTCAAGAATTGCTGCATCTCCACAGCCCTGACCATAACCCATCCCGCACATCAGCTCTTGCTATCACAATTCTGGTACTCTGCCAGACATTCTCATCTACCATCAGCCAAAGACCCCTCCAAAACAATTGATTACATCCTCTGCAATATCGAATATGGCACCATGAAGATCACCCTTGCCATCATTCGTAAAGCCCTCAGCCTTCCCATCGCAACCAAAGAAAAACCCTTCGTTCCCCTCCCTGACCCCAAGAAAAACTCAGACAGGGAAGCCATCATTGCATTCTTTGATGCAATGGGCTATGTATGGAAAACTGGAAGGGATATGAAGCCCGAGAAGAAGCTGACCATTATAAAGAAATCGAAAATGCCCAGCGAGATGAATTTCATCTTCGCTCCTCTGACCAAGCCGCTAAACCTCAGCAAGCAATGGGATATGTACTGCTGAAAGGTCTACATATAGACTGGGCATCGATCATCTATGATGACCTGGTGCTAAGAGTGGACTCCGTCGCTGACATACCTCCATGGGTCCCATATCCTCGGTTCATCAACGCCATTTTCCAAAAAGGCCTGAAGGAGAGCTACCCAACTGATGGTGACCTGAAACTCTCTCAGGTCGATCCAAAGATTCTCGACTTCAAACCGGTAGAAAATGAGGTACGTCTCTCAACTCTGTTAACTCTTCTAAACCCTACTTCTTCTACTTCTGCAGCTCCTTCAGCGGACAAACCCACCGCTGATACCCCAGCTGCAACCTCCATTCCTTCTTTGAAAAGGAAACCCTCTGACACCCAACTTAGTTCCAAAAGAACTAAGAAAACCAGGGAGCAACCCAAGCAATCTCCTGCTAAAGACTCCTCAGCTCCTCCTGTTGAGCTGAAGGAAAGTTCAGTGGTACGCTCTGCCACACCTGAACAAGCCATCCATTCAATCCCGACTTCAGCGTCTTCAAACGCTGAGGTTACAAACTTGGAAACTACCCAACCTCCCTCAGTCTCTCAAAAGACTGATGAAGTGATTCTCAGCGATTCCAACGCTGAACTCAGTAACCAACCTCTATTCTTATCCTTCGCTTCTCCCTTCACTCATTTGGACACAATTCTAGTTATCACTAATGCACCTGTCATTCCTTCAGAATCTAAAGGAACGACGGAAGTAGGACCTGCAGAGATGATCATACGTTCAGGTTCTCTCGCTGACGATATGGAACATTTCTCAGGCCATCGAGATTTTGATGAATTCATCAATCCTCCTGCAGGTATACAACAACCCCTAAACACTGTTACTAAACCCCAAACTTCTGAGCTTTCCTCTGTTCACAAGTTTTTATATGTTACAGGTCCTAATTTGGGAGACATCAACGCGTCTCTGAAGACAGTAGAGACAAAGCTGACAGGTCTCACGTCTACTCTTTCCGGCAACTCTTCAGCTGTAACAACCGCTGGAGAGAATCTTTTAAAGCTTACAACCGAAGTCGGAAAGAATGCCTCCAAAGCTGATGTGGAGAAGGTTGATAAATCACTCGGTGATTTTGCCAAAGTTCTACCTGACATCTACACAGACTACCTCGACATCAAGAAATCAGTTGACACCATGTCCAAAGAAGTAACAACGCTGAAGACATCGGTTGGCACACTCGAAGGTGATATGTCTGCTGTAAAGGCTGATGTCTGTTCAGTAAAAACTGATATGAGTTCTGTGAAGACTGATGTCAACACGATGAAGAATGACATCTCTTCAATTCAGAACTTGTTGAAGCAGATTCTGACAAACACGACCGCCCCTGCACCTGCCCCTGCACCTCCATCTTTTACTACGACGGATCGTGCTTAACTTGTGATGACCAATCCTGGTATTTCTGGCATAGAAAACAGATTATCAGCGATTGAAATCTGTGTGGGGATCCCTGGCCAAGTAGACAGGGAAACCACACGAGCTGCTGAATCATCTCATTCCTCCCCCAATCATCATGAAAAAGAGGGGTAGAAGAGCGCTGAAGACCCTTCCAAGAGCGCTGAAGACCTTTCCCATGACGAATCTATCAAGGGAGAGAAGAATGAAGACCTCACCTTCACTGAAGATGGTGAGAAGACTATTGAAGCTGAAGCAGCCGCTGGACCTCAGGGAGATGAACACCCTGAGGGAACCGAGAAACTCGCCTCTGTATCTGAGGGGGAGAAACTCGAAGAAGAAGCTGAAGAAAGTGAGTCTGAAGCTGAAGATGAAGAAGCCATCGACTTATCTGATGATGAACCATCCTCTTCTCCAAAGAATGATGATGACGAAGATGACGATGATGATGATGATTCTTTTATCGTCAAGCCTGCTCTGAGATCTAAAGCTCTTAAAGGTATTCTGATAAATGAACCTACAGGGGAGCGGACAAAGACAACGCCATCAGCATCTGAAGCTAACAAGGGCAAAGGAAAAAATGTCGCTAAAGATGAAAATCTGATGATCTTGCTTAACAAGCCGGTTTGTCAGGTACATTAATCTTACACAACATCCCTCCTCTATACACTATCAGTTCTACACTCCATAAACCTCGATACACTTTATCCCATATTCTCTCTCTCTCTCTCTCTCTCTGTTCTACCTATGTTCTTACTTATAAGATCGCTGCATTTCAGCCAGTCCTCTCCCCTGTTTGAGGATATCGCTGAAGTTCCTACAGCTGCGACTTCAACAATAATCCCAGCTCTCAACGCTGAAGAAATAATCCCAGTCTTGGATTTGATCTCTGAGACTGATGAACCTGAAGAACAGTCTCTCTCTCACAAAAACAGACCTTCCTTGGCTCCTCAAAATCTAAGTGAAGAGGATCAAGAAAAGAGAGATGCAATGATCAAGAGACTCGAAGATCAGCGAATCATTCTAAAACGTGATCAACTTCCTACTGTTCCTCCAAAGTTCAGAATTTCCCAAAAGGAATACAAGGAACACCTCAGAGCTGAACGCCTAATCGCTGAAAGAAAGGAAGCTGAAGAAAAAGACAGAGAATACGCCATCAAGCTTACTCAACGATCAATAAAAGACCCCAAGCTGAAAAGAGTTCCCATTTATGTTCAACGTCAGCTATGGGATGATGCTCAAGAGATCGTTAGAGAAAAGACTAAGGTCTCTGATACAACTTTGGAATGGGCTAAACAAATGTTGACCTATCGATCTAGACCATCCAAAATCATCAAAGTAAACATCAGAGGAAGACTGTACGCCGACGTTCCTGTTGTTGAAGTGGATGTCTACAGAGAAGACAAAACCATGCAAACTTTCTATGCTGCTACCTTAGAAAAGTTTGGTCTCTCTGAATGGTTAGAAACGAAATTAGCCATTCAAGGATCACGCTCAAAGTTCAAAAGCCATGTCGAGAAGATCTTAAACAAACAGATCGACCTGCTTTCTTCTGCTGTGGATATTCCTCCTACTCTTCCTCCCCAACAAAGAAAAGTCTCTGCTAAGGAAAAGAAAGTCTCTGAATCAGGTCCTCCTATACGAAATGAAACAGGTATTGGTTTCTCTCGTGCTGAAGTTCTTGGCCCTGATGCTGATCTCTCAGCGCTTGACACCTCCCTACCACCTGGAGAAACTTTCATTCCTAGCACAGTTGTAAGTGATCCCTATGGTATATTCTTCTTAGACTACTATGGAAATCATCACTTTCAACGTATCTCTGAGCTCCACATCGCTCCCATCGAACAACTCAGAGATCTCATATACTGGTGTGAAGTCAGACGCGACATCAAAGATAGACACCTGAAGCCCTTGATTTTTGAAGAAGCTCGGAAAGAAAAAGAATCAAGGAGTAGATGTCCCTGACTGGATGATTCCCACATCAATGACCCTTGATTAACAACTCATTAAGGAAGAACCTTTTGACGGATAGGATCGCCTTGTAATTCTTTCTATCCTTATCTGTCTACATCTTTTGTACTTGTAATTTTATTCGCTGTACTTGTAATTTTTCCACTTCCCTCTGTAATCTTTACAAAGTTTAAAGAAAAATTTCAGCGAACGTACTTTACTCCATCAGTACAGAAAAGATCCCAGAAAACAGTAAAAGGGACAAATATTTTATGAGTTCTTTTTATCCTTATGTTTTCATTAAATAGCAATTTTCTCTGTTGCTATGTCATAATCAAATAGGGGGAGATTGTTGATCCAAACCCTCAGTGATTTGATAATGACCCTCTCTTATATACTTAGTGAAAATTGTAAATAAACAATATGTATCAGAGTTTCACTATCGCTGATAAGTACTAAGATCTTCCAGTACCGCTGATAGGAACTCTCGCTCTTTAGATTAAACATTCAGCGAAACTGTTCACCATAATGCTCTGAGTCTGTTCAGTACTTATGGTAATCACTGATAAGTTAGTTGTTTACTTATGATCCCTGAAGACAAGTTTCACGTCAACATAGGTTCTACGCTGAAGTCGAAGATCAAGCTCAAGAACCAGCGACAAGTCTCCTAATGAACTGATGCGGATCAGCGAAGACTCAGATTTGTCCACTCAACGTGAAGTATCAAGTACAGGACTTTGCCTATCGCTGAATTCTATCATTCGCTGATAAAGAATGATAGATCGCTGAATCAACGAAAAGCTGATCATGAAGTCCTCCGTACAAAGTACTTTTGTCTAAACCACCCTTGCACATCTCCGTACGATATGTCAGAAAAAGAACCTCCTTATTGTCTGAATTCGTACAACCACTCTGATACTACACTGTTCATACATGCGGCTACTTAGGTTGTCAACAAAGGTCAATGACATGCAACCAATCAGCTGCTGCCACGTGTAAAGTGTAAACTGCAATGCATTAAATACATGCAGTATATAAGAAGAAGAACTCAATTCATTTTGAAGTAACTTGCTAACTCTGGACAAGTTCATCCTTCTTATCTTGAGATAGGTTATTATTAGTAATTTCCTTCTCCTTCTTAGTGCAAGAAACTTAGTGTTCCAACTTGTTTAGATTTAGGATTTATCCTTAATCTTGTTTCCGCAACAAGCTGTAAATTGTTAATGATTTATCAATAAACAATTTAGAAAAGTAAAATCTGTGTGTTTGTATTCAACCCCCCCTTCTACAAACTTGTATAGCCCTTCGGGACCAACACACTGTCAGAACGGACATCCTTTTTGTCTATGACCGTACAACAACTCTGATTCTACACTGTGCACCATGCGGCTACTAAGGTTGTCTAAAAAGGTCAATGACATGCAACCACTCAGCTGCTGCAACGTGTAAAGCAATACTGCCATGCATTTAATGCATGCACTATATAAGAAGAACCCTACTTCAGAAATGAAGTGTGCTCGGACCATCTTCTTCTTTCTATCTGTGTGTTAGGTTATTATTCGTAATTTTCTTATCTTCTTCTAGTGCAAGAAACTTAGTGTTCTTAACTTGTTTAGATTAGGTTAATCCTTAATCTTGTTCCGCAACAAGTTGTAAATTGTCTTGATTTATCAATAAACAATTTAGAAAAGTAAAAATCGTGTGTTTGTATTCAACCCCCCCCCCCCCCCCCCCTTCTACAAACTTGTATAACCCTTCAGGACCAACAATATGACTAGGCTGTCTCCCAACATTTTGCCGCGACATGTGATAAAGAAGAGTCCACAGTATTTTGAGAATGTGACTCTTAAGATTAATGTGAAAGGTTGGAGGAAGGAATATGACGCTCTCGACGATCGACTTCCGGTCCAACGACTTCTCTGTCTTCGCATATCGAATGAGCAGAGATCGAAGCATCTGTAAAAACGAATATGTCAAACTAAGAAAAACATCGAAAACATGAGTTTTGAAAGAAAAACTTACAACGGACACCTGTATGGCCATATGCAGTCCCGTTTTTACGACGGAGACCCCTCGAAAACGCTCCTCGAAAGATAGGAGCTGATATTTCCCCGGATGCGGAAGTGACTCCGTCCCGACAAGGACACAGTCAATTAGGAAGATCGACGGCAACATAGAGCTGATCGTTATAACGTCCTTCTCACCCTCTCCCGTCTTTTCACCCTTGCCCTCCACGAATGTCACGTCTATCGCAATCAATACCTTCACCAACTCATACAGAATGACTCTCAATGGGTCATCGACCTTTGGAGACTTGAGAAAGATTGAAAAACTATATCTAATATAGACGCTCAAAAGTTTCGAAAGATTTTCAGCAAGTTAGAAATCCTAGCAATTTTGGAAAATATTGAGTAAAGAACAACAAGAAATCTCGCTTTAGAAACTTTTCGAAGGCCACAAAAGAAAACGATCCATTCTGATCTCTATTTATGCAAAAGATCATGTCAGGACGAGTCTCTTGATGACCAGCACGCGTTCCCTCGTCCCTTAGATCGTCGACACCTGGCAGCGACAGCTGGTAAGCATTATCATGCGTCAGTATGACGACACGATCCCGTTTCCTTTTCAACTTCTCGTTCAGTTAGAATTGGACTAATCCAATTCCAAGATAACTCTCAACACGTGTCACGATCCCAAACACCCGACAAGCAAAATTTAAAATTCGAATTTGCCATCCTACTTTCAAAATTTGGTGGCAAACTGTTTGGGCAAAATTTCACCAGTCTCGACCACGACCAAGGTAAGAAAAACACCTATTCCTTTTTCTTATAACGAAGATAAAATCATAGTACTTTCTCTCACGATTAAAGATAAAATCGAAAGTCTTTTACCTCACGACACTCGACCTCGACGTCGCCTAGTTCACACGACCGTTGCATAAAACCATGCGACCTTGACCGACTAACGCGCTATACGACTGTTATGTTTGTTCAATGTTTAATGTAGGAGTCAACACCATTAATGGACAACGGCTATAACCGACGAAGTAAGTTAAGAACATCTAATCCCGCATTAAAGACATCGACCGTTACGGCAGTTACCAAAGTCCTTAATGATCCAATTAAAGTGCCCAAACACTATAAATATCAAGGAGAATCATCATTTCAAAGGACGAAACACAGATACAACATAGAACATCAGACACAAACATTCGAACTCTGAAGGACACTTGAAGCACAAAAATCTTTCACAGAAGAATCGCTCTCAACGCACGACATCAGCACACGACACTTCACTTTTACACACGATGCACACTGTTTTACATTAGAAAACACTTGTTACTTTACATTTTCGAAGTCTTTCCTTCATTTGTATTGTAATCTCTGTACGATCGACACCAGAAACACAAGGACATCGCCCCTGTTTGGCGACCATAGTGCAGCGACGACTTCCACAGTCGTCCGCAGGTTTTTTTCCTCGTTGAGGTTTTTCCCGCGTCACCAAAATCTCTGTCTCATTTATATTTTCGTCTTTGTCTCACGCTTATGTCGAATGATTCCTTTCTTTAGTTGTTAAAGTCCACATCGACCTTAAGTTGTACTTTGGTGCGATTTTTGGCATTAACAGTGACGCGAAAAACCCCAAAACGAGGGAAAAAAACCGCGGCCGACTCTTTGAGAGTCGACAGTGCACTATGGTCGCCAAACAGGGGCGAAAGTCCTTGTGTTACAGGTGATATGTGTACAATAGGTTACAAATGAAGTAAAAATACACTTAGTCGTGTGTAAAAGGTGTGCGTCGTGTGTTAAACGTGTGAAACAAGCTGTTGTCGTGCGGCTTGAACTGTTGTCGTGCGGTACTTGCGTTAGCGACATGTGCTCGAATGCGAGAGAGAAAATGTAGAAGTAGATGAGAATGCAGTTGTATAGCTAGATGAATTTGTCCCTTTGCTCTAGGTTGGAGCATGCCTTTATATAGGTTTCGCCGGTCATTAATGTGCTTTAATGGTTGGTCTTGTAACCGCTGCCGACATTAAATGCGCTTTGATGATTGGCTTTGTAACCACTGTTGAGTCTTTAATGTCATTAAGAGCTCGACCGTTATTGACCGTTGTACCATAATGGCTTGTAGACCTACATTAATGAACAAAAGAAACGGCTGTCGACCATTGATTGTTAGTGAAATCGTAAGACCGTCTTAAGTTCAGGACGTCGGTCTTATGGAGCATACGACCATCGCCGACATACAAGACCATGTATATGACTGTAAACGTCTTGTAAGACCTTATTTTAATATAAGAATAGTCTTATGACAATGTCGTAAGACCAGGTCGCAGGACCAGGATGATATAAGATCGACGACAGGAGACTGTTGACGTAAGACCGACGGGTCGTAACTAGCGACATAAGACTGGCGACATATGACGAGTGACGTAGGACTAGTAACATAGTACTTAGTGACATAAGATTATCGTCGTGAGACTAGCGATGCATGACGTGCGACACGTGCGATTATTAGATGTAAAAGGACTATTGACCCAATATGTCTTTTAATAACCAATTATCGTGTGTCAGGGATATGGCAATAATGGGTATTACCCTTGTCGGTCGGGGGTATGACTTTTGTAGATATTAGGGTAATCAAGGTCCACGGGTCATGTCGAGGGAATTTCCTAAGTAGGTCGAGGGTGTGATTTTTTACCCAAACACTTAACACTTCCAAAACTTCCCGAAGATGCTGTTCGTGCTCTTCTTCATCTTTAGAGTACACCAAAATATCATCGATGAACACGATAACTGACTTATCCAAAAATGGTCGGCATACCCGATTCATCAAGTCCATAAAAATTGCTGGAGCGTTCGTTAGCCCGAATGGCATGACTAGGAACGCGTAGTGTCCATACCGAGTCCTAAATGTTGTATTTGGAACGTATTCTTCCTTAACCTTCACTTGATGGTAACCGGATCGGAGATCAATCTTGGAGAAGCATCCGGCTCCTTGAAGTTGATCAAAAAGGTCATCAATTCGGGGAAGTGGATACTTGTTCTTCACGGTTACCTTGTTTAACTCCCGATAGTCGATACACATCCGCATCGACCCATCTTTCTTCTTGACAAACAACACCGGAGCTCCCCAAGGCGATGAACTCGGCCTTACGAAACCCTTCTCTAAAAGTTCTTGCAGTTGTGTCATCATTTCTTGCATTTCCGTCGGGGCGAGACAGTACGGTGCATGTGCTATCGGTGCCGCTCCCGGAACCAAATCGATCTTGAATTCCACTTGACGGTCGGGTGGCAAACCCGACAATTCATCGGGGAATACGTCCGGATACTCTTTGACAACTTTTACATCTTCCACTTTCTTTTTCTCCAATTTGGTGTCCACCACATAGGCCAAAAACGTTGGATACTTCTTCATTAGGCACTTTCTTGCCTTGATGGAAGAGATGATAGCCACCTCACCCTTGCGCTTATCCTCGTACACAAGAACAAAGTCTCCACTTAGGAGAGGTATCCTTATAATCTTCTTTGAGCACAAGATCTCCGCTTTGTGCTTAGCCAACCAATCCATACCGATCACTACGTCAAAGCTCCCAATAGACATAAGAAGTAGGTCCACTTCAAAGACCTCTCCACTAATCTCTAGACGGCATCCTTCTAAGATCTCCCGAAAAACTATCTTTTCCCCGTTTGCTACCTCAGTGACTAAAGCATCTTGTAGAGTACTAATAGGTACATTCAAAGACTTGCAAAACACATTTGAAACAAACGAACATTTTGCACCCGAATCAAACAATACTCTAGCGGGTAAAGAGTTGAGTAAGAACGTACCCGACACCACGTCGGTGGTTTCCTTCGCTTCTTCCTTCGTCATTTGGAAAGCCCTCCCTTGCGGTTTGGGAATGACCTCCCGCCTCGGTTGACTCCCGAACCAGTCCATCTAGGGTCTCCTTTCAGCTTGGGGCAATCCCGCTTCACGTGCCCGACCTCCTTGCACTCAAAACAAACCGTCCCCTTAATGTGGCACTTCGGACTAGTGTGCCCCGTCTTCCCGCACTTGAAACAAGTAACTTGACCCGGATTGCAAGACCCGAAGTGCTTGCTCTTGCACTCAGGACACCACCTTGCCTCGCGGCGGTTGTCCCCTCCTCTACCACTTGGTTGGAATCTCGGCCTTTTAAACGAATTTTGTGGGCTCTCCAACTTCCTCTTCTCCCCAACCTTAGCTTTCTCCTCTTTGTCTCTAGCATAAACCCTTTCCATAACTTTGGCCTCTTCGATAGTCTCTCGAAGAATAGTTGCTTTGGAGTTCCGAACCATTGCCATCATATCAGCCGGTAATCCCTTCAAATAAGCTTTCATCTTTTGTTTCTCAGTTGGGGCCACATGCCCCACAAGGTTCAGCTTCTCCATGAAGAGTCGGGTGTATTCTTTGACTAACAAATTTCCCTTCTTGATTGACCGGAACTCTTCCTCGATCAAATCCATCTCTTGTTCGTTGCAATACTCTTCTAAGATCTTTTTCTTAAAAGTAGCCCAAGTCATCTTGGTCAAAACAGAATTCTCTATGGTGGAAGTGTAGACATTCCACCAAGTCAAAGCCGAACTTCAGAGCATTTGAGAACCAAACTTCACTTTCTGATTCTCCTCACAGTCACAAGCCCGGAAGGCATGCTCAATCTCTCGGATCCAGTTCATGCAGGCAACTGGATTGTCAGAACCGACAAATTCTGGTGGTTTACAACATAGAAAGGTTTTGTAGGAGCATACCCTTCCCGTCGGCCTTGTCTCCAAGGTAACCAACCCATCAGTCCGGTTTTCATCACCGGTTCCCCCGGATCCCCCACCCACATTTTCTTCAATTGTCTCATGACGGCGCGGTTGTGCATCTCTATCCTCCAAAAGTTTCATGAACAACTCTTGTTGCTTAGCCATAGTATCGTTCATGGCCCGCATCATGTCCATCATCTGAGTTTGAGGGGTCACTTCCGTTATGACCGGGTTGGTAGAGGCAATATTTCTTCTCGGAATCTGTTCCACTCTCCCGCCCAACAAAACTGGGAGTGGAGGAGGTAAAGCTGACGTGTCGATGTTTGGTTGATCGGTCGTGGATTCGGCCATGACATTATCTTCCTGAGTTCTGCCCCGAGTATTTACCATTTCTGTCTGACACACCAGGGATAAAAATAAGAACATAGACCACGAGATATACATAAAGAAACGTACTAGAACAATCATTGATCCTCATAATCATAGCAATCAAGCATGCTCACGTAACAATATATTCATAATAGCAGTCGCTAATTGAAATTATGAACACATTACACATAAGAATTCTCGTTACCAATTTCATAATTCACAATAACGTAATTTCCGTTGACTCCGAAACGTCCCATCTTAGTGTTTCTACCCAATTTCCTCACATTCCATCACTTAATGGTCTCAGCTTAAGTTTAGGCATCACACTAGCTCACCTAGTTCACTTAAACTAGAGCTCTGATACCAACTTGTAACACCCTAAAATTTAAACATTTAATATAGGGAAAATTCCGGAAAATGGGTAAATTTAAACTTCAAAATGTAAGCCAACTAAAACCCTTAATGTAATGGGGTAATTTGGACAATGTACAAAAAGAGTATTGAGACATAACATACAACAACCTATTAATCTAGACTGTAATTAACTAGATTAATCCGGGTGTCACTATATCTCCAAAAGTGCCTCTCATCTCGATTCCCAAAAATCCTGACCTTCCCAAGCTCCTAAGCATGGTCGGCAACACGACGAACTAGACGCCGTTAGGTGGAAGTTGTAATCCACAACATACACTCAAGTGTTAGACCAAAAGTCTAATAAGTTTTAGATTAATGATGCATTATCAAAGAATTATAATAATGCCAAAAGTAAAGATATCGGCTCCACTTAATTTCTACATTACCAATTTTCTGATTTAGCAGTTGGTTGAGCAGTCGTGGCGGACAAACACAAACAGCAAGCAAAGTCTTGGCTCGCTCTCATTGGGAGGTTGTTCAACCAGACTGACGAAGTTGAGTATTGACACAAACAATAAGAGGACGAGCTTCCCTGAGCGATTTCGATCACCTAGCAGGCCTTTTATTTGGTAGGTAACATCGCCAAAGCGTATCATCAGATTTGACTACGAAGGAAGGAACTCGGCAGAAGATCGGTCTGCAAGAAAGGCCTACTACGGGTTCATTGACAAAACCGCCGTAGGAATGGAGACCTTTCAATAGAGCGCCTTCAGCTAAGAGAAGGAGAAATGCTATAAGTCAAAGTCAACTTCGTTCACCACTACGTTCTTTCAGAACCGCTCCGCGGGCTTCCCTGAAAGCTAAGATGTGGAATAGCGCTAGCTAACAAGTAAACGAGTGAATCTTGCGTAAGTGAACGGAATGCTGTTGGCATGTTCGAGCTAAGCAAGTAAACTACTTCTCTTCGTTGCGTAGGCGAAGTGAGTTGGCTGTTTCGAGCTAGGGAAGTTATAGTGATCCACACCTGTCATAAAAATAGAAGAGACAATTCTCTAAAACGGGGGAGACCCGTGACCATCTAGGTGACGAGAACACGTGAGTGGGGTCACCTTGATGTTGATGGATTACAACTCAAGTCCCGGTCTTACTTCACATGCCATATAGACATCACAACCTCAAACCATAAATAAATTGCCTTTATTGCATACCCCGTCGAGTTACACCTCAAGGACTTACGGGGACCATATTGCATATCCATCCTAGACGAGTTACACCTCAAGGACGATTGTCCCTTATTGCATACTCGCTAGTAGCCACCAATGGCTTAACCGATACATACATACATTCCATAAAGGTCTAAATCCTCGTGTACAAGGAAATAGACTAAATCAAACCCAAATCACATCATGAATGCATACTAGGGAAATTACGTGAGTTAGCATGGTAAATGATTCTACATGATAACATAACGGGTTTTCCAGGAGGCACACAAGGTATGTAAATCCCATCTCCGCTCCTCTACATTTGAACTACCAAATACAAATACATCACAAGCCACAATCATTTATGGATGTATATATATATATATATATATACATATATATATATATATACTTATATATACATATATACATATATATATATATATACCTATAATCATGCAAGAGTCAAGTGTTATATATATACATACTTATGTACACCTATGTTCTATTGTGACCTACAAGAAGCATAAACATTCATGGTTATGAACAAGTAAGCATGTTTACTCCAAGTAGCAATTTAGGGAAAAACCCTAGCTTTGCAATCAAACCCCAAATCATATTGTACAAATTCTAAGTAGCATTTAAACATAAAATAAGTGAGTTATAGGGATTTAGACACTCACCTAAGGGTTCTTGCAAAGAAACCCTAAAATGGAAGTTACTTGGACTTTGAAGAAGAAAACCCTAGATTCAATACATACAATCGTTTAATATGGTAATCCTTCATAAAGGTGTAGAAATCAAGTCAAAAGGACTTACTTGAGGTGCTAGAAGAGAGAATTTCTAAATGGGGAAACCCTAGTTTTCCAAGTAGCTTTTCATCAAGAACCCAAGGAGAGAGGAGAGGTCCACCAAGAGTTTAATGCTAGGTCACCAACTAACTCACATTAACAATAAATGCGGAACCCTAATATTAAATGTGGTGAGAGAAAGAAAGAGAGAGAGCAAAAATCGCCAAGAATGGAAGAGAGATGAGGGTTTTTGCTGCTGGACCGAACTGAGAAGAAGCATGAGAAAAGAACCCCAAATCGTGACTTTTGTAGCTGGAACCCGTGGCCTGGTCGCGACCTTGACACCGCGACTATGCCCTAGGGCAATGTCGCGGGTCATAGTCGCACCCCCGAGCCCATATTCTGTTTATTTCGCTGCATCTCGACCCTGAGCGCGATATTGCCGCTGGCGACTATGCCATGGGCAATGTCGTCGGGCATAGTCACGAAATGGTCCTAAGCTGCTGTCCAAAAACCTTAATTTGACGAAAACGAGCTTAATTAGTTTCTTGGATGACCTCGTCAAGATGTTTCATGAATAAAGGATGGTTTGCATGGAAAACGGGTCACGTGAGCACATACATACGCATAGACACATATATCTCGTTAGGCCATTTGTGACGTAAATTCTTTTACACGTCGATTAATCCTAATGGTTGAGAAAAGTTTTACTTACATGAGAATTCGGGGTGTTACATAAAATGAGAAGTGTTAGTGTAAAGCCTAGCAAGAATAGAAATGGTATAATAAGAATAGAATACCCAATAAATAAGATGACGTTCCAACCTTTACCGATTTACCGTCCACTACATCATTGCATTCATTTACGACATCAACCCAAACTAGGTCTCTAGTCCCACTCGGACAACAACTTGAACCGGGTCTTTAGTCCATTAAGGCATCAACCCAAAACGGGTCTTTAGCCGTATAAGACATCAATCCAAATCAGATCTTTAGTCTAATCGACATCAATCCAAACCGGATTTTTAGTCTAAACGACATCAATCCAAATTGTATCTTTAGTCTAAACGACATCAATCCAAACCAGATCTTTAGTCTAAGGGACATCAATCCAAACTGGATATTTAGTCTAAGCAACATCAATCCAAACCGGATCTTTAGTCTAAACGACATCAATCCAAATCGGATCTTTTGTCTAAGCGACATCAATCCAAACCGGATCTTTAGTCGACGACGTCAATCCAAACTAGATCTTTAGCCCATCTTTCCCCAAAGGGTAAAGGGTCCATCCTCAATCACCATCAAACGGACTTATACACAATTTGACTCAATCACAACATCCCCACAGTTAACAAGACTCCACATTCACCAACCATCAATTTTAAGGAGCTTCCAACACATAAGGAAACCAACAATTAATATCACTTCCAAAAATTACCATTTATATCAAACCCTAATTTTGACTCAAACTTACTGTTGGTCCCGAAGGGTTATACAAGTTTGTAGAAGGGGGGGGGGTTGAATACAAACACACAATTTTTATCTTTCTAAATTGTTTATTGATATAATCAACAATTTACAGTTTGTTGCGGAATAAGATCAAGTATAAAACCTAATCTAAACAAACTATGCGAATCACACAGATTTCTTGCACTAGAAAGGATGGAAAGAAATTAAGAAAACTAAGAGTAATTTTCTTAAGGAACTAAGAGATCAGAGATAGAAGAGCAAACTCATCAGAGTGAAGGCTAAACTTCTATTTATACTACATGCATTAAATGCATGTCAGTACAACTTTACACGTGTCAGAGTCTGGTTTGTTGCATGATATTGACTTTGGCAAACATGCTCTTAGCCGCATGATGAACAATGTAGTTGGCAGAGTGGTTTGTACGATCCTGGACAAAGGTATGTCCTTCTCACAAATCGTACAAAAGCGTGCAAGGGGATAAGACAAATGTTTCTTGTAGAGAAGGCTTCATGATCAGTGATCCCTGAGTTGATCTTTATCAAGGATTGATAAAGTTCAGCTCTCGCTAAAGTCTTCTACTTGAAACATCGCGTAAATTGGACAAGTCTTGGCTTCGCTGATATCCGCATCAGGTCACTAGTAGACTTAGTCACTCGTTCGTCAGCTTGGTCTTCGATTTCAGCTTTGAACTCTATTGTCGCGAATCTTGTCTTCAGAGATCATAAGCAAACAATTACATGATGAGCTTTCAGCGATCATCAACGAGACTGAACATACTCAAGTCTCACTGATGTACATTTATCACTGAAGTAATTTAAAAAACATATGCTTTCCATCAGCGATACTAAACATACTTAGTATATTTTTCATAGATGGCAAAACATTAATACATATTGTTTACTTACAAATTTCACTAAGTGATTCTAATGGTCATCATCAAATCACTGAAGGGTTTGGATCAACACTTACCAACTTCATAACATATAGAAAATATTGATCTTATCCAAGAACACTCCATCATAACCACAATAATGAAGGTTCATCCCTTATGATCATCCTTGACAAGTTCAAAACCCTACACTTTCCATAAATGGAAAGTTAGGTCATTTGTACCAAAAATAAGAGATTAGCAAATAAACATAACTAAATATAACAAGAAACTTAAATAATCACACATATGTAAGTTTGGTGGGTTAGAATAACTCACCTTAGTAGTTTTCAAAGAAAACTAAACTCTAGAGGAGAAGAGATGAGAACTTGAAGCTTTATACTACTCGAGAGCTCCCAACAACACTACCAAGATAGTTTAGAAACCTCCATTAATGATCTTGATGGAGTAATAAATGATGAGAGAGGTTTTGGGGGAAAAACTTACCAAAAACGCAACCCTAAATCGGCTCCCAAATGTCCAAGATTGCAAAATAAGACAAAAACCCCGTTTTCCAACTTTTTATACCCAAACAGTCGCCCGACGACCTTGCCATGCGATTGTGACATATGTCACTCTCGTGGGCATAGTCACCCGTGCGCCCGTGCCCCAAGGGCCGTGGTACACTTCATGTGGAAGTGACACGCGATAGTGACCCTGGCACTCTCGCCGGGCACTATCGCGGAAAATGTACCGGGGGTTTCTCCCTCCCTCGTGATTGTGCCACATGCGATAGTGACACCCTGTCACAATCGCGGGCACTCTTGCCCAACATGTAACGCCACCACTCTTTTGACCCTAGATGTCCTCTTGACCCGACTTGGTTTTAGCGAGATAAAAGTAGAATTTCACATTACAATAAAGGATCCAAAAGTTCAGAACATAAGATTTACTTGGAATTAGGAAGTCCGGATTTTTCGGGTCTTACACTAAAGCCTAGTGAGAACAAAATAATTAAAGTAAAGTGATAACAATTGATGGATTAAATGATTTTAAACACTTGCTTGTATTTTTCAAACCTCTTTATTACCAAGGGAATCTCTTCGGTCCAAAACGTACATTACCATGACCGGGGAGACCCGGTTTCCATGGAATGTGGCGGAACATAAAAGTAGGCCACGATTCTATGTTTAGAACTACACAAGTAGGACATTGGTCATTGAGTTCAACCAGCCATGGTCTATAGTTCAAGTCCTCCAATATGCTACTATAGGCTCCTTGCTAGAACAATACACTATGGGTCTCACGGTCATCAAGTTCAACCACCTACGGTCTATAGTTTAAGTCCTCTGGAGATTGTTACCCATATCTAGCCAAACGAGAGCGGTAAACCAACCACCTCCAACAACCATATAATATTTACCTTTGTGCGTATGGATCCATTGTCACACCCTCAAATTTGGAAAGAACAACTAATTAAAAATTTCATTAATTACATCACATGAAGGGTGTAATCCCCTTTTCTAAAATCAATACTCGAATTATCCCAATTATAATTCTAAGTTGAACCTCGAAGAACAATAAACCAAGCCTATATATATATATGGACGAGTGTTACTAAAACCATACAAGTTGCTATTCCCAAAGTGCGGAAGACTTCATCAAGCTAATCTCTTCTCGGGCATACAACTAGCACGCATCTCCTCATAGTGTTGCTAGAACCATTTCCCAACCGGTACCTGATGCACATGCCGACAAATAAAAAGGTTAGGCATAACGCCTAGTGAGTTCAAGAGTTTTAATCATGATTATATAATATCGCTAAACGGAAAGAGTGCAACTTTATTCACGATTTCCAAAATGATTTACTTTAGATATGAAGACGACCCGATTTCCAATAACATGCATTTTAGGTGATGGTGAAACACCCTAAAAATCACAAAGATTTTAAACCTTAAAATTCATCAAAATGTACTACAATATCTTCCAAGACATTCATACATAAATGGAGTGTTAGTAACGAAGGTTCATATTTACAACTGAGTTATCAAAAACAACCTACTAATCTAATCCATAACAATAAGATCGAATTATAAGGGTTGTCTAGGCGATCTTCCAAAATATCTTCGTTATAAACTAATCCCTCCATTTCATCTCCAAAAGCTATGACTTCAAAAATCACTGTCCGCTCATCACTTCATATCCCTGCCCGAGCTAGTACCTGGTAAGAAAATTTAATTTGGAAACATTAGGCTTGCGCCTAGTGAGAACATCCAGTTTTAAAAATCAAAACCTTTATAAACTTTGAAAACCAATTTGTAAACAAAGCATATAAAGTAACCTTTTTACAAACCTTCTTACCGCACGTATAACATCTTTCGATGACGGGAATCATACCCGATTCCATGAATATGACAAACACTAAGTAAGTCATAGTATCACGTTTAAGAGCGCCACTACGAATCCCGAAGGATTCTAGATTACAGCTCATGTCCAAGAAATTACAATTAAACGCCATGCCTATTTCTTGGTGTGGAAGTGGGGATTACAATTAAGAGTCATGTATATCCCTTATCTTCCAAAAGAAAACGGGAATTACAATTAAGAGTCATGCCTATTCCTCATTTCAAATCAACGGGAATTACGATTAAACGCCACGCCTATTCCACGTTTATCAAATAATGCTAGTGCCTATGGATTCATTACACTTACTAGCATACGTACATACACATGTTTAAAGATTATTTCATCATATTGTTATTATACTTGAATAAAACAAGATCCATCGTAACATCAATTGAGAAATCTTTCTCTATAAGATTTTCATTAAATTTTCTCTTAAATTAAAACCTTATTTGAATCTTTAAATAAAACCCATCAAAATAACAAACCCAATGATTTCCTGAGAAAACAGTACTATTTGAAATTTACTCAAAAATATAGATCCGGAAACAATGTCTGGAAAACTTAATCCGGAAACAATGTCCGAATATCAATACCAGAATACACAATCCGGTAACTTCCGGAAAAATACTAATCCGGTAACTTCCGGATAATACTTTCTTTCTAGATTAGTTCGATATCCATTTTTTGATTCCACAACTTGCATCCTATTTCATAAAATCTCTTACTTCAATTTCCTTTAATATAATAGCAAATCTATAGATCATTTCAATTCCAATTTACACATTTTGAAAACATATAAACACAGTTTAATTAGTATAGATGAACTCACCTGGATACGAATCCTAAATCGATGGAAGCCAAAATCAGAAGTCCAAATTCAATTCTATTTCACCAGCACAAATCAGTAACCTAAACGAAAGCAGATTACTTGTGATTACCAACTCTCAAGAAACTAATTTGAGAAATCGATTGAATTTCTCTACTGAAAGCAGACTTCGAATTCAATTTTCTTCCCTTCCTTTTTGAACCGACTTCAAAGAAACAAATTGAGATATTCTCAATTTGTAACCGACTCATAACTTTAATACTTCAGATTTTTCTCAAATACTCAATTTGACCCAAACTTTGGCCAAATTACACTTTCAGCCCTTCAACCTTAAATTTTAACATAACGATTAATATAACCCCTTCTAATAATTTAAACGTTCCTCGTACAAAATTACGGAAATTTCGAGGTGTTACAGATGGAGACACCAATATAAACATTTTCCCAACATAAAGTAAATTTGACCCCAAATTCACTCAAAACGAGAATAGAAATGGTCTTCCCCATTGATAAAAAAATGTATAAAACGTTGTATCCCAAAACATCCAAGACACAGATGGGGAATAATACTCAACCCATGAATCATGAATAAAATTCATAGATATAAAATGTCACCGAAAACATGGATAATAAAATTCAATACCCAAAACAACACCTTCCGATGACGGGGGAGACCCGTATCCATCAAGGTGACGAGAACACGTGAGTGGGGTCACCTATGATGTTATTGGATTACACCCCAAGTCCAGGTTTTAGTTCCCATGCCATAAAGACATCACAACCTCAAACCATATACATGCCTTTATTGCCTACTCCGTCGAGATACACCTCAAGGACTTACGGGATCATATTGCCTATCCAATCTAGACGAGTTACACCTCAAGGACTTCAATGTCCCTTATTGCCTACTCGCTAGTGACCCAAGATGGCCAACATAATATGAGAATATAACTCATACGGTCCAAATTCTCGTGCACAAGGAGATAAACACAAAATAATCTATAGCCCCAGAGTACAACCCATAACAGCTCCTCTCCACCAAAGAAATGGGACAACAACAATGCCTGTGCGGGCATAAATCCCAAAATGAGAATATCAAGATTCCTTACTATTAAATAATGACTGACTTACATGCCTATGTATCCAATGCATTATAATCTAAAAGTACATGACTCCACTTGAATGACACATACACACTCAAAATATGTACTCTCCAAATAAAACACAATAAATGTAACTCATACCCAAATTTTCTTATTACATTATTAAAACTGGACAAATGTCCTCAAGACTCAATAAAGTCATAAGTCGAGTCATAAGCTCAACCAAAATCAATTAACCACTTATGAAATTCAAATAATGCATTAAACGTATATACTCCATGTTTAAGTGAAATGTGTTCCATAGACTCGAAGTACTCAACACAACTCTCAAATTAAGACACATCATTTTTAAAGTACACATCAAGTGCATTTATACCCAAAGATTTACAAACGTAAGATAAGTATCAATACTTAAGGTTCATCCATCAAAATACCCAATTTACGTCTTTTCTCAAACTGAAGGGTTTACAACTTCTAAAATGTCCACAAGGGTCGGAAATGACCCAAACCCAATGACCCACACGTTCAAGCTTTAAAACATACCACCACATAAGATTATGCATATTTCCAACAAAACACTAAAAGTGCATTTTTACTAAATAATCTTCAAATATGCAATAATTATCAAAACACTTCAATTAATACTCATTTTGTCAAGTTATCCAATAATCTCAAAGGTGGGTGTTTTGTGAGATTTATAAAATCAAATACCCAAGTAATCAAAATCACTCAAATAACTCAACAATAAATATTTTCATGTAAAACGTGTAAAACACTTTAAAATAAATATTTTGGCATGTACAACGTTTTCACAAATCAACTTGAAATCACCTTGCTAGATTTAGACTAAATCTAGATTTTTCCCCAATTTAAGCTCCTTTGAAGAAACTTAAATCTTCAAGCCAAACCTTTCAAAAACCCTAGATCCACAAGTTTCCAACCGTAAATATCCATATGCAACCATTTAGAATCGTTCCCCAAACATTTTGCATCAAAATCTCTATTTATACCAAAACCCTAATTTTGACCTAACTTTCCCAAAATCATCCAAACCGAAGATTGAAGAAATGAAACACTAGGAAGTCATAATGGAGTATTTATAACTCAAATAAAGATTTAGAAAAGAAGAGGATGAACTTACCCCGTGCATCTTGAGTAAATCCTCAAAACTATAGAATCCTAAGAAAATGGAGACGAAGCTTGAAGATGGAGATGGAGAAGATGAACTCTTGATCCTAGCATCCACTTCTTAGTTTGATGATGAAAGAACACTTTGAAACCCTAAGAAAATGCCCTAAAATCACTTAGGGTTCATATGAGAGGGTGGGAGATAGTTTGGGAGAGAAATGGGTTGATTGGGAGGTGAGAAATGAGAGAAAAGCCTGAAAATTCGTATTTGACAGCACCCAGCTACCTGCATGCGACAATGACAACGACTTTGACACTGGTCATTGTCGCTGGTCATAGTAGCTCAGGAGGTACCGAAACTCTTTTGGTCATAACTTCTTCGTTTTAGCTCCGTTTTCGCTCCGGAAAGGGCCGTTGGACTCGTATTTGAATTCTCCATCCAACAAGACTATAAAATCTAGGATTTGTTGCAAAATTCTATTTTTCATGTTTATCTTCAAAGATCGATACCTTCTAGAAATCGGGGTGTTACATCCATCGCACTATATCAAATAAGTCACAAGTTTCAAACATACCAAAGTAGTATCTCAATAAGGCAATTAAGCTTAAGTACAAGTTTGTATACACAATAGATTTTCTCATCATCAAACGTGTTTCCAAAATGTATGACTTAGTCATAGAAGTTCCAATATGCACAAAATACCCATTTCCATCATCATATCGACATATTAAACCCATATCCATAAAGTCTATATCAAAATCATTTAGGTTTCTAAAGCCCTAGATTTTGACCCAAAATCATCAAACTCATAAAATGGTAGCATAAACAACCCACACATATAAAAACCATGAATCATCCATATATCACATGTATCCATCTTTGTAAAACCCTTTTTATTCCAACAAAACCCTAAAATCCCCAAAAGTTAGGTTTTTTTTGATGAAAATCCATCCCAATCAAGAACAAGAAATGAGGAGATATTTAAAAGGTTAGAAACACATAGATTAACTTATATAAGTTAGAAAAAATGAGAATGAACTCACCGTCAAAAGATTGAAACCCTAGAAATGGAGACTCTTGATTCTTGACCAACACTTGTTAGAGGACACTTTAGAGATGAACAACACCTGAGAACAAGGCATTTAATGGCCATAAATCCCTAAGATCGTGCCATAAATGAAGACACATGAGGGGGAAGAAGGTTACTTAATCTTGGTGTTAGGACATTTTGAAATGAGAAAGTTTTGTAAAGCATGGGCTTTCTTATTGGGCTTGGGCTTAGTGCTTAATGGGCCTTAGGCTTTTCATAGCTTACTATATAATGTTGTGTGTAGCTCATTTGTAGAGTGTTCAATAGAAGGAGAGCTCCAATGTAGAGAGAGAGAGGGTTTGAGCTTAGAGAGAGAAACATCCCTATTGTACTAAAATGTTTAGATCTAATATGAGAATGACTTCAATGATCTAATCTCTCTCTAATACTTGAATTGTTGTGTGATTATGGGACTAAAAATTGGTATCAAAGCCGAATTGAAGACATTTCTTCGATACGATTATCGGATCTCGACAATTCAAGTGATAAAGTGTCGTTTCGATTCGTTCTTCATGATCTACCTATATGTAAGTGTGTTCTAATCACCCATGCTTTTGAAGATCTGTTCGTTATTCGATTCCACACCAATTCCAATATTCAGAAGGTGACAATCAAATCTTTCATGAAGGTGACAATCGAAGTTGAGATTTGAATGTTTTATTGATCGATTTATCATCCCAAATCTGTTAGTTTTTGAATTTCGAGCATTCTACATCTTTAAAAACCAAAATTCTTCAAGATATGAGTGAGTTACGAGTTTTAAAAGTTGACAACGTGAAACTCGCTGAAAAAACGTGATCCGCCGGAAAAACAAATTTCAGCCGGAGTTTTGATGTAAAACGTTCACAGATCTCTTCGTTTTGCCTTTTCGATCAGTTTGCAATAATTTGGAGTGAATTTCAGCATGACTTCAATGTTTTTGAGATGTTGGAAGTCGCTCGCTGGAAAAACGTTATTGGCCGGATTCTAGAAATTCTCGTCGGAAAACTTCATACTTGTCGAATGTTCTTCGTGATCGCATGCGTTTTATGTGATTAAAACTCATGTTTATCGCATGCCACTATATTCAATCTTATCGCATGGAGTATGCGATTAAAAGTTGTCGCATGAAACTGTCTCGCCGGAGTTGCTCTTCGGAAAAACGAGTTGGCCGAAATCTGAGTTTTTTCGCCGGTGTTTTGCAGTAAATCGTCACAGATCTGATCGTCTTGGTTATTCAGTCATACAACAGTAATTAGACGTGAAATCCAACAAGAATTCAGATGTTTTAGAGTTGTTGGTAAACGTCGTCGGAAAAAGTTTGTTACGGTCACCGGAAAAAGTTGTTAGATCGTCGGCGTGTGTTTCTCGATGCATGATCTTGATTTTATGATTGATATTCACTCACTGATGATTATTAAGCATAAAGGACTCAAAATAAAGCAATGTTGAATGTGAAATTTGAAAGAAAAACGGTGTTGATAATCAACAGCACGTGAAATGAGTTTTTGGTGATGGAGATGAATAGTACTAACTGACCCAGTTAATGGCCAGTTAGATTCCTAACATTTTTTGTCCATATTCCGTTAGTGCCGTTAAAGTTGAAGTGTTTGCTTTCGAAACCCGTGTGGATTCGTTTTTTATACCACGTGCTAACTTAAGTCATTGTCGGGACGGACAATGATCTAAGTGTGGGGGAATTTGATAAGTGCCAAATTTATATACATTTTATATCAAATTTACCCTAAAAATAATGTTAATTAGATGTTTAAAATACCCCTATTAATTCGAGTTGATATTTATTTGTGAAAAGATGTAATCTAATGCAAAAAGCTGATTTTGAGATATTTTGTATACAGCCACTGCCCACAGCGGACACACTGGAAAAACCACTGTGCCCACTAAGGGCACTCTAGAAGAAATCCACCGCCTAAATTTGATCAAGTTGTTTGCTGAAGATAAGAAATGGGCACGCATACCGAGGAGCCCATCCCTTACCTTTACTGTAAATAGAAGGTGTTACTTAAGAAGAAATCTCGTTCAAGTGGAAGTTCAAATTGAAGTTCATCACTTTCTCTCTTCTCTTGAGCATAGTTTAGATTTTCATTTCTTAAGTTACTTGCTTACCAAAAACCACTTCAAGTCTTAGGCTTGAAGTGTAACACTTTAAATTCTGTATTTAATTCCGTACTTACTTTCCGTATTTTATTTCTCGTATTAACTTTATGAATGTAGTTACTTCGTATTTCTTTTCTTTTATTATGTCTTTTACTTTTAGTATGAGCTAACCACCTCTTTGGGTGTGGGTGTGAATTAAACTTGAGATTAGTACACGACACTTAGATGTTGCCATTATTTCTAACAATGGTGACTTTACGGGCACTTTGTAGGACCAGTCTATGAAAATCCACTTTCGAGAGATCGGGCTTTTTATAGACATTCGTACTACAAAGTGACTAACCAAATCGTCACTACAACCATCTCAAGGAAAATTTACACCCATACCCATTCTTTAATTTAAAATACATTTCATATCTTAGAATTACTTCATCAATTCTCAAGCTTTGTAATTTTATTTCGATTTTCTATTGTTAGATATGAGTAGCTAGTTTACTATTTCTAGCAATGGGTATGTAATCTACCTCGAAAGCTTGGATATGTTGAGATTTAATTAGGTTTTTAACATCATTAGAATTCGTTTATGCAACCTTTGATTACATTGTTCTTCGAGTTTTTGTTAATTATTTCGAGTTGGATCCCTCGTTTTCTTTAATTTAAACTCGAATGGCTAGTTAATTCTTTGAATCCGTAATTGTTCATTGATTTAAGGAGGTATCAACCAATATCTATATTCAATATTTTATTGAATTATAGTGTTGTAAGGTTACATAATTTGATCATAATAATCGGCTTCGATTATTAATCAAGGGTGGTAAGTTGGTTGAATTTTAATGTGGCTAGCATTTGAATCCAAGTCCGTGACTTGATTTATTTAGCTAGCTAGAGGCTAGTCATCGAGCTTCTCGTGATAGTCATTTTTTTATTAGAATCAACATAACTTTGGTGTGTATCATAGTTTAAAGCCACTCCGAATTCTTTTGAAATAATATTGCCGATTAAGTCTCTAATACATTATCCAAGCAAGTAGTTGATTTCTACTCATTGCTAGAATTCTTTTTATCGAATTTTTAAATCCTTATTTGGTTGTTACATGTTTAAACTTTTTATAAACCACCCCTTTTATATATAATGTTTTCGATGAGTTTGCACGTGATTACGTCTTGGACTCACGGTTAACACCGATTTCCTGAGGAGACGACCCTACTTTCCATTATCACGATTTATTGTGTTTTAGAGGTAATAGGAGTAATTTTATAAATCTTATTATTTTCTGAACTCGACACCCGTCAAATTGTTGGCGCCGTTGCCGGGGACTCGACAAGATTTAATCGTTTATGCCAAGATCGTTTCGTGCAGCTTCACCAATTCCAATCGATCCGGAGATTGAGAAAACCGCCAAGAAGTTAAGGAAACAAGCTAAGCTTCGAAAGAAGCATGGCGAGTCGACTTCTTCACCGGAGCTCAATATCTGGAAAGATATTGAGTTATCTACCGACTCAGAAAACGAAAAGGAGTTGCATTTTGAAGAGGAGAAACCTCATTCCGACAAAGAAGAACTGGTCACCGAGACCGAAGAAGAGGAAGAAAAGGATATGGCGAATCCCGAACGCACATTGAGGGAATGGGCAGCACCCAACGTTGATGAGCAACCTCTTTGCATCACATATCTGACGGAAGAGGTAGGTATCGAACTTAAAACTGGTTTAATTCACTTACTACCTCGTTTTCATGGTTTAGCTAATGAAGACCCATACAAGCACATGACCGAGTTCCACATGGTATGCTTGGCGATGAAGCCGCAAGGCACCACCGTGGAGAACCTAAAGCTAAAGGCATTCCCGTTCTCCCTAGTTGACGCGGCTAGGGAGTGACTTTTCTATCTACCACCGGGTTCTATCACTACTTGGGCACAAATGGCGAGAGCATTCCTTGACAAGTTCTTCCCCACATCCAAAGCCGCCGAGCTAAGGAGAGAGATATGCGGAATCAAACAGAAGGACATGGAATCACTCTACGAATATTGGGAGCGCTTCAAGCGCCTCTGTGTAAGTTGCCCTCAACACGGCATTTTTGAGCAATTACTAATTCAATATTTTTATGAAGGTTTGCTACCGATGGAAAGGAAGATGATGGATACCGCGAGCGGGGGAGCGATAGTGAACAAGACGCCAACTCAAGCGAGGACTTTGATAGACACAATGACGGAAAACTCCAAGCAACTTGGAGCTCGGAGTGACATCGCTCGAGGAGCTAGTGAGGTACATGTTCAATCACTTGAAACTAAAATTAATGATTTGACTGTTTTGGTGAAACATATTGCTTTGGGGAACATGCCTCAAGTTAAGGCATGCGGATTCTGCTCTTCGGTAGCACATCCAACTGATGCATGCCCCACATTACACGAAGAAGAAGAGCAAGTGAACGCCATAGGGGGTAGCAACTTCCAAGGCTCCAACAATCGAGCGTTTGATCCATTCTCGAGTACCTACAACCCCGGTTGGAAACAACATCCCAACTTGAGCTACGCCCCGAAGCAAGGTCAAGGTCAACAGTTTCAACCAAAAGCCTCTTTCCAACGACCTCAACAATTTCAACAAGGCAACAATTCCAAGCACCACCCGGATTTCAACAACAATTCAGTCAACCATCCGACTTTCAGCAACCAAGGGTACCATTTCAACCACAACAACAAATGTTATCTCAAGCCCCTAGCGGGTCAGGTATGTCTCTTGAGGATATTGTGAAATCTTTAGCTACTAACATGGCTAAACTTCAACAGGAATCTCAAAACACGCACGCGAGCATACAAGATCTTCGGAGCACCGTGGGTCAACTAGTGAACAAAGGCAAGTTGCCTTCTCAAACATAGACCAATCCGAACGCGAATGTAAGTGCTATGACTTTGAGGAGCGGGAAGGAACTCCAAGATGGTGTTAAGAAGAAGGAAAAAGATAAAGATGAAGAATATGAGTTGGAGATTAAGGAATCCACCTCGAATGGGAAAGATGCCAAAGATGATGAAGCGACAAAGAAGACACCCGAAGTAATCGTGCAAGCACCGCCATTCCCGAGCCGATTCGAGAAGACCAAGCGGGAAAGCGAAGAAAAGGAGATCCTTGACACATTCCGAAAAGTTCAGGTAAACATTCCTCTTTTAGATGCTATAAAACAAGTTCCAAGATATGCTAAATTTCTTAAAGAGCTTTGCACTAATAAAAGGAAACTAAAAGGGAATGAAAAGATAAGCATGAGTCAAAATGTGTCCGCCATCTTGCAAAAGCGGTTACCACCAAATTGTAATGACCCTGGCATGTTTACCATACCTTGTAAGGTAGGCAATGTATCGGTCAATCAAGCAATGTTGGACTCGGGGGCATCAATCAATGTTATGCCATATGCCATTTACTCATCTTTGAATGTAGGACCCCTAAAGCCAACCGGTGTGGTAATCCAATTAGCGGATAGGTCGACGGTCTACCCAAAAGGGGTATTAGAGGATGTACTTGTTCAAGTGAATGAATTGGTCTTTCCGACAGATTTTTATGTTATTGACATGGAGGAGAATAATACCTCTAAGGACGGTATGATTTTGCTAGGTAGACCATTTTTGAAAACCTCAAGACCAAGATAGATGTTCATGATGGTAATTTGACAATGGAATTTGATGGCGAGGTAATTAAGTTTAATATATACGACGCCATGCGATATCCGAGTGATGTCTCTTCATTATGCTTTGTTGATATTATTGAGTCCTTATCTGACACTATATTTGATTTATCTAATGAGGATGTGTTAGAACTGATTTTAGACAGAGATTTGACTAATGGAAGCTTGAAAAAGCTTGCTGAAGAGTACAAGCTTGATGATGAATTTGCAGAATTGGTGTCTTGGATGGAAAAAGGGCGAGCACCAAAGCCAAGGTATGAGGTCTCTAAAATAGATTTGCCTTTATCTCACACTAGACTTCTACCTTTTGTTGAACAGGAACCTGGGCTAGAATTGAAGCCGTTGTCGAACCATCTGAAGTACGCTTATTTAGGAGACAAGTATTCACTACCTGTGATTATATCCGCCACCTTGTCATCTCAAGAGGAAGGAGCATTGGTTGAGGTGTTGAAAGAGCACAAGAGAGCAATCGGATGGACCATCGCTGATATTAAGGGTCTTAGTCCCTCACTATACCAACACAAGATTCTACTAGAGGAGGAATATAAGTCCTATCGAGAGGAGCAACGACGATTGAACCCACATATGATGGAAGTGGTAAAGAAGGAGATATTGAAGCTTTTGGATGCCGACATGATCTACCCAATCTCCGACAGCAAGTAGATGAGCCCCGTACAGGTAGTACCCAAGAAAACCGGCATTACTGTGATAGAGAATGCCGAAGGTGAGTTGGTGCCCACTCGTGTTCCAAAAGGGTGGAGGGTATGTATTGATTATCGTAAGCTTAATGCATCAACTAGGAAATATCACTTCCCTTTACCCTTTATAGATCAAATGTTAGAACGGTTAGCCGGTTGTACTCACTATTGTTTTCTGGATGGTTATTCAGGTTTCCATCAGATTCCAGTGGCAAGAGAAGACCAAGAAAAGACTACGTTTACAATGCACCGGCGACATTCCAACGATGTATGGTGAGTATCTTTTCTGATTATGTTGAGAACATTATCGAAGTTTTTATGGATGACTTCACGGTCTATGGTGATTCATTTAGTGTGTGTCTAGATAACTTGACCAAAATTTTAAAGAGGTGCATTGAAACCAAATTAGTCTTGAAGTATGAAAAATGTCACTTCATGGTAAATCAAGGTATAGTACTTGGTCATGTTATCTCAGAAAGGGGAATAGAGGTTGACAAAGCGAAAATAAATGTCATAAAATCCTTACCTTACCCCTCGAGTGTTAGAGAGGTCCGTTCTTTTCTCGGTCACACAGGTTTCTACAGGCGTTTCATCAAAGACTTTTCCAAGATCACTCGACCCCTATGTGAGCTCCTACAAAAAGAGGTAGACTTTGACTTCAATAAGGTATGTAAGAGTTCGTTTGATTTGTTGAAAGATATGCTTACTTCTGCCCCTATCATCCAACCACCCAATTGGCAATTGCCATTTGAGATCATGTGCGATGCTAGCAATCATGCGGTTGGGGCGGTATTGGGACAGAAAAATGGTAAGAACTCTCATGTCATATATTATGCATCACGATCACTCGATAATGCATAATGCAACTACTCGACTACCGAAAAAGAGTTGCTAGCGGTTGTTTTTGCCTTAGAAAAGTTTAGATCTTATTTGCTAGGCACTAAAGTGATTGTACTTTCTGACCATGCAGCTTTGAAATACCTATTAAAGAAGAAAGATGCAAAACTGCAATTGATAAGGTGGATTCTCTTACTCCAATAGTTTGACTTGGAGATAAAGGATAAGAGTGGAGCCGAGAATCTTGTAGCCGACCACCTTAGCCGGCTAGTATCGGATGAAGAGCCAAAACCGATCACTGATGAGTTTCTGGATGAGCACCTTTTCTCCATCTCGGGAGAAACCCCGTGGTATGCCGATATCGTTAATTACTTGGTTTCAAAGACCTTTCAGGTGACTTATCTAGACCCGAGAGAGAGAAAATCAAGAGAGAGGCTCGTCTCTATATGTGGGACGAGCCATATTTGTGGAAACATTGTCCGGACCAAGTGATTCGGCAATGTGTTCCCCAAGGAGAGTTTCAATCTATTTTAAATTTTGTCACTCCGAGGCTTGTGGGGGCCACTTTGGCCACAAACGGACATACCGAAAGATCCTTGAGTGTGGGTTATATTGGCCAACCCTTATGCGAGATTGCTATCGATTTTATAAGAGTTGCATGAGATGCCAAATGACGGGAAACATTAGTTCTTGGAATCAAATGCCCCAATTTCCCATGCTAGTATGCGAGATCTTTGATGTATGGGGCATGGATTTCATGGGACCTTTCCCCGCATCTTTTGGTAACCTCTATATTATTTTGGCTGTTGATTATGTTTCAAAATGGGTTGAGGCAAAGGCCACTCGGACTGATGATTCTCGTGTAGTTGCAGATTTTGTCAAATCTCACATATTTTCCAGGTTCGGAACGCCAAAGGCCATCATCAGTGATCGAGGTACCCACTTTTACAACAAGGTCATTGGCGCTCTTTTTAAAAAGTATGGGGTTATCCACCGCATCTCCACCGCCTACCATCCACAGTCTAACGGGCAAGCTGAGGTGTCCAATAGAGAGATCAAGTCCATTTTGGAGAAGACTGTGAATCCCAACCGGAAAGACTGGAGTTTAAGGCTCAATGACGCCTTGTGGGCTTATCGTTCATCCTACAAGACGCCCATAGGAATGTCACATTTCCGCTTGGTGTACGGTAAGCCTTGCCACCTTCCGGTGGAATTGGAGCATAAGGCTTATTGGGCGGTGAAGACATGCATTATGGATTTGGACGAAGCGGGATCGCATAGGAAGCTTCAAATTCAAGAGTTGGAGGAGATAAGGAATGACGCCTACGAGCACGCTCGTATATATAAAGCAAAGGCTAAGGCATTCCATGACTCGCGCATACCACGTAAGTCTTTCACTAAAGGTCATCAGAAAGTTCTCCTTTATCACTCTAGATTGAAATTATTTCCCGGTAAGTTAAGGTCCAGATGGATAGGACCTTTTGTTGTTCTAACTGTTTTTTAGCATGGTGTAGTCGAGATCCAAAGTCTATCTACAGGGAAGATTTTCAAGGTTAATGGACATAGACTAAAGCCATTTTATGAGGTCTTTGATGGAGGGGACTTAGAGAGGGTAGCGTTGGACACGCCAAGCTACACAGAGTGAACTGAGTGTGGTCTAGCCAAAGACCTAAAAGAAAGGCGCTGCGTGGGAGGCAACCCACGGATTTCCATTTCTTGTTTTTATTGCTTTATGTTAGTTAGTTTGTTTCCGTTAGATTCTCCACTTTCGCTCCTAGCTTTCTCTATCTTCTCAGGCTCACCAGGGCATTGGAAACTCAAGGAGACGCGCCGACCATCATAAATTCATGCATTGGGGGGACCACTCACTAAATCAGGGGAGTTTTCTGTTCCCCCGTCTTTTCATGTTTAGAGTGTCCTCTACATATTGAATACATTGAGGACAATGTATGAATTAAGTGTGGGGGTGGAGGTTATTTGCATGATTTTGCATGATTTGGGTATATGCTCATTTTTTTAGAGGTAAATTTTTGCATTTTTTTTTGAAATTTGTGCTTAAACGTGGGTCGTCGTCCGTTTTGAAAATGTGTTAGCATGTTTTTAATGAGCGTAAATGGTTGATGACAATGAGTTTGGATGCATGTATATCATGATTGAACTTGATTGATAGCACTTAGAGTTGATTTGTTGTAGTATACCGATCAATGTTAACTATTGCTAATCTCTTGAACTAAGCCTAACACCGTGAGACTTTGAGCCTATTAGACTAAACATTTTATATTAGTCCCTAATTCATTTCTTGTGTGATTACGTCATGCCTAGTTATGCACCTCTAGAACTTGATTTGTCTCTCCTTAAGACTACATGATATTTACATGCTAATAAATATGATAAAGGCCATCGTTTGTTCATTTTGTTAACCCATTAGACTTAAGCCTACCTTTATGTTATTACTACCCTTTTGTACACCACTTTGAACCGTAGCCTATTTCTTTTGTCACCCACATCATACACCAATCCAAACACGACTCACCCGACCAATCATCAATGGAGTGTCACGGTATTCCCATATGCTAAAAAATAGGACATATACGCGTTGGGAAAGAAAAAAAATAGAAAGAAATATGTGAGAAAGAAAAAAAATATGTCGTCAAGAAAGAAAGAAAAAAGACGACAAAAGTGATGATAAGATTAATTATAAGCGTTTAGTCTCTATTCCTTATTATCCAAAGGGAAATGTGCTTCAAAGACAAATATCTAAAGTCCTTTGTTGAAAAAAATAATAATATCAATGTCGAAGAACCGATTTCTCCATTGGTGTAAGGTCTTTAGCCACTTTTCCCAAATAAATCCCCACCTTACCCAAAGCCTT
Organism: Saussurea involucrata; assembly: GCA_033807775.1. Classification (NCBI taxonomy): domain Eukaryota; kingdom Viridiplantae; phylum Streptophyta; class Magnoliopsida; order Asterales; family Asteraceae; genus Saussurea; species Saussurea involucrata. The sequence goes on from CM066316.1 coordinate 65,568,662, forward strand.
ATTTTACACTACACCCGTAAAAGTCCTTTTGATTTATATGCATGTATTATATCCAAGTAGTAGAGGGTGAGAGACTTTTCAAGCTTATGGTAGGTATATGCTAGAGTAGTGACGGTTTGAGTGATACACTTTGATCCAAGAGTGATTTGAGTGTTCCTTCAATTATCCCATTCGTGAGAGTTCTCGTGATTAGCTTGTGTTTACTTGATTGTGTGTGCTCACTTTTTGATACTAAGTTGCAAATCTCGAGTTCATGAAATGCTATATGTGTTGACACTCCCGTTGGATTCGTTTTTTATACCACGTGCTAACTTAAGTCATTGTCGGGACGGACAATGATCTAAGTGTGGGGGAATTTGATAAGTGCCAATTTTATATACATTTTATATCAAATTTACCCTAAAAATAATGTTAATTAGATGTTTAAAATACCCCTATTAATTCGAGTTGATATTTATTTGTGAAAAGATGTAATCTAATGCAAAAAGCTGATTTTGAGATATTTTGTATACAGCCACTGCCCACAGCGGACACACTGGAAAAACCACTGTGCCCACTGAGGGCACTCTAGAAGAAATCCACCGCCCAAATTTGATCAAGTTGTTTGCTGAAGATAAGAAATGGGCACGCATAACGAGGAGCCCCATCCCTTACCTTTACTATAAATAGAAGGTGTTACTCAAGAAGAAACCTCGTTCAAGTGGAAGTTCAAATTGAAGTGCATCACTTTCTCTCTTCTATTGAGCATAGTTTAGACTTTCATTTCTTAAGTTACTTGCTTTCCAAAAACCACTTCAAGTCTTAGGCTTGAAGTGTAACACTTTAAATTCTGTATTTAATTCCGTACTTACTTTCCGTATTTTATTTCTCGTATTAACTTTATGAAAGTAGTTACTTCGTATTTCTTTTCTTTTACTATGTCTTTTACTTTTAGTATGAGCTAACCACCTCTTTGAGTGTGGGTGTGAATTAAACTTGAGATTAGTACACGACACTTGGATGTTGCCATTATTTCTAACAATGGTGACTTTACGGGCACTTTGTAGGACCAGTCTATGAAAATCCACTTTCGAGAGATCGGGCTTTTTATAGACATTCGTACTACAAAGTGACTAACCAAATCGTCACTACAACCATCTCAAGGAAAATTTACACCCATACCCATTCTTTAATTTAAAATACATTTCATATCTTAGAATTACTTCATCAATTCTCATGCTTTGTAATTTTATTTCGATTTTCTATTGTTAGATATGAGTAGCTAGTTTACTATTTCTAGCAATGGGTATGTAATCTACCTCGAAAGCTTGGATATGTTGAGATTTAATTAGGTTTTTAACATCATTAGAATTCGTTTATGTAACCTTTGATTACATTGTTATTCGAGTTTTTGTTAATTATTTCGAGTTGGATCCCTCGTTTTCTTTAATTTAAACTCGAATGGCTAGTTAATTCTTTGAATCCGTAATTGTTCATTGATTTAAGGAGGTAGCAACCAATATCTATATTCAATATTTTATTGAATTATAGTGTTGTAAGGTTACATAATTTGATCATAATAATCGGCTTCGATTATTAATCAAGGGTGGTAAGTTGGTTGAATTTTAATGCGGCTAGCATTTGAATCCAAGTCCGTGACTTGATTTATTTAGCTAGCTAGAGGCTAGTCATCGAGCTTCTCGTGATAGTCATGTTTTTTTAAGAATCAACATAACTTTGGTGCGTATCATAGTTTAAAGCCACTCCAAATTCTTTTGAAATAATATTGCCGATTAAGTCTCTAATACATTATCTAAGCAAGTAGTTGATTTCTACTCATTGCTAGAATTCTTTTTATCGAATTTTTAAATCCTTATTTGGTTGTTACATGTTTAAACTTTTTATAAACCACCCCCTTTTTATATATAATGTTTTCGATGAGTTTGCACGTGATTACGTCTTGGACTCACGGTTAACACCGAGTTCCTGAGGAGACGACCCTACTTACCATTATCACAATTTATTGTGTTTTAGAGGTAATAGGAGTAATTTTATAAATCTTATTATTTTCCGGACTCGACACCCGTCAATAGCTTTAAAATTCAGTGATTGGGATTTCTCCTATTTAACAGGTTGGAATTGCTTACCTTTGGCTCTTGAAAGTGAAAATAATCTTACCATATCTCCCGCAGAAAATATCGAGAATGATCGGTAAGTTCCTCTCTCATGATAATTCAGTGATTTGATTTTATTCGATATGTATTCAGTCATATATTTTATCAAACACGGTTGTGTTTCTTCTGCCTCTCGGTTGTTTAAATAAAATAGAGTTACCATTACCATATGTTTTTCTCTTTTATGATCTTCTTGCTACTCCGGTGAGGGTTTACTCTTTATTCCATTCATTATATGGATGTAGCGGTTTATAATTTGAACTGAAATCTGTGTATTACATTTGCAGCGTTCTCTCTATATCATCTATGAAATGATGTGTGGAACATAATGGATTTGTATTTTATAATTATAATTTGGTTTCAGGTGGCAATTGTTCCTGAGGTCACTTCAAAGAGCAAATGTAGGGAAATCATGAAATTCCTTATCGAGTCATATCGGGCCTCACATTTGGGAAATTTGTTGCTGGCTTATGATGGAAAGAAAAGTGTATTTGCTGCAGGGGCTTTGCCTTTTGAATCCAAGGAGTTTGTTGTTAAAATAGCTGAAAACAATGGGTATAATTTATTTTTCAATATCTCAGTTGTTAATTTTGGCTTTTTCAAAAACATTGTCTTATGTCAAAAAAGACCTTCACCATCTAAGGCAGTTATTAAGTGGCAGACAGTGTGATTGTCCACTACAGACTATTCAAACTCTTGATGTGGTACTGAGGGAGTCTGCTTCCCAAGGGTACGATTTTTTCACATTTAGATTGTTTTTAATTTGTGTGAATTCCTTATACATTGCACGTGTTAGATTTCATTCAAGTTCTTAATGTGATGCCTACCATATCTCATGAATTGCAGTCGCGAGATAGTTGGGAGATCTCTATTTAGCCATGAATTTGGCCAAGGCCCCCTTGGTGATGGTATCGAGTTCTGGGAAGGATTTTATCAGAGTCTGAGACCAACCCAAATGGGATTGTCACTCAATGTTGGTGTGTATCTTTGACTGTTTTATGTTTGTGTTCATTACTAACTTTGCTCACGTTGATGGGATTATTTGATGAAGTTTTAAATCATCTGATATTCTTAATAGATGTTCCATATACCATGTTGTTTCTGATCAACCCCCATATTGACACAAACTGTTTGATAAACGTTTTGAGTGAGACCTTTTAACACACTTTTCTTCTGTGATTTTTGGTGTTTACACAGGTGTTGGTCATCCCTGCCCATAGTGACAATCGAGTATCAAGAAAGCAATTGACTCAAATAGGTAACTGATGTTCGTGACGATCTTTCCCAAACTGGCTATTTTGGTATATTTAGGTGGGTATTTGATTTTGTTTTACTTTAATGGTGCCATTAAGTTTGTTTGTGGCAATTCAAACTTATCCAATGATTTTCATTTTGAGATGAAGCTTGTGAATATTTACTATTAATATCTCTATTTTATAGTATGATTTACAAAAAAATTAAATTAAATTCTCATTGTTTTATTATTTGGTTTCCCTATAATTGTCACATTTATGGTGTTGAAATGATTCTGGTGTCACCTGATACGTTTTGCAGAGACCAAGTTTTGCAACTGGATAGAAGTAGACAATGGTTAAGGGCGTTTGATGGATATGATTATCGTCAGGGGTATACTTTCTATCAGTTTTTACTACTATCGATAGGTTTGACATTCTTATTTCCCAGTCATGACTAAGCAAGGTTGTATTTATGTTATATTTATGCACCACTAAAACACCATTTTGCAACAGTTCAAAAGTTGTAATTATCTAGAATGCGTCCTTTTACAAATATTCGATCACCATTGCATGAGGGGTGACGTTTTGGTTTTGTATTTCAAGCCTCTATCTGATGAATTATGCAATCAGTTGTGTATTGTCTACCATAACATGTTTAATAAGGGGGTGCTTACCAAAACGCTTACCCGGGTAAGTACTTATCATTTAAATTTAACATTATAACTCATTTACTGGGTAAGATTTTACTCCATAAAATCGGATTCGTATGCAACAATTTTTCCGGTAAGCGCTAATTGTAGTAAGAGTCGTCGTACTCACTTACCGGGCAAGACCCTCGGTTCCTGCATTCGTTCTCACCGGGTAAGATTTTTGGTCCGTGCGATATTAATCATGTAGATAATGTGCGTTTGGTAAAGGGCCTCAAAGATTAATCTTCTCATCAAACTAAGTAATGTATATTTATCTAACGTAAATCCAACGTATGGTTTTTTTTACAATTTAAATATGATTGTCACTAATGTTCACGATAATTAATAATTTTCATTACACATTGTATTGCAAGTTTTCATGATTTTTTACAATCTTAATATGGTTGTCACTAATTGTATATTCTTAGTTAATTTTAACATTTTGTTTACTACATATCTAATATAGTAATATACAATTAGCTAAGAATTTGTATGTGCACCATGAGTGTTAAAATGTAGAACGGTACAGACATGCAGCACCATCATGATTAAAGTAGTCCCCTCATTGCTTGATGATCAAAATGTCTCCTGCACTTGATATGCGAAAGTTCTTTTCTGGAACTGTAGAAAGAATTATTTTCATAGATTCTGTGTTGGTACAATGTTGACATATTTGTCTCATTTTTATGCAAGGCCCCTTCACATTCTTGCCTTGATAATTGACTTTATCAGTAAACAATATCCCCTCTTCATCTTAGATGCAAGTCTATTAAACCTGCTTTTTTTCTAAAGTTATTTAGTTTGTGAGCTTTGTTTGAATATGAATGGAAAACCACGGTCATTAATCGATATTTGTTGGTTAAATTTTCTATGGTTATCCATCTTTTGTGTTTGGATTTTGGAGTCTGACAACTGAATTTTGGTTTTGTGGATAGAGCTCCCTTGGAATGTCCCACCAGCAAGCATTAGCTCAGGTTATAGCACAGGCTGCACAAGTGCATACTTAACCACATACACAAGTTGTCTCTACCCATCTTTATCGGTACCATCTTCATCATTACCACAAATTCATTCTTTTACTTCTAATGCAACCATGTCCAGCGCCTTCAACCTACTATGCCCGACCATAATACTGCAAAGGAATCATCTAATTTATCCAATTCTGATAACCGTTACCAACCTTCCTCTATAGTAGTTGATAAGCCTGCTGACTATGGTTACAACTGGAGGAAATATGAGCAGAAGCAGGCAAAAGGGCAGCGATACCCTCGAAGTTATTACAAATGCACTCATCCAAATTGTCCTGTCAAGGAGTAGGTTGAGCGTTCTGTAGAGGGGATTGATCCTGGTGCATCTCATCATAACGTGCATCCAAGGGTTGAGATCTCTTCTTACCCTTCTCACCATAATTTTCATTTTCACCGGAACTCGACCATATATACACAATATATTATATATTTATCTGTGGTGAGGGGAGAAGAAATGGGCGAAGGGGATGTTGAGATCGATAAAGTACATTAGAGGAGAGTGTTGTTTGCATAAATAATAATAACACGGTTCCCAAGAGGGTCGTGTTGTTGAAAACAACATTCTTTATATCTCCATCGTTTTTGTGTCAATTTGTTACTGCTTACCATCTCCTTAGTGATTAATCATAAAAATACATGTTTCTGTTTACCTGGTTTCCATAAATCATTTACAATGTTTGACAATTTGAAGAAACTCACCAAATAGGTAATAAGCTTTGTTGGTCAATTTGTGTACCCGATCAACTTCATACATGTCAGCAAAGTTCTTGAAGTCCACTTTGCGATAAGAGATGACTGCTTTGTAGGTTATGGACATGTTAAATTCGTCAACTCTGATGCAACACAAATGTAATAATCAAGACTTTTGGAAAAGACTAAAGTTGGTGGAAAAGATTTGCATAATGTTTAGTTCAGGGTCAGTTTTGGAAAATGGAGGAAAAGGGTATAAAAACTCCTTTTTGGGTTCAAAACCCTTGGAGCTTACCTTGTGTGTGTGTTTAGCGGCTGGAGAGAAAAAGAAAGCAAGAGAAGAGTTTTGTGCAAGAACAATTGAAGAGAAGGTTTCATCCATCGATCGAATTGGAGGAGGAAGTGGATTTGGGGTTCGATTCTACACAAATTCGTAGCAGGTAATCTTCTATTTCAATTCTTGATCTTAGATTTCTGCTGAGATTTGGTTGTTTGGGGTTTATGTTTAGAAAGTTGAAAATGATATACTAAGTGGGGATTACACATCATCTAGGTGTTTAATCAGCCTTGGAACGGTTATTAAAGAGTTAAATGTTGTTATGAATGCGTTTATTGTTGAGAAATCAAGCTTAGTTGGGTTTTCCTTTAATTTTGGCATCGTGTTGGTCATCAGACCCGTACCCGGTAAGTAGCCCAGATGCTAGTTACCGGATGGTGCATCCAGAAGTGAGGGATACCGGATTTATCAATCCGGCAGTTCCCGGAAGTCGACACCCGGTAAGTTGAAATATTCGGTAAGTGTTCCGGTAAGTGTGAGATCCGGTAAGTGTGAGATCCGGTAAGTTTATGCCCGGTAAGTGTAGCTTACCCGGTAAGTTGTCCAAATTTGTGGTGTTGACCGGTAAGTAGCCGTACCCGGTAAGTAGTGGTACCTGGTAAGCGAGTTACCCGGTAAGTAGTTATATCCGGTAAGTCATTGTTACCCGGTAAGCTGGCGCGTCCGGTAAGTTAGTATCCGGAAAGTTGGTTTAGGATCTGAGCAGTTGTATTTCATCCATTTCTCAGGTAACCCGATTGTAAGTCAGAAGCAAAGTAAAACAAGATGTTAAACGCACCAGGTGAGTTTTTCTAACTAAAATACGTGTTTTAAATGTGTTTTCCAAGGAAAGTAAATGAGTAGATTTGCCATGTTTAGTTATATGCTTTTACTTGTTTGAAAGTGTTTATATGAGATGTATGCATACATTGTGTTAGACGTAAATTGGCTAAGACGGAAGGTAGACCCGCCAGTGCTCATGCCGGGAAGGTGACCCGTTTATGCCATGGAAGGGAGTATCCAGTAAGGCAGTGTGAGACTGACTCGTTGTCACTTTCGGGTGACTTCAGGGTGCCATTTACGAGTGCGGATTTATCCGTGAGAGAGTTTTACGAAGAGATATGTGAAAGTTGTTTTTATATATGAAAGTTTTATATGCGAAAGTTATAAACTGTTTTTAAATGTTTTAAGAACTGTCAGGAGGGAGCTCACTTGACCTCATGGTCTAACCCTCGCATTTTCCAAACTAAACCTTTTCAGGTAAGCAGGTAGTTGGAGGCTCTGGCAAGTGAGCAGAGTGTGCTAGCGAATAAGTGCAGTTAGAGGCAGTGCCACTATCGATTCAGTATTTAGTTTATTCTCAGTTGTGTATAGGTTGTTTCCGCCAACCTAATTTTGAGACTTATGTAAGAAATTTTGGAATCCGATTTTGGGATATTTTGTCCTATATGAATTGCATGCTTTATTTTAGATTGGGTCGTTACAATTGGTATCAGAGCCATAGTTTAAGGGATTTAGGTGACCGGACGGGCCTAAACTTAAACTTTGGGAATAGAAATCACAACTGAGAATCAGGAAATGCGTTAGGAGGACACTATTATAGAAATAGGACTAATAGGTTACCGAGGACGGTCATGTAAGGTAAGTTTGGGATTACACCTCGCCAGTGTAATTACAAACTTACAGGTACATGTATGTGCTTAATTTGCCTTATATTCTGAAGTTGTAGTCTTATGCTAGCTTATATGTCGTATTCCAGTAATCTAGAATGTCAGTAAGATCCCTAAGAGGTAGATCTTCGTGGGTTCGAAGAGGATGAGTGATTTCTTATGAGTAAGACTCCTGGTTCTGGAGAGTCCCAGTTCTAGAGGTCGTAGGATAGATCAGTTGTGTTGGTATGGGGGAAAAGTGTCGAGATTTTGAAAGCTTCAATTCAAGAACGAGTGGACGATTAGAGTCCCGACTCTTTAGACGAGCTTTTCAGTGACAGGATCAATAAAGAGAAGATACCCGTGGTGGATTGAAATGTGTAGAGGTAGAATGTGTGATGAACTGGTCAAGACGAAAATAGTATGAAATGGTTGAGAAAGTGGACCGTTGAATGTATAGCAAGTTGTTGCAAGGCCGAGAGGGTAACCACTGGTCGAAAGTAGAGTGTCAATGATAAGTTGCGTGAGTAAAGCGATTGACCTTGTTTGAGTGAGTAGCTTTCAATTGCAAGTAGAGTTTCATGCATTGAGTTCGTATATGTGTACATGAGATTTTTCATAAGTAAAGTAAATGTGTAAATATCAAATTTGATCGGATATGAGTCGGCGTGTGCAAGCGTATGTTTAAAGAAAAATGCAAATCCATTTACATCGCACAATGAAGTCTTGAGGTTTACGATTTGCAAAATATTCCACTCTTTTCATGATAAGTTAAATTGTTGCAAAAAAAAGGTCAAGAAAACGTTTGAATGCAAAACTTTTATAACCAAAATGAGTATTGACATGTTGAAGTTATATAAATGACTATGAGAACCGACTGGTTTACTTCGTGTCGGTAATTCCTTTCAGAGTTTTGTCGTATGAAAAGATTTTCATCCAATATATTTATGTCGTAACGACATATTTTTGGTTGAGTAAGATTAAGTTTTACGGAAAGTTGCATGCAAACGATTCTCGAGATCGTTGTGCAGGGTATTGGAGTTATGAGAATGTTGGGGTCGTGTGTACCCAAGTTGTTTCCAAGTGTTGTTTCTTCAAAATGATAAAAAGTGTGAAATGATTTATTTATCGCGTTGTCATGCATGAAGGCTATGAACTCACTAGGTCGTAGAGTACTACATTTTAAGCTAAGGAAGAACTCCTAGAGTAGAGAGGTGTTGGACAAATCAGGGGAGAATGTTTGTAGTTTTGGTATTTATGTTCAAGAGGAGAGGTGAACAGTGGAAGAGTCGGAGGTGGACTTTAGTGTCGGTTGTATGAGGGTCTGTACCCTTGTGCGGTGACTGGAATTACAGTTGCCGAGGGACGGTTGTGTTCGGTGGAAGGACTAGAAGTCATCAAGGTGTTGGTATTAGCAACTCGTTATGAGTAGTGTGGTGAAGTAGGAATGAAATATCCTCTACGTCGAATAAGAGTTTTAATGTGATCTTGTAATATTGACGTTGCACGAGAGAGTTTGAAATGAGGACGACGGGATGTGAATTTGATTATGATATGTTGGAAGGATTAGGTTCAGTAAGGGACCCTTGTTGAAGAATAGGTTAAGGAAGTATCAACAAGTCAACTATTGACGTTGAAGTCGGCAGTTGTGTAAGGTGTATGAGGCCGAAGACTTGAATCAGAAGGTTGAAAGTTGAAGGACCACCTTGTAGGGGTGTTAAGATAGTGAAAGATTGTTGTTTTAGATAAGCGTTTTACTGACGAGGTAGATGGTTCGTAAAGGATGAAGTATTTAGCACGAATGAAGTGAGTGTATCGATTATGTCAATCTGGGAGAGAATGTGCCCTGTCGATGTAATGGTTTGGAATTGCAAAGAGCTAGCAAGAAACGAGTATGTTAGAGTTAATCAGAAACTCATGGTTTGTGGTTCAACTAGAGCTGGGGAGAGACAATGTAGTGAGATAGACTCGGTTATTTATGCAGGAGATCTTGAAGATAAGTTTGAGTTGTGTACGAATGACCATGAGAGACCTGGTCTGCAGTAAGATGTTATGGGTAGAGAATGTTCGGATGAGTAGTGGCATCAATTGCCAAGATAAATGTGCCAGCCAGTGTGTGATGTGATGTTAGAAAGAGGAAGCATCAGATGGAAGTCTTTTCGGAGTTTTCGGACGAGGTGTACGATTTGTTAATCAAGTTGTTAGAGCACGTGGTATGTAAGATGGCGTTGTGACACGACCATTATCGGAATAGAATGTCGGAGTGGTAGCGGATGGTTACCCAAATGAGAAATCAAGTGTCTTGGGTTGTGTGAGTCACTAAGTAAGTATATTTTGGAATCACTGGAAGATTAAAGAAGATGTTGGATGAGTGAGTCGATGAGGTGGTGTAGTAGATGCTAAATCTTTAAGGAATGTGAATTGTTTCCTTTTGTGAAAGGATTAGTTCGAGAAGGTAACGATTGGAAATCAAGGAGCGTGTAGTGACTTCGATCACCGGTGTCATTTCGAGATAACTAGTTTGGATGCCTCAGGTTAGAATTTTGGTTATATGCAATAATGAGAAAGTGTTATCAGCATGTGGAAAGATCGGAAGAGAGGGGCAAGTAACGTTTGGTGGGCGATGCTCCACGTTAACGTGGGGAGGCGAAGATAGTATGTCGGAACAAGTGAGTAGGATGGAAGCAGTAAGCTTGGCAGTAACACCGAAAAGGTGGAGTAGTGTGTGTAGATCGTCATCAGTAAGTGTGCAAACCCCTGGAAAGAGTATAGAGGAAGAGGATTTGTGCATGTCTTTGTACGGGAAAGAAGTGGAAAAGGGCAGTTGAATGAGTTGAGTTGGTGATGTCATGAGAAACGTTCAAACGAACTGATCGTTCAGTGTAAGCTATTGAGAACAGTAGGGTGTGACCATGGTTACTCCTCCTAGTTGAGTGGGGGTAACCGAAGTTATGTTGTATGACTGGATGCTTGTGGCAAGCAGTGAGAAATTGATGAGCCTTCAGGATAAGTTCAATTCGGATAGGTGAACACTCCAATAAGGGGTTATGGAAGTTTTCTACTATTAGACACGTTAAGTGTGAAGTGATGAAGTGGTGAGAACGTACGAATTAGTGTCGAGTTGTAGCTGATGTGATCGGGAAGGGAGTGTGATTTGCATAGATGTATGCCGGTTGGAAGAAGTAATCTGGAATTACATGTAACCCGAGAAGGGAACTCTCACGTGTGAGTTCGTCGGGATGTGCAAGGGTGGCCTTGTGCCAATTTGTCAAGTGAGTGATTATTCCTGGTCGAAGATTTTTGTTGTTGTGGCGGGGAATTTCCGCCAAAACTCTTTCTTTTAAGGAAGTAAAGAGGTAGGAGAGACCGTAAGTAGACGTGTTTTAAGACCGTGAGTCCCGACGTGGGGACGGAAGCGAGCAAATGGAGGCGCGGTTGGCCTTGGATTTACTAGTGGTATTTAAGCGAGTATAGTATTCGGAAAGGTTGCAAGTAAATAGTACAAGATGGCATGACATAGCAAAGTGGTGACTCGCCGAGGGCGGTTCCAAGGTATGGTGTACGGATATGTTTCCCATCAGAACGGTTTGGGCTGACCAAGTAGGACTGAGTTGGTTGGATTGAAAAACATAAGACTTTTGAACCTTGAAGTTTGAGAGAAAGGTAAGGTGGACTAAGTCTGTGGATCCATCGAAGTTATGAAAGTTGAGAAGATAGTGCGCGATCTTGAGGTACTCGATGAGATTTTGAGAAGAAATTCATAGTGTGATGCACGTCTCTTTTATGGAGAGCCGATGTGAGAAGTGAGATGATGGCGATAAGAAGTTGACTTTTGTCATTAGTAAGCGAGTTAGAGCAGCAGCATGCAAGTTGGACTTGCCGGAGGAACTAAGGGGAGTTCGTCCGACATTTCATGTCTCAGACTTAATGAAGTGTTTGTCAGATGCCGAGGTGGCTGTTCCTTTGGGGGACATCAGTATAGATGAGAGGTTGACTAACGTAGGAGAACCGATTGAAATCGTGAGCAGTAAGGTTTGCAAAACGAGGAACAAAGAGGTTCGGCTAGTAAAATTCCAGTGGAGGTATCATAAGGGACGAGAGGCAACGTGGGAAGTGGAAGCGGAGATGAGGTCCAGATACCCTCACCTCTTTGATAATGGAATTCCGGGGACATAATTCTTTTGAGGGGGTAGTATTGTAATAACCAAGACTTTTGGAAAAGACTAAAGTTGGTGGAAAAGATTTGCATAATGTTTAGTTCAGGGTCAGTTTTGGAAAATGGAGGAAAAGGGTATAAAAACTACTTTTTGGGTTCAAAACCCTAGGAGCTTACCTTGTGTGTGTGTTTAGCGGCTAGAGAGAAAAAGAAAGCAAGAGAAGAGTTTTGTGCAAGAACTATTGAAGAGAAGGTTTCATCCATCGATCGAATTGGAAGAGGAAGTGGATTTGGGGTTCGATTCTACATAAATTTGTAGCACGTAATCTTCTGTTTCAATTCTTGTTCTTAGATTTCTGCTGAGATTTGGTTGTTTGGGGTTTATGTTTATAAAGTTGAAAATGATATACTAAGTGGGGATTACACATCATCTAGGTGTTTAATCAGCATTGAAACGGTTATTAAAGAGTTAAATGTTGTTATGAATGCGTTCATTGTTGAGAAATCAAGCTTAGTTGGGTTTTCCTTTAATTTTGGCATTGTGTTGGTCATCAGACCCGTACCCGGTAAGTAGCCCAGATGCTAGTTACCGGATGGTGCATCCAGAAGTGAGGGATACCGGATGTATCAATCCGGCAGTTCCCGGAAGTCGACACCCGGTAAGTTGAAATATTTGGTAAGTGTTCCGGTAAGTGTGAGATCCGGTAAGTAATAGTTCTGGTAAGTTTATGCCCGGTAAGTGTAGCTTACCCGGTAAGTTGTCCAAATTTGTGGTGTTGACCGGTAAGTAGTCGTACCCGGTAAGTAGTGGTACCCGGTAAGCGAGTTACCCGGTAAATAGTTGTATCCGGTAAGTCATTGTTACCCGGTAAGAGTTCGGACCCGGTAAGCTGGCGCGCCCGGTAAGTTAGTATCCGGAAAGTTGGTTTAGGATCTGAGCAGTTGTATTTCATCCATTTCTCAGGTAACCCGATTGTAAGTCAGAAACAAAGTAAAACAAGATGTTAAACGCACCAGGTGAGTTTTTCTAACTAAAATACGTGTTTTAAACGTGTTTTCCAAGGAAAGTAAATGATTAGATTTGCCATGTTTATTTACATGCTTTTACTTGTTTGAAAGTGTTTATATGAGATGTATGCATACATTGTGTTAGACGTAAATTGGCTAAGACGGGAGGTAGACCTGCCAGTGCTCATGCCGGGAAGGTGACCCGTTTATGCCATGGAAGGGAGTATCCAGTAAGGCAGTGTGAGACTGATTCGTTGTCACTTTAGGGTGACTTCAGGGTGCCATTTACGAGTGCGGATTTATCCGTGAGAGAGTTTTACGAAGAGATATGTGAAAGTTGTTTTTATATATGAAAGTTTTATATGCGAAAGTTATAAACTGTTTTTAAATGTTTTGAGAACTGTCAGGAGGGAGCTCACTAGACCTCATGGTCTAACCCTCGCATTTTCCAAACTAAACCTTTTCAGGTAAGCAGGTAGTTGGAGGCTCTGGCAAGTGAGCAGAGCGTGCTAGCGAATAAGTGCAGTTAGAGGCAGTGCCACTATCGATTCAGTATTTAGTTTATTCTCAGTTGTGTATGGGTTGTTTCCGCCAACCTAATTTTGGGACTTATGTAAGAAATTTTGGAACCCGATTTTGGGATATTTCGTCCTATATGAATTGCATGCTTTATTTTAGATTGGGTCGTTACAACAAAGAATATGTTTCCATGCTTTGATATTTTCTTTTATAATAATTGTTCTCCTTTCTACTTGCTCTTGATTTATGGATGAAAATGATGTTAAAATTTCCATATAAATGACCCAACTTAAATTGTATTTGATGTGGTTCAGCTGGTTCTATAAGAGTTTCTAGACATGTTCAATTGGTTCTTTAATGTTGCCACATGATAATTTCATTTAGAGGTTGCTTACCAAATGTTAATTTGGTAAGCGCTTACTAAGTCATTTACCTTATCGACTGGACATTACAAAGATAAAGTATCTTACCAGGTAAGAGGCATGACAACAATCGAGGCTCTTACCTCGGTCAGTGAGGAAGAAGACTCATACCAGGTTAACTTTTATTGGTAAAGAACACCTTAGTTGGTAAATGGCCCTTTAGGTGGTACATGCTTAATTTGGAGATTTAATTGGGTGTTTAAAAAATAGAATGACACTTGAGGATTTACACCTAAATCTAGATTAAAGTCATGTCATGTACCCGACCAATGGACGGGTATAACACTAGTTGATTGATTGTTATTACACAATTAAAATTTTCAATATGTAAAAAATGAAAATGTATGTTAAAATAATAAAACAGACGTAATATAAACAATTTGAGTTTCTTCGATAAAAATTTAGTTTATATAAAATGAAACTAAAATATTTAACTTACTGTTGTCATGTAAATAAAAAATAACTATTTAACCCAAAAGTGGATCAAAATTTGGATGAACATTCAACATATATCTAATCATTTATATAGTCAATTGTTTATCAAAGTTTTCATTTTTGTCACCAATGTGGGACAATCAAGAATTCACCACAAATCACCATTAGATGAGAACTTGATTCTCATGGCGCCATGTTATCATCATAAGGTCTTCCTGTAAAAAATGAAAAAAATATCAAATAAAAATGTATGTTAATATAATAAAACAGACGTAATATAAATAATTCGAGTTTCTTCGATAAAAATTTAGTTTATATACGATGAAACTAAAATATTTAACTATTACATGAAATGTTGTCATGTAAATAAAAAATAACTATTTAACCCAAAAGTGGGTCAAATTTTGGATGAACATTCAACCTATATCTTATTATTTATATAGTCAATTATTTATCCAATTTTTTACTTTTGTCACCAATGTAGGACAATCAAGAATTCACCACAAATCACCATTGGATGAATACTTGATTCTCATGGCACCGTGTCATCATCCTAAGGTCTTCCTCTATATGGTAGCGTTTGGTACGCTGACTGGATGGGACGGGACAGGATGGGACTGGACATGACTGGACTGGAGGAGATGATTTTAATCTAGGTTTAGCTATCTGATGTTGGAAAAAAAGAGTATTTTAGTAATCTTATGTTTTAGTCTCATGTTGTTCCACCTATTTTGGTGGAACAAAAAATCTTAAGTTTTGTCCTATGAAAACTAATTTTTGTCTCATGTTGTCCCATCTGATTTTTGTCCCATGGCATACCAAACATGGGAGTATTTTTTTTGTCCCGGCCCGTCCCACTCAGTCTGCGTACCAAACACACCCTATATGTATATTGATGCTTTAGACTTGGGATCACATGAGATGAATTTTTTTGGTGAGAAGTAGTGAAAGTACACTTATATTATGTGAATGTTACTTTATATTTTATAAGGTGGTAAGACGGAAGAGATCTCAATGTGTAACATGATAACATCACCAATTGATGCTAAGAGGGTCATCTTCACATGTCTTCACACAATATATTAGTACCTTGACATATATTATGTGAAATCCACATTATATTATGTGAATGTTACATTTCTACTTCTCACAACAAATGACATTTCTCACAAGAACCTAACCCTATATATTTATTGTTGGTTCTAGACTACTATGACTTACACGGAAGGTGTTTGTAGAATGGGATGAATACAAACACATTAAATTTCAATTTTTAATTTTATATTTTATTCAAACATAAAATTACATATATGTTGCAGAAGTTAAAAAGGTAAGACATGTGATCATAAACTATCTGATTGGTGACAAGTTTACTAACAATGAAATAGAAAAGAAATAAGATCATCTTTCAGGTCTGAAAAATTATTATAGTCTTCAGTTGTGATGTCAAATTTACTTTGAAGCTTTCACATATAAGTTATTTCAAAACGAGTGATTTGCAAGCAATGACAATAAAGACCTTTTATAAGTTCCATTGCATTAAATGTTCTTCTTCAACTTTAACACATGTCTTCACCTGATTTGTTGATCTATGCATGCTTGTACTTTTCACTTCAGACTTGGTAGTTGATGTGAACACTTGTTACTTGTTAGCCCATCTCATCATTTGTATGCAAAATATGACACTAAGAGCATCTCCAATGGTCATTTGAAAATGACTTGAAAATAACTTGATGAAGACTTGAACATTGGAGTGATGACTTGAAGATAGTTTTACTAATCAAACACTTGGTCTTTCTCAAGTCTTTGAAAAATTAAATGTGAGAGGCAAGAGAAAGAGAAAGTACATTATGGTGGGACCAACATAGCTTTTATATTTTTGTATTACTTTCAAGTCTTTCATTTCATTTTACCATTGTGGATGCCCTAATTAAATAATGTTTTAGAACCTACTTTGGCTGATATGTTTTTTGCGTGTTCCCATACTAGAATGAGAGTTTGGGATAATTGGTAAGCCAAACTCGTTCGACAAGTTCGCATCTAAATATCTGGATTGCCAATAGTAGTATTTGTCAGACTACTAGCTGATTATATATTTTATTGATCTTATTTCGGCTAGATGACAAACCAATCCGCTTTGGTGACTATCTTGACATCTCTTCAACTAGTATTCGATTTCTGTAACACCCGAAATTTCATTGGAATAAATAACTTGTTTACATGACTCTTGAAAGAGTTTTGATGAAGGTTAAAGTCAGGAAAATGTCTTACGAAAGAAACACAGCAAATCGGGAACATTTCGGACTTCAGGGCAATCTGAGCGATAGTGCCCCGCGATAGTGACAAGGTCACTATCGCCGTGTCATTCTCGCGAGGAAGGGGAAAAACCCACGGTACATTTCCGGTGATTATGACCAGCGATAGTGACACTGTCACTATCGCACATGTCACTCTCGCCCGCGGGCTCCAGAGGGCTATTAGGTCCGATTTTTGGGTCTTCTTCTTCTTCATAACTCCTCATCCATTTTACCCCAAACTCTCTCAACTCAATAACCCTTGTAAAAGTCGGTTTGGAGTGCACTCAAGGCTTCATCTCCCCACTCTTTCAAGATTAGATTTCCTTTAAGCTAAGACTTTGGAATCCTTCATCTTATTTCCATTTTAATGGGATTTCTACAATTTCTAGGGTTTTACTTAACCCTCTTCCAAACCCTTTCATCCCTCATGAAGAAATGAAGTTTGAAGCTCATTTTGGTAACACTAGAAGTGTTTGGTTGGTGGATTCACTTGATTGTTGAGGTAATCTTCTCTTCTCTTCATTTTGGAAATTAGGGTTTCGATCTATTGGTGATTTTGGGTGTAAAATGTTGGGGGAAATGATTCTAAGTGTTTGGGGATAAATATTTATGGTTGGAAATTGTGAATCTAGGTTTTTGGAAGATTTGGAGCTTGAGGATTCGTATTTCTTCAAAGGAGCTTACGTTTGGGAAAAATCTAGATTTAACCTAAATCTAGCAAGGTGAGTTCAAGTTGATTTGTGAAAACGTTGTACATCCCAAAATGTTTATTTTAAAGTATTTGTGTGCTTTATATGAAATTATCACTTGTTGAGTTAATTAGTGGGTTTTGATAAATCAAAGTGTTAAGCTTTACAAATCTTGTAAAACACCCACATTCGGGGATTTTGAGTGATTGATAAGTAAATCGCGAGTGAAAGTGGTTTTGTTAATTTATTGCATAAGTGAAGGTTATTTGGTCAAAACACACTTTTAGTGTTTATTGTGATTATGCGATAACTATGATATGTTACATTTTGAAAATGTGAGCGTGTGAGTTGGAGATTTTGGTCAGTCTTGACCGTATGAATATTTTGAGAATTGTAAACCTTTTATTTTGGGCCGATGGTCAATTGAGAAATTAAAAGGGTAAAGATTTTGGGTAACTATGCATTTCGGTTTACGTAACCGTGTGAGCAACACGTGTTTAGCCAAACGTTTATTTTGGCCTTTAAAGGCTTGATTATACTCAAAGAAGTCTTTTGAGTGTTTGCCGGTTTTAGTAGCTCGAGGTGGAGCTTTGGATGTGTTATGTGCTTAATTGCGTTTTATGTGAGTATGTGTCTCCTTGAGTGTTTGACCTTATATGTGAAGACCGTTTGACGATTTTGTATTCTTAGTACATTGGGTCTAACGGACCATGGCGGGTTTTATGCATTAATAAACTATAAAAGATAGGCATATACGTACACGCATACATGTATATGCATATATGATTTGGCTTCATTAGGAAAGTGGCGATGAAGGGGTTGTGAGATAATCATGCCTCGGAGCATGTGTTTGCATAATGTGGATTCGACACACTTTATTTGCATGAGTTGATTTTGATAAACGATCACTTGATCTTTTGAGCTAGTGGCTCGGACTTGGACTCTTTTGGGTCTTGAGGGTGTTGCTCGGTTTTGATAAGCTCGACGTGGGCTTGGGTTATGTTTTGCATGAATTGCATTGTATTTGAGAATTACATGATTTGAAGGCATTGGTTGTTCTTTTGAGGTCATGTATAAATGTTTAAGCCGAGTAAGCTTGTGTTGGATGGTGGGTTTCCAAGGTAAAGATCCAGCAGGATTGAACTTGGTGGTTTGGACTAAAGACCTAGTATGGTTGATGTCTAAGAAGGACTAAAGACCTAGTATGGTTGATGTCTAAGATGGACTAAAGACCTAGTATGGTTGATGTCTAAGATGGACTAAAGACCTGGTATGGTTGATGTCTAAGATTGACTAAAGACCTAGTTTGGTTGATATCATGTGTACCCCATCCATGAAGCTTACTAGTGTTTATTAATTGTGGTTTAACTTGTGTTTACGCCACATTCGATGGAATCGGGTCTCCCCCATCACCGAAGAGTGTTGTTTTGGGTATTTTGTTTATCCATGTGTCGGCATTGTTTTATAGGCGTAGGGATGGTTCTTTCCATGAATTATGAGTGGCGTTTTATGTCACATCCTTGGTTGGACGTTTTCGAATATTGGAGTTTTATTCGTATTAATAATATATTGAGGTTTTAATAATTATTTACATCTTGAGTGAGTTTTGGACTTGAGTCTATTGCTGGGAAATGATTTTCATTGGAAGCTTTCGTCACGGAGATTGCGTGCATTTGAAAAATGGGTGTTGGCGTACCTTACTCAAATCCTTTTTCGGAAAATCATGATTTACGTTGAAACCTTTTGTCTAACAAATTATTTGATCATGATGTAAACTCTTGAACTCACTAGGCGTTAGCCTAACCTTTTTATTTGTCGACATGTGCAACAGGTTCAGGTTGGGAATAGCTTTAGCTACACTGTGAAGTGATGAGCGCTAGTAGAGTGCACGAAAAGTGAATTGCTTAGTGAAGTCTTCCGCATTTATTTGGGATTAGCAACTTGTATTGTGTTAGGTAACACCCGTCTTGAGTTGTTAATTGTAGAAGTCGTGATGTTTAATTTTTGAGGTATTTTCAAGGATGGTTTTTAGAAAAGATTTTATCCAATTTTGGTTATTTTATTGAAATTAAAGTTAGTTGCTCTTTCTAAATTTGAGGGTGTTACAAGTTGGTATCAGAGCATACGTTTGAGAGAATTAGGTGTTGATTTTTGGATACCTAAACTCAAACTAGCGTTGTTTTAAGTAAATGAGGGCGAGATTGCACCATTAGGCACTCTAAGATAGGATATTCGGAAGTTGTTGGGGGCACTAGAAACGAGAAGTCACGTCAAGAGTAGCAAGGATGATCATGTATGGTACGTTCATTGTTGCACCTGGCCAGTGTTATGGTGAACCTACTAGTTACATAAGAGTACTTGAATGACTCTAGCGTGATGACCGTTGGGGTAGTGAAGGAGTTCTAAGCGAGTGGTCGTTAGAAGAGGTTGACGACTTTAGCATTTGCCATTTGGAGTGGCGGTGAGCATGTTGACCGCATTAAGTGGACCGTTCGGGTCGAAATTGGTAGTTGGATTGGAGCCGTATGCTTATTGAATTAACCTTGATTCGAGGAGAAATGAGGGGTTAGTCGATGTGACTTTTCATTTTGCGTTAAGATGTGTGAGCATCCGGATGACAATAGTGTGATCAGAGTAATTGGAGGAATGTGACCTGGACGTTGAGTGCCGACAAAATGCATGCACGAAATTTATTTTGCTTTTAGAATAAATTGCATCAATTATTTCTTGTGTTTCAAATCGTTGTATGGATGGCATTGCGAAATTTTGGAAAACGTTTGACACACACAAGATTTTAAACCATGATTTTGGAACATGCATGAAGTTATTTTACGACAGGCAGTTGTGAACCTGGTCGGGACTTACTTTGTTCTTTGTGGTTGTCCACTACTATTTTCGGATACTGTGATATCCATGTTTTAATGTCGTTTATGGTTTTGGATAAGTAACCGCGACTTGCAACTTTAACATTGGATCTCCTCCACATATGTTAAGGTTCGGACGAAGAGTTACCTTCCCTTGTTTCAGTGTTGACCTTTAATGGGAATTTGGATTTTACGAGTCTTAACGAAGAGTTGTTGTTTATCTCGTAAAAAGGAGATTTTGGAATTATTATGATTTGATCATATTGTTTTAAGCGATTTGATTGTTGAAAACGAAAACTTTGACACCATTTACTTGGTTGGATGCTGTTGAGTTCCATCGAGTTTGATGGAAGTTTTGTGGAGTACGATGGGGTTTCGTTTTACGACGTTTTGCGGTGTATGGGTGACACTTTGTCATGTGCATACTTGAATGATTGTGTGCGTTAATATATAAGTTTGAGTGAGTATTGCATCTCATGCAAATTTTGTTGAGAAATGTGCTTTATGTCGTATTGCATCAAAAGGAGTGATTTTGTAGTCTTAATGCCACATGGCTTCTCCTTCGAGAATCGTGGTGGCATATTTGTTACAACTTGCTAAGTGTGCGAAACGATTTATACGTGGCGTGAGTAATGCATATAGGAGCATCATGATAGTACATCTCTAATGTTCTGTTTGATGCACTCGCGTTTACTGGCATTTTTGATGTTCTTACTCGCAAATGCACTATATTGATTTATTGACATGAATAGTTTTGTAGCCACTATTTTGGGGCGTTAATGCGCATCGCTTGTGCGGTTTACGGTTTGAAGTTGATTTGAATCATTTTATGTGTCAATCAAATTATGTGCACATATTGTTTTCCGAAGTTTTGAGAAAAACACATTGAGGTGTGCAAGCCTGGTCAAAAGATTTTGTTTCCTTGTCATTATATGACTGAAGGAGAAATTTTGAAAATTTGATTTAATGAATCTCTACTTGGAAATTTAGTATTGACTATCTGGTATGTGCTATACTATTTCAGAGTAACTACTAAGAAAGTATTACAAAATGGCATGCATAATTTTGAATTGAAATTCCTTTTCGATGTTTAAATTGATATTCCCAAGTGATGAAGTACCTTGTTATTCGATTTAAAACTGGGATGATGACCCAAATCATATCGTTTTTTTAACTAAGGTGTATATGAATTGTTTCTCTGTGAACAAACTGACACATGCGTAGTTTGCTAACGAATTTCAGTTGTGACGTTTTATGGTTAAAAAGAGAATTTTAGGAATTGATGTCGGGTAAATCCTTCTTTTGATGTTTGTACAAACAGGCTGTTGAATGCTAATTTAAGGTAGGAGATTACTTTGCGTGTTTAGCACAAGTAGACCCGTGATGGGACCCTAGTGGTTCATTTTTAAAAGTTGTTGAATACGTTTTTGCGTTTCGTTAGTAACCTGATTTGTGATGAAACAGTTTTCAAAATGATTTTTCATATGTGGGACGAGCGTGTCCATTTTTGGCACAACTACCGAATTGATAGTAGTAGATTTTGTGCGTACAATTAGATTGGTATGAAAACCTTTGTGTTGAAAATTTCTATAAACGTTTTCGATTGGCATATTTGTTAAATATTTCACTTGAGAAACCTTGAACTCATAGGAACCTTGGAAAGGTTAAGTAACCTCGGTTAAAAGTAAGTGTGAATAGAACTTCGTCAGTAGAAGGTGGAGTATTTTAATGCGTGGTGGTACAGTAGGCCAAGTAGCGCTGTTTGTAGAATCGACGTGTTCTGTAACTAAAGGGTTAAATTCACGGTATCTTATTCTGCGGTTGGTTGTAACCGTCTTGTTGGCAATTTTGTTTTGGGTCTTGGTCAGTATTTGCATAAAGGACGTGTAGGACCTGGTAGACGCCATATTGATAACCTTGGCTTTGTAAGAATGCTCGACGAGTGAAACTCGGGTGTTGAGTCCGTTGTGATTCAAAGATGGGTGGTATAGCTAGGTGTCAACTTCTGGGCTTGAGGCAAAACACGGTTAGTATATTTTGGAGAGTGGTAGTCCAATCTTAAGAAATAATTGTGCCGCTCGTAGTGGTTCCAAGAAGTTTGGTTGGTGATAAGTGGTAGTAGTTGAATGACCTTCCTTGAATGGTAAAAGGATCGGTCAATTGGATGAATGGTATTTGGGTGTATTCGTGAAGAGGTTAGATCGTTGGGTCATGGACGACCGCCTGTATTGGGGGTATGTTGGTGTTAGTTAGAATTAAGTGTCAATTCAACAGCGGGAACAATTGGAATTGGAATTTTGTTGGTCTCGGTAGTGATCAAACTTTGGATTGGTTGGAGAGAGAGTTTAAAGGCGTATAGATCTAAACAGACTGGAAGTCGGGATCTGCCATTGGGAAAATATGGAACATTTAAGGTTGGGAGATAACCAAAGTCTTGTGGTAATAAACTGTTTTAGTATGTTAAGCGTTACTCGAATTTAAGCGAAATAAGCTTAAGGGGACACTAGGTGTCAGCACCGTTGCGACTTTCCGGACAGTTCGGTCAAGATGGACAAATTGAATCTCAGTTGGAAATTGAGGGGACTTGAACAGGTTTGAGCTAAATAACCGTTGGAAGTGCGAGAATCAGATTTCGAGGACGAAAACTCTTTAAGGCTGGGAGGATTGTAACACCCGGAATTTCATTGGAATAAATAGCTTGTTTACGTGATTCTTGAAAGAGTTTTGGTGAAGGTTAAAGTCGGGAAAATGTCTTACGAAAGAAACACAGCAAATCGGGAACATTTCGGACTTCGGGGCAATCTGAACGATAGTGCCCCGTGATAGTGACAAGGTCACTATCGCCGTGTCATTCTCGCGAGGAAGGGGAAAACCCACGGTACATTTCCGGCGATTATGACCAGCGATAGTGACACTGTCACTATCGCACATGTCACTCTCGCCCGCGGGCTCCAGAGGGCTATTAGGTCCGATTTTTGGGTCTTCTTCTTCATAACTCCTCATCCATTTTACCCCAAACTGTCTCAACTCAATAACCCTTGTAAAAGTCGGTTTGGAGTGCACTCAAGGCTTTATCTCCCCACTCTTTCAAGATTATATTTCCTTCAAGCTAAGACTTTGGAATCCTTCATCTTATTTCCATTTTAATGGGATTTCTACAATTTCTAGGGTTTTACCTAACCCTCTTCCAAACCCTTTCATCCCTCTTGAAGAAATGAAGTTTGAAGCTCACTTTGGTAACACTAGAAGTGTTTGGTTGGTGGATTCACTTGATGGTTGAGGTAATCTTCTCTTCTCTTCATTTTGGAAATTAGGGTTTCGATCTATTGGTGATTTTGGGTGTAAAATGTTGGGGGAAATGATTCTAAGTGTTTGGGGATAAATATTTATGGTTGGAAATTGTGAATCTAGGTTTTTGGAAGATTTGGAGCTTGAGGATTCGTATTTCTTCAAAGGAGCTTACGTTTGGAAAAGTCTAGATTTAACCTAAATCTAGCAAGGTGAGTTCAAGTTGATTTGTGAAAACGTTGTACATGCCAAAATGTTTATTTTAAAGTATTTGTGTGCTTTATATGAAATTATCACTTGTTGAGTTAATTAGTGGGTTTTGATTAATCAAAGTGTTAAGCTTTACAAATCTTGTAAAACACCCACATTCGGGGATTTTGAGTGATTGATAAGTAAATCGCGAGTGAAAGTGGTTTTGTTAATTTATTGCATAAGTGAAGGTTATTTGGTCAAAACACACTTTTAGTGTTTATTGTGATTATGCGATAACTCTGATATGTTACATTTTGAAAATGTGAGCGTGTGAGTTGGAGATTTTTGTCAGTCTTGACCGTATGAATATTTTGAGAATTGTAAACCTTTTATTTTGGGCCGATGGGCAATTGAGAAATTAAAAGGGTAAAGATTTTGGGTAACTATGCATTTCGGTTTACGTAACCGTGTGAGCAACACGTGTTTAGCCAAACGTTTATTTTAGCCTTTAAAGGCTTGATTATACTCAAAGAAGTCTTTTGAGTGTTTGCCTGTTTTAGTAGCTCGAGGTGGAGCTTTGGATGTGTTATGTGCTTAATTGCGTTTTATGTGAGTATGTGTCTCCTTGAGTGTTTGACCTTATATGTGAAGACCGTTTGACAATTTTGTATTCTTAGTACATTGGGTCTAACGGACCATGGCGGGTTTTATGCATTAATAAATTATAAAAGATAGGCATATACGTACACGCATACATGTATATGCATATATGATTTGACTTCATTAGGAAAGTGGCGATGAAGGGGTTGTGAGATAATCATGCCTCGGAGCATGTGTTTGCATAATGTGTATTCGACACACTTTATTTGCATGAGTTGATTTTTATAAACGATCACTTGATCTTTTGAGCTGGTGGCTCGGACTTGGACTCTGTTGGGTCTTGAGGGCGTTGCCCGGTTTTGATAAGCTCGACGTGGGCTTGGGTTATGTTTTGCATGAATTGCATTGTATTTGAGAATTACATGATTTGAATGCATTGGTTGTTCTTTTGAGGTCGTGTATAAATGTTTAAGCCGAGTAAGCTTGTGTTGGATGGTGGGTTTCCAAGGTAAAGATCCAGCAGGATTGAACTTGGTGGTTTGGACTAAAGACCTAGTATGGTTGATGTCTAAGAAGGACTAAAGACCTAGTATGGTTGATGTCTAAGATGGACTAAAGACCTAGTATGGTTGATGTCTAAGATGGACTAAAGACCTAGTATGGTTGATGTATAAGATTGACTAAAGACCTAGTTTGGTTGATATCATGTGTACCCCATCCATGAAGCTTACTAGTGTTTATTAATTGTGGTTTAACTTGTGTTTACGCCACATTCGATGGAATCGGGTCTCCCCCGTTACCGAAGAGTGTTGTTTTGGGTATTTTGTTTATCCATGTGTCGGCATTGTTTTATACGCGTAGGGATGGTTCTTCCCATGAATTATGAGTGGCGTTTTATGTCACATCCTTGGTTGGACGTTTTCGAATATTGGAGTTTTATTCGTATTAATAATATATTGAGGTTTTAATAATTATTTACATCTTGAGTGAGTTTTGGACTTGAGTCTATTGCTGGGAAATGATTTTCATTGGAAGCTTTCGTCACGGAGATTGCGTGCATTTGAAAAATGGGTGTTGGCGTACCTTACTCAAATCCTTTTTCGGAAAATCATGATTTACGTTGAAACCTTTTGTCTAACAAATTATTTGATCATGATGTAAACTCTTGAACTCACTAGGCGTTAGTGTTAGTCCCAGATGGCTTAACAAGTATTGTAGAAGGGGGGGGGGGTTGAATACAATAAGTAAAAGTTTTCACAATTTTAATTCTTTTATTGAAAATCTTTCAACTAGAATTACACAAAGAAACTTAAAGACTGTTGCGGAAAAGAACAGATAAACTATTCTAACAATCTTTCACAAAGTATACTAAACAAAACAGCAGAGAACACTAAGAGCAAAGCTATAAAGTTATCAAGCAATATGAAAATCTTGCACTGAGAGAAATCCAGAAAGCGTTGTAATGCATGGGGAGGTTTTCTTCCTTTTATAGTGGGATGGTGTGTACTGAGCATTAAATGCTTGGGACACTTGTCATCACCATATTTGCTGAGGATGTTGACTTCTGAAAAGCTGAGATTTCCATATCACCTTTTACTAGATACTAGGAATAGAACCCATGCTGTTGACAGGGACTTGAACTGATAATGGATAAAAGGACAAATAGTCACTTTTATCTGGCAAAGGATATTGTCCCATAATAAATGATCTTCTTGGAATATCCCAAGACATTTGCACCGATGAGGTTCCACCGATACAATTGACCTTGGAACTTGAAACAATCTGTAAAGAGAAAATCACTTATTTTGATAACACATAGATCCCACCGATTTGAGTGTCCTCATCGGTGGGTTGTGGTCCACCGATTTCTGAAAACAACTTCGGTGGGAGGATGTCCACCGAATTTTGATGGTAACATCGGTGGAGAGAATGTCCACCGAATTGTGAGGATAAATTCGGTGGACAATGACTTGTTTGTTTGTTGAGAAGAGTCTTCTATTTTCCACAAGTAGAGAGTCTTCAAGCTTGGTTTCGGTTGATCTTCGACTTCACCGAACATTTGCTATTTTGTACAAGTCATGTAAAGAACTAAACTAAAATATTCAAAGTAGGATTTTTAGGGAAAACATCGGTGAGTCAATTTCAAATCTTTGGTGACCCAACAATCTCCCCCTATTTGAATTTGAGCTCCTTTCTTAGAATATTTAAGAGTATTGAAAAAGTAAAATGCATTTTGACCCTTTTTACTCTTTTTGGGTTCTTTTCACATAGACCATTCTTTTTGTTCTTTTTGATCTTTTTCTTTTGTATGAGTATGTATACTATATATTGTATTTACAAGTAAATATAAGTAAGGTTATGTACCAAAAAAAAATCAAATAGAAAGGTACTTGTATTTAGATAAGTTTTCTCGTACAATCGTAAGAAGAGAAACAGACTTTTACAAGCACCATTGAGAGAGAGAACCTACTTCTTGGAAGTTTGACGTTTCTTGATTTCGTCCAACAAATTTTGGTAGAACGGTTGAGCTTCGGGGATGTTGGGAAATAGGTTGGAGATGCCTTGAAGAAACATGGTATCGGCGATGGGAATTTGAGCAAATCTGAAGAAGGCACGATGACCAAAACCATCATTGAAGAACAGTCCAGGAATCGGTAAGAGGCTCAAGGTTGTGGTAGGATAAGGCACAGATGTGGGGAGGGACATATTTAGATTGCTTATATTTGGAATATTCCCTTCACTTGCCATTTCTTTGAACACCTTGTCGATAGGATTCTTGACTTTGGGAAGACGGATTTCTTCTTTCATCGATTGAAGTCTCGCCCTTTCATCGGAGGAAAGGATGATGTTGTGTTTTCTTTTAATCTCCTTCATCTTTTCCATCAGTCCTTCAATGCATTTGATAAAAACGTCTTTTTTTGGGTTTGCACTTCTGACCAAGTTTTGAGAGATCTCATACCATTCGGGAAGACCGTAATGTTTGAGGTGGACATCTCTCACACTTTGTAACGAGCCATCTTCTCGATTGATGATTATCCTGATATCTTTCGGGTTGGCTCTGGAGGTGGCTATTTTGACATTTGTGACAGGGGATTTGAACATTCGGTGGTACATTTTCTTTTTGTACCAACTTATTTCTTCATTCTTTTCTTGTTCAATGGCACTCAGCACCGATTTTTGGGTTTGAATGGCATCGGTGGATTTTGCTTTTGCGGCTTCTTCTTCGGCAGCTTTCAGAGAGAGGTCTTTAGATTTATCCAAAGCAATTTGAGCAAGTTTAGCTTCCTCAATTTCTTGAGGAGAAAGACCGAGTTCGGTGGTGGTTTCTTGGGATGGAGGCTTGAGTTTAAGAGTTTCAGCACCTTCAGGTCGAGCCCCATACTTAGCCAAATCCTTTTTCTTCTTTTCTTCTTTTGCCAAGTCTTCGGCCGAAATAACTTTCTTGCCTTTGTCTTTGGGAGCTTTGCTGGATTGCTCCCCCTCAGTTGATGCATTAATTTCCACGGCCGATGGGGACTTGATCGGTGAAGATACTGATTCGGTGGTCCCTGTATGTGTCGGTGAAGATTTAGGTGATTTCGGTGATGGCGGAGAGGTTTTCGGTGAGAAGGATTTCGGTGATGGTGGAGATGTTTTCGGTGGAGTCTTGTTGCTGGTAGATCTCTTGATGTATGGCAATTTCGGTCGAGCAGTAGTTTTCTCCCCCTCCGCAACAGCCGGAAGCTTAAAACCCAATTCATGAAACACTTTGTCAAACTTTGAGTGCAGAGAAGCCAAGCTTGTAGTGGTGGTATCGGGAACCAAGGAGAAATCACCCAAGTCCATCTCCCATTGGGATTGCTCGGTGTTGGTAATGTCGGTGGAGGATTTTGAGAAAGACTCCACTTTTGAAGATAGGGAAGAGACTGTATCATTTATAGGCCGCAGGGCATCGGTAATGGCATCGAGAAGAATTTGTGGCAACTGAGACTCGAGCATGGTTATTCTGGAGTTTGCTTGGGAGATCAACGAAATGGTGGATTGACGAAAAGCAGAGGGGCGGCCAATGTTTGAAGAGGTCTGACCACCGATTTCTGGGAAAGAAAATCGGAGGCGTTGGGGATCTGCTTCGGTGATGAGATTTGGGAGGTAAGTTGACATTTCATCGGTATAGAGGATTCTCGGTGGAGGAGGATTTTGGTGAGGAGAACCCTGACGTATCGGTGTGGGAGACCTTCGGGGTGTAGGTGATCGGTGTGGGGTGGGTGATCGGTGTGGGGTGGGCGATCGGTGTGGGGATACGATCGGTGGTGTGGATTGGTTCTTCGGCGAGGGAGACTCGGTGGGATTCTCTTCGGTGGACGGGATGGTTCGGGGAGAACCAGTGTCCGCTAAAAGAAAATCAAAGAAATCATATGGGGGTGGATTTAATGCGGGGGAACTCAAGGCGAGTTGTGCTTCATCATCGATCTCATAGAGATCGGGTGGAAAGTCGTGAAGTGAAAAATCAGTACCCTCGAGGGGAGAGACCTCGAGGTCATCTCCACCACCCAAAGAATCGAGTGGGGAGGTAGGTTGAGGTTCCTCCAATTGTACAACTGAAACCTTTTGAGAGGCAACAGAGGAGTCGGTGCGGTTAATGGCGGATTCCCTTGGCCCGGAGGGTTGAAGTTCAACAACTGGCGATTTTCGAGAATCGACAGTTGGATTAGTCGGTGGGGCCGATGGTTTCCGAGACCTCTTTGAAAGAGATCTCGAAGGAGAAGACGAGTGCCTCCGCTTATGAGAAGGGGATTGAACCGGGGAAGCCTCCGAGGGATCTCTCGGTGGCATAGTTCTAGAAGCGGGTGCGGAGGTGTCGGGGGCAGTACGTTGTTTCTTTTTCGCGCCGCCCGACTTTACTCGAGTAAGGAAGGATGGGGCCACTACAGCATGGGGTGCTTCGGGAACTTCCGGGTGTTTAAATCTGGGAATTTCCGCATCGCCCCAATGTATATCGGGAGAGAGAGCGAGAGAAATCATACCTTGTCTTAACGGGTTGTCGGTGGTGAGAGGTCCCACGTTTAGTGTTTTGAGACCGACAACTGGGGAAGACCAATCATAGGTGAATCGGGGCGCTTGAGATTTTCGATCCGTCTCTAATGCCTTGTTGAGCTTGTGCTGAATGATCATCGAGATGAACCGCGGATAGGCAACGTAACACTTCTTGGGATGCTTGATTACCTCGACAAGTTCAGAAAAGAAGTATTGGGCGAAGTCGACTTTTCTTTGAAAGATGAGGGCATGGGCGAGCTTTGTGATGTATGACGGTGATTGATCATGCCCACTAGTTTTGCGAGAGAGGCAGTGAATAACATGGGCAAAGAAGAAGTTCCATATGCCTCCTATTTTGCTACGGAGAAGAGTACCGGGGCCTTTAGAACTTTTGGAGTTGTCGTCGATCACATAGCCAGTTGCTTGAATAACATCTTCATGTATGGTTTCCACATACATGTCTTCGTAGGCTAGAAAAGCATCAATCTTTAGGGCGAGGCGAACATCGTCGACCCCAAACGTAAGGTCGTGATCACCTTCTTCGTTGGTAAGAATGGAGGCGTGAATGGCTTTGTTTGAAGGATCGTACACACAGGTTAACCAAAAGTTCCCAATGAGCATTTTGCTCATCTTGGGGTTGCAAGAAAAAGCATGAAGGAGAGGGGAGAGAGTGAGAAACTTAGCTATCATGGAGAACTCGGGATGAGATGGATCTGATTCGAAACGAGCGACGTGATTGCATGGGTTGAACTTGAGATCTTCAAACCGTGTGGGAGTTGCATTTCTGGAAGATGCCATTGAGTGAGATGAGGTCGAGAGAGAGAGAGCAAGTGTGGGAAGTAAGATAATGGAGAAGAAGGGTTAAGGGATGAGAGGGGTTTGAGAGGGGTTTGAGAGGTTGCAGGTTTGAGAGAATCGAAATGGTGAGGAAGATGGGTTTTTATAAGGGTGACAGAGAAGAGTGTAGGAATTCAAAAGGAGAGAGGGAACGGTTAAAGATGTGAGAGAGATGGTTTAAATAAAGTAAATAAATTCGAAATGGTAATAATGATGTTTCGGGGTGAGAGGCTGAAACGGGTTTTCATGAAAAAGGAAGGGTCAAAGTCTCTGACACCTAGGATTGTAGGGGTGATGTAGGCATGGGCATGGGGAAGCGTAAGGGATAAGATTTGGGAATCGGTGGTTGATTTCGGTGGACAGAGATTTGAATCTCGGTGTAAACAAGTCGGTGTATACTTTTCTACCGAAGTTCAAGAAAGATGTCGGTGTAGCTGTTTTTGAACACCGAAAAGACTTCAGTGTTAAGGTTTAAGAGGCGTCAGTGGACTTTATGATATAAACAAGAGATTGAGTCCACCGATATGTGATTTCGGTGGAGGCTTCGGAGTTGAAGCGGAGGTGGGTTTCGGTGTAGAAAGCACACAGATTTGAACACACAGAATTGGAACTTAAGGCCACCGAAATGTTATTTCGGTGGAAGAAAAGATGTCGGTGAAGAAGGAGAAAAGAGAAAGGTCTCTACCGATGAGAGATCGGTAGAAAGAGAGCACATAGTTATTGAAAGTTGCACATTCCTAGTTCACTTATGAGAAAGTTGAACCTGGCTTCATCTAGGGGTTTGGTGAACAAATCAGCAAGCTGTAGATCGGTGGGAATGAAATGTAACTCAATGTCACCTTTGGAGATGTGGTCCCTGATGAAATGATATCTGATATCTATGTGCTTTGATCTGGAATGAAGAACTGGGTTGTTTGCAATAGCTATTGCGCTTGAGTTATCACACAGAATTGGGACTTTGGAGTAGATTTGGGCATAGTCCCGGAGTTGATTTCTCATCCATAGGATCTGAGCACAACAGCTTCCAACAGCTACATATTCAGCCTCAGCAGTAGAGGTTGACACAGAGTTTTGTTTCTTGCTGGACCAACTTACCAATTTGCCACCAAGAAGCTGGCAGCTTCCTGTAGTACTCTTTCTATCAATCTGGGAACCTGCATAATCTGAATCTGAATACCCAATTAGTTCAAAACCTGAGTCTTTGGGATACCAAAGACCCAAGTGCAAGGTACCCTTGAGATACCGAAAAATCCGTTTTACATCCTTTAAATGTGATTCTTTAGGATTGGCCTGATAACGGGCACATAGACAAGTAGCAAACATAATATCTGGTCTGCTAGCAGTTAAGTACAGAAGAGAACCAATCATGCCTCGATAGAGGGTAACATCCACAGATTCACCTTTAAGATCAGCATTGAGTTTCAAAGGTGGAGCCATGGGGGTTTTCATAGGAGAGCTATCTAAAAAATTAAATTTCTTCAAAAGGTCACGAATATATTTACTTTGGTTTATAAAAATCCCTTCTGATGACTGTTTGACCTGAAGGCCCAAAAAGAATGTAAGCTCTCCCATCATGCTCATCTCATATTCACTCATCATGAGAGAAGCAAACTCATCACATAGTGACTCATCAGTGGCACCAAAGATGATGTCATCAACATAGATTTGGACAAGAATAAGATTACCTGAGGTTTCCTTGATGAAGAGAGTGTTGTCAATTTTACCTCTGGAATATCCATGCTTTAGAAGGAAGTTGGCAAGAGTGTCATACCAAGCACGTAGAGCTTGCTTGAGACCATAAAGTGCCTTGTCAAGTCTGTACACATAGTCTGGATGAGCTGGGTCTTCAAAGCCAGGAGGTTGTTTCACATAGACTTCCTCTGCAAGTTCCCCATTGAGGAAGGCACTTTTAACATCCATTTGAAATACTCTGAAATTTCGGTAGGCAGCATAAGCCAGAAAGATTCTTATTGCTTCAAGTCTTGCAACCGGGGCAAAGGTTTCATCATAATCAATGCCTTCTTCCTGTCGGTATCCTTGAGCAACCAGTCTAACTTTATTTCTGATAACTGTACCATCTTCATCCATTTTATTTTTGAAGATCCATTTGGTTCCAATGATTGTTTTCTGTCGGGGTCTGGGAACCAATCTCCAAACTTTGTTTCTCTTAAATTGAGAGAGCTATTCTTGCATGGCAGTGATCCAACAGGGATCTGCAAGAGCTTCATCAATCTTCTTAGGTTCAATAAGAGAGAGAAAATTCACATAGAGACAAATATTCCCAATTCCTCTACGTGTTTGGACACCTGCTTGTTGATCACCGATGATTTGATCTATGGGGTGATCTTTGGTCCATTTGGTTGCAGGAGTTAAAGGTGGTGGAATATTTTGTGTTAGAGGTGAAGATGGAGTGGGATCAGAGGTTCGGTGGCAAGCAACATTTTCGGTGGAAGAAATTGGATCGGTGGAAGGCAATTCGTCGGTGGAGAGTTGCACATTGGTGGGAGAGAGCATATCGGTGGAAACATGGTCAGTTTCGGTGGGAAATATAGAGGGTGACCCGACTTGGTTATTTGAAGGAGATGGATTGGAGGGTATGAAAAGAGTATCGGTGAAGTTTGATAAAGGAGCATCACCGATGCATGAAGAGATCCATCTGTGTAATTCATCATCATCATTTGACAGAGATGATGATCTAAGATCATCAAATTTGACATGAATGGACTCATCGATGCATTTTCTCCTGAGGTTGAACACACGATATGCTTTGGAGGATAGAGAGTATCCAACAAATATTCCTTCATCAGCTTTGGGATCAAACTTCCCAAGATTGTCACGGTCATTTAGAATAAAGCACACACAGCCAAAAACATGAAGAAAACCAATGTTTGGTTTTCTGCCATGGAAAACTTCATATGGGGTTTTATCATGTCTTTTGGATATCACAGACCTATTTTGGGTAAAGCAAGCCGTATTAACAGCTTCAGCCCAAAAATATGTGGGTAGGTTGGATTCACTTAGCATGGATCTTGCAGCCTCACATAGAGTTTTGTTTTTCCTTTCCACCACTCCATTTTGCTGAGGACTACGGACTGCAGAGAAGTTTTGAGAAATTCCTTTCTCAGTGAAGAAGTCTTCAAGAGCACTGTTTCTGAATTCAGTGCCGTTATCACTTCTTACCGAACGAACAAGTTGACCATTAAAAACTTCATTTTTCTTGACAAAGTTGATGATTTCTTCAGTTGCATCACTTTTATACCTGAGAAAAGACACCCAAGTATATCTAGTAAATTCATCGACAATAACAAGAATTTACCTTTTGCCTCCTAGACTTGGAGTGCTGACTGGTCCACATAGGTCCATGTGCAGCATCTGGAGAGGAAGAGTGATGGAAGAACATTGCTTGGTCCTGAAAGAAGTCTTGGTGAGCTTCCCTTTTTCACATGCATCACACAACTTCTCTTTGACAAAGTTCAACTTGGGCATACCAGTTACCAGCTCTTTGTTGGAGATTTTATGAAGAGTTTTGAAATTTAGATGTGAGAGACGTTTATGCCACAACCAGTTTCTTTTGGATGTGTCATCTGACACAAAGCAGACATTTGATGAATTGTTATTTAGTCCCATATCAATGATATAGACATTTTCCATCCTTTTACCAGATAATACCACGTTAAAGTTCTTGTCCACCACAGTACAGGCACAAAGTTCAAAGATAACTTTATATCCAAGATCACACAGTTGGCTAATGCTGAGAAGATTATGCATGAGGCCTTCAACAAATGCCACTTTATTGAAAGTGACAGATCCATTAGTGAGAGTTCCATAACCTTTGTTGTAGCCTTTAGAGTTATCACCAAAAGTGACAGATGGACCTTTTCCAGACACATAGTTGATGAGAAGAGATTTGTTTCCCGTCATGTGGCGTGAGCACCCACTATCCAGATACCATATTTGATGGTGCTCAAAAACCTGCATGCACACACAGATTAGTTCTTTGGTACCCATTTTGTAATGGGTCCTTTGGGGTTAGAAGAAAATGAGTCCTTAGGTTTGGTTCTATCTATTCTTTCCTTGGGACAATCCTTAGCCATGTGAAACGTGTCACCACAGTTATAGCATTTTCTATAGATAAAAACCTTTTTAACACTATGACCACTTTTCCTGTTTTGGCTTTTAACATTAGTTTTTATGACCTTGTTAGAAGAGAACAAAGCAGAAGGTTTGGACCCAAGAATTCCTTTGTCAGTGTTGTGGGTTGGAGAGTTGGAGGATTCTTTGGAGTTTGACTTTTTCAAAAGTACTGATCTTGGAATTGGAAGAATAGAAGAGTTACCAAAAAAATTCTTTGGAGTAAATCTTTTGGGATGGAAATCGGCCACAGATTCGGCCACCGATTTCCCTTTGTCAGAAGATGAAAAACTTTTTGTGGGAACTTGAGGTTCTCTTTTGGGAATCTTTGAGGGCTTAGGTTCAGAGTATTCATCTATGTGAATAGACTTTAACAACTCATGAAGAGGTATGGGAGGATCATCGGTGTTGACATCGGTGGGGTTTGATCTTTTCAGCAAGATGACTTTTGAGGAGTTAGAGGATGAGGCTTCATCAATGGTTGATCCTTTTGAGAGATCAAGGATGAGTTTTGAAACATCATCAGAGTCATGTTTCTCAAAGAATTGATTTGAGGATGCCTCTTTTGCTTTTATAAACATTCCATATTTTAGAGCTTCACACAGATCTAAAGAATTTAAGGAGATGGAATCACAAGAACTTGAAACAGAGGCATCATCCCACACACTAGAGATAGGAATAAGTGCAAGGGAAGAAGCTTCAGGATGGACTTTGCCAAATCCTAGACCGATTTTGCTATTTCCACCGACTTGCTCTCTTTTAAGTTTCTTAAAAAGCGAGTTTTTTTCTTTTGAAATCACATGATTTATTGTTTTCAAGTCCTCAAGCTCAGCTTTGATTTCCTCAAATTTTTCAAGTTTAGACATGCAAATTTCAAGTTCAGATTTGAGTTCTTTCACTTGAGCATATTTTCTATTCTTGCTATCTTTGACAGAATAAAAGTCTTTAGTTAAAGATTCATAAGCATCTATCTTTTCACTATCTGTCATATCATTAAAAGGATGTACCTGAGCATAAGCTGTTGAGCACCTAGTCGACACAAGAGCCATTGGAGAGGTAGCTTTTTCAGAATCCTCCATCTCTTCAGAAATGGCCATGAAGCACATATTGTGAGAATCACTGTCAGAGGTGTCTTCTTCATCCCAGTCATGAGTTTCTGCCATTAGACCTTTTCCTTTTCTTTCAAGACCCTCACTCCTTTCTTTCTCTTTCTTGTACTTGGCTTTATACTTCTCAGCACGCTCCTGATGGTCTAAGGAAGAGGATTGGGAATCCTTTTTGGAAAAGGTTGATTTGAAAGGATTATTTCTAGGTTTCTAATTCTTTGAAGAATATTTGTCAGAGGATGGGTTCCTAGACTTAGTAACACGCTTGATCCTACACTCAGATGCAAAATGTCCTTTCTTGCCATAGTTATAGCACTCTTCATTTGACTTATCAGATGAAGTCTTGGAAGATGAAGATTTTCTAAAATTTCTGGATTTGTTGAAAGGACGAAATTTGTTCTTAGAGCCAGCCATCATTGCCATTTCTTCAGCCAATTGTTCAACCATAATTTCCTCACCTTCATCATCAGCATCACTAAGATATGCCTCCGTTTGGTGGGTAGCGTTATTTTGGCTGTCATTGTCAGAGTCTGATGACGGATAGGTGATTCTAGGAACATTTTTAGATTTCTTGGAACTTTCACTAACAAGAGCTATAGAAGAGCTCTTTATCTCTTTGATGAAAGATTTCCTTTGTAACTTGGTTTGCTCAAAATTGAAGAGAGTTCCATATAGGACAGTTAAGGGCATGAACTCAAGGTCCTTGGTAGTTTTAATGCAAGTACATATATTCTCCCAAAATTCTGGAAGACAATCCATGAACTTGCTTAAGACTTCCTCATTATCATAGACTCTGCCCAATAACTTCAGATCATTTAAAAGAGAGTTGAAACGATTATAGTAGCTAGGAAGAGATTCTCCTTTTTCAAAAGCAAAGAGTTCATATTTTCTAATAAGACCAATCTTTTTACATTTCTTTACTTCCACTGTACCCTCGTACAGTACACACAGTGTGGTCCACATCTCTTTAGCAGTTTCAAAGTTAACCAGAGAGTGATAGACCTCATCAAAAAGTGAGAGTGCAATAATTGCTCTTAGCTTAGAGTCGAGAGAAACCAAACGTTTTTCCTCATCAGTATATTTCTTAGGATTTTTGAGGATGTAACGACCAGTAGCACTGGATTTTTCTTCATCAGAATCACTAGAGATTTCTTTTTCTATGGTTTCTTTACCAGGCCTCTGCGTTTCATAGCGAGCCCAAACTCTGGGGATGATAGGTCCCTCTTTGAGAATGGTTGGATATCTAGTATCCACTCCTTCCATGAATAGCATCATGCGGCTTTTCCACAGAGAAAAGTTGTTAGCATTAAACTTAGGCGGTTTTGTTATGGAGCCATTCTCAGAAAAATTGTTTTGAAAGGAGTTTTCAATGGTTGAAGAAGAAGAGGCAGCCATCGCAGATCAAGTTTATGGAGTTAAACTTTCTGCTCTGATACCACTTGTTAGTCCCAGATGGCTTAACAAGTATTGTAGAAGGGGGGGGGGGGGGGGTGGGGTTGAATACAATACTTAAAAGTTTTCACAATTTTAATTCTTTTATTGAAAATCTTTCAACTAGAATTACACAGAGAAACTTAAAGACTGTTGCGGAAAAGAACAGATAAACTATTCTAACAATCTTTCACAAAGTATACTAAACAAAACAGCAGAGAACACTAAGAGCAAAGCTATAAAGTTATCAAGCAATATGAAAATCTTGCACTGAGAGAAATCCAGAAAGCGTTGTAATGCATGGGGAGGTTTTCTTCCTTTTATAGTGGGATGGAGTGTACTGAGCATTAAATGCTTGGGACACTTGTCATCACCATATTTGCTGAGGATGTTGACTTCTGAAAAGATGAGATTTCCATATCACCTTTTACAAGATACTAGGAATAGAACCCATGCTGTTGACAGGGACTTGAACTGATAATGGATAAAAGGACAAATAGTCACTTTTATCTGGCAAAGGATATTGTCCCATAATAAATGATCTTCTTGGAATATCCCAAGACATTTGCACCGATGAGGTTCCACCGATACAATTGACCTTGGAACTTGAAACAATCTGTAAAGAGAAAATCACTTATTTTGATAACACATAGATCCCACCGATTTGAGTGTCCTCATCGGTGGGTTGTGGTCCACCGATTTCTGAAAACAACTTCGGTGGGAGGATGTCCACCGAATTGTGATGGTAACATCGGTGGAGAGAATGTCCACCGAATTGTGAGGATAAATTCGGTGGACAATGACTTGTTTGTTTGTTGAGAAGAGTCTTCTATTTTCCACAAGTAGAGAGTCTTCAAGCTTGGTTTCGGTTGATCTTCGACTTCACCGAACATTTGCTATTTTGTACAAGTCATGTAAAGAACTAAACCAAAATATTCAAAGTAGGATTTTTAGGGAAAACATCGGTGAGTCAATTTCAAATCTTTGGTGACCCAACAATCTCCCCCTATTTGAATTTGAGCTCCTTTCTTAGAATATTTAAGAGTATTGAAAAAGTAAAATGCATTTTGACCCTTTTTACTCTTTTTGGGTTCTTTTCACATAGACCATTCTTTTTGTTCTTTTTGATCTTTTTCTTTTGTATGAGTATGTATACTATATTTTGTATTTACAAGTAAATATAAGTAAGGTTATGTACCAAAAAAAATTCAAATAGAAAGGTACTTGTATTTAGATAAGTTTTCTCGTACAATCGTAAGAAGAGAAACAGACTTTTACAAGCACCATTGAGAGAGAGAACCTACTTCTTGGAAGTTTGACGTTGCTTGATTTCGTCCAACAAATTTTGGTAGAACGGTTGAGCTTCGGGGATGTTGGGAAATAGGTTGGAGATGCCTTGAAGAAACATGGTATCGGCGATGGCAATTTGAGCAAATCTGAAGAAGGCACGATGACCGAAACCATCATTGAAGAACAGTCCAGGAATCGGTGAGAGGCTCAAGGTTGTGGTAGGATAAGGCACAGATGTGGGGAGGGACAGATTTAGATTGCTTATATTTGGAATATTCCCTTCACTTGCCATTTCTTTGAACACCTTGTCGATAGGATTCTTGACTTTGGGAAGACGGATTTCTTCTTTCATCGATTGAAGTCTCGCCCTTTCATCGGAGGAAAGGATGATGTTGTGTTTTCTTTTAATCTCCTTCATCTTTTCCATCAGTCCTTCAATGCATTTGATAAAAACGTCTTTCTTTGGGTTTGCACTTCTGACCAAGTTTTGAGAGATCTCATACCATTCGGGAAGACCGTAATGTTTAAGGTGGACATCTCTCACACTTTGTAACGAGCCATCTTCTCGATTGATGATTATCCTGATATCTTTCGGGTTGGCTCTGGAGGTGGCTATTTTGACATTTGTGACAGGGGATTTGAACATTCGGTGGTACATTTTCTTTTTGTACCAACTTATTTCTTCATTCTTTTCTTGTTCAATGGCACTCAGCACCGATTTTTGGGTTTGAATGGCATCGGTGGATTTTACTTTTGCGGCTTCTCCTTCGGCAGCTTTCAGAGAGAGGTCTCTAGATTTATCCAAAGCAATTTGAGCAAGTTTAGCTTCCTCAATTTCTTGAGGAGAGAGACCGAGTTCGGTGGTGGTTTCTTGGGATGGAGGCTTGAGTTTAAGAGTTTCAGCACCTTCAGGTCGAGCCCCATACTTAGCCAAATCCTTTTTCTTCTTTTCTTCTTTTGCCAAGTCTTCGGCCGAAATAACTTTCTTGCCTTTGTCTTTGGGAGCTTTGCTGGATTGCTCCCCCTCAGTTGATGCATTAATTTCCACGGCCGATGGGGACTTGATTGGTGAAGATACTGATTCGGTGGTCCCTGTATGTGTCGGTGAAGATTTAGGTGATTTCGGTGATGGCGGAGAGGTTTTCGGTGAGAAGGATTTCGGTGATGGTGGAGATGTTTTCGGTGGAGTCTTGTTGCTGGTAGATCTCTTGATGTATGGCAATTTCGGTCGAGCAGTAGTTTTCTCCCCCTCGGCAACAGCCGGAAGCTTAAAACCCAATTCATGAAACACTTTGTCAAACTTTGAGTGCAGAGAAGCCAAGCTTGTAGTGGTGGTATCGGGAACCAAGGAGAAATCACCCAAGTCCATCTCCCATTGGGATTGCTCGGTGTTGGTAGTGTCGTTGGAGGATTTTGAGAAAGACTCCACTTTTGAAGATAGGGAAGAGACTGTATCATTTATAGGCCGCAGGGCATCGGTAATGGCATCGAGAAGAATTTGTGGCAACTGAGACTCGAGCATTGTTATTCTGGAGTTTTCTTGGGAGATCAACGAAATGGTGGATTGAAGAAAAGCAGAGGGGCGGCCAATGTTTGAAGAGGTCTGACCACCGATTTCTGGGAAAGAAAATCGGAGGCGTTGGGGATCTGCTTCGGTGATGAGATTTGGGAGGTAAGTTGACATTTCATCGGTATAGAGGATTCTCGGTGGTGGAGGATTTTGGTGAGGAGAACCCTGACGTATCGGTGTGGGAGACCTTCGGGGTGTAGGTGATCGGTGTGGGGTGGGTGATCGGTGTGGGGTGGGCGATCGGTGTGGGGATACGATCGGTGGTGTGGATTGGTTCTTCGGCGAGGGAGACTCGGTGGGATTCTCTTCGGTGGACGGGATGGTTCGGGGAGAACGAGTGTCCGCTAAAAGAAAATCAAAGAAATCATGTGGGGGTGGATTTAATGCGGGGGAACTCAAGGCGAGTTGTGCTTCATCATCGATCTCATAGAGATCGGGTGGAAAGTCGTGAAGTGAAAAATCAGTACCCTCGAGGGGAGAGACCTCGAGGTCATCTCCACCACCCAAAGAATCGAGTGGGGAGGTAGGTTGAGGTTCCTCCAATTGTACAACTGAAACCTTTTGAGAGGCAACAGAGGAGTCGGTGGGGTTAATGGCGGATTCCCTTGGCCCGGAGGGTTGAAGTTCAACAACTGGCGATTTTCGAGAATCGACAGTTGGATTAGTCGGTGGGGCCGATGGTTTCCGAGACCTCTTTGAAAGAGATCTCGAAGGGGAAGACGAGTGCCTCCGCTTATGAGAAGGGGATTGAACCAGGGAAGCCTCCGAGGGATCTCTCGGTGGCATAGTTCTAGAAGCGGGTGCGGAGGTGTCGGGGGCCGTACGTTGTTTCTTTTTCGCGCCGCCCGACTTTACTCGAGTAAGGAAGGATGGGGCCACTACACCATGGGGTGCTTCGGGAACTTCCGGGTGTTTAAATCTGGGAATTTCCGCATCGCCCCAATGTAGATCGGGAGAGAGAGCGAGAGAAATCATACCTTGTCTTAACGGGTTTTCGGTGGCGAGAGGTCCCACGTTTAGTGTTTTGAGACCGACAACTGGGGAAGACCAATCATAGGTGAATCGGGGCGCTTGAGATTTTTGATCCGTCTCTAATGCCTTGTTGAGCTTGTGCTG
Source organism: Saussurea involucrata (assembly GCA_033807775.1). Lineage (NCBI taxonomy): Eukaryota > Viridiplantae > Streptophyta > Magnoliopsida > Asterales > Asteraceae > Saussurea > Saussurea involucrata. Next base: position 65,609,386 of record CM066316.1, read on the forward strand.
AATGATCATCGAGATGAACCGCGGATAGGCAACGTAACACTTCTTGGGATGCTTGATTACCTCAACAAGTGCAGAAAAGAAGTATTGGGCGAAGTCGACTTTTCTTTGAAAGATTAGGGCATGGACGAGCTTTGTGATGTATGACGGTGATTGATCATGCCCACTAGTTTTGTGAGAGAGGCAGTGAATAACATGGGCAAAGAAGAAGTTCCATATGCCTCCTATTTTGCTACGGAGAAGAGTACCGGGGCCTTTAGAACTTTTGGAGGAGTCGTCGATCACATAGCCAGTTGCTTGAATAACATCTTCATGTATGGTTTCCACATACATGTCTTCGTAGGCTGGAAAAGCGTCAACCTTTAGGGCGAGGCGAACATCGTCGACCCCAAACGTAAGGTCGTGATCACCTTCTTCGTTGGTAAGAATGGAGGCGTGAATGGCTTTGTTTGAAGGATCGTACACACAGGTTAACCAAAAGTTCCCAATGAGCATTTTGCTCATCTTGGGGTTGCAAGAAAAAGCATGAAGGAGAGGGGAGCGAGTGAGAAACTTAGATATCGTGGAGAACTCGGGATGAGATGGATCTGATTCGAAACGAGCGACGTGATTGCATGGGTTGAACTTGAGATCTTTAAACCGTGTGGGAGTTGCATTTCTGGAAGATGCCATTGAGTGAGATGAGGTCGAGAGAGAGAGAGCAAGTGTGGGAAGTAAGATAATGGAGAAGAAGGGTTAAGGGATGAGAGGGGTTCGAGAGGTTGCAGGTTTGAGAGAATCGAAATGGTGAGGAAGATGGGTTTTTATAAGGGTGAGAGAGAAGAGTGTAGGAATTCAAAAGGAGAGAGGGAACGGTTAAAGATGTGAGAGAGATGGTTTAAATAAAGTAAATAAATTCGAAATGGTAATAATGATCTTTCGGGGTGAGAGGCTGAAACGGGTTTTCATGAAAAAGGAAGGGTCAAAGTCTCTGACACCTAGGATTGTAGGGGTGATGTAGGCATGGGCATGGGGAAGCGTAAGGGATAAGATTTGGGAATCGGTGGTTGATTTCGGTGGACAGAGATTTGAATCTCGGTGTAAACAAGTCGGTGTATACTTTTCTACCGAAGTTCAAGAAAGATGTCGGTGTAGCTGTTTTTGAACACCGAAAAGACTTCAGTGTTAAGGTTTAAGAGGCGTCAGTGGACTTTAGGATATAAACAAGAGATTGAGTCCACCGATATGTGATTTCGGTGGAGGCTTCGGAGTTGAAGCGGAGGTGGGTTTCGGTGTAGAAAGCACACAGATTTGAACACACAGAATTGGAACTTAAGGCCACCAAAATGTTATTTCGGTGGAAGAAAAGATGTCGGTGAAGAAGGCGAAAAGAGAAAGGTGTCTACCGATGAGAGATCGGTAGAAAGAGAGCACATAGTTATTGAAAGTTGCACATTCCAAGTTCACTTATGAGAAAGTTGAACCTGGCTTCATCTAGGGGTTTGGTGAACAAATCAGCAAGCTGTAGATCGGTGGGAATGAAATGTAACTCAATGTCACCTTTGGAGATGTGGTCCCTGATGAAATGATATCTGATATCTATGTGCTTTGATCTGGAATGAAGAACTGGGTTGTTTGCAATAGCTATTGCGCTTGAGTTATCACACAGAATTGGGACTTTGGAGTAGATTTGAGCATAGTCCCGGAGTTGATTTCTCATCCATAGGATCTGAGCACAGCAGCTTCCAACAGCTACATATTCAGCCTCAGCAGTAGAGGTTGACACAGAGTTTTGTTTCTTGCTGGACCAACTTACCAATTTGCCACCAAGAAGCTGGCAGCTTCCTGTAGTACTCTTTCTATCAATCTGGGAACCTGCATAATCTGAATCTGAATACCCAATTAGTTCAAAACCTGAGTCTTTGGGATACCAAAGACCCAAGTGCAAGGTACCCTTGAGATACCGAAAAATCCGTTTTACAGCCTTTAAATGTGATTCTTTAGGATTGGCCTGATAACGGGCACATAGACAAGTAGCAAACATAATATCCGGTCTGCTAGCAGTTAAGTACAGAAGAGAACCAATCATGCCTCGATAGAGGGTAACATCCACAGATTCACCTTTAAGATCAGCATTGAGTTTCAAAGGTGGAGCCATGGGGGTTTTCATAGGAGAGCTATCTAAAAAATTAAATTTCTTCAGAAGGTCACGAATATATTTACTTTGGTTTATAAAAATACCTTCTGATGACTGTTTGACCTGAAGGCCCAAAAAGAATGTAAGCTCTCCCATCATGCTCATCTCATATTCACTCATCATGAGAGAAGCAAACTCATCACATAGTGACTCATCAGTGGCACCAAAGATGATGTCATCAACATAGATTTGGACAAGAATAAGATTACCTGAGGTTTCCTTGATGAAGAGAGTGTTGTCAATTTTACCTCTGGAATATCCATGCTTTAGAAGGAAGTTGGCAAGAGTGTCATACCAAGCACGTGGAGCTTGCTTGAGACCATAAAGTGCCTTGTCAAGTCTATACACATAGTCTGGATGAACTGGGTCTTCAAAGCCAGGAGGTTGTTTCACATAGACTTCCTCTGCAAGTTCCCCATTGAGGAAGGCACTTTTAACATCCATTTGAAATACTCTGAAATTTCGGTAGGCAGCATGAGCCAGAAAGATTCTTATTGCTTCAAGTCTTGCAACCAGGGCAAAGGTTTCATCATAATCAATGCCTTCTTCCTGTCGGTATCCTTGAGCAACCAGTCTAGCTTTATTTCTGATAACTGTACCATCTTAATCCATTTTATTTTTGAAGATCCATTTGGTTCCAATGATTGTTTTCTGTCGGGGTCTGGGAACCAATCTCCAAACTTTGTTTCTCTTAAATTGAGAGAGCTCTTCTTGCATGACAGTGATCCAACAGGGATCTGCAAGAGCTTCATCAATTTTCTTAGGTTCAATAAGAGAGAGAAAATTCACATAGAGACAAATATTCCCAATTCCTCTACGTGTTTGGACACCTGCTTGTTGATCACCGATGATTTGATCTATGGGGTGATCTTTGGTCCATTTGGTTGCAGGAGGTAAAGGTGGTGGAATATTTTGTGTTAGAGGTGAAGATGGAGTGGGATCAGAGGTTCGGTGGCAAGCAACATTTTCGGTGGAAGAAATTGGATAGGTGGAAGGCAGTTCGTCGGTGGAGAGTTGCACATTGGTGGGAGAGAGCATATCGGTGGAAACATGGTCAGTTTCGGTGGGAAATATAGAGGGTGACCCGACTTGGTTATTTGAAGGAGATGGATTGGAGGGTGTGAAAAGAGTATCGGTGAAGTTTGATAAAGGAGCATCACCGATGCATGAAGAGATCCATCTGTGTAATTCATCATCATCATTTGACAGAGATGATGATCTAAGATCATCAAATTTGACATGAATGGACTCATCAATGCATTTTCTCCTGAGGTTGAACACACGATATGCTTTGGAGGATAGAGAGTATCCAACAAATATTCCTTCATCAGCTTTGGGATCAAACTTCCCAAGATTGTCACGGTCATTTAGAATAAAGCACACACAGCCAAAAACATGAAGAAAACCAATGTTTGGTTTTCTGCCATGGAAAACTTCATATGGGGTTTTATCATGTCTTTTGGATATCACAGACCTATTTTGGGTAAAGCAAGCCGTATTAACAGCTTCAGCCCAAAAATATGTGGGTAGGTTGGATTCACTTAGCATGGATCTTGCAGCCTCACATAGAGTTTTGTTTTTCCTTTCCACCACTCCATTTTGCTGAGGACTACGGACTGCAGAGAAGTTTTGAGAAATTCCTTTCTCAGTGAAGAAGTCTTCAAGAGCACTGTTTCTGAATTCAGTGCCGTTATCACTTCTTACCGAACGAACAAGTTGACCATTAAAAACTTCATTTTTCTTGACAAAGTTGATGATTTCTTCAGTTGCATCACTTTTATACCTGAGAAAAGACACCCAAGTATATCTAGTAAATTCATCGACAATAACAAGAATTTACCTTTTTCCTCCTAGACTTGGAGTGCTGACTGGTCCACATAGGTCCATGTGCAGCATCTGGAGAGGAAGAGTGATGGAAGAACATTGCTTGGTCCTGAAAGAAGTCTTGGTGAGCTTCCATTTTTCACATGCATCACACAGCTTCTCTTTGACAAAGTTCAACTTGGGCATACCAGATACCAGCTCTTTGTTGGAGATTTTATGAAGAGTTTTGAAATTTAGATGAGAGAGACGCTTATGCCACAACCAGTTTCTTTTGGATGTGTCATCTGACACAAAGCAGACATTTGATGAATTGTTATTTAGTCCCATATCAATGATATAGACATTTTCCATCCTTTTACCAGATAATACCACGTTAAAGTTCTTGTCCACCACAGTAAGACACAAAGTTCAAAGATAACTTTATATCCAAGATCACACAGTTGGCTAATGCTGAGAAGATTATGCATGAGGCCTTCAACAAATGCCACTTTATTGAAAGTGACAGATCCATTAGTGAGAGTTCCATAACCTTTGGTGTGGCCTTTAGAGTTATCACCAAAAGTGACAGATGGACCTTTTCCAGACACATAGTTGATGAGAAGAGATTTGTTTCCCATCATGTGGCGTGAGCACCCACTATCCAGATACCATATTTGATGGTGCTCAAAAACCTGCATGCACACACAGATTAGTTCTTTGGTACCCATTTTGTAATGGGTCCTTTGGGGTTAGAAGAAAATGAGTCCTTAGGTTTGGTTCTATCTATTCTTTCCTTGGGACAATCCTTAGCCATGTGAAACGTGTCACCACAGTTATAGCATTTTCTATAGATAAAAACCTTTTTAACACTATGACCACTTTTCCTGTTTTGGCTTTTAACATTAGTTTTTATGACCTTGTTAGAAGAGAACAAAGCAGAAGGTTTGGACCCAAGAATTCCTTTGTCAGTGTTGTGGGTTGGAGAGTTGGAGGATTCTTTGGAGTTTGACTTTTTCAAAAGTACTGATCTTGGAATTGGAAGAATAGAAGAGTTACCAGAAAAATTCTTTGGAGTAAATCTTTTGGGATGGAAATCGGCCACAGATTCGGCCACCGATTTCCCTTTGTCAGAAGATGAAAAACTTTTTGTGGGAACTTGAGGTTCTCTTTTGGGAATCTTTGAGGGCTTAGGTTCAGAGTATTCATCTATGTGAATAGACTTTAACAACTCATGAAGAGGTATGGGAGGATCATCGGTGTTGACATCGGTGGGGTTTGATCTTTTTAGCAAGATGACTTTTGAGGAGTTAGAGGATGAGGCTTCATCAATGGTTGATCCTTTTGAGAGATCAAGGATGAGTTTTGAAACGTCATCAGAGTCATGTTTCTCAAAGAATTGATTTGAGGATGCCTCTTTTGCTTTTATAAACATTCCATATTTTAGAGCTTCACCCAGATCTAAAGAATTTAAGGAGATGGAATCACAAGAACTTGAAACAGAGGCATCATCCCACACACTAGAGATAGGAATAAGTGCAAGGGAAGAAGCTTCAGGATGGACTTTGCCAAATCCTAGACCGATTTTGTTATTTCCACCGACTTGGCTTTGAAAGAATTGTTCAAGATTTTTCGAAGAATCTGTCCATTTTCTTACAACCTCTTGCTCTCTTTTAAGTTTCTTAAAAAGCGAGTTTTTTTCTTTTGAAATCACATGATTTATTGTTTTCAAGTCCTCAAGCTCAGCTTTGATTTCCTCAAATTTTTCAAGTTTAGACATGCAAATTTCAAGTTCCGATTTGAGTTCTTTCACTTGAGCAGATTTTCTATTCTTGCTATCTTTGACAGAATAAAAGTCTTTAGTTAAAGATTCATAAGCATCTATCTTTTCACTATCTGTCATATCATTAAAAGGATGTACCTGAGCATAAGCTGTTGAGCACCTAGTCGACACAAGAGCCATTGGAGAGGTAGCTTTTTCAGAATCCTCCATCTCTTCAGAAATGGCCATGAAGCACATATTGTGAGAATCACTGTCAGAGGTGTCTTCTTCATCCCAGTCATGAGTTTCTGCCATTAGACCTTTTCCTTTTCTTTCAAGACCCTCACTCCTTTCTTTCTCTTTCTTGTACTTGGCTTTATACTTCTCAGCACGCTCCTGATGGTCTAAGGAAGAGGATTGGGAATCCTTTTTGGAAAAGGTTGATTTGAAAGGATTATTTCTAGGTTTCTCATTCTTTGAAGAATATTTGTCAGAGGATGGGTTCCTAGACTTAGTAACACGCTTACTCCTACACTCAGATGCAAAGTGTCCTTTCTTGCCACAGTTATAGCACTCTTCATTTGACTTATCAGATGAAGTCTTGGAAGATGAAGATTTTCTAAAATTTCTGGATTTGTTGAAAGGACGAAAATTGTTCTTAGAGCCAGCCATCATTGCCATTTCTTCAGACAATTGTTCAACCATAATTTCCTCACCTTCATCATCAGCATCACTAAGATATGCCTCCGTTTGGTGGGTAGAGTTATTTTGGATGTCATTGTCAGAGTCTGATGACGGATAGGTGATTCTAGGAACATTTTGAGATTTCTTGGAACTTTCACTAACAAGAGCTATAGAATAGCTCTTTATCTCTTTGATGAAATATTTCCTTTGTAACTTGGTTTGCTCAAAATTGAAGAGAGTTCCATACAGGACAGTTAAGGGCATGAACTCAAGGTCCTTGGTAGTTTTAATGCAAGTACATATATTCTCCCAAAATTCTGGAAGACAATCCATGAACTTGCTTAAGACTTCCTCATTATCATAGACTCTGCCCAATAACTTCAGATCATTTAAAAGAGAGTTGAAACGATTATAGTAGTTAGGAAGAGATTCTCTTTTTTCAAAAGCAAAGAGTTCATATTTTCTAATAAGACCAATCTTTTTACATTTCTTTACTTCCACTGTACCCTCGTACAGTACACACAGTGTGGTCCACATCTCTTTAGCAGTTTCAAAGTTAACCAGAGAGTGATAGACATCATCAGGAAGTGAGAGTGCAATAATTGCTCTTAGCTTAGAGTCGAGAGAAACCAAACGTTTTTCCTCATCAGTATATTTCTTAGGATTTTTGAGGATGTAACGACCAGTAGCACTGGATTTTTCTTCATCAGAATCACTAGAGATTTCTTTTTCCATGGTTTCTTTACCAGGCCTCTGCGTTTCATAGCGAGCCCAAACTCTGGGGATGATAGGTCCCTCTTTGAGAATCGTTGGATATCTAGTATCCACTCCTTCCATGAATAGCATCATGCGGCTTTTCCACAGAGAAAAGTTGTTAGCATTAAACTTAGGCGGTTTTGTTATGGAGCCATTCTCAGAAAAATTGTTTTGAAAGGAGTTTTCAATGGTTGAAGAAGAAGAGGCAGCCATCGCAGATCAAGTTTATGGAGTTAAACTTTCTGCTCTGATACCACTTGTTAGTCCCAGATGGCTTAACAAGTATTGTAGAAGGGGGGGGGGGGGGGGGGGTGAATACAATACTTAAAAGTTTTCACAATTTTAATTCTTTTATTGAAAATCTTTCAACTAGAATTACACAAAGAAACTTAAAGACTGTTGCGGAAAAGAACAGATAAACTATTCTAACAATCTTTCACAAAGTATACTAAACAAAACAGCAGAGAACACTAAGAGCAAAGCTATAAAGTTATCAAGCAATATGAAAATCTTGCACTGAGAGAATCCAGAAAGCGTTGTAATGCATGGGGAGGTTTTCTTCCTTTTATAGTGGGATGGAGTGTACTGAGCATTAAATGCTTGGGACACTTGTCATCACCATATTTGCTGAGGATGTTGACTTCTGAAAAGCTGAGATGTCCATATCACCTTTTACTAGATACTAGGAATAGAACCCATGCTGTTGACAGGGACTTGAATTGATAATGGATAAAAGGACAAATAGTCACTTTTATCTGGCAAAGGATATTGTCCCATAATAAATGATCTTCTTGGAATATCCCAAGACATTTGCACCGATGAGGTTCCACCGATACAATTGACCTTGGAACTTGAAACAATCTGTAAAGAGAAAATCACTTATTTTGATAACACATAGATCCCACCGATTTGAGTATCCTCATCGGTGGGTTGTGGTCCACCGATTTCTGAAAACAACTTCGGTGGGAGGATGTCCACCGAATTTTGATGGTAACATCGGTGGAGAGAATGTCCACCGAATTGTGAGGATAAATTCGGTGGACAATGACTTGTTTGTTTGTTGAGAAGAGTCTTCTATTTTCCACAAGTAGAGAGTCTTCAAGCTTGGTTTCGGTTGATCTTCAACTTCACCGAACATTTTCTATTTTGTATAAGTCATGTAAAGAACTAAACTAAAATATTCAAAGTAGGATTTTTAGGGAAAACATCGGTGAGTCAATTTCAAATCTTTGGTGACCCAACAGTTAGCCTAACCTTTTTATTTGTCGGCATGTGCAACAGGTTCATGTTGGGAATAGCTTTAGCTACACTGTGAAGTGATGAGTGCTAGTAGAGTGCACGCAAAGTGAATTGCTTAGTGAAGTCTTCCGCATTTATTTGGGATTAGCAACTTGTATTGTGTTAGGTAACACCCGTCTTGAGTTGTTAATTGTAGAAGTCGTGATGTTTAATTTTTGAGGTATTTTCAAGGATGGTTTTTAGAAAAGATTTTATCCTATTTTGGTTATTTTATTGAAATTAAAGTTAGTTGCTCTTTCCAAATTTGAGGGTGTTAGGACAACCTTGGGGGGTTGTTTTCGTCTAAAAATCGTTCTTAAAATATTTTTAAGAAAATATATAGCAATACACAAGATGAATTCTTTTTGTTAAGGTTTAACACAACAAGCAAACAACAAAATATAAAGAGATAGGGAAAAGAACTCAAGTTCTAGCTATTTTCCACACCACAATGTGGATGCTAGTTGGATCTATCTCACACACTTACTAGAATGTGGAGAATACTTGTGTTTTATGTTTGGTATCACAAACTTTCTTTGATCTTGAAAGCAAGAAAATATGAAGTATTCGAAAGTTGTGAGTTGAGAGTATACTTGAGAGTGTTTGAGAAAATGAGACTTCTTGACACTTTGTTGGATGATTCTCTTGAAGACAATAGATATGTATTTATATATACACATTAGAAATTATATATATAATTCTTTATTAAAAAAATTGGTGTTAACAAAAAAGAATCCGTTGGCAACATTTAATTTAACTTAATTTTTTTATTTATAAATTAAATGAATTTGAATTGATTTGTTATGTCAAGTCAAGAAATGTTACTTCCATAGGTACTCAAAGTCTAGATTTGCATTTAAGAGTGCAAGATTTAGGTGGCGTTTGGTTCGCATAATGTTTTTGGATGGAATTGAATCTGTCAAAGGAATTTGACTTTGAAGGAATTGGAATGAAATGTTGTCAGGTTTGACCACCTGTTTGGTTGACAGAATTGGAATGAAATCTGTTAAAGGAATTGGAATTTGTCTGTTTGGTTCACAGAATGTAGTTTTGGAATTGGAATGAATTTATTATAAATGACCAAAATACCCTTTTTGATAAGTTTTAATTTTTTATAAAAGATTTTATAAAAGATTTTATAAAATAAAATAACGAAATCGTGGAATTGGAGTGTTGTAAGAGATTTTATAAAATAAAATAACAAAATCTTGGATTTGAAAATACATAAAACAAAGAGTAAATACTTGTATAACAAGTATAGAAGTTTTTGTCATTTTGAAATGTTTATAAAACACCAACTAAAAACAAATAAAATAATTTGGGTTTAATTCAAAAAGTTATTAAAAACAATTTTTAAAAACTTTATCATTTTATAAAAAATATAAATTTGTGAAAACACATTTTATAAAAAATCACTCTCAATTTTTATAAATAAGTTTTATAAAAATAATCGGTAAACCGATCGGAGTTGGAATACCAAGCATGAAACAATCGTATCCCCGCATGCCGCTTGAATATTCTCGTTCGGTTGCGTCTTCTTGGATTTGATCATTAATTCGAGGTTGACATGATTCCCGATACAACAATGTGTATTTCTGTAAATTATATATATGCACATCAAGTAAAATGTTAGATAAACAATATAATACGATTTGTTTGTAATCATCAAAATAATTATAAAGATGTAGCACACTTGTAACAACACTTTATTAGTTGTATCATTGAAAAACTTAAAAGCTCTTAAGAAAAAAAAACCCTAAATGCTCCATAATGTAGTATAAAACACACAATTCATGTATGTATACACGGTCAGGATCAGGGAAAAATCACAACAAAAAAGGAAAACACGAAGATCACCTTGATAAACATTGACCAACTTTAATACTAAATGGTACATTTCGTTAATGGATAATCATTTTCGTTTATTAAAATATTTTAAATAAAGGAAAGTCACCACACTTTATGAAAACTTCATTTGTTCGATAAAAAAATCTACAAAAACATATTATACAATCTACGAAATAATATACAGAAAAACATTACACAACCGATTACTTTAGTCCTTTAGTTTCTAGGTAAGTCACCGTAATCACTATCTTTCATTTTCTGGGCAACATGCATATGTGAATAAGTCACCGTGTTTAATTTCTTTAGTTTTATAGGCAACATGTACATGCGAACAAGTCGCCATATTTACCGTCTTTCATTTTACAGGTTGCAAATGGACTCAAATAATGAAATATTCAAACTGTTAAATATGCATATGTGTATAAAACCCTAAAACACAGCTTTCCAAGAGATGAGTGATTGGATACTGTTAATAATGTTATATATTGGTAGAAATTTTATTTCGAATATAGATTTTATGGTGTTTTGAGTTTAAAGCCCATAAGATGCCCAAACTGCCTAAACTGATCAAACTAGACCACATTTTTATGATCCGCTTTGACCGGTAGTCTGGTGACTTGATACCAAACCGCTTGGTTTGGAAAATTTTATAAACTGTCATTACAGTTTGATTTGTGGTTTTCAGGGTTAAATCGTTCAAGCCGGACCATGAACAACCCTAATTAAGCTCATTTCGAAGATGTCGTGGAAACCTTTCTAAAATTTTAATTTGTAAAAAAACATATTTTTGATTTATTTTACTATTAATTAATTAATATGATAAAGGTATAAGCTAAAAAAAAGTAAGTAAATTAAAAACCAAAGTCTTTGAAGAGTTAAAAAAACGAGTTAATGTTTTAATTTTTTTTTTTGAAAGGGTATCCGAGGACATTGCCCCAACTAATCCCGTCAAGGTGAGACAATTACCCCAGCTGCTAAAGCGTGCAGCCCTGAGTTTATCCCCAGTGGCCACAAGTTGGAAGCGTCTGGATTCGAACTTGGGGTAGATGGGTTACTAGCCACATCCCCCACAAGTCTTAACCAGTACGCCACAAGCCTTGTGGTTTTAATGTTTTAATTTTAGTGGTTTCACCTAAAAAAAAGTTATGATTTCACATTCCGTAAATGAGAGAGAAACTGACATTTTTGTGGTTTTATGGATAACCATACCTCAAAGGATAGGTTCGTCCCTACCCATCCCCACCCCATTAGAAGTGTGTACCCACCCCTTCTCGTTAATAAAAAAACATCTATCTTCAGTTAAAAAGCATCTACTTGTCATTTTATTTAAACCACTTGATTGTTGAGTCTTAGAGCATCCACACGCGTCTTGCAAGATGACATGGCATGCCATGTGTCTTGCAAGACCTTGCAACAAACCCATGAACTTGCTAATTCTGAAAGGTCTTGCAACCATTATTATATATTAAACAAAACATTTATTAATTTAATTAGTTATTATTAATATGTTTGTTTAAATATTAGTTATTATTAATATGTTTATTAAATTTAATTCATTTATTAGTTTATTTGAACATTATTTTTTTAATATTTTTATTAAAATTTCTTACCCACGTTTTATTTTAAAAAAATGATACTTTTATGCAATGTTTTTTTATTTAAACTGCTAAATTAAAAGTACATTAATATAAAAATGACGAAAATACAAATACTAATAGATAAACGTACACAAACATCAAAAAAATTAATTTATTAGTTAATTATCTATATTATTTATATTTATATTATTTATATTATAATTTATTAGTTTAGAAAAGAGTTTGGTCTTGCATGTGTGTAGAAGGTGTTATTGCAAAGCTGATGTGACACTTGTGAAAGGAGTATGATATTGCATGTATGTAGATGGTCACAGTTATTGTCATGCTTAGTTGTAAATTGATTAAAAAACGGTATTTATTCATAACCATTACATACGTATTTTAATATTTTATACATAAAATCTACTTGCTATATTAATGACAATCTGTTGATATTCTTTATTGTTTACGTAAAGAAGATGCTTGTTTGACCTAATCTATACATATAATAAATAAGTAACTATCATGCACGTGTCGTCTTCTGGTAAGCCGACTTCGGTATTTTTCCGTCTAAACATGTATCTGGACGCAGTTTACATTATAAGTTCAATTAGCACACCCACATTCACTCCTCCTTAAATCTCTTCTTAATTCAATATTTTTAATTTATACGTTATATTTACTACCCTTATAATTATGTATGTAGTTACTTTTAATCTCTTACTTTTTTATTTTTCATTTTAGACTTTTATCGTATAAACATAAATAATGTATATGAACTAAAATGCATTAAAAACATTTCTATTTTTTTTACAAATTATACCATTGTAATCGTTTCGTCAATACCTTCGAAATGAGCCAAATATTGAATATTTTTGGATTTAATTATATTATTAAATATCATAAATATATACGAATTAATGTGTCGTGATTAGTATGAGATTTGTTGAAATTAGTATGGATTTGATACAAATAATCACTAAATTGTCGTGATTTTCTTTTTGCAATTTCATATCAATTTTTACTTCAAAGTCGAATTCCTTCGACGAATTACAATTCTATCAAATTTCATTCTGTCAACGAAACACCGTTAGAATTATCATAAGAGATTTAATTACTTAGAAAAAAAAGATATCACTTATCAATTGACTTTTGGATTACGAGTTCGAACTTTTTTCAAAAATATGAGTTCCAATTGCTGTATGTTTTGCCATGACCATAAAAAAACCAGGGACAGTCATTATCGAAGGTTGGTTTGTTTCTGAGACATCCAGTCTTCACCCATGGTCAATTGTATGTTGCTTTATCTAGAGTAAAAAGTAGGCAAGGTTTAAAAATATTAATTATAGATGATGAAGGTATAACTAACAATAGAACAAAGAATGTTGTATATAAAGAAGTATTTGGTAATTTATGATACGTGATTCTTATTTTATTAATATTTTAACTATGTACTTTTCCATTATTTTATTTACGTTCTATTATAAATTTTGTTTTATAAATTTATAATTTTTATTAATTTTTTGCAAAACATCATTTGTAAAAACTGGCTAAAACAATGACATTTTGTAACCAGCTGCAAAAAAAACAACTCTGAAAGGAAAAAAACTTGGAAAAGTAGCATCGTATTTTCGATGATCATTCATATTCGTAAGATAAGTTTTCTGACATGATTTAATTTTTTTAAATTACCTCGTGTAATACGTTCGAACCTAGTAAACCAATAAAAGGAAAAAAAATCAATATACAATGGAGAAAACTTGTTAGTTGATAAAATGCCTTCATAGTTAACAGATAAGGTGGATGCCCGTTAAGATAAGGACTAAATCCGTAAAACAATATACATCAGCAAATAATTTCCGTAATAAATAAGGTCTAATGGTTAATTCTGTAAAAACCCTCAAATAGAGGGACCAAATCGATAATTATAATCACAAATCTTTTGTCAGACCCTGTACTATTATAAACTGTGTGTGAGAGAAACTATGACTGTGTGTGTGTGTGAGAGAGAGAGAGAGAGAGAGAGAGAGAGAGAGAGAGAGAGAGACGTGGCGGGAAGATAGCGCAACCGGAAATACGAAAACCAGTGGAAATCGCCACGTTGCCAAATGTAGTCGGTACACCGTCCTTAACGCAACATCCTCCATTCTTACTTCCTCCCCAAAATTTTCACATAATACTTCCGATTTTTCTAACTTCTAATCATTATATCAAAAAATTCCTTCAGGTTGCTGTTTGGCATCGAGCGAATATCCTTCCACGTGACGTAAAAAATGGGGAAGTCGGTGGTTCTGATGGTGTTATGGCTAACGGCAAGTGCGACGGTGTGCCGGAGTTATGGCGGGGTGGAGAGTGGCGTCGGGGACGCAAAAGCAATGGCGAGTGATGCGGCAGAAGGTGCCATGAGGAAAGTCACGGAGTAAGCAATCAATATATAATCGTTTCCGTAGATCAACGCATTAGTTATTCAATCATCATGTTATGTTAGGTTTAGTTGCTTGAATTGAACATTTTATATTTCTCTATATCCTTTCCAAGTGAACGATTGGAGATTATTATTGACATGATACTCCAGATTTAGATAGAAAAACATATTAATAGTAAGCTAGTTGACAATGTAGTTGCTGATTTCGGTTCCTGGATGCAATTGGCTATCATATTTCTGATGAACTACTATACAATGATTCAAATTAGAGTTAGGAATGGTGATTGATTATTTCCCGGTACTTAAGGTGTAGGTAAAAGACAGAAGATGATAGATCGACTCTCTTCCAAGTTCCTTAGGGTTCTTTTGTCCTTTGTTATTTTAGTCAATGTGATAAGAACCAAATTTACTAAATAATTAAAATAAAAGAAATGTAGAAGAAACAATAGTCGGATTCTTGATTAACAAGAAAAAGATAGGTAACTAGCTATTCGAGATGCTAGACTCAACAAACACAATATTTTTCTCCCTACCCTCGTAGGGATCCATATGTAAAGATAGTATCTATTTAGATAAGTTGTTTAATAGTTGGCATGTTGAATCATATACCTAATGGGCTGGTCTATTCTCTCCTCTTTCCCTATTTATTAAAAGCTATTACATAATCAATACCATAATTTTTTTCTAAATAATGCAACTTATTAATTGCTTATTAATTGGGCTTGGGCTAGGGTTAGTGCCTATCACAATGTGCTGAAAATACCCTTTTTGGTGCCGGGTTGGGTTCCGGTAAGAAGTGCCAAGTTTGGTGAGAAGCGTGAGAAATGGTTATCAACTATTGGATGAGAAATGGACGAACATTAGGATGAGATGCACCGAGATAAGATGTACCGAGATGTACCTGATCAATTCCTTATTAAGCCGCAATTCATGGGAGGGTATTTGATTAAAAGTGATCTACGGCTTAAAAGTACTTCTCACACTTCTCACCAAAAATGACACTTCTCACATGATCCCATGCCTTTTGGTGCCTCTTTCAGGGGTCTGAGTTCTGACAGCAGTTAGGTTAGTTGATTCGCTAAATTGAAATAAGCCTTAATCTTTTGCAACATAATCACTTTGAGGATGTAAAACTATGATACATCCATACCAGCCGTAATGTAGATCGCCTTAATGTAGATCAGGTAATTTTTTGGCTATTGCCCCCATAGAAAAAGCTAGGGGAAATTAAAGTCGTGGCCTTCTTTGGGATCTATAGGTCCACTAACACTTGGAATTGTCATAAAATCTCAAATTTACTAGTCCAACCTTTTTCCTGGTCTACTTATGGTTTATCAATTAAAATTACTCAAATTTTATGATTCTTTTGTGGTAATTGTATCAATGGAATACCATAATAGTGTAGTATTAACAGTATGTTCGACATCGAGTTGGCATTAGCTTCATCCTTAATTAGATGATTTAGGACTCGACTTAATGCTTAATTAATGTGTTTTGATCATCTCTTTATTGTGTTGTGTAATGTTATAGTTTTTAAACTTGGACGCTTGGCAAAAATGCATGCATATGCAAAAGTCATCATCATTAATTAAGATTTTGTGAATTGTCAAATTAGGAGAACTTTTAGTATAAAGTGTAGGAGGGTATAACATCATTGTTGTGTTTGTATGGGATTTCACCACGGGAGAACCTTGGATAGCATTATGAAGTTCATGCCTTTGGCTCTCCGAAACTAATGATGATGCAAGTTCTACAACAATGATTTATGAGTTCATTTTCAAGTTAAATATTAGGATAATTTCAAATAAACTACCGTGAACAGTATGTGGTGAGGATCAATTGTTTGGCATCCAAGGTGTAAGTGCACATATTTTAGATTAATGGCATTTTTGTAGGAGGTACTCTTTGAATTAATTTTAGTAACATTGAAGTGATTCATGAGGATGGATCACATGCAGCCAAGGATTATTAGTACACACCGGGAAATGTGCTTATGCTCATTGGCCTATTTTAGCAAAGTTCTTTACGTACATGTTAGAGTCCCAAACCAAGTTGACTTGATCATTTCTCCTCAATATATGTTGTAACCTCATTTTTCTTTTTAATGGCTCTTTTGGATAGTAATCTAATGAGGTTCCACATGGTATATCAAGTTTACCACTCTAGGATAATTTGTGCCCGTCCAACCTCCGCTGGAGGGGGCATGTTGAGTCCCACATCGGCTAGAAGTGGGACTCTTAACTATACCCGTTTAGCCCCCTCTCGACACTCTAGGGACAATCTGTGCTTGTCTAGCCTCTCCTTTGGAGGGGGTGTGTTAAAGTCCCACATCAGCTTAGACTTGAACTACTTCTCCTCAATATATGTCGGAACACCCCTTCTTTCCTCAATGACTCTTTTGGAAAGTAATCTAATGGGGTTTCACATAATTCAACAATTAATAGACACCAATGATTAAGACGCGAAATTAATTAGCCTAGCTTTTTTTCCGTTTTTCAATTCATCTTGATATCATTTGGGATTTGGGAACATGCTTCAAAATGTTGTTTTCCAAGATTGTCCAAATTATATTAAGTACTACCTGCAGGGTTCTCCTTTGTCGATTTTCTTGATTTTTAAGATTGTGCCACTTTATTCTTATGCTGTCTTAAGCATGTTAAAACTACATGAATGTTTATCGGTCTGTCTTGGCCTTTATTAAACATTTAAACTTATTAATAATTTAGAGTCTGGGAACACGAACCAGGGAAGAGGTATTAGAGGATAGACGTGATAGACAATTCATGTATTAATGCTTCCACTAGTTAGGCTGGTCAAGCTCTATCCTTAATTGCAGGGCCAGGGAACTCTTGTGTAGTTGATGGAACTATAACCCCCATCCACTCCCTTGATTCTGCATTAGGTGTCATCTTTTGACCTTTAGATGTCAAACAAATTGTTATCTTCATGGTAGCAACTAGCAAGTAGCCTTTTGTTTCTGTGTTCCTTTTTGATAAATAAAATGGGTAGTTCCTTGAATACTTTTATAAGGATCTTAAAAACCTAGCAGATTCTGACTTCCATTGGTGAATCAAGAAAAAAATGTCTTTCAGCATTCCAATCCACGTAAACGGAAACCAAGAAAAAAGGACCCTGAGAAACATTTGCTGATGGACTCTAGGGAAAAATTAAATTCCCCCTTTTGGTCTCCATTGTTTTAGTATCACTACTTTGGCCATCTTCTGGTTTTCCTACCAATAGTTGTATATCCAACTAATGTTTGGAAATGTTTTAGGGGTCTTGGTTTGAACCAGGATGACATGAAAGAGGCTGCTCACAATGCAGTAGATAAAGCTGGTGAAGCTGCATCAAGCAGCACATCCACTATGAATTCTGCTGCTTCTGGTAATTAAATATTTACTACTATGTATACACACACATTCATGCATACATCTGCAGATACATGTCATATGCATGTATCCTTTTTCGCAAACCTGGTATACTCGTTAATCACGGTGATGCTGGTAATATTTATATACACACAAACACACATCAATATATAATTCTATATATATATATATATAGAGAGAGAGAGAGAGAGGTTTTGGGGAAAACCTCAAAAAAAGGAAAATTGAGGAACACTTTGTTAACTCTTCATCTGGATGGAATGCACTTGTGCATACACGTAAATTAAGTTGCTTTTTGGTTTTTATGCACGTGTTCATATTACAAATTACTTGTATCAGTTTTTCGTTTTTTTGAGGTTTTCCTCTGAACCTGACCCTATATATATATATATATATATATCTTCTGTTTCATTGAGGTAGTGTGCTCATCATATGATTAAGCCCATTTTCTTGCAGAATCTTCAAAGTATGTTTCTGAGAAGGCAGGTCAAGCCATGGACATGGCTGGTGATGCAAAGGAGACCGTGAAGAACAAGGCTGCCGATGCCTACGATAGTGCTGGTGATGCTGGAGAAGATAGCGGCATGAAAGCATATGGCGTCTACATCTCTGAACTAGCACGTGAAGCCCTGAAGACGGTTCAAAATTTGGCTGGCAGTGTTGGGCAGACAGCAGAAGAGAAAGGAAACGATGCGTATGATTCTGTATCTGAGGGGGCTGGTCGAGCCATGAACGTAGGTTCAGGCATGGCCGATAAAGCCAAAGAAACGGTAAATGACAAGGCATCTGATGCCTATGCATATGCCTCTGATCAAGTCATTCGAATGCCCTCAGACAATATCAAAGAGACTGTGGAAGATGGTAAAAATAAAGCACAAGATGCATACAACTCCGCCAAAGATAAGGCTTCAGAGAAGGCTGGCGAGGCCAAAGATAAGGCTTCAGAGAAGGCTGGCGAGGCCAAAGATAAGGCTTCAGAGAAGGCTGGCGAGGCCAAAGATAAGGCTTCAGAGAAGGCTAACGAGGCTAAAGATAAGGCTTCAGAGAAGGCTGGGGAGGCTAAAGATAAGGCTTCAGAAAAGGCTGGCGAGGCTAAAGAGATGGCTTCAGAGAAAGCCGGCGAGGCTAAAGAGATGGCTTCAGATCTAGCTGGCAAGGCTAAAGATAAGGCTTCAGAGAAGGCTGGGGAGGCTAAAGATATGGCTTCAGAGAAGGCTGGGGAGGCTAAAGATATGGCTTCAGAGAAGGCTGGGGAGGCTAAAGATTATCTTGGAGAAGCAATGTCTCATGGAAAAGATAAAGCCGATGAATATTATGGGGTTGCAAAAGACTCGATGACAGAGGAGGCTAAGGAAATCTATGTGATTGCTGAGGAAAAAGCATCGGATGCTAAAAATCAAGCAGGCGATGCTTATGATGCAGCTAAAGCCAAGGCCGATGACGTTTATGGGGTTGCAAAAGACACGATGAATGAGCAAGCTAAGGAAAGCTATGATATTGCCAAGGAAAAAGCATCGGATGCTGCAGGCCTATGAGATCCAACAAATGGCCCTTCCTTGCTATGACGATGTGGTTGCCCCATGAGGTTCTTTTTCCTCTTTGTTTCTCTCCTTGTAAGTAGGATATCCGTGTTAGATTATCGTTGGTTCTTTCTTATACAAATATAAGTTATACATGATGGTCTTCCCTGTTGGAAGTGTAATAAGATTATCGTAGGTTGCATTTGTACTCTTTTACCCCTAATTAAAGGAATCGTTATAGTTTGTGTTCCTTGCTTTTATAGGGTACGATTTGGTTTCCACAATGAACTGCTTCTTTTATAAGACCTACCTTGATTGTTTCTCTTCCCAGATAGTCTAATTATATTAGGGAATATTGTTTGATTTAGTAGGTCCACTATATCTTTGTGAATTGGTGAGATTATTACAAGCAACCCTTGATTGACTTCCCCAAAGTGTCAAAACTAAGGGGCCGTTTACCAAACGCTTACCCGGGTAAGCGCTTACCAAGTCACATTACCTTACCGGATGAATATAGCAAGGACCAAGAATCTTACCCGGTAAGAGCGAGATAAGGACCAAGGGTCTTACCTGGTTAGCGAGGGCGATGACTCTTACCACGGTTAACACTTACCGGGTATTGTTACTTACGATGCCGTTTTAGTGGACTAAAATCTTACCCGGTAAGTAAATGATAATGTTAAATTATACCGGTAAGCGCTTACCGGGTAAGTGTTTGGTAAACGGCCCCTAAAACGTTTGTTGGAAGACACATTGGTGAAATTTGAAGAAAAGAGAAATGATCACATATCAGCTGTTCGACACTCACTAACCAAGGTTGGGTACTTGTGAATATACTTGGATTTCTATCTAAAAGTTCTTATATATATATATATATATTGTTAGTTCTCCGTCTGCTAGCTTATATTGTATCATATTATATCTTCAGATTAGTTGGTGACTTGTGAACTTCTATTTCTTAGAGCTATTTTTTTCCTTTCCATGTGTAGTTTGTGTTTGAGCTTCAAGTTTCCTTGATAAGTTTCTAATCAAGTAACAAGCCTGAGCTTGGTTGCTATTCAGCTTAACCTAGAGAACGACTGAGCAGCTTAAGCTTACCAACTACCATCTCATGCCCACAGGTTCAGTTATGTTAGTAGCAGCAGTTCTCCTCCTCCCCTATAAAATAATCAACCCAAAAAATGGTTTAGGGTTTCATCTTTATTATTTAATTATATCTAGATGTTTGGATTCTCTTTTTGTTTTCTAATATTGTCATTATTATTATTTTGGTGGGATTTGGATTGCAGATAGCAGGCCACCACTGATACTAAAAGGCAGTATTGTTGAGGCAACTTTCTCATCTTCTCTTCTCCCAAAGCTAAGTCCTATCTTCTGTTAAAATTTAATAAATTGTGAAGAATAATTGTCTTCGAAGCTATAGTTACAATAGCACGACAAAATTATATTGTGAACTGTTGTGTTTCTAGAGAATCTCATAGCTCATAAATTATCTAAATTGTTCAATTCTTTTCAAGACTTACATATGCCTTGTCTATATCTGAGGTTTGGGATTCTAGAGTACATGCATTGTTGTGTAAGGTACAACTCTTTAATGCGAAAAGACTATTAGCTGGTTCCAGTATTGAAGGGTACACGTACACAGTTAAAGCTGTATGAAGAAATAGTACAAGAGGAAACAAGTTAATTAGGCCACCCGTAGCGCCCTCGGGTACGCAGGCGGGTTCGACCGAGGTGGCAATCGGGTTAGCGGGTAAGGGGGTACGGGGGGAGGGAGCGGGTAAGGGGAGCGGGTTCATGAACCCGATGAAGTTTTTTTTTAATTGAAACTGTATGTATTTAGCGGGTAGTGGGTTCAGCGGGTAGGGTGGGTAGGCGGCACTCCACTTTAGGGTAAGGAGGTTAGGAAAGAGAAAAGCTGACGTGGCGCTGAGGTGGCAATTGGGTTCAGTGGGTAGACGGTACTCATGGTCTTAGTACTGTAAATTTTGGGGAGAAATTAAGCTTCTGAAAACAAGTTGACCACAAAGTGAAGAACTTGATAGATTTTCCTCAACTTTCTCTATTAAATTTATAACTTTTTAGCATTTCCCACATCGATTTGTTTTTTTTTTAATTTCTAGTTCTTGAACCTTCTTTATCCCAGATTGATCAAAATGAATAGAAATATTCCATACGAATCTTGAAATTAGGAAATCAGTAGCACAACAAGCTAATGGATACTTATTACTTGGTTAAAATCTTGGAAGTTATTATATGTCTGTAGTTTTACTATCTGCATTTTAAACCCTATACACATGGGGTCAAGAAAATGAAGAAAAACTACTCAAATTCATGTTACTTCAAATCTTCAATCAATCAATCTTACACTTGTTTCTTCTTCATAGCTTGTTTGCTGTTGTGCATCCATACTTTGAACACTTGTCTTTTCAATCCAACTTCACTGCAGAACTGTCGTATTTCTTCCTCATCTTGCTTCTGAATCTTCCACCCTATTCTTTCCGCAAAATCTTGCATCTTTTCCTTTTGCTCATCTGTGAATTTTGTACGGAATCTTTTCTTGGATGGCTGCTCCATCATGAGCCCTCCTCCGTGTGTTCGAAAGGCGTCAAGGTCTTCACTTGATGATTCCGTCGGTGCAACACTGTTGCCACCACCAAACGCCACCATGAACGGTGGCATCTGCTGGTGGTACCTGTGGTGTTGCTGATAAGCCGATGATGCTGGAATGGGCTGCATTGCGATGGCTCGAGGTGGTGGAATATTATGTATAAGAGGTATCCTTGTGGTGGTGGTGGATTGTGACTCGCCGTCCACCTCTCTCCGGTGGAAACTCCGGTGGCATTCACAGGCTGCGCATTTTAATCCTTCTGGGGTTCCTTCTTCTCCACTAGCCATGAATTCTCCACAGCCATCTACGACATGGCTGCCCATGCTGGCAGCATGGTTTTTCAGGCATTCCCGATATCGGACCACCACTGCAGCTACAGCACTATCGGTGGCAGACGGTTGCGGTGGTGATGGTGATGGTGGTGGCAGTGTTTGAGACACCGGATCTGGATCTGGATCTGGGTTGGATTCGCTTCTTCGTCTATGTGCTTCCATTTGATGTTCTTGTAACTCCAATCCATGATAATTGTTTCTCTGATGCAGACGGAGACGAAGCTGATCTGGGGTTTCATTTCTTGAAGAATTTAAAGCTGCATAAGTGAACATTGGAGATGATTCCTGATTAGATTGAGGTGGGTTATTGTGATTTGCACTCTCCCTCTCTCTAACTTCCATTATTTCTAATCTCTCTCTCTCTAAACCACGATTACCCTCTCTGAACAAGATCAAGTTGATGAAAACCTAAAAATGCACTAAACTGTTGTAAAAAAAGAATCTTTCAAGGGGACATTTTTCTATCAGATGGGACCGACCAAAGACTTTGTTTGATAATGGAATTAAGGGTAGATTGTAACAGCTCTATAGCATGCATACATAGATGAAATGCAGGTTTTCAGGAAGGGGTTTTGCAGACAAAAAACATGAATAGAAAAAGAAAGTAGCTGGGTGGGGATAGGGGTAGGGGTAGAGGGTGTGGTTGAAGAAAGTGTCTCCTACAACCCATCAGGGAAAAGTTGGAAATTTGGTTTTATAGAAAACATTAGAGAAGCAAAAGAAGCAGATGGGTCTGGTTTTTAAGTAGAAAAGTGGGAAATTTGTGAGGCTGGTGTTATTGGCTGGTCCATTTTTGCCCTTTCTTGTTGCCTTGTGTTCTTCATCTCTTCCATGAGAGAGAGAGATGAAAGAGGTTTATATGTTTGTATATGATGGTAGCAGTGAGTCTAGTGATGATGAGATGCTTTTGTTTGCCTTGTTTTTTCCTACATTCTCATTAGGAATGGGTTCAAAAAGCTTAATTTCTGACCTAAAATCACCAACTTGAGGTGAATGGTTGTACATTATGCAGAGGAAGTTGTATATTGGTCTTTGTTTAGTAAATTGAGGTGTGGGGAGAGAGGGTAAGGCAATGTTCCTTATTGGGGAAGGGAAGGGGGGTCTGGGCTTTCATTTTTTATTAGGTGGGGCTTAGAATTAAAGGGAAAATGATGGTCCACAGAGGGTGCACTGTTAAGCCTGTCTGATTCTCACTCTTTGAGGACAGGGATGTGCCAGGGCCTGGAAGGTCCTCTAATGCTCATCATCTACATGGCCTTATTTATATGCACATGTGTCTCTGTATGTATATATATATATATATTTAAAAAAAACACACACAACACAATTTTATGGTGTTTTGTATGTTTTTTTTAAAGTCAATTGCATTTCGGAGGTATCCTGGACTTAGTCCAGACTAATCCCCCTTCGACCCGGCTACGATTCGGCCCACGATCCAGCCACGATACAGCCCTCGACCCTGATATCCTAGCGTGCTCACCTCTGGATTCGAACCCAAGGTAGAAAGGGCTTCCACCACTTTCCCCCCAGGCCTTAACCAGTGGGCTACAACATCTTTGGATGTTTTGTGTTTGGTCTTTGGCCAAATTGGTTCTTAAAATAGGTTTTAAATCTTTAGCACAAGTCATCTTTTGAAGAGGTAGAGAGTCTTGTTTCCATAAAGACTAATGCATACATACATATATATATATATACAAGTTTGTTCCAGCTCCGTATGAGCTCGTAGACTAGAATTAAGGTATTCAAAATAACGTGTATATATAGATGCATCCAATCAATGCACGTGCATATATACTCGTGTGTCTGATTTATGGTGTCATGATCGTTTTCCATCATGCTACATTAATTATTTTGTATATGGTCGATTTGTTTGTCATGTCGTTCTACATCGAGTTGGTTCAATGGTTCATTTAATATATTGATGTAGATCATTTTGGATGTTGGTTTCTGGTTATGCTTACATATGTGGATTCGATACTTTGTGATTTTTATGTCAAGTGGTTTTCATTGTTACTGTTCCAAGTATCATTTTGCACTTCTTTTTGTAAAGAAGAACCTTTGGCATTGCACTCTATTGGTTCTTTTGATTGGTTTTATTCGTGCTTTTTTTGTCATAAGCTTGACCATCAAGAAAAAAGCTTTTGGCCGCTTATAAAAAGTTGACCCACTTCATTCGCGGGTCAAAATCATGATAGAGGATGAACCATTAATATAGTTGTGGCATATATACAAGGATCAATATGTCGTCATGTTTTATAGGATGACGTAAATTCACATAAAGTTGTGCGAGGATTTCTCCATTGTAAAGTTGTAACGTCCCAATTTCATAATCAAGCAATAACATAGATTAAGCATTCGAATTACATAAATAACTTGTTCATAAACATTCCTTTCACTAAGCTAAGCAAAAAAATGACAGCAGAAGTCTCTATTCCACAGCCGAGAGCTCTATCTACTCATCAGACAAAAGACTTGGAGTCGCTCTAAGTTCCAAATCCTTCCTGCCAACACACAGTTCTTACTAGAAGAACCCGTAACACACTTACCTGAAAATGGTTTAGTTTTGAAAAGCGAGGGTTAGACCAAAAGGTCTAGTGAATTCCCTCCGAAAACACATGTAAAACGGTATGATAACATTTATAAAAGATTCATCGAACACCTTAACATTTCATCAAGCATGGTACTGCACTGTGTATGGATCACATAAACATTCCGCAATCAGGGTTCCGTTAGGCACCCTTCTCGCCCTCCTTGGAGCCCACACGGACTCCCCTCTACCGGGTAGGAGGGAAATGAATTCCAACCTACCGGCCTGTCATACATATCCAAGGGATCCTCAGATCCCGAGGACCTTTCTCTGACCCCACAATGCAGACCGACTCCACATAGCACATAATTCATTTCATAAAACATGCACTTTACCTATTTGTAAAATCATCATTTCCATTTCATCATATCCAGTAAACTTTCTCAAGTAAAACGTACAGTTCATGGAAAACGTGCGTAACAGTTATATACATTTCATGTTCGTAAATGAAACCATAATCAGTTAAAACATTTAACACTTTACGTCGTAAAAGGTTTAGAGAACTCACCTTCGGATACGCAGAACACACTTCTTAAATATCCTCAAGTTACACCAAACGAACACCTAAAGACATTAGATTCATATCAGTTCGGATGGTCTGACCCTACAGTACAATCGACACACTCTCCGGACGACAAAACAATCCGGATACCACAACGGTCCGGATACCACAACAGTCCGGATACCTTAACGTTCCCGGATACCCGAACTGTCCGGATATCCTGACTCCCGGATACCCAAACTGTCCGGATCCTAGCCCATCCCGGACGCACCCTTTACCGGTTACCAACATCCGGAAACCTCACGCGACTCTATCCGGACACAAGCATCCTATCCGGAAATTACTGAACATCAAGAATCTCCAACGTTCGGAAACCTCGACTGTCCGAAAACCAAAAGTCTAAAAGTGATCATTTACCCATTTTCAGCCATTAATTTGATTTGACAACCCTAAGGGTTCATCCACTAATCCTAAACAACCACTTAATCCACTTTCTTATCATTAAATCGATTTACAAAGCCAAAACCCCTAAAACCCACTTTTAAGAAGAAAATGGTTGAAAACCCATTGAATCATCATGTTTAGACTTAAGAACCCAAACCAAATGAGAAAGGAACACTATAACAACAACGAATACGATTTACCTTACTGATTTCTTCTCTGATTTGATTTCTTCCCAATAACTCTTTTCTTCTCCCTTTTTCTTTCTCTTAGCCGCCAAACCCCAAAACCCCAACAAATACTGATTTCTAAATAATGAGTTACCCTAGGGAATTGAGTCTTTAAGTATCTTTACATAAATAACACATTAGCCCCTTAACTTATCTTTTAGATTCTTGCACAATGAACACCAAACTTACAAACTTGCACACGAAACCCGGTTGTTACAACACTCCCCCCTTAGAAGAATTTCGTCCCCGGAATTCCTTATTGGAAAAGACGCGGGTATCATGCCCACACCACAACTTGACACTTCCCCAAGGTAATTCCACTCCTGACTCAGTCCACCACCTCATAAATTCGAAACATGGAACATTGGATGCATTCCCTTCAGTTCTTATGGTACTCTAACTCGTAGGCTACTGTTCCTATTCGATCGGTCTTAACAATATTAGATTAAATAAGGCTCCTCAAGTTAACTTTCTATACGGAGGAACTTGGCGGAATCCCCCGATACAACACAAGATTCATTTACTAAGAAACAATCACTCCCTTACAGCTTGGCACAAGGCCAACCCTGTACATTCCGACAACTCACAACCCCGAGTTCCTTCATCGTATCACAACTCACCACCTTGCACCACCCAACAACCGTCAATGCAAAAATAACATTTCCCTTTTCTCGGACCACCTAGACCACAGTTCGTCACTCATCCCTCACATTCTCACTACTTCACCACCCCATACTTATACGTAACTAAGAGTAGGAACCTCCAACCCATCGTTGAAGTGTTCACCTACTCAACTTAAACTTATCCTGAACACATCAATTCCTCGCTGATTGCCACGTTCGTTCATTCATATAAGACGTAACTCCGGTTATCCTCCCTCCACTGGGAGGAGTAACCAAGGTCACACCATACTATTCTCACTAGCTTAATCACTGTACGATCAATACGTTTAAACACTTCTCACAAAGTCACTAACTTAACTCATTCAGCTGTCTTATCCACTCCTTTCCTGCACAAACTCATACACAATTCCCTTCCTCAAAACCCTCTCCAACGGTTCGCACAATCTACTACTTCCAACTTACTCACTTATTCTGACATACTATCTTCGCCTCCCCACGTTAGCGTGGAGCACTATCCCCTAAACATTACTTTCCCCTCTCTCCCGACCTTTCCACATGCTGATATCACTTCCTCATTACTCACATAACCCAAACAGTTGCACTAAGATCCTAACTTAAGGCATTCAACCAAGTCGTCTTGAAATGACACCAGTGTTCGACGTCACTACACATTCTTTACTCTCCAACTTTTACTTTCTCAGACATTTCTTTCACACATAAGCAACAACTTACATCCTATAAGGATTTCACATCTATCCCACCACATTTTTGACTAACCCAACCATCATCCTCTTTAAACTTCCAATGATCCCAAAACATGCTTACTTAGCGACTCTTACAACCACAAAACAATTGGTTTCTTATTTGAGTAATTACTCACCATCACTCCGTCATTCTATCCCGAACTTAATCATATTACAACGTCTACCTACCCTCTACGTGCTCCCACAATCTGGTTAACAATTCATACACCTCATCTGGAACCTCCAAAAGGCTATTATCTGATGCTTCTTCTCTCTCTAACATCACATCACTACGACACGAGCTGGCACATTTAGCTTGACAAATACTGTCACTACACATCCTTACACTCTTTGCCCATAACATCACACTGCATACCAGATCTCTCATGATCATCCATACACAGTTTAAACTCGCCCTCAAAGTTACCCGCATGAAATCGAGCCTATCTCACTACTTAGTCCTTTCACAACTTGCTGAACTATAACTCACGAGTTCT
The DNA here is from genome assembly GCA_033807775.1 of Saussurea involucrata. Taxonomy (NCBI): domain Eukaryota; kingdom Viridiplantae; phylum Streptophyta; class Magnoliopsida; order Asterales; family Asteraceae; genus Saussurea; species Saussurea involucrata. The sequence continues at coordinate 65,637,161 of CM066316.1, forward strand.
CGATTAGCTCAAACACAGACATTCTAGCTAGCTATTTACGATCCGAACTTTTACGTAAGCTGGACACAGTCCCTTACTAAACGATAGAGTCTACACACTCGCTTCGCTCGTGCTACTTACCTCATCATTCTATGAACCCTCCATACTTTGCAAATAGAACGCTTATTCAAAACAATAACTTCTCCTCCTCTTAACACCCCTACAAGGTGTTCTATCAACTTCCAACCTTCTGGTTCAAGACTTCGGTCTCGGCTACCTTACACAACTGTCGACTTCTACAACAACAGATAACTTGTAACTACTTTCTTAACTCATTCTTTAACAAGGGTTCCTTACGAAACTTAATCCTACCAATATATCATAATCACCTCATAATACGTCTCCCTTTTTTCTGAACTTACTCCTGTAACATCAATATTACAAACTCACCTCAAAACTCATATCCAACACCGTGGACATTTCGCTTCTGCCTCTCAACACTACTCAACGAGTTGCTAATACTAACACCTCGATGACTTCTACTCCTTCCCCTGGGCCCAATCCGTCCCTCAACAACCGTACTTCCAGTTACCGAACAAGGGTGCAAACCCTCATACAACCGATACTATAATCCACTTCCGATTCTACCACTGTTCACCTTTCCTCTAGAACACATATACTGCAACTACATACGTTCTCCCCTGACTTGTCCAACACCTTTCCTCTCTCGGAGTTCCTCCTTAACTTATAATGTAATATTCTACGACCTAGTAGGTTCATAGCCTTCATGCATGACAATACAGTAAATAAATCTTTTCGTACATTTCATCATTTTAAATAAACAACGTTTGGAAAACACTTGGGTACACATGACCCCATCACTCTTATAACTTTAACGCCCTGCACAACGATTCGAGAATCGTTTGCATGCATCTTTCCGTGAACCTTAATCTTACTCAATTCCGAACGATGTTATTACGACAGTAATACGTTGAATGAAAATCCTTTCATACGACACAATTTCGAAAGAAATTACTGACACCAAGTAAACCAGTCAGTTCTCACACTCTTTTATATGTTATCAATCGGTTAAAATTCATTTGATTGTAAAAGTTTTGCTGGCACACGTCTTCTCGACCTTTTGTAATAATTTAACTTATCATGAAAAGTGTGAAATACTTTGCAATCGTTAGGCTCAAAATTTCATTGTGCAATGTGAATGAAATCACCCCTTTCTTTAAACATACGCTTACACATTCTGACTCCTTTTCGATCAAACTTGATATTTACACATTTAATTTAAATCGTGAAAATTTTCATGTTATATTTAAGAAAGCTATGCATGAAACTCTACCTGCAATTGAAGGCTACTCACCCTAGCAAGGTCAACCGCTTTACCCATGCACCTTATCTTGGACACTCTTCCTTCGACCAAGAGTCGCCCTCTCGGTCAAGCACTAACTTGATGTACATACGTTCCACATCTCACTTACTCAACCATTTCACACTATTTTCGCTTTGATCGACTATCTCACTTTCTACTTCTACATGATTTCATTTCACTATAAGTATCTTATTCCATTTATCCTGCCAATGAAAAGCTCGACTAAAAGTCAGGGCTCCATTGATACTTTCAAGGTTTTGACACTGTTCTATCTTACCATCCCAACTGATCTATCCCAAGATTTCCATAACTAGGACTCTCCCGAAACTGGAGTCTTACTCAAACTCAAACATTCATCCTCTCCGAATCCACGAAGAGCTACCTCTAGACGACTCATAACATTCTTTACAACGTTTCTTCTCTACGATGTCTACATACATCACATCATAATGACTCTTACACGACACTTCCCCAAACAATGGAGCTCAGTCTATCCCTCAGGGATCTTGCTGACCTATTCCTCAACGTTCTCCCAGCCATAGCGCTAAACTGAAAGAAACCGATAGTTAATCCTTGCTAGACGTGACACAACAAATTTGCTATAAGTAAGGTATTGTAAGCACGCACATGTACCTGTAAGTTCGTAATTGTACTGGCCAGGTGTAATCCCAAACTTACCTTACACGTTTGTCCTCGGCACCTTATTCCTAAGCGCATTTATAGTGATCGTTCATAGAGGAAATCCTATGTCTCGGCTTTGTTCCTCATCTTACAGTTTAAGTTTAGGCCCGAATGGTCACCTAAATCCCTTAAACTAAGGCTCTGATACCATTTCTAACGTCCCAATTTCATAATCAAGCAATAACATAGATTAAGCATTCGAATTACATAAATAACTTGTTCATAAACATTCCTTTCACTAAGCTAAGCAAAAAAATGACAGCGAAAGTCTCTATTCCACAGCCGAGAGCTCTATCTACTCATCAGACAAAAGACTTGGAGTCGCTCTAAGTTCCAAATCCTTCCCGCCAACACACAGTTCTTACTAGAAGAACCCGTAACACGCTTACCTGAAAATGGTTTAGTTTTGAAAAGCGAGGGTTATACCAAAAGGTCTAGTGAATTCCCTCCGAAAACACATGTAAAACGGTATGATAACATTTATAAAAGATTCATCGAACACCTTAACATTTCATCAAGCATGGTACTGCACTGTGTATGGATCACATAAACATTCCGCAATCAGGGTTCCGTTAGGCACTCTTCTCGCCCTCCTTGGAGCCCACACGGACTCCCCTCTACCGGATTGTAATAACCCAAATAATGTATCATGTTTTAAAATGAAAGTTAGGGATGGTAATTGTTTATTTCGCAAAGTATGGGGGTAAAATATAAAAATTAGGAAATCAAATCCCTTTCCTTTTGTGATGGGCCGATTTTGGTGCTGGAAAGAAAGAAAACAAGTTTTTACTTTTTTAGGGTTAGTGAATGTGGTGGCTGCATATGGAGATAGACAAAAGAGAGGAAGAAGAATTGAACTTGCATGTGGGTGTCTTGTGTGTGCAGCCGGCGAGAGAGAGACTGCCGGCGAGAGAGAGGCCGCCGGTGAGAGAGAGAGAGACGATGAGAGAGAGGCCGCCAGCGAAGAGAGAGAGAGACGACGAGAGAGAGACAGTCGATGAGGAGAGAGAGACGACGGGGGAGAGAGGGTCGACGAGGAGAGAGAGAGACGACGAGGGAAGAAGAACGATTTGGGCAGTTTGGTGGTCGTCGGCGGTGGTGGCTGCTGCTAGTGGTCGCCGGCGGTGGTGGCTGTTGGTGGTGGTCGCCGGAGTTGGTCGCCGGAGTTTTTGGCAGCGGTTTTCCCAATTCGTGAGGGTTCTTTCGGGTAAGAAACCACCTCCTTGTGTTCTTTCTTCTTTTCAAGAAATGTTAGAATTATTAGGTTCTAATTAATCCCAGTTTTGGTAAGTTGAGAAAACAGATGAGAGTGTTAATATAGAGTTTAATTCTAATCTTTATATGATATTGTTAAAGTTAACTCGAATGTTGATTGTGGAAACGGGTTAAGAGTATAAATGGGGATAACTGTAATTAAATGTCTTAATAAATTTTAGAGGTAGAATGGAAGACTTAATTCCCTCTTAATTGGGTTTAATTGAGAGTTCTAGAAAAGAATGGATGGTTGCTTGCGCAATGCTTGCTTGCGAAAAGCCCGCTGGTGCAAAGCGTGTTCGAGACATAGGCTTCAAACCCTTTTATTAACAATCCGGTAGTCAAATAAATTGGTTTAAGTGGACTTCGAGTTATTAATTAACTATAGATTTAATCCGCTAACTATTTTGGGCTTCCATGTATTATTTAATTTGGGCCGAAGAGGGTGTTGGGCCGAAAGAATTATGGAGTCCTTTTGGGCTTAGTTATCAAAGTTGGGCCTAGTTATTAATAAAGTCTATAAGTTTAATAAGAGCCTAGTATACAATTGGTAATCTAATTATTTAATTATTTTGGACCATATTATTAGTAGCGTGATCCCGTTTTGATATTTAGGATCCGGATAAATTCTATTATGTGAGAATCTAGGGTTGGATAAATAAAATGGACCCGGTATAGCATTTCAAATAGATGGGAGAGCAAGGACCATTAATTATGATTTTGGACTAGAAATGTACCCTACCAACTTAGATAAGTTTAGATTGGGTTCGGGATCTAACTCCGGTAATAAATGAACGAATTATGACGTACGTTATTAATATAATAGGTGTTCCACCTAGAGATCGGAAGTGTAAGTGAGGAGCTTTGGAGCAAGCAAGCCAGGTGAGTTTTTCTAAACCAAAATACGTGGCTTTTACTGTGTTTAATAAAGAAGTTTTATAATGAGAATTGCCATGCTATATTTATGCTTGATTGTATAAATGTTGTTGAAAGTTTTATGATGGAATGTATGCATACATCGAGGAGACGTAAACTGGCAAAGACGGGAAAGTAGTTCCGCCAGCTCTCGTGCGGGAAGGGAGGTCCCTATATGCCAGGAGCAAGGCTCCGCAAGGCAGCATGAGGCTGACTCGTTGTCACCTTCGGGTGGCTTCAGGGTGTCAGATTACGAGGAGGCGGACTTTAGTCCGTATACGATTTTTTAAACGTGTTGAGTATAAATGTTTTATGCTGGAAAGATGAACTGTATTTAAATGCTTTGATAACTGTTAGGAGGGACTCACTAGACCTCATGGTCTAACCCTCGTATTTTCAAATAAAACCCTTTTCAGGTAAGCAGGTACAGAAAGGCTCTAGCAAGTAAGCAGGGCGTTAGCAAGAGAAAGATGGATAGTGTAGCGACACTATAGCTTATCTTAGTTTACTTCTCAGTTGTGTAGGTTGTTTCCACCAACCATCTTTGGATATTATGTAAGAAATTTTAGAGATGCGATTTTGGGATATTTAATTTATATGAAATGAATTGTTTAGAAATGTCGGGTTGTTACAGTTGGTATCAGAGCCATAGTTTAAGGGATTTAGGTGACCGGACGGGCCTAAACTTAAACTTGGGAGTAGAAATCACAACTGAGAATCAGGAAATACGTTAGGAGGGCACTATTGTAGATACAAGAAATGCGTTAGGATGACACTATTATAGAAATAGGACTAATAGGGTACTGAGGACTGTCATGTAAGGTAAGTTTGAGATTTCACCTGGCCAGTGTAATTGCGAACTTACAGGTACATGTACGTGCTTAACCTACCTTATTAACCTACCTAGTGTTTATGTCGTGTTCTAGTGCGTTAGAATGTCAGCAAGATCCCTGAAGGGTAGACTGAGACCCCTAGTTGGGGAAGTTTCTTGAGAGGTCACTTATGATGTCATGTGTATATACATCGTAGAGAATGAGTGTTGTATCGACTGTTATGAGTCGCCTAGAGGTGACTCTTCGTGGATTCAGAGAAGATGAATGTTTGAGGTCGGGTAGGGCTCTTATTTCGAGGGAGTCCCAGTTCTAGAATTCCTGGAATAGATCAGTCAGAATAGTACGGAAAGGCCGTGTCGAAATCTTGAAAGTGTCAAGGGAACTTTGACCTTTAATCGGGCTCTCCAGTGGTAGGATAAATGAAATAAGATGCTTATAGTGAAATGAAACCTTGTAGAAGCAGAAAGCGAGATAGTTGCTTAAGACGAAATAGTATGGAAGGGGCTGAGTAAGTGAGGTGTGGAAAGCGTGTTCAACAAGTTATTGCATGACCGAGAGGGCGACCGTTGGTCGTAGGTAGAATGTCAAGGATAAACTCAGCGAGTAAAGCAGTTGACCTTGTTAGAGTGAGTAGCCTTCAAATGCAAGTAGAGTCTCATGCATGGTGTCCTTTTATGTAACATGAAATTTTCACGATTTAAGTTAAACGTGTAAAGATAAATTTTTGATCAAAAATGAGTCAGGATGTGCACGCGTATGTTTAAAGAAAAAGATGATTTCATTCACCTGGCACAATGAAGTTTCGAGTTTTATAATTTGTAAGTATTTCACTCTTTTCGGGATGAGTTAAATTATTGCAAAAGTCAAGAAAACGATTGAATGCAAAACTTTTATAACCAAAATGAGTAATGACATGTTGAAGTTATTTATGAGTACGAAAACCGACTGGTTTACCTTATGTCGATAATTTCTTTCAGGATGTAGTCGTATGAAAAGATTTTCACTCAATATATTTCTGTCGTAATGGCATGTTTTGGTGAAGTAAGACTGAGTTATGGAAAGTGGCATGCGAACGATCCTCGAGATCGTGGTGCACGACTTTAAATTTTGAAGAGTGATGAGGGCATGTGTACCCTGTAGGTTTTCAAGTGTTGTTTATTGAAAATGATGAAAAGTACAAAATGAATTATCTAATGATTTGTCATGCATGAAGGCTATGAACTCACTAGGTCGTAGGGTGATGCATTTAAAAAAAAAACTAAGAAAGAACTCAGAGAATGGAGAGTTGTTGGTCAAATCAGGAGAGAACGTTGTAGTATCGGGATATGTGTTCTGTCAGTAGTGGATTATAGTATAGGTTGTGTGAGGGTTTGCACCCTTGTTCGGTAACTGGAAGTACAGTTGTCAGGGGACGGTTGTGTCCGGAGGGAGGGCTTGAAGTCCTCAAGGGGTTGATATTAGCAACTTGTTATGAGTAGTGTTGAGGGGTAGAAACGAAATGTCCACGGTGGTAGGAATAAGTTTTGTGTTGAGCTTGTAATGTTGATGTTTAAGAATAAGTTAAGAAAGTAGCTACAGGTTGACCGTTGTTTTGGAAGTCGATAGCTGTGTAAGATGGCCGAGGCCGAAGGCGTGAACCAGAAGGTTGTAAATTAATAGAACACCTTGTAGGAGTGTTAAGAGGATGGGAAGTGGTCATTTTTGAATAAGCATTCTATATATGAGGTATGGAGGGATTCGTAGAATGATGAGGTATGTAGCACAAGCGAAGCGAGGGTGTAGATCTTATCGATCGGTGAGGAGTTGTGCCCTGTTTTGTAAGGGCTCGGATCGGGAAGAGCTAGCTAGAATGTTTGTGTGTGAGTTAATTGAGAACTCGTGAGTTATAGTTCAACAAGTTGGGAAAGGACTACGTAGTGAGATAGACTCGATTGTAGTATACGTGAGAGTATGAAGGAAAGCGTGGTTGTGTATGAATGACCATGAGATATTTGGTTTGCAGTGCGATGTTATGAGTGGGGGATGTACAGTTATGTAATGGCATTAATCGCCAAGGTAAATGTACCAACTAGTGTTGTAGTGATGTAATGATAGAGAGGAAGAAAGCATCAAATAGAAACATCTTGGGGGTTTCGTGTGAGATGTATGATTATTAACCAGAATATTGGAGCACGTAGGTGTAAGTTGACGTTGTGGTATGTTTATGTTCGGGATGGAATGACAGAGTGATGGAGGGTAGTTACCCAATTGAGAAACCAAGTGTTATGATTGTAAGAGTCGCTTAGTAAGCATGTTTTGGAATCATTGGAGGTTTAAAGGTATATAGGTGATGAGCTAGCCAACATGTGTTATAGCAAATGCTAAATCTCTAATGAGCACGAATCGTTCTTGTGTGTGAAGGAAAAATCCTAGAAGGAAACGGTTGGATTTTTGGTTATGTATAAAGGATGTCATGATGATGATTATGGGTCGGAGTGGTAGTTTGATCATTAGTTGATTTGAAACATCGTGAATGATGTATAAGCCTTTGCTTGACTGATTAAAATTTTATGGATTGGTTAAGTAATGAATGTAATTGGTATCGCAGGATGTGTTGCAATCCTACCGAGATTCTTACTAAGAACTGACAAGGGAGAATCGATATGTTAAAGTGAGAAGTTGATGATAGTATGATGGAATAAGTAATTCTCAAATTATTTTTGAAAAGTGTAAATTGTTGGGTTACTCAATGGAGTTGTTAGCTAAGAAGTCAGTTTTGACTGACGGATTTTGTGAATATCAGCATAGCGAGACGTTGATGCTAAGTTATTATATATGATAATTCATGGTGGATAGAAAGAAATGAATTGCATCTCAATTGGAGTTTAACCTTTGAAATAAGTTGATAATTATAATTGAAATGAGTTGGTCAAGTTAAAGTTGTTTGTGATTAAGAGAAGGAAACTGTATTGTTTAGTGCGGTAAGGATCAGTGGTTATTTTGCATTGGCTGGGGAGGGCAGTTGAGCTCGGAAACGGTTAATGTGGTCGTGATTGGGATAGGAATAACTAGGGAGTGGTAAGTACTGAGATACTTACAACTTGTGTTCACATGTTATGATTTATAAGATGGAATTTCGGGAGTTCGTGGGAAAGTGTTATTGAGAATTTGAGATTTACACTGATCGTTAAGGAATTATTTAAGGTAAATCTAAAGAAGGAAGTCGGGACGACCTTTGTCTTTACGTATCTATCTGATTTTATGGTCGCTGCGGTTAATCGAAAGAATCATAGAACTTGAGTTTCGTGGTGCTCCTAAAGTAATAGATCCGATTTGGAAGATGAAGGAGGAGATGATTGTATGTTCAGTTATAAGCAAAGAATGTGAGTTTAATCAGAGTTGCGCAGCTAAGGCGTGAAAGTATGTTGTTATTTGTTTTGTTATTAGAAAGATTTATTTCGAGAGTTGAGATTCAAGTTTGGTAACCAATGGCACCGGTTAGTGCTAGAGTAAATTCCGGGACGGAATTCCATAAAGAGGGAAGATTGTAATAACCCAAATAATGTATCATGTTTTAAAATGAAAGTTAGGGATGGTAATTGTTTATTTCGCAAAGTATGGGGGTAAAATATAAAAATTAGGAAATCAAATCCCTTTCCTTTTGTGATGGGCCGATTTTGGTGCTGGAAAGAAAGAAAACAAGTTTTTATTTTTTTGGGTTAGTGAATGTGGTGGCTGCATATGGAGATAGACAAAAGAGAGGAAGAAGAATTGAACTTGCATGTGGGTGTCTTGTGTGTGCAGCCGGCGAGAGAGAGAGACTTCCGGCGAGAGAGAGGTCGCCGGTGAGAGAGAGAGAGAGACGACGAGAGAGAGGCCGCCGGCGAAGAGAGAGAGAGACGACGAGAGAGAGACAGTCGATGAGGAGAGAGAGACAACGGGGGAGAGAGGGTCGACGAGGAGAGAGAGAGACGACGAGGGAAGAAGAACGATTTGGGCAGTTTGGTGATCGCCGGCGGTGGTGGCTGTTGGTGGTGGTCGCCGGAGTTGGTCGCCGGAGTTTTTGGCAGCGGTTTTCCCAATTCGTGAGGGTTCTTTCGGGTAAGAAACCATCTCCTTGTGTTCTTTCTTCTTTTCAAGAAATGTTAGAATTATTAGGTTCTAATTAATCCCAGTTTTGGTAAGTTGAGAAAACAGATGAGAGTGTTAATATAGAGTTTAATTCTAATCTTTATATGATATTGTTAAAGTTAACTCGAATGTTGATTGTGGAAACGGGTTAAGAGTATAAATGGGGATAACTGTAATTAAATGTCTTAATAAATTTTAGAGGTAGAATGGAAGACTTAATTCCCTCTTAATTGGGTTTAATTGAGAGGTCTAGAAAAGAATGGATGGTTGCTTGCGCAATGCTTGCTTGCGAAAAGCCCGCTGGTGCAAAGCGTGTTCGAGACATAGGCTTCAAACCCTTTTATTAACAATCCGGTAGTCAAATAAATTGGTTTAAGTGGACTTCGAGTTATTAATTAACTATAGATTTAATCCGCTAACTATTTTGGGCTTCCATGTATTATTTAATTTGGGCCGAAGAGGGTGTTGGGCCGAAAGAATTATGGAGTCCTTTTGGGCTTAGTTATCAAAGTTGGGCCTAGTTATTAATAAAGTCTATAAGTTTAATAAGAGCCTAGTATACAATTGGTAATCTAATTATTTAATTATTTTGGACCATATTATTAGTAGCGTGATCCCGTTTTGATATTTAGGATCCGGATAAATTCTATTATGTGAGAATCTAGGGTTGGATAAATAAAATGGACCCGGTATAGCATTTCAAATAGATGGGAGAGCAAGGACCATTAATTATGATTTTGGACTAGAAATGTACCCTACCAACTTAGATAAGTTTGGATTGGGTTCGGGATCTAACTCCGGTAATAAATGAACGAATTATAACGTACGTTATTAATATAATAGGTGTTCCACCTAGAGATCGGAAGTGTAAGTGAGGAGCTTTGGAGCAAGCAAGCCAGGTGAGTTTTTCTAAACCAAAATACGTGGCTTTTACTGTGTTTAATAAAGAAGTTTTATAATGAGAATTGCCATGCTATATTTATGCTTGATTGTATAAATGTTGTTGAAAGTTTTATGATGGAATGTATGCATACATCGAGGAGACGTAAACTGGCAAAGACGGGAAAGTAGTTCCGCCAGCTCTCTTGCGGGAAGGGAGGTCCCTATATGCCAGGAGCAAGTGTAATACCCCGGATAAGTTCGTTAGTTAAATCCTAGTTCCGTTAAATTTAGTTAACTTTAAAGTTGGATGTTTAGGGTAAGTTTGGGTTAATTTATAAGTTATGGGTGTTTGGGTCATTATTGAGAAGTTCAAGGTCTATAGGGTAAGTATGGATAGATATTATCCCTTAAGCTATATCCAGATATTTTCATTATTCAGATTCAAGTGTGTGTTTGTGTGTGTGTTGAGAGAATAGGGAGAAAAAGGAAGAAAGCTAGGTTAAGGCATCATTTGGTGAGTTTGGAAGAGATTACAGGTATGTTTCCTTTACAATTTATGTTTGTAATGGTTGGTAAATGGTTTCTGTCGGATTAGAATCAATAGAATCGAACTGGTATGAATTTCAGTCGGATTTCTGGGTAAAAAGTACCAAACCGACAGAGGTGTCCGGATGATATGAATGTGTCCGGATAGTTCTGTTGGGTGGTGTCCGGGTAAGTTGTTGATAGAGTCCGGACGATAGGATTGATGGTTTCCGGATGATTTAGAGTCCGGATGGCATCCGGATTCCTTGTGTTGTCCGGATAAATCGTGTTGTCCGGATTAGTCTTGCTGTCCGGATTACTGAGGTTGTCCGAAAAAGTCTTGTTGTCCGGAAAAGGTGGTGTTGTCCGGGTTGTTTGGGTTGTCCGGATACTTTAGCTGTTTTGGTCACTTTTGAGGATTTGAGTTATCTAGAGTCCTTGGTCTTCTAGTATGTTTTATGTAATCAGTTAGTAAGGGGATATTTGTATTTAATCTATTTGCAGACTCTGTGGATTGGGATTGATAGACTGAATCTTTGGAAAAGGCTTGGAAGCGTATTTTAAGAATTCGAGGTGAGTTTTACTTTAAAAGTATTTTCAACTGGAATACATACGTATGGTTTGGGAATGTGATAATTAGTGATTAATGTGCTTATATGTATGGTGTGCATGATTGATAATATATTGAGATATATGTTGTGGTTATATTGCACGAAACGAGTATAAGTGAGCCGAATTATTGTTCGGCGGGGCTGTATGGAAATACAGCGGGGCTGCATGAAATGGCAGTGGAGCTGTAGGTAATTGCAGCGGGGCTGTATGTAATTACAGTGGAGTCGACTGTATTGTACGGTGACGATGATTAGTTGGCTTGCTACCGACTAATGTGGCCAGGGGAAAGAAGATGAGATGAGGAGAGATACACGGTGCACGAGTCCTAATGTGGTATTTATATACGTGTGGTATATGCGTGCTTATACGAAAGGTTTTATGTAAACTATTTTGATACAAAGTATTATGTGAAAAGAGTTTTATATCGATTTTGGAAAAGACCGGGATTAACTCACTAGACCCGTTTGGTCTAACCCTCATTTTGTTTTCAAAAATATGTTTTCCAGGTTAAGGATCGGCAGGAGAGGATGAAGTGTAGGAAGCTTTTGATGGATGTTGATTAGGAAGCTTATATATATTTTGTAATGTCAAGACTATTGAGACCGTACTTGGTTTGTGATGTATCTTTTATTATGAATGTAATGAAGTTATGCGTTGTATGTTATTTGTTGTATGTTTGGGAAACCGGGTCGTTACAAATGGTATCAGAGCCCTAGTTTAAGAGATTTAGGTATTTGGATTTATACCTAGACTTAAACTGCATGTGAAGTAGGATGTCCTTATTATTTTAGAACCTTGGGATGTTAAGTATAAAAAGGTAGAAGGAACATCATGTAAGGTATGTTCAAATTACACCTGGCCAGTGTAAGCGGGAACTTACAAGTACATGTTGAACCGGAATATCTTGTTATACTGGGTATGTGTTTACGCGTATATTAACCTTGTTGAAATCAACAGAGTGGCAAGTCGAACTCGACGTATGGATAGAGATGAAGACAGGTATATTTCTATAAACTTTATACGTGCTAAAGTGTTATCTGACTTCGGTGCAAACCGATTCTTTTGTGTTTTCAATTTTATTATTTGTGTTAGAAAAATATTTGATAATTGTGTTAGAGATATAGAAGGGTGTGTTTAATTATTGTTGTTCTAATTTGTTAGTGTGTGGAGTGTGATGGCTTGAGTGTAAAGATTAATAACAGTATGTAGAACGTGATGAATTGTGTGTGGAAGGTAACGATAGTGCGTAAAGTCTTGACCTAGTCATGAAGGCGACAGTTTAGTATGTTGTGTAGATTATACTTAATGTGATTGTTGACGTTATCAAGAAAGGTATTATTTAAATGTGTGGGGTAATGTGGATAAGATGGTGGCAGTTTATAATTAGTGAATGTGCGAGGTGTAGTAGTAATGAATTTCGTGAGATTAAGTGGTGGATTTGTGAGGATATGGAGTGAGTATAAGTGGAAACCTCTGCTCGGAATTTTGTTTGTAAGTTGTGTGAAGGTGTCAAAAGTATGTGGGGAGAGGTATGGATGTCTAGGCGGTGTGTAGTAGTGTTATTCAAGAATAAGATAATGGAGTGGCAGTAGATGGTTAGCTAAAGAATAGAGTATTACCGTTTGAGAAATGGAAAATGTGAAGTTATCTTGAGCATTGAGTGTGATTTCGAATTGACTCGATTAAGTTCTGATATGAGGTATGGTGAAGTTGTTAGTAAAATATAGTAATTGTTGAAATTGGGTGCGTGCAATTGGTTTGGAGGTGAAGGAAAGCTAGCTCATAGGATCCGTTAAGAGTGAGTACCCCCTAGTGAGCTATCTTTGGGAAAACGTGTTTTATGTGAGAAGAGAGTGGGAGAAAGTAGACGAATGTAATGATCAGAGTGAAGGACCATTGGATAGGACGTGATAAGTAGTTACCCTCGTTTATTGCTTAACCGAATTCCGGGACGGAATTCTTTTAAGGGGGAGATAATGTAATACCCCGGATAAGTTCGTTAGTTAAATCCTAGTTCCGTTAAATTTAGTTAACTTTAAAGTTGGATGTTTAGGGTAAGTTTGGGTTAATTTATAAGTTATGGGTGTTTGGGTCATTATTGAGAAGTTCAAGGTCTATAGGGTAAGTATGGATAGATATTATCCCTTAAGCTATATCCAGATATTTTCATTATTCAGATTCAAGTGTGTGTTTGTGTGTGTGTTGAGAGAATAGGGAGAAAAAGGAAGAAAGCTAGGTTAAGGCATCATTTGGTGAGTTTGGAAGAGATTACAGGTATGTTTCCTTTACAATTTATGTTTGTAATGGTTGGTAAATGGTTTCTGTCGGATTAGAATCAATAGAATCGAACTGGTATGAATTTCAGTCGGATTTCTGGGTAAAAAGTACCAAACCGACAGAGGTGTCCGGATGATATGAATGTGTCCGGATAGTTCTGTTGGGTGGTGTCCGGGTAAGTTGTTGATAGAGTCCGGACGATAGGATTGATGGTTTCCGGATGATTTAGAGTCCGGATGGCATCCGGATTCCTTGTGTTGTCCGGATAAATCGTGTTGTCCGGATTAGTCTTGCTGTCCGGATTACTGAGGTTGTCCGGAAAAGTCTTGTTGTCCGGAAAAGGTGGTGTTGTCCGGGTTGTTTGGGTTGTCCGGATACTTTAGCTGTTTTGGTCACTTTTGAGGATTTGAGTTATCTAGAGTCCTTGGTCTTCTAGTATGTTTTATGTGATCAGTTAGTAAGGGGATATTTGTATTTAATCTATTTGCAGACTCTGTGGATTGGGATTGATAGACTGAATCTTTGGAAAAGGCTTGGAAGCGTATTTTAAGAATTCGAGGTGAGTTTTACTTTAAAAGTATTTTCAACTGGAATACATACGTATGGTTTGGGAATGTGATAATTAGTGATTAATGTGCTTATATGTATGGTGTGCATGATTGATAATATATTGAGATATATGTTGTGGTTATATTGCACGAAACGAGTATAAGTGAGCCGAATTATTGTTCGGCGGGGCTGTATGGAAATACAGCGGGGCTGCATGAAATGACAGTGGAGCTGTAGGTAATTGCAGCGGGGCTGTATGTAATTACAGTGGAGTCGACTGTATTGTACGGTGACGATGATTAGTTGGCTTGCTACCGACTAATGTGGCCAGGGGAAAGAAGATGAGATGAGGAGAGATACACGGTGCACTAGTCCTAATGTGGTATTTATATACGTGTGGTATATGCGTGCTTATACGAAAGGTTTTATGTAAACTATTTTGATACAAAGTATTATGTGAAAAGAGTTTTATATCGATTTTGGAAAAGACCGGGATTAACTCACTAGACCCGTTTGGTCTAACCCTCATTTTGTTTTCAAAAATATGTTTTCCAGGTTAAGGATCGGCAGGAGAGGATGAAGTGTAGGAAGCTTTTGATGGATGTTGATTAGGAAGCTTATATATATTTTGTAATGTCAAGACTATTGAGACCGTACTTGGTTTGTGATGTATCTTTTATTATGAATGTAATGAAGTTATGCGTTGTATGTTATTTGTTGTATGTTTGGGAAACCGGGTCGTTACAGCAAGGCTCCGCAAGGCAGCATGAGGCTGACTCGTTGTCACCTTCGGGTGGCTTCAGGGTGTCAGATTACGAGGAGGCGGACTTTAGTCCGTATACGATTTTTTAAACGTGTTGAGTATAAATGTTTTATGCTGGAAAGATGAACTGTATTTAAATGCTTTGATAACTGTTAGGAGGGACTCACTAGACCTCATGGTCTAACCCTCGCATTTTCAAATAAAACCCTTTTCAGGTAAGCAGGTACAGAAAGGCTCTAGCAAGTAAGCAGGGCGTTAGCAAGAGAAAGATGGATAGTGTAGCGACACTATAGCTTATCTTAGTTTACTTCTCAGTTGTGTAGGTTGTTTCCGCCAATCATCTTTGGATATTATGTAAGAAATTTTAGAGATGCGATTTTGGGATATTTAATTTATATGAAATGAATTGTTTAGAAATGTCGGGTTGTTACACGGATAGGAGGGAAACGAATTCCAACCTACCGGCGTGTCATACATATCCAAGGGATCCTCAGATCCCGAGGACCTTTCTCTGACCCCACAATGCAGACCGACTCCACATAGCACATAATTCATTTCATAAAACATGCACTTTACCTCTTTGTAAAATCATCATTTCCAGTAAGCTTTCTCAAGTAAAACGTACAGTTCATGGAAAATGTGTGTAACAATTATATACATTTCATGTTCGTAAATGAAACCATAATCAGTTAAAACATTTAACACTTTACGTCGTAAAAGGTTTAGAGAACTCACCTTCGGATACGCAGAACACACTTCTTAAATATCCTCAAGTTACACCAAACGAACACCTAAGGACATTAGATTCATATCAGTTCGGACGGTCTGACCCTACTGTACAATAGACACACTTTCCGGACGACAAAACAATCCGGATACCACAACGGTCCGGATACCACAACAGTCCGGATACCTTAACGTTCCCGGATACTCGAACTGTCCGGATATCCCGACTCCCGGATACCCAAACTGTCCGGATCCTAGCCCATCCCGGACGCACCCTTTACCGGTTACCAACATCCGGAAACCTCATGCGACTCTATCCGGACACAAACATCCTATCCGGAAACTACTGAACATCAAGAATCTCCAACGTCCGGAAACCTCGACTGTCCGAAAACCAAAAGTCTAAAAGTGATCATTTACCCATTTTCAGCCATTAATTTGATTTGAAAACCCTAAGGGTTCATCCACTAATCCTAAACAACCACTTAATCCACTTTCTTATCATTAAATCGATTTACAAAGCCAAAACCCCTAAAACCCACTTTTAAGAAGAAAATGGTTGAAAACCCATTGAATCATCATGTTTAGACTTAAGAACCCAAACCAAATGAGAAAGGAACACTATAACAACAAGGAATACGATTTACCTTACTGATTTCTTCTCTGATTCTTCTCTTTCTTCTCTTTCTTCCCAATAACTCTTTTCTTCTCCCTTTTTCTTTCTCTTAGCCGGCAAACCCCAAAACCCCAACAAATACTGATTTCTAAATAATGAGTTGCCCTAGGGAATTGAGCCTTTAAGTATCTTTACATAAATAACACATTAGCCCCTTAACTTATCTTTTAGATTCTTGCACAATGAACACCAAACTTACAAACTTGCACACGAAACCCGGTTGTTACAAAAGTTGTCGTCTGTACGAGTGTGTGTGTTTAGTCTTATTGTGTCGTTTAATATCCATCTATCTATCTCCGTCTTTTTTAATCAAGATATATTCCAAATGTTTGTTTTAAAATAGAATGTTTGTTTACCTGTACCTTAATGGTTTTGTTGTCGTTCATATTTATTTAATGCACATTTTTAAGGAGAAACGAAATTGTACTGTATATGCGAGCAATTTGTTAGTATTCTTATTAGAATGTAAAATCTCGACTCTTTGAAAGTATAATCTTTCATACAATCGTGTATACATCTTGAATTTAATCATTCATCTAGAAAAAGCTCATAAATCATGATGATAGGTCTTATATCTTAATTCATTCATCTAGAAAAAGCTCATAAATCATGATAAGTATAAGTTACTATTGAGAGTTGTGTTTATTCGGAAGTGGGCGATTTCAAGCTTTGTCTAGATTAATTCATGGAAATTCGCAGCTGTAGGTTTCGGTTACAAACCCTGAGGCAAATCTCTGTGGCCACAAACACATATGCAGAATTCGAGCCGAATGCAATGTTATTTATTTATTTGTGGTAAAGGTGTTTTGGCCATAGACAGAAAAAAATTGAATATAAAAGTTTTTGCGACCAAACTTCTATAAGAGTATCTCCAACAACTTTGCTAAAATAGAAAAAAAATACGTTTTTGTTCTCTAAACTTCTCCAACAACTTTGCTATCTTGTTTTGCTATAATAGAAAAAACTTGAAAAAATTCCAAGTTTAGAAAATTCTCTAAAACCTGGTTGTAGGAGAGAGAAATAATTATTTTATTAAACTTTTATCACCTTATATCAAGTTTTTTTAAAAAGTGTATTGGGAAGATAAATTAGAGAATATTATATTAATATAACTAGTGTTAAAATCTCTAAAATAAAAAATTTGTTGAAGATGAATACAACTCTTTTTAGAGATTTTAACTTTTGATATTCTATTTTAGAAAAATTATAGAAAACCTGTTGGAGATGCTCTAAGGTAGCGTTTGGTACGCAGACTGGATGGGACGGGACATGACTGTACATGACTGGACGAGACAGAACTGGACATGACTGGACGGGACATGACTGGACGGGACGGGACTGGACACGACTAGAGGAGATGATTTTATTCTAGGTTTAGCTATCTGATGTTCGAAAAAATGAGTATTTTAGCAATCTTATGTTTTAGTCCCATGTTGTTCCACCTATTTTGGTGGAACAAAAAATCTTAAGTTTTGTCCCATCTGATTTTTGTCTCATGGCATACCAAACATAAGACTGTTTTTTTTGTCCCGTCCCGTCCCACCTAGTCTGTGTACCAAACGCACCCTAAACAATCAAAATTAAAAAAAATATTGTTTTTTTAAATTATTATCTCAAATTCTCAATTGGTCAAATTTAAAGCTTTGTTATTGAACGGTTTTGAATCAAATGATGATCGTGCAAACAATAAATTTATTTCCCTGAGAGCTTTTTCAGTAGTGTAAGCTAGCAAGCAACTCTTTCCTTACATGTTACTCATTGGAAGTGCTACTAGATAAAGCTCTTATGCGAATACGAATCAAATAGTAAGTAACATCTCACTATATACGGATTGGAATACGCATTACATTTGTGTCCCAAACGACCATGTTGTTCACTTTCTCTCACTAAGAAATATGGAACTTTTATCATTTGCCTTCATCGATGTTTTTTTGGGGAAGGGTGTCCTAGGCTATGCCTAGACTAATCTCTTGGCAAATTATCACTGTAAGACATCAGCCCTGATTAAACCTCAGTGACCACAATTGTTGTGTACACCTGGATTAGAACCCTGGGCAGATAGGATATTCCACCACATCCCCCAGGGCCTTAAACTAGCTGGTAGCTGATAAGTTAGCTGATGAAAAACTCACGTTTGACAAAAACTAGCTTATAAGCATGTAAAATGATCAAAAAACACATTTAAAAAATTATCAATTACAATATTTAATTATATAAATAAAACAAATTTATAGCAATATAATATGTTAATTAATACAACCAATGTAGTAAAGAAAAACTAACAAGTATTATATGTTAATTAAAATAATTTATAATTTATAATTACATATATACAATAAATTTTGAATTTGTTAAAACAAGTTTTAGAAAAAATACATATTGATTTTAAATCACCGTTACATAAAATATGAAAAAATAATCAAATAATAATTAAAAAAATAATAGTAATTGATAGTTAAAATATATTGATTAATATTAAAAAATATATAAAAATAGTGTATATGATTAACAATAACTCTAAATAATTAAAAATTAATATCAATATATAATTAAAATTTAATTTAATAATTTTCAATTAATATTAATTAACATTAATTAATTAATAATAATTAAATTAAAAAAATATTTAGTTATAATAACAATCATCAATATATATATATATATATATACATATAGGACGATAATCAAATGAGAACCACAAATATGTTACAAACCCGTGAGAACCGATATAAAAATATTTGTTTACATGATTTTTTTCATCAAAACTTATGATTTAAGATATTGTTACACATATGTTCGTGTTCACCTTATGAAAATAATACATGTGAAAAACGAAATTTGTTTCACCTAGTGAAATGAAAAATACTCGTAAAAAATATTCACATGGTGAAACAAATCCATGTTAAACTATCATATTATGAAACACATATATTTGAAGTAAAATATCATAAATCCTAGCATTTTATGAAAAAATATCATGTAAAAATATATTTTTTATATCGGTTCTCACGGTTTATAACATATTTGTGGTTCTCATTTGATTTAACCCATATATATATATATAAAGGAGAATGTAGGGATGAGGGTTAAACATAGGCCTCCATGGTCATTTATCTATTTTTCTAGATTTTTGATTTATTTTAAATAAAAGTCACATAGTAAATGTTCTCAGTAATTACTAAAACTTTTTATTTTTTATTTTATAATTACTTATTTTAATAGGTTATATTTTTTATCTTTTAGTAGTCTAACAATCAATATATATATAAAGGAGAATGTATGGATGAGGGTTAAACATATACATCAATGGTCATTTATCTATTTTCTAGATTTTTAATTTATTTTAAATAAAAGTCACATAGTAAATGTTCTCATTAATTATTAAAACTTTTTATTTTTTATTTTATAATTACTTATTTTAATAGGTTATTTTTATCTTTTAGTAGGCTAACAATGCTTATAAATAAAAAATATTTTTAATATTGTATGTTTTTATTTATTTACATTTTTATGGATAAACTAACAATCAATATATATATATATAAAGGAGAATGTAGGGATGAAGGTTAAGCATAGGCTTCCATGGTCATTTATCTATTTTTCTAGATTTTTGATTTATTTTAAATAAAAGTCACATAGTAAATGTTCTCATTAATTACTAAAACTTTTTATTTTTTATTTTATAATTACTTATTTTAATAGGTTATATTTTTT
Organism: Saussurea involucrata; assembly: GCA_033807775.1. Lineage (NCBI taxonomy): Eukaryota > Viridiplantae > Streptophyta > Magnoliopsida > Asterales > Asteraceae > Saussurea > Saussurea involucrata. Next base: position 65,657,041 of record CM066316.1, read on the forward strand.
ATCTTTTAGTAGGCTAACAATCAATATATATATATATATATATATATATATATATATATATAAAGGAGAATGTAGGGATGATGGTTAAACATATACATCCATGGTCATTTATCTATTTTCTAGATTTTTGATTTATTTTAAATAAAAGGCACATAGTAAATGTCCTCATTAATTACTAAAACTTTGCATTTTTTATTTTATAATTACTTATTTTAATAGGTTATTTTTATCTTTTATTAGGCTAACAATGTTTATAAATAAAAAATATTTTAAATATTGTATGTTTTTATTTATTTACATTTTTATGGATAAACTAACAATCAATATATATATATATATATATATATATATATAGAGAGAGAGAGACTCCTTCAAATGTAAATTTTTTTTTTTCGTGTAAACCGTGTAAACTTTGTAGTTTCATAGGTTTTTTTGAAGAATTTTTTTTATGGAATTGTTTATTTTGATGAAATTGTTTCATATAATTCATTTCTTGACGAATTTTTTTATGAAATTTGTAGTTTCATAGGTTTTTTTCATTTTTATGAATTGTTTCATACATTTTTCGTTTTCACCTATGAAACTACAAATTTCGCAAAAAAAAATCGTCAAGAAATGAATGATATGAAACAATTTCATCAAAATAAACAATTCCATAAAAAGTTTCATAAAAAAAACCTATGAAATCGAGAGTTTACACGAAAAAAAGTTTACATTTGAAGCTCCATCTCTCTCTCTCTCTCTATATATATATATATATATAAAGGAGAATGTAGAGATGAAGGTTAAACATAGGCCTCCATGGTTATTTATCTATTTTTCTAGATTTTTGATTTATTGTAATGTAATAACCCAAAATAAGTAGTGTAATTTAAATGGAAGTTAGGGGTTCAAATTGCATATTGTGAAAACTTATGAGGGTAAAAGATGGAAATTGGGAAATAAACTCCTCTTTTGTGTGCCACTAGTGGAATAGAATTAGAAATCATTTAGGGTTTGTGTGTTGTGGGTGCTGCACATCGGGAAGGGAAACAGGGAGAAAGAATTAAATAGCCATGTGTGTGTTGCACATCGAGAAAGGGAAAGCAGGAAGAAAGAATTAAATAGCCATGGGTGGTGTGCCTTGTTTGTGCAGCGAGTGATGGAGAGAATAAGAGAAAGAAGAGAATACGGGAGGAAGAGGGAGAGAGCGACAATAGCCGATTTAGGGTTTGAAGACTCGATTTCTTGGCATCTAATCAACGATTTGAGGTACTCCTTTTATGTTTATGCTTCAATTTCTTGAGTATTGATGATTAGAATGGTTTGTGGCTAGATTATTGGGGGTTTTAAGTCACCAAAGGTAACCTAACGGCTGCCAATGGTGGATAGTAGTTGTGTGCGATGGTGGTCGTGTATTTTCATCTAAAATATTTACTATTTCTATGTGTATAAGCCCCAATTGAGTCCCAATGTCATAAGAATTGATTTTAAAAGCTTTATGTCCTAAAGCCTAGTTATGAAAGAAGAAGAAATAAGTGTTATAAACTTGATGGGTGAGTTTACTATATGGTTAGGAAAGTTTCAACACCCATTAGTTACTATATGATGTTGAGACTCGTTAGATTTAGAAATTAATAATGAAAAGTATACAATCTTTGTATAAACTCTATCCCTATTTAAAGTTTTGCAAGATATTCATGATATGAGAGTTTTAGTAGATTATTTGAAAAGATTTGAGTTCTTTAAATGCGTATAAGAGTTGAAGTTAAAAGTTACAACATTTGACTAACTTTAAAAGTCAAAGTATGGGATGGACTTTGAAGTGTTTAAATCAATATGAAAATATAAAGATATTAGTTATAGTCTGTTTCTTAGTATCATTAAAATGAAGTTAGATGGAATCAAGAAGAACATTTCCACCCAAACATGCTTTTGATGGTAGATTAAAGTTTATGTTCAAAACAGTTGACTTTTTACAAAAAGTCAAACTGTTTTGGTTAACATTAAAATTGAGTCGTTTTGTGCAAAATTAATGATTGAAATGTTATGGATATAGTTATGAAAGGTAAAAATAAAGGTGTTACAATGATCAAATCAGTATTTTCTTATGGGTTTTAATGGATTTACAAAGTTAAGAAATGTTTAAGTTTGGTTTGAACTAAAATATGAATATATATATATATATATATATATATATATATTGACTTGAGATCATGTGAGAAACTGTTCGAGATCGCTTGGTTGCGGAACTCGGCTATCGAATGGTTTTTGGGCCGAAAGTTATGTTGGGCCGAGAGATTCTTAATTCTCTTTTGGGCTTAGAGTTATATTGGACTTAGTTTATTTAAGGTTTAAAGCTTTTCGATAAGGGCCTAAGATGTAGTTAATAATTCTAATTATTAATTAAAGTCGAAGTGACGGAAGGCCTAAGAACATAAGTCAAGTAGACACTGATTTAAATTGTTACGTTATGCTTTAGGTGTAAGAACGGATCGGAGGTGTAAATGAGAAGTTTTGGAGCAAGCAAGCCAGGTGAGTTTTTCTAACTAAAATACGTGATTGTGTGTGTTTTTCCAAGGAAAGTTGTTATGTGGAAATACCCTGTTGTTTTACATGATTCTTACGTAAATGAAAGTTTATTATTTCACAGATCAGGGTATGTTTATGAACATGATTTATTACCAGTTTTACGAATGCATTCCCATGAAAATTATGCTCTACTGAAAAGATTATTCAGCAATGAAACGAATTGTAAAGTGTATTATAAATATCATGTTTTATGACTATGATGGTTTATGTGAATGCTATGTGGAGTCGGTCTGCACTATGGGATCAGAGATAGATCCTCGGGTTCTGATGATCCCTTGGATATGTATGACAGACTGGTAGGTTGGAATTCGTTTCCTCCTATTTCGAGTAGAGGGGAGTCTGTGTAGGCTCCGGGAAGAGGAGTCTGCGTAGGCTCCGGAAGAGGCAAGAAGGGAACCTGCTGGGACCCCGATCGCGGAATGTTTATGTGATCTATTACACAGTGCAGTACCATGAATGATGTTTATGTGAAGAATGTGAACTGTTTTATAAATGATTTTTATAATGTGGTTGTACACTGTTTATAGAGGGAACTCACTAGACCTCATGGTCTAACCCTCGCTTTTCAAAACTAAAACCTTTTCAGGTAAGCATATAGTAGAAGGCTCTGGTAAGTGAGCAAGAGCAAGAGCAAGATAGGGAACCGATGCAGCTAGAAACAGTGCACGTGCCACTTGTAGCAGTTAGATTATTCTCAGTTGTGGATAGGTTGCTTTCGCCAACCTAAGCGTAGATGGATGAAATGAGAAATTTTAGGGACCCAGTTTTGTAAATTTTATGTTTAAATGCTATGTTTGTTCTATTGTATTTTTGGGTTGTTACAAATGGTATCAGAGCCATAGTTTAAGGGATTTAGGTGACCGGACGGGCCTAAACTTAAACTTGGGAGTAGAAATCACAACTGAGAATCAGGAAATGCGTTAAGAGGGCACTAATGTAGATAATGGAAATGCGTTAGGAGGACACTATTATAGAGTTAGGACTAATAGGGTACTGAGGACTGTCATGTAAGGTAAGTTTGAGATTTCACCTGGCCAGTGTAATTTCGAACTTACAGGTATGTATGTGCTTAACCTACCTTATCTTTCCGAAGTGGTAGTTGGAAGCTAGTGTTTATGTTGTATTCCAGTACTTTGGAATGTCAGCAAGATCCCTGAGGGGTAGACTAAGATCCCTTGATGGGGAAGTTTCATGAGGAGTCACTTATGAGGCGATGAATGTATACACCGTAGAGAAGGAATGTTGTATAGAAGGTTAAGAGTCGTCTAGAGGTATCTCTTCGTGGATTCAGAGAGGATGAATGTTTGAGTTTGAGTAGGGCTCCCGTTTCGGGAGAGTCCCAGTTCTAGAAGTCGTGGGTGAGATCTGTCGGGATGGTAAGAAAGGACGGTGTCAAAATCTTGAAAGTGTTAATGGCGCTCTTATTTTCTTAATCGAGCTTTTCAATGGCTGGGTAAATGAAATAGGATACCTATAGTGAAATGAAAGCATGTAGAAGTAGAAAGTGAGATAGTTGATTAGAACAAAAGTAGTATGAAATGATTTAGTAAGTGAGATGTAGAACGCATGTACAGCAAGTTGTTGTAGGACCGAGAGGGCGACCATTGGTCGTAGGTAAAGTGTCAAGGATAAGTTGCGTGAGTAAAGCGGTTGACCTTGTTAGAGTGAGTAGCCTTCAATTGCAAGTAGAGTCTTATGCATGGCGTTCTTTTATGTAACATGAAATTTTCACGACTTAAGTCAAATGTGTGAATATAAATTTTGATCGAAAATGAGTCAGAATGTGCACGCGTATGTTTAAAGAAAAGGCGATTTCATTCACATTGCACATTGAAATTTTGAGCTTAACGATTTGCAAGGTATTTCACATTTTAAATGATAAGTTAAATTTTTGCAAAAGGTCAGGAAAATGGTTACCTGCAAATCTTTTATACCCAAAATGCTTATTGATCCCTATTGATATCCTACAAATGAGTGTGAGCACCGACTGGTTTATTTTGTGTTGGTACTTCTTTCAGAATTGTGTTAAATGGAAAGGTTTTCATGCAATACATTACTGTCGTAATAACATCATTCGGTTTGAGCAAGATTGAGGTTCACGGGAAGATGCATGCAAGCGATTCTCGAATCGTTGTGCAGGATATTGAAGTCATAATAGTAATGAGGTCATGTGTACCCAAGTTGTTTCCAAATGTTGTTTATTTAAAATGTTAAAATGTGTGGAATGATTTATTTACTGCGTTGTCATGCATGAAGGCTATGAACTCACTAGGTCGTAGAGTATTACATGTCAAGCTAAGGAAGAACTTCAAGTGGGAAAAGTGTTAGGCAATCAGGAAAGAATGTTATAGCTGTGGTATTTGTTTAAGAAGAAAGTTTGGACAGTGGAAGAGTCAGAAGTGAAATATAGGGTCGATTGTATGAGGGTCTGCACCCTGTTCGGTAACTGGAAGTACGGTTGTCAAGGGACGGTTGTGTCCGGGGGAAGGACTTGAAGCCTTCAAGGTGATGGTTCTAGCAACTCGTTATGAGTAGTGTGGTGAGGAAGAAAGAAATGTCCATGGCGTGGGAATATGAGTTTCGAGGTGAGTTTGTAATATTGATGATACATGAGTAGGTTTCGAAATGAGGGAGACAGATCATGAAGTTGATTATGATGTGTTGGAAGGATTAGGTTCCGTAAGGAACCCTTGTTAGAGAATAAGTTAAGAAAGTAGTTACAGATTGTCTGTTGCTGTAGAAGTCGACAGTTGTGTAAGGTGGCCGAGGCCGAAGACTTGAACCAGAAGGTTGAAATTTGATAGAACACCTTGTAGGGGTGTTAAGAGGATGAGAAGTTATTGTTTTGAATGAGCGTTCTATTTGCGAGGTATGGAGGGTCCATAGAAGGATAAGGTGTGTAGCACAAGCGGAGTGAGTGTAGACTATAGCAGTCAGTAAGGAAATGTGCCGTGTCTATGAAAGGGCTCGGATAGTAAGAGCTAGCTAGAATGTTTGCGTTTGAAGTAATTGAGAACTCGTAAGTTATAGTTCAACAAGTTGGGAAGGGACTAGGTAGCGAGATAAACTCGATTATGTATACAAAAGAATATGAAGGCAAGTTTGAATTGTGTGAATGACCATGAGAGATCTGGTTTGCAGTGTAACGTTTTGGGCAAGGAGTATACGGATGTGTAGTGACAGTAATGGTCAAGCTAAATGTGCCAGCTAGTGTCGTAGGGATGTGATGTTAGAGAGAGAGGAAACATCAGATAGAAGCCTTTTTGGGGGTTTCGGATGAGGTGTTCGAATTGTTAATCAGACTGTTGGAGCACGTAGGGTGTAAGTTGACATTGTGTTATGATTGTGTTCGGGATAGATTGACGGAGTGGTGGTGGGTGGTTACCCAAGGGAGAAACCAAGTGTTTTTTTTTGGTTGTAAGAAGTCGCTAAGTAGGTATATTTTGGGGATCATGGGAAGTTTAAAGAAGATGTTGGGTGTGTTAACCGGAACGTGGTGTAGGAGATGCTAAATCTTTAAAGAATGTGGATTATTTCTCATGTGTGAAGGAATGATCCTAGAAGGAAATGGTTGGAAAGTTGGTTATGACTAATGAATGACATGATGATAATTATGGGTCAGAGTTGTAGTATGATCATAGGTTGATTTGAAAGGTATGATAGATGTATAAGCCTTTGATTGGATTGTTAAAATTTATGGATTGTTAAGTAATGATATTTAGCTATTATTACATGACGTGTTATGATTATATCGAGATTCTTACTAAGTATTTTTTTTGGAAGGCATAGCGGCATCGACCCTTTCGATCAACTACCACGAACACAACGTACACACGCACGCACGCCTCCCCGGCGGTATCGGACATCCGAGGGCAGTCCACTAATCCGCCGTTGTCCCGGCCCAGCTTACGCTGGACCTAAGGCCCAACCACAGGCTGGGGTGGGGGTAAGCCCAGTCAAAGACTAGACCACCCAAGGACTGGGTACTCCTCATGCCCTCAATTGCCTCCCCTTGGAATCGAACCCGGGTAGACTGGATACCATCCACAGCCCCCCCCCCCAAGATGTTAGCATCCTTAGGTAGACCAACTGAGCTAGACATGATAAGGGAGAATCGATATGTTAAGATGAGAAGTTGGTAGTAGTATGATGGCATAAGTAATCTTCAAATTATTTCAAAAGCGTGGATTGTTGGGTTACTCAGTGGAAGTTGTTAATTAAGGAACCCCGCTTTGACTTTTGGATTTGTGAGTTGATTCAGAGTTGTGCGGCGAAAGCGTGAAATTCTGTTGTTATTGTTTTGTTATTAGAAAGATTTATTCCGAGATTGTAATAACCCAAAATAAGTAGTGTAATTTAAATGGAAGTTAGGGGTTCAAATTGCATATTGTGAAAACTAATGAGGGTAAAAGGTGGAAATTGGGAAATAAACTCCTCTTTTGTGCGCCACTAGTGGAATAGAATTAGAAATCATTTAGGGTTTGTGTGTTGTGGGTGCTGCACATCGAGAAGGGAAACAGGGAGAAAGAATTAAATAGCCATGTGTGTATGTGTTGCACATCGAGAAAGGGAAAGCAGGAAGAAAGAATTAAATAGCCATGGGTGGTGTGCCTTGTTTGTGCAGCGAGAGATGGAGAGAATGAGAGAAAGAAGAGAATATAGGAGGAAGAGGGAGAGAGCGACAATAGCCGATTTAAGGTTTGAAGACTCGATTTCTTGGCATCTAATCAACGATTTGAGGTACTCTTTTTATGTTTATGCTTCAATTTCTTGAGTATTGATGATTAGAATGGTTTGTGGCTGGATTATTGGGGGTTTTAAGTCACCAAAGGTAACCTAACGGCTGCCAATGGTGGATAGTAGTTGTGTGCGATGGTGGTCGTGTATTTTCATCTAAAATATTTACTATTTCTATGTGTATAAGCCCCAATTGAGTCCCAATGTCATAAGAATTGATTTTAAAAGATTTATGTCCTAAAGCCTAGTTATGAAAGAAGAAGAAATAAGTGTTATAAACTTGATGGGTGAGTTTACTATATGGTTAGGAAAGTTTCAACACCCATTAGTTACTATATGATGTTGAGACTCGTTAGATTTAGAAATTAATAATGAAAAGTATACAATCTTTGTATAAACTCTATCCCTATTTAAAGTTTTGCAAGATATTCATGATATGAGAGTTTTAGTAGATTATTTGAAAATATTTGAGTTCTTTAAATGCGTATAAGAGTTGAAGTTAAAAGTTACAACATTTGACTAACTTTAAAAGTCAAAGTATGGGATGGACTTTGAAGTGTTTAAATCAATATGAAAAGATAAAAATACTAGTTACAGTCTGTTTCTTAGTATCATTAAAATGAAGTTAGATGGAATCAAGAAGAACATTTCCACCCAAACATGCTTTTGATGGTAGATTAAAGTTTTTGTTCAAAACAGTTGACTTTTTATAAAAAGTCAAACTGTTTTGGTTAACATTAAAATTGAGTCGTTTTGTGCAAAATTAAGGATTGAAATGTTATGGATATAGTTATGAAAGGTATATAAAGGTGTTACAATGATCAAATTAGTATTTTCTTATGGGTTTTAATGGATTTACAAAGTTAAGAAATGTTTAAGTTTGGTCTGAACTAAAATATGAATATATGTATATATATATTGACTTGAGATCATGTGAGAAACTGTTCGAGATCGCTTGGTTGCGGAACTCGGCTACCGAATGGTTTTTGGGCCGAGAGATTCTTAATTCTCTTTTGGGCTTAGAGTTATATTGGACTTAGTTTATTTAAGGTTTAGAGCTTTTCGATAAGGGCCTAAGATGTAGTTAATAATTCTAATTATTAATTAAGGTCGAAGTGACGGAAGGCCTAAGAACAAAAGTCAAGTAGACACTGATTTAAATTGTTACGTTATGCTTTAGGTGTAAGAACGGATCGGAGGTGTAAATGAGAAGTTTTGGAGCAAGCAAGCCAGGTGAGTTTTTCTAACTAAAATACGTGATTGTGCGTGTTTTTCCAAGGAAAGTTGTTATGTGGAAATACCCTGTTGTTTTACATGATTCTTACGTAAATGAAAGTTTATTATTTCACAGATCAGGGTATGTTTATGAACATGATTTATTACCTGTTTTACGAATGCTTTCCCATGAAAATTATGCTCTACTGAAAAGATTATTCAGCAATGAAACGAATTGTAAAGTGTATTATAAATCTCATGTTTTATGACTATGATGGTTTATGTGAATGCTATGTGGAGTCGGTCTGCACTGTGGGATCAGAGATAGATCCTCAGGTTCTGATGACCCCTTGGATATGTATGACAGACTGGTAGGTTGGAATTCGTTTCCTCCTATTTCGAGTAGAGGGGAGTCTGCGTAGGCTCCGGGAAGGGGAGTCTGCGTAGGCTCCGGAAGAGGCGAGAAGGGAACCTGCTGGGACCCCGATCGCGGAATGTTTATGTGATCCATTACAAAGTGCAGTACCATGAATGATGTTTATGTGAAGAATGTGAACTGTTTTATAAATGATTTTTATAATGTTGTTGTACACTGTTTATAGAGGGAACTCACTAGACCTTATGGTCTAACCCTCGCTTTTCAAAACTAAAACCTTTTCAGGTAAGCATATAGTAGAAGGCTCTGGTAAGTGAGCAAGATAGGGAACCGATGCAGCTAGAGACAGTGCACGTGCCACTTGTAGCAGTTAGATTATTCTCAGTTGTGGATAGGTTGTTTCCGCCAACCTAAGCGTAGATGGATGAAATGAGAATTTTTGGGGACCCAGTTTTGTAAATTTTATGTTTAAATGCTATGTGTGTTCTATTGTATTTTTGGGTTGTTACATGTAAATAAAAGTCACATAGTAAATGTTCTCATTAATTACTAAAACTTTTTATTTTTTATTTTATAATTACTTATTTTAATAGGTTATATTTTTTTTATCTTTTAGTAGGCTAAGAATCAATATATATATATATATATATATAAGAGAATGTAGGAATGATGGTTAAACATAGGCATCCATGGTCATTTATCTATTTTTATAGATTTTTGATTTATTTAAAATAAAAGTCATATAGTAAATGTCCTCATTAATTACTAAGATTTTTTATTTTTTATTTTATAATTACTTATTTTAATAGGTTATTTTTATCTTTTAGTAGGCTAACAATGCTTATAAATAAAAAATATTTTTAATATTGTATGTTTTTATTTATTTACATTTTTTTTGGATAAGCTAACAATCAATATATATATATATATATATATATATATATATATATATATATATATATAAAGGAGAATGTAGGGATGAGGGTTAAGGATAGGCCTCCATGGTCATTTATCTATTTTCTAGATTTTTTGATTTATTTTAAATAAATGTCACATCGTAAATGTTCTCATTAACTACTAAAATTTTTTATTTTTTATTTTATAATTACTTATTTTAATATGTTTTATTTATTTTATCTTTTAAAAGGCTAACAATATATATATATATATATATATATATATATATATATATATAAAGGATAACGTAGGGATGATGGTTAAACATAGGCCTCCATGGTCAGTTATCTATTTTTCTAAATTTTTGATTTATTTTAAATTAAGTCACATTGTAAATGTCCTCATTAATTACTAAAATTTTTCATTTTTCATTTTATAATTACTTATTTTAATAGGTTATTTTTATCTTTTAGTAGACTAACAATGCTTATAAATAAAAAATATTTTTAATATTGTATGTTTTTATTTATTTACATTTTTATAGATAAGCTAACAATACTTATAAATCAAAACTTATTTAATAAAATATATTTTTTATTAATTTAATTTTTTAATTTTTCTAATAAGTTAACAATGATTATAAATTATAAATCAAAACTTTTAAATTATTTTATTTTCTTAATAAGCTAACAAAACTTTTTATTTTTCATTTTATAATTTTATAAGATAGATACAATGCTTATAAGTCAAATACTTTTTTAATAGGTTATATTTTTTTATCTTTTTAGTAGGTTAACAATGCTTATAAATCAAAAATATTTTTAATATTGCATGTTTTTATTTATTTACATTTTTATAGATAACATAACAGTACTTATAAATCAAAACTTATTTAATAAAATATAGTTTTTATTTATTTAATTTTTATTTTTCTTAATAAGTTAACAATGATTATAAATCAAAACTTTTAAATTGTTTTATTTTTTTAGTAAGATTTATACCAATGTTTATATTCTTTTTTTTCGTAAGCTAACAATATTTATAAATCAATACTTATTTTAATAAATTATATTTTTTGTATATATTTTTTTATTTTTTAGTAAGACAACAACTGATTATAAATTAATAAGTTTTCTAATAAATTATAATTATTATTTTATAACAATGGTTATTTTATTATAATTATTGAGTTTATTGATTTATTTTTCCTTCGTAAGCTTACTTGATCTAAATATTATATGAACTTTTTTTTTATTAAGATAGATAACAATAATTATAAATCAAATACTTATTTTAATAGAGTATATTTTTTTTCTTTTAGTAAGCTAAAAATGTTTATAAATCAATTTTTTTAATTTGTATAATTTTATTTATTTACATTTTTATGGATAAGTTAACAATACTTATAAATCAATACTTATTTAATAAAGTATATTTTTTATTTTTATTTTTTTTGTTTTTCTTAGTAAACTAACAATGATTATAAATCAAAACATTTAAATTATTTTATTTTCTTAGTAAGATACCAATGTTTGTATTCTTTCTTTTAGTAAGCTAACAATACTTATTTTAATAAATTATGTTTTTTGTTTGTTTTTTTTTGTCTTTTAGTAAGATAACAATTGCTTATAAATCAATTTTTTTAGTAAAATATACTAATCTTTATAATAATATTTGTATTCACCGCGCGAGGCGCAGTGCTGTTACCTAGTTAATAAATAATAATTAAGATTAACGAATGCATAATTGAAATATTTACAAAAAGCTACTTCAAGTAGCTTATTAAAAAGTTAGCTTATATCATCCAAGATGCATCCAAAAAATAAGTTAGCTTATAAACTAATTTTTTTTACCAAAAAATGCGTAACTACGAAAAATGAAGGAGGATTTGATAATCATTACTAGCTTCATTGTTGGACATAATTTTATCAAGAGTGTTATCATTTTAGGCATTACAACAAAATTAGCATGATGTGGCTTTCATAACACACTACATTATATATAAAAATGTCACAATAGTCCAGTTTTTCTTCTACAAAAATCATTACTAGCAGAAGTATATTACCTTTTTTTTATAATAAAAGCTAGGGTTTTTTTTAACAAAAATATAAATAAATTAATGTTATATTAATATATTATGTGTTTCCCTACTAAAAAAAAGCAAATAAAAAGAATAGTCATGAGTGAAGGATAGATGGTTTGATTGGGGGGGGGGGGGGGAATCTTGACATGTCTTTTTATGGCATTTGTAACATATTCCCAATCAAATAAAGTGCTCTAATTTCCTTTTTAAAAGAGGTTTACAAAAGGCTACAATAATTATATATTAAATAAATAAAAAAGTTAGTAGAATTATTTTATTGAGTCTACAAAATCCCAAGATTGTGGTGAACAATTTCCAAGTGATTAATCAAATCTTGTTGTATTAAAATAGAAAGGGGTCTATTTGCACAAAAAAAGTCAACATGATTACATAGTTTTCATAAACTATTATTTTTTTGATTTAAATATATATACATAGTTTTCATAAACTATTATTTTTTTGATTTAAATATATATATACATATATATATATATTATATTTATATATATATTATTTATTTGTTATATATATATATATATATATTAGAAATATAGAAATATAGAAATATATATATATATATATATATATATATATATTATATAAATATATTAGAAATATAGAAATATATATATATATATATATATATATATATATATATATATATATATATTATTTTAAATTTTATATATAAAAAATATATAAATCCAAAAAAATTCAAGATTGAGCTCATTTTAAACGTATCGAAGAGACGATTATAATGGTGTAACTTGTTAAAATTAAAACGTATTTTTTAACGTATTATAGTTAATAAATGATTATATGTATTAAATGTAAAATTAAAATTATGAAAATTAAGGGTATAAAGTATATTTATTAAAAATGTAAATATAAATTAAAAATCTTAATTTGATGGAATCTTGGTCGTACGAAAATCTACAAAATCTCATATTTTGGATATGTCACCAACATTATTGCATACTTTCAAATGCTCCATCATGATACTTCTTCTCTATTTCATACTTGCCATCATTTCAAGATTACTATCTATAAAACAACATTTACCCCATTTCAAGATTACTATCTATAAAACAACATTTAACAATCACTAAAAAAAGTTAAATTGTTCTAATTTTCAGGTGTTCTTGCTTATCTGAATGACACATGGTTGATATATAAAGAAATGTTTGTATCTGTTTGGACTGATAAATTTCTCCACGTTGGAAATCAGACAACTAACAGAGTGGAGAGTCAACATTACAAGTTGAAAAGTTACTTGGATTCAGCGAAATCAAGTCTTGAGACATTTATGAGCAAGATCAATCAAATCATTCAGTCACAAGATACAGAAATTAAAGCAAGTCTTGAAGTGAGCAAAAGTGTCATGAAACATCGTCATCGCATAACACACTTCAGCAAATTGTGTGGTTTCGTTTCACATTATGCATTAAACATAATATTCCAAGAGTATGAGCGAGCTCAATCTGTTGGCTTATTTTCTGAAAATTGTAGTTGTCTACTACGTACAAGTTATGGGTTGCCATGTGCGCACGAACAAATGCAATACTTGAACAAAGCTCATCCTATCCCAATTGATTCAATTGATGTATTTTGGACGACGCTTGATTTATCACCGTGCCAATCTTTACAAGATGATGACGTAGGTTGTGAAGCTGAAGTCCAAATGTTTACTGAGAAATTTAACAAGCAATCGAGATCTGGTAAGTTCAGTTTTCTGAGAAAGATAAAAGAGATAGTCAATGCATCAAACACATGGGTTCGTGAACCTGTTGTTAACAAGACTACTCGTGGACGGCCCTCGATGAAGGATAAGCTTTTCAAAAAAACTCATGTTGATCCCTCATTTGCAGAAAGACCCCTTAGACGTAGTAGTTCGAACGCGTCAACATTTGTTGACTTGGAAAAAATGAGTTACCAGGAACCACCGAGACACAGTTCTTTCATGGGCAAAAACTATAATGTACATCCATACATTAATCAATTTCAAAAGATGTTTCACCCTTACATTACGCATGTACATGATGTGAAAGGTGATGGAAATTGTGGATTCCGAGCAATAGCTGTCTGGCTGGGTCTTCATGAAGATGCATGGCCCACAATTCGGTCTAACTTGATGGAAGAGTTAGACACACACAAGGCAGAATACTGGGAAGCTTTTGGAGGTCAATATTGGAAGATTGTTTACAACACTTTAAACTTCTTTCAATCAGATCGAGGTGCACCGGTTGAACACTGGATGACAATGCCTGAAATAGGTGTCTTGATTGCTTCAAAATATAATGTGATATTACACGTTATAAATATGGCAGGCAGTATGACGTACTTGCCGCTTAGGTTCACTCCGCCAGCGTGGTATCAACATGTTGCTTTTACAATTGGGTACGTTAATGGTAACCATTATGTGAAATTAGATATGGCAGAAGGATACCCGTTCCCTCGTATAACTCAACATTTTTCCACTACCGTTATCAGTGTGCTGCAGGATGGGCTACCCCGTATTCAGATCGAATACAGAAGTATGAGCGACTTTTACGTGTTAATTGTACTACGGATAATGTTATTTTAGAATAATCGAATGTAATATAGATTATTTTATGTTCTATTTATATGTTAAATCGCAATGTTTATGTTTTATTTTTATAATTATATAATTGACACCCCTATATATATAAACAAAAAGAATAATATATATATATTTCTATATTTCTAATATATATATATATATATATAAAACAAATAAATAATATATATATATATATATATTATATAAAACAAACAAATAAATAATATATATTATATAAAATAAATAAATAATATATATATATATATATATATATATATATATTATATATATATATATTTCTATATTTCTAATATATATATATTATATAAAACAAATAAATAAATAATATATATTATATAAAATAAATAAATAATATATATATATATATATATATATATTATATATATATTTAAATAAAAAATGATTGGTATGAAAACAATGTAATCATTTACCAATCATTTTTGTACTTTTTGGTGCAAATAGCCAAATTTTTGGTGCAAATAGCCAAACCCAATAGGGACCCTAATATTCCTCTTTTTTACTCTTTTTGATGGGTAGTTCTTAGATTTGTGACGATATGAATAGTAAATACATTTTGAATGGATGTATCTAATTGTGAGTATTTTGTTGATTTTGGTTCTAACACATCAACACCCGTAATAGGGGGACGGGGGTAGCTGAGTTTTTTTTTTGAAGGAAAACTCCGACAATATTATAGAAAGACAAAAGAGGAAGAGAGGCAAACAACACCCCTAAAAAAACCAACGCCAAGGACAGGCCCCAAGGCAATCCAATTAGACAGGAAAACAACCACCCAAAAGGAAAATCCAAAAGCAAAGGCCTACAGCCTACAGCCTACAGGCAACCCCAAGCAAACCCCAAAACAACAGGAAACAATACAAAAAAGAACAATTAACTGACATTAATAACTCTTTGCCTTTCCTTCCTATTCTTCCACTCCATCCGCATCATCACCACATTTCGAATCTCTTTAATGATCTGAACCACAATCCTCTGTTTATTCTCGAAAAGTCTTCTATTTCTTTCCATCCAAATGAAGTAGATCGTGGCCCCCAAAGCCAATTTCTTCAAAGTCGAGTGTGGACCCCGAGCCTCATGGAAAGTGTGCAACACATCATCCCAAACTTCAACAAATCCAAAAAGAGCCACATCACGCTTTATAGCTCTCCAAATCTCCAACAAAAACAGGTAATGAAAAAAGAGGTGATTATGAGAATATGGACATTGGTTACATAACAGACAAAACATATCCGGCGGATCATGTTTCCAAAGTCCAATTCGATCTTGAGTAGACAATCTCTTTTGGCACGCCATCCACATACAAAACGCATGTTTAGGGATACACCCTTTAAACCACACATAGTTAGACCATGTAGTTTTAGGATGTATGCCCTCCATAGCTCTCCAAGCCTCCTTAACCGTAAATGCCATAAATTGTTGATTTAACCCAAGCCAACATAAAGTATCCACTTCCCCATCATCCACCTGAGTCAATGGATAATGAGTAAGATCCGAGCCAACTTGAACCCAAGTACTCGGCCACTCCCCATTACAAGCATCAACCACTTCCCTACCCGTAGAAGACAGATGGAACCCTTGAGCATGAAAGCGACGATACGACATTTGGAGAGATAGCAGCCCACAAAGCACCCATTTATCCTCCCACGCATTTGAGGCCAAACCATTACCAATCCGAGTAAAAAAGAATTGCCTCACATGAGGTCGAGTATCAAGAATCTTACGGAATACCCATGACCACAACGGCTTCGGGTTAACCGTCCAAAAAGAGTGGTGTTGGATGTAATGAGCATACATCCATCTTACCCATAACGTGGACCGTTTAGTAAGAATATCCCAAACATGTTTAGCCACAAGCGCTCTATTCCACATAGCTAGCTTTTTTAAGCCCAAACCTCCGCAATCAATCGGTTTACACACCAAATCCCATGCAACCCGACATTTTCCACGAGACGACTCTCCTTGGGCCCATAAAAAATTCCTGAAAGCCGCTTCCAATTCATGCAAAACCCCCGAAGGTAAAATGAAGACCGACATCCAATAAAGTTGCATGGATTGTAGAACAGAGGAAATCAATTGTTTTTGTAACACCCCAAAATCGGGGGTCAACAAAAACTTCCATAAAACGGAAGAGTGGTACTCATTTCTAAAGTAAAAGTATTCATAAATCATTACATAACCATTAATACGAAGATTTAGTTACTTATAACTAATAATGGATCACTAGCTTATCGGATCTCTATTATAGAAATCAGATAACAAAAGGTGTCAGAAAGTTCTATCATAATCTTCAAATCTTTAACTCTCCAACAATGATCCCATGCTCACAACCCCAGTCTAAACCTTCTTGTGTCCGGAACCACTAATATCTGTAACACATAAAACACATAACAAGTGTTAGGCTTCTAAAGCCTAAGTGAGGTTTACACATAGCACATAGAGCATAATCATAGCATGTAGGAATAACAATTCGATATATTCACAAATTGGATTCCATGGAGAAGGCCCATATCGCTACCCAGTTACATCATAATTGAAGATATACCTTGATCGGTACCCCACGGTATTGTCACAAGGCATAACTCAACGGAAAACCCCACGGTATCCGAAGGTATGAATCAATTACACTTACCCCACGGTGTGTAAGAATATATCCTCCAATGCCTACTAGGTGCTCCTCCAATTATGTGAATACCAAATATATTAATCCAAATAATATTCAAACATATGTAACACATAACAATGGTCCAACCATTTAACATGATCAATACTACTTCCATGTAGTTCATATACATCCATATGTATTAAATCACATTCTATATAATATCAATAATAAACATCCATGTTTACAATTCAATAATAGGTCCATTTTGACCATTAAGCCATCATTACTTCATTAAGATATATATTAAGCCATCATCATAATCACATACCAATGATGTATAATCAAACCCAAACTTTTAACACTAACATTTAACATGGCATTCTAAGTAATAGAACACAATTAATCCATCATAACTTACTTGAACTCTTCTTGTTTCCCTCTTAACCATTAAGAGCTTATTAATCAAGATTTCTCATTATCAATACCAAAATCAAGATAAAGAATGGTAGTAAAGTAAAATACAACCAATTAGATACAAGTTACTCACCTTAAATCTTCAATTGGTATTACTCTAACTTGAATACTTGAGCTTAATCACTCCAACAAGAAGGATGAAGATGTAATGCCCTAAATCAAGTTTAATTGATAAGATTCATCTAATAGTTGTTTGAATTGAATTAGGATTAAGAAATATGAATTTACCTTAGATTTAGATGAAGAATCGCTTGAGAAGAAGATAACATAACAAAAATCGGATTTGAGAGTTCTTAAGTGAAAAGAGTGAATGACTAAGGATAAAGAGGTGGGTTTAATCCCCTTTTAGCACGTCAGGTGCTCGGCGCCGATCACCCGCGCCGATGCATCGGCGCCAGCTTCTGTTTGCTAGCCTTCTCAATTTCCACTAAATTAGTCGTAACTTCTTCGTTAAAACTCCATTTTTACCCCGGAAAGTACCGTTGGACTCGTATTCAAATTACCCATCCAACTAATCCATAAAATCTAATATTTAACTTTATTATCTATTTTTAATTAATTTCCTTAAGGAATAAACTTACGGATTTCTATCGGAAGTTCTCAAATAACAAGTAACAATCACGGAAATTACTTAGGAATTCAATTATAATCTAAGAAGTCAAAATATAAAGGAATATTAGGACTATTTTTACTTACAAGGATTTTCCGGGTGTTACAGTTTTCGCCCTCTAAAAGAAAGAAACTTCGACTTCCAATTATGGATTCGTTGATTCACCTTTTCCACCAAAATACTATAGTCCGCCACATTTAATCTAACAGGAGATAAAGGAACCCCAAGATAACGGATTGAAAACGTACCTGCATGGAAGGGTAGAGTGTTGAGGATAACCTCTTTTACGTCATCCTGTACATTACCAAAAAACACCTCACTTTTCTCAAGGCTAGGTGCCAATCCAGATCATTCTTTAAATAACTCCAGAGCTCTTTTTAGCACATCAACCGAGAAAACATCCCCACGGGTAAAAACGAATAAATCGTCCGCAAAGCATAGGTGTGTTAACTCCAAAACTTCACACCCCTTGTGATACCCAAAAGACGTAGCTTCTATAACAACCCAAACAATTTTAAACATGCAATTCATATAAAATAAAACATCCCAAAATCGGGTCCCAAAATTTCTTACATAATATCCAAAATCAGGCTGGCGGAACAACCTACACAACTGAGAATAATACTAGCTAAACAATAGTGTCACTACGCTACCGAGCTTCCTTGCTAACCGCCCTGCTCACTTGCCAGAGCCTTTCAATACATGTTTCCCTGAAAAGGTTTTAATTTGAAAATGCGAGGGTTAGACCATAAGGTCTAGTGAGTCCCTCCTAACAGTTATCAAAGCATTTAAAACAGTTTATAATTTTCAATGTAAATCTTTCATAAATCTGTTCATATAAAATCATTCACGGATAAAGTCCGCACCCGTAAATTGGCACCCTGAAGTCACCCTGGGGTGACAACGAGTCAGTCTCATGCTGTCTTACATGGTCACACTTCCCATGGCATAAACGGGTCACACCTCCCGACACGAGCTGGCGGGCCACACCCCCCGACTTAGCCAATTTACATCTCACACATGTATGCATACACCCCATATAACTTTTTAAATAACTTTCATGCAATTAAAGCATAAGAATAGAACATGGTATTTCTCATCATGTACTCGCTTTAGAAAACACATCAAGATTCAGGTATTTCAGTTTAGAAAACTCACCTGGTATTCTTACTTCTCTTTTCTAATCTGTTCCCGACTCCCAATCAATCTTCCTGAATAAATAGACAAAACACAAGCTGATCAATCATCTTTCCGGACACAACCCTATCCGGACAACCATACTTTCCGGACGACACAACAATCCGGGTAACACTACATTCCGGGTACTTCCTACTTACCGGACACTAGACTTACCGGACACTTATACTTACCGACAAACACTTACCGGATACCCTTCTCATCCGGACAGTTCCCGCATCCGGGAACCTTCAACCGATTCATCGCATCCGGACGTCCAGAGGACTTTCCGGACGCCGACCTGACCCCTTATTGAATCGAAAATCACAGATTAGCTTAAAATCCCACGAATTAAAGATTATCAACAATAATAAGATCACTAGGCTCAACTAATACCAAAACCTTAGCTGCAAAAACACCATTTGACGCCTAATCTCTCCCATTTAGGTTCAAACTCAACTTTTAACAAAACTCCAAATTAACTAATTCAGCAGCAAGAAAACACGGATTAGAGATGAAGAGAAGAGGTTACCTGCGTGAACCAGTCTCCAAATGCCAGGCTCTTAACGATTTGGTGATTGCTTAACCCTCTCTTCACTTGGAATGGAAAACTTGCTCTCTCTCCCTTCTTCACCCTTGCTAGCCGCCAACACAATCAGGAATAGAATGCCCACATAGGGTTTTGTGCCCATTTATACTCTATCCCTTAATTACCAACTAGCCCCTCAACTTCCACTAATATTAAAACTCAACACAAGACATAAAAGCCTTTCGAAAATAGCCTTGGTCGTTACAACACTCCCCCCTCAAAAGAATTCCGTCCCCGGAATTCCATTTTCAAAAAGGTGCGGGTATCTGGACTTCATATCCGATTCCACCTCCCACGTTGCTTCTCGTCCCTTGTGATACCTCCACTGAACTTTCACTAAACGAACTTCCTTGTTCCTCGTCTTTCGTACTTTACTGTGTACGATTTCGATTGGCTCTTCCTCGTAAATTAATTTCTCGTCAATGCTGACATCTTCTAACGGAATAGCCACATCGGCCTCGGCCAAACATTTCTTCAGGTTTGACACATGAAAGGTCGGGTGAATCCTTCTCAACTCTTCTGGCAAATCTAACTTGTAAGCTACCGCGCCAACTTGCTCGATGATAATAAATGGCCCAACGTATCTCGGCCTCAATTTCCCTTTCTTTCCAAAATGCACCACTCCTATCCAAGGCGAGACCTTTAGCATAACTTGTCTCCCACTTGAAATTCAATAGGTTTTCTTCTCCTATTTGCATATTTTCTTTGACGATCTTGCGCGATTCTCATCCTTTCACGGACTACTTCAATCTTATCCGCCGTTAGTTGAACAATTTCCGGTCCAGCCAACTGCCTTTCTCCTACCTCATTCCAATACAACGGCGTACGGCACTTTCTTCCATACAAGGCTTCAAATGGCGCCGCTTGGATGCTTGCGTGATAACTATTATTATAGGAGAATTCTATCAACGGCAGATGCACCTCCCACGACCCCTTAAAGTCGATAACGCACGCCCAAAGCATATCCTCTAACGTTTGAATGGTTCTCTCACTCTGACCATCCTTTTGAGGATGATAGGCCGTGTTTAACTTTAGTTGCGAACCCAACTCTCGTTGTAAACTCCTCCAAAATGCCGACGTGAACCGACTATCACGGTCAGACACTATGGATCGCGGCACTCCGTGCCTAGACACTATGTCATTAATATACAATCGGGCTAACTTCTCCAATGAATCCGACTCCTTAATAGGCAAGAAATGCGCTGACTTGGTGAGAATATCTACAATCACCCAAATTGCATCATTACCCTTCGGAGTTCTTGGTAACTTTGTGACGAAATCCATGGTGATATTATCCCACTTCCACACTGGTATTATTGTAGACTGGAGTTCCCCATATGGATGCTGATGTTCTGCCTTAACCTTCAAACATGTCATGCACCGCTCCACAAAATGAGCGATATCCTTCTTCATCCCCGACCACCAGTAAGACTGTCTCAAGTCTCGATACATCTTATTCGTTCCCGGGTGTATGGAATACCGTGACTTGTGCGCTTCTTCTAAGATGCTTACTCTCAGATTGCCCACCTTAGGAACCCACACTCGCTCTTTCATACACTTCAACCCACCATTGTTGACTTCGAACAACGATGTAACTCCGACCACTCTTTCGCTCTTTAAGTTCTCCTCTAGCAACGCTTCCTTCTGAAGTTTCTTAATTTCCTCAAGGAGGTTCGAGGTTGCCTCAACTCTGAAAGCCACGACGTTGGTCTGTTCTCCCCGTTCTTTCCGACTCAGCGCGTCAGCCACCACATTAGCTTTACCCGGGTGGTAAAGAATCTCGCAGTCATAATCGTTCAATAGTTCCATCCATCTCCTTTGTTTCATATTTAACTCCTTCTGATCAAACAGATGCTTCAGACTTTTGTGATCGGTGTAAATCTGACACCTTACTCCATATAAGTAATGTCGCCAGATTTTCAGAGCGAACACCACCGCCGCTAACTCCATGTCATGGGTGGGGTAGTTCTTTTCGTGATCTTTCAACTGTCGAGAAGCGTAGGCGATTACTTTCCCGCTCTGCATCAGCACACACCCCAGCCCAAGCTTAGAAGCGTCACTGTATATCACGAATCCCTCCGATCCATTAGGTAAAGACAGAATCGGAGCACTGCTTAAACTTTCTTTCAACTTCTCAAACGCAGATTCCTGTGCTTCAGCCCACACGAATTTGACGTTCTTCCTTGTCAAAGAGGCCAGTAGCGAAGCTATTCGAGAGAAGTCTTGAATAAACTTCAGGTAATAACCTGCTAAGCCGAGAAAGCTTCTCACCTCCGATGGGGTTCTTGGCGCCTCCCAATCTTTAATGGCTTCAACTTTAGCAGGATCTACCTTGATGCCGTCTGCCGACACCACATGACCCAAAAACTGAACTTCTCTTAACCAAAACTCGCACTTCGAAAACTTCGCATATAACTTCTCACGCTTAAGCAATTCCAGCGCTGCGCGAAGGTGCCTCTCGTGGTCCTCTCGGGTACGAGAATAGATTAAGATATCGTCAATGAAGACGATCACGCACTTATCCAACAATGAGTTACACACCCGGTTCATCAAATCCATGAACACCGCTGGCGCATTAGTCAACCCGAAGGGCATGACTAAGAACTCATAATGCCAATACCTCGTACGGAAAGCCGTCTTCGGCACATCTTCTTCTCTCACCTTCAATTGGTGATAACCCGATCTCAAGTCTATCTTCGAGAAATAACTCGCACCTTGTAACTGGTCGAAGAGGTCAACGATCCTCGGAAGCGGATACTTGTTCTTCACAGTCACTTTGTTGAGCTCACGGTAATCTATGCACATTCGCATCGATCCGTCTTTCTTTTTAACAAAGAGTACCGGTGCTCCCCAAGGCGACGTGCTCAGACGAATAAAACCCTCGTCGAGCAATTCTTGCAACTGAGTCATCATCTCTTTCATCTCTACTGGTGCTAACCGATATGGCGCACGTGCAATCAGTGCCGCACCAGGTAACAGTTCTATTCTGAACTCCACTTGACGATCTGGAGGTAGACTTGTCAAATCATCCGGAAACACCTCCAGGTACTCACTCACTACTGGGACATTCCCTACGCTCTTCTTCTCCTTCTTAGCATCTAACACGTAAGCTAAATACCCCATACATCCCTTTCCCAAACACCGCCTAGCTCTCATCAACGAAATCAAACACGACTTCCTATTCCGTTGATCTCCGTAAATTACCACTTCTTTCTTATTAGGCAAAGTGATACGGATCAACTTCTTATTACAATCTATGCTAGCGTCGTTTTCCGCTAACCAGTCCATCCCTAGGACTACATCAAACTCCCCCATTCCCATAGGATACAACCTTAATGGAAATAAGTGACCATCTACGTCTATGTTACAACCCTCATAGACCTCCTTCACCCAGACTCGACTATCATCTGCTATCTCTACTTCAAACCCAAAGTTCAACCTCTTGGGTTTCACTTGCAATTTTTGAATAAGATTAGGCGACACGAACGAACGATTGGCCCCCGAATCAAACAACACTTTAGCAAAAATCGAGTCTATAGGAAAGGTACCTATTACCACATCAGGCGTGTTCTCCGCCTCTTCAGTCGACATGTGGAAAGCCCTTGCTCTGGCGCGAGCCGGCTTCACTTTCTTCTCATTACTCCTTCCTCCGCTACTACCACCTTCACCCCCAGCATAACCTTTCTTCAGTTGTGGGCAATCCCACTTGACATGACCCGGCAGGCCACACTGATAACAAGACCCCAGGCTGCGACAGTCTCGGGCTAGATGCCCCACTTTTCCACACTTGTAACATCCCCCATTTTCAACCCAACATTCTCCCCTGTGCATTTTGTTGCACTTTACACACGGTTTCTCCGCTGACTTAGACCCCACCCGCAGATCGGGTCTGACTGCATTCGGCCTTTTACTGTCCCGACTCGGCCCGTCCCACTTACGCTTATCTCCGACTCTTTCGGTCATCTGCCTGGTCTTCTCCTTCTCAGTAAGTTCCGCAGTATCTACCGCGGCCTGAAAAGTAGACGGATCTTTCACCTGTACCAACTCCCTTATGCTGCTCTTTAACCCATATATGTATATCTCTATCCGTCTTTCCTCTGTAGGCACGTACAACTCAGCAAACCGGGCAATCTCGATGAACTTCGACGTGTATTCCTGAACTGACATGGTTCCTTGCTCTAACCCCAAAAATTCCTCCTCTAACTTTTTAACTGCCGCCAAAGGACAAAACTATGCTCTGAACCTCTTAACAAAAGATTCCCACGACATACCCCTTGCTACCTCCGATCCCTTAACTGCTGTCTCAACATCCCACCAATAGATGGCCTCAGACTTCATCATTGACATTGCAAAAAGCACTTTATCTTCCTCGGCGCATTTGCTAGTATCGAATGCTAACTCCATTTCACGAACCCATTTCAAAGCTAGAACGGGATTGCGCTCTCCGTTGAACGTTGGAGGTTTGCACGAAGCAAAGGTTTTAAACGAGCACCCTTTCACTGCTTTCGGTTTAGAAACAACAATCGGGGTTGTCACCGAGTTGTTTCCTATTTCAGTCTGCGGTACACTACCTTCCTCAGTCTTTTTCCCCGTGCTGCTCTTGGTTCCTCCCTCAGACGTAGTCTTATGCTGGTTGTCTAACACCTCTTGCAATGTCTTTTGTAGTTTATCCATTTCTCTTGTGAACTTTTCTTTGGTCACAAAATCCGGCGTGGCGTCAGTATGACGTCCTTTCTTAGCTTTTGTTTTCTTTACAGGCACTGAACTCTCCTGTTCAGATATTGCTTGTACTTCTGGTTCCTCAACATTCCTTGCCTTGCGCCTAACAGGCGTTTTCTTTTTCTTTCCCTTGCCTTTGGTGGTTGCCGCCCCTACTTCAGTAACGGCCTTTCTTGGTATCGTTCCTCTACCCCTCTCGCGGCCTCTACCTCTCCCACGACTGGCCGCCGCTCTTAGAGGTTCCACGGGTCCATCCTCCATCAACTCCTCAACTCGCACAACTTCCTCTTATGGCGTAGTGTCTTCATTCGATACCTCCTCCACGATCGGAATCGACCTACTTCTTAAAGTTCTCGCAGACATTCTGATACACAACAACAACCACGAAAGTCTCATTTAATACTAAAGAATCATTTAGTACTACATCAACGGAATAATAAGGCAATTTAAGCACATACATGTACCTGTAAGTTCACAATTACACTGTCCAGGTGTAACCCCAAACTTACCTTACATGACCGTCATCGGTACCCTATTAGTCCCATTTCTAATATTAGTGTTCTCCTAACGCATTCCTGATTCTCAGTTGTGATTTCTACCTCCCAAAGTTTAAGTCTAGGCCCATCCGTTCACCTAAATCCCTTAAACTATGGCTCTGATACCAACTATAACAACCCAAACAATTTCAAACATGCAATTCATATAAAATAAAACATCCCAAAATCGGGTCCCAAAATTTCTTACATAATATCCAAAATCAGGTTGGCGGAACAACCTACACAACTGAGAATAATACTAGCTAAACAATAGTGTCACTACGCTACCGAGCTTCCTTGCTAACCGCCCTGCTCACTTGCCAGAGCCTTTCAATACCTGTTTCCCTGAAAAGGTTTTAATTTGAAAATGCGAGGGTTAGACCATAAGGTCTAGTGAGTCCCTCCTAACAGTTATCAAAGCATTTAAAACAGTTTATAATTTTCAATGTAAATCTTTCATAAATCTGTTCATATAAAATCATTCACGGATAAAGTCCGCACCCGTAAATTGGCACCCTGAAGTCACCCTAGGGTGACAACGAGTCAGTCTCATGCTGCCTTACATGGTCACACTTCCCATGGCATAAACGGGTCACACCTCCCGACACGAGCTGGCGGACCACACCCCCCGACTTAGCCAATTTACATCTCACACATGTATGCATACACCTCATATAACTTTTAAATAACTTTCATGCAATTAAAGCATAAGAATAAAACATGGCATTTCTCATCATGTACTCGATTTAGAAAACACATCAAGATTCAGGTATTTTAGTTTAGAAAACTCACCTGTATTCTTACTTCTCTTTTCTAATCTGTTCCCGACTCCCAATCAATCTTCCTGAATAAATAGACAAAACACAAGCTGATCAATCATCTTTCCGGACACAACCCTATCCGGACAACCATACTTTCTGGACGACATAGCAATCCGGGTAACACTACATTCCGGGTACTTCCTACTTACCGGACACTAGACTTACCGGACACTTATACTTACCGACAAACACTTACCGGATACCCTTCTTATCCGGACAGTTCCCGCATCCGGGAACCTTCAACCGATTCATCGCATCCGGACGTCCAGAGGACTTTCGGGACGGCGACCTGACCCCTTATTTAATCGAAAATCACAGATTAGCTTAAAATCCCACGGATTAAAGATTATCAACAATAATAAGATCACTAGGCTCAACTAATACCGAAACCTTAGCTGCAAAAACACCATTTGACGCCTAATCTCTCCCATTTAGCTTTAAACTCAACTTTTAACAAAACTCCAAATTAACTACTTCAGCAGCAAGAAAACACGGATTAGATATGAAGAGAAGAGGTTACTTGCGTGAACTAGTCTCCAAATGCCAGGCTCTTAACGATTTGGTGATTGCTTAACCCTCTCTTCACTTGGAATGGAAAACTTGCTCTCTCTCCCTTCTTCACCCTTGCTAGCCGCCAACACAATCAGGAATAGAATGCCCACATAGGGTTTTGTGCCCATTTATACTCTATCCCTTAATTACCAACTAGCCCCTCAACTTCCACTATTATTAAAACTCAACACAAGACATAAAAGCCTTTCGAAAACAGTCTTGGTCGTTACAGCTTCCGAGATACAGTGCTTGAAAAGCATCGAGAATCCCTCCATCACAATAGTAAAGAGATAAGGCGAGATAGGATCACCCTGACGAATTCCTCTTGCACCTTTAAAGAAACCCAATGTTCCCCCATTTAGGGCAATGGAAAAAGAAGATGTTATGTTGCGAGATTTATTTGTTATAAATCTCTCGGAATAAATGCAAATGGAGATTAATGCAAGTATACACTTATCAATCCATTGTCGTCTTTTACATGTAATAAAACGGTAAAATACCGAGTATCGATCCACAGGGAAAAGTGTAAAAGTCTAATAAAAGAAATGATTTCAGATGGCAAATTTCGAAGAAATATTTTTGGGTGGTTTTTAACAACTATTTTAACACAAATTAACTTCTTTAAAAAGGAGCAAGGGTGTAGGGATCCGTTAAGATTTTCAACAATTAAATTAAGTGAAACGTTACAATTAACTTATCCAACCATTAGCTTTTCTAAGGCACTATTTCGAGGTTGAGAAAGGCACTCATCCATAGATTAACTCTAATGTTTCCAAAATAGAGAGAATCTAGGCAATGGCACGATCTATCCCTTGTATAAGCTATATGGAATGAAAACAAGTCTCATTGTATCTAAATAACTCTCTCGAGTATATCTCCATATCATCCAAGTTGACGTGTCACGACGGTTTATCTAAATCCATCACACTTTAATCCCCGGCAACGGCACAAAAAACTTGTTGCGAGATTTATTTGTTATAAATCTCTCGGACTAAATGCAAATGGAGATTAATGCAAGTATACACTTATCAATCCATTGTCGTCTTTTACAAGTAATAAAACGGTAAAATACCGAGTATCGATCCACAGGGAAAAGTGTAAAAGTGATATTAAAAGTCTAATAAAAGAAATGATTTCAGATGGCAAATTTCGAAGAAATATTTTAGGGTGGTTTTTAACAACTATTTTAACACAAATTAACTTCTTTAAAAAGGAGCAAGGGTGTAGGGATCCGTTAAGATTTTCAACAATTAAATTAAGTGAAACGTTACAATTAACTTATCCAACCATTAGCTTTTATAAGGCACTCTTTCGAGGTTGAGAAAGGCACTCATCCATAGATTAACTCTAATGTTTCCAAAATAGAGAGAATCTAGGCAATGACACGATCTATCCCTTGTATAAGCTATATGGAATGAAAACAACCCTCATTGTATCTAAATAACTCTCTCGAGTATTTCTCCATATCATCTAAGTTGACGTGTCACGACGGTTTATCTCTAAATCCGTCATACTTTAATCATTTTCAACAATGATCAATGGTACGGCGAAATATGTGATTTAATCGCAGTGGGTTGCAAACTGTCCACAGTGGGAAGTGCAAGTGTACACTGACCACTATGATCGTCACAACAAGTAATAGTTGGTAAAATACCAGAATCGAATCCACAGGGACTGGGCAATCAAGACAATATGGTTCTCATGAGCTCCTGGTTTCAATTACAGAAGAAGCAATATTTTGGTTTGTTTGGTGAAATGCTACTTTAACGATTTTACTTAAGATTTAAAAGAAGGAATGTAGGTTAGATTTTCCCTAGATTTTATATTAAATACCTGATCCAAAAAAAAATGATCCTTGTACTTGAGGTGGGCATTTTCGCTAGAAAAGCCCGGTTACAAAATACTCACACCTTTAGGTAAAAATCCCATACTCTTAGTATTTATCGTTTTGTCAATGGTAATCTCAAAAATGGACCTTTTCAGTCTCGATGGAATGTGTAGAGACAAATACTCTAAGTGTTTTTAAATACACCAACTAGCTTGCCTACTACTCCAGTGGGTTGAGATTAGCTCACTGTGCCGACCTCGCTTTCGCAAGTGTCATAAGAATTCTTTTGAATCCCCTAGCATCATCCAAGCTCGTGTCACTGCGTTCTACTCATTTCTGAGTTAAGAACTAGACTTTTGATCCTTACAAGTGATCGGCTTGTTCGCATCATTGG
The DNA here is from genome assembly GCA_033807775.1 of Saussurea involucrata. NCBI lineage: Eukaryota > Viridiplantae > Streptophyta > Magnoliopsida > Asterales > Asteraceae > Saussurea > Saussurea involucrata. Next base: position 65,685,844 of record CM066316.1, read on the forward strand.
GCAATAATCGAGAGTGAATGACCAAAACAACAAATATTCCAAGTATAAAGATTACTCAAACATTTTCTCTAAAATCCAGGTACTTCTCTTTCCTACATCCCAAATGATGTTTAGCCCATAATTACTAAAGTAAAGAAAACAAAAGATGAGAAGATGAACATAAATAAACTAAAAGTGACTTGTATTAAAACTGCAGTGGGGAACGAGGGTACGTCACTGCCACAAATTACTCGAAACTAAAAATTAAACTAGGAATTGAAAATACATAAATTTAATGAACTACTGCAGTAAATGAGAGCTTAACAACTAGAACTAAACTATCACTTAATGTGGTGGATGGATATATGCAAGATTTTCCAAGATGAATTAAATAAAACCCAATGCCCCTTTTTATACTAAGAGGAAAAGGTTGGGTTTTACAAAAGATGGGTTATGACTAGAGAATAAGGACTGAAGTGAGAAAACATAAAATTCAGCTTTTTTGTGCAACACTTCAATCCACCAATTTGTAGCTCTTTTACCCATAGGACCCTTCACCTTTCCACAAAGTCAACTTTAAAGTACCATGGGTGTTATTATTTAATTCATCTTGCCATGCTTTTAGGAACACTTTGTACTTCTCAATCCCATGCCTTCTGCCAACTGAACCTTCTATTCTTCAAAACTTTACTTCCCAACTAAGAGTTGATTTTCTTTTGTGTTCTTCTCTGCTCGATAGTGGGGTCTGGAGTGGGATGCGCAAGTCACTGCGAGAATTTCGTGAAAAAGCAACAAAACTTCACCAAATAATTTATTAAAAACTATGGTTCACTCTTTTTGCTCATTTTCATAAATGTTACCAAGAATGGAGGTTTTGAGAAGTGAAATGGCTAAAATTTGACAAAATAAAATAAAAATAAAAGAAAATAATAACTCTAAAAATAGAGTTATCACAACCTCAAACTTAGACCATTACTTGTCCCTAAGTAATAAAAAGAAATAAGAAAAATAAAAAAAAAAATTATAAAATTAAAATAATGCACTTGAGCTTTCAGGGACTTACCGACTTCTCACTCTGAATGCATGCTGATCTCCCTCCACAGATACTTCTTTCGGTTCCAAAATTAAAGCTTCACTTTTGTACTTGATGAAATCTTTCCCTTGTTCACATTTGATCAATAGGACTTTCTTGGGTTCGAAGGGTTTTTGGCTTTGAATATTTTTCCAAGGGTTTTGTAGCAAACAATTCCAAACATGGACCGAAAATCTCGCTTTGAGATTTTTATTTCAAGAAGTGAGTTTTTTGTATTTTGCAAAGGTAAGTACGTACACTTCAGGCTTTTATTTGGGTATGGCTATTTTTTTGTAAGAGTGGGTATTCTGATGGTCCAGAATAGGCACACCATCTTTTTCTGAGAGTGATCACTTTGACACTCCGTAAAAGGCACGCCATCAATCTTTTGTAGTGAAACTCCAATTTTCTTCTGTTTTTGTATTTTTTGTGTTTTGTTTGGAGGCGGGTATGGCTTACCCACCTCAAACTGACTGGAAGTCACTCTGGAAGTCCCCACCTCAAACTTTAAGATTGCACAGTGTCCCCACTGTGACTTGGAAATGGTACGAAGGAGGTAGTTAGTGGTATAAAAAGGTCGTGTTTGGATGCAAAAATTGCCTATATCATTTCATGGTGACAAGTTAAGATTCGTACTTACAAAAGGGACCTTTTAAGTTGGAAGCCGAAAGTTGTACCTTGAAATGGAAACGGATCAAACAAGAAGTGAGTTAGTACCCAAAAGTACCTGCTTAGCAGCAGGATTTCATGCATCATTTAACAAAAATAAAGATAGTAGCAAATTGTCAAATGCCTAGCCATAGGCACAAATACCAAACAGACAGAAAATTAAAATTGTTTTTGAGAGCAATTAGAGTGAAGACCATAGTCCCAACAAACCATTCAGTGGGTTGGAGTCGCTGGCGGTGAGCTTTCGGTGGAGCCTTCATCGAAACCATCTTCACTATCATTGGAGGGACAGATTCCTTCGGGGAATTCAGGGAGTTGTGCAGCAAGCAGGGGATCAGCACCCTGGTACATCTGATTGAGAATCACATCCCTATCTCGTGTGTACATCCAAAATGATTCGGTGGCCCGGTTGATATGCTTCTGCTGGGCTTCCATGAGATCGATGCGATAAGTGAGAGCAATTAATGCACTCATAATGGCAGTCATTGGATTGCTTGTGCTTCCTGGAGTGGGCTGGCGGAGTGGGGTACTAGTGGATCTCACTGTGGGTTGTTCATCAGCAGGTTCTCTGGGGGGAGAAGTGATTACTCTCCCCATCTTCTTGATGGTAACAATGCTAATGTTATTCATTGACGTGATCCACTTGTCCTCCTGAGCAGATGGTACTCCAGCCTCTATTAGTAACGATGTAATAAGACAAGGAAGAGGGAGGATTACCTTCTTTCGGGTGCGAGCTGTGTAGATGGCGGATTGCATGAGGGTTCCCAAGTTGATCGGCTTACCCGTAAGGATGCAGTACAGCAAAGCACACTTGTGCATCGATAGGGTCGTATCATGAGTAGTCGGAGATAAGGAGGCACGCAAAAATTGGAACCACACAGCGGCCTCGGTAGTGAGGGAGCTAGCGTGTAGACACCTTCTAGTGCCATCCTTATCCCAGGGCTTTCCCTCAACTGCCAACTCTTTTAAAATGGCATCTTCATCTGCTGGGGTCATCTTATTCAAGAACCGTGTAAAGGCGCATGTAGTCGGGGTCCTTATTCCAAGGACCGTATTGATAGCTGTGGCATGATAATGCACGGTCCGACCCCGGACTTTAACCACAATTTCCTTTGTCTGGGAGGCCTCAGCATAAAACTCCCTAACCAATGAGGCATTGGCCCGACGATTGGCAGATGCCAATGTCGTCCAATCCTGCTGCAAAACCCTATCTTTGATAAACGGGTTGGCCTCTACAAAGTCGGGGTCAAAACCCCTCTCCAAGTTCAACTTTTGCTTGTAAATGCACTCATAGTGGGCAGCGACTGCTGGAGTCGTGAACTGCCTGGGCACCTGATAACGCCACTTTTTGGCGTTATTTTCGGTCCTCAATCCAATGAGATTGGCTTGTGTTCTAGCAAAAAGCTGAGATTTTACGCTTTATTTAGTGAAATATGCAGGTTATTTAAAAGGCAGTAATCATCGAGAAAAGAAGATAAAAAGATCCCAGAAAAGCCAAAACGAAGCCCAACGGAAGCCCGAAATCCAAGCCCAAGACCCGCACCCGAACCAGGACCCGAAGCTGACCCAAACCACATCAGAAAAGCGCGCGGATTTCCACGCGGTTTGTAAACTGCAGGACAAGCCGCGTAACCCTCTGTTCCAACATTATACTTTGGCGTTTTTCTGGATTTTAGGTCATTCTCAACACAGTTCTCACACGACGAACGGGAGCAGTTAAGGGGCGATTTTCAGAGGTTTTTCGGAGCTTTTGGAGCCACGATAGAGGATCGATTGGAGTCACGTTCAACACGTAAAGTAGATACGAGCACACAAGAAGGGAGTCACCATTACATTCCTCGTTTCCATATACATTATGTTTGCACACGTTTTTCCATCTTCTTTCTTTGTGTTTGAATCCACCACCAACATGAACTAATTTCTAGATGTTGGGGGTTGGAATGAATTTGGTTTATAATATATGAACATGTGATTTGAACTTTTATCAGTTTTCTTATTTAATGAAGCATGTGATTTGGTTTTTAATGCTTTTGTGAGTTTAGCTAGCTTTCAATTGTTGTGTTGTTTTCAATTAAGTTCGAAAGAATTAATTGTCAACTAGAACTAGAAAATTGCATGTCTAAGGTGAGAAAGGGGATAGAGATATACCGAGTAAGCCTTAGTCCCATTACAATCTTGAGCTTAATGTGTTTTGAATTACATAGGTTGAGATCGAGAGATAAAACTTGTGTTTTCAAGATAAAAACCGTGGTTGCTTGAGAAAGAACCATGCTTTTAAAATAAAACCCGCTGTTGCTTGAGAAAGAACAACGGTGACTTTAAAGATTGGGTATTCATTAAAGAGAACGACTGGTAATTGTTTTGAGTCAGATGTTTATATGTGAGAACCATTGGATTTCCAACCCTCAACTATTTTCTCTATCAAAGTTTCTTAAGTTGTTTACTGTTCCGTGTTTGATTTAGTTTGTTTGCAATTAATTAGTTATAAACCACAACTCAAAATATCAATCGTTCAGTTAATAGCAATTGTAGTCATTGTGATACTTAGTTCCTAGTTCCCTGTGTTCGATGCTCGTACTTTCTAGTACTATTACTTGATTTCGACCCGTACACTTGCGGTAAGATTTAGGGGGGGGGGGGGGGGGGTGAACCCGCCTATCAGCACCCCACTGGGGGCTTGCTCAGTGCCCACTGTGGATTGATGTAGGTTTTCAGATTGCATTTGTTCATCCCCAGCATCAGTTTCAACAGATGATGAACTTAAAGAGGGTGCTAGACCCTTACCTTTCCCAGACGATTTCTTCTTTGGTTTCTTGGTCGGTGTTTTCTCCGAAATGGTCACCCCATATCTGGTGTAACGACCCGGTATCCCAAAACATACATAATATACATCAATTAACATGTTATACATAACGTCGTTACATTCATAACAAAAGATACATAATAATTCACATACGATCCCATAGTCTCAAAACTATATAATACAAAACATAAACATTTCCTAATCTTCGTCAGCTATCAACCGCATCCTACACTTTATCCTTCCCTTTATACCTTCCTTGACCTGGAATACATATTTTTAAAACAAAATGAGGGTTAGACCAAACGGTCTAGTGAGATAATCCCTGTCAGTTTATTAATCATTTTTGTAAAACACAAATATACAACAAGTATTCAAATACCAAGCAAGACTCGTGCACCGTGTACCTTTCCTCATTTCCCTTGGCCATATTAGTTGGTTGCAAGCCAACTAATAAATTAACTCCACCGTACGACAATTACAGCCAACACCATCGTACGACAATTACAGCCAATATTCCGCCGTCATAGTCTGGCCAACGTGCACTTGTGTAATGTAATGCTCATATAAATATAATATACATATCAATTTATTATACTTCAAACATAAACACATAATCACACCATCTACCACATTCTCAATCCACACATGTATGTAATCCAGTTTGAAAACGTTTTTAAAGTAAAACTCACCTGATTGCTTTATTACAACTCTTCCAAGCCTTTTCCAAAGATTCAGTCTTTCAATCCAAATCCACTGAGTCTGAAACAGATTAAATACAAATATCCCCTTACTAAATAAACACATAAGACATTCTAGGCTAAGAACTCGAGATAACTTAAATCCTCAAAAGTGACCAAACAGCTAAAACTATCCGGATAACCCAAACAATCCGGTCAGAACAACTTCCCGGACAGCATAAGCAATCCGGACACATGACTTTCCGGATAATATCAATAATCCGGACGCCATCCGAAAACTATAGAAAAAGAGCACTTATCGGGTAATCGAATCGTCCGGACACCATCGAAAGGAATTACCGGACACTATCAACAAGACTACCGAACACCACCAAAGAAACTACCGGACACATTCATACTGTGTCCGGAAACCTCTGTCGGTTTACCCATTTTCTACCCAGATTCGACAGAAATTAACCTCAGGCATGGAATTGATGATTCTACTCCGATAGAAACTATCTATAAGAAATTACCAACATAAAATGTAAAGGAAACATACCTCAATTCACTTCCAATGGATCCAAATGAAGCCTTAACCCTATTTCTTTATCTTCTTCTTCTTTTAGTCTCAAAACACACACACCCACTGAAATCTGGATATTTTCTGTTTTGTGAAATATCTGAAGCTAAAAGGGATAATATCAAACCCAACTTTACCATTTAGACCTTGCACTATTCAATAAAGACCCAAACATCCTTAACTTGCAAATTTACTTAAACTTACCCTAAACCTCAAATTTTAAAATTAACTTTATTTAACGGAAAAGGGATTTTAACTAACGAACTTACCCGGGGTATTACATCTGGTGACCATTCCTCTCTTCCTTAATGCTCTTTTGATCGGGTTTTCCTCACTGTGGGCAGCTTTCTGGAGTGCCTCCAAATCAATAGTGTTTGTGACTTAGAGGTTTTCATCAGTCTGAATCTGCTCCTTGTTTTGAAGTGTCGCATCCTCTGCATCTTTTCTTTGTTTTTCCTCCTCTTGTCTTTTTCGTTCTTCTTCTTCCTTTCTCAACTTTTCTTCTTTAGCCCTTTTTCTTTCTTCTTCGGCTATCCTCTCCTTCTCGGCCCTGATTCTCTCTTCTTCGGCCCTGATTCTCTCTTCTTCCTCTTTTGCCAACCGTTCGGCTTGTTCTTTCTGGATTCTTTCTTCCTCCTCCTTTCGTAACCTTTCCTCTTCTTCCTTTCGCTTCTGCTCGACTTCTTCTTTCTTCCTTTTAAGTGCAAGGATTTTTTGACGGTACTCCTCCTCTAACCTTATCATCTCCTCATCAGTTTGTTGTACTTCATCATCAAAACCAGTCAGACTAGTGTCTGAAGCCTTCGATGAAGAAACAGCTTTTGAACCTTCTTGCTTGGACGACCCTGCATCTGGTATTTCGGTCGTCGTTGGATGCTCGCTGGAAGATGGCGGAGGTTCGTTCAAGTCGCCGGTGATGTTTTCCGGCGGATTCTCATCGGCGGTTCTACGGCGGACTGCAGCATGACCGGGCTCATTAGGGTTAGGGTTTAATCTTTTGCTTCTTGCCATGGAAGGGTTTGTTTGTGGTCTGGTTCGAGAGAAAGAAAATGGGGAAGGAGAATGTGTTTGTGTTTGAATATTTGGAGGAAAAGGTGTTTTTAGGCTTTTGTGTGTAAAGAAAGAATTTTTTGGATATTATGTTGGAGGGAACGGTTATTGAGAGAGAAAGAAAGATATGATGTTTTTTCTTGAAAAATTGCGAAATAGGGCTAGGTGGCAGAAAAAGGAGACCTTTGGTGTAAGAAAAGTTGATTTGATGTCAGCTCTTGGGCCCCCCAAACTAGTGATGGCCAAAAATCGGGTTAGGGTCGGGTCGGGCCGAGGCAAAAACCGGGTTCAAACAGTAATGCCCAAAACCGGGTCATGGAAAAACCGGGTCGGGTCGGGCCGGGTTTAACCCGAAAATCCCTAACCCGTTTAATGTTATCTAAAACCGGTTTTATAAAAACCGGGCCGAGCCGGGCCCAAAACCGGTTCTGAGATTGGGCCGGCGTATTTTCGTATTTTAAAAAAAATATAATTTCTTTGTATAATAATTAATTACTAAACTTTAAAAAGTAAAAAATTGGATTGGATCACTAAAATACACTTTAAAAATACGTTTTATTTATAATATATATCACTAAAATACACTTTTACGTTTTATAATTTATATATAATTTTAAGTTACAAACTTACAATACATAAATTCTAATAACCCGAAGGTCCCGCTCCCGAACTCCCACCCCCACCACCCCATCCCCATGGATTGTAATTGTATGGATTGTATGGAGCGTAGTATGGATTCTGATCTGGATTGTAGTCTTCAAGAGAATTGTACTTTTGCAGTCGTGCAATAGCCGTGCGATCATCAATGCGGTCTGTGTCTGGTTCTTCTTCGTCATCGTTGTAATGTGAGACGTCACCGACACTACTAGCATCAGAATTTTCGGTTACGGTTCCCGGCGTACTTAGTTCTTCATCCGCTTCGTTTTCGGCTAAGTTATCTTCCACACCGTCTAGATCATTCTCCAGGTTTGTTTGATGTTGAATTCGGTCTTCTCCATCCAAGTAATCCTTCAAACATATGCAGCACTCTACCGATTGCGGGGTTAATCTTGTCTGACGCTCCGATATGATCCTGCCACTAAGAGAAAAAGCAGACTCCGAATCTACGGTACTAGCTTGAATTGTTAGTATATCAAGGGCAATAGTCGCCATAATCGGGAAACTCAGTTGTTTATTTTTCCACCATTCTAATAAATCTAGTGATTCAACATCTTCGACGATTGTGGAGGATGCCGTTATAAAATTAGTACGTATGTATTGATTGAATTCACCCAAATTATCCCCATCATATCTAGCTTTTTTAGTAGATTCCATGGCAACCGATTGCATTAAAGTTGACATTAAGTCGGTTCGGTTTCGGCCACGGCTACTAGAACCCGGTGAAAACATTTGAGTTGTAGGGGTTTGTTGGCTTCCTCCCCCATAATTAAGTCTATAAATCTCAAATAATTGATGAAAATCATTATTAAATTGGTTTATGCGGTTCCTTGAAAAAGAATTATTTGTAGACGAATCCAAACCAAACGAGAAACATATTGAAACCCTTGTTTGATCATGTTCGTAATGTGACGATTGTCGAAATGTCCGAACGACAACCCCACTTGAATGACACATTTCATTTGCAATTGTCGGGCGATATCCTCATTATACGACCATACTTGACCGGAATTGTCAAGTATGGGTTGACTTGGATCGTCACCCGATTTCAACCTCTTGCATCTCTCCTCGAAGTGGCGCTTTAACGTGGTATTTGAGGCGGCTTGAAGGAAATCTCCACACCGTTTGCATTGCGCTTTTTTTGTACTTTCGGAAAACATCACCAAGTTGAAATGCTCCCAAACCGGTGCTTTTCGTCCATGCTCGGCAACAACGGTGTAATTTTGTTCGGCCATTTTTTTAGAGTAGAGAACTTGAGATTTTATAGTAGAATTTGCGAGAAACGAATATAGCAAGAGCCGAGAAATGAGAATTGTATGCGTTTTTTGCGTTTTTTACGGTTTGTAAGTTGGTGATATGATCCATAACACCCCCTAGTATTTATATGGGTTGGAGGGTGAAAAAACGGCTATAAAACCGTTATATAACGGCTAGTTTTTTGAAAAAATCGGGTTCGGGCCGGGTCGGGCCAAAAACCGGGCCGTGAACCGGTTTCGGGTCGGAGAAAAAGCCAAAAACCCAAACCGGTCCTGGCTATCGGGCTGGAAATCGGTTTTTCACCGGGTCGGGCTGGGCCTGGTTTTTGATCGGGTCGGGTTCGGGTTGCCCGATCGGGTCGGGTCGGGTCGGGCCTAAATGTCCATCACTACCCCAAACCGTCCCATCTCAGCGTCAGTTCGGCAGTGGGAAGCGCAGTGACGTGCTCGATGTCACTGCGAAGCAATTATTTGACTTGTTCTTCAAAAGTTGGCAATCTCTCCTACACACATTAAAACAAACTACCATGCAGAATTAAAAAGACCAAAAATAATAAAAACACAGCAAATAACTGAAATAAAATATTTACAGATAATTCCGACATTTTTCTTAACCAGAGTAGGGTTGAGAGTGGGATGGAATGTGAGCACTCTCGCTCAAAAAATGCTTTACTCTCTGCCCATTGACCTTAAACGTTTGACCAGACTGTGGGGACTTTAACTCCATTGTTCCAAAGGGACTAATCTTGACCACGGTGTATGGTCCCGTCCATCGTGATTTTAGCTTACCTGGAAAGAGTTTAAGACGGGAATTGAACAATAATACTTGTTGGCCTTCCATGAACTCCCTATGGTTGATTCTTCGATCATGCCACATCTTGGTCTTTTCTTTATACAACTTTGCATTTTCATAAGAGTGGTATCGCAACTCCTCGAGTTCATGCAATTGTAAACACCTCTTAATTCCCGCAGCATCCTCACTCATGTTAAGCACTTTAAGGGCCCAAAACGCCTTGTGTTCTAATTCAATCGGTAAATGGCAAGCTTTGCCAAAAACCAATTTAAACGGAGACATTCCCAAGGGAGTTTTGTAGGCTGTTCGATAGGCCCAAAGAGCATCATCAAGTTTGGTTGACCAATCTTTACGATGTGGCTTAACGACTTTCTCCAAAATACCTTTGATCTCACGGTTTGAAAGTTCGGCTAAACCGTTGGTCTGCGGGTGGTATGCGGTGGCCACTCTATGATGTATATCATACTTAGCAAGGACCGAGCTCATGACTTTGTTTACAAAATGGGTGCCTTCGTCACTAATCAATGCCCGTGGTGTTCCAAATCGAGTGAAAATGTTTTTATGCAAAAATTTTACCACGGTATTGCCATCATTAGAGTGACATGTAATAGCTTCCACCCATTTCGAAACATAGTCCACCGCAACCAAGATATAAAAATTATTGTTTGAATTTGGAAAAGGTCCCATGAAATCAATCCCCCAAACATAAAAAAGTTCTACCTCTAGGATGTTATTAAGAGGCATCTCGTTCCTTTGTGAAATGTTCCCGGTGCGTTGACATTGCTCACAATTTTTCACAAATTCGTAAGAGTCCTTAAACACAGTGGGCCAAAAGAACCCACTTTGCAAGATTTTTGCAGCAGTGCGGTTTCCACCAAAGTGGCCACTGTAGTGGGATGTGTGACAACCAAGGAGTATTTGATGTTGCTCACTCCCGTGGACACAACGCCTCAATATTTGGTCCGTCCCTATCTTATATAAGAAAGGGTCGTCCCAAACATATTGTCGTGTATTATGTAAAAACTTTTTAAATGGTTGTCCACTCATCCCGTGGGGTTTTAGTCCACTTGCTAAAACGTTTGCAATATCAGCATACCAAGGAATATTATTTTCATGATGATGGGTTGATAACAATTGTTCATCGGGAAAATTCTCTTTGACCGGAGTGGGATCTACAGTGGTCACTATCTTCTCGAGCCTGGACAAATGGTCAGCTACCTGATTGCTTGTTCCTTTTCTATCAACGATCTCAATGTCGAATTCTTGTAACAATAAAACCCATCTAATCAAACGTGGCTTGGAATCAACCTTGTTGATCAAATATTTTATCGCTGCATGATCGGTGTGTATGATGACCTTCGTCCCTATCAGATAAGACCTGAAACGATCAAAAGCAAACACCACCACAAGTAATTCTTTTTCAGTGACAGTGTAATTAACTTGAGCCTCAATTAGTGTTTTACTTGCATAATAAATGGGGTGAAAGATTTTGTTCTTTCTTTGTCCGAGAACAACCCCCACAGCCCACTCGCTGGCGTCACACATGACTTCAAATGGGAGTGACCAGTTAGGAGTGGTCACTATGGGTGCAGTAACTAAGGCTTTTTTGATTGTTTCAAAGGCATCTCGAAATTCTTGGGTAAAATTAAATTCTTTTTCATGTTGCAACAAGTTACATAGGGGTTTAGTTATTTTCGAAAAATCTTTGATGAACCTCCTATAAAAACCTGCATGACCCAAAAAACTTCGAATACCTTTCACCATTGTGGGTTCGGGAAGTTGTGCCACTACTTCAAGTTTGGCTTTGTCAACTTCCAACCCTCTTTTTGAGACAAGATGGCCTAGGACAATACCCTCTTCTACCATAAAATGGCATTTTTCCCAATTCAAAATAAGGCCGTGGGTCTCACATCTCACTAGGCTTTTCTCTAAATTTCCTAGGCAGTTGTCAAATGATGTCCCTATCACAGAAAAGTCATCCATAAAAACTTCTATGGTGTCCTCAATCATATCGGTGAAAATGGCCATCATACAACGTTGGAAAGTGGCTGGGGCATTACACAATCCAAATGGCATCCTCCGAAATGCAAAACTACCGTAGGGACATGTAAAGGTGGTATTTTCTTGGTTCTCGGGTGCGATATGGATTTGGTTGTATACGGAGTATCCATCTAGAAAACAATAGAATTCTTTTCCCGCTAACCTATCAAGCATTTGGTCGATGAAAGGTAGGGGAAAATGGTCTTTCTTGGTCGCTAGATTGAGTTGTCTATAGACCATGCATATTCTCCACCCCGTGACAGTCCTAGTGGGAATGACCTCATTCTTTTCGTTCTTCACTACGGTCGTCCCTCCCTTTTTAGGGACACATTGGACGGGGCTCACCCAACTACTACTAGCTATGGGATAGATAATACCAGCGTCTAACCACTTCAAAACTTCTTTCTTAACTACCTCCTTCATGATGGGGTTCAACCTTCTTTGAGGTTGGACTTTTCCAGGGTGGTCACTCTCCAAGTTAATCTTATGTTGACATAGGGAGGGGCTAATACCTCTAATGTCCACTATGGTCCAACCAATTGCCCTCTTATGCTTTATCATCAAATCAATCAGAAGTTGTTCTTGTTTCTCACTAAGTTTGGAAGAGATAATAACGGGAAGTTTATTATCCTTAGCGAGATAAGCATATTTCAAGTGGGAAGGTAATGGCTTTAGCTCTAACTCGGGAGGTTGTTCTATTGAATGGGGTTGAACATCTATGTCCTTAAAGTCTAGAGGTTCAAAGGCTGCCACTATTGCGTTACACTCATCCTCAAAAGTGTCATCACTCTCAGAGTCGGAGTGCTCACTCTCACTCCCCACTGTGGTCACTGAATCAAAACTGTGGGTTCCATAAATCGAACTCAAGGCAAAACAGTCTTCGGTTTCTATGTACTTAAGGGATTTGAAGACATTGAATGTTACTTCTTGGTCATTGACTCTCATAGTGAGTTCCCCTTTGTGCACATCGATCAAAGTGCGTCCGGTTGCAAGAAACGGACGCCCTAAGATGATTGGGATATCTTTATCGGCCTCATAATCTAGAACTAGAAAATCGGCGGGGAAGATATTTTTATCCACTTGGACCAAAACGTCTTCTATTTTTCCTTTTGGGTAGGCAATGGACCGATCAGCTAGTTGTAATGTCACGGTTGTGGGTCTAGCCTCTCCAATACCTAACTTGTTGAAAATGGACAACATCATCAAGTTTATACTAGCTCCCAAATCGCAAAGTGCTTGACCTACTTCTTGTCCTCCTATTGTGCATGGAATGGTGAAACAACCCGGGTCTTTCAACTTAGGCGGAATCTTGCTAGTAAGGAGGGCACTAGATTCCTTGGTCAAAGCCACAGTTTCAAACTCACCCAACTTTCTCTTTTTGTTCAAAATATCCTTTAAAAATTTAACATAGCTTGGCATTTGCTCAAGAGCCTCTACCAAGGGTATGTTAATGTGAAGTTGTTTAAAAATGTCTAAGAATTTTTTAAACTGAACGTCGACATTTTTAGTCTTCATTCTTTCAGGAAAAGGTACATTTCGTGGGTCAATTTGAGTTTGCTATGGTGTTGGCTTTGGAACAGTAGGTTTTGGTATAGGTCCAAAAGTGGGAAGCTCAGGAACATCAGTCCTCACTGTGGGAATTATAGTGACTTGAGGAGTGGCCACTGTGGGTTTAGGGACAGTGGGTATTTGAGGCGAATCATCAGATTCAAAAATGATATCTTTCAGATCCTTTCCACTCCTAAGTGTTATGGACTTGACTTGTTCAGATCCTTTTCCTATTACCCTAGCGTGTTCGGTGTCACTAGGTAACGTCCCTGGTGGTCTATTCTTGACTTCGGTGGCTAGTTGTCCTACTTGGGTTTCTATGTTCCTAATGGCTGCTTGAGTTTGATTCATGAAACCTTTGAGAATTGATTTGAGTGATGGTTGAGTTTCAGCGGGTTGAGTCGATCGTGGTTGGAACTGTTGTGAGGATTGCCCTTGGTGAAAGTGTTGTGGGTGCTGCCCACTGTGATGTTGTTGAAATCCAGGGGGGGTTTTGTGGTCTTTGCTGGACATGACTCGCCCCGTGGGGTTGGAGTCCTGGATTACCATCCCAAGAGAAATTTGGGTGGTTCCTCCAACCTGGATTATAAGTCTGCGAATATAGATTGTTCCTCGGGTTAGTTCCTATGACATTAACGGCCTCGGGATTTGCTGGACAGTAGTCAAAAACATGTTCCTCTCCGCAGAGGGAACAGTTCTCGGTGATATGTGTTGCGGAATTAACTTGGCCTCTATTTTGATTCAAAACTAATTTAGTCAAGGCCACTAACTGCGCATTCATGGTTTTGAGTGCCTCAGAGTCAATGGTGTTGGTCTTTGGTATGGGTGCTCTCAGATTGGACCACTCGGTATTGTTGTTGGACACTTTTTCTAAGATTTGATATCCTTCATTGTAGGTTTTACTTGTGAATGTTCTACCTGTGGTTGTATCTAAGATGATTTTGGCTGCATTGGAAAGACCATTGTAAAAGGTCTCCAATTGGATGAAATGTGGGATGCCGTGGTGTGGGCACTTTCGGAGTAAATCTTTAAATCGTTCCCATGCATCCGAAACAGCCTCATCTTCTTCTTGTCTAAACAAAATAATATCATTTCGAAACCTTACATTCCTTGTGGGAGGAAAGTATTTTTGCAAAAAATTATCAGCAAGTTCTTGCCAAGTGGTTATCGAGTGAGGTGCATGTGAGTTCAGCCAAGTCTTTGCCTTATCCCTTTGTGTAAAAGGAAAAAGCCTTAGCCTTAACGCTTCATCACTCACACCTTGCAATTGAAAGGAATCAGTCATTTCCAAAAAAGATTTTAAGTGCGAGTGTGGATCCTCAGATGGTGATCCTCCAAACTGACCCATGGCTTGGATCATTTGAAACATCACCGGTTTGAGTTCAAAATGTGTTGCAACAATGTTGGGCCTTAAAATCCCGGAGCTCAAATCACCAACTCCGGAAGTAGCATAGTCCCGTATTTTTCGATCTTTGCTATCGGCAATCGTCACTGTGGTCTCTACTAACGGTGGTGGGTTAACGGGTCTTTCACCTCCCACACCTGCCATGTTTACAGTGGGGTTCACAGGGGGTTGTCGATTTGTGTTTCTGTTTTTACGTCTTCTTCGAAAAGGTTTCTCTATTTCAAGATCGATTGGCATCAAAGGTTCGTGTTGTCGCCTTGGCATGCAACACGAACAGCTTAGAAAAACGAGTTACTCGGGCTCGAACAAAAACTAATGTCTTGAGATTTAAAATCACGCCAGTCCCCGGCAACGGCGCCAAAAACTTGGTACGACGAAATATGTGATTTAATCGCAGTGGGTTGCAAACTGTCCACAGTGGGAAGTGCAAGTGTACACTGACCACTATGATCGTCACAACAAGTAATAGTTGGTAAAATACCAGAATCGAATCCACAGGGACTGGGCAATCAAGACAATATGGTTCTCATGAGCTCCTTTTACAGGTTTCAATTACAGAAGAAGCAATATTTTGGTTTGTTTGGTGAAATGCTACTTTAACGATTTTACTTAAGATTTAAAAGAAGGAATGTAGGTTAGATTTTCCCTAGATTTTATATTAAATACCTGATCCAAAAAAAATGATCCTTGTACTTGAGGTGGGCATTTTCGCTAGAAAAGCCCGGTTACAAAATACTCACACCTTTAGGTAAAAATCCCATACTCTTAGTATTTATCGTTTTGTCAATGGTAATCTCAAAAATGGACCTTTTCAGGTCTCGATGGAATGTGTAGAGACAAATACTCTAAGTGTTTTTAAATACACCAACTAGCTTGCCTACTACTCCAGTGGGTTGAGATTAGCTCACTGTGCCGACCTCGCTTTCGCAAGTGTCATAAGAATTCTTTCGAATCCCCTAGCATCATCCAAGCTCGTGTCACTGCGTTCTACTCATTTCTGAGTTAAGAACTAGACTTTAGATCCTTACAAGTGATCGGCTTGTTCGCATCATTAGTAGGGGTGATCATCGATCGGGTCGGGGCCCAAAATCCATAACCCGATCGGGTTTTGGGGGGGACATACGGAACCTGAAACCCGTCCAAACTTAATTTCGGGGATCGGGTGTCGGGTAGATTCGGGTTTCGGGTGGGTAAGATCAGGTGGTTCGGGTTAGCCACTGTTATTTCCTCCACAGTCTGCAGATTTTTGCAACCAAAATCAAATGGTAATTACTTTGATAGTTCAAAAAATTGTATTATTTTCTTTAACTTTATGTAGCCGTGGATGGATGATAGCTTGAACATATATGATATACCTGGTTATAGCAATTCTGTCTCTCGCAAATACGCCCAATTTTTTACTCCTGCATTAGTTCGTTGGCCATACCTGTGGTTTGGCTACTGTTTGAGTTATACTAAATTTGGGGATTTGCTTGTAAGGTGCTGCACATTATGGTGCAACATGTTGATATTCTTAATCTAGTGATATAAATAAAATTCTTTAAGTATATATTTTTAGATACTAATAATTATTATTATTTTAAACTAAAATAAAGTTCGCGTTTCGGGTCGGATTGGGTGTGGGAAATAGAGACCCAAACCGAACCGAAATATCCGATCAAAAACTTCGGATTCGGCTTATTCGGGTTGCGGGTTATCGGGTAGCATTTTTTCGGCTTATCCGGGTTCGGGTTCGGTCGGGTCAATCGGGTTGTTCGGGTTTTGCTCACCCCTAATCATTAGGCAATAATCGAGAGTGAATGATCAAACAACAAATATTCCAAGTATAAAGATTACTCAAGCATTTTCTCTAAAATCCAGGTACTTCTCTTTCCTACATCCCAAATGATGTTTAGCCCATAATTACTGAAGTAAAGAAAACAAAAGATGAGAAGATGAACATAAATAAACTAAAAGTGACTTGTATTAAAACTGCAGTGGGGAACGAGGGTACGTCACTGCCACAAATTACTCGAAACTAAAAATTAAACTAGGAATTGAAAATACAGAAATTTAATGAACTACTGCAGTAAATGAGAGCTTAACAACTAGAACTAAACTATCACTTAATGTGGTGGATGGAGATATGCAAGATTTTCCAAGATGAATTAAATGAAACCCAATGCCCCTTTTTATACTAAGAGGAAAAGGTTGGGTTTTACAAAAGATGGGTTATGACTAGAGAATAAGGACTGAAGTGAGAAAACATAAAATTCAGCTTTTTTGTGCAACACTTCAATCCACCAATTTGTAGCTCTTTTACCCATAGGACCCTTCACCTTTCCACAAAGTCAACTTTAAAGTACCATGGGTGTTATTATTTAATTCATCTTGCCATGCTTTTAGGAACACTTTGTACTTCTCAATCTCATGCCTTCTGCCAACTGAATTTTCTATTCTTCAAAACTTTACTTCCCAACTAAGAGTTGATTTTCTTTTGTCTTCTTCTCTGCTCGATAGTGGGGTCTGGAGTGGGATGCGCAAGTCACTGCGAGAATTTCGTAAAAAAGCAACAAAACTCCACCAAATAATTTATTAAAAACTATGGTTCACTCTTTTTGCTCATTTTCATAAATGTTACCAAGAATGGAGGTTTTGAGAAGTGAAATGGCTAAAATTTGACAAAATAAAATAAAAATATAAGGAAATAATAACTCTAAAAATAGAGTTATCAATCAACTTGTCAAGAAGTGATTTTATAAATATAACCTTGAATGAATGGTTGGAAAGAATTATTAATTAATAATTTCCACCATCAAAAATTGGTTTTAAATCTTAACTTCACCCCACACCTAAGTTAAGGTTGTTAGCCTATCATCGCTCGGGATCCTTGCATTTTTAAAGGAAAGAAAATAAACATTTGTGACTAAAAATGATGATTAAAACTATGTTACGATGACTAACGAAACGATGGTAAAATAAAAGATTACGACAATTATAAAAATATAGACTAAAATAATAATAACAACGTAATAAAATAAATAACTAGAAGAATAATAAAAATGCAATAATTTAAAGACGTAATTTAAAGTGCGATAAAATAAAGCAGATAAGAAATACTGAATATGAAATGTTTATATAAAAGCATAAAGTTTAAACTTTCTCCAAATGATTGGAGAACAAAATAAAGTATTTCTAGACTTTTTTTTGGAGTGATGGTAAGAAGTTGTATATTCTTTCCAACTAAAGTTCATGGCTATTTATAGCCAACAAAAGGAAAGCATATGGGAAGAATATTCAAGGAATCTTCTTTTGAAGCATGAGACGACTCGATGCTGCAATACACTGCTATCTCGCAGCATTTCCGTCCACGACTTTTCCTATCAAAAACGTCCAAAGGGTGTACACCAAGCTACAAAAACATTATAAAGCCAATGATTAATTGCCCAAGTGATAAAGATATGAGTTTTGCTCAAAGGGCCTTGATTTATGAATTATTAGCTTGCAAAAAGTTGAGATATGCGTCTAAAAATGAAGCTTTTAAGTAGTAAAATGGACGCATATCATGTATATAACATCTAATTAATCCATTTAATAAAAACCGGATGAAAGACGAATCCATGCAACATGTTAAGGATGTACCTCCAATCAACAGTATCGTACGCCTTACGAATGTCAATCTTAAAAGCACATCTTGGTGGGCCTTGACCTCGCTGATACCCGGAAACAAGTTCATTGGCAAGCATTATATTGTCCGATATCCTCCTCCCCGGAATAAAATCCGGTTGTGTTGGGCTCACAATTTGATTCAAATACGGCTTCATACGGGTCGAGATGATTTTGGAGATGCACTTGTACAAAACCGAACAACATGAAATAGGCCGAAAGTCAGTCACTCGTGTGGCATTTGGCATCTTTGGAATCAAGCATAAAAGAGTGTGATTTATTTCCTTCGGCATTCTTCCCGAGTAAAAGAAATTATGTATTGCAATCTGCACATCCTTGCCAACCACACTCCACGCTCCTTTAAAGAATTTCGAGGAGTACCCATCAGATCTCGGAGCCTTATCATTACCAATCTGAAAAATAGAAGATCAAATCTCCTCATCAGTTATCGTACGAATAATATTGAGAGATTCCGAGAGGGATAAAGAGGTCGAGAAAAGTTCAGGAGCCATAAACGGATTAACCAACGGATCCGCCGTCCCAAGAAAAGATTAAAAATGGTTGATGAAAACGTCATCCACCTCATTCCCATATACAAAATTACCACTCCCATCACAAATCGAGTGGATAAAGTTTCGGCCCTTCTTTCACAACATTATGAAAGTACTTCGTGTTACCATCACCGTCAGCAAGCCATTAAACCTTGGCTCTTTGTCTAAAATAAGCCTCCTCGTCTAGCCGTGCTTGTTGATAAGCAAGCAAGATATGAGCTAAATCCTCCACCAATTCCCTATTCGTTGGGTCGAGATCACAAGCAAGTTGTATCGTGTCAAGTTCAACTTTAAGATCATTCGCCCTCTTTGACACATCACCAAAAGCCAAACGCATGCGACATAGAGGAGATTTAAGCGCCTACAATCTACACAGAACCTTGAAGAAAATATCGATATGGAGATCTAAGAGCATCCACATCATATGCCTCTTAAGAGGTTCATGGTTGTGCCACATCAGCTTTCTCTCTCTGCCACATCAGTTTTCTCTTTCCTATACATTTTATAAATCTTTCACACCCAATCATGGAACGGTCCATGATTAATTTAATAAAAACTATAATAATATAGAGTTAAATTGATTAAATTTAATTATTATAACTAAAATAAAATAATTTAAAACTAATTATCATTAAAAGACAAAAATTAAAAATCACAATAATAAAGTAAAATTTAGAAGGTGAAATTAAGGAACAATTTGACAGTGGAAAGTGAAATTGATTTAAGGTTTGTAAATTTTAAAATAAATAAAATAGTATTTGTAAATAAAAAATAATTATTTTTTGTCAAATATACGTAGTTATGCAGTGGTGTGCAGGTGGCATATTTTTGAAATTAAAATATAAAAGCAATTGATTGTATTCTAAATTCTTCTAATTAAAAAAGAAGTGAGTCCTATTTTTTTCTACATAAACCGGTTCATGTAGACAAACCTCTTCTTATACACATCAGCATGAACCACTCCTTCTCAATAGCCAAAAAATGTTATGGACCGCTTCATCAAGCCACGTGGAGAGGATGAACCTCCCGTTGTGGATGCTCTAACTATTGTTTAAAAAATGTTTTTTCATTATTAGATTATCATGATCGGTGTTTTTTAATAATTAATAATTATATAGAAAAGAGCCTCTTATAACACATTGACACGATTTTTTTTAAGATCATTATGTATTATTACTACTAGATACGTACCCGCGTGCGATGCGACGCGTACCATTTTTAATCTAAAATCGAGAACTCGAAATAAATAATCTTGTTTTATGTTCAGTTTTATTCTCCATCACAGATGCCATTTTATGGTTTTATGTCGCATATAAATTCAAGGTCAATATGGTCAATCAATAAAAAAAAATTGAAAATGGTTCGCTCGATAGTGGGATCTTCAAACCCACAAATTGAGCTCATTTAGAAGGTTTTGATGAGACGGTTATAAGGGTATAATTTGTGAAAAAAGAAACATATTTTTTTAATGTATTTTAGTTTATATACGATTATGTATGTTAATATGATAAGGGTGTAAAGTGAAAAATCAAAAATCAAAAATGAAAAGAGAAGTGATGTGGAGTAAATTAAATAACTAATTGTAAGAGATAAAGTGTAATTTAAAAATAAAAAATAATTATATTTTTAATTATCATGTTCAATGTGGAGTTTTTAAAGTTTTTAAACTTATACATTATGTAATTGAGATTTGTACCTCTTAAAATTTCAATAATAATCATAGTTTTTTTTAATAAAGTATAGATAGATAAATATAGATAAGAGCATTCACATCCATCTTGCTAGAGACCTTGCAAGATGACATGGCTTGCCATGTGGATAGCAAGGTCTTGCAAGATACTCTTAAACTTGCTAAATTAGCAACGTCTTGCAAGATGTGGGACCCACTAATTTTAATAAATTAATACTATCATTTTTATAATAATGGTTTATTATATATTTTTGTTTCATTAGTTTATTACATTATATTATAATATTGACAGTGGAGACCACTTTAGAAAGGAGTTTGATCTTGCATTGATGTAGGAGATGTTATTGCAAAACTGATGTGCAACTTTAGAAATGACTATGGTCTTGCACTGATGCAGATGGTCTAGGGGTGTAAAAATTACAAGTTTAACAAAATCTCGTACATCATTCTTGAAAAATCTCGGTACGTATTTATAATATTTTTTGTAATATTATTAAATTAAAAGATATTCAATAATAAAGTTATTTTGAATTACTAACGAAAAGATTATAATGATATTATTTGTAAAAAAACATTTTATAATGTATTTTAGTTAATCCATTATTATGTATTTTTAATATGACAATGGTGTAAAATAACAAATTAATTCGTGTATATTCATGTTATTTAATAATATGATTAAATTCAAAAATATTCAATATTGGGCTTATTTCGAAGGTATTGACGAGACGATTACAATGAAAAATGAAAAAGTAAGATATTAAAAGTAAAATTAATAACTAATTACAAGAGTATTAAATGTAACTTATTAATTAAAATGAAAAATTTTGAATGTGGAGAAATATAGGAAAGTGGGTGTCAAGGATTGTGCATAGGTTAATAAGTTGTAAAATTTTCTTTAAAATGTATACCTTTTAAGTTTTTTAAGATAATCGTAATAGAATTTTTATAATATAGTATAGTTATTGTTATTGTTTTAAACTTACCATATTGCATCTGAATACATTGCACCACCTTTGCATAGGGCCGTGCATGGGGAGGCCGGATCGAACACATGCCTAGGCCCCAAATTTTTTAAGTATATATAGTAGTAGTTCAAAAAATTAGTAAATAAAAGAGACACAAGTTTACTAATTATTTTTAACATCTAATAGGACTAAAAAAGAATTTAGTATTGTATTAAGGGCCATACATTTATTAATTAATTGAAGAAGAAGAAAATATATAAAAAGTTAATTGGTCGTTCATTTTATAATATTGCTTATTGTTTATCTATTTTTTTTAATCTAGTATCAAAGTTTAAAAATATTTACCTATAAAACCTTAATATATTATCTATCATTCAACTCTTGCCAACTCTTTTGATTACTTCATCCACATGAATTCTATTTTCTATTAGAATATAGTAAATTTCTGTTATTAAGTACGAGAACTCATGCTTTTTGGGGAAAAAAAATTATCAAGTGTATGAGACGATTCAACTTATATCTATATTTAGAATTTCAAAAACTAACCTTATTTTTTCATACAACATTGATTTCTTATTACCTAATATTCAGTACATTATCTTAAGTACTCTTCTATTTGTAAAAAAAACAATAATAAGATCTCAAGTTATAACCAACATGGTTTTTTTATTCAAAGATTGATGGTTTCGAAAAAGTTTTTCTTTTAACCCTAAAAGTTTAAAAAGGTGGTGAAAAACATACACACGAGGTGAGATGGAAACTCAAATGATTTATATTGATGTACATATAGTGTTACACCAAATTGTCAAGCTAGACTTTGATCCAAAATGATGTCAATGTATATATATTGAAGGTATATCATAAGATGTTTTTTTTACGGTAGATTGGATTAACGATATTATGTAAAAAATGATATAGTAGATAATATTAATTTAGAAATAATTATTTATTGATTTTGTTTCTAGACATACTCGAAAACATTTTTATATCAATTATTTAGTATTTCTTGAATTCAATGTTCTTTTTATGATAAAACAATATATTGAAGATTTCTCGTACATATCGAGGGTGGGTTCAAGTTGGTTTGTGAAAACGTTGTACATGCCAAAGATGTTTATTTTAAAGTGTTTATGTGTTTTACATGAAATTATCAATTGTTGAGTTATTTGATAGGTTTTGATTACAAATCTTGTAAAACACCCACATTTGGGATATTTGTGTAACTTGATAAATAAATCATAAATGATAGTGTTTTGATGATTTATTGTATAAATGAGGGTTATTTGATAAAAAGGAATTTTTAGTGTTTGTTGGAAATATGCAAAGTTTAGGTTATGGGACGTTTTGAAAATACGTATGAATGGGTCATTTAATGAGTTTGTATATTAGTACGTCACTGTAACACCCCGCTTACCACGACACAATATTGTCCGCTTTGCCCCACTGGCTCACGGCTTTGTTCTTGGCGACCTGGCAAGGACTTCGCAAGGACTTCCCAGGAGGTCACCCATCCTGGTATTACTCCCACCCAAGCACGCTTAACCACAGAGTTCCCAAGGAACCCGCATGCTTGTCGCCCCAAAACGCGTTGTGTCTGGTAAGGCCAAGGTTTACTAATATACCCAGCATCTCTCCTGCCCACGGCCGATGTGGGATATGCCTAAGGTGTTACACCCCCCCCCCTTAGGGACTCATCGTCCTCGATGAGGTTTGCCCCACCATCCCGAACGGCACAGGAGTGGCTCTGATACCATTTGTAACACCCCGCTTACCACGAGACAATATTGTCCGCTTTGCCCCACTGGCTCACGGCTTTGTTCTTGGCGACCTGGCAAGGACTTCGCAAGGACTTCCCAGGAGGTCACCCATCCTGGTACTACTCCCACCCAAGCACGCTTAACCACAGAGTTCCCAAGGAACCCGCATGCTTGTCGCCCCAAAACGCGTTGTGTCTGGTAAGACCAAGGTTTACTAATATACCCAGCATCTCTCCTGTCCACGACCGATGTGGGATATGCCTAAGGTGTTACACCCCCCCCCCCCCCCTTAGGGACTCATCGTCCTCGATGAGGTTTGCCCCACCATCCTGAACGGCACAGGAGTGGCTCTGATACCATTTGTAACACCCCGCTTACCACGACACAATATTGTCCGCTTTGCCCCACTGGCTCACGGCTTTGTTCTTGGCGACCTAGCAAGGACTTCGCAAGGACTTCCCAGGAGGTCACCCATCCTGGTACTACTCTCACCCAAGCACGCTTAACCACAGAGTTCCCAAGGAACCCGCATGTTTGTGGCCCCAAAACGCGTTGTGTCTGGTAAGGCCAAGGTTTACTAATATACCCAGCATCTCTCCTGTCCACGGCCGATGTGGGATATGCCTAAGGTGTTACAGTCACATTCTTATAAATCTCATGAGATGTCCATCGTTGGGTTTTTGGACACTTTGGTAAATAAATGTTGAGAGTATGCCATTTTGGGTGCTCTATCTCATAAATGAACATCATTTGACATTTATGCACTCTTGATGTTTTTGGTTTTATAACCTATTTGGAAAGATATACGTTATCGTGTTATAAAGTATTTGGGTATATAAATAGTTTGATTTCATTTGGAAAATGTCAATGAAGGGGTTTTGAGTTAGTCATGCCTTTGGAGCATGTATATCCATACTATGGGTTAAATACATTTCATTCGCATATGTTGACTTTTAACAAATGGTCATTTGATCGGTTGAGCTTATGGCTCGGTTTTTGACTCAGTTGGGTCTTGAGGACATTTGTCCAGTTTTAATAGATCAATGTTAAGCTTTGGTTATGATATGCATATATTGCATCTTATTTGAGAATTACATGGTTTTGAGTAATGTTTAAGACTTTAATGCAATGGATTCATAGGCATAGAAGTCACTTTGAGTGGGATGAACATCCCCGTTTGTAACGTGGAATAGGCAGGGGGTCTTAATGGGTAATAGTTGTGGACTTTAAAGTCGGGCAACGACCAATGACCAATAATTGTAATTCCCGTGATGTACCAAGAAATAGGCATGGGTCAAGATGGGTAATAGTTGTGGACTTCAAAGTCGGGCAACGACCATTAATTGTAATTTCTTGCGAATGAGTGAAATCTAGAATCGATGGAAAAGAATAGGCATGGGAATGGGGCGGGGACCTCAATCCCCATCCCCGATCCCAATCTCCATCCCCATTCCCGTCCCCATCCCCACCGGGGAATATAATCACATCCCATCCCCGTCCCCGACGGGTAACGGGGATCCCCAACAGGGAATCTGGGATTTTTTCCCCCGTTAATATAAGATGTTTTTAATCAAATATGTTCAATACCACGGTCGATCGATAATGGTTCATGTTCAAATCTCACGTATTTTTAAAACTTTGCTTTATAGAGTATCAAATATTCATATGTGAACGAAGTCGCAACATTATACGTAACCACTTAATCAAACGTCTTTGGCTTTCAACGTTTGTTTATCTAAAAAAAAGTAAAACAACTCAAAAAAATCTATATAAATTAAAAGAAATATCAAAATAATATTTCTAAATGTAAAATATATTGAATCTAACTATGTATAAGTAATATAATTAATAATAAACGTATAAATATAT
Source organism: Saussurea involucrata (assembly GCA_033807775.1). Lineage (NCBI taxonomy): Eukaryota > Viridiplantae > Streptophyta > Magnoliopsida > Asterales > Asteraceae > Saussurea > Saussurea involucrata. Next base: position 65,710,853 of record CM066316.1, read on the forward strand.
TTAATATTCGGGGACGGGGTGGGGCGGGGACCACGTTACCTGGCCCTGCCCCTATCCCCGGTTTTTAACTTTCGTGGATCCCCGTCCCCATTCCCGTTCCCCGATTTTGGAGGGAATCCCCATCCCCGTCGGGGCGGGTACACCGGGTAAATGCTTGTAACGAAATGGGCTAATACAAATTTCAAATAGAAAACCATGCGACACCAAAATTCCAAAAGCTACTCCTTTTGGTCGCCTTACGACATAAAATAATATTTCTCAACATAACCCGCATGAGACAAAATGCCCAATAAACCCATAAAATAACACACATAATAATTAAAGTATGTTCATTTCAAAGTTGCACCCACGCGACACAAACCATCGTAAAACAAAACTCTATAAAACTCAATGAAGCTCAACATCATCCAATCAATCAAATGGTACCAAAATTTTCGTTTCCAAAAATCAAATTGCATAAAGCAAAGTTATGACTAAAATGTCATGATTCCAAAAATTCCCCCCTTGCCGCAATACAATATAAAGCAACACTTTTCAACAAAACTCGCATTAAGTAACATTCCCAATAAATTTCAACACCCAAAATAGTGGAAAGTAATTCTCCGTTCAAACCTTAACATATGTGGAGGAAATCCAATGTTAAAGTCATAAGTCGTCGTTACTTGTCCAAAATCTTAAACAACATTAAAATATGGATAAGGTGGCATCCAAAAATAACGTTGGACAATAACAAAAATAAAGCAAGTCCCATCAAAGTTTGCAATTACCTGTAATAATACAATTTCATGCAAGTTTAAAATCATGATTTAAAATCTTGTGTGTGCTAAACGTTTTTCCGAGATTTTGTAACACAATCCGCATGATGATTTGAAACACAAGAAACAATTGATGCGATTTATTCTAAAAACAAATTTTGTGCATGAATTTAGTCGGCACTCAATGTGTCAAAACCACACTCCTCCAATCCCTCCGGTCACACTATCGTCATCCGGATGCTCAAACATCTTAAGGCAATAATCAAAAATTTAATCGGTTCACCTTACACTTTATCCTCGAATAAGGTCGATTCCATAAACCTGTGGATCTAATCCAACCAACAATTTCGACCCGAAACGGTCCACTTAATGCAATCATCCAGCTTACTGTCACTCCAAGTGACAAGTGCTAAAATCATCAACCTCTTCTAACGGCTACCCGCTTAGAAACTTCTTCACTACCCCAACGGTCGTCACATCAAAGTAGTCCAAGTATACACATGTAACTTCCAGGTTCACCATAACACTGGCCAGGTGCAATTATGAACGTACTGTACATGATCATCCTTGCTACTCTCGACGTGATTCTCATTTCTAGTGACTCCATCAACCTCAAAATATCCTATCTTAAAGTGCCTAATGGTGCAATTTCACTCTCATTCATTTAAAAGGTCGCTAGCTTGAGTCTAGGTATCCGAAATCAACACTTAATTCTCTCAAACTTAAGCTCTGATACCAACTTGTAACACCCTCAAAATTGGATAGAGCAACTAAATAAAATTTTCGATAAAATAACCAAATAAGGATAAAATTCCTTCTACAAACCATCCTTGGAATTACTTCAATATTAAAACATAATAACTTCAACATTCAAACCCTAAGTCATATGCCAAGGATACAAAAGGTCGAGTGTTACTCAACCCAATATCAAGTTGCTATTCCCTAAATGTGGAAGACTTCACCAAGCCACCTATTTCTTGAGCACACAACTAGCTCTCCACTCTTCACAGTGTCACTAGAACTATATCCCAACCGGAACCTGTTGCACATGCCGACAAATAAAAAGGTTAGACTAACGCCTAGTGAGTTCAAGAGTTTTTATCATGGTTATATAATTCGTAAGATGAGAAAGGTGCAATTTAAATCATGAGTACCAAACATGTTTTGCTTTAAATGCAAACCACCCATTTTATAACGCACCCAAATCCCGTGACGAAAACTCCAATATAAAACGATTCTAAAAAATGGACTCAACCCAAAACTCACTTGAAAAGTGGAATAGTATTTGACTTCCAAAATTATAAAGACATGAATAAATCTCTATTACTCAAAACATCCCAAATACGGATGAGACATAAAACACAACCCATAACATATGGAAAACAATCCATATAAATAAAACAAGTCACCGAAAACATGGATAAAATAAATACCCAAACAACACCTTTCGTTAAGGGGGAGACCCGATTCCATGGTATGTGGTGGAACACAAAGTTAAGCCTCATAACCATGTTATTGAACTACACCTCAAATCGTGACTCTATTGTCAGCTTTAATAATCTCCAACTCGAGTCGGACTTTATTGCCAGCTATAAATATAGCTACATCTCAAGTCCCACACTCAGCAACGGGTGGCACCACCGTATCCTCTATTGCATGATGTGCCCAGCTACACCTCAAGGATACACGATCTTATTGCATGTTCATTCTCTGGTAAGTTACACCTCAAGGTTTCCATTGGACCCATATTGCCTACTTACCAGCATTCGACTCCTTACTTGATAACTCAAGATGTTCAACCCTCGTGCACAAGTATCAGAACACCAAACCACAAACCCAAAATTTCGTAGTGCAACCCAAATACGGTTCCTCTCCACAACACCAGGACACAAAATGCAAAAATGTCATGCTTCCCAAAGTGAGAATACCAAGACTCTCTACTAAATAAATATGACCGACTCATATGCCTATGGATCCAATGCATTACAGTCTAATAGTACATGACTCCACTTGAATGACACACACTCAAAACATGTACACCCCAATTAAAATGCAATAAATGTAACTCATATCCAAAGCTCCGCATTAAACTATTAAAACCCGAACAAATGTCCTCAAGACTCATTAAAGTCATACACTGAGCCATAAGCTCAACCGAAATCAATTGACCACTTATAAAAAGTCAAATAATGCAATAAAATGCATATAACCACGTTTATGCGAAATATGATCTATGGAAATGATGTGTCTTACTTTATCCAAAAGTTCCCAACCATAAATAATCATCCCCAAACATATTACATCAAATTCTCCATTTAGACCCAAAACTGTAACAGTCCAAAATTTCAATTGAGCAAACCTAACCTTAAGTCATAACATTTACAATTCTGGGTCCCAATATATATATATATATATATATATATATATATCATTACATTCATTTATAACTACGGTTGGCGGAAACAACCTATACACAACCGAGAACAACTATTACTACAAGTGGCACCGGTACTGTCTCTAGCTGCATCTGTACTCTATCTTGCTCTTGCTCACTTACCTGAGCCTTCTACTATTAGCTTACCTGAAAAGGTTTTAGTTTTGAAAAGCGAGGGTTAGACCATGAGGTCTAGTGAGTTCCCTCCATAAAACATTTAACACAGTATAAAATCATTTCATAGAAAACATACTTTCACATCTTTCTCATAAACATCATCCAAGGTCAAACACAGGGTTCAGGGTCGCATAAGCTACTCCGATCGGGGCCTAGCGGACACCCTCTCGTCTACGCCAAAATCCAAATGGACTCCTCGTTCCTTCATGTAGGAGAAAACGAATTCCAACCTACAAGCTAACCTCCATATGCCCAAGGAATCAGAGATCCCAAGGTACCCTGACCCCATCGTGCGACCGACTCCACATAGTATTCACATAGTTCATCATAAACATAAAACATGAAAGCCGTATAACCGTTACAATCCATTTCATCTTGCTAAACAATCGTTTCAGTGGAGCATACTTTTCACGGAAAACATTCGTAAAAGCTGGTAAATAAAGCATGCTCATAAACATACCTTGATCAGTAAAACATAAAGCTTTCGTTTACGTAAAATTCATGTAAGTTAACATGGCATTTTCATAAAATCATTTTCCTTTGGAAACACGCAAAGTCACGTATTTTAGTTAGAAAAACTCACCTGGCTGGCTCGCTCCAAAGCTCCTCACTTAAACTTCTGATCTCTAGGTGGAACACCTATTATATTAATAAACGTACATCATAATTCGCTCAACTATTAATCGAGTTAAATCCTGAACTCAACACCAATTTATCTAAATTGGTATATTACACTTCTAGTCCAAAAATCATACTAAGGGTCTTTGCTTACCCATTCAAATGAAATGCTACAACGGATCATTTACTTTACTCAACTCTATATTCTCAACATACCAGTAATAACACTGGATGCTAAACATTAATATTAGATCATGTTACCAATAATGTGGCCCAAATTAAATAAATAAATAGGCTACCAATTACATACTAGGCCTTTATTATACTTATAGACTTTATTAATAACTAAGCCCAAAAGGACTTAATAATTCTTTCGGCCCAACACTCTATTCGGCCCAATAAACCCAAAAGAAAGAATTAATCTTGAACATTTCTTAACTTTGTAAATCCATTAAACCCAACCTCAAACATTCCATTTCATTATTTATATTACGGCCCACTTAAAGATTCATGTTCGGCCCAACAAACCATACCGGTGAAATCTTGCAAGTCCCGGTAAACCAAAATTACAAGTACCGGTAAACCATGACAAGTACCGGTAATTGCGATTACGAACAAAACCTTGTTACTTCAATTTAATCGGCCTAACGGTAAAATGATTTTTCTAACAATCTCTTACCAGAATTAGCATGCGATGACCTCGACCTCATACTTTCCAGTTTAAGTCTAAATCAGTTATTTAAGTCATCTGATTAGTGTTACCCCATTTATACTCTTAACCCGTCTCCACAATCAACACTTGAGTTAACTTCAACAATATCATATAAAGATTAGAATTAAACTCTATATTAATACTCTCATTTGCTTTCTCAACTTACAAAACCGAGATCAACTAGAACTTACCAATCTACAATACTTGCAAAAGAGGACACACAAAGGAGTGGTTTCTTACCAGATTTGAACCTCACGAAACGGGAAGCTGCTGCCAACTCGGCCATTACCACCGGCGACCACCACCAGCAGCAAACTACCGACAACCACCAGCAGCAGCAAACCGTCGGCGACCACCAGCAACAGCAAACCGCCGGCAACCACCAGCAGCAGCAAACCGTCGGCGACCACCACCAGCAGCACACCGCCGGTGACCACCAGCAGTATCAAACTGCCGGCGACCACCCCAGCCATCATCTCCATCTTTCGATGCCTCTCTCCTCTCTCGCAGCTTCTATCTCGACGACTCTCTCTCTCGCTGCTTCTCTCTCTTCGACTCTTTCTTTCTCTCACGCAGCTGCTCCCTTCGTCTCTCTTCTTTCTCTTCACGAAAAACACACAAATCTCCCATGGAATTTTCTTCCTTTCTGCGTTTTTACTCTCTCTCTCTCGAAGCAGGTTTCATAAAACCCTAAAACAAACATCTGATTCCGAAACTAAAATAAAAAGCGGCGCACTCCAAGAGAAAAGGGAATTGATTTCCCCAAATGTTCACATTTTACCCTCATACAAATTCGAAATAGACAAAAAGAACACCCCTAACTTCTCTTTAATGTACATTACATTTTGGGTTATTACAATCTCCCCTCCTTAATGGAATTCCGTCCCGGAATTCACTCTAAAGATATCCAATGAAAATTTGATTATCAAAGCTTAACCTCAACTCTCGGAATAAATCTTTCTAATAACAAAACAACAACATCATAAATTTGTGCTTTCGTTGCGCAACTCCGATTAAGCTTACAATCTCAGATTATAATAGGAAACCCAACCATCTTATATTTCCTCTTCTCAACAGTTTTATTGATTTAGGGACCTCACGAACCTCAGGTTCCAATATTCTTTCGATTAAAAAAACATGACCACAAAAATCAGGTAGATAAACATAATGTCATCCCAGCTTTCTTACTTGGATTTACCTTAAATAATTCCTTAACGATCAGTGTGTCAATCTCAATAATACTTCCCCAAAAATTCTCAATTTTCTTGTCTGGTTCAAGACCACATTACCGTTTCCGAACTCAACTGTCTTTCTCGGCTAGTGCAATATAACCGCCGACCCTTACCGCACAAAACAATGCAATTTCTTCTCTTATCACAAGCATGACCAACTCATTTCAATTACAATTATCAACTTATTTCAAAAGATGAACTCCAATTGAGACTCAGTTCATTCCTTTCTACTAACCATAAATCATCATATTTAACAACTTAATATCAAAATCTCCATGTTTTGGTAATCGCAAGATTCCTTAGTCTAAACTGATTTCCTTAATTAACAGCTCCCATTTGTGACCCAACAATTCACAATTTGCAAATAAAAATGGAAAATTACTTATTCCATCATACTGTCATCAACTTCTCACTTTGACATATCGATTCTCCCTTAACAATTCTCAGTAAGGAGTTCGGTAGGATTGTAGCACATCCTATAATAACAATTAAATGTCATTACTTAACTAATCCATAAAATTTTAATCAACCAATCAAGGCTTATACATCTATCATGGCGTTTCAAATCAACTAATGATCGTACTACCACTCTGACCCATAATCAACATCATGTCCTTCTTTAAACATAACCAAATTTCAAATTGTTTCCTTCTAGGATCATTCCCTCGCCCAGAAGAAACAATTCATGCTCTTTAGAGATTTGGCATCTACTATAACACGTTTTGGCTAACACACTCTTCATCCTCTTTAAACTTTCGATGATCCCAACATATACCTACTTAGCGACTCTTACAACCAAAAACACTTGGTTTCTCTTGTGAGTAATCTCACACCACTACTCCGTCCTTCTATCCCGAACATAGTCACACCATAAAGTCAATTTACACATTATGTGCTCCAACAATCTGGTTAATAGATCGTACATCTCATCCGAAACCCCCAAAAGCTTCCATCTGATGCTTTCTTTCTTTCTAACGCCACCTTACTACGATACTGGCTGGTACCTTTAACTTGGCAATTAACGCCTTTACATAATTGTACATCCCTCACTCATAACATCACACTGAAGACCAAACCTCTCATGGTCATTCGTACACAATTCAAACCTGTCTTCATATCCTCTCGTAAACACAAGCAAGTCTATCTCGCTAAGTACTCTTTTCCCAATTTGATGAACTATAACTCACGAGTTCTCAATTAGTTCAAACACAAACGTTCTAACTAGCTCTTTACGATTCGAGCCCTTACATAGACACCACACTTTTCTTACCGACTGATAAAATCTACACACTCGCTTCGATTGTGCTACATACCTCATCATTCTACGAATCCCTCCATACCTCGTAAATAAAAAGCTTATTCAAAATGATCACTCCCCACCCTCTTAACACTCCTACAAGGTGTTCTATTAATTTCCAACCTTCTGGTTCAAGTCTTCGACCTCAACCACTTTACACAGCTGCCTACTTCTACATCAACTGACAACCTGTAACTACTTTCTTAACTTATTCTTTAACACAGGTTTCTTACAGGACCTAATCCTTCCAACATATCACACTCAACTTCGTGATCTGTCTCCCTCTTTTCGAAACCTATTCACGTAACATCCACATTACAGACTCACCTCGAACTCATATTCAACACCGAGGACATTTCGTTTCTTCCTCACAACCCTACTTATAACGAGCTGTTAATACTCACACCTCAAGGACTTCTAATTCTTCCCCTGGACACAACCGCCCCTTGACAACCGCACTTCCTGCTACAGCACAAGGGTGTAAACCCTCGTACAACCGGCACTATGATTCCCTTCCGACTTTACCACCGCTCACCTTTCCTCTTGAACACAAATACTAAGGCCACAACATTCCTTCCTGATTTGTCCGACATTTCACCACTCTTGAAGTTCTTCCTTAGCTTAAAATGTAATACTCTATGACCTAGTGAGTTCATAGCCTTCATACATGACAACGCGTTAAATAAATCATTTCGTACATTTTATCCTTTTCAAATAAACAGCATTTGGAAACAACTTGGGTGCACATGACTCCATTACTCTTATAACTTTGATGCCCTGCACAACGATTCGAGAATCGCTTGCATGCATCTTCCCGTGAACCTTAATCTTACTCCATTCGACGATGTTATTACGATACCTTTTCATTTGACACCATTTTGGAAGAATTACCGACACCAAGTAAATCATTCGGTTCTCACACTCATCTGTATGATATCAATAAATCCATAGGTATTTGATTATAAAAGTTTTGGTTGGCAAACGTTTTCCCGACCTTTTTGTAACAATTTAACTTATCATAAAAATGGGTGAAATACTTTACAAATCATAAAACTCGAAACCTCCTTGCGCCATGTGAATGAAATCACCTTTTTCTTTAAACATACGCGTGCACATTCTGACTCATTTTCGATCAAAATTTATCTTTACACATTTAACTTCAATCGTGAAAATTGCATGTTACATAAAAGGACACCATGCATGAGACTCTACTTGCATTTGAAGGCTACTCGCTCTAACAAGGTCAACTGCTTTACTCGCTTAGCTTATCCTTGACACTCTACCTACGACCAACGGTCGCCCTCTCGGTCATGCAACAACTTGCGGAACACGCCTTCCACATCTCACTTACTCAACCCTTTCATACTATTTCGTTTTAAGCAACTATCTCGCTTTCCACTTCTACATGGTTTCATTTCACTATAAGCATCTTATTTCATTTATCCTACCATTGAAAAGCTCGATTAAGAGGTCAGAGCTCCCTCGACCCCTTTCAAGATTTCGACACGGTCTTTCTTTACTATTCTGACTGATCTATTCTAGGACTTCTAGAACTGGGACTCTCCCGACACAGGAGCCCTACTCAACTCGAACATTCATCCTCTCCGAAACCACGAAGAGCCACCTCTAGACTACTCATAGTACTTTATACTATAATTCTTCTCTACGATGTATACATACATCACATCATAAATGACTTCTCAAGAAACTCCCCAACAAGGGGTCTCAGTCTTTTCCCTCGGGAATCTCGTTGACATTCTAACGTATTGGAACACGACATAAACACTAGGTAGGTTAATAAGGTAGGTCAAGCACATACACGTACCTGTAAGTTTGCAATTACACTGGCCAGGTGAAATCTCAAACTTACCTTACATGACAGTCCTCAGTACCCTATTAGTCCTATCTTTATAATAGTGTCCTCCTAACGCATCTTCTATATTTACAATAGTGCCCTCCTAGCGCATTTCCTGATTCTCAGTTGTGAATTCTACTCCAAAGTTTAAGTTTAGGCCCGTCCGGTCACCTAAATCCCTTAAACTATGGCTCTGATACCATTTTGTAACAGCCAAAATTTCAATTGAGCAAACCTAACATTAAGTCATAACATTTACAATTCTGGGTCCCAATATATATATATATATATATCATTACATTCATTTATAACTACGGTTGGCGGAAACAACCTATACACAACTGAGAACAACTATTACTACAAGTGGCACCAGTACTGTCTCTAGCTGCATCTGTACTCTATCTTGCTCTTGCTCACTTACCTGAGCCTTCTACTATTAGCTTACCTGAAAAGGTTTTAGTTTTGAAAAGCGAGGGTTAGATCATGAGGTCTAGTGAGTTCCCTCCATAAAACATTTAACACAGTATAAAATCATTTCATAGAAAACATACTTTCACATCTTTCTCATAAACATCATCCAAGGTCAAACACAGGGTTCAGGGTCGCATAAGCTACTCCGATCGGGGCCTAGCGGACACCCTCTCGTCTACGCCGAAATCCAAATGGACTCCTCGTTCCTTCATGTAGGAGAAAACGAATTCCAACCTACAAGCTAACCTCCATATGCCCAAGGAATCAGAGATCCCAAGGTACCCTGACCCCACCGTGCGACCGACTCCACATAGCATTCACATAGTTCATCATAAACATAAAACATGAAAGCCGTATAACCGTTACAATCCATTTCATCTTGCTAAACAATCTTTTCAGTGGAGCATACTTTTCACGGAAAACATTCGTAAAAGCTGGTAAATAAATCATGCTCATAAACATACCTTGATCAGTAAAACATAAAGCTTTCGTTTACGTAAAATTCATGTAAGTTAACAGGGCATTTTCATAAAATCATTTTCCTTTGGAAACACGCAAAGTCACGTATTTTAGTTAGAAAAACTCACCTGGCTGGCTCGCTCCAAAGCTCCTCACTTAAACTTCTGATCTCTAGGTGGAACACCTATTATATTAATAAACGTACATCATAATTCGCTCAACTATTAATCGAGTTAAATCCTGAACTCAACACCAATTTATCTAAATTGCTATATTACACTTCTAGTCCAAAAATCATACTAAGGGTCTTTGCTTACCCATTCAAATGAAATGCTACAACGGAATATTTACTTTACTCAACTCTAGATTCTCAACATACCAGTAATAACACTGGATGCTAAACATTAATATTAGATCATGTTACCAATAATGTGGCCCAAATTAAATAAATAAATAGGCTACCAATTACATACTAGGCCTTTATTATACTTATAGACTTTATTATTAACTAAGCCCAAAAGGACTTAATAATTCTTTCGGCCCAACACTCTATTCGGCCCAATAAACCCAAAAGAAAGAATTAATCTTGAACATTTCTTAACTTTGTAAATCCATTAAACCCAACCTCAAACATTCCATTTCATTATTTATATTACGGTCCACTTAAAGATTCATGTTCAGCCCAACAAACCATACCGGTGAAATCTTGCAAGTCCCGGTAAACCAAAATTACAAGTACCGGTAAACCATGACAAGTACCGGTAATTGCGATTACGAACAAAACCTTGTTACTTCAATTTAATCGGCCTAACGGTAAAATGATTTTTCTAACAATATCTTACCAGAATTAGCATGCGATGACCTCGACCTCATACTTTCCAGTTTAAGTCTAAATCAGTTATTTAAGTCATCTGATTAGTGTTATCCCCATTTATACTCTTAACCCGTCTCCACAATCAACACTTGAGTTAACTTCAACAATATCATATAAAGATTAGAATTAAACTCTATATTAATACTCTCATTTGCTTTCTCAACTTACAAAACTGAGATCAACTAGAACTTACCAATCTACAATACTTGCAAAAGAGGACACACAAAGGAGTGGTTTCTTACCAGATTTGAACCTCACGAAACGGGAAGCTGCTGCCAACTCGGCCATTACCACCGGCGACCACCACCAGCAGCAAACCGCCGACAACCACCAGCAGCAGCAAACCGCCGGCGACCACCAGCAGCAGCAAACCGCCGGCGACCACCAGCCGCAGCACACCGCCGGTGACCACCAGCAGTAGAAAACTGCCGGCGACCACCCCAGCCACCATCTCCATCTTTCGCTGCCTCTCTCCTCTCTCGCAGCTTCTATCTCGACGACTCTCTCTCGCTGCTTCTCTCTCTTCGACTCTCTCTTTCTCTCACGCAGCTGCTCCCTTCGTCTCTCTTCTTTCTCTTCACGAAAAACACACAAATCTCCCATGGAATTTTCTTCCTTTCTGCGTTTTTACTCTCTCTCTCTCTCTCGAAGCAGGTTTCATAAAACCCTAAAACAAACATCTGATTCCTAAACTAAAATAAAAAGCGGCGCACTCCAAGAGAAAAGGGAATTGATTTCCCCAAATGTTCACATTTTACCCTCATACAAATTCGAAATAGACAAAAAGAACACCCCTAACTTCTCTTTAATGTACATTACATTTTGGGTTATTACAAAAACCCCAGTTTGACCCAACTTTTCTCAAATCATCCAAACCGAAATTGGAGAAGTCAACCACTAGGAAATCATCAATGGAACATTTATAACTCATAAAGAATCTTAGAAATGGAGGGGATGAACTTACCACTTAAGTTTTGATGAAAACCTAGGAAACCCTACTTTTCCTTGAATATGAGGATGGAGATGATGAATTCTTGATCAATACCTCCATTTCCTTAGATTGATGATGAAAGAACACCTTTGTTTCCATAAAAGCCCCAAAAATTAGCTAGGGTTCGTATGGGGTGAGAGGGAACTGATTTGGGAGAGAATATGGAGGGTTTGAGAAGTGGGAAATGAGAAAAAAGGTTGAAAATCGCATTTTAAGGCCCCTGGTACCCCCAGGCGATTGTGACAGTGTCACAATCGCTAGCACAATCGCACGGGTTGTATAGAGATTTTTTGGCATTCGGCGATTGTGACATTCTGTAGTGACAGTGTCACAATCGCGGGCACTATAGCACAGAATGTACTGAACACTATTTCGGCCATAACTTCTTCGTTTTAGCTCTGTTTTTTATCCGAAAAGAACCGTTGTACTCGTATTTGAATTCTCCATCCAACAAGGTTATAAAATCTAGAATTTAATCCAAAATCCTATGTAATACCCCGGGTATGTTCGTTAGTGAAATTCTAGTTCCGTTAAATTTATTTAACTCTATAATTGATGTTTAGGGTAAGTATGGGTTAATTTATAAGTTTAAGGGGTGTTTGGGTCATTAGGGAATAGTTTAAGGTTTAGAATGGTAAAATGGTTTGATATTACCCTTTTGGATTCCTGATATTTCACAACTCAGAAAATATCCAGATTGTATAGTGTGTCTGTGTGTTTTGAGACCAAAAAAGAGGAAGAAGAAAAAGATAAAGCTAAGGATTCAAATTGGTGCCTTTGGAAGTGAAATTGAGGTATGTTGCTTTGTAATTTATGTTTGTAATTGATATTAGATGGTTCCTATCGGATTAGAATAGTCGATTTCATGTCTAGTATAATTTTCTGTCGAATCTGGGTAGAATTTGGATAAACAGTCAGAGGTTTCCGGACAGGATGAAGATGTCCGGGTAATTTTGTTGGTGTTGTCCGGATGATGTTCTAAAGGTGTCCGGACGAGTCTTTTATCCGGGTAAGTCTCTCTTTTCAATAGTTTCCGGATGAAATAAGATACCGGGTGGTATCCGGGTTACCTTGGTTTCCAGATGTCGTCCGGATTGTTTATGCTATCCGGGAAGTTGTGTTAACCGGATTGTTTAGGTTATCCGGAAAGTCCTGTTGTCCGGATAGTCTGGTGGTATCCGGGAACTTTGGGCTGTTTGGTCATTTTTGAGAATTCAGATACTTTTGAGTATCCAGTAGACTGTGTTTTGTTGACTCTTGGATAGGGAAAGAATGAGGATTGAATATACTGTGGACTCGACTTAAGTTCGGGTTTGGGGGTAACATTTGAGGATAGAGTTATCTAGAGCCTTTAGCTTTAGTAAGTCTTATGTGTTCTATATGGTAAAGAATACTTGTATCTAATTGTTTCAGATTTTGTGGATTTGGGGTGAAAGCTGAACTGTTTTTGAGAAAGGATTGGAAGCATTTTGATAAGCAAACAAGTGAGTTTTACTTTAAAACGTTTTTAAACTGGAATACATATATGTGTGGATTGGGAATGTGATAGATGGTGTGATTATGTGTTTATGTTTGAAATATAATATATTGAGATATTGTATTGACATGAGCATTACACTATACGAGAATACGTTGGCCGGGCTTAGGACCGGTGGTGTTGGTTGTAATATTCGTACGACGGTGTTGGCTGTAATTGTCGTACAGCGGAGTTAATTTATTAGTTGGCTTGCAACCAATTAATATGGCCAAGAGAATGAGACAGGAAAGTATATGATGCATGAGTCATAATTGGTATTTGTATTTGTGTTATGTATATGATGGTTGTGCAAATGGTTTTAAAACTAACAGGGATTTTCTCACTTAGACCTCTAGGTCTAACCCTCATTTTGTTTTAAAAATATGTATTCCAGATCGGGTAAGAGCAAATGAGAAGAGTACTATGTGTTTAGCTTTTGGAAAAAGGATGTTATGAAGACTAAGACGTGTTTTGCTGTTCTAATTTTATAACTAGATATCATGTATGTAATTAGCAAAAAGTTTGTAACGAAATACCTTATTCTGGATGTAAAGACTAAGGGACCTTACTTGTTATATTATGAATCTTTTGGTTATGTAACGATGTTATGAAATATATGTTATTTGTTGTATGTTTGGGAACCGGGCTGTTACAGATGGTATCAGAGCCTTAGTTTAAGGGATTTAGGTATTTGTATCTGTACCTAGACTTAAACTGCATGTGAAGTAGGATGTCCCTATTATTGTAGAACCTTGGGATGATTAAGTATAAAAGGTAGAAGGAACATCATGTAAGGTAATTTCAGATTACACCTGGCCAGTGTAATTGTGATCTTACAGGTACATGTTTGAACTGGAATACCTTGTTATATGGGGTATGTGCTTATGTGTATATTAATCTTGTTTGAAACTACAGAATGGCAAGTGGTACTAGACAAACGAATCCGGAGGAAGGAGGAAATCCTAATAGGACGAATCCAACGGTTGGGACAATGGGAAGAGGGGGAGAAAGAGGTAGTGGCAGAATAGGCGGCATAGTTCAACAGCGAGGTGCAGAATTTGTTACAAGAGACGACTTGGCGGCTGAAATGCGAAGATTACAAGCGAATATCCAAACTATGTTCAACCGAACTCGTGATACTGAAACAAAAATACCAGATCCTGGTCTGGAAGATGAAATGCCCATTACACGGACTGTGATGCCGGTACCAAGAAAGTGTGATTATAAAATGTTCCTAAGTTGCAAACCTCCGACTTACTCAGGAGATAGAGACCCAGTGAAAGCTATGAGGTGGCTGAAGGAGATAGAAGCTATCTTTAAGACCAGTAAGTGTGCTGATGAAGATAGAGTGCTATACGGAACAACAATGTTGAAGGCAGATGCTCTATACTGGTGGGAAGCTTTTATTTCTTCTGGAGGATCTGATATATATTCTACTTTCTCTTGGGAAGAATTCGTTATAGCTTTCAGGAAACAGTTTTGTCCCCAAGCAGCAGTTAAACAATTGGAAGGGGAGTTTATGAACTTACAGCAAGGGAATTTATCAGTTCGGGACTACACCGCTCGTTTTCTGGAAAAGTCTCGTTTTGCGGAATACTACGTTGCCACGGAGGCAATGAAGATTGAAAGGTTTATCTTTGGGTTGAATTCAGAAGTCAGAAGTCTGGTGATTGCTAAAGGACCAGAAACTTTCTCAGCCGCAGTAGATGCCGCAGAAACTGTGGAACAGGATAAAGGGAGAAACGTTAGTGATAAAGGTATGGGAAAAAGAAAGTGGGAAGGACCACAGTATGATCCAAAGAAATCCAGATTTCAGAGGTTTGATAACCGTCCGCCTTTCCGACCAGCGGAAAGACCCTGTCCGAAATGCAATCGTATCCACCAAGGAAATTGTCAAGTTGATCCTCGGGTTTGTTATAGGTGTGGGAAGACCGGACATGTTGCTAAAGACTGTCGAGTAACGCGGTTTTGTTTCTCATGTAATTCTCCAGATCACATTCAGTATGATTGTCCAAGGGGAAGAGTACAGCAAGGGGGTACGTCGGGGAAACCAACGGGTGTTAGACCAGTAGTACAAAGGCCAGAGCAACCAAGAGCAAGGGGCCGTGCATTTCAGATGACAGCTCAAGAAGCGGAGGAAACTCCGGATGTGGTTACAGGTACATTTTTAATAAACTCTACACGTGCTAAAGTGTTATTTGACTCCGGTGCAAACCGATCGTTCGTATCTCCTTCATTTGCTGCTTATATGCATTTAAAGCCTAAAGTGTTAGATCATGCTTTAATGGTAGATACCGCAAATGATAATCAAGTATAGGTTAATGAGGTATTTGATAGTTGTGTGATAAATATAGAGGGGTTTGGAGTACCTATTCAACTATTTCCTATAACTTTGATCGAGTTTGATGTAGTAGTAGGAATGGATTGGTTAGCCGAGAATCAGGCTAGCATAGTTTGTGATAAGAAGTTGATAAATGTTGTCTTGCATGAGAGGGGACCGGTAGTGATTTATGGTGACCGTAGAAATCATCAATCTTGCCTTATATCTATGTTAAAAGCTCGTAAGTGTGTCATCAAAGGTTGCCCGAGTTACTTAGCTTATGTGATAGATATTAAGCCAGAAAAGAATAAGTTGGAAGATATTCCTGTTGTCCGTGAATTTCCAGAAGTTTTCCCCGAAGACTTGAATAGTCTTCCTCACGTTAGACAAGTAGAGTTTGGTATAGATCTGATTCCTGGAGCCGCTCCAATAGCCCGTGCACCGTATCGTCTGGCACCTCCAGAGATGAAAGAAATGATGGCACAACTACAAGACCTATTCTATAAGGGCTTCATCAGACCCAGTTCTTCGCCATGGGATGCACCAGTCTTGTTTGTGAATAAGAAGGATGGTTCGATGAGAATGTGTATCGATTACCGGGAACTGAATAAGCGCACGATCAAGAACAAGTATCCGCTTCCCATAATTGATGACCTCTTCGATCAATTAGTTGGAGCTTGTTATTTCTCCAAGATTGATATAAGATCTGGTTATCATCAGCTGAAGGTTAAAGAAGAAGACGTTCTGAAAACTGCTTTTCGCACAAGGTACGGTCACTATGAATTCCTGGTGATGCCATTTGGACTGACGAACGCTCCAGCTGCTTTTATGGATCTAATGAATCAGGTATGTAAACCATATCTCGATAAATTTGTTATTGTATTTATCGATGATATCCTTATCTATTCCCGATCCAAAGAAGAGCACGCACAACATCTTCGTTTAATTCTGGAATTGTTAAAGAAGGAACAGTTATACGCTAAGTTCTCTAAATGTGAATTGTGGCTACGAGAGGTTCAGTTTCTGGGGCATGTAGTTTCTGAGAAATGCATTCAAGTTGATCCGATGAAAGTGAAAGCGATTGAAAAGTGGGAACCGCCGAGAACGCCAACCGAAGTACGTAGTTTTCTGGGTTTAGCCGGGTATTACCGAAAGTTTATAAAAGATTTTTCTCATATTGCTACGCCTCTCACTAAGCTGACCCGGAAGAATCTAAAGTTCGAATGGAAGGCAGAACAGGATGAAGCATTCCGAATATTGAAAGAGAAACTCTGTAGCGCGCCGATATTAGCATTACCTGAAGGTTCCGATGATTTTGTTGTTTACAGTGATGCTTCCAAACTGGGATTGGGTTGTGTACTAATGCAGCGTGGGAAGGTTATCGCTTATGCTTCTCGTCAACTAAAGGATCATGAACGGCAGTATCCTACACACGACATGGAACTGGTAGCAGTTGTGTTCGCGCTAAAGATTTGGAGACACTATCTTTATGGTTCTAAATGTCAATTTTTTACTGATCATAAGAGTCTTCAACATCTTTTCAATCAACGGGAATTAAATATGAGGCAAAGAAGATGGCTAGAACTAGTGAATGATTATGACTGTGAAATTCTTTATCATCCGGGAAAGGCGAATGTGGTAGCTGATGCACTGAGTCGTCAAGAAAGGAGTGGAACAATAAAATCCATTGCACTAAGAGCTGAACTTCTACCTAACATCTTTGACGAATTGCAGAAGTGTCAAGTAGAAGCCTATCAAGAAGAACATTTGAAATCAGAAAGGTTAGTGGGAATATCAGCATCACTCGTAAAAGACGATCGTGGGTTACTGTATCTGGGAAACAGAATCTGGGTGCCCCGTTTGGGTGGTTTACGTGATCGGGTACTACAAGAAGCTCATCAATCCCGTTTCTCTATTCATCCCGGTACGAATAAGATGTATAAAGATTTAAAACAATTTTATTGGTGGCCGGGAATAAAAAGGAGTATTGTTCAGCATATGGAAGGTTGTACTACTTGTAAGAAGGTAAAGATTGAACATCAAAAGTTGTTTGGTCAGTTGCAACGGTTAGAAATACCTATGTGAAAATGGGATCAGATTACTACGGATTTCATCACAAAGCTACCAAGGACTCCGAAGGGATTTGATGCCATTTGGGTGATCGTTGACAGATTGACGAAGTCTGCTCACTTCCTGCCAATAAAAGAAACCTACTCGTTGGAAAAATTAGCCAAGTTGTACATCGACGAAATAGTAACTCGACATGGAGTTCCAATCTTGATTATTTTTGATCGGGATAGTCGTTTTACTTCAAGGTTTTGGAGGAGTTTTCAAAAAGAAATGGGAACGCAAATAAAGCTAAGTACAGCGTATCATCCTCAAACCGACGGTCAGAGTGAACGAACAATTCAGACTTTAGAAGATATACTACGGGCCTGTATTGTTGACTTTGGGGGATCGTGGGATAAGCATTTACCGTTAATCGAATTTGCCTACAACAACAGTTATCATTCCAGCATACAAGCGGCACCGTTTGAAGTACTGTATGGTAGAAAATGCCGAACGCCTCTGTGTTGGAACGAAGTGGGAGAGAAGCAGTTAGCGAGGCCAGATATAGTTCAGTTAACCGCGGATAAGATTACTCAGATTCGGGAACGGTTGAAAGTGGCTCAAGACAGACAGAAAAGTTACGCTGACCGACGCCGAAAACCGCTAGAGTTTCAAGTTGGAGATTTTGTAATGCTGAAAGTCTCACCTTGGAAGGGAGTCATCCGATTCGGCAAGCAAGGTAAACTCAGTCCGAGGTACATTGGACCATTTTCAATCACAGAAAGAATTGGTGAAGTAGCCTATAGGTTGGATCTTCCGCTAGAATTAAGCCGTATACACAACGCCTTTCATGTATCGAATTTTCGTAAGTGTTTGGTTACACCGGATCAGGCCGTATCTCTACCGGATATACAAGTTGATGAAAAGCTGAATTATGTGGAGGAACCTGAAGCTATAATTGACCACAAAGTTAAAGTGTTGCGGAACAAAGTAATCAAGCAAGTAAAAGTACAGTGGAGACACCATAGGGGTCAGGATGCTACTTGGGAATCAGAATCCGAAATGAGAACTAAGTACCCGTACCTTTTTGCCTAATCGAATTCCGGGACGGAATTCTTTTAAGGGGGAGATGATGTAATTCCCCGGGTAAGTTCGTTAGTGAAATTCTAGTTCCGTTAAATTTATTTAACTCTATAATTGATGTTTAGGGTAAGTATGGGTTAATTTATAAGTTTAAGGGGTGTTTGGGTCATTAGGGAATAATTTAAGGTTTAGAATGGTAAAATGGTTTGACATTACCCTTTTGGATTCCTGATATTTCATAACTCAGAAAATATCCAGATTGTGTAGTGTGTGTGTGTGTGTTTTAAGACCAAAAAAGAGGAAGAAGAAAAAGATAAAGCTAAGGATTCAAATTGGTGCCTTTGGAAGTGAAATTGAGGTATGTTTCTTTGTAATTTATGTTTGTAATTGTTATTAGATAGTTCCTATCGAATTAGAATAGTCGATTTCATGTCTAGTATAATTTTCTGTCGAATCTGGGTAGAATTTGGACAAACAGTCAGAGGTTTCCGGACAGGATGAAGGTGTCCGGGTAATTTTGTTGGTGTTGTCCGGATGATGTTCTAAAGGTGTCCGGATGAGTCTTTTATCCGGGTGAGTCTCTCTTTTCAATAGTTTCCGGATGAAATAAGATACCGGGTGGTATCCGGGTTACCTTGGTTTCCGGATGTCGTCTGGATTGTTTATGCTATCCGAGTTATCTAGAGCCTTTAGCTTTAGTAAGTCTTATGTGTTCTATATGGTAAAGAATACTTGTATCTAATTGTTTCAGATTATGTAGATTTGGGGTGAAAGCTGAACTGTTTTTGAGAAAGGATTGGAAGCATTTTGATAAGCAAACAAGTGAGTTTTACTTTAAAACGTTTTTAAACTGGAATACATATATGCGTGGATTGGGAATGTGATAGATGGTGTGATTATGTGTTTATGTTTGAAATATAATATATTGAGATATTGTATTTACATGAGCGTTACACTATACGAGAATACGTTGGTCGGGCTTAGGACCGGTGGTGTTGGCTGTAATATTCGTACGGCGGTGCTGGCTGTAATTGTCGTACAGCGGAGTTAATTTATTAGTTGGCTTGCAACCAATTAATATGGCCAAGAGAATGAGACATGAAAGTATATGATGCATGAGCCATAATTGGTATTTGTATTTGTGTTATGTATATGATGATTGTGCAAATGGTTTTAAAACTAACAGGGATTTTCTCACTTAGACCTCTAGGTCTAACCCTCATTTTGTTTTAAAAATATGTATTCCAGGTCGTGGATCGAGTAAGAGCAAATGAGAAGAGTACTATGTGTTTAGCTTTTGGAAGAAGGATGTTATGAAGACTAAGACGTGTTTTGCTGTTCTAATTTTATAACTAGATATCATGTATGTAATTAGCAAAAAGTTTGTAACGAAATACCTTATTCTGGATGTAAAGACTAAGGGACCTTACTTGTTATATTATGAATCTTTTGGTTATGTAACGATGTTATGAAATATATGTTATTTGTTGTATGTTTGGGAACCGGGTTGTTACATCCTATTTTTCATATTTATCTTAAAATATCGATATATTCCAAAGATCAGGGTGTTACACTAGCCACATGTCTATAAAACAAAGCTATTTATAGCAAGGCAAGGTAGTTACACAAACTAACCTCAACTTTGATACAATTACATTTTGGCACCAACATAAGCATGTAAAATGACTAAAAATGACATCTTTAAAATTTATCAATTACAGTATTTAATTATATAATTAAAACAAATTTATAGCAATATAATACGTTAATTATTACAACCAATGCAGTAATTTTTTTTAATAATATAATATGTTAATTAAAAGAATTTAAAGTTTATTATTACGTATTTAGAATAAATTTTGATTTTGTTAAAACAAGTTTTAGAAAAAAAAATTTAACTTGGTTATAAATAACCGTTACATATAATATAAAAAAAATAATAATCAAAAATTTATTAGAAAAATAATATTTATTGATAATTAAAATATATTGATTAATATTAAAAAATATATCAAAATAATATATATGATTAACAATAACTCTAAATAATTAAAAAATAATATCAATATAACTAAAATTTAATTTAATAATTTTCAGTTAATATTAATTAATATTTATTAATTAATAATAATTAAATTTAAAAAATTAATATTTATTTATAATAATAGTTAACAAATAATAATTAATATTAAAGATGACATAATTGGAGTATTCACAAAATGTTACTTAAAAACTACTTCAGATAGTTTATCAAAATGCTAGCTTATAAGCTAGTTTATTAATTTATTTATTTTTTGCCAAACGATGCCTTAATATGGAGTTTTAGAGATTTCTCTAATTAGAGATTTCTACCTTCTATCTTCTTTTCTTTATATTAGCATAACATAACTGTCACTACTAGAGAAATAACTTTCGTGCGCGCTTCATCATACACGGTTTTTAAAAAAACCCGTAAAAACCGTGTGTGAATGACCTGTGTCGCTGTTGTTGCAAGTTTCATACACTGTTTTGATGATAAAAGCGTGTGAGAAGGTAAATTCACAATCATACACAGTTTTGTAGAAAAAACGTAATCAAAGAACACGTATTCTTGAAGAGAAAACACATCTTTTGGAGGAGCAGGTGCAACAACTTCTTGCAAAACGATTATCAAGGAACGATGCCACCGCTGAAGGTGTCCCGGGGTTACGCAAGAGTAGTGTTGGCTCAACTGCTTGTGATCCACAGATTGAGTCTATTCAAGTGAGTTTTAATCAATACGTATTTATATTTTAATGGAGCCATTTTTTAAAGTTATGATGTGTATATGTTTTATTTGTAGTTGTTACCCCATGCGATTTAGTTTTTAGGTATGGGGGAGCCAAAATACTAGTTGCTAAAGGCCAGGCCTTTCCTTTGTCAAATAACATTCTTCATGGTTATCCTCTAGAGGAGGGGTTCATGAAAGTTATGCTTGACATGGTTATCGATGGATTTGAGGAGTATGACCTCCCGGTGCCCATAGACGATGATATTAAAAAGCTAGATCAAGCTATCGGAAACTTCACCCAATAGGAACAATGTTTCGTGGTGTTGCGATAGGTATATGTTTATTTTTTATGTTAACTTACATTAGTATTTTCTTATAGACATCATGTTTACTAATAGTATCATTTTTTTCTTTATAGGTCGTTGTCAATAAACTCGTTGTCCCACCAACCGGTGCGCCTATTCACCCTCAGGAAAAAGATATTGCTATATCGAAGAAAGCTTTTACCGCAATCCATGTGCCACCCAAGACTGTCCCTATTCATTCTCATGTATTCGATAACCCTTGCTATATGTATACCCACCCCCTAACAATATAAGAGTATTAGTGAAATGGATTGGTAATGTAGGTACACAAAGATGATGAAGTGCATTCAAAGAGATTAGTCACTGCACCCAGAAAAAAGAAGATCGCTAAAAAGGCCAAACCGTTGCCTAAATCAATGCATGATCGACCGCGTGCAATACAGGAGTTGTTTAAACTCTTGGATTCTAGAGAAGAAGGGTTGGCGAAGGGAGTTACGGTTGAGGTCGATGTAGGGGTCTTTGGCCCTACGCCTATGGCTATAGGGGTCAGGTACGATGACTTGAAGTTGTTAATGACGAATGGGTGGCTCTACCAAAACGTCATCACCTGGTTTCTAGCGTAAGTTAATATTTATATACGTCTTATCAATTTAATTATACACACAATGTCTAATGTTATCATATTGTACTATCTTCAGGGATTTATATCTGATTATATCTAAAAATCAAAGGAATAGTTGTGCATTTATAGCCCCAAGAGCAATTAATGCATCTGAAATTAAACGAGATGATGTAGGGGTCATGATATGCGTTAATTATTTAATGCATATCAAGTCTTTTTCTTTCCTTTTTGAGTCATTTTATCTTTCATATCCCTAAATTGAGTCATTTTGTTTACTTATTTTCCACTTATTTGTTTATTGGAGCTAGAGTAATGAATGATCTGTTTTATGATTGGGAATGGCTGATTTACACCCTTTTTGGCAGATTTCACAGTGCAGACCTATGCTGCAGCATCCAGACCTGGGCAACTTATTATCTTAAAACGTGGAGCTGAATTTTTGAAGACACGATGCTTTTTGGTGCTTACTTGGGAAGCTTCCAGAATATTGAAAAAGGTTGTAGTCATTTAAATTAAGTTGTTTTGTCCATTGGTTAATAACCAATTTGTACTTTCAAGACTTTTTATGTACTTTATTGCTTTGGGACCAAGTATTAGTGTAACTTTACTATTTTGCCCCTCCTCTTCCTTCATATATAAGGAGAGTTTGGGTTCTTGTTTAATTATCCTTGTTATTATCTTTTAGATGTTCTAAGTCTTTTAGAGATACTTGCTCTCTAAGTCTTACATCTTTAAGCATTTTAATTCAAGTTACTTTTGTTTACAATTCTTGCATCTTTAATTTTCGTCTTTTAATTCTTGCAATTTACATTCCATCATTTATTATTCTTGTCATTTACATTTCAAGTCATTTACATTTATGCAATTTAGTTTATGCCATTTATTGCTTTATTTACTTTCCATTATGAGTAGCTAAATTTATTAGTTCGGGTGTGAGATGGAAATGTAAACCAAAGATGTCTCTAGTTGAATCTAAACAGTAGTGGGAATACTGAAGTCCGAGAGGAATACCCTCAAAATAGATGGTGGATCTAGTTATGGCAAAACTGCATGCTGCAGCATGGCCCGCTGGAATTTGTGTTTAAGTCTCACCTTAAAGTTTTACACCCGTGCTTGCTTTATTCTCTATTAACACCTTCAAAGTGATAATCCAAACAAATCAATCTCTTCAAATTCGCCATCTGAAATTGTAATAACCAGGTATTTTTATCTAAATTAAAATCGAAATTTTATAAATCTTTATTATAGTATTTGAGGAATTAGAAGTTAAAGGGGTAAGTTTTGCCAAATAAGAAGAGTTAGGGTTTATTTAGTATTTTTGAAAATATCTCATTGCCATCACCGCCTTATTCACTTCTGTTTGAGGAGGTGTCCTCTTCTTAGAATTAATTAACAATTTAGAAGTAAAAGTGTGTATGTGTGAGTTATTTTCGGCAGAGAGAGAGAGAGAGAAAGGAATTTAAGGAGAAACTAGAAGAAGTGAAAGCTACTGATTTGCTGCTGGGTTTTGTTACATCGACTGAAGAATCAAAGGTAAGAATCTATACAAATTTCCCTCTTTTATGAGAATTAGGTTTCTTTTGAACTTTGAAGTGGGTTTAGGTAATTTTAGATGAATTGGTGAATTTTAGTTACAATTTAGGATGTTAAATGGAGTTTAGAACTAGCAGCAGTTGTTTTTGCCTTGAAGATTTGGAGACATTATCTTTATGGTTCTAAATGTCAAATTTTCACTAACCATAAGAGTCTCCAACATCTTTTTGATCAGAAGGAACTGAATATGAGGCAAAGAAGGTGGTTGGAATTGGTAAATGATTATGATTGTGAAATCCTTTATCACCCCGGGAAGGCGAACGTGGTGGCAGATGCGCTAAGTCGTCAAGAAAGGAGTGGAACGATAAAAGCAACATCTCTTCGAGCTGAACTGCTCCCAAATATTTTTGACGAATTATTGAAATGCCAAATAGATGTTTATCAAGAAGAAAGTTTGAAGTCAGAACGGTTGGTTGGGATATCAGCACTGCTTGGGAAAGATGACCGTGGGTTGTTGTGTATGGGAAACAGAATTTGGGTACCTCGTTTGGGTGGATTACGTGATCGTGTACTACAAGAGGCTCATCAATCTCGATTTTCTATTCACCCAGGTACAAATAAAATGTATAGAGATTTGAAACAATTCTATTGGTGGCCGGGAATGAAGAGAAGTGTTGCTAAGTATGTGGAAGATTGTACTACCTGCAAGAAAGTAAAAATTGAGCATCAGAAACCGTTTGGCCAGTTACAACGACTAGATATACCAATGTGGAAATGGGATCAGATCACTACTGATTTTATTACCAAGTTGCCTAGAACTTCAAAGGGATTCGATTCGATTTGGGTGATTGTGGATAGATTGACGAAGTCTGCTCACTTCTTGCCGATAAAAGAAACTGATTCCTTGGAACGTTTAGCTAAATTGTACATTAATGAAATAGTAACTCGACATGGAATTCCAATCTCGATTATTTCCGATCGAGATAGTCGTTTTACTTCTAGATTTTGGAGAAGCTTTCAAAAAGAGATGGGAACGCAGATAAAGTTGAGCACAGCATATCATCCATAGACAGACGGGCAGAGTGAAAGAACAATCCAGACTTTAGAAGATATGCTCCGGGCTTGTATAGTGGATTTTGGGGGATCATGGGATAAACATTTACCTTTGATAGAATTCGCCTATAACAACAGTTATCATTCTAGCATCCAAGCGGCACCGTTTGAAGTATTGTATGGTAGAAAATGCAGAACGCCTCTATGTTGGAATGAAGTGGGGGAGAAGCAATTGGCAGGGCCAGAAATAGTACAGTTAACAGCAGATAAGATTACCCAGATTCGGGATAAATTAAGAACAGCTCAAGACAGACAGAAAAGCTATGCTGATCGACGTCGGAAACCGTTAGAGTTTCAGGTTGGGGATTTTGTAATGTTGAAAGTATCGCCCTGGAAAGGAGTCATACGTTTTGGGAAGCAAGGTAAACTCAGTCCGAGGTATATTGGTCCATTTGCAGTTACAGAAAGAATTGGGGAAGTGGCTTACCGACTAGATTTACCTCCAGAATTAAGCAGGATTCACAACGCGTTCCATGTATCAAATTTTAGGAAATGTTTGGTGACTTCAGACCAGGCAGTCTCTCTACCGGATATCCAGGTTGATGAAAAGCTGAACTATGTGGAGGAACCGGAAGCTATAGTTGATCACAAAGTCAAAGTATTGAGGAACAAAGAGATCAGAGAGGTAAAGGTTCAGTGGAAACATCATCGAGGTCAGGATGCGACATGGGAATCAGAGTCGGAGATGAGAGCCAAATACCCTCATCTGTTCTCTTAACTGAATTCCGGGACGGAATTCCTTTAAGGGGGAGATGTTGTAATAACCAGGTATTTTTATCTAAATTAAAATCGAAATTTTATAAATCTTTATTATAGTATTTGAGGAATTAGAAGTTAAAGGGGTAAGTTTTGCCAAATAAGAAGAGTTAGGGTTTATTTAGTATTTTTGAAAATATCTCATTGCCATCACCGCCTTATTCACTTCTGTTTGAGGAGGTGTCCTCTTCTTAGACTTAATTAACAATTTAGAAGTAAAAGTGTGTATGTGTGAGTTATTTTCGGCAGAGAGAGAGAGAGAAAGGAATTTAAGGAGAAACTAGAAGAAGTGAAAGCTACTGATTTGCTGCTGGGTTTTGTTACATCGACTGAAGAATCAAAGGTAAGAATCTATACAAATTTCCCTCTTTTATGAGAATTAGGTTTCTTTTGAACTTTGAAGTGGGTTTAGGTAATTTTAGATGAATTGGTGAATTTTAGTTACAATTTAGGATGTTAAATGGAGTTTAGAACGATTCTGTGCAATCTGGGTAAAAGTTGGATTTTCTGAAAATGAACTGAACTTTTCTGAAAAAGACGATGAACAGTGTTCTTGCGAAAAGTAGGAATTCGCAAGCCTTGGTTGCGAAAAGTGGACTTTTCGCAAGCAGCTAAAGTGCATAGTTAAGTTTTCGTATCTGTTGGTTACGAAAAGTAGGGAACTCGCAACCGTGGTTTGCGAGAAGTGAGGTTTTCGCATCTGTTGGTTGCGAAAAGTGAGGAACTCGCAACTGTAGGTTGCGAAAAGTAAACTTTTCGTAATAGTGGGTTGCGAAAAGTTGGGTTTTCCTGTTTATGTGTTAAAGAGTATGTATACTTTAATTTGTTTCAGATACTAAGGATCTGGGTTAAAAGATAATCTAATTTGAGGAAAGTTTGAAGGACCTTTGCTTAAAAGATCAGATGAGTTTTACTTTAAAAAGTATTTTACTGGAATTCATTATGTGAATAACAAATATTTGATATGTGGTATGAATATGTCATACGTGGGTGATTATAATATATCGAGATATTATAATTACGTGAGTATTATATGATAATATAATACGTGGCCGGGCTTTGGACCGGTGTGATAAATTGGCTCGCAACCAATTGATTTGGCCATTGGTGGAGGGATAAGGTGGAATGAGACAGGTATGATGAATAATTGTTAGTTGGTATTATCTTACGTGTGTGATATTTGTATTTATATAAATAGTGTTTTATATAAATGAGTTTTGAATGAATTACAAATGTCAGGGATTTACTCACTAGACCCTTAGGTCTAACCCTCATTTTCTGTTTTAAAAATTATGTATTCCAGGTGGTGATTCCAGTAAGAACAAGTAATTAGAATACTTGTTGGCTAGCTTTGGAGAAGATTATCATCATGATGCTACAGATGCTTTTGTAGTTATAATTTTGTTATCACTATGTAATTCAAAGTGGATCAAGTTGTAATGAATTTTTATGTTCAGACTTTAGATGGGACCAAATGTGAATGATGAAGTATTTTGTTGTAAATATGTTATGGAATGTATGTTATATGTATGTTTCGTTTTGCGGGATGTTACAGATGGTATCAGAGCCCTAGTTTAAGGGATTTAGGTATTAGTATCTGTACATAGACTTAAATTGCATGTGAAGTAGGATGTCCCTATTATTTTAGAACCTGGGGATGCTAAGTATAAAAGGTGGAAGGAACATCATGTAAGGTAATTTCAAATTACACCAGGCCAGTGTAATTATGATTTTTCAGGTGCATGTTTGAACTGGAATACCTTGTTATATAGGGTATGTGCTTATGTGTATATTAACTTTGTTTGAATCTACAGAATGGCAAGTGGCACTAGACAAAGGAATCAAAGAGGAGGAAGGAATTCGGGTGGAGGGAATCTACCAATAGGAACAGGGGGAAGAGGAAGAGATCGTGGTAGAGGCAGTACCGGAAGGGGAACTGGGGGCCGAACTGGAGGAAGAACACAACCACAGGGCACAGAGTTTGTTACACGGGACGATTTGATGGCAGAAATGGGAAGTTTACAAGATAACATACAAGCTATGTTTGAACATAATTGCCACAATGAAACTGAAAGATCAAATCCGGAACACGAAGTTGAAATACCACTTACTTCTACTATCTTACCGATGATGAAAAGGTGTGACTATAAAATGTTTCTTAGTTGTAAGCCCCCTACATACTCAGGAGACCGAGATCCAGTGAAGGCGATGAGGTGGCTGAAAGAACTAGAGGCCATCTTCAAGACATGTAAGTGTGCTGAAGAAGACAAAGTGCTTTATGGAGCTGCGATGCTGAAAAGGGATGCTCTGTATTGGTGGGAGGCTCATATAGAATCAAAAGGAACGGATGTTTACACTACTTTTGCATGGGAGGAATTTGTGTTAGCTTTCACAACGCACTTCTGCCCACAAGCTGCTGTCAGACAGTTAGAAGAAGAATTCATGAATCTACAACAAGGAAATCTGTCGGTTAGAGATTATACTGCACGATTTTTGGAGAAGTCTCGTTTTGCAGGATATTATGTTGCTACAGAAAAGATGAAAATGGAGAGGTTTATTTATGGGTTAAATTCAGAAGTTCGAAGATTGGTGACTGCAACAAGGCCAAAAACTTTTACAGCTGCGGTGGATTCTGCCGAGAATGTGGAAAGAGATAATAAAAGGGATGCCGGTGATAAGAGCTTGGGGAAAAGGAAATGGGAAGGACCGCCACATGATCCAAAGAGGTCTAGATTCCAGAGGTTTGATAACCGTCCGTCGTTCCGACCAGCGGAAAGACCATGTCCGAAATGTAATCGCTACCATCAGGGAAATTGTCAAGTGGAATCGCGGGTTTGTTTTAAATGTGGGAAAACTGGGCATGTTGTAAAGGATTGTCGAGTAACACGATTTTGCTTTTTGTGCAATTCTCCGGATCACCTTCAATCAGATTGTCCGCGGGGTAGAATACAATCCGGGGGTACATCGGGGAAGCCAGCCATTACTAGACCAGTGGTTCCAAGAATAGAACCGCCCAGAACGAGGGGTCGTACATTTCAAATGACAGCGAAAGAGGCGGAGGAAACTCCAGATGTGGTCACAGGTACATTTTTCATAAACTCCACGTGTGCTAAAGTGTTATTTGATTCTGGTGCAAACCGATCTTTTGTGTCTCCATCTTTTGCTGCTCACATGCATTTAGAGCCTAAAATGTTAAAACATGCCTTATTAGTAGATACTGCAAATGATAAGCAAGTGGCAGTTAAAGAGATTTATGATTGTTGTATGATAGACATAGAGGGGTGTGGAGTACCGATACAACTGTTCCCAATAGCCTTGATTGAATTTGATGTGGTAGTAGGAATGGATTGTCTAGCTGAGAATCAGGCCAACATAGTTTGTGATAAGAAAATAATCCATGTCGTTTTACCCGATAAGAGATCAGTAGTAATTTATGGAGATCGAAAGAATCATCAGTCCAGTCTTATATCTATGGTAAAAGCCCGTAAATGTGTTAATAAGGGTTGCTCTACCTATCTAGCCTATGTGATAGATAGTAGGCCTGAAAAGTGTAAGCTGGAAGATATTTCCATTGTTAGTGAATACCCAGAGGTTTTTCCTGAAGTCTTGAATAGTCTTCCTCCTGTTAGGCAAGTAGAATTTGGAATAGACCTGGTACCTGGAGCCGATCCCATCGCTCGTGCGCCGTACAGATTAGCACCACCAGAAATGAAAGAAATGATGTCACAGCTTCAAGATTTATCGGATAAGGGCTTCATCAGACCCAGCTCATCGCCATGGGGTGCACCAGTTTTATTTGTGAAGAAGAAAGATGGTTCAATGAGAATGTGTATCGATTATCGGGAGTTGAACAAGCGCACGATCAAGAACAAGTATCCACTTCCAAGAATTGATGATCTTTTCGATCAATTAGTTGGAGCTTGTTACTTCTCCAAGATTGATCTCAGATCTGGCTACCATCAGTTGAAGGTTAAGGAAGAGGATGTTTTAAAGACTGCATTTCGCACAAGATACGACCACTACGAATTTTTAGTAATGCCTTTCGGATTGACGAACGCTCCAGCCGCTTTTATGGATCTAATGAATCGGGTATGTAAGCCTTATCTCGATAAATTTGTCATTGTGTTTATCGATGATATACTTATTTATTCCCGATCCCAAGAGGATCATGCGCAACATCTTCGTTTGATTTTGGAGTTATTGAAGAAAGAAAAGTTGTACGCTAAGTTCTCTAAATGTGAATTCTGGTTGCGGGAAGTTCAGTTTTTGGGTCACGTAGTTTCAGAGAAGGGTATACAAGTCGATCCAGCGAAAGTGGAAGCAATTGAAAGATGGGAACCGCCGAAGACAGCAACCGAAGTACGTAGTTTTCTGGGTCTAGCTGGATATTACCGGAAATTTATAAAAGACTTTTCTCGAATCGCGACACCATTAACCAAGCTGACTCGGAAGAATTTAAAGTTTGAATGGAAGGCAGAACAGGACGAGGCATTCAGAATATTGAAGGAGAAACTCTGCAGCGCGCCGATATTAGCATTGCCAGAAGGTTCAGATGATTTTATGGTCTACAGTGATGCTTCTAAGCTGGGTTTGGGATGTGTACTTATGCAACGTGGAAAGGTGATTGCTTATGCTTCTCGTCAACTGAAGGATCATGAAAGACAATATCCTACTCATGATATGGAACTAGCAGCAGTTGTTTTTGCCTTGAAGATTTGGAGACATTATCTTTATGGTTCTAAATGTCAAATTTTCACTAACCATAAGAGTCTCCAACATCTTTTTGATCAGAAGGAACTGAATATGAGGCAAAGAAGGTGGTTGGAATTGGTAAATGATTATGATTGTGAAATCCTTTATCACCCCGGGAAGGCGAACGTGGTGGCAGATGCGCTAAGTCGTCAAGAAAGGAGTGGAACGATAAAAGCAATATCTCTTCGAGCTGAACTGCTCCCAAATATTTTTGACGAATTATTGAAATGCCAAATAGATGCTTATCAAGAAGAAAGTTTGAAGTCAGAACGGTTGGTTGGGATATCAGCACTGCTTGGGAAAGATGACCGTGGGTTGTTGTGTATGGGAAACAGAATTTGGGTACCTCGTTTGGGTGGATTACGTGATCGTGTACTACAAGAGGCTCATCAATCTCGATTTTCTATTCACCCAGGTACAAATAAAATGTATAGAGATTTGAAACAATTCTATTGGTGGCCGGGAATGAAGAGAAGTGTTGCTAAGTATGTGGAAGATTGTACTACCTGCAAGAAAGTAAAAATTGAGCATCAGAAACCGTTTGGCCAGTTACAACGACTAGATATACCAATGTGGAAATGGGATCAGATCACTACTGATTTTATTACCAAGTTGCCTAGAACTTCAAAGGGATTCGATTCGATTTGGGTGATTGTGGATAGATTGACGAAGTCTGCTCACTTCTTGCCGATAAAAGAAACTGATTCCTTGGAACGTTTAGCTAAATTGTACATTAATGAAATAGTAACTCGACATGGAATTCCAATCTCGATTATTTCCGATCGAGATAGTCGTTTTACTTCTAGATTTTGGAGAAGCTTTCAAAAAGAGATGGGAACGCAGATAAAGTTGAGCACATCATATCATCCATAGACAGACGGGCAGAGTGAAAGAACAATCCAGACTTTAGAAGATATGCTCCGGGCTTGTATAGTGGATTTTGGGGGATCATGGGATAAACATTTACCTTTGATAGAATTCGTCTATAACAACAGTTATCATTCTAGCATCCAAGCGGCACCGTTTGAAGTATTGTATGGTAGAAAATGCAGAACGCCTCTATGTTGGAATGAAGTGGGGGAGAAGCAATTGGCAGGGCCAGAAATAGTACAGTTAACAGCAGATAAGATTACCCAGATTCGGGATAAATTAAGAACAACTCAAGACAGACAGAAAAGCTATGCTGATCGACGTCGGAAACCGTTAGAGTTTCAGGTTGGGGATTTTGTAATGTTGAAAGTATCGCCCTGGAAAGGAGTCATACGTTTTGGGAAGCAAGGTAAACTCAGTCCGAGGTATATTGGTCCATTTGCAGTTACAGAAAGAATTGGGGAAGTGGCTTACCGACTAGATTTACCTCCAGAATTAAGCAGGATTCACAACGCGTTCCATGTATCAAATTTTAGGAAATGTTTGGTGACTTCAGACCAGGCAGTCTCTCTACCGGATATCCAGGTTGATGAAAAGCTGAACTATGTGGAGGAACCGGAAGCTATAGTTGATCACAAAGTCAAAGTATTGAGGAACAAAGAGATCAGAGAGGTAAAGGTTCAGTGGAAACATCATCGAGGTCAGGATGCGACATGGGAATCAGAGTCGGAGATGAGAGCCAAATACCCTCATCTGTTCTCTTAAGTGAATTCCGGGACGGAATTCTTTTAAGGGGGAGATGTTGTAATAACCATGTATTTTTATCTAAATTAAAATCGAAATTTTATAAATCTTTATTATAGTATTTGAGGAATTAGAAGTTAAAGGGGTAAGTTTTGCCAAATAAGAAGAGTTAGGGTTTATTTAGTATTTTTGAAAATATCTCATTGCCATCACCGCCTTATTCACTTCTGTTTGAGGAGGTGTCCTCTTCTTAGACTTAATTAACAATTTAGAAGTAAAAGTGTGTATGTGTGAGTTATTTTCGGCAGAGAGAGAGAGAGAGAAAGGAATTTAAGGAGAAACTAGAAGAAGTGAAAGCTACTGATTTGCTGCTGGGTTTTGTTACATCGACTGAAGAATCAAAGGTAAGAATCTATACAAATTTCCCTCTTTTATGAGAATTAGGTTTCTTTTGAACTTTGAAGTGGGTTTAGGTAATTTTAGATGAATTGGTGAATTTTAGTTACAATTTAGGATGTTAAATGGAGTTTAGAACGATTCTGTGCAATCTGGGTAAAAGTTGGATTTCCTGAAAATGAACTGAACTTTTCTGAAAAAGACGATGAACAGTGTTCTTGCGAAAAGTAGGAATTCGCAAGCCTTGGTTGCGAAAAGTCCACTTTTCGCAAGCAGCTAAAGCGCATAGTTAAGTTTTCGTATCTGTTGGTTACGAAAAGTAGGGAACTCGCAACCGTGGTTTGCGAGAAGTGAGGTTTTCGCATCTGTTGGTTGCGAAAAGTGAGGAACTCGCAACTGTAGGTTGCGAAAAGTAAACTTTTCGTAATAGTGGGTTGCGAAAAGTTGGGTTTTCCTGTTTATGTGTTAAAGAGTATGTATACTTTAATTTGTTTCAGATACTAAGGATCTGGGTTAAAAGATAATCTAATTTGAGGAAAGTTTGAAGGACCTTTGCTTAAAAGATCAGGTGAGTTTTACTTTAAAAAGTATTTTACTGGAATTCATTATCTGAATAACAAATATTTGATATGTGGTATGAATATGTCATACGTGGGTGATTATAATATATCGAGATATTATAATTACGTGAGTATTATATGATAATATAATACGTGGCCGGGCTTTGGACCGGTGTGATAAATTGGCTCGCAACCAATTGATTTGGACATTGGTGGAGGGATAAGGTGGAATGAGACAGGTATGATGAATAATTGTTAGTTGGTATTATCTTACGTGTGTGGTATTTGTATTTATATAAATAGTGTTTTATATAAATGAGTTTTGAATGAATTACAAATGTCAGGGATTTACTCACTAGACCCTTAGGTCTAACCCTCATTTTCTGTTTTAAAAATTATGTATTCCAGGTGGTGATTCCAGTAAGAACAAGTAATTAGAATACTTGTTGGCTAGCTTTGGAGAAGATTATCATCATGATGCTACGGATGCTTTTGTAGTTATAATTTTGTTATCACTATGTAATTCAAAGTGGATCAAGTTGTAATGAATTTTTATGTTCAGACTTTAGATGGGACCAAATGTGAATGATGAAGTAATTTGTTGTAAATATGTTATGCAATGTATGTTATATGTATGTTTCATTTTGCGGGATGTTACAGAAATCATTTCCTTCTTCTATTTTTTATTGAACTTTTACTCCAATCTCTGTGGGACGATATCTGGTATTTTACCACTTTATTACTTGAAAGACGATATTAGATCTCATTGTATACTTGCTTTGAGGTTTTATTAGCACACGTCTGTAGGTGTATTCTAAGCAGTGTCAAGTTTTTGGCGCCGTTGTCGGGGATTGGCAAGCTAAAAAGTTCTAAAAAGAATTGATTTTTCTAACACCGTTCGTTGTAAGTATAGTGTATGCCAAGGATACCACGTGGAGAACTTTTTGAATTTGATCCGGACATAGAAAGAACCTTTCATCATAGAAGGAGGATACAAAGAACCACAAACTCCAGAGATCTTCCCGATATGGATGTACCACCAGGATTTGAAATCTGACCACCAAGACAACCAATTGTAGACATACGGCCTTCAGGGAGTCCACTAAGACCACCAATCATAGAAAACCTTAGAGGGCAGCAAAATTTTGCAAATCCACCACTGGTAGAGAACCAGGTGAGAGACCCGATCTTGGAAAATCCTAGGGCACCACTAAACTTTGGAAATCCACCTGTTTTCGGAAATCCACATGTTCATGTTTTTCCAGAACAACTAATTGATAACAATAATGAACATGATGATGAGGAATCACATGGTGATAATGAACGACTTAATATCATTGACCCTGCAAATTCTAAAGATGGGAGAATCATGGACTATGCAGTTCCTAATTTTGAGCAATTAAACTCAGGAATTGTAAAGCCAACCATGAACACTTTACATTTTGAACCAAAACCCATCATGTTTTATATGTTGCAAGCCAATGGTCAATTTGCTGGATTACCATAAGAGGATCCCCATTCTCATTTGAGATCTTTTATGGAGATCACTGATATTTTTCTAATCCCTGGAGTCTCTCCTGGAGCCTTAAGGCTCACTTTGTTTCCATTTTCTCTAAGGGATAAAGCAAGAGTTTGGTTCAATTCATTAACACCAGGTTCTGTACCATCATGGGCCGACATGGCTGAAAAGTTTTTGCGAAAATATTTTCCACCTACCCGAAGCGCCAAGTCCAGGAATAAATTTTTTATGTTCAAACAAATGGACGATGAAGCAATTCCCGATGCTTGGGAAAGGTTTAAAGAATTGTTAAGGAAATGCCCTCACCATGGCATTCCCTACTGTATTCAACTCGAGACGTTTTACAATGGGCTTGATCCCAATGCAAAACAAATGCTCGATGTGACATCAGGAGGGGCCTTTACTTCCAACACCTACAATACCGGGTATGAAACAATGGACATTGGGCCGACCAAGAGCTCCAACTCAAAAGAAGACATCTGGAATGCATGATGTAGATGCATATACTGCTTTGACAGCTCAGCTTGCTTCTATGACCAATATGCTTAAAAACATAACTACCGGTCAAAGAACACAGCCGACTGCCACTACACCCACTCCAGCTGCCCTCTCAGTGCAATGTGTTTGTTGTAGTGGGGAACATTCTTATGAACAGTGCCCTCAAAACTCTAAATCTGTAAACTATGTTCAAAATAGATCAGGGTACAACTCCACCAATTACAATGCTAGTTAGAAGCAACATCCAAATTTCTCATGGACCAATCCTAGTTTGAATCCACCTCCACCAAAGCAACAAGGGAACTCAAATTTTCAAAATCAAGCAAGCAATTCTCAAAACCATTATCAAGGGAATAATCATCATAACAGTTAAAACCAAGGTTTTCAAAACAACCAACCACCTTTTCAAAGCAAAACCTCCTCACAGGCTGAACCTTCCTTGGAAGCAATGCTGAAAAGTTTCATCACCCAGACTAATACTGCACTTGCCCAAACCAATGTTTCAATCAACCAAACCAATGCTACAGTCAACCAGACCAATGTTGCATTAAGAAACCTGGAGACACAGGTCAGTCAAATTGCAATTAACCAAAGTAACAGGCCCACAGGGACTTTACCTAGCAACACAGAGATCCCAAGATCTTCAAGAAAAGAACATGTCAAAGTTGTGACCCTTAGAAGTGGAAAAGACTTAGATGTAGCCTTAGACAAAGAGAGTGAACCAATAGCCAAAACCAATTCTGAAAAAAGCTCAATATCTAAACCTCATGCTGTAGCATTGCCCACTATTGTTGAAGAACCATCTCAACCTTTAGAGGAATTAGAACCTGAGACCTCTAAGGAAAAGACAATAGAAAGCAAAGAGTCCGACCCTCAGTGTCCAATCAAAGAAGGTATAACAAAAGGCATAAAAGATCCAAGTTTGAGGGTGGAGGAAGTCCACCCATCCAACTCAACACAAATAAAGAAAGCCGTAATTGAACCAATTCCTCCTTATGTTCCTTATCCTCAAAGGTTAAAGAATAACAAGGAAGAACTGCAATTCAAGAAATTTTGGATGTGTTTAAAGCATTGCATATCAACATACCCCTTGTTGAAGCAATTGAGCAAATGCCTAGTTATGCCAAGCTCCTTAAAGACATCTTAAGCAAAAAGAAGAAGCTGACTGAGTATGAAACTGTAGCCATGACTGAAGGTTGTAGTGCCCTCCTAACCAAAAAAACCCCCCCTAAGCTCAAATATCCAGGGAGTTTTACCATTCCTTGTTCAATAGGTGGGAAAGAAGTTGGAAAAGCCTTGTGTGATTTAGGAGCTAGTGTCAGTCTTATGCCTTTGTCCATTTTCAATAGCTTAGGTATAAGAGATGCTAGACCCACCACTGTCACACTCATCCTAGCTGACAAAACAGTTGCATATCCTAAAGGAAAGATTGGGGATGTTTTAGTTCAGGTTGATAAGTTCATCTTTCCAGCAAACTTTATCATTTTAGACTTTGAGGCTAACGAAGACATTCCTAGGAAGACCATTTTTAGCCACGGGTAGAACTTTGATAGATGTCCAGAAGGGAGAGTTAACCATATGAGACCCCAAGACCAGAAAGTCACATTTAATGTCTTCAATTCTTTAAAATACCCAAATAATTTAGAAGACTGTTCTAGTTTAAGTGTGGTTGAATCATCATGCCATGAAGAGGGAGTTAAGCAAACCTGTAGGATGGAGGAAGTTGATGAGGAGTATGATGATGATGATAGGAAGATAGATGAGACTGTGCCCTTATAAATGGCTAAGTTTGAGTCTTTGGAAAATACTAAACAAAAGAATTTCACACTATCTGTCATATCACCACCTGACCTGGAGTTGAAACAACTCCCATCTCATTTAAAATATGCTTTTTCTAAAAGATGAAAACAAATTGCATGTTATCATTTCATCAACTGTAGATTTACATCAAGAAAAGAAACTTGTGGAAATGTTGAAATTGCACACAAAAGCCTTACGATGGACCATTGCTGACCTTAAAGGGATTAGTCCCTCTATTTGTCAACATAAGATCATTCTAGAAGACAAGAACTTCACATCTGTTGAA
Source organism: Saussurea involucrata (assembly GCA_033807775.1). Taxonomy (NCBI): domain Eukaryota; kingdom Viridiplantae; phylum Streptophyta; class Magnoliopsida; order Asterales; family Asteraceae; genus Saussurea; species Saussurea involucrata. The sequence goes on from CM066316.1 coordinate 65,748,199, forward strand.
CCACAAAGAAGGCTAAATCCTGTCATGAAAGAGGTAGTAAAAAAGGAAGTTTTGAAATGGTTAGATGCAGGAATAATATTCCCAATAGTCAGTAGTTCTTGGGTTAGTCTGGTCCAATGTGTCCCAAAGAAGGGAGGGTTTACTGTTGTCCGAAATGACAAGAATGAACTTATCCCAACTAGGGTAGTCTCCGGGTGGAGAATTTGCATGGACTACCGTAAACTAAACAATGCTACCCAAAAGGACCATTTTCCCTTACCTTTCATTGACCAAATGTTGGATTGGTTAGCCGGTAAGGAATATTACTACTTTTTGGATGGATAATCCAGTTACAATCAGATAGCCATATCACCCGAGGACCAGGAAAAGACCACCTTCACCTGTCCTTATGGTACTTTTGCTTTTAGGAGAATGTCATTTGGACTTTGCAATGCTCCTGCAACCTTTCAAAGATGCATGATGTCCATATTTTCTGACATGCTTGAAAAATCCATAGAAATATTTATGGATGATTTTTCTGTATATGGTTCATCTTTTGGTCAATGTTTAGAAAATTTGAAAAAGAGTCTTGAAAGGTGTAAAGAAACTGATTTGGTTCTGAACTGGGAAAAATTTCATTTCATGGTTAAAGAAGGTATTGTCCTTGGACATGTAGTTTCCAAGAGAGGTGTTGAGGTAGACAAAGCAAAAATTGAAATAGTTGAATAACTACCTGAACCAACCACTGTTAAAGGAATCAGGAGCTTTCTTGGCCATGATAGCTTTTATAGAAGATTCATTAATGACTTTTCAAAAATTTCAAAACCTTTGTGTCTTCTATTACAGGATGACCACAAATTTGATTTCAATAAAGAATGCATATATGCATTTCTCACTCTAAAGAAAGCTTTGGTGACTGCACCAGTGGTTATTACTCCAGATTAGGAAAAACCTTTTGAAATCATGTGTGATGCCAGTGTTGATCCAAACCCTTCAGTGATTTGATAATGACTCTCAGAATTACTTAGTGAAAATTGTAAGTAAACTGTATGTAATAATGTTTTGCCATCTATGAAAAATATACTAAGTCTGTTTAGTATCGTTGATGGAAAATTGTGCTCTTTAATTAATGCTTCAGCGATACATGTACATCAGCGAGCCCTGAGCCTATTCAGTCTCACTGATGATCGCTGATAGTTCTATTTGTAACTGTTTACTTATGATCCCTGAAGACAAGATTCGCGACAATTGAGTTCAAAGCTGAAATCGAAGACCAAGCTGACGAAGGAGTGACTAAGTCTACTAGTGACCTGATGCGGATATCAGCGAAGCCAAGACTTTTCTATTTCACACGAAGTTTCAAGTAGAAGACTTCAGCGAAAGCTTAACTTTATCATTCACTGATAAAGATCAACTCAGCGAACGTTGATCATAAATCCTGTTCTACAAGTTACTTTTGTCTTATCTCCTTGCACGCCTTTGTACGATTTGTCAGAAGGACATCCCTTTGTCCAGGATCGTAGAAACCACTCTGCCAACTACACTGTTCATCATGCGGCCACTAGGATGTTTGCTAAAGTCAAATCCATGCAACCAACCATACGTTGCCACGTGTAAAGTTGTACTGACTTACATTTAATGCATGTAGTATAAATAGGAAACCCTACTTCATTCTTGAAGTGCTCTTCTTTCGCTGAACTACTTAGTGCCAAGAAAATATTTCTTTAGGTTTTCTTATTTTCTCTCTATCTCTTCTAGTGCAAGAAATCTGTGTGATTCTCATAGTTTGTCTAGATTATGTTTTAAACTTGATCTTATTCCGCAACAAACTGTAAATTGTTTGATATATATCAATAAACAATTTTAAAGATAAAATCTTGTGTTTGTATTCAACCTCCCCCCCCCCCCCCCCCTTCTACAAACTTGTATAACCCTTCGGGACCAACAAGTGGTATCAGAGCAGATTGTTTAATCCTATAAACAAGATCTTGCTTATACTATCTCTTCCTTGCTATTTCTTCAATAATGCAAACAACACAAACACTAATTACATAGATAATGGCCCTCTTGCCAAACCACCTCGACTTAGCAAAGATAACTTCAATATTTGGAAAAATCGAATGATGCTTTTCTTAGAAGGTGTAGATCCCACTATACCTTACTACGTTGAAAATGGACCATATGTTCCTCATGTGATTCATGGTGATGTTCCAGCCACTGCGACTACTCCTGATGTTCCTGAACAAACAATCATCAGGGAAGTCTCTCTGTGGACTGAAGAAGATTGATCAAGGCCAGATCCATCATCTCCATGGCTCTTCTTGATGAAATCTACCATTCCATCATGAATCTAAAGAGCTCAAAAGCCATGTGGGACACAATATGTATTCAATATGAAGGTACTGCTGAAGTCCAGGACTCTAGAAGAATAAACGTGGTAAGGCAGTATGAAAGTTTCATTTGTGGTAAGAATGAAACTCTTTCTAAAGTTCACCAACGTTTTAATTGTTTAATTATAGACTTAAAAACTGTTGGTAAGACCTATGGTAACACTGAGATCCTGACAAAATTCTTGGAATGTCTTCCTGAAAGTTGGGACAATTACACCATGTGTCTTAAACTCTCTAAGGATCTTAAATTCAGGACCCTCTCTACCTTATTTGGCACTATGCTAAATCATGAGCAGTCGTGTCAACTTAAGAAGAATCTTGTCAAAGATTCTAAAAGCACACATGTTGCTTTACTCTCCTCAGAGTCAGTGCCTACTCAGCGATCCACTCTCACGATCATTGAAATAGAATCTAACTCTGATGATTCATCAGAAGCTGATCCATCAGAACTTGATGAATCTCTAGCACTCCTAACAAATTCTTTCAGGAGATTTGCTAGAAAGAGTAACTTCAGAAGAACTAAACCTCTTTCCCTCACTGACAAGCCCAAATCTACTCATGTTGATAAGGCTACTGCTACCTGCTTTAACTGTGAAAAAGTAGCACACTTTGCAAGTGGATGTAGATCAAAGAAAGCATTCAAACCTTCTTCTTCATCCCACAAGAAATCCTTTACTCCTAGGAGTAAAGATGACAAGTACCAAAGGCTCAAAGAAAAGTATGAAAAGCTGAAGAGCTATAAAAAGAAAGGCAAAGGTTTGATCGCTGAAGATCATGACTGGGCTGAATCTGAAGAAGAATCATACTCAGATGAAGAAGATGAGGCCAATCTATGTCTTATGGCCGAAGTCAAAGAAGAAGAGGGAGAACAATCTGAAATTCCCTCTACTTCTGCCTCTACCTCTAAGGTATATCTCTCTCCTACTATTTCTCATGTTCTCGCTGAAGCTGATAGACTTTGTGCTATCGATATATTGACTATTGATTTATATGATGCCATGAATGGCAAGACCAAAGCTGAACAAATAAATATAGACTTAACTAAACAGCTTAAAAACTGTCATTTAAAAATACAAGAGCTTTCAAACATAGAAGAAAGTTTAAAAGATCAGGTCTATGTGAATCAAGTCATCAGTATCGAGCATGAAAAAACTATCGCTGAACTGAAAGCAGAAAAGACATTGTTTATGGATGGTAAGAATCCTCAGCAAAGATTACTGAGATAATCGATGCTCCGATCCCTGCTAAAGACAAAAGTGGTCTTGGTTACAAAACTGACGCTGAAGAACCAACCACTGACCGTTCCATGCTTAAGTTTGGAATGTTCGTGTCTTCTATCCCTGACACCTCATTACCTCAGTGCTCTTCTTCTTCTAAAACTTCCATCCCTGAGGATAAACCTACCTTACTTAAAGGTAAAGAAAAAATCGTTGTTCAAAAACCTCAGAAGGGTACCAAAGTACCACAACTGAAAACTTCTAAACCTTCAGCTCATCATTCCTCCTCTTCAAAAACTAAGATCCCTGAACATGTTCAGCGATCTACTCCAAAAATCAGAGTGAGTGTAATTGGAAAGAAATTTAAAGAACTAAAGGTTCTTTCGATATCTGATGCCAAAGGTATTCTTGGTACAGGCCCTGTCCGTTTGAAATTGTCAAATAAATATGCCTATGGTCCAAAGCTACTTTTAGCTATAGGAAATGTTATCACTATGGACTTACCGATCACATTGCTAGTAAGTGTCCTACAACCACCAAAGCTGAGAAATTAGCTAAGGTGAAGATCAATGCCCCCAAGGCAAAGAAGACCATCCCTGGTGCAAATCAGGCTAAGATGAAAAATACCCCTGAGGTTAAGAAATTAACTAAGGTGAAGATTAACCCTGACGCTGAGTCATCAGATGCTGCGAAGATCGCTGATACTTCTACATCATCTACCACTGACAAGTGTGGACCCATCGTAAAATGGGTGCCCAATCCAAACTAATCTTCCTTTGTTTGCAGGTCTCGAAGGGGATCTGGTATCTCAATAGTAGATGCTCTACACACATGACCAGAAAAAGAAACCTGCTCACTGAATATAAGGAAGAGAAAGATCCCTCAGTGACCTTTGGTGGAAATGGCAAAGGATATACCCGAGGGTTTGCTGTACTTTCTAATGGTACTACCACCTTCAGAAGAGTTGCATACGTTGATGGACTGAAGCACAATCTTCTTAGCATCAGTCAGTTGTATGACAAGGACTTCAAGGTCTGCTTCACTAAGGAAGCATGTTTCGTCACTGACAAGAAAGAGAAAGTTGCTATCAGTGGATATCATTTAGAAAATGTTTATGTAATAAACATAGACTCAACAACCACTGAAAACTCTTGTTTTCTCTCCAAAGCCTCTACTGATGTCAACTGGCTATGGCATAAGAGGCTCTCTCATTCTCAACTTCAAGACACTGAATACTCTTTCTTCAAAAGAGTTGGTCACTGGTCTCCCATAACACTCATATGCTAAGGAATCTCTTTGTTCAGTGTGTGAGAAAGGAAAACAAACGAAAGCAAGCTTCAATACCAAGCAAGTATCTTAAACATCTCCACATGGATTTGTTTGGCCCTGTCAACATTCAATCCATCGCTGGAATGAATTACACACTGGTCATTGTAGATGAATTTTCTCGCTAAACCTAGGTGATGTTTCTCCGTGTTAAGAGTGACACCTCAGAAGAACTCATATCTTTTGTCAGAAAAATGGAAGTCTTGAACTACCTTACTGTTCGCTCAATAAGGAGTGATCATGGGACTGAATTCAAAACAGTTCCCTTGATAACTTCTTTGAAAGTAAGGGTATTTCTCATAACTTTTCCTCAGTGAGAACACCACAACAAAATGGCGTCACTGAAAGAAGAAACAAAACGATCATCGAAGATGCTCGTTCAATGCTCAGCGATTCTCATCTTCCAACTCAATTCTGGGCAGAAGCTGTCAACACTGCATGTTTTACGCAGAATAGATCGCTGATTGTCAACAGATTCAACAAGACTGCCTATGAACTTTTTCATGGAAGAAAACCGTCTATCAGCTTTCTTCACATCTTTGGTTGTCAATGCTTCATCTTAAACAACATAAATGCTCATGGAAAGTTTGATCCCAAAGCTGACGACGGAATATTCCTTGGATATTCTTCTATATCTAAAGCCTTCAGGGTCTTCAACAAGCGAAGAAAACTGTAGAAGAAACTATTCATGTAATCTTTGACGAATCTCGTTCAACGAACTCTAGACCTTCTGCTGACAAAGAAGAACTTAATCAGTGGATGTTTTCTCATTTTGGGGTTTCAGAAGCTAGTCTTAACCCTGACCCTCAGGTCAACAATCCAACCATTGATGATGATTGTTGGTCCCGAAAGGCCTATACAAGTTTGTAGAAGGGGGGGGGGGGGGGTTGAATACAAACACGCTATTTTACTTTTCTAAATTGTTTATTGATAAATCATTAACAATTTACAGCTTGTTGCGGAAACAAGATTAAGGATAAACCTAAATCTAAACAAGTTGGAACACTAAGCTTTCTTGCACTAAGAAAGATATGGAGATTACTAATAAAATCCTATCTTGAGAGAGATTTGAACTTGTCCAGAGTTAGCAAGTTACTTCAAATGAAGTGAGTTCATCTCTTTATATACTGCATGCATTTAATGCAATTCAGTATACGCTTTACACGTGTCATCAGCGGATTGGTTGCATGTCATTGACCTTTGTTGACAACCTTAGTAGCCGCATGAATGAACAGTGTGGTATCAGAGTGGTTGTACGATCTCAGATTTTCGGAGGTTCTTTTCTGACATTTCGTACGGTGGCGTGCAAGGGAGGTTAAGACAAAAGTACTTTGTACGGAGGACTTCATGATCAGCTTTCGTTGATTCAGCGATTATCATTTACTATTCAGTGAATGATAAAGTTCAGCGATAGCTGAAGTCTTGTACTTGATACTTCACGTTGAGTGGACAAATCTGAGTCTTCGCTGATCCGCATCAGTTCATTAGTAGACTTGTCGCTGGTTCTTGAGCTTGATCTTCGACTTCAGCATAGAACCTTTGTTGACGTGAAACTTGTCTTCAGGGATTATAAGTAAACAACTAACTTATCAGCGATCACCATAAGGACTGAACAGACTCAGCGCATTATGGTGAACAGTGTTCGCTGAATGTTTAATTTAAAGAGCGAGAGTTCCTATCAGCGGTACTGTAAGATCTTAGTACTTATCAGCGATAGTGAAACTCTGATACATATTGTTTACATACAATTTTCACTAAGTATTTAATAGAGGGTCATTATCAAATCACTGAGGGTTTGGATCAACAATCTCCCCCTATTTGATTATGACATAGCAACAAAGAAAATTGCTATTTAATGAAAACATGAGGATAAAAAGAACTCATAAAATATTTGTCCCTTTTACTGTTTTCTGGGATCTTTTCAGTACTGATGGAGTAAAGTACATTCGCTGAAATCTTTCTTTAAATCTTTGAATCAGGTTACAATGAAGAACAGAAAGATTACAAGTACAAGCGAAATAAATTACAAGTACAGAAGGATAACTGATACAATAGAGAAACAGGAGATTATATCAGTTTTCAAAAGGTTCTTCCTTAATGAGAAGTTCATCAAGGGTCGTCTTTTCAGTGGGAATCATCCAGTCAGGAACCGTTACACCTTGTTTTCTTTTCTTCAGCGCTTCTTGAAAGATCAAGGGTTTTAGGTGTCGTGCCTGAATGTCCTTTCTGAAGTCACACCAGTAGATAAGATCTCTGAGCTGTTCGATTGGAGTGATTGGGAGCTCAGCGATCCGTTGAAAGCATTTTCGTCCGTCGTAGTCAAGAAAGAATATTCCAAAAGGATTACTGATGACTTTACCAGGGACGAAAAGTTCACATGGTGGCAGAGAGATGTCAAGGGCAGATAGATCAGGATCAGGACCAAGTACTTCAGCGCGAGAGAAACCAATTCCAGTTTCATTTCGTATGACAGGTCCTGAATTTGAATCTTGACGTTTCTTCCTTGGAGAACCTCTTTTTCTTTTCGGCTTTAGATCAGGAACATGAGGAATATCCACACAGGAAGATATCAAGTCGATCTGTCCGTTTATCAGCTTTTCGAAATGATTCTTGTACTTTGATTGTGATGGTTGGATAGCTAACCTCATCTCCAGCCATTCAGAGAGACCATACCTTTTTACAGTGTCAGCACGAAAGGTTTCAGATGTGCCATCTTCTCTGAACAGTTTGATGTCAACAATAGGTACTCCGATAGATGTTCTTCCAGAGATGAATACCTTGTTGATCTTCGCTGGACGATATCTGAAGTGAATTTTCTCTTTACACCAGATCAAGGTGGTCTGAGAAACTTCAGTTTTCTTTTCCACGATCTTCTGGGCTTCTTCCCACAGCTTTCGTTGGATTTGAATAGGAACACGCTTCAGCTTGGGGTCTTTGACAGATTCTTGAGTGAGCTTGATGGCGTATTCTCTGTCTTTCTCTTCAGCTTCCTTTCTTTCAGCAATGAGGCGTTCAGCTCTAAGGTGGTCCTGATATTCAGCTTTTGAAATTCTGAACTTAGGAGGAACTGAAGGCAGTTGATCAGGCCTTAGAATGATTCGCTGATCCTCGAATCGCTTTATTATTTCTTCTCTTCTCTTTTGATCCTCTTCACTCAGCTTTTGAGGAACTGAGGAAGGTCTCTTATTGCGCGAGAGAGGTTGTTCTTCTGGTTCATCAGTCTCAGAGATCAAGTCCAAGACTGGGATTATTTCATCAGCAGCAGCTGGCTTTATTTGTGAAGTCGCAACAGTAGAACCTTCAGCGACATCCTCAAACAGGGGAGAGGACTAGCTGAAAAGCAGCGATCTTACAGATAAGAATTGGGTAGAAGAACTTGGGTAGAAAAGATAGAAAAATAATGTGGATGTGTATATAGGTTTGGAGAACTTAGTGAGCTGTTGAGAAGTTCAGGGAAGGAAAAAAGTAAAGTTTTAGTTTACCTGACAAACCGGATTTTCAAAGAGGATCGCTAGATTTTCATCTTCAGCGAGGCCTTTGTCTTTGCTTTTCTCAGCGCCAGAGGCTGAGGGCTTTGTCTTTGTCTTCTCCCCTGAGGGTTCTTTTATTGAGATTCCTTTAAGAGCTTTGATCCTTGGGGCAGGTTTGACGATAAAGAAATCATCGTCATCTTCATCATCATCATCATCCTTTCTTGGAGAGAAGGATGGTTTGTTGTCAGGGATGTCGATGTCTTCATCTTCTTCTGCTTCGGAATTCTCAGCATCTTCTTCGAGTTGCTCCCCCTCAGATACAGAGGCGAGCTTCTCGGTTCCCTCAGGGTTTTCATCTCCCTGAAGTCCAGTGGTCAGATCTTCATTTCTCTCTCCCCTGATAGATTCATCATGGGAAAGGTCTTCAGCGCTTTTGTTGTTCAGATCTTCAGCGCTTTTCTCCTTGGAATGTTCAGCGCTCTTCTCCCCCTCTTTTTCATGATGACTGGGGGAGGAATGGGCAGACTCAGCATTGGTGTTATCTCTGTCTTCTGGGCCATAGATTTTCACACAACCTTCAAGCTTTGCTATTCTGTCTTCTAGGCCAGAGATAGCAGGCGTGATTTTCCTCAGCTCTGTGCGATCCTCCTCTGTGAAAGATTCCAGAATAGGGACAGGGGCAGGAGCAGGAGCTGGACTATTTTCCTTGTTTACCATTGTCTCGATCATCGTCTTCATAGAGCTAACGTCGGTCTTTACAGAGCCTAAGTCAGTCTTGACCTTTGACATATCACCCTCGAGTTTTTCAACCGATGTCTTCAGCGTTGTTACTTCGTTGGACATGGTCGAAACTGATGTTTTGAGGCTTGTGTAGTCAGTGTAGATGTCACAGAGCACCTTGGCAAAATCGCTGAGCGTTTTATCACGACTCTTGATGTCTTCAGTGGAAGCTTTCTTCTCCACCACCGTTGTCAGCTTTGTCAAGTTCTCTCTAGCGTTTGTTACAGTTGTTGAGTTGTTGGAGAGTGTGGTGGTGAGACTGGACAGCTTTGTTTCCACGGACTTCAGCGAGGCGTTGATGTCTCCCAAATTAGGACCTATAACATATAAGTACTTGTGAACAAAGGAAAGCTCAGAAGTTTCAGGTTTAGTTACAGTGTTTAAGGTGGGATTAGTACCTACAGGAGGATTGATGAACTCGTCGAAGTTGCAAGTTCCTGAATAGTGTTCCATATCCTCTTCGAAAGTACGGTGAGGTATGGTGAACTCTGCAGGTCCTTTCTTCATCATTTGTTGAGAAGCATCAGCGGCGGCTTCTGGAATGATGGCATCTCCAGTATTTGCTGGAGGAGTGTCCAAGTGAGTGGAGGGAGAAGCGAAGGTTAAGATTGGGGTTCGGGTTCTGAGTTCAGCGTTGGAATCGCTGACAATCACTTCATCAGTCTTTTGAGAGACTGAGGGAGGTTGGGTAGTTTCCAAGTTTCTAACCTCAGCGTTTGGAGACGCTGAAGTCTGGATTGGAGGGATGGCTTGCACGGGTGTGGCAGAGCGTACCACGGAACTTTCCTTCAGCTCTTCAGAACGAGCTGAGGAGTCTTCAGCATGGAATTGTTGGGGTTGCTCCTTGGTTTTCTTGATCCTTTTGGAATCAAGTTGGGTGTGTGAGGGTTTCCTTTTCTTATAAGGAGAGGATGTTGTGGCCGGGGTATCAGCGATTGGTATTGTCGCTGAAGGAGCCACATAAAGCGGAGAATTTAGAAGAGAGAGAAGAGTAGAGAGACGTACCTCATTGGCGACAGGCTTGAAGTCGAGAACCTTAGGGCCAATCTGAGAAAGTTTCAGATCACCCTCTTCAGGATAGCTGTCCTTCAGGCCATATTGAAAGATGGCGCTGATGAATCGTGGGTAAGGAACCCATGCTGGTCTGTCAGCGGCAGAATCGACACGTTGAATCAGGTCTTCATAAATAATGGAGGCCCAGTCAATATTTAGACCTTTCAGCAGTGCGTATCCCATGGACTGTTGAGGTTGGGCGGCTTGATCAGAAGATCCGGATTTCGCTGTCATGCAGCTGATCAGGTGAGCGAAGATGAAATTCATCTCGCTGGGCATTTTGGATTTCTTTATCAGCGTCAGTTTCTTCTCAGGCTTCTTGTCCCTTCCAATATCCCAGATATAACCCATTGCGTCAAGGAAAGCAATGATTGCTTCTCTGTCAGCATGCTTTTTGTGGTCAGGGAATGGAATGAAGGGTTTTTCTTTGGAGGCATTTGGGAAGTTTAGGGCTTTGCGGATAATTGCGGGTGTGATCTTGATGGTGCCATACTCAGTATCGCTGAGTATGCAGTCTATGGTTTTGGATGGATCTTTGGCAGAAGGTAGCTCAGTGTGTCTGGTAGAGTACCAGAACTGGGATAAGAGCCGCTGACTGGCAGGAGGTGTTATGGTCAGGGCTGTGTAGATGGGGCTGTTCTTCAGAAAACTTACAGCATCGTCCAGATGTGATACTTGCTTCCGAGGAGGAAACTCGAGAAGAGCTGAGAGGTTATTGGCCTTAGTCCAATCGAGTTGATCCAGCTCGAACTTCACCTGGGGGGCTTTGAAGATTTCCATTTCCTCAGAGTCAGTGGAGATGGATTCAGCGGTAACATTCAGCTTTGAAGATGCCATATCACTGTATTATCAGTTCAACCAAAGATGTTAACAGATAAGAATTATCTTAATGTGGAAAGAAATTTCCGTTAAGATTTTTCGAATCTTGTCCATTTCATTCAGACAAAAAATGTCTTAATGAAGATTAGGGTTTTTCTTGATTTTAAAAGAAAAGTAAAACCCATAAAATCTTGTATTCCAGTTTCTAAAAGAAAAATGGATACGAATGAAGAACAAGTTTAAGATTTAGATTTAAAACTTGAAGAACAACCATGAAATGGTTGTGTTCATAAAACCATGAAAGAAATGATTTTATTTTAAAAAAGTTCTTTTGTTTGATCTTGTTAAAACAAAGAGAAGATCGAAAACAAGTTATACGCATTTGATAAAAAATAAGAACATATTAACCTTGAAGTTTTGATGAAGAAGATGATGAACAGTTCTTGAGGTTTTTGAGAGCACAAATGCAACAGATAATTCTTTTCTTGCGGAGAAAGATTGTTCGCGTAAAAGACAAATATACACCAAGAGTTGTTTATATAGGGATTTTTAGAGAGAGAAAACCTTGAGCGGGAAAAGGTTTTCATCATGACACGGACACGTGTTTGCATTTGATTGGAAGTTTGAACAAAACGTGCAAACGTGTGTCAGAAAGAAATCGTGCCGAGTGTTATCCGTTGCAATGACGTCACAACTGTCCTTTCACATTCTTTTAGGATGTCTCTGAGGTTTTGAAAAACTCAGGGACTCTTTTGAAAAACATGAAGCACTGAATAGAAATATCAGTGAAGGTTTAAGGAATTTTCAAAATATCGCTGTTAAGGAAGAGATATTCAGCGATGCAATTTATTTTGAAATCTTGCATTTACATGCGATTGTCAGAGAGAGAAAACATACCTGGATATCAGTTTAACCAAGTTTATTCAGAGAGAAGATGATGAAATGGATTATAAAAGTTGATTTTATCCCAAAGCCTATACAAGAATGTATAAACGTATCGCTGATAAATGTGAACCGCTGAAGATTTTATCCTTCAAAGTTTAGCATTCCAAGATCGCTGATGAGAAAGTTGAATCTTGTCTCATCAAGAGGTTTGGTAAACAAATCAGCTAACTGATAATCAGTTGGGATAAAATGAAGTTCTATATCACCATTCATCACATGATCTCTGATAAAATGATATCTGATTTCTATGTGTTTTGTCTTTGAGTGTAGCACTGGATTGTTTGCTATAGCGATGGCACTTGTGCTGTCGCAGTAGATTGGAATTTTGGAGAGCTGAAGATCATAGTCTAGTAGCTGATTTCTCATCCACAAGACTTGAGAACAGCAGCTTCCAGCGGCTACATACTCAGCTTCAGCTGTGGAAGTGGACACTGAGTTTTGCTTCTTACTTGTCCAACTTACCAGCTTTCCACCCAGGAGCTGACATCCTCCTGTGGTGCTTTTCCTATCCATTTTGCAACCTGCAAAATCACTGTCTGAATAGGCGGTTAGATCGAATCCTGAGTCTTTGGGATACCAAAGACCTAGATTCGCTGTACCCTTAAGATATCGAAAGATTCGCTTTACAGCTTTCATATGGGATATATTAGGTTCAGCTTGATATCGTGCACACAGACATGTTGCAAACATAATATCGGGTCGGCTAGCTGTAAGATACAATAGTGAGCCGATCATCCCACGGTACAGCGTGACATTGACAGGAACACCCTTTGTGTCCTTATCAAGTATCAGCGGTGGTGCCATAGGGGTTTTCATAGCTGAACTTTCAGTTAAGTCGAATTTCTTCAGCATATCTTTAACATACTTTCCCTGATTTATAAAAGTTCCTTTTTCAGTTTGCTTAATCTGAAGACCAAGGAAATATGTTAGTTCACCCGTCATACTCATTTTATACTCATCTTTCATCCTATCAGCGAAACGAGTACAAAGCTCAGGGTTAGTAGAACCAAATATAATGTCATCAACATATATTTGAACTAAAATGATATGACCTTTTACTTTTCTAAAAAACAAAGTTTTGTCAATCTTACCTCGCTCAAATTTTTCAATATGGAGATAAGTAGAGAGAGTATCATACCATGCACGTGGAGTTTGCTTTAAGCCATAAAGTGCCTTGTCCAGTTTATAAACATAACCTGGACGCTTAGGATCTGAGAATCCTGGAGGTTGTTCCACATATACTTCTTCATTCAGCTTTCCATTTAGAAACGCTGACTTAACATCCATCTGATGTACAGTGAAGTTTTTGTGTACAACATATGCTAAGAAAAGACGAATAGATTCAAGTCTTGCTACTGGAGCAAAAGTTTCGTCATAATCTATGCCTTCCTCTTGTCTGTATCCCTGAGCAACAAGACGAGCTTTGTTGCGAGTTACAGTACCATGTTCGTCCAACTTGTTTCGATAGACCCATTTAGTGCCTATCACCGTTTTGTCAGTTGGTCTACGAACAAGTTTCCAAACTTTGTTTCTTTCGAATTCAGTCAGCTCTTCTTGCATAGCGCTGACCCAGTTTGGATCTCTGAGGGCATCATCTATTTTCTTTGGTTCAGTTAGAGAAATAAAGTTAACAAATAAACAAATATTACCTGCACTTCTACGAGTCTGAATACCAGCGTTGGGATCACCAAGAATTTGATCGATTGGGTGATTTACAGTCCATCGCTGAGCCGGAGCATGCGTCGCTGACTCAGTCTGAACTGGAGAAACTGAAGATGAGGCTTCAGCTACTTCTGGATTATCAGCTAAGAGAGGAATGTTTGCGTTTGCCACTTCATTCACTGATTGCTGAGAAATAGATGGAATTTCTGAAACATTTGGATCAACTGCAGGTATAGTGTTTATAGGAACAGCTGAGACCCAAGATGTTTCAGCTTCACTATTTTGCATATTTGGAATGATAGAAGGACCATCATTTTCTACTGTGTGAGCATGAGGAGTGGGAACATCTTCTGAATCACCAAGATGAGAAAACATCCATTGATTCAGTTCTTCTGTATCAGCGTTCGGTTTAGAGTTCGCTGAACGGGATTCGTCAAACGTGACGTGAATAGTTTCTTCTACAGTTTGCCTTCTTCGGTTGAAGACTCTGAAGGCTTTGGAAACTGAGGAGTATCCAAGAAAGATTCCATCATCAGCCTTAGGATCAAACTTTCCAAGGGCATCTCTGTTGTTCAGTATGAAACACTGACATCCAAAGATGTGAAGAAAGCTGATTGAAGGCTTTCTCCCATGAAAGAGTTCATAGGCTGTCTTTTTGAATCTTTTAACTATCAGCGACCTATTTTGCGTAAAACAAGCAGTGTTGACAGCTTCTGCCCAAAACTGAGTAGGCAGGTGAGAATCGCTGAGCATTGAACGTGCAGCTTCAATAATTGTTCTATTTCTTCTTTCAGCGACTCCGTTTTGTTGTGGTGTTCTCACTGACGAAAAGTTGTGAGAAATACCCTTGCTCTCAAGGAAGGAATCAAGAGAACTGTTTTTGAATTCAGTTCCATGATCACTCCTTATTGAGAGAACAGTCATATTGTTCAGAGTTTCCATCTTCCGAACAAAGGTGATGAGTTCTTCAGGGGTGTCACTCTTAGAACGGAGAAACATTACCCATGTGTAACGAGAGAATTCATCAACTATGACCAGCGTATATTTCTTTCCAGCGATGGATTGTTTGTTAACGGGGCCAAACAACTCCATATGGAGTAGTTGTAGAGGAGATGACACTGAGGAAACTTGCTTTGACTTAAAGCTTGCCTTGGTCTGCTTCCCTTTTTCACACGCTGAACATAAGGACTCTTTGGCGTATGAATGTTGAGGTAGACCAGTGACTAACTCTTTGGATGAAAGAGTATTCAGTGTCTTGAAGTTGAGATGTGAGAGCCTTTTGTGCCATAGCCAGTTAACATCAGAAGATGCTTTTGAGAAGAAACAGGAGTTCTCAGTGGTTGTTGAGTCCATGTTTATAACGTAAACATTTTCCAAACGATAACCGATGAGAGCTATCTTCTCCTTTTTGTCAGAGACAAAGCAGGATTCCTTAGTGAAAATCACTTTGTTATCCATGTCGCAAAGCTGACTGATGCTTAGAAGATTATGCTTCAGCCCTTCAACATATGCGACTCTTCTGAAGGATGTTGTACCATTTGAAAGTACACCATACCCTCGGGTATGTCCTTTTCCATTTCCACCGAAAGTCACAGAGGGACCATTCTCTTCCTTGTATTCAGCGAGCAGGTTTTTCTTTCCAGTCATGTGTCTAGAGCATCCGCTATCGAGATACCAGATACCCTTCTTAACCTGCAATACAAAGGAAGATTAGTTTTGCTTGGGTACCCACTTCACCATGTATACGCGTTTGTCAGTGGAAGTAGTTGGAATGGGTTCAGCAGTCTTCGCAGCATTTGAAGATTCAGCTTTGTCTTTCTTCACTTTGGTCAATTTCTTGACCTCAGCGGTAGGAGTCACCTTGACCTGAATTGCAACTGGTTAGGTCTTCTTGGGTGCTATCTTCACCTTAGCTATCTTATCAGCTTTGGTGGCTGTGGGACACTTACTTGCAATATGATCGGTAAGTCCACAGTGATAACATTTCCTATAACTAAAATTAGTTCTAGGACCACTTGAGTGCTGAGCTTTTAATTTGGAATTAGAAGTGCCAGCACCAAGTACACTATTGGTTTTTGAAATAGGACGAACATTCAGTTCTTCAGATTTCTTACCAAGGATATCTACTCTGAGTCTAGGAGTAGGTCGCTGAACTGATCCAGAGGTCTGATTTCTAGAACCAGATGAATGAATCACTAAGGCTTTGGAAGCATTCAGCTTAGGTACTAAGGTACCCTTCTGAGGATTTTGATAAATAACAATTCCTTTACCTTTGTCTTTAGAGACAGAGGTAGGTTTTGAATTAACCATTTTCTCCTTACCTTTTGAGGAGGTAGGAGTTTCCTCAGGGATTGGTGTAACCGACGAGGAGTACTGAGATGAAGAAGTGTCAGCTACTGAGGATACGAACGTTCCAAATTTAAGCATTGAACGTTCAGTGGTTGGTATTGGAGTATCATATTTATAACCCAGACCACGTTTATCACTCAGAGGAATCTGAGCCTTAATTATCTCAGTGATCTTTGTTGAAGAATTACACCATCCTTCAACAGTAGCTTGTTCAGCTTTTAATGCAGCGATAGCTTCCGCTCGTTCGATTTTGACTAGCTGATTTAAATGGACTTGATCTTTAAAATATTCTTCAAATTTAGAAAGCTTTTCTATTTGAAGGTGGCAGTTTTTAAGCTTTTCAGCGAGATCAAGATTTTGGTTTTCAGCCACAGCTTTGCCGTTCATGGCTTCGTATAAACTTCTAGTCAGCAGTTCGATTTTACGGAGACTATCAGCTTCATCAATATTTGCAATATTGGTAAAGAAGGAAGGTGATACCTGAATGGCAGATGTTGAAGTGGAGGGAATGTCTGAACTTTCTTCCTCTTCTTCAATCTTGGCCATGAGACATTGATTTGCTTCATCATCTTCAGAATCAGATGATGAGGCTTCTTCATCAGAAGCAGCCCAATCATAGTCAGCCATCAGGCCTTTTCCTTTCTTCTTAAAGCTTTTCAGCTTTGCATACTTTTCCTTCAGCTTTGAGTATTTGTCATCTTTATTCCTTGGAACAAAGGATTTCTTTGTAAAAGCTGAAGGTCTCATGATTTTCTTTGACCTACACTCGTTAGCGAAATGACCTGTCTTTTCGCAGTTGAAACAAGTAGCAGTAGCCTTATCAACAAAAGCTGATGACTTAGGCTTGTCAGCTATAGAAAGAGTTTTGTTCTTTCTAAACATTTTCTTCTTGGCGAATCTCCTGAACTTTTTAGTTAGGAGAGCCAAGGATTCCTCATCATCTGAAGAATCTGAATCTGATGACCTTTCAGAGTTACTTTCTAACTCAGTGATAGTGACCACGGGTCGCTGAGTAGAAGGTTCCTCTGAGATTAAAGCAATAGGGGTGCTTTTGGAATCTTTTACAAGATTCTTCTTAAGATGGCTAGATTGCTCATGATTCAGCAATGTGCCATATAAGGTAGCGAGTGTCATTGATCTTAGATCTTTTGACAGCTTGAGACACATGGAATAATTGTCCCAGCTTTCAGGTAAACATTCTAAAAACTTTGTCAGCACTTCAAAGTTAGAATATTCCTTACCAACCGTTTTAAGATCTATAATTAAGCAATTAAAACGTTGATGAACTTCAGAGAGAGTTTCATTCTTACCAGAAATGAAGCTTTCGTATTGTCTTACCAGGTTGATCTTTCTTGAATCCTGGACTTCAGACGTTCCTTCATACTGAACACATATTGTGTCCCACATGGCTTTTGAGGATTTCAGGTTCATGACGGAATGGTAGACTTCGTCAGGAAGGGCCATGGATAGTATGGATCTGGCTTTTGTATCTATAGCCACTTTCTTCTTGTCTTCATCGGTCCACATGTGTATTTCCTTTGGAATCAGCCTTTCAGGAATAGCAGCTCGAGTTGCAGTGGCTGGAACTAAAGGATCAATAGTTACAGGGATGTGTGGGCCGTTTTCAAGATAGTAGGTCATAGTAGGGTCTACACCTTCTAGGAAGAGCATCCATAAGTTGAAGTTGTCTCTGGAAAATCTAGGGGGTTTTGCAAGAGAACCATTGTCTATATAATTTGTGTTTGTGTGGGAGGCCATTTTCAGAAAATAGCAAGGAAGAGAAATATCTTAGATTAGATCTTGTTTATGAGTTTAAACAAATCCGCTCTGATACCACTTGTTGGTCCCGAAAGGCCTATACAAGTTTGTAGAAGGGGGGGGGGGGGGTTGAATACAAACACGCTATTTTACTTTTCTAAATTGTTTATTGATAAATCATTAACAATTTACAGCTTGTTGCGGAAACAAGATTAAGGATAAACCTAAATCTAAACAAGTTGGAACACTAAGGTTTCTTGCACTAAGAAAGATATGGAGATTACTAATAAAATCCTATCTTGAGAGAGATTTGAACTTGTCCAGAGTTAGCAAGTTACTTCAAATGAAGTGAGTTCATCTCTTTATATACTGCATGCATTTAATGCAATTCAGTATACGCTTTACACGTGTCATCAGCGGATTGGTTGCATGTCATTGACCTTTGTTGACAACCTTAGTAGCCGCATGAATGAACAGTGTAGTATCAGAGTGGTTGTACGATCTCAGATTTTCGGAGGTTCTTTTCTGACATTTCGTACGGTGGCGTGCAAGGGAGGTTAAGACAAAAGTACTTTGTACGGAGGACTTCATGATCAGCTTTCGTTGATTCAGCGATTATCATTTACTATTCAGCGAATGATAAAGTTCAGCGATAGCTGAAGTCTTGTACTTGATACTTCACGTTGAGTGGACAAATCTGAGTCTTCGCTGATCCGCATCAGTTCATTAGTAGACTTGTCGCTGGTTCTTGAGCTTGATCTTCGACTTCAGCGTAGAACCTTTGTTGACGTGAAACTTGTCTTCAGGGATTATAAGTAAACAACTAACTTATCAGCGATCACCATAAGGACTGAACAGACTCAGCGCATTATGGTGAACAGTGTTCGCTGAATGTTTAATTTAAAGAGCGAGAGTTCCTATCAGCGGTACTGTAAGATCTTAGTACTTATCAGCGATAGTGAAACTCTGATACATATTGTTTACATACAATTTTCACTAAGTATTTAAGAGAGGGTCATTATCAAATCACTGAGGGTTTGGATCAACAATGATCCTATCATCATTCCTAGCAAGCAGACAAGTGCAGCTGATTCCTCATCTTGGGTTTCAGCTAATCCCATCAACACTTTACCTCCGTCTGAACCATCAACATTTGATATTCCATCTACTTCTCAGCAATCAGTGAATGAATTGTCATTTGAACCTCTACCTATCTTGCCTGAATTACCTGAGATCGCTGAAGCCTCTTCTTCAGCACATCCAGTAGTTCACTCTGAGTCATCAGCTCATGCTCCTGCTAAGCGATAGACTATAAATCACCCTATTGATCAAATTCTTGGTGATCCAAACGCAGGTGTTCAGACTCGACGCAGTTCAGGTAACATTGTTTATATGTTAATTTTATTTCACTGATTGAACCAAAGAAGGTTGATGATGCCCTCAGAGATCCGAGCTGGGTCAGCGCTATGCAAGAAGAACTGATTGAATTCGAAAGAAACAAATTTTGGAATCTTGTTCCAATGCCATCTAACAAGTCGGTGATAGGAACTAAGTGGGTCTATCGAAACAAGTTAGATGAACATGGAACTGTAACCCGCAATAAAGCTCGTCTAGTTGCTCAGGGATACAGACAAGAGGAAGGCATAAACTACGATGAAACGTTAGCCCCTGTGGCAAGACTCGAAGCAACTCGACTCTTTCTAGCCTATGCAGTTCACAAAGACTTCAAAGTTTATCACATGGATGTCAAGTCGGCGTTTCTAAATGGAAGGCTAAATGAAAAAGTCTATGTCGAACAACCACCAGGATTCTCTGATCCTAAGCATCCATGTTGTGTCTATAAGCTGGATAAGGCACTCTATGGTCTAAAACAAGCACCTCGTGTATGGTATGACACTCTATCCTCTTTCCTCCTTATTGAAAATTTTGAGCGTGGTAAAATTGACAACACTCTATTTTTCAGGAAAGTAAAAGGTCATATCATTCTTGTTCAAATATATGTCTATGATATTATATTTGGTTCTACTAACCCTTCTCTATGTACTCGTTTCGCTGAAAGAATGAAATCTGAATATAAAATGAGTATGATGGATGAGCTGACATATTTCCTTGGACTCCAAATCAAGCAAAATGATAAGGGTACATTTATCCACCAAGGTAAGTATGTTAAAGATATGCTGAAAAAATTCGATTTAACTCAAAGCTCAGCTATGAAAACCCCTTATGGCACCTCCACTGACACTTAACAAAGATCTTCCAGGGAAGCCTGTTAATGTCACTGCCAACAGAGGGATGATCGACTCTCTTCTTTATCTTACAGCTAGTCATTCTGATATTATGTATGCTACTTGTTTATGTGCATGATATCAATCTGAACCCAAAGAATCACATTTGGTCGTTGTAAAGTGAATTTTCAGATATCTGAAGGGTACACCCAACCTAGGTCTTTGGTATCCCAAAGACTCAAGGTTCGATCTAACTGCCTATACAGATAGTGACTTTGCAGGTTGCAAGCTGGATAGAAAAAGCACCACGAGAGACTGTCAACTCCTGAGTGGAAAGCTGGTAAGTTAGACAAGTAAGAAACAAAGTTCAGTGTCCACTTCTACCGCTGAAGCTGAATATGTAGCTGCTGGAAGCTGTTGTGCTCAGGTCTTATGGATGAGAAATCAACTATTAGACTACGACCTTCAGCTCTCCAAAATTCCAATCTATTGCGACAGCACAAGTGCCATCTCCATAGCAAATAATCCAGTACTACACTCAAAGACCAAACACATCGAGATCATGTATCACTTTATCAGAGATAATGTGATGAATGGTGATATAGAAATTCACGTTATCCCTACTGACTTTCAGTTAGCTGGTCTTTTCACTAAACCTCTTGATGAGACAAGATTCAACTTTCTCATCAGCGAGCTTAGCATGCTGAACCTTGAAGAATAAATCTTCAGTGGTTACGCATTATGTCAGTGAGAAAAGAAATTCTATCTCCTTATTTATCATCCAATCTCTGAACTAAATGATTCGCTGAATACAATGGTATGTTTTCTATTCCTATTCGCTGAAGTTTACTTTAGTATGTTGTTTTTCAAATCTAAATTTATCACTGACTTTTCTTCAGTGATTATTTTGAAACAACAAAACACCTCGCTGATATTTATTATCAGTGATTCTTCATTTTACAAATCATCTCTGATAGTTTCTAAAACCTATCAGGGCAACGTTTTTGAAAATGAAAAGACAGTTTCTATGTGACGTCATCAAACGGATAAGCCCTGGCACGACTTTTCGTCTGACACGTTCGCCCATTTCAAATTCTTTTCCAATAAGCTTCGAGGGACGTGTCACGTGTCATGATGAGTGCTTTTTCCCGCTCATCATTTTCTCTCTCTACTCACACTATATAAACACTTCATGTTTATATTTTTACCTTTTACGCTCTCAAACTCTCTAAAGCAGAAAGAATTCCCTAAGCATTTGTTCTTGGATTATTGTAAAACCTTATTCTCGAATCTTCAAACATTCATCAAACAGGTTCTTACCTTTAAATCCATTTCTCCTCTTACATCTTTTCATAACTTGTTTTTTATCACATTCGTTGTTCTTAGAGGATCAAAACAAACGTTTTTCACATAAGAACATCTTCTTCATAATCTTATGACATAAAACTTGATTTTCATACGTTCTTCTAGAATCCCTTTCCATAAAAGGAAACTGGAAAACACTTCTTTTTACTAGTTTTAAATCTTTTCAAAACTAGAAAACCCACATTTTACTGTTTCTTCCCTAAAAAGGAAACTGTAAAACCCAAAACCTCAAAAACCCTTATTTTTTGAAACCTTTTTCCATTTTAAGAAGTTCCTTAATCTTTTTCTACTTTGTGGTTACTTATCAGAAATGGCATCCAACGATGCTACCAACATTGCTACCACTGATGTACATGCAATCATGCTCAAGGCTGCAAACATGAAAGGCGAACTGAACCAGATCGTATTAGCTGCAAACAACTCCTTGGCCCTTCTCGAATTTCCTATGAAAAAGCCAAGCCCCCATCTCACTGATGCGGTCAACTTCTTGAAGACCTGCCCTTTGGCCACTGCAATGACAATCGCTCCACCTGCACATCGCCACCTACTGCAACAGTTCTGGTACACTACCGAGCGTACCACTGAAACCTCGAAGAAAACTGGAAAGGAATACTCAGTGATCGGTTTCCAAACTGAACTGGGTCGTAGCTCTATTTCTCCTGCAGCCATCCGCTCTGTACTAAACCTACAGGTGTCCAAATCCTACAGGTATCCAAACATATTCCTCACACCTCTCTAAAACCCCAACTTTTGAGCTCTCCTTTGCTCACAAGTTACTTTGTTTTTTAGGTCCTAATCTGGGCACGATTAGCACGTCCCTCAAGGACATCGTTGATAAGGTGAAGAATCTCTCCACCGACCTCTCTACAAATACCTCAGCGATCACTGATGCTGGGGAAACGCTGAAGAATGTATCTTCCAACCTTGCAGACAAGGCTAACTCTGCAGATATCTCATCGCTGCAAGGGGGAGTGACAAACTTGGAAACAGGTGTCACCAACAACACCACCGCCATCATCAATCTTCAATCCTCCATCACCGATCTCTCCTCAAATTACTCCCACCTCAGCAACGAGGTTGGAACGCTGAAGAACAACCTCTCTGGCCTCCAAGGTGAGGTGAGCAGCCTTACTAAACAGGTCACTGAAAACAACACACTGCTCACCAAGATCCTGGAGAGAATAGAAGCTCCAACGGTCCCTGTCTCTTTTTTCTCTCAATCTGATAGAAATCTTCTGGGGATGACAACGTATTTTGTTAGAACCACTGAAAAAGACCCTCAGGAGATTGATCATCCTGAGGGAACCGCTGAAGACCCCTCTCTTTTTGAGGGGGAACACAGCGAAGACAAAGCCCCCACTCCACCCCTCTCTCCTCAGGAACGTGAACAAGTCAATATTCCCTCTGATGAAGAGGAAGAAGAAGAGGAAGAAGAGGTGGAGATTGATGATGAAGAACCCTCAGTCCATCCTTCTCCCAAGGATGATGATGAGGATGATGATGAAGATGGCTACTGGTTTCAGCCTACCACCATCAAGGTCCTTGCTCTGAAAGGGATCTCAATAAATGAAGCAGGGGAGATGACTCGCAAGTCTCCTGCGAAGAAGACTTCAGGCAAGCAAAAGGGCCTTGCCGCTGACAATTTGGCTATCCTCATGAAGAAACCAACTTGTCAGGTATGCTACTACTTCTTCCCATACACTGCTTCACTCCTCTATCCCTTCTCAATTTCTACCCTTATCCTCCTGAAACCTCTAAACACTTAGCTATTCTTTCTCTATCTTTTTAACCCTCAAAAGATCTAACTCTAATGATCTTTTTTTAGCTAGTCCTCTCCCCTACTTGAGGATGCCGTTGAATCTCCCCCCGCTCAACAAATAATCCCAGCTATCAATGCTGATGATCAGGCAATAATCCCGGTCTCTATCTTGAATGAGACCGATGAACAAAGAAATGAAGAACAAGAGCTGCTTTCTCATCCTAGAAGACCTTCTCTGTCTCGTCAATGATCAGATGAAGATGAACACAGAAGAAAAGTAGCTATGATCCAATAGCTGGAAAGTTAGCGACTTATCCCTTCCCACCTCAGTTGTCTGACTCCTGAGGAAATCGCTGAAAGTCTCAACTCTCAAGGCTGAAAAGATCCTTGCTGAACAACAGAAGACTGAGCTCAATGATAAAACCTTTGCTCTTGAACTTGCCCAATGTTCAGTAAGAGATCCCCAGCTAAAGAAATTTCCCCTCAGAGTCCAGCAACAACTGCTAAAAAAGGCTGGTAAGAAGAAAGAAAAGAAGGTTCAAGTCAGCGACACCACCTTGGACTGGTGTAAAAAGAAAGTCCACTTCAGGGGTTTACCAGTAAGAATCAAACAGGTAAACTGAAAGGAAGAACTGTCAGAGGAGTCTCACTGATCGATGTCACAATAATCAGGGAGAACGGTGTGGCGAGAACCTATTATCTCTCAGCATTAGAGCATCTGGGGCTAAATGAATGGTTGGAGATTCGGGTTGCAATTCAGCGATCCCGATCAAGCTTTAAACCCTGTGTTGAAAGTTCTATCAATAAGCTAATCGACCAAGTCTCTCCAGTGGTTGATTTGCCTCCTCCTCCAGCTATCCAACAAAAACGAAGAGCTCCAAAGAAGAAGGCTCCGCCATCTTCAGGACCTGTTATATGGAACGAGACTAGTGTTGACTTTTCTCGTGAAGTTGTACTCGGTCCAAATGTTGATCTATCAGGCCTCGACATCTCACTGCCACCTGTTGTAAAATTCGAAGCTGGAAAGGTGGTCAGTGAACCTTTCAACATGTTCTTTCTTGATTACACTGGTCACAAGTGCTTCCAACGCTGGTCTGAGTTACCCATCGCTCCTATCGAACAACTTAGAGACCTATTATACTGATGTGATTGCTCCTTCCATGGAACATTCATGAAACCCCAGATCTACGGTGAATCAAACAAAGACGGGAACAGGGAGTTACTGTCCCTGACTTGATGTTTCCAAAGACTGACACCCTTGATGAACTTCTTATCAAGGAAGAACATGAATAGTTGATAGCATCCATCTTGTATTCTTCTATCTTGTTAGCTATATGCTTTTTGTACTTGTAAATTTTTCACTATACTTGTAATTTTTCAACTTATTTTGTAATCTTGTATTTACGAAGTAATGAAAATTTTCAATGAAGTACTTTACTCCATCAGTACTAGAAAAGATCCCTGAAAACAATAAATGGGACACGTATTTTATGAGTCCTTTTTATCCTTGTGTTTTTAACTTAGCAATTTTCCTTTATTGCTTTGTCATCATCAAATAGGGGGAGATTGTTGATCCAAACCCTTCAGTGATTTGATAATGACTCTCAGAATTACATAGTGAAAATTGTAAGAAAACTGTATGTATTAATGTTTTTCCATCTATGAAAAATATACTAAGTCTATTTAGTATCGCTGATGGAAAACTGTGCTCTTTAATTAATGTTTCAGCGATACATGTACATCAGTGAGCCCTGAGCCTGTTTAGTCTCACCGATGATCGCTGATAGTTCTATTTGTAACTTTTTACTTATGATCCCTGAAGACAAGATTCGCGACAACTGAGTTCAAAGTTGAAATCGAAGACCAAGCTGACAAACGAGTGACTAAGTCTACTAGTGACCTGATGCCGATATCAACGAAGCCAAGACTTGTCCATTTCACGCGAAGTTTCAAGTAGAAGACTTCAGCGAAAGATGAACTTTATCATTCGCTGATAAAGATCAACTCAGCGAACGCTGATCATGAAGCCTGTTCTACAAGTTACTTTTGTCTTATCTCCTTGCACGCCTTTGTACGATTTGTCAGAAGGACATCCCTTTGTCCAGGATCGTACAAACCACTCTACCAACTACATTGTTCATCATGCGGTGACAGTGCTTGGAATACACTTAGACTTGTGATAATTAAGCCTCAAAGCAAGTATACAATCAGACCTAATGTTATCAATCAAGTAATAAAGTGGTGAGAACCACGTATCGTCCCACATAGATTGGAGTAAAAGTATAATAAGAGTTCAAGTAAAGAAATGACTTCAGATGACGAATTCAAAGATAATTGTTTTGTGCGGAGTTATCACAGATTATATTGAACAAATAATAAAGGAAAGCAAGGGTTCAAGATGTTGGGCTGAAGCCTGGACACAAATTCCAGCAGACCAATGTTGTGGCAATGCTACAACATTTGTATCTTAACAATTAAGTTCACCATCTACTTTTCAGGATGCCCTTCTGGATCTTCCTTTGTCATTAGATCTTCCAAGTCTTACTTCCTTTGTCATTTGGATTGACGTGCATATCAGTGGCTCATTCCTGATGCCATGGCACTTTAACACTTTCAAAGTGATCAAAACGTCTTGGAGCAAACTTAATCTTTGATAAACTTAACATGAAATGGTGAACATCATTATTGAGAAATGATGTCTACCTTTCTTTGTGTTTAAAACCTCACCCTTTAATCTCAAACCCAAGCTAGAGAAATTAGCTACTCATACTATAAATTAAATGACAAGAAATGTAAATTACAGAAATTAAAGACAGAAATTAAAGACAGAAATATAAATGACAAGTATTTAAATGACAAGAAATTAAAGTGCAAGAATTAAAAGAGAATAAGTTAGTGCAACAATGCTAAAGCAATGTTGCAGCAACTCATAGATAATAATAAGAACATGAACAAGGTGAAGAACATAAATTAAAGTTGCATAAAATTAAAGATGAGAGTTCCAATCAGTTGTGAGAAATGATTTTTAAAAGTAGTCTAACAAACAAGAAACACAACCCTCATATTTATACTTACTAGGAGAGAAGGCAAAGTTGTAAATACATAAAAGGAAATTCCAACTATACTATTCAAAAGTGCAATCATGATGGCACTCCCATCGCAAGATCGTTTACTAAGCAACGACTGTTAGATGGAAGAATGTTGTAAAAAGGGGGATTAGTTTAAGTGCACTTCATCATGGGCTTTTTGATCATACGATAAATATTATACTTAATGTTAATGACTTTTCATCATGGACTTTTTGCAATAACATTGTCGTTCTTTAAAGTTTAATGTGCACTTGTTTTCTACATATTGTTACTTAACAATATTTTTAGTAATTTATGTCATGGATGGTAACATATTCCTCGCTTATGTCATGGTTCTGAGTCTATTTAATTCCGACTAAATGGATGGTAATAATTTTAAGAAAAATATTTAAAATATATATGCCTCATCATACACGGCTCACTTAAAAAACCGTGTACGAAAAGTGCAGTTTTTAACATTTATACATTGTTCTCTTAAAAACCGTGTATGAAAACATACATTTATACACGGTTCTCTTAAAAACCGTGTATGAAAACATACATTCCTACACGGTTCTTGTAAAATAACTAAACTAGTAAGAAAAAAGTTACTTCATGCATCAAATAAATAATGCATATCATGCTGCCACTAGGATGTTTACTAAAGTCAAATCCATGCAACCAACCATACGCTGCCACGTGTAAAATTGTACTCGATGCCACGTGTAAAGTTGTACTGACTTGCACTTAATGTATAAATAGGAAACCCTACTTCATTCTTGAAGTGCTCTTCCTTTGTTGAACTACTTAGTGCCAAGAAAATCTTTCTTTAGGTTTTCTTATTTTCTCTCTATCTCGTCTAGTGCAAGAAATCTGTGTGATTCTCATAGTTTGTCTAGATTAGGTTTTAAACTTGATCTTATTCCGCAACAAACTGTAAAATGTTTGATATATATCAATAAACAATTTTAAAGATAAAAATCTTGTGTTTGTATTCAACCCCCCCCCCCCCCCCCTACAAACTTGTATAACCCTTCGGGACCAACAACCAGTGATTGGGTTGTAGGAGCAGTCTTAGGTCAAAGAAATAAAAGATTTTTCATTCAATTTGTTATGCAAGTAAGACTTTGAATGAAGCTCAAATTAACTACACAACCACTGAGAAATAATTATTAGGTGTAGTTTTTGCATTTGAAAAATTCAGGTCATATTTAATGGGTGCAAAAGTCATTATTCACACTGACCATGCTGCCATCAAATTTTGATTTCAAAGAAAGATGCTAAACCAAGGTTGATAAGATGGGTTCTATTGTTACAAGAATTTGACCTAAAGAAATGAATGTCAAAGAAGTGGTTCAATTTCTCAAAGAAATGAGATGCCACTAAATGGGATCTTGGAAGTAGAGTTGTTTGATGTGTGGGGTATAGACTCCATGAGACCCTTTCGTCCATCAAACCAATACCAATACATACTAGTTGTTGATTATGTATCAAAATAGGAGGAGGCAGTAGCATGTGTTTCAAATGATGCTAAAACTGTGGTGAAATTCCTTCAGAAGCAAATCTTTACAAGGTTTGGTACCCCTAGGGCACTAATTAGTGATGAGGGTAATCACTTTGTAAACAATTTGTTACAAAAAGTTCTTGAAAAATATAACATTCACCACAGGATTGCTACTGCATACCAACCACAAACCAATGGATTGGCTGAGCTCTCTAACAGAGAAATAAAGGGAATTTTGGAGAAGGTTGCCAAGCCAAACAGAAAAGATTGGGCCTTACATTTAGATGATGCTTTATGGGCATATCGGACGGCTTTTAAAACACCAATTGGTATGTCCCCATACGAGTTAGTCTTTAGCAAAGCTTGTCACCTCCCTTTAGAGTTTGAACACAAATCATATTGGGTTATCAAAGAATTAAACATGTGTTAAATGATGCTGGAACCAAAAGAAAACTGCAACTTTGTGAAATGGAGGAACATGTCCTATGAGAATAAAATAAAATAATCTAACTAAACTAGTAAGAAAAAAGGTATTTTATGCATTAAATAAATAATGCATATCATGCGGCCACTAGGATGTTTGCTAAAGTCAAATCCATGCAACCAACCATACGCTGCCACGTGTAAAGTTGTACTGACTTGTACTTAATGCATGCTGTATAAATAGGAAACCCTACTTCATTCTTGAAGTGCTCTTCCTTCGCTGAACTACTTAGTGCCAAGAAAATCTTTCTTTAGGTTTTCTTATTTTCTCTCTATCTCTTCTAGTGCAAGAAATCTGTATGATTCTCATAGTTTGTCTAGATTAGGTTTTAAACTTGATCTTATTCCGCAACAAACTGTAAAATGTTTGATATATATCAATAAACAATTTTAAAGATAAAAATCTTGTGTTTGTATTCAACCCCCCCCCCCCCCCCCCCCTCTACAAACTTGTATAACCCTTTGGGACCAACAACCAGTGATTGGGTTGTAGGAGCAGTCTTAGGTCAAAGAAAAGAAAATATTTTTCATTCAATTTATTATGCAAGTAAGACTTTGAATGAAGCTCAAATTAACTACACATCCACTGAGAAATAATTATTAGTTGTAGTTTTTGCATTTGAAAAATTCAGGTCATATTTAATGGGTGCAAAAGTCATTATTCACACTGACCATGCTGCCATCAAATTTTGATTTCAAAGAAAGATGCTAAACCAAGGTTGATAAGATGGGTTCTGTTGTTACAAGAATTTGACCTAAAGATTGTGGATAAAAAGGGAGTAGACAACCAAGTGGCAGACCATTTGTCTAGGATTGAGAAACCTAAAGAGGACAAAGGAGAAGGAGACATCATTGAGACCTTCCCTGATGAGAGGATTCTTATGCTACGGCATACTGAACCACCATGGTTTGTTGATATAGCAAATTACTTGGTTTGTGGCATAAGACCCTCTGGAATCACTGACCAAATGTTTAAGAAATTTCTCCATGATACTAGAACTTATTTGTGGGATTACCCTTTTCTGTTTAAAATTGGTGCATATCAAGTTTTAAGAAGGTGCATTCCTGAATATGAAGTGGCAGCAATCTTGCAACATTGCCATCAATCACCTTATGGAGGACATTTTGGAGGCCAGAGAACAGCAGCTAAAGTACTACAATCTGGATTTTATTGGCCAACTCTCTTCAAAGATTCCCATAACCTTGCACAAAGATGCAATGAATGTCAAAGAAGTGGCTCTATTTCTCAAAGAAATGAGATGCCACTAAATGGGATCTTGGAAGTAGAGTTGTTTGATGTGTGGGGTATAGACTCCATGAGACCCTTTCCTCCATCAAACCAATACCAATACATACTATTTGTTGTTGATTATGTATCAAAATGGGTGGAGACAGTATCATGTGTTTCAAATGATGCTAAAACTGTTGGTCCCGAAAGGCCTATACAAGTTTGTAGAAGGGGGGGGGGTTGAATACAAACACACTATTTTACTTTTCTAAATTGTTTATTGATAAATCATTAACAATTTACAGCTTGTTGCGGAAACAAGATTAAGGATAAACCTAAATCTAAACAAGTTGGAACACTAAGGTTTCTTGCACTAAGAAAGATAAGGAGATTACTAATAAAATCCTATCTTAAGAGAGATTTGAACTTGTCCAGAGTTAGCAAGTTACTTCAAATGAAGTGAGTTCATCTCTTTATATACTGCATGCATTTAATGCAATTCAGTATACACTTTACACGTGTCATCAGCGGATTGGTTGCATGTCATTGACCTTTGTTGACAACCTTAGTAGCCGCATGAATGAACAGTGTAGTATCAGAGTGGTTGTACGATTTCAGATTTTCGGAGGTTCTTTTCTGACATTTCGTACGGTGGCGTGCAAGGGAGGTTAAGACAAAAGTACTTTGTACGGAGGACTTCATGATCAGCTTTCGTTGATTCAGCGATTATCATTTACTATTCAGCGAATGATAAAGTTCAGCGATAGCTGAAGTCTTGTACTTGATACTTCACGTTGAGTGGACAAATCTGAGTCTTCGCTGATCCGCATCAGTTCATTAGGAGACTTGTCGCTGGTTCTTGAGCTTAATCTTCGACTTCAGCGTAGAACCTTTGTTGACGTGAATCTTGTCTTCAGGGATCATAAGTAAACAACTAACTTATCAGAGATCACCATAAGGACTGAACAGACTCAGCGATATGGTGAACAGTGTTCGCTGAATGTTTAATCTAAAAGAGCGAGAGTTCCTATCAGCAGTACTGTAAGATCTTAGTACTTATCAGCGATAGTGAAACTCTGATACATATTGTTTACTTACAATTTTCACTAAGTATTTAAGATAGGGTCATTATCAAATCACTGAGGGTTTGGATCAACAATCTCCCCCTATTTGATTATGACATAGCAACAAAGAAAATTGCTATTTAATGAAAACATAAGGATAAAAAGAACTCATAAAATATTTGTACCTTTTACTGTTTTCTGGGATCTTTTCAGTACTGATGGAGTAAAGTACATTCGCTGAAATCTTTCTTTAAATCTTTGAATCAGGTTACAATTTGAATAAGAAAGATTACAAGTACAAGCGAAATAAATTACAAGTACTGAAGGATGACTGATACAATAGAGAATGAGGTGATTGTTGTCAGCCTTCAAAGGGTTCTTCCTTAATGAGAAGTTCATCAAGGGTTGTCTTTTCAGTTGGAATCATCCAGTCAGGAACCTTTTCTCCTTTATTCTTTAGCTTCAGAGCAGCTTCAAAAATCAAGGGTTTTAGGTGTCGTGCCTGAATGTCTTTTCTGAAGTCGCACCAGTAGATGAGATCTCTGAGCTGTTCGATTGGAGTGATTGGAAGCTCAGCGATCCGTTGAAAGCATTTACGTCCGTCGTAGTCAAGAAAGAATATTCCATAAGGATTACTGATGACTTTACCAGGGACGAAAAGTTCACATGGTGGCAAAGAGATGTCAAGGGAAGATAGATCAGGATCAGGACCAAGTACTTCAGCGCGAGAGAAACCAATTCCAGTTTCATTTCGTATGACAGGACCTGAGTTTGAATCTTGACGTTTCTTCTTTGGTGAGCCCCTTTTTCTTTTCGGCTTTAGATCAGGAACAGGAGGAATATCCACACAAGAAGATATCAAATCGATCTGTCTGTTTATCAGCTTTTCGAAATGATCCTTGTACTTAGATTGTGATGGTTAGATAGCTAACCTCATCTCCAGCCATTCAGAGAGACCATACCTTTTTACAGTGTCAGCGCGAAAGGTTTCAGATGTGCCATCTTCTCTGAACAGTTTGATGTCAACAATAGGTACTCCGATGGAGGTTCTTCCAGAGATGAATACCTTGTTGATCTTCGCTGGACGATATCTGAAGTGGATTTTCTCTTTACACCAGATCAGGGTGGTCTGAGAAACTTCAGTTTTCTTTTCCACGATCTTCTGGGCTTGTTCCCAAAGCTTTCGTTGGATTTGAATGGGAATACGCTTCAGCTTGGGGTCTTTGACAGATTCTTGAGTGAGCTTGATGGCGTATTCTCTGTCTTTATCTTCAGCTTCCTTCCTTTCAGCGATGAGGCGTTCAGCTCTGAGTTTTTCCTGGTATTCAGCTTTTGAAATTCTGAACTTAGGAGGAACTGAAGGCAGTTGATCGCGCCTTAGAATGATTCGCTGATCCTCGAATCGCTTTATCATTTCTTCTCTCCTCTTTTGATCTTCTTCACTCAGCCTTTGAGGAACTGAGGAAGGTCTGTTTCTGTGCGAGAGAGGTTGTTCTTCTGTTTCATCAGTCTCAGAGATTAAATCTAAGACTGGGATTATGTCTTCAGCGGTAGCTAGAATTATTGGTGAAGTCGCAATAGTAGAGCCTTCAGCGATATCCTCAAACAGGGGAGAGGACTAGCTGAAACGCAGCGATCTTACAAATAAGAACTGGGTAGAAGAACTTGGGTAGAAAAGATAGAAAAAAAAAATAATGTGGATGTGTATGGTGTTTGTGGAATGGATAACTGATTGTTCAGAGATGATCAGGGAAGGAAAAATAAGTTTAGTGTACCTGACAAATCGGCTTTGCAAGCAAGATCGCCAGATTATCATCTTCAGCGATGCCTTTGTCTTTGCTTTTCTCAGCGCCAGAGGCTGTGTGCTTTGTCTTTGTTTTTGTCTTCACCCGTGTGGATTCGGTTATCACGATCCCTTTAAGAGCTTTTCGAGGAGCAGGTTTGACGACAAAGAATTCGTCATCATCATCATCATCATCGTTCCTTGGAGAGGAGGATGGTTCAGCTTCAGGGATGTCGATGTCTTCGTCTTCTTCTGCTTCGGATTCCTCAGCATCTTCTTCGAGTTGCTCCCCCTCAGATACAGAGGCGAGGTTCTCGGTTCCCTCAGGGTTTTCATCTCCCTGAGGTCCAGTAACCAGATCTTCATTACCCTCTCCCCTGATAGATTCATCATGGGAAAGGTCTTCAGCGCTCTTATTTTGATCTTCAGCGCTCTTCTCTTGTTCAGCGTTCTTCTCCCCCTCTTTCTCATGATGGGCGGGGGAGGAATGGGTAGACTCAGCATTGGTGTTATCTCTGTCTTCTGGGCCAGAGATTTTCACACAACCTTCAAGCTTAGCTATTCTGTCTTCTAGGCCAGGAATAGCAGGCGTGATTTTCTTCAGCTCTTGGCGATCCTCTGCGGTGAATGAGTCCAAAATAGGTGCAGGGGCCGGAGTAGGAGCTGGATTGTTTGCCTTGTTCACCAGCGTCTCGATCATTGTCTTGACAGAACCAAGGTCGGTCTTTACTGAGCCCAAGTCGGTCTTGACCACTGACATATCACCTTCGAGTGTACCAACCGATTTCTTCAGCGTTGTAACCTCGCTGGAAACGGTGGAAACTGACGATTTGAGGTTGGTGTAGTAAGTGTAGATGTCGGAGAGCACTTTGGCAAAGTCGGCGAGAGTTTTATCAAGGCCTTTGATGTCATCAGAGGAGGCCTTCTTTTCCACCACAGTAGTCAGCTTCGTCAGATTCTCTCCAGCGTTTGTTACAGCTGTAGAGTTATTTGATAGACCGGTGGTGAGATCTGTAAGTTTCATCTCCATGGACTTTAGAGACTGGTTGATGTCTCCCAAATAAGGACCTGTAACATATAAGTACTTGTGAACAAAGGAAAGCTCAGAAGTTTCAGGTTTAGTTACAGTGTTTAAGGTGGGATCTGTACCTGCAGGAGCGTTGACGAACTCATCAAAGTTTCGAGTCCCTCCATAGTGTTCCATATCTCCCTCAAAAGTTCCGTGAGGGATGGAGATCTCTGCAGGTCCTTTCTTCGTCATTCGCTGAGAAGCTTCAACGGCTTCTTGAATGATGGCATCTCCAGTTTTAGCTGGAGGAGTGTCCAAAGAAATAGAGGGAGGATCGAAGGATAAGAATTGGGGTTGGGTTTCAAGTTCAGCGTTGGATTCGCTGAGAAGTACTTCATCAGTCTTTTGAGAGACTGAAGAAGGTTGGGTAGATTCCAAAGTTCTAACCTCAGCGTTTAAGGACGCTGAAGTAGGTTTAGAAGGGATGGCTTGAATTGGTGTGGCAGAGCGTACCACGGAACTTTCCTTCAGCTCTTCAGAATGAGCTGAGGAGTCTTCAGCATGGAATTGATGGGGTTGCTCCTTGGTTTTCTTGATCCTTTTGGAATCAAGAGGGGTAAGAGATTGTTTCCTTTTCTTAGAAGGAATGGATTTTGTGGCCTGGGAATCAGCGAGGGGTATTGTCGCTGAAGGAGCCACACAAAGCGGAGAATTAAGTAGAGTGAGAAGGGTAGAGAGACGTACCTCGTTGGCGACAGGCTTGAAGTCTAGAACTTTAGGGCCAATCTGAGAGAGTTTCAGATCACCCTCAGGATAGCTGTCCTTCAGGCCATATTGAAAGATGGCGCTGATGAATCGTGGGTAAGGAACCCATGCTGGTCGGTCAGCGGCAGAATCAACACGTTGAATGAGGTCTTCATAGATGATGGAGGCCCAGTCAATGTTGAGACCTTTCAGCAGTGCGTAACCCATGGCCTGCTGAGGTTGAGCGGCTTGATCAGAAGATCCGGATTTCGCTGTCATGCAGCTGATCAGGTGAGCGAAGATGAAGTTCATCTCGCTGGGCATCTTGGATTTCTTTATCAGCGTCAGCTTCTTCTCAGGTAGCTTGTCTCTTCCGGTCTCCCAGATGTAACCCATCGCATCAAGGAAAGCAATGATTTCTTCCCTGTCAGCGTGCTTCTTGTGGTCAGGTAATGGAATGAAAGGATTTTCTGAGGTAGCGTTGGGGAATTTCAGGGCTTTGCGGATTATTGCGGGGGTTATCTTGATGGTGCCATACTCAGTATCACTGAGTATGCAGTCGATGGTTTTAGATGGATCTTTGGCGGAGGGTAGGTCGGTGTGTCTGGCAGAGTACCAGAATTGGGATAAGAGACGCTGACTGGCAGGAGGTGTGATTGTCAGTGCTGTGTAGATGGGGCTATTCTTCAAAAGATTTACAGCGTCGTCTAGATGGGATACCTGCTTCCGAGGAGGAAACTCGAGAAGCGCTGAGAGGTTGTTTGCCTTTGTCCAGTCTAGTTGATCCAGCTCAAACTTAACCTGAGGAGCTTTAGTGATTTCCAGTTCCTCAGAATCAGCGGAGATGGACTCAGCGGTAACATTCAGCTTTGAAGTTGCCATTTCACTGTATTATCAGTTCAACCAAAGATGTTAACAAATAAGAATTATCTTAATGTGGAAAGAAAATTTCCATTAAGATTTTTCGAATTTTGTCCATTTCATTCAGACAAAAAAGTCTTAATGAAGATTAGGGTTTTTCTTGTTTTTGAAAAAAACGAATATAACACCCATAAGCCTTGTATTCCAGTTTCTTAAAAAATGGATACGAAAGAAGAACAAGTTTAAGATTTTAGATTTAAAACTTGAAGAACAACCATGAAATGGTTGTGTTTATAAAACCATGAAAGAAAATGATTTTATTTTTGAGTTCTTTTGTTTGATCTTATGTAAAACAATGATAAGATCGAAAACAAGTTATTCGCATTTGATAATAGATAAGAACATATTAACCTTGAGTTTGATGAAGAAGATGATGAACAGTTCTTGAAGATTGAGAGCACAAAATGCAACAGTGTTCTTTTCTTGCGGAGAAAGATTGATTCGCGTAAAAGACAAATATAAACTTTGAGAGTGTTTATATAGGAAGAGAGTAGAGAGAGAAAAACTTGAGCGGGAAAGTTTTTCATCATGACACGGACACGTGTTTGCATTTGATTGGATAGACAACGAAACGTGCAAACGTGTGTCAGAAAAAGAGTGTGCCTGGTGTTATCCGTTGCAATGACGTCACAACTGTCCTTTCACATTCTTTCGTTGTCTCTGAGGTTTTGAAAGAGAAACTCAAGGACTCTTTGGAAAATATGAAGCACTTAATAGAAATATCAGTGAGGGTTTTAAGAAATTTCAAAATATCGCTGTTAAGGAAGAGATATTCAGCGATGTAAGAATTTGAAATCTTGCATTTTCATGCGTTTTGTCAGAGAGAGAAAACATACCTTGATATCAGTTTAACCAAATTTATTCAGAGAGAAGATGATGAATTGGATTGTACAAGTTTATTTTATCCGAGAGCCTATACAAGAATGTATAAACGTATCGCTGATTAAATGTGAACCGCTGAAGATTTATCCTTCAAAGTTCAGCATTCCAAGCTCGCTGATGAGAAAGTTGAATCTTGTCTCATCAAGAGGTTTGGTAAACAAATCAGCTAACTGATAATCAGTTGGGATAAAATGAAGTTCTATATCACCATTCATCACATGATCTCTGATAAAATGATATCTGATTTCTATGTGTTTTGTCTTTGAGTGTAGCACTGGATTGTTTGCTATAGCGATGGCACTTGTGCTGTCGCAATAGATTGGAATTTTGGAGAGCTGAAGATCATAGTCTAGTAGTTGATTTCTCATCCACAAGACTTGAGAACAGCAGCTTCCAGCGGCTACATACTCAGCTTCAGCTGTGGAAGTGGACACTGAGTTTTGCTTCTTACTTGTCCAACTTACCAGCTTTCCACCCAGGAGCTGACATCCTCCTGTGGTGCTTTTCCTATCCATTTTGCAACCTGCAAAATCACTGTCTGAATAGGCGGTTAGATCGAATCCTGAATCTTTGGGATACCAAAGACCTAGATTCGCTGTACCCTTAAGATATCGAAAGATTCGCTTTACAGCTTTCATATGGGATATCTTAGGTTCAGCTTGATATCGTGCGCACAGACATGTTGCAAACATAATATCGGGTCGGCTAGCTGTAAGATACAGTAGTGAGCCGATCATCCCACGGTACAGCGTGACATTGACAGGAACACCCTTTGTGTCCTTATCAAGTATCAGCGGTGGTGCCAAAGGGGTTTTCATAGCTGAACTTTCAGTTAAGTCGAATTTCCTCAGCATATCTTTAACATACTTTCCCTGATTTATAAAAGTTCCTTTTTCAGTTTGCTTAATCTGAAGACCAAGGAAATATGTTAGTTCACCCATCATACTCATTTTATACTCATCTTTCATTCTATCAGCGAAACGAGTACAAAGCTCAGGGTTAGTAGAACCAAATATAATGTCATCAACATATATTTGAACTAAAATGATATGACCTTTTATTTTTCTAAAAAACAAAGTTTTGTCAATCTTACCTCTCTCAAATTTTTCAAGGTGGAGATAAGTAGAAAGAGTGTCATACCATGCACGAGGAGCTTGCTTCAAGCCATAAAGTGCCTTATCCAGCTTATAAACATAACCTGGACGCTTAGGATATGAGAATCCTGGAGGTTGTTCCACATAAACTTCTTCATTCAGCTTTCCATTTAGAAACGCTGACTTAACATCCATTTGATGTACAGTGAAGTTTTTGTGTACAGCATATGCTAAGAAAAGACGAATAGATTCAAGTCTTGCTACTGGAGCAAAGGTTTCGTCATAATCTATGCCTTCCTCTTGTCTGTATCCCTGAGCAACAAGACGAGCTTTGTTGCGAGTTACAGTACCATGTTCGTCCAACTTGTTTCGATAGACCCACTTAGTGCCTATCACTGTTTTGTCAGTTGGTCTCCGAACAAGTTTCCAAACTTTGTTTCTTTCGAATTCAGTCAGCTCTTCTTGCATAGCGCTGACCCAGTTTGGATCTCTGAGGGCATCATCTATTTTCTTTGGTTCAGTTAGAGAAATAAAGTTAACAAATAAACAAATATTACCTGCACTTCTACGAGTCTGAATACCAGCGTTGGGATCACCAAGAATTTGATCGATTGGGTGATTTACAGTCCATCGCTGAGCCGGAGCATGCGTCGCTGACTCAGTCTGAACTGGAGAAACTGAAGATGAGGCTTCAGCTACTTCTGGATTATCAGCTAAGAGAGGAATGCTTGCATTTGTCACTTCATTCACTGATTGCTGAGAAATAGATGGAATTTCTGAGACATTTGGATCAACTGCGGGTATAGTGTTTATAGGAACAGCTGAGACCCAAGATGTTTCAGCTTCACTATTCTGCATATTGGGAATGATAGTAGGACCATCATTTTCAGTTGTATGAGCATGAGTAGTGGGAACATCTTCTGAATCACCAAGATGAGAAAACATCCATTGATTCAGTTCTTCTGTATCAGCGTTCGGTTTAGAGTTCGCTGAACGGGATTCGTCAAACGTGACGTGAATAGTTTCTTCTACAGTTTGTCTTCTTCGGTTGAAGACTCTGAAGGCTTTGGAAACTGAGGAGTATCCAAGAAAGATTCCATCATCAGCTTTAGGATCAAACTTTCCAATGGCATCTCTGTTGTTCAGTATGAAACACTGACAACCAAAGATGTGAAGAAAGCTGATTGAAGGCTTTCTCCCATGAAAAAGTTCATAGGCTGTCTTTTTGAATCTTTTGACTATCAGCGACCTGTTTTGCGTAAAACAAGCCGTGTTGACAGCTTCTGCCCAAAACTGAGTAGGCAGGTGAGAATCGTTGAGCATTGAACGTGAAGCTTCAATAATTGTTCTATTTCTTCTTTCAGCGACTCCTCTGAAGGATGTTGTACCATTTGAAAGTACACCATACCCTCGGGTGTGTCCTTTTCCATTTCCACCGAAAGTCACAGAGGGACCCTTCTCTTCCTTGTATTCAGCGAGTAGGCTTTTCTTTCCAGTCATGTGTCTAGAGCATCCGCTATCGAGATACCAGATACCCTTCTTAACCTGCAATACAAAGGAAGATTAGTTTTGCTTGGGTACCCACTTCGCCATGTATACGCGTTTGTCAGTGGAAGTGGTTGGAATGGGTTCAGCAGTCTTCGCAGCATTTGAAGATTCAGCTTTGTCTTTCTTCACTTTGGTCAATTTCTTGACCTCAGAGGTAGGAGTCACCTTGACCTGAATTGCAACTGGTTTGGTATTCTTGGGTGCTATCTTCACCTTAGCTATCTTATCAGCTTTGGTGGTTGTGGGACACTTACTTGCAATATGATCGGTAAGTCCACAGTGATAACATTTCTTATAACTAAAATTAGTTCTAGGACCACTTGAGTGCTGAGCTTTTAATTTGGAATTAGAAGTGCCAGCACCAAGTACACTATTGGTTTTTGAAATAGGACGAACATTCAGTTCTTCAGATTTCTTACCAAGGACATCTACTCTGAGTCTAGGAGTAGGTCGTTGAACTGATCCAGAGGTCTGATTTCTAGAACCATATGAATGAATCACTAAGGCTTTGGAAGCATTCAGCTTAGGTACTAAGGTACCCTTCTGAGGATTTTGATAAATAACAATTCCTTTACCTTTGTCTTTAGAGACAGAGGTAGGTTTTGAATAAACCATTTTCTCCTTACCTTTTGAGGAGGTAGGAGTTTCCTCAGGGATTGGTGTAACCGACGAGGAGTACTGAGATGAAGAAGTGTCAGCTACTGAGGATACGAACGTTCCAAATTTAAGCATTGAACGTTCAGTGGTTGGTATTGGAGTATCATATTTATAACCCAGACCACGTTTATCACTCAGAGGAATCTGAGCCTTAATTATCTCAGTGATCTTTGTTGAAGAATTACACCATCCTTCAACAGTAGCTTGTTCAGCTTTTAATGCAGCGATAGCTTCCGCTCGTTCGATTTTGACTAGCTGATTTAAATGGACTTGATCTTTAAAATCTTCTTCAAATTTAGAAAGCTTTTCTATTTGAAGGTGGCAGTTTTTAAGCTTTTCAGCGAGATCAAGATTTTGGTTTTCAACCACAGCTTTGCCGTTCATGGCTTCGTATAAACTTCTAGTCAGCAGTTCGATTTTACGGAGACTATCAGCTTCATCAATATTTACAATATTGGTAAAGAAGGAAGGTGATACCAGAATGGCAGATGTTGAAGTGGAGGGAATGTTTGAACTTTCTTCCTCTTCTTCAATCTTGGCCATGAGACATTGATTTGCTTCATCATCTTCAGAATCAGATGATGAGGCTTCTTCATCAGAAGCAGCCCAATCATAGTCAGCCATCAGGCCTTTTCCTTTCTTCTTAAAGCTTTTCAGCTTTGCATACTTCTCCTTCAGCTTTGAGTATTTGTCGTCTTTATTCCTTGGAACAAAGGATTTCTTTGTAAAAGCTGAAGGTCTCATGATTTTCTTTGACCTGCACTCGTTAGCGAAATGACCTGTCTTTTCGCAGTTGAAACAAGTAGCAGTATCCTTATCAACAAAAGCTGATGACTTAGGCTTGTCAGCTATAGAAAGAGTTTTGTTCTTTCTAAACATTTTCTTCTTGGCGAATCTCCTGAACTTTTTAGTTAGGAGAGCCAAGGATTCATCATCATCTGAAGAATCAGAATCTGATGACCTTTCAGAGTTACTTTCTAACTCAGTGATAGTGACCACGGGTCGCTGAGTAGAAGGTTCCTCTGAGATTAAAGCAACAGGGGTGCTTTTGGAATCTTTTACAAGATTCTTCTTAAGATGGCTAGATTGCTCATGATTCAGCAATGTGCCATATAAGGTAGCAAGTGTCATTGATCTTAGATCTTTTGACAGCTTGAGACACATGGAATAATTGTCCCAGCTTTCAGGTAAACATTCTAAAAACTTTGTCAGCACTTCAAAGTTAGAATATTCCTTACCAACCGTTTTTAGATCTATAATTAAGCAATTAAAACGTTGATGAACTTCAGAGAGAGTTTCATTCTTACCAGAAATGAAGCTTTCGTATTGTCTTACCAGGTTGATCTTTCTTGAATCCTGGACTTCAGACGTTCCTTCATACTGAACACATATTGTGTCCCACATGGCTTTTGAGGATTTCAGGTTCATGACGGAATGGTAGACTTCGTCAGGAAGGGCCATGGATAATATGGATCTGGCTTTTGTATCTATAGCCACTTTCTTCTTGTCTTCATCGGTCCAATGATGGATTTCCTTTGGAATCAGCCTTTCTGGAATAGCAGCTCTAGTTGCAGTGGCTGGAACTGCAGGATCAATTGTTACAGGGATGTGTGGGCCGTTTTCAAGATAGTAAGGTATAGTAGGGTCTACACCTTCTAAGAAGAGTGTCATCCTATTTTTCCACAAGTTGAAGTTATCTCTGGAAAATCTAGGGGGTTTTGCAAGAGAACCATTGTCTATATAGTGAGTGTTTGTGTTTGTGTTGGCCATTTTCAGATAATAGCTAGGAAGAGAAATATCTTAGATTAGATTTTGTTTATGAGATTAAACAAATCTGCTCTGATACCACTTGTTGGTCCCGAAAGGCCTATACAAGTTTGTAGAAGGGGGGGGGGGGGGGGGGGGGGTTGAATACAAACACACTATTTTACTTTTCTAAATTGTTTATTGATAAATCATTAATAATTTACAGCTTGTTGCGGAAACAAGATTAAGGATAAACCTAAATCTAAACAAGTTGGAACACTAAGGTTTCTTGCACTAAGAAAGATAAGGAGATTACTAATAAAATCCTATCTTAAGAGAGATTTGAACTTGTCCAGAGTTAGCAAGTTACTTCAAATGAAGTGAGTTCATCTCTTTATATACTGCATGCATTTAATGCAATTCAGTATACACTTTACACGTGTCATCAGCGGATTGGTTGCATGTCATTGACCTTTGTTGACAACCTTAGTAGCCGCATGAATGAACAGTGTAGTATCAGAGTGGTTGTACGATTTCAGATTTTCGGAGGTTCTTTTCTGACATTTCGTACGGTGGCGTGCAAGGGAGGTTAAGACAAAAGTACTTTGTACGGAGGACTTCATGATCAGCTTTCGTTGATTCAGCGATTATCATTTACTATTCAGCGAATGATAAAGTTCAGCGATAGCTGAAGTCTTGTACTTGATACTTCACGTTGAGTGGACAAATCTGAGTCTTCGCTGATCCGCATCAGTTCATTAGGAGACTTGTCGCTGGTTCTTGAGCTTAATCTTCGACTTCAGCGTAGAACCTTTGTTGACGTGAATCTTGTCTTCAGGGATCATAAGTAAACAACTAACTTATCAGCGATCACCATAAGGACTGAACAGACTCAGCGATATGGTGAACAGTGTTCGCTGAATGTTTAATCTAAAAGAGCGAGAGTTCCTATCAGCAGTACTGTAAGATCTTAGTACTTATCAGCGATAGTGAAACTCTGATACATATTGTTTACTTACAATTTTCACTAAGTATTTAAGATAGGGTCATTATCAAATCACTGAGGGTTTGGATCAACAAAAACTGTGGTGAAATTCCTTTAGAAGCAAATATTTACAAGGTTTGGTACCCCTAGGGCACTA
Source organism: Saussurea involucrata (assembly GCA_033807775.1). Classification (NCBI taxonomy): domain Eukaryota; kingdom Viridiplantae; phylum Streptophyta; class Magnoliopsida; order Asterales; family Asteraceae; genus Saussurea; species Saussurea involucrata. Next base: position 65,790,172 of record CM066316.1, read on the forward strand.
ATCAGTGATGAGGTTACTCACTTTGTAAACAATTTGTTACAAAAAGTTCTTGAAAAATATAACATTCGCCACATGATTGCTACTGCATACCATCCACAAACCAATGGATTGGCTGAGCTCTCTAACAGAGAAATAAAGGGAATTTTGGAAAAGATTGTCAAGCCAAACAGAAAAGATTGGGCCTTACATTTAGATGCTTTATGTGCATACCGGACTGCTTTTAAAACACCAATTGGTATGTCCCCATACGAGCTAGTCTTTGGCAAAGCTTGTCACCTCCCTTTAGAGTTTGAACACAAATCATATTGGGCTATCAAAGAATTAAACATGTGTCTAAATGATGCTGGAACCAAAAGAAAACTGCAACTCTGTGAAATGGAGGAACATGTCCTATGAGAATGCAAAGTTTTATAAAGAGAAAACCAAAAATGGCATGACAAAAGAATCCATCACATAGATTTGAAAGCTGGTGAGCAAGTCCTCTTGTTTAACTCTAGGTTGAAACTTTTCCCTAGAAAACTAAAATCTAGATGGTCTGCGCCTTTTGTCATTCATCATGTTTATCCATATGGAGCCATAGACTTAGTTAACCCTGAGGACAACACTGTGTTCAAAGTTAATGGACAAAGAGTCAAAGCCTGCCATGATCGGTAACCATCCCAGAGCCTAGCTCTGTGGATTTGGTCATAATGCGTGAAAAAGCTTCAAAACCATGTTCGGATTTTAAGCACTAAAAAGGTCCCATAGGGGCTAAGTGCATTGCTTTCAACACAAAAGAGCACAAAAGTTCCACAAAATTGAAAAAATTCTTATATGTTGAAGCAAAGAGAGGAAAAAGGCAAAGTGAGACAAAATGTGCCAAAAAGAGTGAACCAGTACCATAAAGCCCTTTTGATCTTAGATGTGAGATGTGTAGAACATAACAAATAGAATATGTTGCTAGCTTATGGTTCATACTCACTGTTAGACTAAGATTGTGCTACTTGGGATTTATGAATGGCTATGTTGTGTATCCTTGCATCTATCATGATATGGTGTGCACTTATTGCTCTTATATTGGAAACCTTACCAATTTGAGTCGTTTTCTTTTTGTGTCTTAGTTGCTTGAGTAAAAGCAACAGTTCTAGTTTGAAGGTGTGATATGCGTTAAATATTTAATGCATATCAAGTCTTTTTCTCTCCTTTTTGAGTCATTTTATCTTTCATATCCCTAAATTGAAGCTAGAGTAATGAATGATCTATTTTATGATTGGGAATGGCTGATTTACACCCTTTTTGGAAGATTTCATAGTGCAGGCCTATGTTGTAGCATTCCTGCAGCATCCAGACCTGGGCAGTTTATTATCTTAAAACGTGGAGCTGAATTTTTGAAGACACAGATGCTTTTTGGTGCTTACTTGGGAGGCTTCCAGAATATTGAAAAAGGCTGGAGTCATTTAAATTAAGTTGTTTTGTCCGTTGGTTAATAACCAATTTGTACTTTCAAGACTTTTTATGTACTTTATTGCTTTGGGACCAACTATTGGTGTAACTTTACTATTTTACCCCTCCTCTTCCTTCCTATATAAGGAGAGCTTGGGTTCTTGTTTAATTATCCTTGTTATTATCTTTTAGATGTTCTAAGTCTTTTAGAGATACTTGCTCTCTAAGTCTTACATCTTTAAGCATTTTAATTCAAGTTACTTTTGTTTACAATTCTTGCATCTTTAATTTCCGTCTTTTAATTCTTGCAATTTACATTCCATCATTTATTATTCTTGTCGTTTATTCAAGTCATTTACATTTATGCAATTTAATTTATACAATTTATTGTTTTCTTTACTTTTCGTTATGAGTAGCTAAATTTATTAGTTCGGATGTGAGACGGAAATGTAAACCAAAGAAAGGTTCCATCATTTCATTAAAGTTTTATAAAAACCAATGACACCTCCTTGACGAATTGATCACTTGCTAAAGTGTTAAAGTGTCGTGGACTTAGAGATAAGTCACTGAATGCACGTCAGTTTGAATGATATGGGAAGTAGACTTGAGAGAGTTACTGATAAAGTGACAGTTATCATCCATGTTTTTCTAAACTGATTTATTCTCGACAAGTTGGTCACAAATCTGAAGTGTTAAAGTGTAGTGGACTTAGAGATAAGCCACTTGGAACACACCAACTTGAATGATATGGGAATCGGCTCAAGAGAGCGGTTTTTGATGCAAAGAGATTTGATCGTCCATATATTTTGAGGACTTTATTCCCCACTATAAATAGCTGGAGACTACACAGAGATGTGTCTAGTTGAATCTAAACAGTAGTGGAATACTGAAGTCCGAAAGGAATACCCTCAAAATAGATGGTGAATCTAGTTATGACAAAACTGCATGCTGCAGCATTCCTGCTGCATGGCCCGCTGGAATTTGTGTTTAAGTCTCACCTTAAAGTTTTACACCCGTGCTTGCTTTATTCTCTATTAACACCTTCAAAGTGATAATCCAAACAAATCAATCTCTTCAAATTCACCATCTGAAATCATTTCCTTCTTCTACTTTTTATTGAACTTTTACTCCAATCTCTGTGGGACGATATTTGGTATTTTACCACTTTATTACTTGAAAGACGATATTAGATCTCATTGTATACTTGCTTTGAGGTTTAATTAGTACATGTCTGTAAGTGTATTCTAAGCACTGTCAGGTCACAAACTCAATTTTCGGAACGATGTTGCACAACAAAGATAAGGACTTCTTTTTAACACCATATGTACAAGAGTAAGATATATGTTTAAATATAACTATATTAATAATATAAGAGTAAAGTTCAATTTTCGTCCCTGACGTTTGTAAAGTTCACCATTTTTAGTCCATAATCTTCAAAAAATCGGGTATGATCCCCCATCTACCTATTTTCGCTTGGTCTTAGTCCCTCTGTTTCACGTCGTGTGTTTTCTCACGTTAAGTCACCCTCACGTGCGTTTCACGTGAGGGTATTTTTGTCCAATCCCGTTTAATTCCCTTTCAATTTTTTATAACGTTGGAGACCATCTTCTCTTCCCATTCTTCTCATTCTTCCCATTCTTCTCTTCTCTGGTGCGTCTTCAAGGTCCAGAAACAATACGACAATGGTGATATGTAGTTGTGGAGCAGAATCGATCATCAGAACGTCTTGGATATCTTCTAATCCTGGACGACGATTTTATTGCTGCTCAAAAACCGTAAGTGTGAAATTAGGTCATAATTATGCTTATATGACCTAATTTTCTTTCTCCTCTTCTTACAGGTGCGATGTTGTGGCTTTATTTGGTTGTTGGACCAGCCATTAGATCCTCGTTCCAATGAAATTGTTCGTGGGTTATTGAGGTCCAAAAAGAAAGTTGAAGAAGCCAAAGCAGTGGCCGTTCATGAAGCTCGTATGTTGAAAATCATATTGGGTCTTTCATGGATGTCTTTTGTAATTTTCTTCATTGTTAGTTGAAAGTTTTAGATTTTAGGTTAGTTAGGAGCATGTTCTTATTTTGGTTACTATGTAATGTATGTTGGTCATGTAATCTTTGGTTAGTATCAATGAAATCTGCCAAATTGGTTAGTATCAATGAAATCTTTGGTTACTAAATGAAATGTGCAGCATTGGTTTGGTTGCTATCAATGAAATCTGCAAAATGTGCAATTTTGTTACTAAATGAAATGTGCAGAATCAAACATGCTTACAACTGTTATTAAGTAAGCTGAAATAACAAACAACTTATGTATTGCCAAATCAAACATGCTTACAACTATTTCACAATCCAACAAGTTACATTCCAAAATAAAGTTGCTTACAACCAAAAACAAAAGTTGTCCAACAAAAGTTGTCCAACATGTTGTCCAAACTCATGGATTGAAAGTTCATCAGGATCAATTAGGTCAACGAATGTTACCTTCCCATTCAAATACTGCCTACCAGGAAACCGAGAAAACACACCACCATGATGAATCTTCATCGAAAAGAGGTTGGGATAGAAACCTGTAAGAAAGAGTTCAAAAAACCCACTGTTAGTACGTAATCATCGTTTTCAAAAAACCCAAAGTAGGAAATCATGTTACTACGCACCATATATGAAGTTTGGGTCAGAGTCTTCTTCTTTTTTTCGAACATTCCACATTGCGTGAGCCATCCAGATGAAATCGTAGCAGGGGTGTGATGAAGATGAAGGATTTAAGAGATGAAGGGTTTAAGAGATTAAGAGGGTTTTGTCGATAAAGAAGAGACGAGTAGAGGGAAAAGGGAATTAAACGGGATTGGACAAAAATACCCTCACGTGAAACGCACGTGAGGGTGACTTAACGTGAGAAAACACACGGCGTGAAACAGAGGGACTAAGACCAAGCGAAAATAGGTAGGTGGGGGATCATACCTGATTTTTTGAAGATTAGGGACTAAAAATGGTGAACTTTACAAACGTCAGGGACGAAAATTGAACTTTACTCATAATATAAAAATATATAGTTACACTTTAAGTTGTATTGGCTGTCATTTTGAACATTTTTAGGAACCACTGGTCATTGCTTATCGTTCAGCCTAGACGTCGTTTGGTCTATATATTAGATTCGATGATGTCAAGCGGAAAGACACCCAACGTTTACAAGATCAAAGACGTAATGGACGAGTAAGTACTATATTACATTGTACACAATTGATGTTTATTTACATACTTCATCAACTATTGACACAAATGTATTGTTGTTTTTATCTTAGGGCCATTACAAAATATAATAATGCCATAGGGTCTTGTCAGGCCGACATGTCCGCTTCAGTTATATGGAAGATAACCAAGGTATAATTTATAAATATCCAAACAATCTATTTCGTACTTTGATTTGTCTAATCACTACTTCTCTTTACAATTTAGTGTAATCAACAAAAGTATGGTCGGGAGTGTGGCTACTATGTAGTGAAGCAAATCTTCCATTTTGCGATGAATGAACAATATGTTTCTCCTCTCGAGGTACATATTTACTACACTTAATTTATTTTATTTATATATTGCATGTAACACTTCATTTTCTTAGAATAACATCTACTTTCAAATTTATATATAGGACACATGGACGACGACAACCTCTTTCACAATTACACAAATAGAGGAGATGGCTTGCAATATCGCAAGATCGTTTACTAAGCAACGACTGTTAGATGGTAGAATGTTGTAAAAAGGAGGATTAGTTTAAGTGCACTTCATCATGGGCTTTTTGATCATACGATAAATATTATACTTAATGTTAATGACTTTTCATCATGGACTTTTTGCAATAACATTGTCGTTCTTTAAAGTTTAATGTGCATGTGTTTTCTACATATTGTTACTTAACAATATTTTTAGTAATTTATGTCATGGATGGTAACATATTCCTCATTTATGTCATGGTTCTGAGTCTATTTAATTCCGACTAAATGGATGGTAATAATTTTGAAAAAAATATTTAAAAATATATATGCCTCATCATACACGGCTCACTTAAAAAAACCGTGTACGAAAAGTGCAGTTTTTAACATTTATACACGGTTGTCTTAAAAAACCGTGTATGAAAACATACATTCCTACACGGTTCTTGTAAATAGCGTTTAAAATAAACACTTTCATACACGGTTATTAGCAGCTTTTTTAAACGGTTTTAGAACCGTGTGTGAAGACAAAGTTTTTTAAACGGTTATAAAACCGTGTATAAAGGTCATCATTTTCATACACACTAGACTTACACACGGTTGCAAAACTGTGTATGAAACCCCATAGAACCGTGTGTGAAAGCTTGTACTCTACTAGTGTGTTGGAGTATAAATATATCATAAATCTGTAAATTTTTTATTTTACCATAGTTGTTAGAGATGCTATAAACACATTATAACATCTTCGACAACTATGTTATTTAAGAAGTTATAGAGAGATGAAATATTTTTGTTTTGATAACTATGTTAAATTTTAGTTTAAAATAAACAAAAATAAAAAAATAAATATGTTAAATAAATAGATTATATAACATATCTATTGGAGTTTGACCAATGGCGTGTAGCTCAGTTGGTTAAGGGCCGATTGTGGGCCGGTTTGAGGTTGCCGGTTAAACAACCTTTTGCTCCAATATCTATTGGAGTTTGGATTCTAACATAAAGAAAAAATAAAAATAAAAGGTTGTAATCTACATGTTTAGAAAAATCTTAATATTTAATATAGAAAATAGTATCATTCTTTCCTATTGTAACCCTCATCAAAAAAAAATTAGAACGCCAACATTTTATAAACTAGCAAGAAACTAGAAAAAACAGTTATGTAGAAAGAATTGTAAGGAAAGGATTCGCAAACCAACCAATCCAATTAATAGACAATTTGTTACTTTTATGATTAACCCAAAAGTAAGCAATAGTCATAATGTTCTTCAAGATCACCTCCATCTTTGGCTTCTGGTTGCGAAAGGGAATATCATTTCGGAAAACCCTTATAGACCACAAAGTGATAAGCATAACGGCCTCGAAACACCAAAACACTTTTTTCTTCAACCGAATTGAATCAATCCAATAGACCCAATCCGAATACGAGTAGAGAATCGGAATATCAATTTGCCACCATCGACCAATAAGAACTCATATCTCTTTAGCGACGGGACACGAGAAGAAAAGATAACTGCAACCCTCTACCCCCGTATCACAATTAGGACAAAAAAAGACGAAACGTCGATACCTATTTTATCCAAATTAAGCCGAATATGGAGCCAATTAAGACGCAACTGCCACGCGAACACGTTGACTTTGATGGGAACAAGTCTATTCCATCTACTTGGAAGAGTTTCCACCTCCAAAATGCTAGAATCAATACAACGCCTAGCCGAAACTACTGAATACTCACCCGACCCGTCTAACAACCACATCCATCTATCCTTTTGATTCGAGAGAATAAAGGAAGACAAAATTTGTTGAAGTCTGTAGAATTCGGCAGCCTCTACCCACTTCTCGGCGCCCTTCGAAGACACAAATTCCAACACCCTAACTCCATAGGAGACCTAACATTCGCCGATTTATCCAATTCTGAAGCATAAACTCTAGGAAACTGAATTTTAAAAGAAGGCTCCCTCAAGCCAAACATCATCCCAAAACGCAGTCAAACCACCATCCCCAACCTTTTTCTTGCAAAAATAAAAAAAGATCAATGCATTTATTCTTTAGAGAGTTGGCCGATTTTAAAATAAAGACCCATATAGAGTTTGAATTTTGCGTAGACAAATTTGACCCAACTAGGCCCTTCGTGCCATAGATGGATTTAACATCAAAGTTAGGGGTTGTTTGGCAGTTGTTGAATGGTTTGATGCAGAATGATTAAGTGGTCATAATGGTTAAGAAGCTTTTATGATATAGTGTAAAATAAAATATGGTTGTTTGCTATTTGTTTATAATGAAAGGTGCTGAATGATTAAAGATGACCCAAGATGCTAAATCATTCAAAGGGTTTTGGAACCGTTAAGAGGCAGACTTTTTTTGCCAAACAAGATTCATCTTTGTACGATTCAAATGTTGTCTTTTAATGGAACTATTAAGAGGTAAACAAACACCCCTTGGTTGTTTAAAATAGAAAAATACTAGTAGTTCATTAAATCCACATTTTAAAAATATAATTAATTTTAAAAATATAATAATTATTAGAGTTAATTGTAATAATCACAAGGGTTGTGGCGTACTCGTTAAGGTCCTAGGGGATGTAGTGGAATATTCCATCTGTCCAGGGTTGTGGCCACTGAGGTTTAATCAAGGCTGATGTCTTACAGTCATAATTTGCCAAGGGATTAGTCTAGTCTTAGCCTAAGATACCCTTAAAAAAAACTGTAATTTTTAAATAAAAATTGACAAGCAATTTCTATTTTACAGTGTTGACTTGATATTTTAATTTGCAAGGATTTTTCAAATTTAGTAGGTAAATGGGGAAAAAAAAATACAGCATGAAAGAGTAAAAAGAAGAAGATGATGGAGAGAGGTCACGTCAAGAGGGGCACGCGTGCGTACGCTGGGTAGGGGTAGGGGCATGGGTTAAAAAAGCAGTTAGTGGAGTGGAGGCATCATTCGCATTTTTTATCATCAACACTCTATCTCGTTTATATATATATACACACACACACACACACACACACACACACACACACACACACACACACACACACACACACACACACACACACACACACACACACACACACACACACACACACACACACACACACACACACACACGTAGATTAGGTCAGGTTCAAGGAAAAACCTTAAAAAAACAGAAAAGTAAATAACACTCTAGAAACCCTTCATCTGGGACGTTGTGCATACAGGTTATTTGTAACATGCATTTGTGCATATATGCACAAATGCATAATGTACTTGTGCATAAAATCAAAAAGTCAGCTATTTACCTGTATGCACAAGTGTATACCGTCCAGATGAAGGGCTCTAATTGTTTTATGTATTTTCTCAGTCTGATGAAACTTTTTCATTTCTACATGAAAAACACAAATATATAAAACAATTTCACCAAGAAAAGAATTATATGAAACAATTTCATCAAATTAAATAATCTATGAATAAATTTCATTAACTTAACCAATGAAATTGATCGTATATATTTGCTCTCATTTCCAATCATTTTTAACCTTTACAACAATATTATAATCCACCCATAATTAATTCACTTTTTTTAATCTTATGTCGGTAGCTATAAGAATACGTAGCTTTTATAGGGATGAGACCGTAAAAGGAAAAGCTATTTTAGGCTATATTTGGCAAAAAGTTATAATTATTAAAAAATTTATATTTATTCTTAACAGATTCTTTATGTTGAGTAAACAAATATTGATTATAATTAGGGATGGCAAAAAACCCATCCTCAATAGGAAACCGATACCCGAACCCGATTTGACTGGAGAATTCTCAAATTGACCGGGGATGGGGAATCCTTGAACTTGTTAACCGGGGATGGGGATACTTTCAAACCCGACCTTAGTCCCGACCCCGAGTATATAGTATAAGTTTTTATATATAGTATGTGTTTATATATATCCGTATATATAACATAATAACAATGATAAATCCAATGAGTATATATAGCATATATAACACCAATATAATCAATCTTCGATTATGAGAAAACTTTCAAGATTTATTATAGTACTGATATTATTGTTCGGATAAACTTTTAGTTATATAACGTGGATGTATAAAATATATATTATTATGTATTGTAATTAATATATTTATTTTCGAAAAACTCTTTTACAAACGCAACAAATAAAAAGTTGGTTAACTAAAGTATAAAAATGTCATTCAACCGTGAAGAAATAAAGTTTTGTAAACGGGAAAAAATCCCCGATTCCCCGGTGGGGATCCCCGTTCCCCGATGGGGATGGGGATGGGGATTGTGATCCCCGGTATACCGACCATGTTGCCATCTCTAATTATAATATTAAATATTTTATTCATCGATTTTAATATTATTTATCTCTCTAAATATTTATTTTCAAAGATTTTTATTGGTGCTCTCATCTAGTAATCATTTTTGGGTTATCTCCATATTTAGAGGTAAAATCTTTCTTTCTCCTATTTTCTCCATTTTGAAGATAGTTTTGGGAAAGTTATAGGAACAAATTATTAGGAGTGTCAAATGTATATCATGGCAAACCAACCAGTTCATTATCAACCGTACCAATTCAATTGGTATCAATTAAAGTGGTACCAATTAAATTGGTTGGTGCAACCATACCACATTCACAAACTTGGTTGGTACTTGGTATCAAAAATCGTGTACCACGGTAATACCCTACCGTACCGATTATATATACATAGAGGCGGGTTCAAACGAGGAGCGTACTAATTTAAGAGAACGTGAGGAGCAATTGACAGTTATGAATCACATGTGATTGGCAGTTGTGGATCACATGTGATTCACAACTGATCTGGAGGAGCAATTGACAGTTATGAATCACATGTGATTGGCAGTTATGAATCATTAATGATCCGCGACTTGCACGCCTCGCAAACCACCTCGCGCCACTTTTGCGCGAATTTTCGAGTTAAATCCGATTTTTTAGGGTTGTAAATCATATGTGATCAGAAGCATGGGAGTGCTCCTCGCGTTCTCTTAAATTGATGTGCTCCTCATTTGAACCTTCCTCTATATATATATATATATATATATATATATATATTATTTTATAATTATTTATTAAATAGAAAATGAAATACAACATATTTGATTATTAATAATTTAATGTAGAGGTTGATCGGAATCATCTGATTGTTTTTAATAGGACTCAAAGATGGATAGTTGGATAATGACTTACATCTCACTAAACTCAGGTCTATGACTTCCTATTCCTATTTCAGTATTTCCTAAGCCTCTAATCTCTAATCTATTGACTCTTCTGAGTTTTATTCTCAACGCAACTATGCAAATTCGTAAATACGATTATACGAAACCCTAGCTCTAGAATGCTAGAATCTCAAGTCTCATTCTTCTTTGGTACTTGGTTTGTGAAGATCCCACGAAGCACGACACTATTTTGGAAGTTTTAATGCTTGTTGTAACACCCGTAATTTTCGGATAAGTACAACTTCGAATCAGTGTGGAATCGATCTTTTAAGAAAAATATGAAAAATAGGATTTTGGGTTAAATCCTAGATTTTATGGTCTTGTTGGATGGGGAATTCGAATACGAATCCAACGGTTCTTTCCGGAGCGAAAACGGAGCTATAACGAAGAAGTTATGGCCAAAACAGTGTTTAAGAAGAAACCGAACGAACATTGTTCGGCGCCGATCTTGGCGCCGATGGACTGGCGCGGAGTACTGGTTCAGCTTAAAAGACGAATTTCACCCCTCAAACTTCATTTCTTCATATCTCTCTCATTTCAACTCCGATTTTGGTCATCCAAGTTACTATGGTTCCGATTTTGAGAGCTCTTCAAGGATCTAGAAAGAGTTTTGAAGTTCATAGGAAGATTCAAGGGTGTTTGGTGTTGGTAAGTCTCTCAAATCTCTTCCCTTTCTCTCCCAAATCGTTTTTCCTTCCTTCCTCACAAACCCTAACCGATTTTGGGGCTTTTCTTGGAGATTAATGTGTTTCTTATCCACTTTATGCTAGTGATTTCATTCATTGATGCAAGAGCAAGTTTCATCCACAACACTAGAGATGTTTGGGGTTTTCTAGGTTTTCATCAAAACCTAAGTGGTGAGTTCATCCTACTAGCTTCTATACTTTCATATAAGTTAGAAATGTTCCATTTATGATCTTCTAGTATTTTGCTTATCCTATTTCGGTTTGGATGATTTTGGAGAAGTTAGGTCAAATTGAGGTTTTGGGTATAAATGGAGATTTTGATGGTTGATGTTTGGAGAACAATTCTAAATGGTTAAATGTAGTTATTCATGGCTGGAATTTATGAATTTAGGTTTTTGGAAAATTTGGCTTGAGGATCCGAGTGGCATCAAAGGAGCTTACGTTGGGAAAATCTAGATTTAGCCTAATCTAGCAAGGTGAGTTCAAGTTACTTTGCCAAAACTTTGTACATGCCAAAATAGTATTTTCCAAATATTTATGTGTTTTATTTGAAAATATATGTGGTTGAGTTATTTGAATGGTTTAACTATTTTGAAGTGTTTATCTTCATAAATGTGTAAAACACCCATATTTGGGGCTTTTGGGTATTTGGATGGTTAGAAACCATAAATTGTCTTTAAAAGATTAATTGCTCAAAATGAGGTTTATTTGATGGTTTAATCATGTTAGTGTAAATGATTTTAATAAACCATTTGGGAAATGCACTTTTAGTGTTATGGGTCATTTTGAGAATATTAAGGGTGTGAGTCCTTTGGGAAAACCCCTTTTGTTTAACCAGTGTTGAGTTTTGGGGTTAATGATGATTTTGGGATACGTGTTTGCTTAAACAATGTTTAAACGTGTTTTATGCGATGATGACCGACATTATGGGTCTAGCAAGCTTGGAGCACTTTGCTCGGTTTTGACTTTGAGATAGTCTTGGGACATTTGTCCGGTTTAAATGGCTCGATGTGGAGTCTTATTTACGGGTTGCTTTTATTGCACCGTGTTTCATATTATTGCACGTTGTTGATATTTACATGCTCGGGGTGGAGTCTAGGATGTGTTATATGCTTAATTGCATTTCATTTGCATGATTTGATGTTGATAAATGATCATTAGATCTTTGAGCAGAGGGCTTGGTTTTGGACTCGATTGAGTCTTGATGGCATTCGCCCGGTTTTATTAAGCTCGACGTGGGCTTGGGGTTTGCATTACATGAATTGCATTATGTTTGAGATTTACATGATTTGAATGCATTGATTATTCTTTTGGGGTCATGTATTTATATTTAAGTCAAGTAAGCTTGTTTCGGATGGTGGGTTTTCCCAAGGTAAAGATCCAGTAGGATTGAACTTGATGGCTTGGACAAAAGACCTAGTATGGTTGATGTTTAAGAAGGGCTAAAGACCTAGTTTTGGTTGATGCCGGAGATGGACTAAAGACCTAGTTTTGGTTGATGTCTAAAATGGACTAAAGACCTAGTTTTGGTTGATGTCTAAGATGGGCTAAAGATCTAGTATGATTGATGCCGAGGATTGACTAAAGACCTAGTATGGTTGATGTCATCCGTTTTCCACATCCAAAAAGCTTACTTGCATTTATTTAATCGTGGTTTAATTTATGTGTTGCCACATTCGATGAGATCGGGTCTCCCCCGTCACCGAAGGGTGTTGATTTCGAGTATTTTATCTATTCGCATTTGGAGGTTGTATTTTATGCATATAGGATTGTTTTCCATGGTTGATGGACGGGTTTATGCTACATCTGCTTCGTATTATGTTTTAATAAAGTGTTATATCTAATGGATGGTTTCCATGTTTTACGGGTCGAGTATGTATTGTCAACCGTATTTGAAGGTTTTGCCTAAACTAAACTTATTCACGTATTTGAGTGAGTGGAAACATAATTCATTTTGGAAAACGTATTATACCTTTCGGAACCTTTCCATGGAAATGTGTGGGTTGGAAAATGGGTGATTTGGAATTAAAGTAAACTCTTTCGAAATCATGACTAAACTACTACCTTTCGATTTATGATTTTATATAGTCATGATAAAATGCTTGAACTCACTAGGCGTAAGCCTAACCCTTTTTATTTGTCGGCATGTGCAACAGGCTCGGGTTGGGGTAGCTCTAGCTACATTGCGAAGTGGCGAGTACTAGTTGAGTGCACGAGAGGTGACTTGACTAGTGAAGTATTCCGCATTGGTTTGGACTAGCAACTTGTGTGGTGTTAAGTAGCACCCGATTAAGTTATTTATTTGTGGACTTATGATGTTTTAAATTCCGAGGTATTGTAAGGAATGAATTGTAGAGACGATTTATCTACTTTTGGTTATTTTATCGAAATTAAAGTTAGTTGCTCATTCCAAATTTGAGGGTGTTACAAGTTGGTATCAGAGCATAAGTTTGAGAGATTTAGGTGTTGATTTTGGATACCTAGACTCAAACTAGCGTTTGTTTAAGTAAATGAGAGTGAAATTCACCATTAGGCACTTTAAGATAGGATGTTTTGAAGTTGATGGAACTGTTAGAAACGAGAATCACGTCGAGAGTAGCAAGGATAATCATGTACGGTGCGTTCATAGTGACACCTGGCCAGTGTCATGGTGAACCTACTAGTACATGTGCATACTTGAATTACTTTAATGTGATGATCGTTGGGGTAGTGAAGGAGGTTCTAAGCTAGTAGTCGTTGAAATAGATGGACGATTCTAGTATTAGTCACTTTGAGTGACGATAAGTATGATATTTGCTTTAAGTAGACCGTTTCGGGTCGAGATTGATGGTTGGACAAGAACCATAGGCTTATTAAGCCGACTTTGAATGGAGGAAAAACCGTAAGGTTAATCGATGTAATTTCCGACTTAGCCTTAAGAGGTTTGAATATCCGGGTGAAATTGGTGGACTGGAGGATTATGCAGGAGTATGAGTTGAGACGTTGAGTGCCGACTAAATTATGCACGAAATTTATTTTTGAAAATAAATTGCATTAATTATTTCTTGTGTTTTGAATCCATATATAGATTGTGTTACAATTTTGGGAAATGTTTAGCACACACACAAGATTTTAAATCATGGGTTTTGAACCTGCACGAAAGTGTTTTATTACGGGAGTTGTGAGCCCCGTCGGAAATTGTTCCATTTTATTATTGTCCAATGTTACTTTAGGATACATTGATATCCATATTTTATGATGTTTAAGACGTTGGGCAAGTGACTACGGCTTATAACTTTAACATTGGATCTCCTCCACATATGTTAGACTTGGACGGAAAGTTGTCTTCCATTATGTCTATGTAAATTTTATGATGTTTAAGACGTTGGGCAAGTGACTACGGCTTATAACTTTAACATTGGATCTCCTCCACATATGTTAGACTTGGACGGAAAGTTGTCTTCCATTATGTCTATGTAAAGTTATTTTGGAGAATTTGTTTAATGTGAGTTGTTAAACAATGTTGTTTATATGGTGTTATCCTAGAAGAGGATTTTGGGATTTTGGCGTCTCATTTATGATTTTGCTTATAGCAATTCGGCTTTGAAAGCATAATGTTTAGCACCGTTTTATTGACTTGGAGTCATTGAGTCCATTGAGGTTCATGGAGTTTTGTTTTACGACATGTTGAGTCGTGTGAGTATAATTTCACAAGGTGCATGCTTTAATTACTTATGTGAAAGGTTTATAAGTTATGTGGGTATTTTGTCCCACTCGAGTTTTGTTGAGAAAAGTTAATTTTATGCCATAAAGCGACTAAAAAGAGATGAGTTTGGAACTCTAGTGTCGCGTAACTTTTCTTTCAAAAGGTTTGTGTTACTAAGTATTTCGTTGCATATAGTTCAGTGTATGGGTTGATTTATACGTGGCTTAAGTGATGCATGAAGGAACATTTTGTTGACATTTCATAATGACTTGTTTGGTGCACTTTTGGTCAGTTAATTGTTTCATTATCATTTTATGTAAATGCGCTATATCGACTTAGGGGTATGCATAGCTTGGTAACCATTGTTTCTCGACACTTTGATAAACGGGTCGTGCATGAGAATGTTTTATTAACTCCTTGTTTAAATGAGAGACCATTTGGTCAAAGCATGTTTTAGTGGGGTGGGGATCACGAATGGTTTATGATGCATGATATTTGAAAAACACGAATGTATGAGTCATTGACATTGGTCAATTTTGAATTGACAAATATTTTGGAAAAATTGAAAGCTTTTTGGTTTTGGAGGAAATGTGTGTTTTGAGTATTTTTGACAAATACATTTTTAGCAATGACGTTTTGACGTTTTATGTTCCAAGTATGAAATTTTGAGGAAAGTGCTTCGTGATAAAGATTTTAGAAAAATGGTTTGTATAAAACTATGGTGCGTGGAATTCTTATGTTTTGAACATTGATGTGCACCGTTGGTGCAATTTGAGATTTGAAAATAGGTTTGAACCCTTTTTGGTGTCAACAAATTATTGACACTTATTTCCTTATATGTCTTGGAAAAACGCATTGTTGTGTGCAAGTTTCCCAAAAACGTTTTACTCAATTGTCGTTAAAGGACCGAATGGGAAATTTTGGGAAATTAGATTAAAGAATTCCATCTTTGGAATTTGGTCGCGAACCATTTGATGCATGTTATTTTGTTCAAAAAAAAATTGCTAATGGAAGTGTTACAAGCTTGCATGCCTACCTCAATGTGACGTTTTAAGATGTTTTAGTCGATATTTTCAAGTGATGGAAACGTATGGGTTTTGTTTTAAATATGGAATTTGCACAAGTTATCTTGTGTTGACTAAGGTGTATTTGTAAACCGTTTCATCGTTTTGTATAATAAACTGACGTGCGCAAAATTTTGTTGGTGAACCTTGTTCCACGCCATTTGATGGTAAAAAGGGAAACTTTGGAGTCAAATGTCGTTGGACTTCTTTTGAAATACGTGCACACCTTTTGTTGCACCCTGTTTAAAGTCGGACAGTTACTTTACGTGCATGTCATGAGTCAATCCATACTAGAACCATGGCTGTTCATGTTAAAGAAGTTGTTTATTACGCTTTTGCGTTTTGTGGGTAAACTAAACTGCAATGAAATAATTTTCAACATGATTTTCATATGTGGGACGAACCAAATTGATAATAGTAGTTTTGTGCGTACGATTATTTTGATATGAAAATCCTTGTGTTGAAAATTTCTATGAAAAGTTTTGTCGATTGGCATATTTATTGAATGATGCACTTGAAACCTTGAACTCATTAGAACCCTGGGAAAGGTTAAGTAACCCGATTAAGAGTAAGTTGTATAGAACCTCAACTGTGAAAAGTCGAGCGTTCGGGCACGAGTTGTGACTATAGGCCGGATGATATCGGCAGCAAAGTCGAGGTACTTGTGGCAATTGGAGGGTTAGACTTGCGGTAACGCATGTTGAGGTTGGTATAACCGTTTTGTTGACAACCTTAGTTTTGTGGAAACACTCGGTAAACGGAACTCGTGTGTGGAGTCCTGTTAGAGTTCAAAACTTGGTGGTATAACTAGGAGTCAAGCTTGTGGGTATGAGGTCGGAGACCGTTAGCGAATTCGGAGGGTGTAGTCCAATTCTAAATGAAATAATGGTAACGGTTATAGTAACCTTAAGATGCTCAATTGTGACGAGTGGTTTTGGTGGAATAACCTTCGTGTATGGTTACAGAACCTGTTGGTTTAATGCTTGATGTTGGGATGGATTCTTGGAGTCTATTAGAACTCGTTGGATGTAGATGGCAAGTAATGGTAGGAATAATCAGAAGTGATGATTCTGTTGGGTTCGTTAGCGAACAAACCTTGGATTGACTTAAAGTCGGAAATCGAAATCGGGATGTATGGAACATCTAAGGTTGGGAGACAACCGAAGTCGTCTGACTAGGAATTATTCCAGTTGTCGGAGTGTTCTCCCGGACAAAAGTACAGTGTACGTGAAGGGGCTTTGTTGATAAGCAATTGTTCGAGGATTTGTCTTTATAGACTGTGTGGAGGGAATTTAGATTCCAGTTAGGAACTGATAAATTATAGTCGGCGTTGAGTCGGTTAGCCTTGGGTTGTAAAGGATGTAGATTTCGAGGACGAAATCATCCTAAGGTTGGGAGGATTGTAACACCCGTAATTTTCGGATAAGTACAACTTCGAATCAGTGTGGAATCGATCTTTTAAGAAAAATATGAAAAATAGAATTTTGGGTTAAATCCTAGATTTTATGGTCTTGTTGGATGGGTAATTCGAATACGAATCCAACGGTTCTTTCTGGAGCGAAAACGGAGCTATAACGAAGAAGTTATGGCCAAAACAGTGTTTAAGAAGAAACTGAAAGAACAGTGTTCGACGCCGATCTTGGCGCCGATGGACTGGCGCGGAGTACTGGTTCAGCTTAAAACTCGAATTTCACCCCTCAAACTTCATTTCTTCATATCTCTCTCATTTCAACTCCGATTTTGGTCATTCAAGTTGCTATGGTTTCGGTTTTGAGAGCTCTTCAAGGATCTAGAAAGAGTTTTGAAGTTCATAGGAAGATTCAAGGGTGTTTGGTGGTGGTAAGTCTCTAAAATCTCTTCCCTTTCTCTCCCAGATCGTTTTTCCTTCCTTCCTCACAAACCCTAACCGATTTTGGGGCTTTTCTTGGAGATTAATGTGTTTCTTATCCACTTTATGCTAGCGATTTCATTCATTGATGCAAGAGCAAGTTTCATCCACAACACTAGAGATGTTTGGGGTTTTCTAGGTTTTCATCAAAACCTAAGTGGTGAGTTCATCCTACTAGCTTCTATACTTTCATATGAGTTAGAAATGTTCCATTTATGATCTTCTAGTATTTAGCTTATCCTATTTCGGTTTGGATGATTTTGGAGAAGTTAGGTCAAATTGAGGTTTTGGGTATAAATGGAGATTTTGATGGCTGATGTTTGGAGAACAATTCTAAATGGTTAAATGTAGTTATTCATGGTTGGAATTTATGAATTTAGGTTTTTGGAAAATTTGGCTTGAGGATCCGAGTTGCATCAAAGGAGCTTACGTTGGGAAAATCTAGATTTAGCCTAATCTAGCAAGGTGAGTTCAAGTTACTTTGCGAAAACTTTGTACATGCCAAAATAGTATTTTCCAAATATTTATATGTTTTATTTGAAAATATATGTGGTTGAGTTATTTGAATGGTTTAATTATTTTTAAGTGTTTATCTTCATAAATGTGTAAAACACCCATATTTGGGGCTTTTGGATATTTGGATGGTTAGAAACCATAAATTGTGTTTAAAAGATTAATTGCTCAAAATGAGGTTTATTTGATGGTTTAATCATGTTAGTTTAAATGATTTTAATAAACCATTTGGGAAATGCACTTTTAGTGTTATGGGTCATTTTGAGAATATTAAGGGTGTGAGTCGTTTGGGAAAACCCCTTTTGTTTAACTGTTAGTCCCAGATGGCTATAACAAGTATTGTAGAAGGGGGGGGGGGTTGAATACAATACTCAAAATTTTCACAATTTTAATTCTATTATTGAAAACCTTCAACAAGAATTACACATAGAAACTAAAGACTGTTGCGGAAAAGAACAAATAAACTATTCTAACAATCTTTCACAAAGTATACTTAAACAAAACAACTAAGAACACTTAGAACAAAGCTATGAAGTTTTTAAGCAATATGGAGATATCTTGCACTGAGAGATTTCCAGAAAGCGTGGTTTGCATGGGAGCCTTCTACTTCCTTTTATAGTGAGGTGAGCATTAAATGCTTGGTACACATGTCTTTAGGGGACTTGCTTCGTACCAGTAGACTTTTGAAAAGCTTATATGTCTTTATCACCTTTTCCTTGGTACAAGGAATAGAACCCATGCTGAAAGGGGCCTTTTCTAAAAATAGATAAGATGACAAAAAGTCACTTTTACCTGGCAATAGATATTGTCCCAAAAATAAATGATCTTCTTGATGTGTATTCCAAGACAATTACACCGATGAAGTTCCACCGATATAATTGACTTGAGTCTTTAAAACAATCTTCAAAGAAAACCATTCACACAAAGATCCTACCGATTTGAGCATCCTTATCGGTGGGATAAATCTGGCCGACGTGTGAAGACACAATCGGTGGGAAGGACGTCCACCGATGTGTGAAGACACAATCGGTGGGGAGGATGTCCACCGATGTGTGAAGACACAATCGGTGGATAATGACTTGTATGTATCTTGAGAAGAGTCTTCTTATTTCCACAATGAGAATCTCTTCAAGCTTGGTTTCGGTTGATCTTCGACTTCACCGAACAGTTGCTATCTTGTACAAGTCATTGAAAGAACCATGCTAAATATTCTAAGAAAGATATGGGAAGGAACATCGGTGAGTCAATTTCAAATCTTGGTGACCCAACAATCTCCCCCTATTTGAATTTGAGCTCTATCATTAGAATATTTAAGAGTATTAGAAAGTAAAATGCATTTTGACCCTTTTTACTCTTTTTGGGTTCTTTTCACATAGACCATTCATTTTGTTCTTTTTGATCTATTTTTCTTTTGTATGAGTATGTATACTATAGACAATATTTACAAGTAAAGTAACTGTGTGCAACAAGGAAATTCAAATAGAAGAG
This sequence comes from Saussurea involucrata, assembly GCA_033807775.1. Classification (NCBI taxonomy): domain Eukaryota; kingdom Viridiplantae; phylum Streptophyta; class Magnoliopsida; order Asterales; family Asteraceae; genus Saussurea; species Saussurea involucrata. The sequence goes on from CM066316.1 coordinate 65,809,851, forward strand.
TACATGCATTACCGAAATTTTCATACATTGGGAAATGAAGAAAATCTTACAAGTGCTTAGAAGAATGAAAATGAAGACACACAGATCATTTTCTCATTTTCTATCGGCGCTGGATCTCGGCAAGGATGTTCTGATAGAAAGGTTGTGCTTCGGGGATGTACGGCATCAGTTTGGATATGCCTTCAAGAAGAATGATATTGGCCAAAGGAATTTGAGAGAACCTGAAGAAGCGTCGGTGGCCGAATCCATCATTGAAGTATAGTCCAGGAATCGGTGAGAAGCTTATCGTGGTTGAGGGATAAGTGGTTGAAGTGGGAAGAGACAAATTTAAATTGTCCACATAGGGAATCCTTCCTTTTGCAGCCAAATCTTTGAAGATGTGATCGGTGACCTTTTGGTTCTTGGTCATCGGTAGGCGGATGTCTTCCTTGAGGGATTGAAGTTTGGCTCTATCATCGGTGGAGAGGACGATGTTATGTTTCTTTTTCACTTCTTTCATTTTATCCATCAAGCCTTCAATGTAATCGACGAATACATCTTTCTTTGGATTTATGCTCTTCACTAGAAGTTTAGAGAGTTCAAACCATTCGGAGAGGCCAAATTGTTTCAAGTGGTAATCTCTAATCCTTCTAGGCACGCCTTCTTCTCTTTCAATGATTAGTCTGATGTCGGCAGGATTGGCTTTAGAAGTGGCAATTTTGATACCAGTGATTCGAGACCTGTTGGTTCGGTAGTGCATCGCCTTTTTGTACCAAGAAATTTCCTCATCCTTTTCTTCCTGAAGAGCACTCAGTGCCGATTTCTGAGTTTTAATGGCATCGGTAGACTTTACTTTTGCTGCTTCTTCCTTTGCAGCTTTCAGAGAAAGAGCTTTAGATTCATCCAAAGCTATTTGAGCAAGTTTGGCTTCTTCAAGCTCTTGAGGAATCAGACCGAGGTCGGGGTTGGTGTCTTGAGATGATGGATGAGTTGGTGGTTTTAGTTTCAGAGTTTGGGCACCCTCAGGTCGGGCCCCATACTTAGCCAATTCCTTTTTCTTCTTTTCTTCTTTCGCCTCTTCTTCGGTAGAAAGAATTTTCTTGCCTTTGTCTTTGGGAGCCTTGCTAGCTTGCTCCCCCTCAGACTTTACAGGGCTTTTCTCCACCGATGGAGATTGGGTCGGAGGTGGTGAGGATTTCGGTGGAGGAGAAAAGTTCGGTGGTGGAGATGATTTCGGTGAAGATCTTTCCACCGATTTTTGAGGAGAAGGAGAAGAAGTAGTGCCAAAAGGTTTCGGTGGTCGTGAAGAGGTAGTGTAACGACCCGGTTTCCATACATGCCTCAAACAACATATTATACATAACAAAGTTTCATAACAAAAGATACTTCATATAATCATTTACGGTCCCTTAGTCTTTCTATCCAAAACAAGTATTTTAGTACAAACTTTTTGCTAATAATTTACATAATAACTACTAACATGATAGTTACAAAACATTCCACGGATCTTCATAAACATACATCTTCAAAAGAAATTCATAGATTATCCTATCACTTGCCCTTATTAGCTCCACGACCTGGAATACATATTTTAAAACAAAATGAGGGTTAGACCTATTGGTCTAAGTGAGAAAATCCCTGTTAGTTTAAAACCATTTACACAAACACCATATACATCATTCAAATATATATACCAATTAGAACTCATACATCGTGTACTTTCATGTCTCATTTCCATGGCCATATTAGATGGTTGCGAGCCAACTAATAAATATACTCCGTTGTACTAAATCCAGCCAACACCGCTGTCCCTCTGTACAGCCAACTCCACCGGTCCTAAGCCCGACCAACTTGCACTTGTGTAGTGTAATACTCGTATAAATATAATATACATCTCAATATATCATACTTCATACATATGCACATAATTACACAAATTATCACATTCTCAATCCACATATATGTATTCCAGTTTTGAAAACATTTTAAAATAAAACTCACCTGGTTGTTTATCAAAACTCTTTCCAATATTTTCTCAAGCAAATCCTATCTTTCACCCAAATTCACGAAATCTGTAACAAATTAAATACAAACATCTCTTTAAAAACTTAAAATCTCAAAAACCCAAAAACCCTCGACTTTTATCGCAACCCACTAGCTATGATAACCCTTTGTCGCAATACGCAACTCTTGTCGCACCCAACTACTGCGATACAGTAGCATATCGCAACCAACTGTTGCGATATACCTCAAGTCGCAACCCACTGTTGCGATACACCACTTGTCGCAACTAACCATTGCGATATTAATGAGCTTGTCGCAACCCAAGGTTGCGATACTCATAACTGTCGCAACTACCATAACTGTCGCAACCCACTACTGTGACATTCATGATACTCATAACTATCTCAGTTCACTAAGTTCATATTTTACCCAGAAAATTTTAGATTTCGACCATGCATGATTATGTAATTTTGCAGATATGTTTAAGACCATATTTAACACACTACTCCAAACCCAGATTTCTCATACTCCTCTAAAATTATCAAAACCCATTATAGACTTATTTAGAAAACTTATGGAAACTTTAGGAAACTAATACACATAAAAGGATGAATTTGTATAGGATTGTTACCTTGATTTCTTCAGTTGTTACAAGAATTTCCAGCTGCAAATCTATAGCTTTCTTCTTCTTCTTCTTAGTTTTCTTTCTTTTCTCTCTTCTCTCTCTTTTGCCAAAAATAAAACCACACACACACACTTAGAGAATTGATTGTCTAAACAAAGGACACCTCATTCTTCTATTGAAGAAATGGGGCGGTGTATGTGACTAATATAGTCACATTTACCAAGCAAACCCCACACTTCCTTTAATTGACACAAAATACCCTTAAGTTTCTAAATTAAAATTAAAGCTTACCCCTTAACTTATAACTCCATAAATTACTTAACTAAACTTAAACTTATAAAACTAACCCCAGATCCACCTTAATTCTAAATAATAAAATTAAATAAATCAACGACATACCTGGTTATTACAACATCTCCCCCTTAAAAGAATTCCGTCTCGGAATTCGGTTAAGTGAAAAGATGAGGGTATTTAGATCTCATTTCTGATTCTGATTCCCAAGTAGCATCCTGCCCTTTGTGATGTCTCCACTGAACTTTCACTTGTCTGATCTCCTTATTCCACAAAATTTTAACTTTATGGTCAACAATGGCTTCAGGTTCCTCCACATAATTCAGCTTTTCATCAACTTGTATATCCGGTAGAGAAACTGCCTGATCTGGCGTAACCAAACACTTTCGAAAATTTGATACGTGAAAGGCGTTGTGAATCCGGCTTAACTCTGGCGGAAGATCTAACCTGTAGGCTACTTCTCCAATTCTTTCTGAAATTGCAAACGGCCCAATGTACCTCGGACTAAGTTTACCTTGCTTTCCAAATCGAATAACTCCTTTCCAATGTGAGACTTTTAACATTACAAAATCTCCAACTTGAAACTCTAACGGTTTCCGGCGTCGGTCAGCGTAGCTTTTCTGCCTGTCTTGAGCCACTTTCAATCGTTCCCGAATCTGAGTAATCTTATCCGCGGTTAACTAAACTATATCTGGCCCCGCTAACTGTTTCTCTCCCACTTCGTTCCAACACAGAGGAGTTCGACATTTTCTACCATACAGTACTTCGAATGGTGCCGCTTGAATACTGGAATGATAACTGTTATTGTAGGCAAATTCGATCAACGACAAATGTTTATCCCATGATCCCCCAAAATCAACAATGCAGGCCCGTAGCATATCTTCTAAAGTCTGAATTGTTCGTTCACTCTGACCGTCAGTTTGAGGATGATACGATGTACTTAACTTTATCTGTGTTCCCATTTCTTTTTGAAAACTCCTCCAAAACCTCGAAGTAAAACGACTATCGCGATCAGAAATAATCGAGATTGGAACTCCATGTCGAGTTACTATTTCGTCGATGTACAATTTGGCTAGCTTTTCCAACGAATAAGTTTCTTTTATTGGCAGGAAGTGAGCAGACTTCGTCAATCTGTCAACGATCACCCAAATGGCATCAAATCCCTTCGGAGTCCTTGGTAGCTTCGTGATGAAATCCGTAGTAATCTGATCCCATTTCCACATAGGTATTTCTAACCGTTGCAACTGACCAAACGGCTTTTGATGTTCAATCTTTACCTTCTTACAAGTAGTACAACCTTCCACATGCTGAACAATGCTTTTTTTTATTCCCGGCCACCAATAAAATTGTTTTAAATCTTTATACATCTTATTCGTACCTGGATGAATAGAGAAACGAGATTGATGAGCTTCTTGTAGTACTCGATCACGTAAACCACTCAAACGAGGCACCCAGATTCTGTTTCCCAGACACCGTAACCCACGATCATCTTTTACGAGTGATGCTGATATTCCCACTAACCGTTCTGATTTCAAATGTTCTTCTTGATAGGCTTCTACTTGACACTTCTGCAATTCGTCAAAGATGGTAGGTAGAAGTTCAGCTCGTATTGCAATGGATTTTATTGTTCCACTTCTTTCTTGACGACTCAATGCATCAGCTACCACATTCGCCTTTCCCGGATGATAAAGAATTTCACAGTCATAATCATTCACCAGTTCCAACCATCTTCTTTGCCTCATATTCAATTCCCTCTGATCGAAAAGATGTTGGAGACTCTTATGATCGGTATAAATTTGACATTTAGAGCCGTATAGATAATGTCTCCAAATCTTTAGCACGAAAACAACTGATGCTAGCTCCATGTCGTGTGTAGGATATTATCTTTCATGATCCTTCAGTTGACGAGAAGCATAAGCAATAACCTTTCCACGCTGCATTAGTACACATCCCAACCCCAGTTTAGAAGCATCACTGTAAACAACAAAGTCATCGGAACCTTCAGGTAGTGATAGTATCGGCGCGCTACAATGTTTCTCTTTCAATATTCGGAATGCTTCATCCTGTTCTGCTTTCCATTCGAACTTTAGATTCTTTCGGGTCAGCTTAGTTAAAGGCATCGCGATACGAGAGAAGTCTTGTATAAACTTTCAATAGTAGCCGGCTAAACCCAGAAAACTACGTACTTCGGTGGCGTTCTCGGCGGTTCCCACTTTTCAATTGCTTCTAGTTTCGTCGGATCAACTTGAATGCCTTTCTCGGAAACTACATGCCCAAGAAATTGAACTTCCCGTATCCAGAATTCACATTTAGAAAATTTAGCATACAACTGTTCCTTCTTCAACAATTCCAGAATCAAACGAAGATGTTGTGCGTGCTCTTCTTTGGATCGAGAATAGATAAGGATATCATCGATAAACACAATAACAAATTTATCGAGATATGGCTTACATACCCGATTCATTAGATCCATAAAAGCAGCTGGGGCGTTCGTTAGTCCGAAAGGCATCACTAAGAATTCATAGTGACCGTACCTTATGCGGAAAGCAGTTTTCAGAACATCTTCTTCTTTAACCTTTAGCTGATGATAACCAGATCTTAGATCAATCTTAGAGAAATAACAAGCTCCCACTAATTGGTCGAAGAGGTCATCAATTCTGGGAAGCGGATACTTGCTCTTGATCGTGTGCTTATTCAGTTCCCGGTAATCAATACACATTCTCACAAACAAGACTGGTGCACCCCACGGCGAAGAATTGGGTCTGATGAAGCCCTTATCAGATAGGTCTTGCAGTTGTGTCATCATTTCTTTCATCTCTGGAGGTGCCAAACGATACGGTGCACGGGCTACAGGAGCGGCTCCAGGAATCAGATCTATACCAAACTCTACTTGTCTAACGGGGGGAAGACTATTCAAGTCTTCGGGGAAAACTTCTGGAAATTCACGGACAACAGGAATATCTTCCAACTTATTCTTTTATGGCTTAGTATCTATCACATAAGCTAAGTAACTCAGTCAATCTTTATTGACACACTTACGAGCTTTTAACATAGATATAAGGCAAGACTGATGATTTCTATGATCACCATAAATCACTATTGGTCCCCTCTCAGGCAAGACAACATTTATTAACTTCTTATCACAAACTATGCTAGCCTGATTCTCGGCTAACCAATCCATTGCCACTACCACATCAAACTCGATCAATGCTATAGGAAATAACTGAATAGGCACTCTGCACCCATCTATATTTATCACACAACTATCAAATACCTCTTTAACTGGTACTTGATTATCATTTGCAGTATCTACTAATAAAGCATGATCTAACACTTTAAGCTTTAAATGCATATAAGCAGCAAATGAGGGAGATACGAATGATCGGTTTGCACCGGAGTCAAATAACACTTTAGCACGTGTAGAGTTTATTAAAAATGTACCTGTAACCACATCAGGAGTTTCCTCCGCTTCCTGTGCTGTCATCTGAAAGGCACGACCCCTTACTCTCGGTAGCTCTGGCCTTGGTACTACTGGCCTAACACCTGTTGGTCTCACTGACGTACCACCCTTTTGTATTCTTCCCCGTGGCAATCAGACTGAATGTGATCAGGAAAATCGCATGAAAAACAAAATCGTGTTACCAAACAGTTTTTAGCAATATGACCGGTCTTTCCACACTTGTAACAGATTCGAGGATCAACTTGACAATTTCCTTGATGAAAATGGTTGCATTTTGGGCAAGGTCTTTCGGCTGGTCTGAAAGGTGTACGACTGTCAAATCTCTGAAACTGGACTTCTTTGGTTCATACTGTGGTCCTTCCCATTTTCTTTTCCCAATACTCTTATCACCCGCATCTCTCCCTCTATCCCGTTCCACATTTTCCGCGGCATCTACAGCGGCTGAGAAGGTTTCCGGTCCCTTTGCAATCACTAGACTTCGGATTTTTGATTTTAACCCGAAGATAAACCTTTCCATCTTCAATGCCTCCGTGGCAACATAGTACTCTGCGAAACGAGACTTTTCCAGGAAACGAGCAGTATAATCCCTAACCGATAAACTACCCTGTTGCAGATTCATAAATTCCTCTTCCAGTTGTCTAACCGCTGCTCGAGGACAGAACTGTCTTTTGAAAGATATGGTGAATTCTTCCCAAGTAAAAGTAGAGTACACGTCCGACCCTCTAGATGTAATAAGAGCTTCCCACTAGTATAACGCATCCCCTTTTAGCATTGCAGTTCCGTATAGCACTCTATCTTCGTCAGCACGTTTACTGGTCTTGAAGATAGCTTCTATCTCCTTCAGCCACCTCATGGCCTTCACTGGATCTCGTTCCCCTGTGTACGTTGGTGGTTTACAACATAAGAACATTTTACAATCACACTTTCTTGGTACCATTATAACAGTAGCTGTAATGGGCATCTCTTCTTCCAGACCAGGATCTGGTATTTCGGTTTCGGTATTACGAGTTCGATCGAACATGGCTTGTATACTTGCTTGCAATCTTCCCATCTCAGCCGTCAAATCGTTTCTGGTAACAAATTTAGTACCTCGCGGCTGAACTCCGCCCCCAGTTCTGCCCCTGCCTCGTTCTCCCCCTCTTCCCCTTGTCCCTACTGTTGGATTCGTTCTATTAGGATTTCCTCCTCTCTCTCTATTCGTATTTCGAGTACCGCTTGCCATTCTGTAGATTCAGACAAGGTTAATATACACATAAGCACATACCCCATATAATAAGGTATTCCAGTTCAAACATGTACCTGTAAATTCACAATTACACTGGCGAGATGTAATCTGAAATTACCTTACATGATGTTCCTTCTACCTTCTTATATTTAATATTCCAAGGTTCTAAAATAATAGGGACATCCTACTTCACATGCAGTTTAAGTCTAGGTACGGATACTAATACCTAAGTCCCTTAAACTAGGGCTCTGATACCATCTGTAACGACCCGGTTTCCATACATGCCTCAAACAACATATTATACATAACAAAGTTTCATAACAAAAGATACTTCATATAATCATTTACGGTCCCTTAGTCTTTCTATCCAAAACAAGTATTTCAGTACAAACTTTTTGCTAATAATTTACATAATAACTACTAACATGATAGTTACAAAACATTCCACGGATCTTCATAAACATACATCTTCAAAAGAAATTCATAGATTATCCTATCACTTGCCCTTATTAGCTCCACGACCTGGAATACATATTTTAAAACAAAATGAGGGTTAGACCTATTGGTCTAAGTGAGAAAATCCCTGTTAGTTTAAAACCATTTACACAAACACCATATACATCATTCAAATATATATACCAATTAGAACTCATACATCGTGTACTTTCCTGTCTCATTTCCATGGCCATATTAGATGGTTGCGAGCCAACTAATAAATTTACTCCGTTGTACTAAATCCAGCCAACATCGCTGTCCCTCTGTACAGCCAACTCCACCGGTCCTAAGCCCGACCAACTTGCACTTGTGTAGTGTAATACTCGTATAAATATAATATACATCTCAATATATCATACTTCATACATATGCACATAATTACACAAATTATCACATTCTCAATCCACATATATGTATTCCAGTTTTGAAAACATTTTAAAATAAAACTCACCTGGTTGTTTATCAAAACTCTTTCCAAACTTTTCTCAAGCAAATCCTATCTTTCACCCAAATTCACGAAATCTGTAACAAATTAAATACAAACATCTCTTTAAAAACTTAAAATCTCAAAAACCCAAAAACCCTCGACTCTTATCGCAACCCACTAGCTTTGATAACCCTTTGTCGCAATACACAACTCTTGTCGCAACCAACTACTGCGATACAGTAGCATATCGCAACCAACTGTTGCGATATACCTCAAGTCGCAACCCACTGTTGCGATACACCACTTGTCGCAACTAACCATTGCGATATTAATGAGCTTGTCGCAACCCAAGGTTGCGATACTCATAACTGTCGCAACTACCATAACTGTCGCAACCCACTACTGTGACATTCATGATACTCATAACTATCTCATTTCACTAAGTTCATATTTTACCCAGAAAATTTTAGATTTCGACCATGCATGATTATGTAATTTTGCAGATATGTTTACGACCATATTTAACACACTACTCCAAACCCAGATTTCTCATACTCCTCTAAAATTATCAAAACCCATTATAGACTTATTTAGCAAACTTTTGGAAACTTTAGGAAACTAATACACATAAAAGGATGAATTTGTATAGGATTGTTACCTTGATTTCTTCAGTTGTTACAAGAATTTCCAGCTGCAAATCTACAACTTTCTTCTTCTTCTTCTTCTTAGTTTTCTTTCTTTTCTCTCTTCTCTCTCTTTTGCCGAAAATAAAACCACACACACACACTTAGAGAATTGATTGTCTAAACAAAGGACACCTCATTCTTCTATTGAAGAAATGGGGCGGTGTATGTGACTAATATAGTCACATTTACCAAGCAAACCCCACACTTCTTTTAATTGACACAAAATACCCTTAAGTTTCTAAATTAAAATTAAAGCTTACCCCTTAACTTATAACTCCATAAATTACTTAACTAAACTTAAACTTATAAAACTAACCCCAAATCCACCTTAATTCTAAATAATAAAATTAAATAAATCAACGACATACCTGGTTATTACAGGTAGTACCTGGAATATCGGTGGCTTTCTTGGAGATGCGGATATGTGGTTGATCGGTGGAATGTGAAGGCTGATTGATGTTTGTTCTTCTAACCGAGGGCATTTTCGGTGGTGGTTCAGATTTCTCCCCCTCAGCAACAGCCTTCTCACTCTTAACTGTCAACCCCAATAGAGTAAATACCTGATCAAGTTTCAGATGAAGAAGTTTGATACTTGCAGGATTAACACTCGTCAAGGTAAAATCACCCAAATCTAGATCCCAATCCAGGCTTTTTTCAAGTAGATCAACCTTTTGATGAAGTGATTCAAGGGACTCAGAGAGACAGGTCCGAAGATTCTGATGCCGACGGGCCTCACTGTTAAGACGGAAGAGCTCAGCATCTTTAACTGTCGTTGAGGCTTTGAAAGCACCGAAAGAAACTGCAAGGTCGGAATGAGAAGAGGTCAAGGAGTCCACCCTGTTGGATAATACGGCCAAGTTTTCAGAGACTGGCCTAAGAGCTTCCCGAAGAGCATCTGCCAAGAGCTGTGGTTGCCTAGACTCGAGTACAGATACCTGATCATTGTTTTAAGCTATGAAAGAGACCGTGGCTTGTTTGAGCGATTCGAATTGAGTACCAACTAATCTGCACTGACGAGCACTTTCTTGAACCTCCTCTATTAATTCACTCGGTAGCCGAATACCTGTAATGGGAGGAGCACGATCTTCGTGTAATTTAAATCGGGGATCTTGTGGTGATAATCTGGAATGAGGTAGTATTCGCTCCTCAATAAAATTTGAGGAGGTTGGCTGGGCCTATGAAGGTTCGGGGTAAAGAAACCTTTGTCGGGGAGAGGGCGGCATCGGTGGGGGAGAGGGTGGTCGGTAGGGTGATTTAATGGGGGATCGGTGAGGTGAAGTAATTGGTGTTGTAATCTTCGGTGGGGGGATCGGTGAGGTGAAGTAATCGGTGTTGTAATTTTCGGTGGGGGGGATCGGCTAGGCGAAGCGATTGGGGTGGTTACTTTCGGTGGAGATGGTGGATCGGTGATAATGGTCTCGTCGGTGGGAATCGTGGTTCGGGGAGAACCGGTGTCTTCTAGTAGAAACTCAAAGAAGTCCCTTGGGGGGATTTTTATGGGGGGAACCCTCAGCGGGTTGTGCATCATCGATCTCATAATGATCGGGTGTAAGGCTGTGCAGTGAAAAGTCTGAACCCTCGAGGGGAGAGACCCCGAGGTCATCTCCACCACCCAAAGAAGCGAGTGGGGAGGTAAGTTGTGGTTCCTCCAATTGTACAACTGAAGCCTGTGGAGAGGCAACAGAGGAGTTGGTTGGGGTGATAATGGATTCCCTTGGCCTGGAGGGTTGAATTTCAACAACTGGCGATTTTTGAGAATTGATAGTTGGCTTAGATGGTGGGGCCGAAGGTTTCCGAGACCTCTTCAAAGGAGATCTCGAAGGGGATAATAAGTGCCTCCGCTTATGAGATGGGATTCGAACCGGGGAAGCCTCCGAGGGATCTCTCGGTGGCGTGGTTCGAGAAGCGGGTGCGGAGGTGTCGGTGGCCTTTCGTTGTTTCTTTTTAGCGCCACCCGACGTCACTCGAGGACGGGGAGAAGGGGCCACTACAACTTGAGGTTCCACGGGAACTTCCGGGTGTTGAAACCCGGGAGCTTCCGCTTCACCCCAGTGAAGATTGGGAGTTAAAGCGAAAGAGACCATACCTTGGCGTAGAGGAAGATCAGTAGCGAGGCGGCCAACATTGAGTGTCTTTTGGCCAACAATGGGGGATGACCAGTCGTATGAAAAACGAGGAGATTGAGACTTGCGATCCGAGTCCAAAGCCGAGCCAAGCTTGTGTTGAAGGATCATAGATATGAAGCGAGGATATGCGACATGACACCTTTTCGGATGCTTCACCACTTCAGTCAACTCAGTAAAGAAATACTGAGCAAAGTCGACTTTCCTTTGGAAGATTATTGCATGGGCCAGTTTGGTAATATAAGATGGGGATTGGTCTTGACCACTTGTCTTTCTAGATAGACAATGGATTACATGTGCAAAAAAGAAGTTCCATACACCACCCATTTTGTTGTGAATGAGAGTACCGGGGCCTTTAGAGGATTTGGAGGCATTGTCTTCAGATTGATGGACATAGCCAATGGTATTAATAACTTGCTCCAGGAGGTTGTCGACATACATGTCATCATATTCAGAAAAGGCTTCGATCCGGAGAGCATTGCGAACATCATCTACTCCGAAGGTAAGATCGTGATCACCTTCCTCATCAGAAAAGATAGAGGCATGAATGGCTTCATTAGATATATCATACACACAAGAGAGCCAAAACTTGCCAATGAGCATCTTGCTCATCTTCCGGTTGCATGTGAAAGCATGGAGAAGATGTGAGCGAGTTAAGAACTTTGTGATTGTGTGAAACTCGGGATGTGCGGGATCGGATTCGAACCTTGCGACGTGATTGCAAGGGTTGAATATGAGATCTTCAAAACTAGTAGGAATGTTTTTCACTATCTTGGGAGCCATGAAAGAGTGAAAAGGTTTCAGGTTTAGAGAGAGAGAGGGTATGGGTTTTGAAATAAGAGGAGTGAAGAAGATGAAGTGGTGTATTTATATGGGAAAATGAGAGGGGTTATCAATTCAAAAATTGAGAGGGAACGGTTACGAGATGTGAGAGGATAGGCTTAAATAAAATAAAATTGTTTAAAAGTAGTAATGATGAGGGTTATGGGAACGTGTGGTCAAAAAGGTTTTTACATGGAAGCGGAAGGGTCAAGCATCACTGACACCTAGGGTGATTAGGAGTGATGTGAGCATGGGTGCATGGGGAATCGTATGCGATAAGCTTCAAGGGATCGGTGGTAGATTTCGGTGGGGAATCCTCACCGATGAGTACAGATTGGTGGTGTCGGTGGACTTTAGGTATGTAAATGAGAGATGGCACACCGATATCAAGAAATACACCGATTGGGATTCGGTGGAGAGGAAGGACACCGATGGAGAGGTTGGTGTGGAGTGCAACTTTAGTGGAGAAGACCGAAGTGCATTTCGGTGTAGAGCAATGCCACCGAGGTAGGAAAGACCAAGAGGGTCGGTGGGAAAATCATACCGAAGGTAGATGGAATGTCGATGGAGGATTTATACCACCAAGAGATGTCGGTGAAGGGTTTGATCACCGACATTGGCACAATCGGCCACCGATACTTTGAGAAATCGGTGAGCTAGATTATTTATATCACAAAATTTTTATTTTTATTTTTTTTAATTATCTAGATACAACATGCCAAGTTCACTTATTAGAAAATTGAACCTGGATTCATCTAAGGGATTGGTGAACAAATCGGCGAGCTGAAGATCGGTAGGAATGAAGTGTAGCTTAATGTCACCTTTTGAGATGTGGTCCCTGATGAAGTGATATATGATGTATTTGTGCTTTGATCTGGAATGTAGAAACTCGGGATGTGCGGGATCGGATTCGAACCTTGCGACGTGATTGCAAGGGTTGAATATGAGATCTTCAAAACTAGTAGGAATGTTTTTCACTATCTTGGGAGCCATGAAAGAGTGAAAAGGTTTCAGGTTTAGAGAGAGAGAGGGTATGGGTTTTGAAATAAGAGGAGTGAAGAAGATGAAGTGGTGTATTTATATGGGAAAATGAGAGGGGTTATCAATTCAAAAATTGAGAGGGAACGGTTACGAGATGTGAGAGGATAGGCTTAAATAAAATAAAATTGTTTAAAAGTAGTAATGATGAGGGTTATGGGAACGTGTGGTCAAAAGGTTTTTACATGGAAGCGGAAGGGTCAAGCATCACTGACACCTAGGGTGATTAGGAGTGATGTGAGCATGGGTGCATGGGGAATCATATGCGATAAGCTTCAAGGGATTGGTGGTAGATTTCGGTGGGGAATCCTCACCGATGAGTACAGATTGGTGGTGTCGGTGGACTTTAGGTATGTAAATGAGAGATGGCACACCGATATCAAGAAATACACCGATTGGGATTCGGTGGAGAGGAAGGACACCGATGGAGAGGTCGGTGTGGAGTGCAACTTTAGTGGAGAAGACCGAAGTGCATTTCGGTGTAGAGCAATGCCACCGAGGTAGGAAAGACCAAGAGGGTCGGTGGGAAAATCATACCGAAGGTAGATGGAATGTCGATGGAGGATTTATACCACCAAGAGATGTCGGTGAAGGGTTTGATCACCGACATTGGCACAATCGGCCACCGATACTTTGAGAAATCGGTGAGCTAGATTATTTATATCACAAAAAAAAAATTATTTTTTTTAATTATCTAAATACAACATGCCAAGTTCACTTATTAGAAAATTGAACCTGGATTCATCTAAGGGATTGGTGAACAAATCGGCGAGCTGAAGATCGGTAGGAATGAAGTGTAGCTTAATGTCACCTTTTGAGATGTGGTCCCTGATGAAGTGATATATGATGTCAATGTGCTTTGATCTGGAATGTAGAACTGGATTATTTGCAATGGCTATTGAACTTGAATTATCACACAGAATTGGGACTTTGGAGTAGACTTGAGCATAGTCCCACAGTTGATTTTTCATCCACAGTATTTGAGCACAGCAGCTTCCAGCAGCTACATATTCAGCTTTAGCAGTTGAAGTTGAAACTGAGTTTTGTTTCTTGCTGGACCAGCTGACTAATTTTCCACCAAGAAGTTGGCAGCTACCTGTGGTACTTTTCCTGTCAATTTTGTAACCTGCATAATCTGAATCTGAATACCCAATTAGTTCAAATCCCGAGTCTTTGGGATACTAAAGACCCAAGTGCAAGGAACCTTTTAGATACCGGAAAATTCGTTTTACAGCAGCCAAATGAGATTCTTTTGGATTGGCCTGATAACGGGCACATAGACAAGTAGCAAACATAATATCCGGTCTGCTAGCAGTTAAATAAAGAAGAGAACCAATCATCCCTCGATAATTGGTAACATCAACAGATTCACCATTCAGATCAGCATGAAGTTTCAAAGGTGGTGCCATGGGAGTTTTCATAGGAGAGCTATCTAAAAAGTTGAATTTCTTCAGAAGGTCACGAATATATTTACTTTGATTTATAAAAATCCCTTCTGAAGATTGTTTGACCTGAAGGCCTAAAAAGAATGTAAGCTCTCCCATCATACTCATCTCATATTCACTCATCATGAAAGAAGCAAACTCATCACATAGTGATTCATCAGTGGCACCAAAGATGATGTCATCTACATAGATTTGGACAAGAATGATATTACCTGAGGTTTTCTTTATAAAGAGAGTGTTGTCAATTTTACCTCTGGAGTATCCATTCTTTAGAAGAAAGACAGCAAGAGTGTCATACCAAGCACGTGGAGCTTGCTTGAGGCCATAGAGAGCCTTGTCTAATCTGTACACATAGTCTGGATGAGCTGGGTCTTCAAAGCCAGGTGGTTGTTTCACATAGACTTCCTCTGCAAGTTCCCCATTGAGGAAGGCACTTTTGACATCCATCTGAAAGACCCTGGAATTTCGGTTGGCAGCATGAGCCAGAAAGATTCTTATGGCTTCAAGTCTTGCAACAGGGGCAAATGTTTCATCATAGTCAATGCCTTCTTCCTGTCGGTATCCTTGAGCCACCAATATGGCCTTCTTTCTGATCAATGTACCTTCTTCATCCATTTTGTTTCTGAAGATCCATTTGGTTCCAATAATTGTCTTCCTTGGAGGTCTGGGAACCAATCTCCAAACTTTATTTCTCTGAAATTGAGAAAGCTCCTCTTGCATGGCAATGATCCAACAGGGGTCTGTTAGAGCTTCATCAATCTTCTTGGGTTCAATGAGAGATAGAAAGTTCACATAGAGACAAATATTTCCAACTCCTCTGCGTGTTTGGACACCAGCTTGTTGATCACCAATGATTTGATCTATGGGGTGATCTTTGGTCCATTTTGTGGCAGGAGGTAAAGGTGGTGGAATATTTTGTGGGGGGAATGTCGGTGGAGTGGGATCAGAGGATCGGTGAAAGACAGAAATTTTGGTGGAAGGCATAGGGTCAGTGGAAGGCATGGGATCGGTGGAAAGGTGTATATCGGTGGGAGGATTCATATCGGTGGGAGAATTCATGTCGGTGGGAAGATGGTCAATATCGGTGGAAGAGGATAGAGAGTATCCAACAAAGATTCCTTCATCAGCTTTGGGATCAAACTTCCCAAGATTGTCATGATCATTTAGAATAAAACACACACAGCCAAAGACATGAAGAAAGCCTATATTTGGTTTTCTGCCATGAAAAACTTCATAAGGGGTCTTATCATGTCTTTTGGATATCACCGACCTATTTTGGGTAAAACGGGCAGTATTAACAGCTTCAGCCCAGAAATAGGTAGGTAGGTTTGATTCACTTAGCATGGATCTAGCAGCCTCACACAGAGTTCTGTTTTTCCTTTCCACCACTCCATTTTGCTGAGGAGTTCTGACAGCAGAGAAGTTTTGAGAAATTCCTTTCTCATTGAAGAAGTCTTCCAGAGCACTGTTTCTGAATTCAGTGTCATTGTCACTCCTCATCGAACGTACAAGTTGTCCATTAAGAACTTCATTTTTCTTGACAAAGTTGATGATTTCTTCAGTTGCATCACTTTTATACCTAAGAAAAGACACCCAAGTATATCTAGTAAATTCATCAACAATTACAAGAATGTACCTTTTTCCTCCTAGACTGGGAGTGCTGACTGGTCCACATAGATCCATGTGCAGCATCTGGAGAGGAAGAGTGATGGAAGAGCATTGCTTGGTCTTGAAAGAAGTTTTGGTGAGCTTCCCTTTTTCACATGCATCACACAGCTTCTCTTTGACAAAGTTTAACTTTGGCATGCCAGTCACCAGTTCTTTGTTGGAGATTTTATGGAGAGTTTTGAAATTTAGATGAGAAAGACGTTTATGCCACAGCCAGTTCCTTTTGGCCGTGTCATCTGATACAAAGCATACGTTGGAAGAATTATTGTCTTGTCTCATATCAATGATATAGACATTTTCCATTCTTTTTCCGGATAACACCACTTTCATGTTCTTGTCCACAACAGTACAGATACAAAGTTCAAAGATAACTTTATATCCTATATCACATAGTTGGCTAATGCTGAGAAGATTATGCATGAGGCCTTCAACAAATGCCACTTTATTGAAGGTGACAGATCCATTAGTGAGAGTTCCATATCCTTTGGTGTAACCTTTAGAGTTGCCACCAAAAGTTACAGATGGACCTTTTCCAGGTACATAGTTGATGAGAAGAGATTTATTTCCTGTCATGTGGCGTGAGCACCCACTATCCAGATACCATATTTCATGGTGCTCAAAGACCTGCATGCATACACCGATTAGTTCTTAGGTACCCATTTGGTGGTGGGTCCTTTGAGGTTAGAAGAGGCCTAAAAAGATCTTTGTTTACAGAAAGTGTTATAACTGTGGTGACACTTTTCATCTTGCAAATGATTGTCCAATGGAAAGAATTGAAAGAATCAAACCCAAGGACTTGAGTAGCTTTAGAACCAAAGGATGAGGAGTGAGAAGGAAAACTTAAAGTCCCATTTCTTGAGGTGGAAGCGAATTTGGAAAGATTTCTTGAAGTGTTTTTGAAATGATCCTTCCCAAAGTCTGAGGATTTTCTTTTTAAAGAGAGATCGGTGGAGTTTGTGAGTCTCACAGATCGGGGAAGAAAATCGGTAGGAGAATTCACATCGGTGAGAAACTTAGCTTTTGAAGAGTTACACATCGGTGGAGAATTCACATCGGTGGAGTTAGATTTAACTCTTTTGACAGACTTTGATTTTGAAAAATCAGGAGGGACATATCCATCAATGGCTAAATCTTTTAGAAGATCATGGATGGGTTTCAAAAAATCATTGGAGTCCTCTTCTTCCATAGATGAAGATTCTTTAGCTTTTATAAACATTCCAAACTTTAAATCTTCACCTAGATCTAAAGAGTTTAGAGAAATAGAGTCACAAGAACTTGACTCTGAGGCATCATCCCATACACTTGAGGTAGGGTCAAGAGTTTGAGAAGAGATGTCAGAAAGGGTTTTTCCATAGCCTAAACCAAGTTTGTTATTAACAGAGATTTGATCTTTAAAGATTTGGTCAAGATTTTTGATGAACATGTCCATTTCCTAACAGTCTCTTGTTCTCTTTTTAATTTCTTAAAAAGTTTGTTCTTCTCTTTTGAAATCACATGATTTATGGTTTTTAGATCCTCAAGCTCAGCTTTGATTTTCTCAAACTTTTCAAGTTTAGACATACAAATTTCAATTTTAGATGTGAGTTCTTTAACTTGAATAGATTTTATTTTCTTACCATCCTTGACAGAGTAGAAGTCTTTAGTTAAAGATTCATAAGCATCAATCTTTTCACTGTCAGTCATATCATTAAAAGGATGTACCTGAGAGTATGATGTCGAGCACCCAGTTGACACCAAAGCCATTGGAGAGGTAGCTTTTTCAGAATCTTCCACATCTTCTGAGATGGCCATAAAACACTTGTTGGGAGAGTTGTTGTCACTGTCAGAGGTCTCTTCTTCCCAATCATGTATTTCGACCATGAGGCCCTTTCCTTTTCTAAGGAGACCCTCATTTCTCTCATTTTCTTTCTTGTATTTGGCTTTGTACTTCTCAGCCCTTTCTTGATGATCTTTGGTCGAGGATTGAGCATCTTTCTTGGCAAGGTTTGATTTGAAAGTGTTATTTTTGGGTTTTTCATACTTGGAGGAAAACTTGTCAGAAGATGAATTTCTGGAGTTCATCACACGCTTACTTCTACACTCAGCTGCGAAGAGTCCTTTCTTTCCACAGTTAAAACATTCCTCATTTGTTTTATCAGACGAGGGAGTTTTTGTAGAAGAGAAGGGTTTTCTGAAAAATTTGGATTTGTTCGAAAAACGAGATTTCTTTTTGAAACCAGCCAACATGGCTATTTCATCAGACAACTGCTTAACCGAGATTTCTTCACCGTCATCATCGGCATCACTTAGATATGCCTCCGATTGGTGAGAAGAGTTGCTTTAGCTTTCATTGTCAGAATCTGATGAAGGATAGGTGATGCGTGGAACACTTTGAGATTTCTTGGAATCTTCACTGACAAGGGCAATAGAAGTGCCCTTTATCTCTTTAATGAAAGATTTCCTTTGTAACTTGGTTTGTTCAAAGTTGAAGAGAGTTCCATATAAAACAGTTAAAGGCATGTACTCAAGGTCCTTTGAAGTTTTGATACAAGTGCACATGTTCTCCCAAAAATCAGGGAGACAATCCATGAACTTGTTTGGAATTTATGAATTTAGGTTTTTGGAAAATTTGGCTTGAGGATCCGAGTTGCATCAAAGGAGCTTACGTTGGGAAAATCTAGATTTAGCCTAATCTAGCAAGGTGAGTTCAAGTTACTTTGCGAAAACTTTGTACATGCCAAAATAGTATTTTCCAAATATTTATGTGTTTTATTTGAAAATATATGTGGTTGAGCTATTTGAATGTGTTAGACAACCTAGGGGGGGTAAGGTTGTATTTAAAATCTTTTACTTTCAAAAATTCTTTTATAAATAAATACAGTACTGAAACAGTAAAAATAAATCAGAGTATACAAATAATAAAGAAGAGTGTAAATATAAACAAATACACAGAGATTATATAAATAAATATAAATGCAAAGCAGTTTATATAAACAAATATAATAAAGCACAGCGGAATAAATAAAGAGATAAAGGTAAGAGATACTTGACACGGAGATTTACTGATTTACCACCAACTGTGATAAACCAGCAGCCGAGACACTTCCCGACACGATCCAATAAATGTATTCTTTACGGTAGAATACAAACCAAATACAGAGCAAAGTAAACGGCTCTCAAGCTTTAGCTTATCGAGATATACAGGATCACACACCCGTTATTCAAACACTTACAAGAGGAGTATAACTCACAATGGGTAATCACTCTTGTATAATATCTCACACTTGGATATTTTATAAAAAAATGTTTTATAAAATATATATATTATAAATGAGAGAGCTGAGAGTGTGGTTGCTGCTTGTTGTTACTGTTATGTGGTCTGGTCTGCTTGTTCTCTTCTCCAGCATGCATGTATATATATCAGGAAGCTCCAACGGCATTGTGCATCCGCGGTATACCGCCAAATGCACGCGGTATACCGCCGTCAGAAAAAGTAACTGACACACCAACGGCTACATGCAAAGTTGACTTCTGGAATTACGTACCCGCGGTATACCGGCTGGGACTCGCGGTATACCGGCCGTACGAAAAAGTACTTTCAACCAATCAGAATCAAACACGGAGCCTGCCGCGGTATACCGGCTGAACACCCGCGGTATACCGCCAAATGTGTACCCGCGGTATACCGAGCATTCTCCACGGTATACCGGCGTCAGAATATGTACCTTCCAGGACTGCAACCAAATCTTGCTGGATCTTCTCAAAACAAAAACTTATTTAATTAAAATCAATTATGGTTTTTTAGAAATATCCAAGTGGTATATTATTTTAGGGTGTTTATCATTATTAGTTATAAACAATGATGACGACGTAAACACTTCCGTCTTGAACCCTTCAGTTTAAATCTTCGTGTTCTTCAACAACTGCACACTTGGATTAAATTGTTAGATAAACAATAATACGGTGTGTTTGTAATCATCAAAATAAATATATATAAATATATAGAGATGTGGTACACTTGCACCAACAATCTCCCCCTTTTTGATGATGACAAACACAACCGCTAAGCAAGAGCATGTGCGGTTTCTCTCCCCCGTTTGTCGAAACAAAAAGGGTCAAGAAAGACGGTATGCTTCCCCTCGAGAGATGCTCCCCCTTAAAATATGCATATAATTGAGAGAGCATAAACTCATGGGTAAAAGAGCTAAAACGCTCCCCCTCAAATTAATAACGATATCAATTTGATTTTATAAAATTTGAGGGATAAAATAAAATGCAAAAAGCAATAGAGACAAAGATATACAAACCAATACGAAACACTTGCACCAAAACGGATCTTAAGGCTTCAATTTTCGGTTAATTTTATGTGATTTAAAAAAAATCACCACGTATTATGACCTCGTCAGGTAACCACGTATTATAACCTCGGCAGGTAACCACGTATTATAACCTCGGCAGGTAACCACGTATTATAACCTCGGCAGGTAACCACGTATTATAACCTCGGCAGGTAACCACGTATTATAACCTCGCCAGGAAACCACGTATTATAACCTCGGCAGGTAACATCTACAAAAGGCAAAGAAAATATTTCGTGGTACCCTTTTCTTATGGGTCCTTTTAACAGTTAGTATAAAACATAAACTGCAAAAAAAAATATGTTGTCGACATAAAACAAACACGACAAACATACAAAACCATAAAAATGGTTTAAAACCATAAACGCATTCCACCCGGATTATCAACATTAAACATTCCTTTCGGAATCCATTTTCTAACCATTTTAATTTTGCGATTGTATTTATCATACACATAAAATGAAGCATTTATATTCGCATTAGGTCTAGAAAAATTACTATTATACATACGAGCATACGGTTTCCTCCCATAATTCACATTTTTCATTTTTGACATATATGGGGGTTTTTGCACATAAGGTTTTCTCGTTTCAACTTTAGGTGGTTCAAAACATTTTTTAATTTGAATACACGAGCACGTATCAATACATGTATTAGAACCAATGCCTTTTCTACAATTAATGCGATTAGACATATTTAGCATTTTTAACACTTTATCATTGCTATTTTGAAATGCATTAGCTAACAGATTATCTTTTTCATATAAATCGCATTTAGCTTTTAAACATGCATTATCATTTTCAAGTATATCGCATTTTGTACATAAAATATTTTCACATGTTCTTTTCTCTAAACATGCAATTTTATCATTTAAAATAAGACAAGATTTACAAACATCTTTTTCACTTAATTTATTTTCTAATTTAGTGATAACATCTAAATCATGAGCAGATTTTTGTTTACCGTCATCTATTTCCTTTTTATATACAGATACGGTTTCTTTTAAATTAGAAATTTCATCTTTATATTTATTTGCGAGAGCAGCCATATCATGAAATGATTTATATAATTCGTCAAGATTGTTTTCATCGTCACTATAATAATTATCACAATTATTTTTAGAAGAATATGATGAAGATACCTCATTATCATGGTCGGCCATGAAACAAAAATTTTGGGCCTCATTTATGCTTGCGCTCAACGCGCCTCCAACTAAAGCTTTTGGTGTGTTGATTTGTTTTGCTCGTTTCGGACACACACTTGCATAGTGATCCTTGTCACCACACACATAGCAAAAGCCTTTCTTTTTATTGGCTTTTTCATCGTCGCTAGATTCGTCATATTTGTCTTCACTTTTATGGACGTTGCGACTTTGGTTTTTACCACCACGACGGTAGTCTCCATTTTCTTGAAACCTATCATTTTTGGCAAACTTTTTGTTAGATAAAAGTTTAGAAAGTTTTCTTACCAACTTGACTAAATCGTCAAGATTTTCGGGTTCGTCATCCGAGGAACTTGCATCTTCCTCCTCTTCCTTTTCTTTTGAGGCAACGACTTTGAGAGCGATGGATTTCTTTTTGACTTGCTCCCGGACTTGATTTCTTTTTAGTGCGATTTCGTGCACTTTAAGATTGCCGATGAGATCATCGAGCTTCATCGTTGCGAGATCTCGGGAGTCTTCTAAAGATGTAATTTTTGCCATCCACTCCGAAGGAAGTGCTCGAAGAATTTTCCTTACATAATCCTCATTAGGATAAGTACGACCTAATCCCTTCAAAGTAGTCATAATGAGGTTAAAACGTTTAAACATTGAGTCGATTGACTCATCTTTTGACATTTCGAACAGTTCATAATCATGTACTAAAATATTTATTTTAGAGCTTTTAACTTGAGTATTTCCACGATGAGTGTCACTCAAGCTTTGCCAGATTTGATTAGCAGTTTTACAGGTATATACTCTTTCTATTTCATCGGAAGTTAAAGCAGCATATAATATATTTTTAGCTTCAAAATTTAAACAATAATGAGATTCTTCAGCGGGAGTCCAATCTTTTATGGGTTTATCAACAATAAGATCATTTTCAACTTTGGTTGGTCTAAAATTCCCATTTTCTATAATATCCCAAATTTTTTGACTTTTGCCACGAACGTGACATTCAAACAGCTCGGCCCAAATGCCAAACTTTTCAGTATCTATCAAAGGAGGTTTAGAGAACACAAAATTAGTTTGTTGAGCCATTTAAAAAAATTAAGACAGAAATTTTTGAAAGACCCGCTCTGATACCAAATGTTAGACAACCTAGGGGGGGTAAGGTTGTATTTAAAATCTTTTACTTTCAAAAATTCTTTTATAAATAAATACAGTACTGAAACAGTAAAAATAAATCAGAGTATACAAATAATAAAGAAGAGTGTAAATATAAACAAATACACAGAGATTATATAAATAAATATAAATGCAAAGCAGTTTATATAAACAAATATAATAAAGCACAGCGGAATAAATAAAGAGATAAAGGTAAGAGATACTTGACACGGAGATTTACTGATTTACCACCAACTGTGATAAACCAGCAGCCGAGACACTTCCCGACACGATCCAATAAATGTATTCTTTACGGTAGAATACAAACCAAATACAGAGCAAAGTAAACGGCTCTCAAGCTTTAGCTTATCGAGATATACAGGATCACACACCCGTTATTCAAACACTTACAAGAGGAGTATAACTCACAATGGGTAATCACTCTTGTATAATATCTCACACTTGGATATTTTATAAAAAAATGTTTTATAAAATATATATATTATAAATGAGAGAGCTGAGAGTGTGGTTGCTGCTTGTTGTTACTGTTATGTGGTCTGGTCTGCTTGTTCTCTTCTCCAGCATGCATGTATATATATCAGGAAGCTCCAACGGCATTGTGCATCCGCGGTATACCGCCAAATGCACGCGGTATACCGCCGTCAGAAAAAGTAACTGACACACCAACGGCTACATGCAAAGTTGACTTCTGGAATTACGTACCCGCGGTATACCGGCTGGGACTCGCGGTATACCGGCCGTACGAAAAAGTACTTTCAACCAATCAGAATCAAACACGGAGCCTGCCGCGGTATACCGGCTGAACACCCGCGGTATACCGCCAAATGTGTACCCGCGGTATACCGAGCATTCTCCACGGTATACCGGCGTCAGAATATGTACCTTCCAGGACTGCAACCAAATCTTGCTGGATCTTCTCAAAACAAAAACTTATTTAATTAAAATCAATTATGGTTTTTTAGAAATATCCAAGTGGTATATTATTTTAGGGTGTTTATCATTATTAGTTATAAACAATGATGACGACGTAAACACTTCCGTCTTGAACCCTTCAGTTTAAATCTTCGTGTTCTTCAACAACTGCACACTTGGATTAAATTGTTAGATAAACAATAATACGGTGTGTTTGTAATCATCAAAATAAATATATATAAATATATAGAGATGTGGTACACTTGCACCAACAGAATGGTTTAACTATTTTGAAGTGTTTATCTTCATAAATGTGTAAAACATCCATATTTGGGGCTTTTGGATATTTGGATGGTTAGAAACCATAAATTGTCTTTAGAAGATTAATTGCTCAAAATGAGGTTTATTTGATGGTTTAATCATGTTAGTGTAAATGATTTTAATAAACCATTTGGGAAATGCACTTTTAGTGTTATGGGTCATTTTGAGAATATTAAGGGTGTGAGTCCTTTGGGAAAACCCCTTTTGTTTAACCCGTGTTGAGTTTTGGGGTTAATGATGATTTTGGGATACGTGTTTGCTTAAACAATGTTTAAACGCGTTTTATGCGATGATGACCGACATTATGGGTCTAGCAAGCTTGGAGCACTTTTCTCGGTTTTGACTTTGAGATAGTCTTGGGACATTTGTCCGGTTTAAATGGCTCGATGTGGAGTCTTATTTACGGGTTGCTTTTATTGCACCGTGTTGCATATTATTGCACGTTGTTGATGTTTACATGCTCGGGGTGGAGTCTAGGATGTGTTATATGCTTAATTGCATTTCATTTGCATGATTTGATGTTGATAAATGATCATTAGATCTTTGAGCAGAGGGCTTGGTTTTGGACTCGATTGAGTCTTGATGGCATTCGCCCGGTTTTATTAAGCTCGACGTGGGCTTGGAGTTTGCATTACATGAGTTGTATTATGTTTGAGATTTACATGATTTGAATGCATTGATTATTCTTTTGGGGTCATGTATTTATATTTAAGTCAAGTAGGCTTGTTTCGGATGGTGGGTTTTCCCAAGGTAAAGATCCAGTAGGATTGAACTTGATGGCTTGGACAAAAGACCTAGTATGGTTGATGTTTAAGAAGGGCTAAAGACCTAGTTTTGGTTGATGCCGGAGATGGACTAAAGACCTAGTTTTGGTTGATGTCTAAAATGGACTAAAGACCTAGTTTTGGTTGATGTCTAAGATGGGCTAAAGATCTAGTATGATTGATGTCGAGGATTGACTAAAGACCTAGTATGGTTGATGTCATCCGTTTTCCACATCCAAGAAGCTTACTTGCATTTATTTAATTCTGGTTTAATTTATGTGTTGCCACATTCGATGAGATCGGGTCTCCCCCGTCACCGAAGGGTGTTGATTTCGGGTATTTTATCTATTCGCATTTGGAGGTTGTATTTTATGCATATAGGATTGTTTTCCATGGTTGATGGACGGGTTTATGCTACATCTGCTTCGTATTATGTTTTAATATAGTGTTATATCTAATGGATGGTTTCCATGTTTTACGGGTCGAGTATGTATTGTCAACCGTATTTGAAGGTTCTGCCTAAACTAGACTTATTCACGTATTTGAGTGAGTGGAAACGTAATTCATTTTGGAAAACGTATTATACCTTTCGGGAACCTTTCCATGGAAATGTGTGGGTTGGAAAATGGATGATTTGGAATTAAAGTAAACTCTTTCGAAATCATGACTAAACTACTACCTTTCGATTTATGATTTTATATAGTCATGATAAAATGCTTGAACTCACTAGGCGTAAGCCTAACCCTTTTTATTTGTCGGCATGTGCAACAGGCTCAGGTTAGGGTAGCTCTAGCTACATTGCGAAGTTGCGAGTACTAGTAGAGTGCACGAGAGGTGACTTGACTAGTGAAGTATTCCGCATTGGTTTGGACTAGCAACTTGTGTGGTGTTAAGTAGCACCCGATTAAGTTATTTATTTGTGGACTTATGATGTTTTAAATTCCGAGGTATTGTAAGGAATGAATTGTAGAGACGATTTATCTACTTTTGGTTATTTTATCGAAATTAAAGTTAGTTGCTCGTTCCAAATTTGAGGGTTTTACACTTGCATTGTGTTAGTGTTGCTACTTTTAACGACTATAATCGTAGGTTTTAATTTCTGTTGGACTTCAAGTATTTTGGTTGCTACTATGGAATGTGCACAACATGTTTATATTATCAACTTTGGACAACTTATTTGTACTTTGCATTATCAATTTGGACAACAAGTTTGTATTATCAATTCGGGATATTGGTACAAAAGTCAACAAGTTTGTTTTGTACGACAGTAGGTTTCAATTTGGTCAATGTCAACTTTTGAGATGTTGGTACAAAATCGTACCAACATGTATCAACTGAAAAATGTTGGTACCAAGTAGAGTTGGTTGGTACATGGTATAATTTTTGGCGTACCAATTATAATTAGTTGGTGGTACACGGTATTGAGAAAAAAAAACATGAAACCGTACAATGTTTACCCCTAAAAATTATAGCTCAAAATCTCCATATTCTCCATTTTCTATAAAATGGAGAAGTTGTTAGAGATGCTCTAAGTTAATTGATGAATTAATCATGTTTGGTAAACACTAACTAATAAGTTTGATGAAATATGTATAATTGCCAAAAGGACATCTTGATTATATATATATATATATATGTATGTAAAGATTGGCAAAAGGTTGTGTTTTACATTGAAAATAAGAGAACTATTTATAATACAAGGAAGAGCAATCAAATCCTCTAAAATAGGAAACGATCCTCATTGACAACCTATCAAAACATATCTCTTAATATTATAATTATCTCCTAAAATCTTCCTTGTATATCGTTATCACTGACATCCCCCCTCAAGTTGGAGCATGTGGATTCAAGATGCCCAACTTGCCAAGAAGATGATCAAATTGCTTTTTGCCTAATGCCTTTGTAAAAATATCCGCCAATTGAGTCTTTTTATGAACATAGTAGGGGTCGATCAAACCGTCCGTTATGGCATCACGAACGAAATGACAGTCGACCTCGATATGTTTTGTACGCTCGTGGTAAACTGGATTTTGAGCGATATGTATGGCCGACTCACTATCACTGAATAATGGGATGGCTTTAGGATGATGCACTCCTAAACTCAATAGTAAACCTTTGAGCCATTTAAGCTCACAAGTGATGGCTGCCATTGAACGATATTCTGCCTCGGCCGATGATCGTGAAACCGTGTGTTGTTTCTTTGTCTTCCAAGAAATCGGGGACTGACCAAGAAAAACAAGCCAGTCCGTTAATGAACGACGTGTAATAGGGCATGTGGCCCAGTCAGAGTCACACCACCCTTGGAGACAGGGCCGTGCAATAGGGTGTGCGGAGTGGTCCTACCGCACAGGGCCTCCGAAAATATATTTTTAATTTTTTACTTATAATAAAACTACTATATAAATTATTTAACGCGAGAAGGTACGCAAAACAGTCTTAGCCCAATGGGCTTGCAAATGAAAAGTGTGTGCCACATCACCAAACCAATTGCAACATTTGTAATTTCACTTGCAATCACACGTGGCACCAAGTCACCATTTATCCCTATTTTTTTCATAATTGTTTAAATAAACTAATTTTTCATATAAAATAATATATTTTATGAATTAATAATGTTAATTTATATTTTAATTAAATTACTTATTCTTTTTATAAAATATTATATGTACGTATATACATATATATTATTTTTAAATTAATATAAATACAATATAGTTAAATTAGTTTAAATATTAAAATTTATTTTTATTTTTATTTTTATTTTTATTTTTATTTTTATTTTTTATAAATTATTTAAATAAATTGATTTTTATATCATGTATTTATTAACTAAAAAATAATTAGAATATATATATAATAATTTATAAAATAATTAATAAATGTTGTAGTGGGGACCACTTTTGAAAGTGTAGGTGGATTGCAGAGATGTGGATGGTAATTGCAAAAGCTGATGTGGCACAATTGAAAGTGTAAATGAATTGCAGGAATGTGAATGGTCTTATGTGTTGATGGACAGTTTTCATCTACCAGGTTTCGAATCTCACTTTACACAAGTTCAGTTTTTTCTAATTTATTTAGTTTTTATTTAAAAGAAAGTGGTCGTAGCTCTTTTTGAAATGAAATAAACTTATAAAGTTTTTAACAACTTCTTCATTTTTAAGTTTTAAAATTACTTAAATATATAACTATTTATTGTGATTTTTTACATCATAATTAAATTAAGTATATTGTTTTTAATGTGTTTTTATACAATTGTCCTCGAAAACTTAAATCTAAAATCTAAAGTTTTTAATTTGTATTTTACTTTTGTAATTTTGTATAATGTTTTACAAAAATGTTTTGAGATAATAACCTTATAAAATATTTTAATAATATAAATAATATTAAAATGTTAAAATAAAATAAATGTTCGGAGATTAATGTAATTTTCTTAAAGGCTTTAAATTTAAATTGTCAATGTTAGACTTTTTTATTTATAAAATAGCTGATAGAGATGTTGTGAATAACTTTAATTGTTTAATGTTTTTAATGCTATATCTTATACTTTTTTTCTTAATATTTGACTGAATTTAGATTCTTTAGTATTTGTTAATTTTCTTCGATTGATTTTTGACACGCTTTTAATATTTAATATATTGATTTTTAATGACGACACATTCTTGTTGATATGAGTTTTATAATTACCGATATAATTATCGATACTGGTTGATCAATTCTATAGAAATATGATTGTTATTCATATCTCCTCCTCACTTTCATACCTCCTATCTCCTCACAGACTCTTATTGGAGGAGTTATAAAAGTTAAAGCGTCAAATTTAATTAAAAATTAAAAAATCAATTATAAAGTTTGAATCCATGCTAACATAGAAACATTAAAAATTAAAATTTAGTGTCAAAAAAGAATAAAGATGAACAATTTGATCAAATTCAAAAATAAGTTATCCATCGCTTTATTATAAAACAAATATAGTAAAAAATTATTTGATAAATAATATGAAAATTTTAAGAGCACATATAATTTTTCGCACAGGGCCTCCAAAATATCAGGAACGGCCCTGCTTGGAGAGATAAATCGTTATCAGCTCGTAGCAAAATATCTTGACCCGGGGTTCCTTTCAGATACCTGACAACACGTAAAGCTGCCACCCAATGCTCTTGTCTAGGTTCGTGCATGAATTGAGATAAAACGTGGACAGAATAGGCCAAGTCAGGTCTAGTAACCGATAAGTACACAAGACGGCCGACCAAGCGCCGGTAGAATTCCGGATCAGCAAGTTTCATGCATATAGCAAGACCTAACTTGTGATTTTACTCAATAGGAAATGTCGCCGGTTTGGCCCCTTGGAAGGCCAGTTTCCGTAATGACATCAAGTGTATACTTACGTTGGCATAGAAATAGCCCAGAAGAGCTTCGAGCTACCTCGATACCAAGAAAGTACTTGAGCGGGCCCAAATCTTTCATTCAAAAACAGTCACTCAAATAAGCTTTGAAAGTTCGTAAAGCACCTGAATTATTGTCCGAAATGATCAAATCATCCACATACACCAACACATTAAGTTTCACTTTATTTTTGGTGTAGGTAAATAGAAAGTAGTCGGAGTAAGATTGAAGAAAACCGTGCTCTTTCAAAGTCGTGACTAGTTTTGCAAACCAACAACGAGGGGCTTGTTTTAGCCCGTATAACGATTTCCGAAGGCGACATACCAAGTTAGGATTCGATGACTCGAACCCGGGTGGTAGTTTCATGTAAACTTCCTCAGTGAGATCTCCATGAAGAAAAGCATTGTGAACATCCATTTGGTGGAGTTCCCAATTTTTAGAAGTTGCAACGGCTAGAAAAGTGCGAATCGTTGTCATCTTTGCAACCGGAGCAAACGTCTCATTGTAATCCAAGCCTTCAATCTGGCGATTTCCAAATACAACTAAACGAGCCTTTAATCGTTCAAGAGTACCATTCGAATTGTATTTTCTGCGATAAACCCACTGATTTCCCAATGCACGCTTTCTAGGAGGAAGATTTTCGAGAGTCCAAGTACCATTGTCTTCCAATGCCTTTATCTTCTCTTGCATTGCATGCTGCCATCCGACATCCTTCATGGCCTCCTTAAAGGACTTTGGTTCCTCTCCGGTAATAATAGCTACAAGAAATGTTTGATACGGCTTTGAAAAATTGTCACATTTTATATATTGTGCTATAGGATAGGGAGTACTTGAGGTGTGTTGTGGAGGGGAAGTAGTAGCCGAAGATGGACTTATGTTGACAACATTGTGAGAAACGTAATCTTTGAGGAGAACTGAAGGAGTCTTGATAACGCCACTTTTTGGCGTTATTTTCAGTTCTCAAACCAACGAGATTGGCTTGTATTCAAGTAAAAAGGCGTGTTTTTACGGTTTATCTAGTCATTTACGCAGGGTATATAAAAGGCGGCACTCCTCGGAAATAGAAGCTAAAAAGAGCCCAAAACGAGTCAAAACGAAGCCTAACGGAAGCCCAAAAGCCAAGCCCAAGACCCGCGACCGAACCAGGACCCGACCCGCGAACCAGAAACAACCCAGAAACGCATCTGAAACCCGTGCGACTTCCCACGCGACTTGCAAGTCACGTGGAAGGTCGCGTATCCCTCTGTTTGTCGAAAATCAGTTTTATAAGTCGGGATTTAGGTCACTTTTTCGGTATCCAACATACGGCAGACGATTGGGAGCAGTTCGGGGGCGATTTCCAGAGCCAAGTGACACCGTTTGGAGCCAAGATCGAGAACCGATCGAAGGAACGTTCAAGACGCGAAGGATATTTCATCACGGGAAAAGGGAGTTCATCAATTCATCTTACACCGTCACCACGATCACGTTTACCATGTTTATTTACACTTTTGTTTCTTTTCCTTTTGTGTTTGAATCCCCCAACATCATGAACTAACTTTAAGATGTTGGGGGTTGGATTGAATTAGGATTGAACACATAGATGGATGACGAATGATCTTTATCAGTTTTCCGATATAATGAATGTGTGTGATTTTGTTCTTAATGCCTTTGTGAGCGTAGCTAACTTGCAATTGTTTTATTGTCATCAATTATGTTCGAGAGAATTAATTGAGATCTAGAATTAGGAATCACATGTCTAAAGTAAGAAAGGATAGAGATATACCGAGTAAACTTTAGTCTCATAATAACCTACGCTTAATGTGTTTTGAACTACATAAGGTGAGATCGAGAGATTAATCTTGTGTTTGTTTTCGAAATAAACTTCAGGGTAGCTTGAGAAAGCACCACGTTTTACAAATATAATTGTTGTTACTTGAGAGAGAGCAATGGTTAGATTAAGGTTGAGTATTCATTAACGGAATTAACCGGTATGTGTTGTAGTCTGATGTTTATATGTGACAACCTAAGGATATCCAACCCTCAACTGTTTTCTCCATCTGAATTCCAAAGCTGCTTACTAGTTGTCTTGTGTTTGTTTGATGTTAATTTCCGTAATTAATTAGTTATAAAACCAATCCTCCAATTCCGACAGTCCAATTAATAGTTCTTATAGTAATTGTGATATTTAGTTCCTAGTTCCCTTGGTTCGATACTCGTACTTCCGTACGTTATTACTTGATTCGACACCGTACACTTGCGGTTAGATTTCGCGGGGTGTCAAAACCCCGTGTCAAGTTTTTGGCGCCGTTGCCGGGGAACTAGTTGCAACTAATAGCACTACTATCTATACGTGTTATTAGATTGGGCATTTTCTTTTCTTGTTATTTTATTCCATCACTTTCAGTTTTTAGATCATTGACGTTGCTTTCCTTCTTTTCAGGTACCACTTGGTTTATGCCAAGGACGACCCGAGGGAAAGAGATTGAAGAATTTGATCCAGAGATCGAAAGAACCGCTCGTCGTTTACGAAAAGAAGCAAAAGCGAAAAGGAATCTTAAATTTGAGATGTCCGACGACGAGAGACCTCCACGTAATGATCCCCGCCGCAATAATCCACCACCACCTCCGGAAAGGGTGCCTATGCGGTCGTTCGCCGATCTGAATGTGGCGGCGGCCCGAATAGGCATTCAAGCACCCGCTACTGGGGCAAACTACTTCGAGCTGAAGCCGAGCACCATCATGATGGTGCAGCAAAACCAGTATGGAGGGACGCCGACAGAAGACCCTCATGCACACCTTCGTGCATTTGAGCGGGTTTGCAACACTTTCAAGATCAATGGCATGAATGAAGATGCCATCAAGCTGCGATTATTTGGATTCTCCCTCAAAGGCCGAGCCGAAGCATGGACCGAGAGCATCCAACCAGATTCGGTCACCACATGGGCACAATTGAAGGCTGTGTTCCTTCAAAAGTTCTTTCCCCCGAGTCGGACCGCCCAACTAATGGCCGAGATCACCCATTTCGCACAATGGGATCAAGAAACGTTATATGAGGCTTGGGAGCTCTTCAAGGACATGATCAAGAAATGTCCTCACCGTGGGTTACAAGATTGGGTCGTCATTCAGACCTTCTTTAGTGGCCTTCGCCCGCAGTTTAAAAATGATATCACTGCTGCCGCAGGTGGAGCACTAATGGATAAATCGTATGAAGAGGCATGCGAGCTGATTGAAAATCTTGCCGAGCATAGTTTTTCCACTCCAAGGGCTGATGTTAGAAGAGTCGCGAGTGTTCGGGAGTCGGATGAGCTTAAGGAACTAAAAGCTCAACTAGCTTTTATCACGGACCGTATGAAGGGAAGCAATCTGGGAGAACCTGAACAGGTTCAATTTATGCAAAACCGAAACCATCAGCCGCGAAACGATCCGTTCTCCAACACTTACAATGAGGGGTGGAAAAAGCACCCCAATCTTTCATGGAGTCAACCCGACCAGCAACAGCCAGGTAACTTTTCTAACTCTTCTCACTTCCCTAATACTAACAATGTTTACCGTCCTCCAGGTTTCCACCAAAGGAATGAAGGACCATCCGGGGAGAAGAAGTCGGGACTCGAGGACATGATGATGAAGTTCATGTCGAAAATGGACAGCACAGTCGAGGGATTAGCGAACACAATCAATACTGTCAAGGCGGCTACCGAGCAAAACACCGCCGCCATCAAGATCCTCGAGAGGCAAGTGGGGCAGATTTCCGAGACCCTACAAAACCGAGCCCCCGGGAAACTTCCGAGTCAACCTGAAAGGCAAAACCGGGAGCATTGTAATTCCATATACCTGAGGAGTGGTAAGGAGCTGACTAGAGACTTTACACGAGAGCCGTTACCAAAGGAAGCCGAGAATGATGTGGAGATCATCGATATGGATGAGTTGGAAGCTGAGAGAGAAGTGGCGATGAAGGAGAAATCGAAGGATGAAGATTTGATTGATCGAGAGAAGCCGAAGGAAAATGTGGCACCACCGGCCAAGCCGGAAGTTCCGAGAGTGCCATATCCGAACAGATTGAAAGCACAAAAGGATGATGTTCATTTTTCCAAGTTTCTAGATGTTTTTAAAAAACTAACTATTAACATCCCTTTTGCAGACGCTCTGGTGCAAATGCCCTCTTACATGAAGTTCATGAAAGAGATACTAACCAAGAAGAGGGCACTTGATCACCAGGCCACCGTTGCACTCACTGAAGAGTGCAGCGCAATTTTCCAGAATAAGCTGCCCTAAAAGCGTACAGATCCAGGGAGTTTCTCGATTCCTATTCAAATAGGCAGTTTTAATTTTAATAAAGTTTTATGTGATCTAGGGGCTAGTATTAATCTGATGCCCCTATCTATTTTCAGGAAACTTGGCCTGGGTGAGGTAAGCCCAACATATATGACATTGAAGCTGGCTGATCGATCGATAAGGTACCCATACGGGGTAATTGAGGACGTGCTCATCAAAGTAGGTAAGTTTTACTTTCCTGTAGACTTTGTGGTGATAGACATAGACGAGGATGAGGAGGTTCCGTTGATCTTGGGAAGATCATTCCTAGCCACGAGTCGAGCACTGATCGATGTAGAGGAAGGAGAGGTGACCTTCAGAGTTGGTGGCGAGAGAGTGACTTTCAAGATGTTCGAGAAGACGAGAGGTCAAGAGGGAGAGGCATCCGGATCTGGTCATGGAAGACCAAGTATGAGAGAATCCGCGAAGAATCGCAGGTGTGGGCGATTCGAGTCTGCGGATACTGAGCCGAACTGAACCCACATAGTCGTGCCACGACTTTAAATACGGCGCTGGGTGGGAGGCAACCCACCAAGGTTAGTTTCCGTTTATTATTTTTCTTGTGTGTATTTTAAATTCCAGAAAAACCATAAAAATCGAAAAATCGAAAAAAGCCAAAAATATTTTGAAACAGGGACATACGCGGCTTTACACGCGGCTTGCATACCGCGCAGAAAGTCGCGGGGCCCTCTGTTGGTTTTCTGAAACAGAGGGTTACGCGGTTTTCCACGCGACTTGCAAGTCGCGGGCTAAACCGCGTGAGTCCCATTTGCCCCGTTCTTCGTTTTTCGTGCAGTTTTTGTTCCCTTTCTTGCTTTGTGTGTTTCCTATTTTTGTTTTGTGTCTTTCCCTTGTCTTGCATGTTCTCCCTATCTTCTCTGATCGATGCTCAACCAATCAAGAATCCTCCGGCCGGGCAAAATAAGTATGTTCTAAATCCTTCTCTGCTAAAAGAGTGGTGTTTGATGTGTTATTCTATTTCAATTGCACGAGATGCAACAAACCTAAGTTTCACTTAGGTTTGGGGTGCCTCATTGTTGAACCATCTACACACTCACACTAGACCCTGTGCAAACCTCGGTCTTACCGAGGTTTGGGGTTGGCTTTTATTTGGCAAACCTAGGCCACGGCCTAGGTTTGGGGTGCCCAGTCTAGAAATTTTGGGTTTTTCTTTTTGCTATGCTATGTTAATGTTTTACCCGTCCTTTTTATACCTGTAAATAACTGCAAAATGATCGATTCGCATCACCTACGACTTTGCTTGCACATTGGGGACAATGTGTGGGTAAGGTTTGGGGTTGCCCAATCGGGCCCAAGCTTATGCACGTAGATTTCCTACATTTCTGAGTGTCTAGATCACAATAGCTAAATTTTTTTATTTTTGAATGATTGAGACCAACCATTGTGGGAAGAACTTTATGATAGTGACGTGACCGTTAGGGAAGGACCGGGAAAAGACATGACTAGGGACATTAGTGGAGACCACCCGATTGTGAGTTTTGAGCCTAAAAGACGTCTTTCATTTCGAGGGATTCATACACTAAATTCATATACACTTTTTCGAGTTCCTTGTCGTGAATGTAGAATGATCTCGCTACATTATTGCATTGAGTAGCAAAGACGAACATCGGGATATTAGGTAAGGGTATAATAGACTATATCGTGTGGACCTTAAGATATGATTCCAGGCATTATGTGTTTTATTTTAAACCATTTTTAGCTATCGTCCCCTTTTACCCTTAGTGTGTACCCATAGCCCCTTTGCAGCCAAACACACACCTTTATTCGTTTCTAAACCCATCATTAAACCCTTAGCCATAAACCTTAGCCAACCCAATCCGAAAGTGTGTCAATCGGAAGCAGTAATGAACCAATAGAGTGAGAGCATAAAAGAAGAACTCCGGCCAGCAATGAGAATAAAACGGGTCAATGTAACCCGAGAAGTAGAAAAGAGGACCAATGAAGTCCCAAAAAAAAATATTTTAGATAATAGTTAGAGCTGAAAAATAAGAGAGTCAAAGCGACTCCAATAGTGACGAAAAGGGCCAAGCGATAGATAGTGAAGTAAAGAAGTTCGGAATTGCCAATGATTGACACACCGAGGATTTTTTATCCTTTTTATACCCTTCGTTTCTTAACCTTAACCCCTTAGCCCCGTTACAACCCGTGTAAAGACCTGGATGATCTTCTGGAAAACGTGATTAGAGTCTATGACCACCTTTACCGATAGTCCCTGTCTTGCTACTTGATCCCTTTCTGAGATCCATTTTTGGACATTTGTGCGTCTTTCAATAGAGTTGTCATGCAATTTTGCGTATTCTTGTACATAACCTCCAAAACATGACAACACGAGCGATAACCTAGGTTCGAGTGCAAAGAGAGTATCCCGTAAGGTAGGGTCGAGGCGAAATGTTTTCCCTAGTATGTTTGGACCTAGTCTAACCCGAACGTAATCGGAACAGTCACGAGTTCAACTCCCAATAGAAAGTCATAAATCAAACAAAATAAAGAATAAGGCGAGAGTGAGAAAGATATTCACGGGTATGGGAAATCACCGACGCACCACTTGGTACCGATTGGAATTGTGCAGTTACTATTCTTTCTGAGATATATGCTTTGATTCTGTTTTATCGCTAATTTGCTTGGGGACAAGCAACGCTCGGTTTGGGGTTGTTGATAACGCCACTTTTTGGCGTTATTTTCAGTTCTCAAACCAACGAGATTGGCTTGTATTCAAGTAAAAAGGCGTGTTTTTTACGGTTTATCTAGTCATTTACGCAGGGTATATAAAAGGCGGCACTCCTCGGAAATAGAAGCTAAAAAGAGCCCAAAACGAGTCAAAACGAAGCCTAACGGAAGCCCAAAAGCCAAGCCCAAGACCCGCGACTGAACCAGGACCCGACCCGCGAACCAGAAACAACCCAGAAACGCATCTGAAACCCGCGCGACTTCCCACGCGAATTGCAAGTCGCGTGGAAGGTCGCGTATCCCTCTGTTTGTCGAAAATCAGTTTTATAAGTCGGGATTTAGGTCACTTTTTCGGTATCCAACATACGGCAGACGATTGGGAGCAGTTCGGGGGCGATTTCCAGAGCCAAGTGACACCGTTTGGAGCCAAGATCGAGAACCGATCGAAGGAACGTTCAAGACGCGAAGGAGATTTCATCACGGGAAAAGGGAGTTCATCAATTCATCTTACACCGTCACCACGATCACGTTTACCATGTTTATTTACACTTTCGTTTCTTTTCCTTTTGTGTTTGAATCCCCCAACATCATGAACTAACTTTAAGATGTTGGGGGTTGGATTGAATTAGGATTGAACACATAGATGGATGACGAATGATCTTTATCAGTTTTCCGATATAATGAATGTGTGTGATTTTGTTCTTAATGCCTTTGTGAGCGTAGCTAACTTGCAATTGTTTTATTGTCATCAATTATGTTCGAGAGAATTAATTGAGATCTAGAATTAGGAATCACATGTCTAAAGTAAGAAAGGATAGAGATATACCGAGTAAACTTTAGTCTCATAATAACCTACGCTTAATGTGTTTTGAACTACATAAGGTGAGATCGAGAGATTAATCTTGTGTTTGTTTTCGAAATAAACTTCAGGGTAGCTTGAGAAAGCACCACGTTTTACAAATATAATTGTTGTTACTTGAGAGAGAGCAATGGTTAGATTAAGGTTGAGTATTCATTAACGGAATTAACTGGTATGTGTTGTAGTCTGATGTTTATATGTGACAACCTAAGGATATCCAACCCTCAACTGTTTTCTCCATCTGAGATCCAAAGCTGCTTACTAGTTGTCTTGTGTTTGTTTGATGTTAATTTCCGCAATTAATTAGTTATAAAACCAATACTCCAATTTCGACAGTCCAATTAATAGTTCTTATAGTAATTGTGATATTTAGTTCCTAGTTCCCTTGGTTCGATACTCGTACTTCCGTACGTTATTACTTGATTCGACACCGTACACTTGCGGTTAGATTTCGCGGGGTGTCAAAACCCCGTGTCAAGTCTTGACTCTCATTCCACGACCGAGAGATTCCTCCGAGTTATTTTCGATTGTATCAACATTTGGGTTATCTTTTTCATTTAACCCGGATGGTTCGACCGGAACCGGAATTAACGAGGTTAGAGGAGGATCCGTACTTCTGATGGTATTGGATTCCTCTATATCCGAGATTGAAGATTCTGCGTTAGGTGTATCGGTGAGGTGCGGTTCTTCACTATGTGGTGTTTGAGATGAGTCAAGGGTGGTAGGGACGTTAGGAAATTCAGCAAAATCCACGTCAACTTCCACATCTAACCCAAACTTAGTAGTATTACCGACCTCAGTGTCATGGAACGGAAAAGTGTCTTCAAAAAACTTTACATCTCGTCATACAAAAAATTCTTTTTGATCAAGGTCGTAAAGCTTCCAACCATTTTTGCCGAAAGGATACCTGACAAAGATACACTTGCGACTACGGCTATCAAATTTATCTCCTTTGGACTTTTGGTTGTTTGCAAAACATAAGGATCCAAACACACGAATTGCATCATAAGATGGAGAATATCCGAACAACTTTTCAAACGGTGTGTGATAATCAAGAATACTAGAAGGATTCGTATTTATTAAATGTGTTGCGGCTAGAACGCTTTCTCCCCAAAAGTAAATATGTAAGTTTGCTTGAAATCGTAAAGCACGAGTGACATTTAGGAGATGTTTGTGCTTTCTCTCAACTCTCCCATTTTGTTGAGGTGTTCCGACACATGAGGTTTGGAACAAAATGCCAAAAGCAGAAAAATACTCAAGCAAGCTATTGAATTCCGTCCCGTTATCACTTCGGACGATTTTTATGGTTTGAGAAAACCGTGGTACAACCATGGCAACGAAAGTCATGAACATGCGAAAAACTTCTGTTTTATCAACCATTAAATAAACCCACACAGCGCGAGAAAAATCATCCACTATAGTTAAAAAATATCTAGCACCACAAGAGGATTTATGTTTATAAGAACCCCATAAATCAACATGAATTAACTCGAAAACCCTACTTGCTTTATTTTCACTCAATGGAAACGTGTCTCTAGGATGTTTCGCCCGAAAACACACTTCACATGATTTGTTCAAGTTACCACTACAATTGCGAACCGGATGGAGAAATTTGACTACTTTTTCGGAAAGATGCCCCATTCTGCTATGCCATAGTGCCAGAGAAGCATCTTCTCCATTAACTTTGACTGCTTTAATCGAGCTTGATTCCTTGAAGTAGTAAAGTCCATCTTGCTTACTTCCCATTCCAATCAGCTCCCTCATTTGGTCATGTATAGCACACATAGAGGAATTAAATGTGACAGTGTTGTTGAGATCATGACAGAGTTGTGATACGGAAATTAAATTGCAATTTAATTGAGGGACATAGAGGACATGGTTGAGGGTAATATCATCCATTAATCGTACGGAACCCTCTTGGGTTGCTTCAACCTTCTTGCCGTCGGGAAGGTCGACCGGGCATAACGTGTTTTTCACACCAGACAAAAGAGAAAGATTTTCGGTTACATGGTTTGATGCACCTGTGTCAATAATCCACAACTTGTCATTAAACTTACCGCTCAAACGGTCATTGGAAAGGGTCATATTACCAAATACACTTGCGACAGAGAATACTTGAGTCGAAGGTGCTTCGGGCTTTTCAGTAAATCGTGGACATTCGGCTACTGCCGCATTGGCTCGAACACCGCTGTTGTTTCCCCCTCAACCTCTTCCTCGACCTGTACCACCGTCAGATTTGGCACTTTCCTCCCACCAATCTGGATAGCCAGCTTTTTCAAAACACTGAGTGACTTCATGACCATTTTTCTTTCATTGAGTGCAATAAAGCTTTGATTTATCGGGTCGATCCAATCTGCCTCGTCCCCGTCCTCCTGTACGAACAGCAAATCCCACGACTTCAGGTTTTTCTTCGGTCAGATTAGTGATGGTTCGAACACGTTCATCTTGAACTACTAACTGATAGGCTCGATTAAGTGAAGGCAACGGATCTTGAGAGAGAATATTTGATCGAATTTGACCATAATATTTGTTATTCAATCCCATCAGAAATTCGTGAAGCATATCGTTTCCCCGACGAATCTCATGATCTCGACCAATCGTGCATTTTGTACAGCAGGAACAGGTGATTAGTGGTTCGTGGGTATGTAACTCTTCCCACAAAGCCGTTAGTTTTCCGTAATAAGCTGCAACCGTCATGGTTTTGTATGTTCACACCGAGCGATAGCCGATTTCAACTGTTGAATTCGAGGGCCATTAACAAGAGCAAATCTTTCTTTAAGAGTATCCCACAAGCGTTTTGCATCTTTGTACTTTGAAAGGGTAGTTTTTACTTCGGGAGCGATTGTGTTCATGATCCATGAAACGAGCATAGCATGAATAGTTGTCCAATCTGCTTGTGTATAGGGTGCTTCCAGGGCTTTAATTGTGCAATCGAGAAACCCAAACTTGTGTCTTGCTTGAAGGGCAGTTTCGATCTCTCCTGCCCATTCGTCATAGTTTTCCCGTTAAATCTTGCTGCAATGATGAAGTCTCCAGGACGGTCTTGAGGGCCAAGGAAGAAAGGAGAATTCATGTCTACTTTTGGTGGTGGTGGCGGCGGCGGCGGCGACGGCGGTGGCGGTGGCAACGGCGGTGGCGTATCATCATCATCACCTGCCATCGTTTAGGGTTTGTGGATCTTTGTCGGTTAGGCTCTGATACCATGTAAAGATTGGCAAAAGGTTGTGTTTTACATTGAAAATAAGAGAACTATTTATAATACAAGGAAGAGCAATCAAATCCTCTAAAATAGGAAACGATCCTCATTGACAACCTATCAAAACATATCTCTTAATATTGTTGAATTATCTCCTAAAATCTTCCTTGTATATCGTTATCACTGACAATATATATATATATATATACTACATATATAAGCATATACACCTAATGTCTTAAAGACAACTTATCAAGCACAATGTACCACCATTTAATGCATAAAATCCAAAAATCTCTTAAAAACAAGTTGTGAAGCATGACATACAAGTCTTTAATGCAATAGATTTTGAACCGGTCCAATAGAAAAGTACACGACTCAGCCCATGCCTCCTACCAGCCCATACCTCCAACCTTTTTCCTGAAATGGAGAACCAGAGAAACGTATGGCTTCCTTCCACCTGCTACTTAATTTTTGACCTCTCTTTCTATATCTTCACGTCTCAGCCATACCTAGAGTACGCTCTTACGTGCATATAAAAAACGTGAGACGGAGAAAGAGTGAAACCACCGATCCAAGCAGGAGGGTTTTACAGATCAATTTCAACCCATGTACTCCCTTGTCTCGAATTCACTGTCAGCTCTAGGGTTTCATCAATTTCCCTTCTATTTTGTGTGTTTCGTTGGATTTGAAGGTTTATGTTGAAGTTTTTTTTGCAATTGAACCACGTAGGTTGTTGATGGATTATTGCAGTTGAACTATTTGATCAACATTGTTCCTACTGTTGAAGAAGAGTGGAACCTTCATGTTCTTCCATCAGACCTTCCATGGCAGAAACATTCCCAATAACCAGGTGCAATTTAAATAATCAGACATAAAAGTCCTTTTTTGTTTAATGGAGGGTTTTTTTATGTGCTAACTGATATCAAAACCCCAATTAAGATACCAGACCATTTTGGATCCGGTGTCACATTTGTGATGAAAAGTTCAGACCATCAGCGATCCAGTTTGTTCTTCATCTGGTATAGTGGCAGTCACTAATATTCTAGATTCATGAGCCAGATTTAGTGAACCTAACGACAATGGTTGTATCCTGTGCAAGATCACGGATGCCATCAAACTGTTCGATGAAATGCTTGAAAGAGACGTCTTGCATGGAGTGCAATGGTAGAAGGGTATGTATATAGCCAAATGATCCAAGAAGGTGTTGTATGTTTGTTAAATTTATTCCATTCTTTCTTAGTTGATCACTTTTTATTTTCAAATACTACCCATTTTTGTGACAAATATGTAAGTAAACATAATTTTAGGTTTTTGCTTTAGCTTTAACTTGGTTTAAGTTGTGCTTGGAGCATCTTTTAACACACTTGACAAATTGCATGAGATACACTGCCTTGCATCCATTTGACTGATCGATCAAATGGTAGTCTTTGTTATGTATAATCATGATCATTATTTTATAAGCTTGACTTTTTCTAGGTTTTATGACCATTCACTTTTTTGCTCCATGAGGAGATTTTTTATTGTAGGTGAGAGCGATGACAATGACTGAGAGTCTTACCTGGTACGTGAGAGCAATGACTCTTACCTGGTAAGCTCTTACCGGATAAACTATTTCATACGATGCCATTTTCATGAACTAAAATCTTAACCGATATGTTAAGTTAAAGTTTTGATTATCCTGGTAAGCGCTTACCGGGCTAAGTGTTGGGTAAACGATCCCTTAGTCTCTTAATGATGTGATTAACAGAAATATGTACAAAGGCAAGGTTTGTGAAAGATTTCTCATATCACTATTAATTCTTAGGGGCAGTTTTTTTTAAAAAAACCTCTTAATACCTCTGAAGTCTTAATTGGTCAGACGTTTTTACGTTTAGACCCTTTGTTTTTTTCAGACTTCAGAGGCTCTTAAGTCTTAAGTCTGAAATACTTCTGAAATTAGAAGAGGTAACCTAATGTCTTATAACCTCTTAAAACACCACATCTTATTATTTAGAAGTGAAATAAGACTTCAGACCCCTTAAAAACAAGCCTCCACCGTTTTCAAACTACTTCACAGTAACATTTAGAAAACTGGAGTTTTAATAAAAAAAGATAAAACATATTCATTCTAAAAATGGTATTTTCTTCGGTGTTTAGTTTTATTCTTTGTATTTCATTGCCTTTATTGATTTTGTTTTTACTTATCGAACAGGTTGTAAATATTCCGAAGACATTTTCATCTGTATCTAATTATTCCAACTCATTCATTTATCCTCTGTTTGAGTTGCTCTTAACGATAATAGGAATCAACCGTTCTCCTACTGCGCAGATCAAGAAAGTCCAAAAGTCCAAAGGTTTTCTGCTACCGAAACTTATTATACACCATCTTGATTAAGAGAGGTGAAGGATTTTATGTACATGAAGTTGGTGATCTCATTGCTTTGAATGATGTAAAGCCCAAATCTGTTGATGATCTTAAGAGACCAGACAGGTCATACCTTATTGCTTTGGTGCAAACATGGAGATTGAAAAATCACAATGTAAATTTTTTATTTTGTCATTGAAACCAATCAATTATCAACAAGAGGTTTAAGTTATGGTATAGGGAGGATCTAAGACATGAAGATGTGATGCATGTAGATTTTCCAGTTAGAGCAATATAGATCAACAGACACCTTTTTTTAAATCCAAATCCCATCCTTTTTAGTGCCTCTGCTCCAACAGGTTAAAGAAAGATGTTGCATATGATGTTTTAATTGACTAAAATCTTATTCAGTAAGTTAAGTAAAAGTGTTGATCATTACCGGTAAATGCTTGCCGAGTAAGCGTCGGGTAAACGGCCCTTAATGTTGGTTATAATTGTCCGTATATTAGAAAACGAAAGCTTCTTGAACTACTAAAAATGCTTGGTTATACATTTCTACGAACAATTACAAAGAAACAAGTTTCATTTCTTACGGCTACTATAATGTGTCAAGAGTAGGTTATAACATTGCAACACCTCAAAAATATGTAAGTTTTCCATTGTGAATTTCCTCATTTGTTTTAGGTAGCTCTCATGTTATGCACCCTGTATATGATACTATATCTTGATATTAGGTTTAGTTAAGATTCTTGGTAATTGTATTTTATCCAGTAGGAGTATTTTCTATCACTTCCTTGGTATGATCCTCGTCCATACTTTGTCTTTTACCAGGTAAGATTCTCGGTCCCATGCTTAGCCGATAAGGTAAGTGACACCCAATAAGTGCTTACTCGATAAATGTTTGGTTTACAACCCTTGACTTTGATATTGTCTATTATGGACTGTATACATCGGATCGGTTTGGTTTATCCAACAAACATAATTGTACCACGTATCATTGCTTGTTTTCATTAACATATTACATCCCGCGCTGCATCGCGCGGGTACACAGCTAGTATATATATATATATATATATATATGGATTAAATCTTGGGAGGACCAAAAAAAATGTTGAAAACCTTGAGGACAAATACAATCCATCGATTGGTATAAATCAAGGAAATTGAAAAAAAAAAGTATTTGTAATAAAAACAAAAAATAAGGATGATACTCAATTTGCAAGGACATTGAAAGGGTATTTTGAATATTATTTTATTAAATTAAAGTTAATCTAGATCGTGTAAACCAAATAACAATTCATATCAAATAAATCTTTTTTACCTCCATTACTATTCATCTCCACGTCCATTACTATTTCATCTACACCTACTCTTCA
Source organism: Saussurea involucrata (assembly GCA_033807775.1). Taxonomy (NCBI): domain Eukaryota; kingdom Viridiplantae; phylum Streptophyta; class Magnoliopsida; order Asterales; family Asteraceae; genus Saussurea; species Saussurea involucrata. The sequence goes on from CM066316.1 coordinate 65,853,941, forward strand.
TCAACAACACCAAATCAAGATCCATAGATTTCTTAGAAAAGTTTAGAAGCCAACATCCATTAATTAGGTGACGAGGTCAACCACAACCGTGAAATGGTCGGAGAAGTCTAAATCCACTACAACCATCGTTTTTGTTAGGAAATTGGTCTCAACGTTTCCCATCAGCTTAAGCAATGAACAGTTATAGAGAAAAGAAGATGTTGCGAGATTTATTTGTTATAAATCTCTCGAACTTAATGCAAATGGAGATTAATGCAGATATACACTTATCAATCCATTGTCGTCTTTTACAAGTAATAAAACGGTAAAATACCAAGTATCGATCCACAGGGAAAAGTGTAATGTAACACCTCGAAAATTCTGTAATTTTGTACGTTTATTTGGGAGGAACGTTTAAAATTTGGAAAGTGTTATTTTATCGGTAAGTTATAATTTGTAATTGAAGGGTTAAAAGTGTAATGGACCAAAGTTTTAAGCTAATTGTGGAATTGTGAACTTCAGGGTAGTTTTTGTAATTTAAGAATAGTTTGGATGTATAAAAGCATGGAGTCGGTTGAAATTGAAAAGATCTCAATTTCATTCCTTGTTTGAAGTCGGTTCTAAGGCAGAAAAAAAGAAAATTGAGTTCTTCACCTTCGTTCGATAAGGCTATGCAATCACCTTCTTCAAAATTCAACCCTCACCCTGTTTGTAATACAAACTTTGAATCAATTTAGTGAATCAGGTCTGAATTCGAGTTACTGGGTTGAGTTTGATTGCAGAAATTGAATTAAGCTTATCTTAAGGTGAGTTTATCTTACTTGTTAATGTTTATGTGTTATTATCAAATGGAGAATTTAGTGGAACAGAATATATTTTGGAGATATTATAGACAACCCTTTTAATCTAATTTTATTGGTCATGGATTAGATTAGTTGGTTGTTTATGATAGATAATTTGTAATTAATTATGAACCTTGTCACTAATTCTCCAGTTGTAAATAAAAGTATTGGAAGATGTTGTAGTAAACTCTGATAAATTTTAAGGTTTAAATTTATTGTGATTTTTGGACGTTTCATGTAAAAGCAATATTATAAGTCTAATAAAAGAAATGATTTCAAATGACGAAATTTGAAGAAATATTGTTGGGTGGTTTTTTAACAACTATTTTAACACAAATTAATTTCTTTAAAAAGGAGCAAGGGTGTAGGGATCCGTTAAGATTTTCGACAACAAAATTTAAGTGAAACGTTACAATTAACTTATCCAACCATTAGTTTTTCTAAGGCACTCTCTTGAGGTTGAGAAATGCACTCATCCATAAATTAACTCTAATGTTTCCAAAATAGAGAGAATCTAGGTCATGGCACGATCTATCCCTTGTATAAGCTACATGGAATGAAAACAAGTTTCCTTGTATCTAAATAACTCTCTTGAGTATATCTCCATATCATCTAAGTTGACGTGTCACGACGGTTTATCTCTAAATCCGTCAACTTGTCAAGGAGTGATTTTATAAATTTAACCTTGAATGAATGGTTGGAAGTATTATTAATTAATAATTTCCACCATCAAAAGTTGGTTTTAAATCTTAACTTCACTCACACCCAAGCTAAGGTTGTTAGCCTATCATCGCTCGGGATCCTTGCATTTTTAAAGGAAATAAAATAAACATTTACGACTAAAAATGATGACTAAAACTATGTTACGATGACTAGCGAAACGAAACGATGGTAAAATAAAAGATTGCGAGAATTATAAAAATCTAGACTAAAATAATAACGACGACGTAATAAAATAATTAACTAGATGAATAATAAAAGTGCAATAATTTAAAGACGTAAATTTAAAGTGCGATAAAATAAAGCAAATAAGAAATACTGAATATTAAATATTTATATAAAAACATAAAGTTTAAACTTTCTCCAAAATTGGAGAACAAAAGACATCTATATCTAGAGAATTTTAGGAGTGATGGTAGGAAATTGTGTTTTTCCAACTAAAACTCATGCTTTTTATAGCCAACAAAAAGAGCTAACACTATACACAAAACAAATAAAATAATCACATGGGAAAATCTCTCAAGATTTTAGTAGCTAGCAAATGGGAAGAATATTCAAGGAATATTCTTTTGAATCATGAGACGACTTGAAGCTGCAACACACTGCTATCTCGTTGTTTTTCCGTCCACGACTTTTTCTATCAAAAACGTCTAAAGGATGTACACCAAGCTATAAAAACATTATAAAGTCAATGATTAATCGCCCAAGTTATAAAGATATGAGTTTTGCTTAAAGAACCTTGATTTATGAATTATTAGCTTGCAAAAAGTCGAGATATGCGTCTAAAAATGAAGCTTTTAAGTAGTAAAATGAACGCATATCAAAAGACAATAATATACGTGGAAACTCTAAAACCGGAGAAAAACCACCGGCCTCTAGAGAGAAAATCAACTATTTGAAAAATTGTTACAATGACACACTTCTAGTCTCTCAAGCCTCCCTTAATTATACTCACACTCTCAAAACATTTCTACTCTCTATAACAAGATAACAAGAAAGAAAAAATGTATTTTATTTTGGGACGATTTGGATCCTAAGCTCTTGACCTCTTTTTATAGGCATGAAATCTCTTTCACCTTTCATTTCTCCAAAGCTTCCTACTTTTCTTTTATTTTAGCCAACAAAATTCTCTACAAACTCCACCATGGCTAAATAAAAGAAAGTATTTGTTGCAACCATTGTCTAAACCGACAATCATAATTCTCAAACCAGAGAACTATCATACTCCACCATAAAAGAGTATCACCACTTATAATAATTCATTCTAAAATTTTTTACCTCAACTTGCTAAAAGTTTTATGGTGCAACTTTCTTCTTTTGGTTTACTCGAAAGTTCATCAGCCATCGAGATAATCCCCACCACACACCTTGCATCACTGCCAAACCAATGCACATGTGTAAATACGTGGAACCGCTAACCTAAACACGTCATTTTCCATGGTAAAGCGGGCATACCATGAGGATGTATTCTTCCATATCTGGAAAAAAAAAATCATCGTCTGCCATGATAATAGAGACATTGTTAGCATTTGAAATAGAGTCTTTCGCGAAACCCGCTCTACCTGGACAATTGGTTTTGACATGCGCAAACTGTCCACACTTCCATCATATTGGATTCTTCCTGGAGTTTTTCTTCTTCCTTTAGCTATTCACCAAAACTGCACCTTCCGGTGTCCAAAAATCATCAAAGAAGCATACTCATATGATTTATTTATCAAAATGTCCAAAAATCCCACATATGTGTTTCACAAGTTTTATAAAATCAAATACCGAAAATAGGCAAAATTCATCACATAAACCACGTTTGATATTTATTAAGTAAAACACACAAATACTTTAAAATGGAAATTCTGACATGTACATTGTTTTCACAAATGAACTCGAGTTTTATTGAAGAAACTTTAATCCACAAGAAAAACATCCTAACTCTTAGATCGAACATTTCCAAAGAGGCCCATTCACTTTCAAAGACCCAATACCTAAGGCAAAATGGAAAGGAAAGAAGAGAAAATGAAAAACACAACAAACCCTAGCTTTAAACTTGAGAGAGATGAGAAGATTACCCATACCAAATGTTCTTGAATCCACCAAATACTTCAAATCTATTGATATAGTCTTGAAGATCTTCAAAAACCGAGCTCACAGCAAAAAGAATCGCCAATATCGGAGCCAAAATGACGAAGATGCAACCAAATAAAGAATACCCTAGAAAAATCGGATTTTAAGGCTCTGCACCCTCTTGCGACTATGCCACGCGACTATGCCCATGGCAAAGTCGCATGGCAATGTCCATGAGTACAAAGGGTTGTTCCCTCTTTGCGACTGTAACGTGGCGATGGCGACAGTGACATTGTCATGGTCGCCTGACGTTGTCGCCCCACACGTAGCAGACTCCAAAAATTCGATTTTTCTCACACAAAACGCTCTTGACTCGCTTAGTGACTAAAATTAAAACATTCCTTAAACATGAACCAACAATTATAAACTACCAAGGATATAAGGGATGACCTTTACTTACCGGAAATTCCGGGTGTTACATATTATTATGTACAGTTCCATTGAAATTTCGTTTTGAGATAATTTAAATTATAAAATGGCATCTTGCAACTTTTTCATTTCTCAAGTCGGCTCTTAGATTCCCATATCTTTGATAAACACTCATGTTGATCACGTTATCAAAGTAAATTGGAAGCCTAACCGAAAAGTCCCAATCTAGGAACATTTCTATCTGACAGTTATGTTTAGTGAAAAAAGAAGGGTACGATGTAAACATTGTAGTGTGTTTCTTACAAAGGAAGGAAACCTATATTGAAAAATCTTGTCCCACATTGAAATCCATGTAAATGACGCTTACACCAATTGGAGCCATATGGTCGTATGATGCGTAGCTATGTCAGATGATGCAAGAAAAATTATTGATTCAACCGATCACTTTTGTTGGGGAAATTGCAGAAAATCGTGGGAGAGAAGAGTGATTAGAACCTGGATAAAGAACGTGAGATCGCGTGAGAGTTCGCTTTCCGTAAGTGATATTTCGACCCTATTCTGCCCGGGTATCACGAAATTCACTCGAGGATAATCTCAGTTCTCGGTTTTCAGTATATCGATTTAGGCAAAAATCGATTCCTATTTAAACACCTTTGAGAATCGTAACCGACCCATATTGATACTGATAATAATATCTCATTAAATGAGATTGATTGTGGATTTAATGATGGCAGTTAAAAACGAGAAGGGAACATTCCAGAGCCTGGCGCCAGCACTGGCTCCGACGCCCAGTTCATAAAACCTCTTTGTAACTTACCACACTTAACCGTCCAACAATCCCAGGTTCTAGTTAGCTTACACGAGTGTGCACTCCACACCTCCTAACTCATGTTATAGCTTAGCTACCAACCCCATTATTATCTTTGTGAATCCAATTACATAAAATGAACCGATGATTTCACTAAAATCACCAACATTCATCCCCCATTTTAGTGCAATCCTTGATTCACAAAAGAAATATACAATATAGGAAAACAAACTCATGCATAAATGAAAATATCTAGAAGATTGAATTTCCATCTTAGTACATTACACATTTCAAATACTCGAGAATCCGGGTGTCCTGTGGATTGAACCCTTCAATCCATTTGAGTACCAGAAGATAACATACACATGAATTTAAATAATTCTCTAAAGTTTAAACTTGACACTATACAGGCCATGTGTCCTTATCCATTCGTGAGTGCATCAAAGCCAAGTCCAAGCTTCTTGAAGCGGCCGCACTTCACACTCATATAGGTAGTTCCTTTCATCATGCACCTGCACATGCATTTTTACAAAAGAACAATTACCTCCTTCACTTGCAGTACCGAGCACATACCATGGGATGATCATCTTGTGCTCCAATCCCTTAGAGTGAGCTTTCCCATTGAATTCAACTTCTAACGTTGTATTAGAAGGGAATTGGGTATCTCACCGTTAGATATTTAGATGGACTTTAATCCCATCCCTATCACCGACTTGTGAACCAAGTCCCTAGCTAACCTCTTCGTCAAGTGGTCCGCTAAATTTTGTTGCGACCGAACAAATTCAACCGAAATCACCCCATTCGTGATTAACTCGCGAATGATGCTATGTCTAACACCTAAGTGTCTAGACTTGCCATTATATACTTTACTATACGCTTTATCCAAAGTAGCCTCACTATCACAACGGATAGAAATGGGTGAAATTGGTTTCGGCCATAACGGAATTTCATGGACCAAATTCCTTAGCCACTCCTCCTCTTTACCGGCAGCGGCTAATGCCACAAATTCCGAATCCATAGTCGAACTCGTGATGCAAGTTTGCTTCTTGGAAGCCCATGAGATGGCACCTCCCCCAAGCAAGTACACCCAACCACTCGTAGAAGAGTGATCTTCCAAATTGGTAATCCAACTTGCATCCGAATATCCCTTCAATATCGAAGGAAACCCGACATATGACAAACCATAATCAATGGTTTTCTTCAAGTATTTGAATACTCGTCTTATCGCTTGCCAATGATGAATACTAGGATTACTAGTAAACCTACTCAACTTTCCTATGGCAAAAGCAATATCTGGCCTAGTGCTTGTCATGGCATACATCAAGCATCCAATAGCCTTTGAGTACTCGAGTTGTGACACCGCTTCACCCGAGTTGGGCATAAGCTTCACACTCGGATCCCATGGAGTACTCACCGGAGAACAATCAAAGCAATTAAATTTCTTTAATACTTTCTCAATGTAATGAGATTGCGTAATTGCAATCCCTTTGTTCTCACGCTTGATCCTTATTCCAAAGATCACCTTCGCCTCTCCCATGTCTTTCATGGAGAAACTCAACGACAAAAACTCTTTGGTTATTCCAACTTGATTTTGGTCGATGCCAAAGATCAACATGTCGTCAACGTATAAGCAAATGATTACACCGTTACCGGATGTGTCGAATTTGCTATATACACACTTGTCCGCTTGGTTTATCATAAAATCGTTGGACAAGATAACCTCATCAAATTTCTGATGCCATTGTTTGGGTGCTTGTTTCAGTCCATACAATGATTTTACAAGTTTACATACCTTATGCTCCATCCCGGGCATAACAAAACCTTCCGGTTATTTCATGTAAACTTCCTCCTCCAAGTCACCATTCAAGAATGTCGTTTTGACATCCATTTGGTGAATCACTAAATTGTGGATGGCACCTAAGGCTATCAACAATCTAATCGTGGAGATCCTTGCTACCGGGGCATAAGTATCAAAATAATTGATGCCTTCCCGTTGCCTAAAGCCCTGGATTACTAATCGAGCTTTGAACTTGTCGATTGATCCATTCGCTTTCATCTTCCTTTTGAAGATCCACTTGCATCCCAAAGGTTTACAACCCGGTGGCAAGTCCGATAATACCCAAGTATTATTCCCCCTGAGGGAGTCCATCTCATCATTTATTTCTTCTTTCCAGAAAGCAACATCTTTAGACTTCATAGCCTCATCAAATGATTTTGGATCCTCCTCAATACTATAACAGTAAAGGAATTGAGATCCAATCTCATCTCTTGATCCTTCTACCAAGTATACTTGGAAATCGGGACCAAAGGATTTTTCAATCCTTCCTCTTTTGCTCCTTCGAAGCATCGGAGATTCGGTTGGAACAATTGCTTGTTCTTCAACCTCACTAGTTCCACTAGTACTTGGAACTATGTCCTTCGGCCTAGGTATTGAAGAGAATCTAGTCTCATCAAATAATGCATCTCTCGATTCTATAACGGTGTGAATCGCTATAGAATCATTAGGTTCAATAACATAGAACCTATAGGCTTTGGAATGCTCGGCATATCCAACAAAGATGCAATCAATACCTTTCTCACCCAAAGTTTTCCTTTTGGGTTCAGGTAGTCGAGCAACCGCCCGACAACCCCAAACTCGAATATAACTCAGGTTAGGCCTTTTCTTGAACCAAAGTTCATATGGGGTAATCTTGTTCCTTTTATTGGGAACTCGATTCAAGAGATAACAAGCCGTTAGCATGGCTTCACCCCAAAATTCATCACTCAATCCCGAGTAGGATAACATAGAGTTCACCATTTCTTTGAGAACTCTATTTTTTCGTTCCGCCACACCATTTTGTTGTGGTGTATAAGGCGCCGTAGTCTCATGAATGATTCCTACGGATTGGAAAAACATGGGGTCGTAATACTCCCCACCACGATCGGTGCGTAAACACTTTATAAAGCAATTCATTTGCAATTCAACCTCTGTTTTGTAAATTTTAAATTTGACCAACGCTTCATCTTTTGAGTGTAACAAAAATACATAGCAAAACCGTGAAGCGTCGTCAATAAAAGTGACAACATACTTTTTATTACCAAAAGACGGAGTTGAATGCAAATCACAAAGATCACTATGAAATAACTCAAGCACCGACGAGTCCCTTTTCACGTTAGGAAAAGGTTGCCTAGTGATCTTTGTTAACATGCAAGTTTTACATTTTTCGGTTTTAATATCAAAAGCCGGAATTTCAACCATCCGTTTAAAATTCACATGACCAAGCCTTGCATGCCATAAATTAGAATCAACACAATTGCCATTTGCAACAAAAACAGAATTTGAAACAAAATTCTTTTTATTCAAATTTAACATGAACATATTATTCAACATATAACCGAATCCTACTAAAGAGCCACCTTTTGACAAGATAAACTTGTCGGACTCATAAACTTGCCTATATCCTAACTTATTCAAGATACTACCGAAAACCAAATTCTTTCGAATTTGTGGTACAAACAAAACGTCTAAAAGATCAATTATTTTGCCAGAACTAAACTCTAGCCTAACTAAGCTACGTCCAAGAATGAGAGCACTCGACTCGTTCCCCATGTGTAGCATGGATCCGTCTTCAACCGGTTCCAAAGAGGTGAACCAACGCCGATCCTTGCACACATGACTCGTAGCACCCGAGTCGATCCACCAAGCTACATCATCATCCTGCACGTAAAATGATTCGGATATTAGTGGTACATAATTCAAATTCTAATTAAAACCAAAGTCAAGAAACTGACCTTGCCATGGGTTTTGATCCTTGGATCCTTGCCCACCACCACTTGTGCTTGCTCCATTCTTATTCTTGACAACCCGACAATCGCGCTTGAGATGGTCGGTTATCCCACAAGTCCAACAGGTTAATTTAACCTTTTTATTGGGCCCTTTCCTGGCTTCATTGAACTTCCGTTTTCCCTTGAAATTATTGGATTTTCCCTCTTCCACCATGTTCACCAAAGGTGCAGAAACCTCTTTTATTTTAGGTTTCTAATCCTCTTGCGCCCGAAGAGATTCCTCTATGCGCAAGTGACTACCGAGTTGCACAAGGGACAACTCTTCCTTCTTGTGTTTCAACATATGTTTGAAGTCTTTCCAAGAGGGGGGCAATTTATCAATAATGCTCGATACAGAGATGGATTCGTCCATCTTCATATTATGTTGAGCATATTGGCCGAGAATGCGAAGGAGCTCATTATATTGCTCCATCACAGGCCTTGAGTCCACCATCTTGTAATTGTTAAAATTACTAACGAGGAACTTCTTACTAGAAGCATCCTCCGCCATGTATTTGGACTCAAGAGAGTCCCATAGCTCTTTGGCAGATTCAACATTTTGATAAATGTCAAAGAGGGAGTCACACATACCGTTTAAAAACGTGGCCACGACAGATGTAGTCATCGTTCTCCCATTTGTCGCGACGCCGGATCATCTCCAACGTCTCGTTTTCCATCACCTCCGGTATCGGGGTGCTTAGCACGTACACGACCTTCAAAGTTGTCAACAAGAAATGCATCTTCTTCTGCCATCTTCGGAAATCAATGCCTTCGAACTTCTCCAGTTTGGTGAACTTGGTCGTCATATCTCTCACGGACTGATCACTCGCCATCTCTCTTACGATGAACAAGTATCACTTACGATTGTTGGGGAAATTGCAAAAAATCGTGGGAGAGAAGAGTGATTAGAACCTGGATAAAGAACGTGAGATCGTGTGAGAGTTCGCTTTCCGTAAGTGATATTTCGACCCTATTCTGCCCGGGTATCACGAAATTCACTCGAGGATAATCTCAGTTCTCGGTTTTCAGTATATCGATTTAGGCAGAAATCGATTCCTATTTAAACGCCTTTGAGAATCGTAACCGACCCATATTGATACCGATAATAATATATCATTAAATGAGATTGATTGTGGATTTAATGTTGGCAGTTACAAACGAGAAGGGAACATTCCAGACGCTAGCGCCAGTCTCCGCGCCAGCCAACTGGCGCCAGCATCAGCGCCGGCAAACCTTCCAGAGCCTGGCGCCAGCACACTGGCCCCGACGCCCAGTTCATAAAACCTCTTTGTAACTTGCCACACTTAACCGTCCAACAATCCCGGGTTCTAGTTAGCTTACACGAGTGTGCACTCCACACCTCCTAACTCATGTTATGGCTTAGCTACCAACCCCATTATTATCTTTGTGAATCCAATTACATAAAATGAACCGATGATTTCACTAAAATCACCAATAACTTTGGCAATGTGTAAATTACAAGGTGGATCCAAACATTGCTTCAACTGATATACCGACAAGTAAGTCGTTCTACCCTCAAACGTGATGCATTTAAATTATGGAAATTTTGACAAATGAAAATACAATATTTAATTTTAAACATGTGATGTTTGGAGTGCTCCACACAATCTACCAGATTCGTATATTTGTGTAACGACTTATTCGATTGACTCAACGGAGTGTGGCAATAATAAAATGCAATATTGCCTTTTGAGCAATTCGGTCACCCACATGGTGGGAACGAATTATTTAAAAATACTAATATAAATGAAATTTATAATTTGCTAGATAAAATCATTAGTGTTTCTTTGACAACGCTTCTAATAATATACGTATTCATAAATTGAAATTGCTTTTGCATCCTCTATGTGATCGAGTTTTATACATACCCGTTGTGTTGCCCATAATTTAAATTTAATGTTACAAGTAGAGATGAAAGTTGTCGAGCAAACCATAACTGAGAATGGTGGAAAGAAAAGGAAGTCCATTTCTAGATCTTTTTTGTACAAAAGGTTGATACCGACAACTCCAACCGGCCCACAATCGGCTGCCTATCAATAATGTGGGGGACATACCTGACTCACACAGCGGTTGTGGCTATGGGGGTGTCTTGGGCTATTCTAGGTCTTTTTGCTATGTTCACCTAGTAAGATAAGTGATGATATAGTTATACTAAATATAAACCTTGAAGGGCTGTTCTAGGTCTTTTTGTCATGTTCACCTCGTAAGGTAAGTGATGGTTAGTAAACACTTATACGGCTAACATTTGATAAACGGTCACTTAGTTTTCATATATTAGAAAGAAACAATATTAAATATTAATTTGAAAAATCATTAAACTAATTGAAAAACAATTTATTGTTAGACTAAATATAAACCCTGGATACATTTTGGCCTATTGTTAACAATAAAAATGGGTATTGATTTACGAGTTGAATATGTTGGTGAGAGCAGCGATGGAGTTGAAACGATTATTGGAATTTGCAAGTCAGTCAGTGAGGTATTAACGAAAGTCTTACCAACCAAAAAGACACCCCAGAGACAGAGACAATGGCAATTTGGATACCACTTCTAAACATCAAAGCCCAATCCAATTTCTACACATCAACAATTCAACATCAACCCATGCCTTTTGGGCCTTCAATAATTCTATCATATCTTAAAGGGCATTTTCGACCTTTTATATATATATATATAGAGAGAGAGAGAGAGACCTTATTTTGTAAACCCAAAATTGTAAATCAAGGGTACTTTGGTCTTTTTTCCTAAATTCATAATTTTAGAAATAATTCATCTCTCTCTCTCTCTCTCACTCACTCACTCACACACACACACGCGATCCACCATCACCATCAGTCCATCACCATCTAACTCCGACAACCTCTTCCCACTCCGACGAACCGAGATATGACTCAGTTTCATAGTTTTGCAATTGTGAAATCTAATTATTCGTATGGAAGAAAAAATATGAAACTTAAAAATCTTGGAAATTTCAAAAATATATGATTATTTAAAAATCTGATTATTCATATGGGATAAAATATATGAAGCTTAAAAATCTAAATATTCATATGGTAGAAAAATATATAATTATTTCGAAAAAAATCCGATTATTCATATGAAATATATATATATATATGAAACTTAAAAATCAAACAAACAAATTATGAAACTTGAAAATTTCGAAAAAAAAAACAGTTAATAAAACTTTAAATTCATAAAAATTTCGAAAAAAACTGTTTATAAAACTCAAACAAATAGATTATGAACTTGAAAATTTCGAAAAAAAGGTTTATGGAAGTTGAAAATTTCATATAGTCAATAAATAAATAAAATTCATAAACTCGTCGGAGTTGGGTCGAGGTCGCCGGAGTGGAAGAAGGTCGCCGAAGTTGGGTCGAGGTCGTCGGAGTGGGAGGAAGTTGTCGAAACTTGGTCGAGGTCGTCGGAGTGGGAGGAGGTCGCCGGAATTGGATGAGAGGATGGATCGTGAGCGGAGATCGTCGGAATTTGGAGGTAGGAGGTCACCGGAATTTTTAGGGTGGGGGAGAGAGAGAGGGGGGGAAGGAGATATGGAGATAATTAAGGAGAGGATATAACCAAAATTAGATAAATTCAAATTAATTATTAAAATTTAAATTTAAATTGTTTAAAACTTATTCGCAAACTAAGCTTTCCCTATTGTTTAATAAATTTAAATCCGGTATTTTACAACTGTCGATCAAGATAATGGATGGCCTAGATTGGTTTACATAGTTTATAGGAAAAAACGGATTTATAAAATAAGGTCCCTATATATATATATATAGGCGGGTTCAAACGAGGAGCGTACCAATTTAAGAGAACGTGAGGAGCAATTGACAGTTATGAATCACATGTGATTCGCAGTTGTGGATCACATGTGATTCACAACTGATCTGGACTCGAATTGACAGTTATGAATCATTAATGATTTACAGTGTTGAATCACATGTGATCTGCGACCTGCAGCATCGCGCCACGCCTCGCGCCACTTTTGCGCGAAATTTCGAGAAAGTTCCGATTTTTTAGCGTTGTAAATCATATGTGATCAGAAGCATGGGAGTGCTCCTCACGTTCTCACGTTTTGACGCGCTCCTCACATGAACCTTCCTCTATATATATATATATCATAGAGGCAGTTTCATGTAGAAACCTCTCTTATTTTAAAAACTGTGAAACCCATCTTAAGACCATAGATCAAACCATCTACGGCTAGGATGAATCTGAGATATTTATGGAATTATTGATTTTTTAATATTATTTTTTATTGAACTAAATTCGTAGCAAAGGGTATATTGGTAAGTTCGTCTCATTATCACGATTATGGTAACTGTATCAATTCCACCATATTCGCTTGATCACTTCATAATCGGAGACAAACCGATTCTGAGAATCATCAACCCGATTTCAGCGCAAAAATCCTTCGCCATGATTCGACTTCCAGGAGGTATATTTCAGCGATCGATTTCACTATTTTCACACTAAAAACCCTAGATTGAACTTTTCATCTTAAACCCGACAGGTAGAAAACGAAGTGAACGCATCATGAAAAACACGACATTCTCGAATTTCACCAACACTCCCGATAACCCACTAGATGAAAACGGTGATGAAGTTAAGCAATCAGTGAGAGACACGCCCAACGCGAAAAGAAGAATGGTGAATCGGAAAACAATAACCGACCCAGACATTGGTAAGTTCATCTCATTCCGCCGGGCAAACCTTTTTGACATTAAAAGAATTTGGGTGTTTTACTGATTTCGAAAGTTGTCGCATAAGTTAGGGTTTGATGATCTTTTAAAGAAAGGGGTTTTATGCAATCGCTTTTTTTTCATTTTTCGAAATATATTATTAATAACTCCACCTTTTCACGAGTACATGTTCTATTAAATTAACCCACATTTTGTGAATGCATTAAACCCCTTTCTTTAAATTTGAATGCAAGGGGGTTCATTGTCAAATACATTATGGGAATGATGTATTGATTAGGCTTTAAATTTCCTGAATGATTTGTTACATTGTACTAGGTTTCATTGTTTCATTACCCTTATGTGAATTGTTTCAATTTTTCATTTCAAATGAGTACGCTTACCTATTGGTTTCAATTGCTTACCTATTAGGCTTACCTATTGGTTTCATTGTTTCTTACCCTTATGTAAATTGTTTCATTGTTTCATTGCACTATGTGAATTGTTTCATTGCCATTAATATGAACTGTTTAACCTATTTGTTTCATTGCACTATGTGAATTGTTTCATTGTTTCATTACCATTATGTAAATTGTTTCATTGTTTCATTGCCATTAATGTTTACCTTTTGGTTTCATTGTTTCGTTGCACTATGTGAATTGCTGCATTGTTTCACTCAAACCAGTATCCATTATATGAAGTGTTTCATTGTTTCATTACCATTATGTAAATTGTTTCATTGTTTCATTGCCATTAATGTTTACCTTTTGGTTTCATTGTTTCGTTGCACTATGTGAATTGCTGCATTGTTTCACTCATACCAGTATCCATTATATGAATTGTTTCATTGTTTCATTACCAACACCGTGAATTGTTTCACCTATTTGTTTCATTGTTTCATTGCGCTATGAGAATTGTTTCATTGTTTCATTTTATTAGTACCCATTATGGGAATTGTTTCGTTGTTTCGTTGCCATTAATGTGAATCGTTTAACCTGCTGGTTTCATTGTTTCATTGCTCAAGTAATGGCACTCAATTGCAACAGACACTGTTATGTTGGATGCTTCACCTAATGTTGACGACAGGAAAAAGAGTATGAAGCACATAGTGATCGAGGTTGGGTCATCATCGGTGCGTTGTGTAAGGAAAAGTAAGTATAAAATTCCTTTAGGGGACAATGCTTGTAATAATTTCATTAATGTGAAAAAAGTTAAATCTAACCAACACTTTTTTATTTAAAAGGAAAAGAATCAAAGGAAGAACATTTATCACCGACCCGTATCACAATGAAAGTTGTTGAAGAACTGCATGATGTCAGTGTAGATGAAGGTTATACACAAGATATAATTTCATTGAATTTGGTTACAAGGTAAGTACTTACTTGTTAAATTTCGCAGAGTTGGACCCAAGGCTGAATGCGCGACGAAGTTCCTTGCGAAACAGTAACAGACATGAAGCAAGTGTTAAAGTTAAAGGAGATGGAGTTATAGAAGATTTTGAGGCTTTAAGTCTAAATGAAGGTATAAGACGGTAAAAATAAATTATTTACATTCAACAACATGATACAATATTATATTAATATCAATACAAATGCTTGATGTAGATCGAGCAGAAACGTCTGCAAAAAATGGGTTGCGAAAGGATAGAGCACCGCATACTGGAAACGGCAAGGAACGCAAACCTGATTCGAATGAAACTAACATTGCAGTTGCAGGGGGAACGCGGGTACCTGCTAGGTCAGAAAGAGTGTTCAGACAGCCTTTAAGAGATGGTGTGTTAAGGACAAGGACATCTCCTAGAGCGCTTCATGAAACAATACAGAAGCTTTCAAACGCCCAACGAAATGCAGTGCGTAGCATGGGGTTTGGACATCTACTGGATTTAAAGACAGAAGGTATTCCATCTAGGCTTGGTTTTTATGTTGTTGACAACCTAGATACTACTACGATGACATTGGGAGTTAGGAATGGATCAATACCTATAACGCTAGAATCGGTTCATCAAATGTTAGGATTGCCATTAGGTGGCATTGATTTGTTGGAAGTTGACCCTTCACCTGAATCACTGAGTATATTTGATAACTTTAGAGGTCAATTTAACAAAAAAAATGAGACCGATGGATATAAAGGATCTGATTGAAAACTCAAGGGACTGTGGACTGATGTTTAAGATCAATTTTTTGGTGTTAACGGTAAACATATTGGTCGAATGCAACCGTGCGGGGTGTTGTAATCTCAATTTTCTAACTGGAATAAGAAATGATGAAATGATACCTCAAATAAACTGGTGCAAATACGTTTATGATATGGTGCGGAGAAGCAAAGACAGCTGGGATAGAAACAGTACCATATGTTTCTACGCCGGACCGTTGACATACTTGACGGTATGTTCTTTATGATTATGTTTGTTATTTACGTGAATTATGGATAAACCTGCATTGAGATTCAGGTTCAATTGTTTCATTAAACTATTACCTAATTCATCTTTATTTTGAAAGCTATTGTATGTCGAGTCTACGGAATGGCCGAAAGTAAAGGTTGAACGTAAGAGACCAGCGATTCTAGCTTGGACGTGTGAGAAACTGAAGAGAAGGGAAATCAGTGAGATAGAAGGTGGAGGACTGGGTAGTGCAAGAATTTCATTGAGGGATACTGTAAAGGAGAAGGAGGTATACTAAATAGTGCCCATTATGTAAATTGTTTCACTGTTTGATTCAAATCAGTGCCCATTATATATGTTTCATTGTTTCATTGACAAGTAGATGAATTGTTTAACCTGCTGGTTTCATTGTTTCATTACAGACTATGTGAAATATTTCATCGTTTCATTCAAATCAGTTTCCCTTAGTTGAATTGTTTCATTGTTTCATTGCCATGTCGTGTGAATTGTTTAACCTTCTGGTGTCATTGTTTCATTGCGGATACTATAAAGAAGAATGATGTATAATAAATAATTTTTCACACCCTACCAAATAATGTTTCATTGAACTTATTTATTCATGAAACAGTTTACGAAATGACGTTTATCATTTGAATGAACACAGGATGATTTACAGCTTATGGATGACAAGATTGGATTAATAACAGCTGACAGATTGGAAGCGGAAAAGCTTTTGGAGTCACTACTCCACAAGTACCCGGACGATCCAACGATTCTCAACTATTTGGACGTTATGCGGTTCATTTTCAGGTATGATGTCGGAAGGGCGGAACATGAACGTGGTGAAACAAGCAATGTATTTCATGATTTGATACAACACGATAAAGATGATGATTACGTTGGTTTGGGAAAAGTCAATGGAGACAATCCAGGCAACAACTTTGGGATTGATGGAAATAATGAACATGGAATCGAAGTGGACCCATCTTCAGCGATTGTGAATAATGTATTGGATAGAGATGAAGTAAGAACCCCTCCCCTATCGCAGATTTGGTACTCGCAAACCCTTCATGATATATGCGACTCAGTGTATGAAGCATCGGATACAGCTAGGCATCAAGGAAAGCAATTTACTGTTGACCCAATAGCGTTCAACATAGATTCCAGCCCAATCAACAAAGTCCATACTGTAAACACTGGTATTGCAGATTTAAAAGACAAAGGAAAGGACATTTGCGTGGAACGGACTGAGGGGCTGAATAAACGAAACACCAACAAGCAGCTGGTAATCAAAAAGGATGTACAACATAATCGGGAAGAAACAAACAGACAGCAAAGGCGGTGTGTTCGTATAGGAGAGAATCTTCGGTCACCTTACGTTAAAAGGGTGGTAGACATGAAGGTGACAAACGACGAGAAGAGAGTTTGCGAGTGGGCTCAAACAGCGCTAGGATGCCCTTAGTAAGTTTTCAGTCTGATGAATTGCGTTTCATTAACAGTAGGTAGTATAATACAACACTTAATGACATAAATATTATATAAAAATAACTGTTTCATTCAATCAAATAACACAGTGATGCTGTTTTCCTTCTGGATAACGGCGCAAACATGTTACGAAGAGACCTGGAAAGTCTGGCGACACCTCAATACGTAACTCAATATGTGGTGGACTGTTGGGCAGAATTGCTGAATTATGAAGAGGAGTACCGAAGCAGAGATTCACCGCGAAGATTCTTCTTCACCACAGTTGTTATGGTAATTTACATGCCATATAGATAAGTTAACATTGTTTGTACCTCTATTATTAACATTGATTGTTATAAAAAAACTTGCATTTGTACTGACTTATTACATGGCGCAGAATAACCATCATTTGAGGGATCCCTTCACGGACTTCAACATCAAATACAACATTTTCAGTAAGAATCTTGCAAGGTCAGCACATTTCAAGAAGAAAGTGCTGAACATGAGAGAAGTTGACATGGTAAAATACGTTGTTACAATATTAAATATATACTACCAAATATTAAAATTCCCAGTTCATTAAATAAAGTATTACACTAATGTTTACACACAAATACAGGTATTTTTCCCTATTATGGATGATGGTCAGTTTTATGTGGTTGTATTTCACCTACGGAAGCACATGATAGTCATACTCGACAACAGGTTCTGGATGGGCAGCGAATACGAAGATGAAATGGGGCTATATGAACATGCAGTACAGATATTGGTAACGCAAAATATACAATTTCGATTAACGTACATTCAATGATAACATACTAATGTATTCTTTTTTAAAAATTTGCAGCATAGTATGATGAATGAACACCTGACAGAGGTGAACCACCCAACAGCGAAGATGATGAAGGAAGTAAAACATCACCGACCCAACATGAGCTGGCAGACAAAAAACCGACATCAAAACAGTGGTGTGTTCGTGATGCGACATATGGAAACATGGATGGGTGATGAACGGGCGTGGAAGACGGGGCTAACAATCGAAGGTGGGGCACAAGCAACGCAGCTGACCATGCTAAGGAAGAAATACACCGCGAAGTTCGTGATGAGCGAGTTCAACAACAAACGGAACGATGTAATGAAGGATGTTGACACGTTCCAAGAGATGGAAACCCAGTTGAAGGATCAAATCATCCGTGAGACGTCAGTGCCAAGAAAGCCATTTGAACTATTCTGAACATTAGGTTATGGATTACTAGACTTTTATTCAGTTTAATGATGAACAGTGTCTTGGGTTTTTTATCATATGTTTGAACTATTATGCATGCATGGGTTAAAGACATATTCTATAACAGTTTTTTTTAGTATGACTTTTCATGTACGTTGTTTCATGGAAAGTTATGTGGTTTCACTGTTGACTTTTATTGATTATTTTGGATTATTGATTTGTTTCATTGCATACCGTACAACTTAATATTCATACCGTGTTTGCTTACCAAATATGTCATTATTATTTACATTAGCTACTAATATTTAATAATTTGGTTTTTTTTAGTATACGCTGTACATCATCAGGATGAATTTTTTTACTGGGTTTTACTTGGACTTTTAAAAAAAATTACATGGTTTCATTGTAACTAGTATATAACACTAACTACATAAAAAATATATTAAGCTCAAAACAATTAATGGATGTTAACTATCAACATACCCAGATTTGTAGATGGGTCAAACCATAATATTTGAACACAAGATAAAAAATGAACAGACTCAAACTGTTCATCATCAAACATCATCATGATGAAACTTTTTACTGGGTTTTACTTGAACTTTTTAAAAAATTTACGTTGTTTCATTATACTAGTATATCACTAACTACATTAAAAAAAATGTTAACCTCAAACCCATTTATGGATGTTAAATATCAAGATAACCAGATTTGAAGAAGGGTCAAACCACCAGATTAGAACATATGATGAAAAAAATGAACAAAATGCAATACTAAAAGATATTAACTGATATATTCATAATAAAGTTCATCATCCACCATCGTCAACGCAAACTTCAACAAAAAGGATGGTTCATCATAAACCTATTCGACTAAACAAGGATCTACTACGACACTGATCATAATATAACCACATCCCTGGGATGACCGCCAAAAACACAAGGATTAAACCCTAACCCAAAAACACCCATTTACAACCAAAAAACAGTCATGTAGTACCTAACCTAAGAGCCAGATCCCCTTTTGAGCTTCTCGATCTTCTCCAGGAGCACCAGCACATTCTTTTTCTCCCTCCATTTCTGATCTGCCTCGTCCTTCAACTGCATTTTGAGAATATGGTTTTCCTTGCTCAAATAGTATATGTCTCCCTTCAGTTTATCGATCCTTTTACACAGATTGTTGTGGTTACGGAGAAGAGAACGGACACTGGAAGAAGGGTAAACACCGTCGTCGGGGTTGTTGGAAGCGCAAGATGAAGCATCGTCAGACATTTTACAGATGGGGGAAATGATTCGAATGAAATGGCGGCACGCATTAGGGTTTCTACGTTATGGGTATATTTTATAGGGGAGACGATGGGAAGTTAATAAAGAAATATATTAACATGAATCTATCCTTCTATGGGGAATACTCGATGAACCGCCGATCTGTTGTTGTAATTATTACCACTTATGTTTATTGTCATTCATTACTAATTTTTTATAGTTGGAACAATCATAGTTGGATACATGAACGAAGAATACCACCTGATGTAAACCAAAGAATATCTCTTATGAAAAGAATCAGTTGTGTTTCATCATAAGCAAAGCTGATGAAACAATTAGGTACAAACAATCATATACCCAGCACATGACATTATTTATAAACAAAATAAAAAACAGTTGTTAATTAAACAAAAAATTAATGTAATACATCCAATATAAATCTTTGACCAAAAAAAATTAAATAGTTCACCCCCCTAACTTAAATGAAATATTCAACACAATCACTTAAAAAACTAAGTTCAAACAAACTAAATAACTAAAATATTTCAGCCCACAAATTTAAATACAAGGGTTTCATTGTTCCATACATTATGTATACACTTAACAGATGATTATGAAGGGGTTTCATTGATCAATAAAAAATACTAGTACCTGTTCTATCAAGTTAGCATACGAGTTTCATTGTTCATAAAAGTAATGAAACACTATAAACGATGGTTAATGAACACAACTATAGATGTAATACGTCAATGCAAAATTGCACCAAAACAAACCTAAAACTTAATTTAAAAAGTTCACACACAAACCCAAAATGAAAAAATCAACCCAATCAACCTAACGAAAAAGGTTCAACCAAAATTAATATCTAGAATAATTCCACACACAAAACTAAAATCCAATACAATTCATCAACGAAACTTATCGGGACAATTGCGGGAATCGTGCCTGGACAACTTCTTGCAAATCCTACACATACGCTTTAGCTTCTTGGCCGCTTTTTCAGATGAACTAACTAGACGTTTCCCAGTGCCACACCCTTTATTCCTTATACCTGAAGGGGGTTCAACTTCGACTGAATCAGGCTGTGAAGCACCAACTAACTCTGCGATATCATTCTGCTTCTCCTGGTGGCTTGATAAGATAGGTGTGTTCATCGACATTTCTTCACACAAATCTTCTAATTGTTCAACAAATAATGCCAACGAATCCTTGTCATTCCTAGCCATAGCGATAAGACGGTCAAAAAGTGTCACGGCCTTGTTGATCAACCCTTGTTTCTCCACATCAATTTCACCATAACGAGCTCGGGTCGGCATAGTCTCGACTGGCACTAACCCACGCCGCCAACGACGAAGGATATACTTCTGTGGGATCGCCGTAACTTTCTCATATATCATGACACTAAACACATGCCGGCAAAGGATTCCGTTCCTTACAAAGTGATTACAGCTGCAATCAAAGGTTTCATCCGCCGGAATACGAACCACCTTTAAACATATAATTTTAATTTAGACCAACTGTATATACATTTAAATATGGTAAAACAATGACAAATGAAATTTAACAAAAAAACTCATCAACATACCGTGTACTTGGTCTTTAGTTCATGTTGCTTGTTGTAGTGACAGATTTCGTACACCTTCTTTTCAGCCTGTTCATCGACACATTTTAGGGTACAAAACCACGCTGCTTTGTTCATTTCCTTCTGAATATCTAAAAAAAGAGTATGCGTATATGTATCACGAACGTGAGCCTCAAGTTTGGATGGAGACAACATGCGAGGAATTGTTGTCCGAGTCTGAACCTCTAACTCACAGTGCTTACGTCGTTGTTTATCAATGGCGAGATCAAACATACCAATAAAAAAAAGCAAATCATCCCAAAACTTTGCATAGACTCTAAAAACGCGTTTATACCCTCGGACCTAGAAGTCGTTTTCATGAGTCCAGACATGAATGAGTCCTTGTAGTATGCCAAAATCCAAGACTCCCTTATTTGATACATCTCTTCCCACCATGCATCCCCACGCAGTCCATATGAATCCATCAGTTCATTCCATTTCACCTCAAAATCTTCTGGTTCGATATGGACATCCCATACAAGCTTGTTTATCTCAGACTTGAACGGTGTAGAATTAGCAATATGTGAGCTCACCTAAACATAAAAAAATATACATCTATTTATAGACAAATACTTATATATAGAAGTAGCACAAACTGTTAAACACTTACCTTTTCATTGAATTTTTTAGTAATATGCCACATACATAAACGGTGTTTAGCTTCGGGAAAGGCAACCGGTATCGCTTGTTTCATTGACGCACATTGGTCAGTAATAACAAACCTCGGCTGCTTTCCATGGCATCTCATAAATGACATCAAAACCCAAGTAAAGTTAGGAACTGTCTCGGAAGAAATTAATGAAGCACCAACCACAACGGATTTCTTGTGGTTATCAACGGCTACAAACGGTACAAATATCATCGTGTGCCTGGATAACAACAATGTAATTAATATACAATTTCACAACAATCATATATATTAATCTAAAGTAAAAAAGGTAAGAAGATAAATTACTTGTTTGTACGATATGTAGCATCAAATGAAATGGTATCACCAAATTCACCATAATTCCGTCTGGCAGTTTCATCGGCCCAAAAAATTGCAACCAACTCCTTTCCTTCAACCTTGTACTCGAAAAAATACTCAGGACAATACTCATGCCTTTTATTCAACCTGTTGATCAACATCTTAGCGTCTTTGTTTCCGACAAAATGAACAACATCCCTCTTAAAGTTTATATGATCCATTGCAGTACCACCCGATGTCTCTATACCACCCGTAATAGACTCATTCATTCTGTGATTCTGCGTGATGTCGACTTTAGAGGCACATGCATGTAAAACATTCCTACGTTCTATGAACCCAAGTTTCCTCTTAGACCGCGAAAACATCCTATCTTCAGGCAAGAACAACATATGGTTGTGACTTTCAACAAACTTATACACCTCATACTCTCCAGTCTCCTTAACAAATCGAACCTTTAGACTAGCTAAACACTCAGTCCTCTTATAACTAGACCTTTGTTTCTTTTTTTCACCGGGGGCAACCTCAAATGAATCAAACTCCCTCTTATTTGGTATCCCTTGTTTACTACAAAAAAAGTAACGAGTAGATATCCTACCTGCCTTGTTACTTTTTTTATTTGCTAACCTTACATCAAATCCAGCAATCTCCGCGTATTTCCTATAACATAATTCAGCACTATGGATCGAATGGAATCTATCACCAACGTTTATAGTAACATTTCGGCCTACAATGGGATACCAAAATTTAGTCCCTCCAGGAGACTCAACCATGTGTTGATTCACTGTCGACAAAAATAAACTTTTCATTGTTCATGAATGTAATGAAACAATATAAACAAGAAAATGGCGATAATTTAATAGCATTCTATAAAACATAATATAAAAAAATAAGATTTAACTGAATATTTTTTTTTCCACAACGAGATTTGAATGTGAAGAATATGAATACCGTTTGTTTCTTCAGTGTTGACATTATCGACAGGGACATCATGAACTTCTTCGTTTCCGGGTAACAATTCATGGACATGAGGAGGAAGGATTGATGAAATAAACGTATCATCGTCATGAAATACATCTTGAACATTTATCTCGTTGAGAGATAATGGTTCATCATCAGAATTCGCCATCAATAAAATACTCAATAACTAAGAATTCTTCTTTTTCACTATCGACAATTTGGTTGGGATGAATGATAGTGATTATTCTGTAAACTGTATAAATGTGATATGGATAACCATGATCTTCAACTAAAACCGTCGTTGATTTCATCACTCAAAACTAATCAAAATCGACTTTCCCTACTTACCCGGATTATTATCATTAATTACAGGATTATTATCAAATTAAAAAATATATATAATTAACACCGGATTTGCATAATGACATTGTTGCCCTCCTAATTACAATTATGGAATAATTATTAAGAAAAATTGTGATTGGTTGATGAGGTTTTCAAAGTTTTCAAACATAGATAGGTTTTCATAATAACGCTCGCCTATATATATATATATATATATATATATATATATAGATATAGGGACCTTATTTTATAAATCCGTTTTGTCCTATAAACTATGTAAACCAATCTAGGCCATCCATTATCTTGATCGACAGTTGTAAAAAAGAGAAAATCCACTAGGGCATGAAATCCTTTGTCGTGGATTTGAAGTTCATATTCTTCTAGAATCTTAATAAGTTGTTGATTAGGGTTTGGGATGTAAGAACTACTCTTACCTTTTGAAGAAGAAGGTCTGGCAGTCTTGGGGTTTTGAGGGGTGATAGTCTGGGTGTTGGATAATACGGTAGCCTTTTTGGGGGTGTAGCTTGGAGAAATAATGAATGTTTTTGGACTAGGGAAGAATAAGAAGGCTGAGCCTTGGTAGGGGTGATTGGAGCAAATGGAGCAAATCTATTTTGGGTAGGAAAAATAGATGATGAAGATGCAGGGGCAGGGCTAGTAACTGCCTTAAAGGGGGAAAGTTGCATTTTCTTCTTTTGATCTGGATCTTGTATCCTTTGAACAATAGAATTTTTAACATCCTTTTGATTCATTTCCCCTGTAAAAATTCTTTCGATAAGAAATCTGGAAGAGAATTGTTTTCTTTCGTACAAAGTTTTCGATGTTCATATTTGTAAAGATGACTATTGTTACAAAACATCTTTAGTCATTGTCAAAAACTTAACCTCTACTTTGATTTTAGGATCCCCTTTTATTTCCCAACTTTACCCAATTACAGTAAATGAAGAGGGTATTTGTACAAAAGTTTTAAATAAAGAAATAATATTTAAATTTACAGGTCCAATTATTCATACAGAACTAAATACTCTAAACAACAAAGTTAATCAAGCAAAATATTTAATTAATGAAATTAGTAATAAAAGAATTCTTGATAATCTCCAAGATCAAAATATTCAAAATAGAGTTAAAAAATTAAAAGAAAGATTTGAAAATAATGTTTGTTCCACTTTCCCTAATGCCTTTTGGAAAAGAAAACAACATATTATTAAATTACCTTATATAAAAGATTTTAATGAAAAAGATATCCCTTCAAAATCAAAAGCTATTCATATGTCAAACGAGTTAAAAAATTAAAAGAAAGATTTGAAAATAATGTTTGTTCCACTTTCCCGAATGCCTTTTTGGAAAAGAAAACAACATATTATTAAATTATCTTATATAAAATATTTTAATGAAAAAGATATCCCTTCAAAATCAAAAGCTATTCATATGTCAAACGATTTGCAAGAACATTGCAAAAAAGAAATTCAAGATTTATTAGACAAAAAACTTATAAGACCTTCAAAATCACCTTGGTCTTGTTCAGCCTTTTATGTTATGAACGCAGCTGAAATAGAAAGAGGTTCTCCAAGACTTGTTATTAATTATAAACCTTTAAACAAAGTTTTAGAATGGATTCGATATCCAATACCAAATAAAAGAGATTTATTAAAAAGACTTTACGATGCAAAAATATTTTCAAAATTCGACATGAAATCTGGATTTTGGCAAATACAGATTCATGATCAAGATAAATACAAAACAGGCTTTAATGTTCCTTTTGGTCATTATGAATGGAACGTAATGCCTTTTGGTCTCAAAAATGTCCCTTCTGAATTTCAAAATATTATGAATGGTATCATTATCCTTATAAGCAATTTTGCTATTGTTTATATTGATGATGTTTTAATCTTTTCAAAATCCATAGAACAACATTTTAAACATTTAAATATATTTTATGACTTAGTTCATAATAACGGACTAGTATATATATATATATAGAGAGAGAGAGAGAGGGGGGTCATTCTTTTGTTAACCAACTCATTGGTACTAACCGTGTTAACCGATCACAACCATAGATTATTAAGATCAACGATTATAATTAAATCAATGATTATAATATTATTTAAAATTAAAAAAGAGAAGGTTGACATTTGTACATAAGTGCAGAGGGGCATTTTTGTCCAAACCAACAAAGATTAAAAATGGAATCACCTAATTTTAAGGGATGGTTATCACATCTCTTCACAAAAACAAATCGTGGGTATCTTCCACCATTCCTCCCACCACCTCCGCCGCCTCCGCCATCGTTTACAAGCATCTCAAGCGCCTCCGCCTTCCTCCCACCACCTCTGTCGCCTTCGTTTACAAGCGTCTCAAGCGCCTCCGCTTTCCTCCCACCACCTCCGCCGCTTCTGCCTTCCTCCCATCACCTCCGCCGCTTCTGCCTTCCTCCCACCACCTCCGCCGCTTCTGCCTTCCTCCCACCACCTCCGCCTTCGTTTACAAGCGCCTCAAGCGCCTCCGCCTTTCTCCCACCACCTCCGCCGCCAACGAGGTCACCGGATCTGACTATTGCTCCATCGCCGGAGCATTCATCGGATTCAACAATTTGCTTATGTGCATATGATTATTTTGGCATGTTGGTTTGATTATTCTTATGGTATACACGCTATTTGTTTATGTGCATATGTGCACATAAACTGTCGTACTTATTTATTCAACAATCTGATTATGTGCATATGTGCACATAAATTGTCGTACTTATTTATTCAACAATCTGATTATGTGCATATGTGCACATAAACTGTGCATATGTGCATTCTGGCATGTTGGTTTGATTATTCTTATGGTATAAACGATATTTGTTTATGTGCATATGTGCACATAAACTATCATACCAGATTATTAAACAATTTGCTTATGTGTATATGTGCACATAAACTATGCATATGTGCATTCTGGTCTGTTGGTTTGATTATTCTTGTGGTATAAACGATATTTGTTTATGTGCATGTGTGCACATAAACTATCATACCAGATTATGTTGATCGATATCTTCTTTAAAATTAAAAAACTTATTTTAAATAAAATAGATTTTGAAAATCAAGGATTTTGATAAGTTTGTTTATCAATTAAGAGAAAAAAATGGCACAAATAAAGCAAGAGAATCGTGGCATGATTTGAGAAATATATGGCTATAAAAAAGGAAAGAGAATATTAAATTCAAATGCCCATTTTACCCTCATTTGAAGTAATTAGCGTGAACCTAAACAAGACAAAATGGAGCATTATGATTGGTCAATAATCGGTTGCCACGGTTAGTACCAATAGGTTGGTTAGCAAAAAAGGGGACCCTATATATATTTATACATATAATAAATAAGTAACTAGCATGCCACGTGTCGTCTTCTGGTGAGCCAACTTCAGTATTTTCCCGCCTAAACATGTATCTGGACGCAGTTTACATTATAAGTTCAATTAACACACATACATTCACTTCTCCTTAAATATCTCCTTAATTCAAAAATTTTTAATTTATACGTTACATTTACTACCCTTATAATTAGGTATGTAGTTTACTTTTAATCCCTTACTTTTTTATTTTTCATTTTAGACTCTTATCATATAAACATAAATAATGTATATGAACTAAAAATCATTAAAAAACATTTCTATTTTTTACAAATTATACTATCGTAATCGCTTCGTCAATACCTTCGAAATGAGTCCAATATTGAATATTTTTGGATTTAATTATATTATTAAATATCATAAATATATACGAATTAATTTGTCGTGATTAGTATGAGATTTGATACAAATAATCACTAAATTGTCGTGATTTTCTTTTTGCAATTTTATATCAATTTTTACTTCAAAGTCAAATATCTTCGACGAATTACAATTCTATCAAGTTTCATTCTGTCAACGAAACACCCTTAGAATTATCATAAGAGATTTAATTACTTGGAAAAAAAGATATCACTTATCAACTGACTTTTGGATTATGAGTTCGAACCTTTTTCAAAAATATAAATATGCAATTATTGTGTATTCGTTTGATAAATTCATTTAGTAACGACATTTATAATAGGTATCAAACTTAGTAGACGTATTTTTATCTTCAAGATAATATTCTACATTTGTGGAATTTTTTTCTTTTTATCAATTATTGTACTAGATATGTACCCGCGTGCGATGCGGCGTGAAGTATCTCGAATCTAAAACCGAGAATTCGAAAAAATAAGTTTGTTTCATGTTCATATTTATTCGCTTTTAAATCGCATATTAAATGTATAAAATTAAAGGTCAATATGGTTAATTGATCAAAAAAATGAAAAATATTCGTTCGATAGTGGGGTCTTCAAACTCATAACATTTGTGCTCATTTTGAAGGTTTTGATGAACGGTTATAGTTGTATAATTTATAAAAAAAACATATTTTGTTTAATGTATTTTAGTTTTTGTATGTTGATATAATAAGGATGTAAAATGAAAAATGAAAAATGAAAGGAAAATGAATATAAAATAAATTAAATAACTAAATATAATGATATAAAGTGTAATTTAAAAATAAAAAATAATTTTATTTTTAATTATCATGTTGAACGTTGGAAGTTGTAAAGCTTTTAAACTCGTACATGATGTATTGAAATTTGTACTTCTTAAAAATTCAAGAATAACCGTAATTGAAATTATTTTTAAAAAAGTATAATAGATAAATATAGATAAGAGCGTAAAATGTACAAGTTTAAAAAAATCTCGGTACGTCATTTTTGAAAAATCTTGATACGTATTTATGATATTTCACAATATTATTAAGTTAAAAAATATTCAATAATAAACTTATTTTGAAATTATTGACGAAAATATTGTAATAATATAATTTGTAAAAAAAAATGCATTTATTAATATGTTTTAGTTAAACTATGATTATGTATTTTCAATATTATAAAGGTTAAAATGAAAATAAATAATGTAAGAGATATAAAACAAATTAATTTGTACATGTTCATGATATTTAATAATACATTAAATCCAAAAATATTCAATATTGGGCTCATTTCGAAGGTATTGACGAGACGATTACAATTGTGTAATTTGTAAAAAAAGAAATGTATTTTTAATGCATTTGAGTTCATTTACATTATTTATGTTTATATGATAAGAGTCTAAAATGAAAAATAAAAAAGTAAGGGATTAAGAGTAAATTACATACCTAATTATAAGGGTAGTAAATGTAACGTATAAATTAAAAAATTGAATTAAGGAGAGATTTAAGGAGGAGTGAATGTGGGTGTGCTAATTGAACTTATAATGTAAACTGCGTCCAGATACATGTTTAGGCGGGAAAATACTGAAGTAGGCAAACCAGAAGTCGACATGTGGCATGCTAGTTACTTATTTATTATATGTATAGATGTGTCCCAAAATTATTCAACAACTATTAAACATCAAATAATTAACTTAAAACACAAATTTGTTCGTCGCGCAACGGGCGAGCGAAAGACTAGTATATATATATATATATATATATATATATATATATAGAGAGAGAGAGAGAGAGAGAGAGAGAGAGAGAGAGAGGTTCAAGGGAAAACCTCAAAAAACAGAAAACTGAAGAACACCTTAGGAGCCCTTCATCTGGACGGTATGCACTTATGCATACAAGTAAATAGTTGACTTTTTGGTTTTATGCACAAGTGCATTATGCATTTGTGCATATATGCACAAGTGCATACCATCCAGATGAAGGGCTCCTAGGGTGTAATTCAGTTTTCCGTTTTTTTAGGTTTTCCCTTGAACCTGACCCTATATATATATATATATATATATATATATATAGAGAGAGAGAGAGAGAGAGAGAAAAAAGTTAAAGTGAAAACCTCAAAAAAATGAAAAACTGAAGAACATCCTAATAGCCTTCATCTACACGGTATGCATTTGTGCATACAAGAAAATTAAGTTGTTTTTTTGGTTTTATGCACAAGTGCATCATGCATTTGTGCATGTTACAAATTGCATGTATGCACAAGTGCATACCGTCTAGATGGAGGGCTACCAATGTGTTTCTTAGTTTTCCGTTTTTTTAAGGTTTTCCCTTGAACCTGACCCTATATATATAGGGATAATAATTTGTAAACCTCTAAATGTGTGTAAACTTTGGATTTCGTAGGTTTCTTGATGAAATTGTTTCATGAAATTGTTTATTTTGATGAAAATGTTTAATATCATTCATTTCTTGATAAAAAAAATCATATTTGAATTTTTTACATATAAACGAAAAAGTTTCATGAAACTGATAAAATATATGAAACGGTTTCATAGGAATGGAAAAAAAATATATGAAACTACATAAAAACACAAATATATGAAAATCAAGAAATGAATGATATGAAACAATTTCATCAAAATAAACAATTTCATGAGAAAGAAAACTTATGAAATCCAAAATTTACACGAAAAAAAGTTTACAAAATAGTGGGCCTCTATATAGATATATATACATATATAAAGGAGGTTCAAATGAGAACACCTTCATTTTACGAAAACGCGAGAACTCTCTTATCACACGTGATAATACACATGAGGGCACCTGATGGTTGGTGAAGACTTGGACCATAACCTAAAGTCGCCCCAAAGGTCGTTTACATCACTTTAGTATCACATGTATATTATTTGTGATGAATTGTAGTATCACATGTATATTATATGTGATTGATTTTAGTATCACATCGAGAATACCCTTATCACATGTGATAATATACGTGAGGAGATCTAGTGGTGTGCGCATGACTTGGTCTGCAACCTAGGTCGCGTCGAACATTGTATGTGTCTCTGATTTAGTATCACATGTTTATCATATGTGATGAACTAGTTCACATTTGATTGACTATAGTAAAAGAGTGTTATCGTGTTCTCGTAAAATGAAGGTGTTCTCGTTTGAACATATAATATAGTGTTGGGTTCCAATGAGAAAGGAAGCTATGGTGAGAAGCGTAAGAAGTGATCTAGAGACCTTTGGATCAATCCTAATTGAAAAAACACTAATAAGATGCATCGAGATACACCAGATAATTCCTGTGAGAAGCGCAATTCATGGATGGGGATGATATTAAAAGTGATCAAAGGTGTAGATCTCTTCTTATGCTTCTTATTTTAACTCTTTTTCTTACATGATCCTTCATCTTTTATTTAATCGGATCGAAGTCAATTCCCTGATAATGAGAATGAAAAAGGCGAGTTCCTCACTTAGCTTAAAAGAGGAAGGAGTTGCCACGATTGTGCAGCCAACAAATCATGGGTTCAAATCTCATTTCCTCTGTCCTCAGAACTAAAGTCGGTTCTATTCCGAACAAGAAAGCAAAGTCGGGGAGGGAAACTTGCAGTCCTCTGCCTTGGTCACATGCTTTGTGAGCGAGGAGCAATCTTCTATTGTCGCCCCGAAAGAAGTCGCTATCAAAGAGCTTGCCCTACTGAAGTATCAAAGATGATTGCGCAAGCTAGCAATGATGCACCTGGTCAATTCCCTTTTATGCCGCAATCCCATCGCAATCCATGGGAGGGCATTTGATTAAAAGTAATCATCGGTTCAGATCCACTTCTCACACTATCCTTCTCATAGGGATCAATTGATATATGTGTACACACACACACACACACATATATATATATATATATATATATAGAGAGAGAGAGAGAGAGAGAGAGGAACGAATGATCGTTTGAGAAGAATAGTTAAGGTAAGAAGGTAAGTTAGGATTTGAACCCTTATCCCTCTTAATCTCAAAATCAACCATGAATCGTGTCTGATACGAGGATTGATCCGATGCATCTCATCCTAATGTGCATCCACGGGTCCATGTCCCTTCTTGCACTTCTTTTATACATACATACATATATATATATATATATATATATATATATATAGAGAGAGAGAGAGAGAGAGAGAGAGGGAGGGGAGAGAGAGAGAGAAACAAATGCTTTCATATAAGCAGGCAATAAAATCTACCTTCAATTAATTAATTAATTGAATTGCCACCTACAAGCAGTGGTCGTGTTATTATGTGTCACACATCCATTTACATTACCTAACAATAATAATCAATCAATCAAAAACTGCTTCACAACTTCCTGTGTAACTTCACTTTCTCATTGTCCCCAAATGCAAGCCCTATAAAAAACAAACACCATGTATAAATTTATCAATTACAACACAATATTAACAGCATACTTGCAACGTATCACTAGGATACAAACAAGTTCATTTTTAGCAACAATATAAGGCTATAATCAAATGAAAACTGTGAGAACTTTCATCGTAAGATATTGTTTCATATGATTTTTCCATCTAAGACTAGAAGTTAAGATACTGATCATCATATATTTGTTTCATATGTATTTGGTTAACACTGTCAAACTTTTTTTATTTGTATCTTTTTGTTTCACAAACACGTAAAAGATGTTCATATTGTGACACAAATATATGTTAACCAATACCCTAAATCTGGAAAAAAAAAATCATGTGAAAGAGCACATGATGTTCTCAGGGTTCTCACAGTTGTGTGGGCTCTCAAATGATTAGTCCACTATCCATCTATCTATATGTAGGGTCAAATTCAGGAAAAAATCATAAAAAGATGAAAAACTAAGGGATCATAATAATCATTCATCCGTATGGTATGTACCATGTAGGCATGGGATCATGTGAGAAGTGTCATTTTTGGTAAGAAGTGTGAGAAGTACTTTTAAACCGTTGACCACTTTTAATCAAATAAATTGATTCGGTGCATCTCGGTGCATCTTATCTCGGTGCATCTCATCCTAATGTTCGTCCATTTCTCATCCAAACGGTTGATAACCACTTCTCACGCTTCTCACCAAATTTGGCACTTCTCACGAAACCCAACCCTGTACATGTGTATATAACTATATATATAAAGGGTAGACACCACCTTTTGAGACGCCCCCACCGCACCGGTCCCACGGTCATCATGGGGAGGTAAATCAGTGCATGCATCCCATTGGTAAAAAGCGGTGCCAGGGTATGAACCAGGACCTCACACATATGAATTAAACCCACATCTCTACCACTAGGACAAATCAACAGGTTCAGAGGAAAAGCGCAAAAAAACTGAGAAACACTTTAGTAACCGTTCATCTATATGGTATGTACATGTGCATACAAGTAATCTGTCCTATAGAAACCAAAAAACATCTTCAATTACTTGTATGGACATGTGCATACCCTACAGTTGAATGGTTATTAGAGTGTTCCTCAGTTTTTCATTTTTTTCTTTTACGGTTTTCCCTTAACCTCACTCTCTCTCTCTCTCTCTCTCTCTATATATATATATATATATATAAACTAAGTAATTAAATATCAGAGACATAAACAATCAGATCATATCAATTTCAAGCATTTAAGCTCCGAGATGAGGAGACAAAGAAAAGTCGATGATGCACATTTATCATTCAACTAACAAATCAAAGGTAGATTTAGGGTTTGATTGCCACTTAACCGAATGATTCAAATGATTTGCAGGCTTTCGAGAGGCAAGTGCTCTCCCAAGGCTTTAGCCCAAAGTGTTTACAAAACAAAATCGATACCCTCCCGACCCTCAACTCAACACCCCTTATTAATATTTTTACTAACCTGCTTTAACTACTTGTACCACTGCAATAACCACTTGTACATTTGTCCCACAGCCCACCCCTTTAGACTGTTTGACCACAATCCTGGGGTATAGCAGGCGACCAATTAATGTTGATGATGGTTCAACAACAGTATAAACCTTATATCTCAACTACCAATGGTTTAGTTAGTTGGTTTTCTAATCAAGACTAAATAAATATTGTTTTTACTAATTAATTAACATTTATAAAGGAAAAAATAAGGATCACAAGTAGTGAATATTTCAAAGGAGCTGATGAAAAAATCTCCTTCCTAAACGCAAACAAAATAATTTAGTATAGAGACTGAAACATGAAATTCAGGAAAGAGGAATTGCAAGAGAACAAAGCTTACATACAAAACAACCATATAATCACTCCACATTACAATGACGGCAGAATACATATAATAGCACAAGAAAATTTCATTCTCTAATAATTGTTATAACCAATAAACCTAATACTTTATTCCAATTGTCCCCTATTATTCCTAAATAAACAAATAAATAATACAAACCCCTTGGGTTAAGGCGCACTGGTGTTAAGGTTCAAGGGGTGTAGTGGAAATCTCATCTTCGAATCCAGGCGCTGCCAAAGCCCACGGAGGCGGATCCAGAACCTACGGCGACCCAAGCACACATTGGCGGTTGGGGGCAAGGCTGATGACACAACTCGCTAGGGGGAGATTTTTTTTTCTTCGTTGGGGTCGAAGTGACTGGATGCACTCCCCTCCCCTCTTGATGGATCCGCCAATGCTAGTGATTGGATAGAAAACTTAACTATCTCATCGTTAGTACTTAGTAGGCCAAATATGTCTTTTCAACGAACAAAGTAAGCCAATTCATCTCTTTCCCGTTTACGAGTCATTAGATGTAATGTTGCATTTTCTATGGTCTTCAAAGGGTGCTCCCTCCACACATCAAACGCATACACAAGTTAGTGGATTGTGATCCCAGTCATGCAAGATGTTCTACAGCCGCAGATCTTATACTAGGTACTGCAAATCTGCAATTATCAAAAAAGCCCTATATCTAGAAAACCAAGAAACAAAACCCTAAACCTAAACCCTAAATCTTCCATGGGCCATTTATCTTCAAAGTTGATTGAAGTGCAATGGTCATCTTAGGTGATCCTACCACAAATTTTTGTGATAATATAGTTGTTGTCATTTCCAAGAACAACGGTTTCCATGAATGCCCCAAATGTCATTTTGTTTGAGAAAAAAGGATTAGTACCTCTACTGAACCTTCTACTATTGGGAGTACAAGTATGTTGAGAAAATCAAACATCTTAACAAAGGCTTTGTGTGCTTCTTAAATTATTCTTATATGTAGCAAGTTGAGCATGTGTGACATATATGCTTGAACTTGAGGAGTGTTCTTAGAGATATAGGATAACTCATACATGTTTACTACTTCCAATAAGGTTCGCATTATCTTTATTGTGAACACTATACATACCTTATTGCATTATGAAATAAGCAACTTTGGAATTATAGTCTTAAGGATGTTAAGAAGCAAGAACATGATCTCTAAAAGAAACCCAAAAGTGGATTGCACCCAAATATGGTTCTGTTTCAATTCAATAAAGTTGTTTTTGTTGTTTCATTTCATTGCATCAGTTGAAGCTGTGAGAACCCACAAGAAACCAATCCCGCTCCATAATCATGAGATCAAAGTCAAATCATACCTAGAAGACTTGGCCTATGGTGAGTTTTCCAGGCAACAAACACTTGGGAAAACATCCTTATGTATTAAAAAAGCAAATACCGCAAGGTTGAGCATCAAATGTTCCTAAAGTATAGAGCACTACTAGCAAACTAATAGATCTTTAAAAAATTTAGAAGAAAATTAAAAAGGAAAAAGAAAATAAAGTTCATAAGCATTGATAATCTTCCCTAATCTTGATCTTCTTCAAACAACCACCAACACTTCTTCAACGTCATCATCACCTTCATCCGGTTCCAAGATCACCATAACGTACAAACATACCAAGCACCGTTACGGTACCTATTCTCCCAACTAATGATCAACACCTATCCAAAAAAGCGAACTTAAGAAATCTTCTCCCTCCATACGTTCATGCAATGCAACAATAGCAACACATACAAATTTAAACCCTAAACCCTATAGTGTATAGATATCAACTTGTAGAGCAAAAACTTGAGATTCTTCCTCAAGGCCATTGACATAGAAGTATGACGTCATGTCCAGCCAAAGAACACAAGCTTTATGAAGTTCATGAACGACAAAAGTGCTAGTTTTTACAAAAGCAGATATCAATAAGTATACTACACGGAGACATCAAGGTGATTTTGTTGATGAATTTTCATGATTCCCAAGTTGAATTTTAGGTAAAGATCGAGAACCTTAAGGTGTAAAAGGTCGTTTAAAGTAGAAATATGGTATTCTGAATTCTCCAAGTAGAAACTTGGAGTTGAATTCCTTATTCAACTCAAATAGAGAGAGGGGGGGAGACAGAAAGCATCATCCTCAAAATTAATTAATATTCAACCAATTATAAATGCCCTATAATAGTTTTTGTATATGTCTCCATCTTTCGGTCATTTAAGCCAAGGGCAAGTGGATTGAATGGCACATTTAAGGCTTAATCGTTGACAAATATGCACATGACCTAAGATTTCAATGGGCACGTATGCCTTTAGCCCAAATATAAAGTTGAATCAAGCAGGGTCCCTTCAGCAAAGCACAAGTGAAAACAGTTGCCCATATAGTCTTGCAACATTTAATCATGAGTGATCCCTACAATCTAGAGACACTAAAGAATCACTTATTCAAGATCAACTATTCATTTAGTAAACGGCTACCAGACAATGTTTACCCAATTTCTTTACCCTCTCCTAAACCCTAGTAGTAAATC
This sequence comes from Saussurea involucrata, assembly GCA_033807775.1. Lineage (NCBI taxonomy): Eukaryota > Viridiplantae > Streptophyta > Magnoliopsida > Asterales > Asteraceae > Saussurea > Saussurea involucrata. The sequence continues at coordinate 65,890,045 of CM066316.1, forward strand.
CCCAAGAGTTGCTACTATTACTATAACATGGCTTAAATCATCAAGGCACACAACTTTGACAGCATAAAGTATCATGTATTTGATTCAAAATGAGCAAAACAATTATTTACTTCTAAAATGTCAAATGTGTTGACTCTCAAGGACATCCAAAGACAATTGCGGATAATAAGTAGTGAATTAAAGTAAGAGAAAACCTACCCAATATTTCCAATGCTATTGATGGGTTCCAAAAGCTGCAACTGGAGTTGTTGCTGTTGTTGCGCCTGATCAGACTGCCCTAATTGCTGCTGCCCAATAATACCATTACTCACTAAAGCAGCCGGTGAGCCTTTGCCTTCAACAAACCGCCACATATACCACGCCCCAACCGACCTATAAGGCCGCCATTTCTCACAAAGCTGCTCCATTTGTGAAGGCCTAGGCAACTCATCCAACATATACAAGAGTTGAACTCCTTTCCTAACTCCCAAATCGCTAACAGGCAAAACATCAGGTCTATGTAGCGAAAAGATCATAAACATGTGGACAGACCATGACCCAATTCCTTTGACCATTGAAAGCATTGTAAATAAAGACCTATCATCCATTTTTACAACAGATTCATCGGACAAAATCCCATTGTTATACTTATTAGCTAGGTCATAGAGGTAACTTGCCTTTCGCCCCGAAACCCCAATTTGCTTAAGCTGTTGGGGAGTGAGAGAAAGGACAGTTTCCGGACCTACGCCATCTTCGCCACCGCAGAGGTTTACAAAACGAGTGTATATCGATGTGCCTGCCTTGTAAGCGAGTTGTTGATAAAGAATGCTTTTCGTTAGAGCCAAAAAAGGTGGTTGATGTGAGTCGAATGTCGGCGGCGGATGATTGTCGATTAAGTTAGCAAGGAGAGGATCAGCGGATCTGAGGTGGCGGAGAGCGACGGAGATCTCCCCCTGTGCGGATAACGGTTTTATCACTTTTGGCAAATCCAGCGCTGAACGCGAAGGGTTTCGACGACGGTTTTTTGTTACGATTGCTGTTGTGGTGGTTGAAAGGACAATGGCTTTGGAAGCGTCCGCTTCTGCGATTGTTGATTGAGGCTTAATTTCTTCAACTGCAGAGTCAATTGTAGCTGATGACGAGAGTTTTCGGATTTTCTGCGGGCGAATTGGGATTTTGGAAGGGTTTGAAGTTGCAATTTGGGAAATATCGGAAGTAAATGACTCCTCATCTGTTGGTGGTCGTGGTGGTTGAGAAGGATTGGAAGATTGGGGTTTTTCTGAGTGGATTGTTTGTTCGTCCATGTAGGGATTCTTAATTTCTTCACTGCAATGGGGATATGGATCTCGATTTGGGGGTTTATCGGCGTCGGAACAGTGCGGTGGCGGTAGGGAGACGGCGGTGGTGGGTTGGGGGAGAGTGACGAGGTGGTGCGGGTGAGTCGCTGCTCCTGATACTTGTGGGTTCATAGGAATTTCGATTTGAGAAACGGAAATTGAGATCCTATGCTTAACCAGGGCCCTGTATCAAGAAAAAGTAAATTAGAGATTTGGTCCTTATAATTTGTGGTAATGTAAAAAAGTTGTCTTTATTTTGAAAATATTATAGAATGGTCGGTCTGGTATGCATTTTGGTTTGAAATTAGTTTCCACGCCTAGCTCCGTTAAAGTGCAGTTAGTTAAGAAGCGTTTTTATCCTTTGGTTTTTATTAAAAAAGTTAGTATACAAGTTTATATAAGTTATGTACAAGTGTAAATAGCATTTCAAAAAAACATTTTTTTTCTCTCTCTTCGACCACCCCTCCCCTCCCCTGTAATCACTGTTCTAAAAGGCTCGCCGCAACGGTTGTCATGGCGCGTCGTGACTTAAGGCTTGGGTCTCACGCCACGCTATGTATGTGGCACGCCATGGCCTAATACGCGGTCTTTTGTGACATGATATTCGATTTTTCTTTACGTTTTTAATGTCTTATTTTCTAGTTTTTAATATATAACCTAATTTAACTTGTTTATTGTCATTAACTCGTCGAGTAATAGTACAAAACATATACTTTTATATACAATAGTATATATGATATAGAGAATTTGCCGCCATAAGTCACGCCTTGATAAACGTTGTGGCCTCGCCGTGGCTCCTAAGGCTTAAGACTTGGTCTCGCTGCCATGTCACGCCTCGCGCTATTTAGAACCTTGCCTATAATCCACTCTCGGCTTCTTGGCTTATCGGAGCCCCAATCATTGCGTCTAATAAAGTATATATTGCAAGTTAAGAAAATCAATGATTAACTTCAAAAGAAGAAACCTCGTGATTGATCTATTAATCTCTCATCGGTTTGTTCTCATTCATCATTTATTTAAGTTAATGATTAAGAACATGATGTTGTTTCACGGGTTCACATGGGAGCCCCCCAAATTACACTATAATTTAATAAATTGACAATAAAAAACACATCAAATTGAGAAACCAAATAAGAAAACCCATAAATCCTTGTTCATATAGTAGAAAACTAGCATAGATAACTAAACATATCCACAATTAACAACTAAACTCCAATAAATTCAATAAGATAGAAAAAGAAAACACACGTATGTGAAGAAGATGAGAATTGCAGTAGAAGACGTTCCCAACAACAGCATATAGTGCATGACTGAATAAATCTTTGACTTTCATAACCAAGTGTCCAAATGTAAGAGAAGAACTATGTGAAGACGAGCGAGAAGCACGAGATGGGTAATAATAAAATTCCATTTTTAAATCAATTGCTAGGACGGTTTTCACTTGAGAAAAAAACTTGATCGGTGTTATGATTCAAAGACAATTAAAGGGTTTCAGAAAGGTGTATGAAACTACATCTAACCAACATAACATTTATAACTTTCTCACTTTCTTATGGAGCGAATATGAGAAGTCAAGGGTGGCCGGAGAAGAGGAACGGGGGAGAGGTGGCCGAAAAAGTCATATGGAAGGTGGAGGAAAAAGAGAAAAAAGTGTTTTTTTATGATACGGATTGATTTCAAAGCGAAGTGTAATCATAATGACTATTTTTGTAGTTTTTTTAATAATAAGGACGACTATCGTATTTTCTACAAACCACAAAGACCAAATTGATAGTTCACTCAAGAAAATTACGGATTCGGTCCTTGGGGTTTGTGTTTTTTTATTGTTTATATCATTATATGGGTTTGTATTCCAAATTTGCCACTATGATGTATATCCTTGCTAGGTTTTGGTCCCTCGGTAATGGATATTATTTCGATATGTTACAACTTGGTTGATGAAGGGAGCTTAAATAAGGGTTTATTTGGCAGTTACCGAATAGTTTGATGCAAGATGATTAAGTTGTCAGAATGATTAAGAGGCTCTTACGATATAGTGCAAAATGAAATATGGTTGTTTGGTAATTGTTAAAAATGAAATTTAGGGTTCTGAATGGTTAAGGGCGGCCCAAGATACAAAGTCATTCAGAGGGTTATTAAGAGACAAACTTTTTTTTTGCCAAACAAGATGCACATCTTAATGATTCAGAGGTTGCCTCTTAATGGAAATATCAATATATATTAAAAAAAAGAACCAAAAGTATTTGAGGTGGCATCATGAGAGTTGAATATTGAGGTATTGATGAATTGTGGTTGAATTTGAGATATCCCATATTGGTGAGAGGTTGAAAGATTGGAGTAGAGTATTATGTATAAAAAAGAATTCTAGGATGCCATTTGACTAATGGAGTTTGGTTATAAGGTTATCTTATTTGGATGACCCTATTTTTTGCAAAACAAATCTTATTTTAAATAAAAAAAGAAGTTAGTTGTGGTTGAGATTTAGATATCCCACATTAGTAAAATGTTATAAAATTGGAAAAAATATGTATGTATAGAAAAAATCATTGTATATATTAAAAGAAGAACCAAAAGGTATTGAGGTGAGATCATAAGAATTAAGTATTTTTATGTATCCAAAAAAATATAAATCAATCAATATAAATATTAAAAGAAAACCATAAGGAATTGAGGTTGCATCATGAGAGTTGAGTATGGTATTGGTGAATTGTGGTTTAATTTGAGATATCCCACATTGGTGAGAGGTTGAAAGATTGGAGTATAGTGGTGTGTATAAAAAGGAATGATAGGATGTTATTTGTGTCAACTCATGGGGTTTGGTTATATGGTTATCTTATTTGGATGACCCTATTTTGCAAAACAAATCTTATTTTAAATAAAAAAATAAAAAAAATTAAAGTTAGTTGTGATTGAGTTTTAGATATCCCACATTAGTAAAAGGTTGTAAGATTGGAAAAAATATGTATGTATAGAAAAAATCAATGTATATATTAAAAGAAGAACCTAAATGTATTGAGGTGACATCATAAGAATCAATTCAAACAATCAATCAATCAATATCAATATATCAATATATCAATATATATATTAAATAAGAAACCAAGGTGAATGACTTGGCACAATGAGAATGAAGTATTTGTTAAATAATGAATTGTGGTAAAATCTTGATTGTCCCACATTGGTAAGAAAGTGGAGGGTTTGAAGAGAAAAAAATTATATAAAGAGAAGATAATAACTTGAATTTGATCTAATTTTGTGTTATATAGTTATTTTTTTAATTTACATGACAAAATACTTCATGTAATAGTTAAAATTTTCATTTTCATTATATATACATATATATATATATATATATATATATATATATATATATATATATATATATATATATGCTCCTTCATATGTAAACCCAATACTACATGTAAACTATGAAATCCCATCATGACCGTCCATTTAAAGATTGAGGGGTCTAGATTAAAACGGTGGCATATTTGTAAATAACTATGAACGCGGTGGCAGTGATGGTATCCGGATGATTAATATGAGGGTAATTTCGGGTATTAGTAAAACTATGAAATAAGGAAACAATCGAAAGAATCAAATAATCCCGCATTTCTCGCTTCTGTAATCTTCCGAGATCAAACCAATTAAAGGTAATCGTCTCCATTTTTGACGGAATCCGGTGCGAAATCTTGAAAATATACAATGGATGATGAAAATAGGGCTAGAATGATTAGAGGTATGAACCGTAACCTAATTTTTTCGATAGTATAAGAACCAATAATGTGCATAACTTGTTATCATAATTACATAATTAACACATATTTTGTAATCATTCTACAACAATAATTATTTAACACTCAACATGATTTTAATTTGGGTTTATTATAAATGGAAGCATACATATTATTTATGTGCTACCCTATAGGTTTACATATTCGTTGGTATAACATTTTCATGTGACACATGTCGTGGACATATAATAATAACTTACAAATATTAATTGACAATTAAATACTTAAAATTAATTAAAGTAGTAATTAAATCCGGGGCCGGTATAATTCAAATAAAGTGGCAAAAAGTTCCTAAGTAGCGTTTCAATAAATTAACTTAGTTGAGCCACTCTAGCTCAGCTACACCACCAACGGTGCAAACCACTCAAGAAGGAAGCTATTACATCGAGTGACTAGAGCAGTATGGAGCTGAGGAGCAAGGCAATCAGGCCCGACCCTAAACATGCGCAGCCCGTGTGACCACACATGTGATCAAAGTCCAATAATGGGGCATGAAGTTTTCATCTATTATAACCACAAGGGCTGTGGCGTACTGGTTAAGGTCTTGGGGGATGTGGCGGAATAACTCATTTGCCCAGGGTTCGAATCCAGGCATACACAACTTGTGGCCACTGAGGTTTAATCTCATAGCTGATGTCTTACAGTCATAATTTGCCAAGGGATTAGTCTAGGATAGCCTAGGACACCCTTTCCCAAAAAAAGGTTTTCATCTATTACTAGTTAAGAGGTAAACAAACAACCCCTAAATTCTTACCACCATAGAGAAATACAATGTTTGCACATCGTAAGTGACTTACATTTGGCATCGGTAAAGTATTTGGGTGACGTAGGAATATGTACCAATTCTTACTACCAAGTGAGTTTGTGACTACCGCAAGTCGAAGATCATTTTTGGGGTGACTTGATTAAGATTATGAATCGTCAGTTCGACAAAGACACGTGCATGTTTCAACCTCATTTAATCATGACTAAAAAAGAATGGTTGAAATTAGGGGTGTTAACGAGCCGAGCTCAAACACTCTACAACTCAACTCGACTCGACTCGTTAACACCTCTGGTTGAAATTGTGGGAAAATCTATGTTATGTCAATGTTCTCCCCTCTCAGTGGTAACTGTTACGGTAACATATAGTGTACAATATAATAACTACAAATATATTAATTTCATTTTGAAGATGATAAACACCTTTGTTTCCCTTTCTAAAATGCATGGTTTATTTGTTTTATGGAACGGTTATCAATTTTACATTTTTGTCCATTAATTTCAAATTATTTTAATGTGTGGTAACGAAACGTATTATAACTTGTATAAATCTTTTTATTTTTCAAGTCGGTCCAATTCATTTGCTTGTAGAGCTACTCGATCTTAGACATTTCTGGAACACCTCTAACAATATTGTCACCTAGCGGTGTTGACGAGTCGAGTCGAGTCGACTTGTATGTTGTTTGAACTTGGCTCGTAAGTATGATATCAACCTCGAGCTCGAATATTTTTTCAATGTTCAAGCTTGAGCTTGAGCCTGGTACATTATACATATTTGAGTTATACATCATACCTAAAATTCAAGCTCTTTAAGCTCATTTATGGCTCAGACTCGGGAAGCGGCAGACCCAAGATTTTTGCCGAGCGAGTGCACTAGACCTGGCAAAAACTGACACGACACGCTAACCCGACACGAAATAAACGGGTTTGGGTAGTACATTTCAACCCGTTTAAGTAAACGGGTTGACACGACACGACACGAAAATTAAACGGGTAAGGTCATGGTCAAAAATTTCAACTCAAAAATGACCCGAGTAACCCGTTTATATATATATATATATATGTTGGGTCACCTAGATTTGAAATTGACTCTCCGATGTTATCCCTTACATCTTACTTAGAATATTGTAGCATGGTTCTTTTAAAAATGACTTGTACAAGATATCAACTGTTCGGTGAAGTCGAAGATCAACCGAAACCAAGCTTGAAGACATTCTACTTGTGGAAAATAGAAGACTCTTCTTTGCACTCAACCAAGTCATTTTCCACCGATTCTGTTCTTACAAGTCGGTGGACAATACTTCACCGATTTGTTGTCACAAATCGGTGGACAACCCTTCACCGATCTTGTTCTCAACAAATCGGTGGACAAACCTTCTACCGACATATCCTATGTCGGTCAGCCTCCTCTCACCGATAAGGAAGCTGAAATCGGTGGGATCCTTGTGTTATCAAATAAAAGATCTTCTCTCTGCAAATTTTTTCAAGTTCCAAAGTCAATTATATCGGTGAAACCTCATCGGTGTGATTGTCTTAGGATACACATCAAGAAGATCATTTATTATGGGACAATATCCTTTGACAGATAAAAGTGATTGTTTGTCGTTTTATCCGTTATCAGTTAAAGTCCTTTTCTTCAGCATGGGCTCTATTTCCAGTACCTAGTAAAAGGTGATAAGGACATCTCAGCTTTTCAGAAGTCAACATCCTCAACAAATATGATGATGACAAGTGTCCCAAGCATTCAATGCTTGTACACTACTTGCCACTATAAGAGGAAGAAGATATGCACATGCAAACTACGCTTTCTAGAATTCTCTCAGTGAAAGAAATCTCCATATTGCTTGATAACTTAATAGCTTTGCTCTCAGTGTTCTTGGTTGTTTTGTTTAGTATACTTTGTGAAAGATTGTTAGAATAGTACTTAGAGTTTGGGCTCGCTATGAAACGCAGAGGCCTGGTAAAGAAACCATGGAAAAAGAAATCTCTAGTGATTCTGATGAAGAAAAATCCAGTGCTACTGGTCGTTACATCCTCAAAAATCCTAAGAAATATACTGATGAGGAAAAACGATTGGTTTCTCTCGACTCTAAGCTAAGAGCAATTATTGCACTCTCACTTCCTAATGAGGTCTATCACTCTCTGGTTAACTTTGAAACTGCTAAAGAGATGTGGACCACACTGTGTGTACTGTACGAGGGTACAGTGGAAGTAAAGAAATGTAAAAAGATTGGTCTTATTAGAAAATATGAACTCTTTGCTTTTGAAAAAGGAGAATCTCTTCCTAGCTACTATAATCGTTTCAACTCTCTTTTAAATGATCTGAAGTTATTGGGCAGAGTCTATGATAATGAGGAAGTCTTAAACAAGTTCATGGATTGTCTTCCAGAATTTTGGGAGAATATATGTACTTGCATTAAAACTACCAAGGACCTTGAGTTCATGCCCTTAACTGTCCTGTATGGAACTCTCTTCAATTTTGAGCAAACCAAGTTACAAAGGAAATCTTTCATCAAAGAGATAAAGAGCTCTTCTATAGCTCTTGTCAGTGAAAGTTCCAAGAAATCTTAAAATGTTCCTAGAATCACCTATCCTTCATCAGACTCTGACAATGACAGCCAAAATAACTCTACCCACCAAACGGAGGCATATCTTAGTGATGCTGATGATGAAGGTGAGGAAATTATGGTTGAACAAAATTTTCTGGGGAAATGGCAATGATGGCTGGATCTAAGAACAAATTTCGTCCTTTCAACAAATCCAGAAATTTTAGAAAATCTTCATCTTCCAAGACTTCACCTGATAAATCAAATGAAGAGTGTTATAACCGTGGCAAGAAAGGACACTTTGCATCTGAGTGTAGGAGCAAGCGTGTTACTAAGTCTAGGAACCCATCCTCTGACAAATATTCTTCAAAGAATGAGAAACCCAGAAATAACCCTTTCAAATCAACCTTTTCCAAAAAGGATTCCCAATCCTCTTCCTTAGACCATCAGGAGCGTGTTGAGAAGTATAAAGCCAAGTACAAGAAAGAGAAAGAAAGGAGTGAGGGTCTTGAAAGAAAAGGAAAATGTCTAATGGCAGAAACTCATGACTGGGATGAAGAAGACACCTCTAACGGTGATTCTCACAATATGTGCTTCATGGCCATTTCTGAAGAGATGGAAGATTCTGAAAAAGCTACCTCTCCAATGGCTCTTGTGGCAACTGGATGCTCGACAGCTTATGCTCAGGTACATCCTTTTAATGATATGACTGATAGTGAAAAGATTGATGCTTATGAATCATTAACTAAAGATTTTTATGCTGTCAAGGATAGCAAGAAAAGAAAAGCCATTCAAGTTAAAACTCTCACCTCTCAACTTGAAGTCTGCATGGCTAAACTTGAAAAGTTTGAGGAAATCAAAGTTGAGCTTGAAAATTTGAAAACCATAAATCACGTGATTTCAAAAGAGAAAAATCACCTTTTCAAGAAACTAAAAAGGGAACAAGAGGTTGTTAGAAAATGGTCCAATTCGTCCAAAAATCTTGAACAAATCTTTCAAGGCCAAATCAGTGGTAATGATAAATTCGATCTAGGATTTGGGAAAACTGTTGCTAATAACTCTTCTCTTGCTCTCATCCCTTCCTCCAATACATGGGATGATGCCTCAGAGTCAAGTTCTTGTGACTCCATCTCCTTAAACTCTTTAGATCTGGGTGAAGCCTTAAAGTATGGAATGTTTATAAAGGCAAAAGAATCCTCTTCATTTCAAAACATTGAGAAGCAAGATTCCAATGATGTTTCAAAACCCAACCATGATTTTTTCAAAGATTCAGTCATGGATGAAGCCTCTTCCTCTAACTCCTCAAAGGCTAAACCTTTTCAAAGAGCAAATCCCACCGATTTCTCCACTGAGCAACCCTCAAATCCCACCGATTTCCCCACCGATTTCTCCACCAATGATCTTCCCATACCTCTTCATGAGCTGTTGAAATCTATTCACATAGATGAATACCACTCTTCTGGTCATAAACCCTCAAAGATCCCTAAAAGAGAACACCAACCTTCATCAAACAGACTCTCATCTTCCGACAAAAGGAAATATGTTGTTCATTTCCATCCCAAAAGTTATACTCCAAAGATAATTTCTGGCAACTCATCTGTTCTTCCCATTCCCAGATCGGTGCTTTTGAAAAAGTCAAATCTCAAGGAATCATCTTCTTATAACTCTGACAAAGGAATCCTTGGACCCAAACCTCTTGCCTCATCCTCGTCTGCCAAGATAATAAAGAATAACGGGAAAAGTAAATTCAAGGAAAGTGGTCACAATTATAAAAAGATTTTTATCTATAGAAAATGCTATAACTGTGGTGACACTTTTCACATGGCTAAGGATTGTCCCAAGGAAAGAATAGATAGAACCAAACCTAAGGACCCTTCTTCTTCTTCTAACCCTAAAGGACCCATCACCAAATGGGTACCAAAGAACTAATCTGTTTTTTGCATGCAGGCTTTTGAGCACCATCAAATATGGTATCTGGATAGTGGGTGCTCACGCCACATGACGGGAAACAAATCTCTCCTTATCAACTATGTGCCTGGAAAAGGTCCATCTGTAACCTTTGGTGATAACTCTAAAGGTTATACCAAAGGATATGGAACTCTCACAAATGGATTTGTCACCTTCAATAAAGTGGCATTTGTTGACGGCCTCATGCATAATCTTCTCAGCATTAGCCAACTGTGTGATCTTGGATATAAAGTTATCTTTGAACTTTGTGTCTGTACTGTGGTGGACAAGAACTTCAACGTGGTATTATCTGGTAAAAGGATGGAAAATGTCTATATCATTGATATGGGACTAAATAACAATTCATCAAATGTCTGCTATGTGTCAGATGACACATCCAAAAGAAACTGGTTGTGGCATAAGCGTCTCTCTCATCTAAATTTCAAAACTCTTCATAAAATCTCCAACAAAGAGTTGGTGACTGGTATGCCCAAGTTGAACTTTGTCAAAGAGAAGCTGTGTGATGCATGTGAAAAAGGGAAGCTCACCAAGACTTCCTTCAGGACCAAGCAATGTTCTTCCATCACTCTTCCTCTCCAGATGCTGCACATGGACCTATGTGGACCGGTCAGCACTCAAAGTCTAGGAGGCAAAAGGTACATTCTTGTGATTGTTGATGAATTTACTAGATATACTTGGGTGTCTTTTCTCAGGTATAAAAGTGATGCAACTGAAGAAATCATCAACTTTGTCAAGAAAAATGAAGTTCTTGATGGTCAACTTGTTCGTTCGGTAAGAAGTGATAACGACACTGAATTCAGAAACAGTGCTCTTGAAGGCTTCTTCACTGAGAAAGGAATTTCTCAAAACTTCTCTGCATTCCGGACTCCTCAGCAAAATGGAGTGGTGGAAAAGAAAAACAGAACTCTATGTGAGGCTGCAAGATCCATGCTAAGTGAATCCAACCTACCCACATATTTTTGGGCTGAAGCTGTTAATACTGCTTGCTTTACCCAAAATAGGTCTGTGATATCCAAAAGACATGATAAAACCCCACATGAAGTTTTCCATGGCAGAAAACCAAACATTGGTTTTCTTCATGTTTTTGGCTGTGTGTGCTTTATTCTAAATGATCGTGACAATCTTGGGAAGTTTGATCCCAAAGCTGATGAAGGAATATTTGTTGGATACTCTCTATCCTCCAAAGCATATCGTGTGTTCAACCTCAGGAGAAAATGCATTGATGAGTCCATTCATGTCAAATTTGATAATCTTAGATCATCATCTCTGTCAAATGATGATGATGAATTACACAGATGGATCTCTTCATGCATCGGTGATGCTCCGTTATCAAACTCCACCGATACTCATTTCAAACCCTCCAGTCCATCTCCTTCAAATAACCAAGTCGGGTCACCCTCTATATTTCCCACCGAAACTGACCATGTTTCCACCGATGTGCCCTCTCTCACCGATGTGCAACTCTCCACCGACAAACTGCCTTCCACCGATCAAATTTCTTCCATCGAAAATGTTGCTTGCCACCGAACCTCTGATCCCACTCCATCTTCACCTCTAACACAAAATATTCCACCACCTTTACCTCCTGCAACCAAATGGACCAAAGATCACCCCATAGATCAAATCATCGGTGATCAACAAGCAGGTGTCCAAACACGTTGAGGAATTGGGAATATTTGTCTCTATGTGAATTTTCTCTCTCTTGTTGAACCTAAGAAGATTGATGAAGCTCTTGCAGATCCCTGTTGGATCACTGCCATGCAAGAAGAGCTCTCTCAATTTAAGAGAAACAAAGTTTGGAGATTGGTTCCCAGACCCTGACAGAAAACAATCATTGGAACCAAATGGATCTTCAGAAATAAAATGGATGAAGATGGTACAGTTATCAGAAATAAAGCCAGACTGGTGTAACGACCCGGTTTCCCAAACATGCTTCAAATAACATACATTGCATAACTTCATTACATTCATAATAAAAGATACATAATAAACCACAAACGGTCCCTTCGGTCTCGAAACTACAAAATACATTAAGCTTCCTAATCAACGCCCATCAAAAGCTCCTTACACTTAATCCTTTCCTTTGCCGATCCTTAACCTGGAAAACATATTTTTGAAAACAAAATGAGGGTTAGACCAAACGGGTCTAGTGAGTTAATCCCGGTCCTTTCCAAAATCATTATAAAACCTTTTATGTAAATCCTTTGTATCAAAATAGTTTAATAAACCTTTAGTAATTCTTTCGTAAAATATAAACATACCACACGTATTTAAATACCAATCCAGACTCGTGCATCGTGTACATCTCATTCACCTTATTCCTCCACAAATGGCCATATTAGTTGGTAGCAAGCCAACTAATAAATCAACAACCGGTCCGCTCACCGGAACCCGGCTACCCGTCGGTCCGCACACCGAAACCCGACTACTCACCGGTCCGCACACCGGAACCCGGCTACACACCGGTCCGCTCACCGGAACCCGGCAACAAGTGCACTCGTGTAGTGCAAAGCTTATATAAATACAATATATATCTCATTACATCATATTGTAATTTATATACACATAATCGTATTCCTACCACATAATCATCTCATATATATATATATACACACATATATATGTATCCCAGTTCAAAAACGTTTTAAAGCAAAACTCACCTCGATCGCTTATCCATAAACACTTCCAAGCTTTTCTCCAAAAGATTCAGTCTTTCAATCCAAATCCACAGAATTTGAAACAAATTAAATACAAATATCCCCTTACCATTTGAACACGTGAACTCTAGATAAATCTACCTAACTCTCGCCATCAAAACAACCAAACAGCTATAGTTTCCGGACAGCCCAAAGCCACCCGGACAACCCAACTTTTCCGGACAGCATCACTAACCCGGATAACATGAATTATCCGGACAACTCGACTTTTCCGGACATCACAAGGAATCCGGACACCAAAGTAATCCGGACGTTATCCGGTATCTAATTCATCCGGAAATCATCAAACAAATCATCCGGACACTATCAATAAACTACCCGGACACCACCCAAGGAACTACCCGGATACCTTCATATCATCCGGACACCTCTGACTGTTTATCTCATTTTCACCCAGAAATCGACTGAATCATCAACATATGTGATTTTGACTATTCTACTCCGATAGGAACTATCTAAAAGCAATTACAAACATAAAATACAAAGAGACATACCTCAGATTCACTTCCAAGCATACCAATTGAAGCCTTAACCTAGCTTTTCTTCTTTTCTCCTTCTTGCTCTCTCAACACACACACACACACACACACACAACTGAAATCTGGATAATATCTGAGTTGTGAAATATCTGATATGCTTAAGAGATAATATCAAACTTAATTACCACTTTGGTCCTTGAACTTCTCAATAATGACCCAAATACCCTTAGCTTATAATTTAAACCAATCTTACCCTAAAATCCAACTTTAAAGTTAACTTTACTTAACGGAAAAAGGGATTTTAACTAACGAACTTACCCGGGGTATTACATTATCTCCCCCTTAAAAGAATTCCGTCCCGGAATTCGGTTAAGCAATAAACGAGGGTAACTACTATCATGTCCTATCCAATGGTCCTTCACTCTGATCATTACATTCGACTACTTTCTCCCACTCTCTTCTCCACATAAAACACGTTTTCTCCAAGGATAGCACACTAGAAGGTACTCACTCTTAACGGATCCTATGAGCTAGCTTTCTTTCACCTCCAAATCAATCGCACGTACCCAATTTCAACAACTACTATACTTTACTAACAATTTCACCATACCTCATATCAGGAACTTAATCGAGTCAATCTGAAATCACACTCAATGCTCGAAACAACTACACATTTTCCATTTCTCAAACGGTAATACTCCATTCTTTAGCTAACCATCTACTGCCACTCCATTCTCTTATTCTTGAATAACACTACTACACACCGCCTAGACATCCATACCTCTCCCCACATACTTTTGGCACCTCTACACAACTTACAAACAAAATTCCGAGCAGAGGTTTCCACTTATACTCACCCCATATCATCACAAATCCACCACTTAATCTCACGAAATTCATTACTACTACACCTCGCACATTCACTAATTATAAACTGCCACCATCTTATCCACATCACCCCACACATTTAAACAATACCTTTCTTGATAGCGTCAACAATCACATTAAGTATAATCTACACAACATACTAAACTGTCGCCTTCATGACTAGGTCAAGACTTCACACATTACCGTTACTCTCTACACATAATCGTCACGTTCTACATACTGCTATTATTATTTACACTCAAGCCATCACACTCCATACACTAACAAATTAAAACAACAATAATTAAACACACCCTTCTATATCTCTAGCACAATTATCAAATATTTTTCTAACACAAATAATAAAATTGAAAACACACACACCAAAAAAAATCGGTTTGCACCGAAGTCAGATAACACCTTAGCACGTATAGAGTTTATAGAAATATGCATGTCTTCATATCTATCCATACGTCGAGTTCGACTTGCCACTCTGTTGATTCAACAAGGTTAATATACACGTAAGCACATACCCAATATAACAAGATATTCTTGTTCAACATGTACTTGTAAGTTCATGATTACACTGGCCAGGTGTAATTTGAAAATACCTTACATGATGTTCCTTCTACCTTTTTATATTTAACATCCCAAGGTTCTAAAATAATAAGGACATCCTACTTCACATACAGTTTAAGTCTAGGTATAAATCCAAATACCTAAATCCCTTAAACTAGGGCTCTGATACCATTTGTAACGACCCGGTTTCCCAAACATGCTTCAAATAACATACATTGCATAACTTCATTACATTCATAATAAAATATACATAATAAACCACATACAGTCCCTTCGGTCTCGAAACTACAAAATACATTAAGCTTCCTAATCAACGCCCATCAAAAGCTCCTTACACTTAATCCTTTCCTTTGCCGATCCTTAACCTGGAAAACATATTTTTGAAAACAAAATGAGGGTTAGACCAAACGGGTCTAGTGAGTTAATCCCGGTCCTTTCCAAAATCATTATAAAACCTTTTATGTAAATCATTTGTATCAAAATAGTTTAATAAACCTTTAGTAATTCTTTCGTAAAATATAAACATACCACACGTATTTAAATACCAATCCAGACTCGTGCATCGTGTACATCTCATTCACCTTATTCCTCCACAAATGGCCATATTAGTTGGTAGCAAGCCAACTAATAAATCAACAACCGGTCCGCTCACCGGAACCCGGCTACCCGTCGGTCCGCACACCGAAACCCGACTACTCACCGGTCCGCACACCGGAACCCGGCTACACACCGGTCCGCTCACCGGAACCCGGCAACAAGTGCACTCGTGTAGTGCAAAGCTTATATAAATACAATATATATCTCATTACATCATATTGTAATTTATATACACATAATCGTATTCCTACCACATAATCATCTCATATATATATATATACACACATATATATGTATCCCAGTTCAAAAACGTTTTAAAGCAAAACTCACCTCGATCGCTTATCCATAAACACTTCCAAGCTTTTCTCCAAAAGATTCAGTCTTTCAATCCAAATCCACAGAATTTGAAACAAATTAAATACAAATATCCCCTTACCATTTGAACACGTGAACTCTAGATAAATCTACCTAACTCTCGCCATCAAAACAACCAAACAGCTATAGTTTCCGGACAGCCCAAAGCCACCCGGACAACCCAACTTTTCCGGACAGCATCACTAACCCGGATAACATGAATTATCCGGACAACTCGACTTTTCCGGACATCACAAGGAATCCGAACACCAAAGTAATCCGGACGTTATCCGGTATCTAATTCATCCGGAAATCATCAAACAAATCATCCAGACACTATCAATAAACTACCCGGACACCACCCAAAGAACTACTCGGATACCTTCATATCATCCGGACACCTCTGACTGTTTATCTCATTTTCACCCAGAAATCGACTGAATCATCAACAGATGTGATTTTGACTATTCTACTCCGATAGGAACTATCTAAAAGCAATTACAAACATAAAATACAAAGAGACGTACCTCAGATTCACTTCCAAGCATACCAATTGAAGCCTTAACCTAGCTTTTCTTCTTTTCTCCTTCTTGCTCTCTCAACACACACACACACACACACACTAAACTGAAATCTGGATAATATCTGAGTTGTGAAATATCTGATATGCTTAAGAGATAATATCAAACTTAATTACCACTTTGGTCCTTGAACTTCTCAATAATGACCCAAATACCCTTAGCTTATAATTTAAACCAATCTTACCCTAAAATCCAACTTTAAAGTTAACTTTACTTAACGGAAAAAGGGATTTTAACTAACTAACTTACCCGGGGTATTACAACTGGTTGCTCAACGATACCGACAGGAAGAAGGCATTGATTATGATGAAACTTTTTCCCCGGTTGCAAGACTTGAAGCAATAAGAATCTTTCTGGCTCATGCTGCCTACCGAAATTTCAGAGTATTTCAAATGGATGTCAAAAGTGCCTTCCTCAATGGGGAACTTGCAGAGGAAGTCTATGTGAAACAACCTCCTGGCTTTGAAGACCCAGCTCATCCAGACTATGTGTACAGACTTGACAAGGCTCTTTATGGTCTCAAGCAAGCTCCACGTGCTTGGTATGACACTCTTGCCAACTTCCTTCTAAAGCATGGATATTCCAGAGGTAAAATTGACAATACTCTCTTCATCAAGGAAACCTCAGGTAATCTTATTCTTGTCCAAATCTATGTTGATGACATCATCTTTGGTGCCACTTATGAGTCACTATGTGATGAGTTTGCTTCTCTCATGATGAGTGAATATGAGATGAGCATGATGGGAGAGCTTACATTCTCTTTGGGCCTTCAGGTCAAACAGTCTTCAGAAGGGATTTTTATAAACCAAAGTAAATATATTCGTGACCTTCTGAAGAAATTTAATTTTTTAGATAGCTCTCCTATGAAAACCCCCATGGCTCCACCTTTGAAACTCAATGCTGATCTTAAAGGTGAATCTGTGGATGTTACCCTCTATTGAGGCATGGTTGGTTCTCTTCTGTACTTAACTGCTAGCAGACCGGATATTATGTTTGCTACTTGTCTATGTGCCCGTTATCAGGCCAATCCTAAAGAATCACATTTAAAGGCTGTAAAAATGGATTTTTCGGTATCTCAAGGGTACCTTGCACTTGGGTCTTTGGTATCCCAAAGACTCAGGTTTTGAACTAATTGGGTATTCAGATTCATATTATGCAGGTTCCCAGATTGATAGAAAAAGTACTACATGAAGCTTCCAGCTTCTTGGTGGCAAATTGGTAAGTTGGTCCAGCAAGAAACAAAACTCTGTGTCAACCTCTACTGCTGAGGCTGAATATGTAGCTGCTGGAAGTTGTTGTGCTCAGATCCTGTGGATGAGAAATCAACTCAGGGACTATGCTCAAATCTACTCCAAAGTCCCAATTATGTGTGATAACTCAAGCGCAATAGCAATTGCAAACAACCAGTTCTTCATTCCAGATCAAAGCACATAGATATCAGATATCATTTCATCAGGGACCACATCTCCAAAGGTGACATTGAGTTACATTTCATTCCCACCGATCTACATCTTGCTGATCTGTTTACCAAACCCCTAGATGAAGCCAGGTTCAACTTCCTAATAAGTGAACTTGGCATGTGTAACTTTCAATAACTGTGTGTCTTCACTTTCCACCGATCTCACATCGGTGGACACTCTCTTAGTTTCTCCTTTCCACCGACCTCACATCGGTGGACACTCTCTTAGTTTCTCTTCTTCCACCGATCTCACATCGGTGGACACTCTCTTAGTTTCTCCTTTCCACCGATCTCACATCGGTGGACACTCTCTTAGTCTCTCTTCTTCCACCGATCTCACATCGGTGGACACTCTCTTAGTTTCTCCTTTCCACCGATCTCACATCGGTGGACACTCTCTTCTTTCCTCTTTCTACACCGATCGTACACCATTCTCACCACCGATATCTACTACCAACGCCTTTCCATCTTCCCACCGATATTCATGACCAATTCATCCCCGTCGGTAAGATCTGCACCCCGAAATACGTCACCGAATTCCAAACCTTATCCCATACGCTTCCCCATGCTCACATCACCCTTAAGACCCTAGATGTCAGTGACCTTGACCGTCCCTTTTCATGTAAAACCCTTTCCACCACATACCCCGAAACCCTCATCATTACCTTTTCCACTTATTTAATTTATTCAAATGTTCTTATTCATAACCGTTCCCTCCTAAACCCTTCACCTCCTCCTATATATACGACCCCTCGTCCTTCACCCTCCTCATCCTTCATTTTCTCTTTTCGAAACCTGCGACTCCTCCTACATCTTCTTCCTTCATTCTCATTCTCACAATGGCACCCACCAAGATACCTACGTGCTATGAAGACCTCATCTTCAACCCTTGCAACCATGTAGCAAGGTTCGAATCCGATCCCGCTCATCCCGAGTTCGACACCATTATCAAGTTCTTAACCCGCTCACCTCTTCTCCATGCTTTCTCCTGCAACCCAAAGATGAGCAAAGTGCTCATTGGCAAATTTTGGTTGTCCTGTGTTTATGATATTTTGAATGAAGCAATCCATGCCTCTATCTTCTCTGACGAAGAGGGTGATCACGATGTTACTTTTGGCGTGGATGATGTTCGTCGTGCTCTCCGGATCGAAGCCTTTTCAGAATATGTGGACATGCATGTCAACAACTTTCTTGAGCAAGTCATCAACACTATTGGCTATGTCCAACATTATGAGGATAAAGCTTCCAAGACTTCTAAAGGACCAGGTACTCTTCTTCGCAAACATATGGGTGGGGTTTGGAACTTCTTCTTTGCTCACGTGATCCATTGTCTCTCTAGAAAGACAAGTGGTCAAGACCAATCCCCATCTTATAATACAAAGCTTTCTCATGCACTGATTTTTCAAAGAAAGGTGGACTTTGCTCAGTATTTCTTTACTGAGCTGACTGAAGTAATCAAACACCCAAAAAGGTGTTATGTCGCATACCCTCGTTTCATCTCCATGATCCTTCAACACAAACTCGGTGCGGCCTTGGATGCGGATCGTAAGTCTAAAACTCCTCGCTTCATCTACGATTGGTCATCACCCTTTGTTGGCCAAAAGACGCTCAATATTGGCCATCTCGCTACTGATCTCCCCTTACGCAAGGTATGATCTCCTTCGATGTATCTCCCGATCTTCACTGGGGTGATGCGGAAGCTCCCGGGTTTCAACACCCGGAAGTTTCCGAGGCACCCCAAGTTGTAGTGGCCCCTTCTTCCCTTTCTCGAGTAAAGTCGGGCAGCGCGAAAAAGAAACAACGTACGACCCCCGACACCTCCGCACCCGCTTCTCGAACTATGCCACCGAGAAATCCCTCGGAGGCTTCCCCGGTTCAATCCCCATCTCATAAGCGGAGGCACTCAACTTCCCCTTCGAGATCTCTTTCAAAGAGGTCTCGGACACCATCGGCCCAACCGACTAATCCAACTGTCGATTCTCGAAAATCGTCAGTTGTTGAACTTCACCCCTCCGGGCCAAGGGAATCCATCATTATCCCCACCGACTCCTCTGCAGTCTCTCAAAAGACTACAGTTGTAGAAATGGAGAACCCACATGCCTCTTCCCTCACCTCTTCGGGTGGTAGAGACGACTTCGAGGACTCTCCCCTCGAAGAAGTTGACTTGTCACTGTACGGCCTTTCACCCGGTCAGTTTATGATCGATGATGAAGCACAACTCGATCTGAGTTCCCCCCCCAAATCCCCCCCCCCCAATGACTTCTTTGAATTTCTTTTGGAGGACACTGGTTCTCCCCGAACCATCCCGTCCACCGACGAAATTCACACCGAGCCTCCCTCAACGCGGATTACTCTCACCGAAGACATCTCCACCGATCCCCCCTCCCCACCACCGAAGCCGCTATCTCCCTGACATCGGTTACTTTACACCGAACCTTCCTGGGTTCAATCGACTTCCTCTCCATTTATTGAGGATCGAATACTACCTCACTCAAGTTTGGCACCAACCGAACCCCATCTACGAGCTCTAAATCCTCTCCCTAACGATGCTCTTCGTGAAACTCTTCGGTCTCTGTCTGACAATTTGGCCTTCTTAGCCAACAAAGTGGATACTTTGACCACTTCCCACTCCAACATTGCGGCTTCATTCGATGCTTTCAAGGCTTCTTCTACAGTAAAAGATACTGAACTTCATAGACTTATTCACGAGGCCAGAACTCATCAGGATCTTGGCAAAAGCATCATCCATTCTCTTAGCTCTCTTCACACCAAAGCTGACAACATGCTGGAGAAAGCTCAATGGGAAATGGACTTGGGTGATTTTTCAATGATCTCCGGTGACACCAATCACAGCTTGGCTCATCTTCACACCAAGTTTGATAGTGTTTTTAAACAGTTGGGTTTTAAGGTTCCGGCTGCTGCTGAGGGGGATAAGACTCTTGGTCATCCAAAAATGCCTTCAATTAAGAGATCTATCATCAACAAGCCTTCACCCACCACCGAAAAATCCTCACCCTCCACCGAAACCTCTCCTACCACCGAAAGATCTTCATCCTCCACCGAATCATCATGTTGGGAACTGAAGATATGCTAAGTATAGTTAGTACTGCTAAGTCTTCATTACTACTGCCAGTTCTTCGTTACTACTGCTGGGCAAGGTTACTGCTGCTAGATGAAGTTAATGCTGCTAGATGAAGTTAGTGCTGCTAGACCAAATTACTACTGCTAGACATGGTTAGTACTGCTGAGCTGAGTTACTACTGCTTGAAGACTGTGAAGATTAATACTGCTGAAGGTTGTTAATGCTGCTGAGCCAAATCATCATTAATACTGCTGAGTTGATAAGTTTGGTATGCGATACTTTTGGAGACAAAGAAGGAATTGATCAAGATATGTTTAACGAAGATTCAGAAGATCAATTTACTTTTTATGGTTATCTTGTAATTACTTTTGTATAAATAGTATTGATAGATAGCTATTAGAAGATACGAAAATACGGAAAAAAAGAAGATAGATAATATACAGAATTCGATATTCAAGAGTGAATTAACCTCAAGATCATAGATCCTATTTCTAGAGAAGTAGAAATCGTCTTGTTGAGCCTGTTCAACAAGATTGAGGTTTTGGTGTAAAACTTGTGAGTAATAACTGTTTGATATATATACAGTTTATTGAATTTCTATTGATTGTTCTTTAATTGATTTAGAGTTCTATTCCGCAAGATTCTCTAAATTCTGTTTCTAAGAAGTTTAATTCTTGTTAAGAATCGATCCTGTCAAGTGGTATCAGAGCGGTGGTATCTTAGAAGCTATGGACAATTCAATGGATACTCACAGTACTCCTGTTTCAAAAGTTCCCATGCTCAAACCCAATAAATTGGACATGTGGAAACTGAGAATCAAGCAGTACATTCTTCTTACTAATTATGCAATATGGGACATCATAGAAAATGGCCCATGTAATGAAGGAAATATTGGAGAAGATGGTGAAGGCTTTGACCAGTCCAAGGTTGAGTGTTATGGAGGATCACATCAACAGGCTCCAAATGGAAACCAAAACAGAAGCTCCTCTCAAACCCATGTTTCTCAACAAGGAATGGGATTTGATTGGAGTGATCAAGCTGAGGAAGCCTGTCAGAATCAAGCTCTTATGGCTGAAGTATCTGATATTCCCACTGAGGTACAATCTAAACTCTGTTCTCAAGCTTGCATTGATGCTGTCAAAAGATATAGGGATCACAATCAGGGTATGTGTGATGACCTTAAGAGGCTAGAGAAAGATGTGAAAGATTATGTTAGAATTGTAGAAAGGTTTGAGGAACAGATTAGAGCTTTTCAAGCTAATGAACTTCAACACCACTATGATACTAACTATTGGAAGTGGGAGAAGAATGAGTATGAGATTAAGCTGAAAGTGTCTGGGGAGGAGAATGAGAAATTAAAAGAAGAGCTAGAGAAGGTTAAACTTAATGTTGAAAAGTTTACCTGTGCTTCTAAAACCATGGATACCATCATTAAGGCTCAAATCCATGACAAGATGAAAGTAGGGATAGGGTACAATGCCACACCTCCACCCTACAATAACAACTACATACCTCCCAAGTCTGATTTGTTAGAGACCAAGGATAGAAAGGAACCTGAATTAAAGATTAATATAGATCCCTGTGAAAAAGAAATAGTTGCTGAGGATGAGACTGACAAAGTAGACTCTGATGAGGAATGTGAGAGTCCATGTGTCAAGAACACTGAGATCAAAAGGAATGAAGAGAAAAAGGGAGTCCATTACAAACAGACCACAGTTGTGGCTCCCAATACCTGTAAACATTGTTCTTGTAAGAAATCTCAAGAGCTCAAGCCCCAAAAACATGATAATCAGAGGGGAAATCAAAGGAACTGGAATAACCAGTGGGCTATGAGACAAGGAGTTGACCTGAACAGAATCAACAGGCCAAAACCTTGCTTCATCTGTGGTAAGCTAAATCACTTAGCCAAACACTGTTATTTCAATCCAGTTAACCAAAGGTTTAATGCTCAAAGATATTTTCAAAAACCTGCTGGTTACAGAAAGAGTGGGGGATATAAAAAGTCTGTGAGGAAAGTTGTGGCAAAGAAACAAGTTAAAACCATAAGCCACATGAAAAAGGCAGAAACAGAAAGTGTTAGAGTATGGATGCCTAAAGGTACCAATGATAATACTGCCAACTCAGTTAGTACTACTAACAATGTTAGTACTGCAGGAAGCAATAATGTTACTAGCAGTGTTAGTACTGCTAACACAGTTAGTACTTCTTCAACAATTAATACTGCTTCTAGTGTTAGTACTGCTAAGTTAGTTAATACTGTTGAAAAGGCTAGTACTTCTGGAAGCAATGTTAGTGCTGCCAAAGTTAGCACTTCTACATCAGTTAGTACTGCTTCTAGACCTATCATCAAAACAAAGTACTCAAGCACTGATGTTCCTCACTTTGACAAGCTCATCAAAACAGAATGTAAGTATTTTGATGATCAAGGGAGACCCAAGACCACTATGGCTTGGGTCCCTAACAAAAACTAATTGATTTATCAGATGTGCAGGGCAGCCAAACAGCTTAAGGGGAGAAGCATTTGGCATGTTGACAGTGGTTGCTCTAGGCACATGACAGGTAACATGGCCTGCCTTCAATATTCCAAATGAATTGATGGAGGACATGTTACTCTTGAAAATAATTCTGCAGAAGGTAAGAGAAGTGGTAAAAGTGATGTGTAAGATGACATTTGAGGATTTGACAAGTGATGCACAGTGCAGAGTTTCTACTGCCTGTGTTCCAGTAGTTAATACTGCTCAGTAGTTAATACTGCTCAGTAGTTAATACTGCTAGTGCAGTTATTACTGCTAGTGTAGTTAATACTGCTTGGTCGTTAATACTGCTAGGTAGTTAATACTGCTTGTTCAGTTAATACTGCTCAGTAGTTAATACTGCTAGTGCTCAGTTAATACTGCTCAGTAGTTAATACTGCTAGTGTTCAGTTAATACTGCTCAGTAGTTAATACTGCTAGTGCTCAGTTAATACTGCTCAGTAGTTAATACTGCTAGTGCAGTTAATACTGCTAGGTAGTTAATACTGCTTGGTAGTTAATGCTGCTTGGTAGTTAATGCTGCTTGGTAGTTAATACTGCTCGGTAGTTAATACTGCGAGGTAGTTAATACTGCTTCTGATAATCTAGGGCATATAAATACCCCTGTTTGCCCGCCCAAGTTCATAACGACTCTTCGCATTTACCTCTTCTCTCTCGTTCTAACCTAGTCTCCCAGAATCTCTGTGCTTTTCTTTCAAGAATCCTCAGGAATCATGGAGTTTGTGGATGAGCACAATGAAATAGCCATGCTTCAGAAGCCGAAACAAGCTGCGGGATTCCACGATATAGTCGATTTTCTCAAATCCTCGCACATCTCCTATGCCCTAACGGTGAGCCCAACAATCTATATCGAACATCAGACACAATTTTGGGAGAATGCCACTGTTAGTGTCGAAGAAGGGCAGAAAACCATTCGAACAAGGGTCTGTGATAAACCCTTGAAAGTCACTGAAGAGGTTATTCGCATCTCTCTTCAGTTGAATGATGCTTCAGGTATATCTTCTGTTCCTAATGAAGAACTCTTTTCTACTTTACAAAGAATGGGGTATGAAGGTCCCATTGGTGTTTTTAAATTCTACAAGTCAAAATTTTTCAACCAGTGGAGATTCCTTGTTCATACCCTGATGCACTGTATTTCCAAGAAAACTACTGGATGGAGTGAGTTCAGCAGTCCCATTGCATATGCCTTGGTCTGCTTATCCACTGCCATAAAGTACAATTTTTCAGCAATGATCTTCAATGATCTTGTATCAAACTTGGAATCCAAAAAGACCTTTTTCATGTATCCAAGGTTTGTGCAAGAAGTTCTTAACAAGGAATTGATGGACTTACCTCAGTTTACTGAGGTATATGTACCCAAATCCCCTAAAGGGAAGGTTTTTTTCAAATATGAAAAGACTTCCTAGGGACTCGGAAGGAGTTGACACACCATTGTTCTCTACAATGATGGTTGTGTCCCACCCCTCTGAAGGTATGGCATCAGGATCAAGGCCCTCATTAGATCAACCCACTGATGACCAATCCCAACCTTCCATCTCAAAAGACATCCCACAGTCCATTCTTGAACAGCCCACTCCCACAATCACCAAAAGGTTTCAAAGAAGAAAGGTGCACAAGGCTCCTTCCCTTGTTGTACCTACTCAAAGCCCTAAGCCTTTAAGCCCTCAATTGGAGCATTCTCCAATTGAGAATATCAACAGGGAAACCACAGGGGTGTCTCCCAACCCCAAGAAGGTGGTCTCTAAGGAGAAGGATGACCATATGGGTGCTAAGGCTGCCACTACTTCTGCTAGCACAGAGAAGGATAGTGGTAACATAAATAAGACCTTCCCCATGGCAACTCTAAATGAGAAATCATTAGGAGGACCCAGGTGCCAAGAAACCAAGGGGGCAGGTAGTGCTTCTGCTAGGCAGAAGGCTTCTGCTGAAACTTCCAAGGATCCTTTAAAGAAGGTAAATACTTCTAAACAAGGTGAGGATAGATATAACTATGAGGAATTGATGGAAACCATAGGGAATATTAACTTGGATGTAATGGCACAAAAGACAGAGATTGAGCAACTTAAGACTGTGGTCACCTACCAACAGTCTCAAATTGAGAAGCTCAAAAAGATGGTCACCAAGTTGTTGAACAAAAAGAAAAAGGCAAGATTTGTGCTAAGAAGAAGAACTTCAACTGATGATGCTCCCAAAAAGGGGGAGTCAGAGTCAGAAGCAGAACTGAAACTGAAGGGTCCACAAATTGAGGGGGAGACTGCTCACATAGAGACTGAGATGGAAATGGACTATGCACAGTTTAAGGGGGAGTCCAGTGAGACAGAAAAGGGGGAAGAGTGTGTTAAAGAAACCAAAGCAGCAGAAACCACAGCAGCAGAAACCACAGCAGCAGAAACTGTTAATGCTGCTGAGTTTGAACAAGCAGCAGAAACAGTTAATGCTGCTGAAGGCCAAACAGCCATAGCAGCAGAAATGGTTATTGCTGCTGAAAAACTTAAAGCAGCTGAACCAACTCCTGAGGCTGTCAAAACTCTTAAAAGAACCAAGATGATGTCCAAGAAAAGACCAAGAACCCAGCCCATAACTTCAAAGAAGAAAAATGAAAAGAAGCCAAGGGTGGAGTCATCTGCAGAAGAGGCCCAGGAGGAAACAGTGAAATCTGATGGAAAAGTTGCTGAAGAAGAAGTGGCAACTCCATCAGGGCAATCAGGCAATGTGCAATCACAAACGGATGCCCAATGTGACTTGTACATTACTAGTGTTGACTCTAACCCAATTCCACTTCAGGCTGAACCAATATCATCTAAGGCTCCTGAAATCATCTTTTGGGACACTTTGAAAGATGGTAGAAAGGAGTTCATTAGGATAAAAAGAGCTGATGGAAAATTTGAAGTATTTTCTACTTGGGGAAAAATTGTCAGAACTTGCTCAAGATCAGACTTAGAAGAGATGTTCAAAGTTGGGATGAAGATATATGGAAACATGCTGACTGAGCCAGGGATGTCAATTTCTAAAATGGTACTTGAATTCTTGTGCCAAATGTTCAAACCTGAAGCAGTTCAGCATAGGTTAAACACACAGTTTCAAGTCATTACCAACTGGATGCTCTATGAAAACTGTGGAGTATATGTCATCTCCCTTGACTCTGCAACTCAAGAATACTATCTTGTAGATGAAATATACAATCACAGCATGAAGAGGCTGCAAGGAATGTTACACACTAAGCTGACCTGCAACAAGGATTCAGCAATGGGTAGATTCTTGGTAAAGAGGATTCTCAATCAGAGTCTAGGCCTAAGTCCTAATCTGTGTGTACATGATGACTAAGTTTTGGAAGCATCATCTGAAGAACTTGACTTCTTTTCCTAAAAGTCAAGTTAGGGGGAGATTGTTGGGAACTGAAGATATGCTAAGTATAGTTAGTACTGCTAAGTCTTCATTACTACTGCCAGTTCTTCGTTACTACTGCTGGGCAAGGTTACTGCTGCTAGATGAAGTTAATGCTGCTAGATGAAGTTAGTGCTGCTAGACCAAATTACTACTGCTAGACATGGTTAGTACTGCTGAGCTGAGTTACTACTGCTTGAAGATTGTGAAGATTAATACTGCTGAAGGTTGTTAATGCTGCTGAGCCAAATCATCATTAATACTGCTGAGTTGATAAGTTTGGTATGCGATACTTTTGGAGACAAAGAAGGAATTGATCAAGATATGTTTAACGAAGATTCAGAAGATCAATTTACTTTTTATGGTTATCTTGTAATTACTTTTGTATAAATAGTATTGATAGATAGCTATTAGAAGATACGAAAATACGGAAAAAAAAGAAGATAGATAATATACAGAATTCGATATTCAAGAGTGAATTAACCTCAAGATCATAGATCCTATTTCTAGAGAAGTAGAAATCGTCTTGTTGAGCCTGTTCAACAAGATTGAGGTTTTGGTGTAAAACTTGTGAGTAATAACTGTTTGATATATATACAGTTTATTGAATTTCTATTGATTGTTCTTTAATTGATTTAGAGTTCTATTCCGCAAGATTCTCTAAATTCTGTTTCTAAGAAGTTTAATTCTTGTTAAGAATCGATCCTGTCACATCACCTCAGGCCACCGAAACACCTCTTATACCCTCACCGAAAACTGCAGGTACCACCGATCAAGTCTCCGCACCAACCAAGTCTCCATCGGTGAAAAGTAAGGCAACGTCTGAGGGGGAGCAAGTTTCTAAAACCCTCAAAGACAAAGGCGAGAAAACCCTCACTGCTGAACAGTTGGCCGAAGAAGAAAAGAAAAAGAAGGAGTTGACAAAATATGGGAATCGACCTGCTGATGCCCAAACTTTGAAGTTAAAGCCTCCTTCTCTTCAATCTCAGGAATCCAACCTCGGTCTGACTCCTCAGGAGATTGAGGAAGCTAGACTTGCTCAAAAAGATTTAGATGACTCCAGAGCTCTATCTTTGAAAGCTGCACAAGAAGAGGCCATCAAAGCTAAGTCTACCGATCCTCTCTTACCCCAAAAATCGGTGCTGAGTGCTATTGAAAAAGAAAAGAATGAAGAAATAAGTTGGTACAAAAAGACCATGTACCACCGAGTGTCCAAATCCCCGATCACAAATGTCAAAATTGCTACCTCCAGAGCCAACCCAAAGGATATCAGGATGATCATCGACAGAGAAGACAGATCAATGAAAAGTGTGAGAGATGTTAACCTCCAACATTACGGTCTTCCCGAATGGTATGAGATCTCTCAAAACTTGGTCAGAAGTGCAAACCCAAAGAAAGACGTTTTTATCAAATGCATCGAAGGACTGATGGAAAAGATGAAGGAGATTAAAAGAAAACACAACATCATCCTTTCCTCTGATGAAAGGGCGAGACTTCAATCGATGAAAGAAGAAATCCGTCTTCCCAAAGTCAAGAATCCTATCGACAAGGTGTTCAAAGAAATGGCAAGTGAAGGGAAAATTCCAATTGTAAGCAACCTAAATTTGTCCCTCCCTACATTTGTGCCTTATCCTACCACAACCTTGAGCCTCTCACCGATTCCTGGACTGTTCTTCAATGATGGTTTCGGTCATCGTGCCTTCTTCAGATTTGCTCAAATTCCCATCGCCGATACCGTGTTTCTTCAAGGCATTTCCAACCTCTTTCCCAACATCCCTGAAGCTCAGCCGTTCTACCGAAACTTGTTGGACGAAATCAAGCAACGTCAAACTTCTAAGAAGTAGGTTCTCTCTCTTAATGGTGATTGTAAAAGTCTGTTTCTCTTCTTATATTTGTACGAGAAAACTTATCTAAATACAAGTACCTTTCTATTTGAATTTTTTTCTGTACATAACCTTACTTAAATTTACTTGTAAATACAATATATAGTATACATACTCATACAAAAGGAAAATAGATCAAAAGAACAAAAAGAATGGTCTATGTGAAAAGAACCCAAAAAGAGTAAAAAGGGTCAAAATACATTTTACTTTTATATACTCTTAAATTTTCTAAGGGAAGAGCTCAAATTCAAATAGGGGGAGATTGTTGGGTCACCTAGATTTGAAATTGACTCTCCGATGTTCTCCCTTACATCTTACTTAGAATATTGTAGCATGGTTCTTTTAAAAATGACTTGTACAAGATATCAACTGTTCGATGAAGTCGAAGATCAACCGAAACCAAGCTTGAAGACATTCTACTTGTGGAAAATAGAAGACTCTTCTTTGCACTCAACCAAGTCATTTTCCACCGATTCTGTTCTTACAAGTCGGTGGACAATACTTCACCGATTTGTTGTCACAAATCGGTGGACAACCCTTCACCGATCTTGTTCTCAACAAATCGGTGGACGAACCTTCTACCGACATATCCTCTGTCGGCCAGCCTCCTCTCACCGATAAGGAAGCTGAAATCGGTGGGATCCTTGTGTTATCAAATAAAAGATCTTCTCTCTGCAGATTGTTTCAAGTTCCAAAGTCAATTATATCGGTGAAACCTCATCGGTGTGATTGTCTTAGGATACACATCAAGAAGATCATTTATTATGGGACAATATCCTTTGACAGATAAAAGTGATTGTTTGTCGTTTTATCCGTTATCAGTTAAAGTCTTTTTCTTCAGCATGGGCTCTATTTCAGTACCTAGTAAAAGGTGATAAGGACATCTCAGCTTTTCAGAAGTCAACATCCTCAGCAAATATGATGATGACAAGTGTCCCAAGCATTCAATGCTTGTACACTACTTGCCACTATAAGAGAAAGAAGATATGCCCATGCAAACTACGCTTTCTGGAATTCACTCAGTGAAAGAAATCTCCATATTGCTTGATAACTTAATAGCTTTGCTCTCAGTGTTCTTGGTTGTTTTGTTTAGTATACTTTGTGAAAGATTGTTAGAATAGTTTATCTGTTCTTTTCCGCAACAGTCTTTAAGTTTCTTTGTGTAATTCTAGTTGAAAGATTTTCAATAAAAGAATTAAAATTGTGAAATTTTTTGAGTATTGTATTCAACCCCCCCCCCCCCTTCTACAGTACTTGTTAAGCCATCTGGGACTAACAATATATATAATAAGTTTTTTTTCAATGCTTTGGATTTTTAACGTTTTGGATTTGATTATAACTTATAAGTTTGAACTATAAAATTTAGATTTCTAATGCTTTCATTTGAATTTTGGATTTGTAATTTTTTGTGAATTTTCGATATTTAGTTTTTAGTTTTATAAATGTTAAACGGGTTAGGCGGGTCGTGGCGGGTTAGGCAGGTCGGGTTAGGGTTGGGATTTTCTGACCCGTTTATTAAACGGGTCAAGTTAGGGCTAGGCACTCTCAACCCGTTTAACTTTGAACCCGACACGACATGACACGTTTGCCAGGTCTAGAGTGCACCTTTTAAGGTGGATCAAATGCCCTCAAAGTTGTCTGATGTGTTTTAGGCGAATTCCAATGTTTCGAGAGATTTTTTAAGCTTTATGGTTGATTTCGATACATTTTTTCGGTTTTATGGTTGATTCTGAGGGACTTTTTTGGTTATTTGGTTGATGTCTTTTGTATTTTCAAATATATTAGAGCACCCTTTAATGTTTAGCGTGTACATCTTCATACCCGAAAAAAAATATACTTGTGAAAATCGGTTGAACGGGTGAATGGGGGCATTCATAAATTCTCCCTGGTCGAGATCGGTTAACTCGTCTTCCAGTTTGAACGCGACGTTTATATTTTGGTTATATGTTTTATTAACATATAAACATGTTTGACTTAAAAGTGTGTATGTACGAAAGGCTCAACTCGATTCGACTTGACTAGGAGATTTTAATCGAATTTTCAATGAATATGAGCTAAAACATTAGAATTATGAAACTCAACTCGTGAACTTTACTTTATGCTTGAGGTCGACTTGGACTTTACTTTTGTTTACCTCTTAATAGTTCCATTAAGAGGCAACATCTGAATCGCCAAGAGGTGAATCTTGTTTGGCAAAGAAAGGTCTGCCTCTTAATGATTCTAAAACCCTCTGAATGATTTTGTATCATAGGCTTCTGTAACACCCTCAAAATTGGAAAGAGCAACTAAATAAAAATTTCGACAAAATAATCATTTAAGGAATAAAATCCTTCTACAAACCATTCTTGGAATAACCTCAAGATAAAACGTAACAACTACCACAATTAATAACTCAAGTCATACTATGAGACCACGTAAAGTCGGGTGTTACTTAATACGAGTACAAATTGCTAATCCCAAAATAAGTGCGGAAGACCTCGCTAATTCATTCCTCGAGCACACAACAAGCACTCGTCTCTTCATCGTGTCACTACAACTACTTCCCAACCGAAACCTGTTGTACATGCCGACAAATAAAAAGGTTAGGCTAACGCCTAGTGAGTTCAAGAGTTTTATCATGATTATATAATTCATAAAACGAGAGAGATGCAATTTAGATCATTAGTTCAAAAAGAGTTTACTTTAGATGCAAACCACCCATTTACCAACGCACACAAATCCCGTGATGAAAGCTCTAATATAAAACGATCCTCGTAATGGACTCATCTCAAAACTTACTTGAAAAGTGTAATAGTATTTGATTTCCAAATGATTGAAATCATGAATAAATCGTTATTATTCAAAACATCCCAAACACGGATGAAGCATAACCCATAACTCATATATTGAAGAAAACAATCCATACAAATATAAAACGTCGCCGAAAACATGGATAAAGACAAATACCCAAAACAACACCTTTCTGTGACAGGGGAGACCCGGTTCCATCGAATGTGACGGGCACACAAAGTTAGGTCACTTATCGATGTTATTGAGATTCCAATATTGGATGCCGAGTGTGGCCACTTAAAACACACACCCATGAAATGTCGATATCCAAGAACGTAATAACACGTAGGACTTATACCATACCGTCGATGCCTAAATGTGCCTCAAGGTGAAAAACTAGCGTCTCATCATTGGCATAATACCTGAATCAATATATTAGCACATAGGTCTTACACCTTACCATCAATGCCTATTCCGTGCTACAATGGGAGAAACTAGCGTCTCACCATTGAACGTAAAACTTAAATGCCTATGGATCCATAATAATAAGGTCTAAAACATTACATGACTCCAAACGAATGAACCAGCGCATTCAAAACACGTAATTCTCAAAATAATTATAAATCACGACCAAGCTCTACGTTGAGCTATCAAAACTGGACAAATGTCCTCAAAACCCAACATAATCAAATACCGAGCCACAAGCTCAACTAATCAAAAGTCCATTCGTTAAAAGTCATAAAATGAAATAAAACGTAAATACCCCACATTTATGCGAAACATGCTCCATAAACGTAACTAACTCCACACAACTTTAGGTTAATACAAATCATTTTCCAAAACACTCATCAAGGTGAATTTATACCAAAAGATTTATACTCGTAAGATAAATCGTTAAAATATATCAATACCTAAGATTTACTCATCGAAATACTCAAAATATATATTTTCCTCAAAACCAAAAGGTTTACAATTTCCAAAATGTTCGCAAGGTCGGGAATGACCAAAATCCAATGACTCACACGATCGTATTTTCAAAGTGTACCATAACACAAACAATGCATATTTCCCACAAGCACTAAAATGCATTTTTACCAAATAACCTCCATATATGCAATAATTCATCAAAACATTTTCATTTATGATTCATTTATCAAATTACCCAAAAATCCCAAATATGAGTATTTTACAATATTTATAAAGTTAAATACTTCAAATAATCAAAATCCACCAAATAACTCAACAATTGATAATTTAATGGAAAACACATAAATACTTGAAAAGGAACATTTTTGGCATGCACGGCGTTTTCACAAATCAACTTGAACTCACCTTGCTAAATTTAGGCTAAATCTAGATTTTCTCCTAATTGAGCTCCTTTGAAAAAACTTGAATCTTCAAGCCAAAGTTTCCAAAAACCTAGATCCATAAGTTTCCAACCATCAAAATCATATTCCACCATATAAAATCGTTCCCCAACATTTTCATCAACAACATCTCCATTTATACCAAAACCCTAATTTTGACCTAACTTTCCCAAAATCATCTAAACCAAAAACTTGAGAAATAAAACACTAGGAAATCATAAATGGAGCATTTATAACTCATGTGAAACTTTAGAAACTAGGAAGATTAGCGTACCACTAAGCTTTTGATGAAAACCTAGAAAACCCCAAAATCCTCAATGTTAGATATGAAACTTGATCTTTGCATTAAGAGGTGAAACCACTAGCATAAGATGGTGAAAGAACACTCTAATCTCCATGAAAGGACCCCAAAATTAGTTAGGGTTCGTGAGGGAAGAAGGGAAAACGATTTAGGAGAGAAAGGGAGGAGGTTGGAAGTGAGAAATGAGAAAGAAGGCTGAAATCCCGAATTTATTGCAGTCTGGAGCATCTTAGCGACATTGCCATGCAACATTGACATGGTCAATGTTGCTGGTCACAGTCGCACAAGGTGTACCGAAGGCTGCCCCTTCTCTGCGACTATGCCACACGACTGTGACACTGTCATAGTCGCCAGTCATTGTAGCTTGACCCGTACCAAGCCCCGAAACTCGACTTTTTCGACGCCAACACCCCCGATACTTATAGGGACTAAAGGCACATATTTCCTAACATAAATCTTGTCATTTGAAAGTTGTAAAAATGTATGGGGTGCCTCTTACTTACCGAAAATTCCGGGTGTTACAACTTCCCTTAACCATTCAGAGCCCTAATTTCATTCTGAATAATTACCAAACAACTAGATTTCATTTTGTACTATATCATAAGAGCCTCTTAATCATTCGAACCACTTAATCATTATGCACTAAACCATTCAGCAACTACCAAATAGCCCCTAAAGAATTATTGATCGGTAGGAACGGAGGGCTAATTTGTAATTAATCCTAGAGTAAACTCTAATTTTGGTCCATGTGATTTACTGGTTTCTTTGAAAGTGGGACCTAAACTTAGATGGGTCTATTAATAGTCCTCATGGTTTTCATTTTGCTCTGAAAGTGGTCCTCCATCATTAACACCGTTAATTTTTTCTGTTATTGACAGGGTCATTTTTGTCTTTTCATCTATTTCTATAGTTTAATATAAAAATTAAATATATATATATATATATATATATGTGTGTGTGTGTATATATGTACATGTACGTGTGTATATAAAACATCTCAAGAGGTCACCGGCCAAACATCTAATATCTCATTAGGTTTCTCTGCCACTCCATCATCCTCTCCATAATTTATCATTCTCTGAATAATTTTTTCAGTTACCTCCATAGTCCGTACCAATATTCTTCTCAACAAATAGAGTCCTTAACCCATCTATTATCACTTTATCAACTCTTAACCAAACAAGTCCTTACCGATATCGAGCTCACCCCCAACCACACCCTTCGCAGGTTGATCCAATCTTGGTGCACCATTAATGCACCATTCGGAATCAAAAGATTCAAAAACTATGTTCTTTAATCCATTAATCGACCAGTTTCCTCCCACCATCTGGACTAACGATCCAGCCATGGTAGCTAATACTAATCTAGCAACAACGACGTCGTATCAAACTAACAAAGAAAGAATGTCATTTCCACCTCGCTGGAATCACTAATGTTAGGACTAAAAGTCCTATAAAATAGAAAGTAATATAAAGAAAAGAACTGTTTTCTTTATTTGTTTGTAAAAGCCTTTTATGCTAAATGGGCTTAGATTAGTGTTTGTGGTCCATGGGCTTAGGCTTAAAGCCCTTGGTATGTAAAGTTGTTTTTCCAATCTTTAGGTAAGTAGTGGTGAGATTAGCCGTTCGCTTAACAGAGTTTAGAGAGAGATTTTGTTCATCATTCTAATCTTGTAACTCTCTGCATTCAATCACTAAAGGATTAATCGCTTCATATTCATTGTTACTTGATCAATCTGGGATCCACAATTGGTATCAGAGCATCTATTGTAGCATCTATTGTAGCATCGACAACTACAAGGACACGGCCAAAGGAATGTGGGATCAGCTAGCCAAGATAATGCAAGGCAGTCGAGAAGGAAATCAGATGAAGATCTCGAATTGTTTCGCTAGGTATGAATCCTTCAAGGCAAAAAGAGGCGAATCACTCACTGAGACATATGAACGCTTATGTACTCTTCTGAATGATTTGCACAAGAACAATATCTTCAAGTCCAATCTAGAATGCAACATCAAGTTTCTCAAAAACCTTCAACCTGAATGGAAGGGCTTTGTTCAACACGTCTGCCACAATCGTTCGCTAGAGAATGTTCCGCTGCACGAGATATACGAGATGTTACTTCAAGATGAAGATGATGTTTCTGAGTTGATGTGAGATAACAAGTCTAAAGAGAAGATAAAGGAAGATCCTCTTGCCTTAATGTCTCTCAAGAAGGAAAAACAGTCTTCACGCAGTTCTCATCGAGAAGAAGCTCCGAGTGAATCCGAACATGAAGATGACGAACCACAAAGTGATTCTGATCCTGAGCTTGATAGCATCAAGAAAGCTGTTGCCCTGTTAACCCGGGAGTACGCACAGAAAAAGTTATTCAAGAAGCCGTCGAATAACAACCAACGATTCTCCACTAACTCCAAGCGTCGGGATTACAAGGACAAAAACGATGGGAAACGCAAGAATGATGATGGAAGAAAGAGAAATGACGATGGGAAGCGCACTGAAGGAAAGTCTGATGATCGAGATGATGATGAACCCGTGAAATGCTACAACTGCGGGAGGCGAGGTCATTTCGCCAAAGATTGCCGGAAGCCTGTAGTACGTAATGCTGAGTACTACAAGAACAAAATGCTTCTAGCAAGACAGAAAGAGGCAGGTCAAGCATTGATGGCGGAAGACGATCACTGGCTGCTCAAGACTGATGATGAGCATGAAGATGCGGAAGCTCATATGTGTTACACTGGTCTGAATCCGGAAGATACTGATTCCGAAGATGATTCTTCCGACGAAAAGAAGGACAAACACGAGTGCCAGGTATGTGGTTCTTCCAATGCTAATTTGTTAAATCAAATGCATGAAATGGTGCGCACTTTAGATTCGTTTAAAAATAAGATTAAGACCAAAGACGCCCACATCTCTAAGCTAGAAGCCGAGGTTAAGTTAAAATATGATACCATAGGCAGACTAGCAATTGAAAAGGCTGAGGACAAATGTGTGATAGATAATTATCAAACTGAGTGCTCGGCCTATTCAGAAAGAGCTAAACTTCTCGAGACCCAAATATCTTAATATACTCAAAAGTTAGAGAAATCTCAAGAGGAATTTTCTAAAAGCGTTTTAGTTCAAGATAATGTTTTGAAAGAGAATGAAAAATTGACCACTAAGCTTAAAGAACTTGAATCCAAACTTTATAAACTTGGTCAATCTGAACAAACCATTCACTTGAACAAGCCCAAGGAGTTCAAATATTACAACTCACTTTGGGGACTCGGATATGATAATCCGTGCTACCTAAAGAAGGTCTTGTCAAAGGTTCCCACTCTTTATGAATTTGATTTAATGGGCTTAGACAAGATCTATCCAGAGTACAAAATCAAGTGGACTAAGGCATCTAAGGAAGATGAGGAGTTTGAGGATTTTAAAAGAAAAACCGCCATACCTCTACCTCCAATAGAGGCAAAACCTAAAACGGATAATTCTTCTTCGGAAAACAACACGAAATCGGATGATGGGCCGCCTAGGAAGAACATAAATGTACAAATTCCCTTCGTGTACGAAACGCTTAATGCATCGTATTTAAATAGCAAAATTCCTTATCTCCCCAATAACTATTTTGACATATGTTCTCTTGCCAAAACGGTTGAGACTCCGCCTCCTGTTCCGGCAACCGCAGATGAAGACTCTAATGATCAAACAGAGTTGAAACGTTATGTTCCACCTCTGATTTTGGAAAACATTATTTTTAAACTGGAAGAGTCAATTGCGAGAGATAAGGTCATTTATGAAACCGAAAGGATTGTACTTTTAGATTCTATTGAAAAGCTCAAACAGACTAAACCCAACACACTACCCGAATCTGAAAGAGAGTCCTATCGAACCGAGATTGATAAGTTGACGTCTCAACTGGCTGTTTTGGCATCTGAAGCCTTAACACTGAGAATGGCTAAGGGGAATTCTGTGGATACCCCAATGACGCCGGTCACTTCTGAAACAATCTCGTTTGATGATGCTCAGATCTTTTCGGATAGTTCGTCATGCAAATCCTTTATGGGAGTGTCTGATGACACCACTACTAAAGATTTGAGCTTTAAGGATAAAGGTAAGGCCATCGAACCCGATTCTGTTCAAAAGAATCTTTTTCCGGTTTTTGATAATCCCTTTGCGAATGACTCCTCGTTTGACTCTGATGGCGACACTCCACCTGATTCTGCAAGAAGATTTTCTGAGTTTATGAATTCCACTCCTTGTCATGAAGATGATTTTTCTAAGATTGATGTTGCTCCTAAGCTTGCAAGTCACATTCAACTTCTTGAGAAAATGCCTTCACCGGTTAATTTTAAAAAGGGAGAATGTTCCAACTCCAAATATGTTTCTAAGACCAATTCTTCAAATTCAAAATCTAAAAGACGGTCAAAGAAACGCCCGAAAACCGGTAAGTCTCACAAAAGACAATCTTATTACTCTAGTTCTACTGACAGTGAGCCTCGTGATTCTTCAGATAATCATGTTTTTAGAAAAGTAAAAATGGTTTGGAGAAAGAAATCAACTACAGAAGAATGTAATGGAATCACGTTTCATGATTCCCCTATAGTTGATACAAAGTCTTTTATTTCCAAGACTGGTTCACGTGCTCATGTTTACCCTATAGCTAAGCTGATCAGTTTAAACCGAGCAAAGGTCTGTTGCACGTATTGTGGAAAGAGTGACTTTGTACATCCAAGGTACGTCAATAACTGGTATGGTACTTATAGTATCCCAAATCCCCATTTTAAAGTCAAGACATCAGCTCCGGTCTCCGAACTTCATATTCTATTCACTGTGTCAATTGATTTTTAACTTGAGTCCCAGGTTAAATCAATTTTTGAGCCAAATCGATATAATTTATTTCTTTCATACATGCACGAGTCTTTGTGATTCCCATTGCATATCTTCGTGATATTGCCGGAACAGTTTGAGAGGTAACTTTTAATATTTTACTTCAGTGATAACTGGAAGTCCTATCAGAGATACCCCGATGCCAACTCTGAACATAGGCCACACAATTATTTTAATTGTTGTGATAACAGTTACTATTGGGTTTCTGTGTTAGATGATTACCCTATTTTGGTTACTTACCGTTTTATCTGGTACTTTTGCTACTCATCAGTGTTGTCTTTGAAGTTACATGATGCTCAGGATGCTCCTAATCATCATGAGGGGGAGAACTGATACAAATTCAAAGACAAATATCATCATCATGAGGGGGAAAAACGTTATAAAAGTTCAAAGACCCAGACTATCAAGTTGAGGGGGAATAAGCAAAAGTTGAGGGGGAGTAACTGTTATAACCTGTGCTGAAAATATTACAACGTGCATGGTTCTTCTATCCGTTTAACAAAGTGCTGAAGTTTTCAAAGCTAATTCAACTCGTGGTTCAACTCGTGATACTAAGAAGACCAAGAGCATATTTCAAGGGGGAGCGTGAAAGACCTGAAGCCAAGCATCGACAACATCTGTCAAAGGTTCAAGAGAAAGAGAATTTCAAGACCTGAAGATTCCAAGATCATATTTTTTTCTTTATATAACTTTAGGGGAAGATTGTTAGGACTAAAATTCCTATAAAATAGAAAGTAATATAAAGAAAAGAATTGTTTTCTTTATTTGTTTGTAAAAGCCTTTTATGCTAAATGGGCTTAGATTAGTGTTTGTGGTCCATGGGCTTAGGCTTAAAGCCCTTGGTATGTAAAGTTGTTTTTCCAATCTTTAGGTAAGTAGTGGTGAGATTAGCCGTTCGCTTAACAGAGTTTAGAGAGAGAGTTTGTTCATCATTCTAATCTTGTAACTCTCTTCATTCAATCACTAAAGGATTAATCGCTTCATATTCATTGTTACTTGATCAATCTGGGATCCACAACTAAACTGCTTACTTTCCGCCACCAATAGCACAAACGACGTCGTATCAGAGGGTATTTCCGTCATTTTCTCCGATTGCAAAACTTTATGGCCGAACAACAACATTATCGCCGGAAATAATAATATCAGGGGTGTCTCCTCCGGCGACTCCATCACAAAAGAAATAGACGACGACGTTGTTTCTCAATACTCATCAGGAAAAAGACCGACCACCGGCATCTTCTGCTCACGTGTTTCAGAGGATAATAATAATAACCCACGAAAACAAAAAGGATCCAAATCGATCATACGGGTCGACCCGCCTTATCAAATATCAACTTCCTACAACTTGGTAATCCATCGAAAACTGATACGGAGGCGATTGCGCAGATGAAGGAGATGATATACAGAGAAGCAGTTTTCCGGCCGGTGAGTTTCACGATGGAGACGGTGGTGGAAAAACCTAAAAGAAAGAACGCGAGGATATCGAGTGACCCACAAACGGTGGCGGCACGACAGCGGAGGGAGAGGGTTAGTGAAAGGATTAGGGTTTTGCAGAAACTGGTTACTGGTGGGAATAAGATGGATACATCATAAGTAATAACCCTAGTAGTAATGTGACGTCATCATCACCGGCGGGAGAAGTTTCTGGCGTTGACGAAGCTGTCAGCATCCTTTGCCACCTTCGTTTGGCCGA
Organism: Saussurea involucrata; assembly: GCA_033807775.1. NCBI lineage: Eukaryota > Viridiplantae > Streptophyta > Magnoliopsida > Asterales > Asteraceae > Saussurea > Saussurea involucrata. The sequence goes on from CM066316.1 coordinate 65,929,946, forward strand.
TGACCCTAACATACATATACATCTACATATATTATTATATATTTGATTTTTAAATAGAATTATAGAAATAAAAGAAAAAACAAAAATGCCCCTGTCACTAACAGAAAAAATTAACAGTGTTAATGATAGAGGACCACTTTCAGAGTAAAATGAGAACCACGGGGACGGTTTTTAGACTTATCAAAGTTTAGATTCCCCTTTAAAAAAAATCAGTAAACCACAGGACCAAAATTAGAGTTTACTCTTAATCCTAAAACTAAGAAGAAAACTCCCGCGAAAACCGTAGTCGTATCCCCCTCTCCCAACGGACTCCGTCTTACGGCCTCTTTTCAGCTTCTCCGTCTCTTTCGCATTTTGTCGAACAGAAAGAGCTCATTCCCATATCACTCTATTATGTCTTCATTACCTTCCTTCATTCATACGATTTCCAACTATTACTATTACTTTTTCCGATGGCTTCACGAGATCCGGAGATCTGCGACGATGGAGGCGGCGGCGGCAGCCTCAAGAAGCCGCTCCTCCATACCGGAAGTTGGTACCGTATGGCCGGCATGAGCTCCAGGCAGTCCAGCATGTTAGGCTCTTCTGCTCAAATTCTTCGTGAATCCGTCTCAATTTTCCTCTGTGTTTTCATCGTCGCATTGGGCCCCATTCAGTTTGGCTTCACTGTAATCTCTCTCTCTCTCTCTCTCTCTCTCTATATATATATATATATATATATATGTATATGTATATACACACACACACTTAGGAGTGTGCACCAGCCAGCCCCCAATGTACAATAAGAAAATAAATTAAATGTGTCCGTGTGCTCAAATTTACTAGTGTTTGTTTTTGTTACAGTGTGGATATTCAAACCCTACGCAGGCAGATATCATAGCGGACCTTAAACTTAAAATTTCGGAGGTTTGATCTTTAATAATCCCCAGTCCTAAATTAAATGTCCACATTTCTATTTTAGTTTATCCCAAAATAAGTGTCCACTTTCAAAACTAAATTTTCACTTTCCTATTCTACCGTTAATTATGAGGTTAATAAAGTTTCTCTCTCTATTATTAAGGGTAAATGTGTAATTTGGTTATTTAAAAACTGTAATAATTGCACATTTCTAGAACTGTGTGTCATTTTCATTGTGGACATTTATTTTGGGACGGATGGAGTAACTCCATTAGCAATTCTGTAATAATTTTCTGGTGAATATGGAATTGTTTTTTGAATGAAAAGATTTGTTGATGAACAGTTCTCCGTGTTTGGTTCTTTAGCAAATGTGGGTGCTATGGTGGGTGCAATAGCAAGTGGTCAGATTGCCGAATACATTGGACGAAAAGGGGTGAGATAAGTGTGCAGTTGATCCTCTCAGTTTGGTATTATGGATTATGGAATACGCATCTGTATCGATTGTTTTGCTGTAAGAAATATATAAAAGAATGAGCCTCATGAATGGTGTAATTTCTGGTGCTGTAATCGCAGTCATTGATGATTGCTGCAATTCCTAATATACTTGGATGGCTTGCTATTTCATTTGCCAGAGTAAGTGACCATCTTTAAGCTCATTCCCAGCCTCATAAGCAATCATCTCGGATAATTTTCTGTCTCCATATTTGTCTATTCGTTATAATTTATTCATTTCCACTGCCTTACTATCTTGCATGGTATTCATAGGATTATTCATTCTTGTATATGGGAAGGTTATTGGAAGGCTTTGGTGTTGGAGTAATATCTTACACGGTGAAATCTTAGGCGCTTACCCATTTTGAAGATCTCTGTTCAATTTGCGATAAAATTAACTAGGATTACTTTTTGTCTATTATTTGTAGGTTCCTGTATATATTGCTGAGATTGCACCTCAAAACATGAGAGGTAGCCTTGGATCTGTGAACCAGGTTGGCTTCAATTTAATCTTCATCTTAGGGAACATATCATCCATTATTTCCCATTTTTACTTACCATTGTATTCTCCCTTTCTAGCTCTCTGTCACTATAGGAATACTGATGGCATACCTTTTGGGACTTTTTCTTCCATGGAGAGCACTGGCAGTTTTTGGTAAGGTCTTACTTTCTTCAAGTTCATTCTTACTTGATTACATCATATAATCTGTTTAGAGAGTAGGAATACTTCTAGAACACTTATTTGGAGAGCATATATACAATGATAAGTACATGAAAAGGTAGAAAGTCTTTTTTTTTTTTAATTTAAGTCCATTTTCTGGCAGAACAGTTCTATTTAAAACATGACATGTGCCAATTCATGGATTGATTGGGTAAATATAATTCTTTAATGAACTCATGCTTGAACACTTTTCATGTTTCTGAAGTTGTTCCTGTAAATTAATTAATTTATTCTGGTGCAAAATGGGACCCTTCTTTCAGGGCAAGTCTGTTGAGTGTTTTCTTTCAATATCTTCTACCTCTATGTCATTCTTGTTCTCCACCCTTGTGTTTTATGTCATATTTTACATACTATTTTCCCTATTACATTACAAATAAATATATCTGGAATCTTCATTTTCTTTGTTGAAGTAATTTTCTAGAAGAACAACTTTTATTCATGATATTCTAAACACGAAAATATCTCTGTTATAATTGTTTAACGGTTCCCTTCAGTGGAAGTCTATTATAGGAACGGATGTTTTTAAGAGACAAAACTAGTAAGTTAATGTTGGAACTATCAACTTGGAAAATAAACGAACACGATAATGCCTATATTTGAAAGATAGGACAACTCTCCTAGTGATATTTGTCTACTATCAAAGGTAGGCCAACTGTCCTAATGATGTTCATTCGTATAATTTTATTTGACAATGATAATAAGCATGTCCAAAACTGAATTAAAATTCTAAAACTAACCTTCAATAACTAATTTAAGTTTAACAGCCTAGTTCTCCAAGTTTGTACCATCAGCAACTAATAGCTTTGTTGAATATGCTGTCAATGCATCAGCGTATAATCTGATAAATATGATCAAACATTTCCTCAATCATACATCAGTAGGTAACTAGAAACAATCAAATCTCCATTGACTTTGGTTGACCTTAATGTCTAGGGGCAATATGGAGATTGAGGCAATAGTAGGTTTTAATGTTTTTGATTGACAATGAATCTTATACATTTCAAATTCCTCACTTCAGACACCAAACAGCCTTCAAAACTAATGCATCTTCTTGTCTCGTCTACAGGAACTTTGCCATGCATTTTTCTGATACCTGGTCTATTCTTCATTCCTGAATCTCCACGCTGGTTGGTAAGAGTCTTAAACTTGAATTTAATTCATTTATCATCTTTCAGGTAATTTGATTTATATCACTCTGTTTTTTTTGTTTTTTACCTTCAATGTTCTGTAGGCCAAGATGGGGTTTATGGAAGATTGTGAAACCTCTTTGCAAGTTTTGCGGGGATTTGATACTGATATTTCCGCTGAATTTAATGAGATCAAGGTACAAGATTTGATTAGTATCAATTCAACAATGCCTTATCCAAACTAGTTAAGCTATCATAGCCAAAACCTATGAGTAATTAGTATCTGTGCAATATATTTAAAAATCTCAACTATCTTTACAGGATCTGATTCTTTACTAATGTTCATTATTTATAGACTCTTCATGCTTGATATTTATATCTGAATTCCAACAGAGATCCGTCGCAACGTCAGGAAAACGAGCTACAATCCGATTTTCTGAACTTAAGAGAAGAAGATATTGGTACCCTTTAATGGTATGATGTTTAAGTTCTACAATTTCAATACTACAACTTTCTTTAAACGTGAAAAAACATCTAAAAGCTGTATTCTGTTTTTTTTTCTTTTTTCTTGTTGGATTATGTCATGCAGGTAGGAATAGGATTACTTCTACTTCAGCAACTCAGTGGTATAAATGGTGTTCTATTCTACTCAAGTAACATCTTCAATTCAGCTGGTTAGTTCATGATATGTAAACTGTATACTGTATTAATCTCGGATTGTGAAGTAGACAAGTAGTTAATATTCCATATTTTGATGGTTGGTGCCAATTGGTGGCTAATTTATAATACTTGCTTTTCAAAAAAAAAAATATTCCATCTTTTGAAATCAATCTGTCAACTGCATTCTGAACAGGAATCTCGTCTAGCAAAGCTGCAACGTTAGGACTTGGTGCTATTCAGGTATTTACTAACTAATCTATTCGAAATTTTTAACGCAAAACACTTATCCGTCATTGGTCAGCACCTGGCATTTATGTAGGTTGTTGCTACTGGAGTTACAACATCGTTGGTGGACAAAAGTGGTCGCCGAGCTCTTCTAATGGTAACAACCCGAATTATGGCTGGGAACTTATATCACCATTATAAGCAGAAAATGAAATCCATGTTTTCACGATGCAGCTGTCTTCATTTCTCATGGTTGCAAGCAGCCTTCTCGTTTCAATGAGTTTCTTCTTGAAGGCTAGTAATGATTTCACTTCTATTTGTTTCACATGTTTTAAAAATATCATATACATCTGGACTGCCATTTCAAAGGTTCTATTGTTGCTTTCGTCTATGTTGGCTTTCAGCTCCTCGTTTCTAAAAATTCATCTCTCTATGGCTTCTTGGGAATGTTGTCACTTGTTGGACTAGTGGTATGTTTTGCTTAAATTCGATATCCAATTCCCCTAACCCCAAGTTCATTGTATTTTTGTATGCTGAATACATCCCTGTTAATTTTTAACCATCCAGATTATGGTGACCGGCTTCTCTCTAGGACTCGGACCTATTCCTTGGGTTATAATGTCCGAGGTATGCTTAATTTAGTTGTAACTTTATTTATCTTTTATTAACTATTTTTCGCACGGATTTAAGTAATCAGATGTTTTGGATTTCCTCTCATCTCAGATACTTCCGGTAAACATCAAGAGTCTTGCTGGCAGTGTAGCGACACTTTTTAATTGGTTGGCAGCTTCAATTATTACAATGACAGCACCGCTACTCTTAACCTGGAGCAGTGGAGGTATCTTTTGCTTTTGTGTGTGTGTGTGTGTGTGTAGTTTTGTAACCAAATCTACTGAAGTGCTACCTCTTCTACAGGAACCTTCATCATCTATGCAGCTGTGTCTACTTTTACACTAATGTTTGTGAAACTATGGGTTCCTGAAACAAAAGGAAAAACTCTAGAAGAAATACAATGGTCCTTTAGATGACATTGTTCTGATATGATCCTTACAGGTAAAATACATTCTTCCTCAACTGATCATTTATTAATTATTACAGTATACAGTATACATCATATATATATATATATATATATATATATAATTTGAAACCCTCCAAAAGGATTTGAAACTTGTGAAACCATCATCTTGACCCTTGATCTAATCTTGATCTAACCAAATTATCTCCTAAAATTAAGCTTAGTGGATCGTTAGTTATGTCTCAAGTTGATCTCAACCGTTAAATATTTAATCAATGGTGATGTAGTGGGTTTCATTGGTTTCAACCTTTTAAAGGGTTTCAAATTAAAGCACCTCTATATATATACATGTAAAACATGTAGGCATGTATGTATAGCCTACACCTTGCCTTTTTCTAACAAAAAACGATTATATAACCTAGTACTCCCTCCATCCCAAAATAAGCAAACTGTGTCTAAGACATGCACTTTCATTCAATTGTCATTTTGGAGAACATACTTTCAAAGTACACGTTTTAGGGTATATATGGTTTGAAAAAATGGTTATATAAGGCTCTAGTTACAAAAATGTGTACTTCGGGAACATACATTCAAAAATATGTCAAACTATAGACCCTTAAACATGTCTTGTCAAAATATGTTCTCCAAAATGACATTCAAACGGAAGGACATTTCTTTTAGACGCATTTTGCCTGCCAAAAAAGGTAATGTTTGACTTGGCATTTCCTGAAATGTTAAACGTACCGGGTCAAATAACTAAACTGTCTTGGAGAGACAAAATAAAGGAAACTTGTAGACCAAAAATCAAAGTTACGAATATGGTGTAATGATTATCAAGTGGTAAAGAAGTAAATTTGTATAAAAGATAACTCAAAATAGTGTTCATTTTTTATTGAATAGAGAGTATGCCTAGTATATACATATATATATATATATATATATAGAGAGAGAGAGAGGGGTTTAGACGAGAACAGGGTTTCTGCCAAATCATATGTGATTTTGCACTGAAATCACATGCAACTACGGAACATGGTCAACACAAGAGTGTGTGGCGACTTGACCCACATACATGGAATTATAGTGTTCTTACTTTTACCGTGTTCTCGTTTGAACTCACCTAATATATAATGGGTGGTTCAAATAAAAAGGCTACATATTGTGAGAAGGTTCATATGTGAATCAATTAAAAAATCTATTTGAAGATGTATAGGTGAACCCATATGACTAATCTATAACGTTAGTTCACATTGCATATTCAAATAGATTTTTTCAATGGATTCATATAAGAATCTTCCCATCTTACCTTCTCACGATATCTAGCATAGACAACACCTAATGGGTAATGATTGATAACCAAGTTATTTAGCTTGCAGGGAAGCAAGGAACTTCGTGAAACCTTCAACAAGAACCAGGTGACCTGCCTTTTTTACGCCTTCAACGTTACCTTATTTCATAGTGTTTTATGGTCACAACAACAAAAGAGCCGCATTCAGTTTCATTCAATACGTCTTTCAATATTACCTACACATTTTCGGATTTTAGGATCATGTTTTTGGTTAATCTCAGGATTTAACTGTTGAAAGCAATCGAATCATATTTTATGCATAGATTCTTTTTCTACTGCATGATTTTCCGGTATAGAAAGCCACCATTTCATGTCTTATAGCAAGCTCCATCGTTAAAATATTTCAAAAATGGTAATGATGTCACCCTCTGAAGCTTCCCCATTGTACTGGTTTCACGGCCATCATGGAGAAGTAAATCTTGTGTCTTAAGTGTTTCAGACCTCTCACTCATTCGGCAAAAGATGTCCACCTCTTTACACCTAAAGGTGTGGGGACAAATTCAATGTATTCCCTATCTTTTCTCGAAGCAATACAGCTAGTCACGGAGAAACGTAATACCCCCTCCGTTCCAAATAAATGTCCATATCTATTTTAGTTTGTCTACAAGTGTCCACTTGCAAAGTAAGTGCCTAATTTGCAATTATATCTTTAGGCATGAGATGATGTGAGAAGTGTCATTTTTGGTGAGTAGTGTAAGAAGTACTTTTAAACCGTTGATCACTTTTAATCAAATACCCTCCCGTGAATTGTGACTTAAAAGGGAATTGATCCGGTGCATCTGATCTTAATGTTCGTCCATTTCTCATCCAACGGTTGATAACCACTTCTCACCAAATTTGGCACTTCTTACCGAAACCCAACCCTATATCCTTAATTATGATATTGAGAAATTTATTAATCCATCTATTAAGGATAAATTTGTCATTTAATTAACTAAAATTGGTGATAATTACATATTTTTAAAATCGTGTGTTTTTCATTGCGGACATTCATTTTGAAATAAAAGAGTTTAGCGGAACATGTGAGAATCAAGGAGCGTAATTTATTTACTTTTTTATGTGAAAATAATTGATATAGAGATATTGTTAAACGTATAAAGTAAAAAGAGTTATCTTTCTCTCTTAAGTTTTGTTCCTAAAGCATTACCGAGCCATAAGCTAGATTTAGGGTCTTCTATTTGTCTTTCAACCTCTTTCCTTTCGGGTTTTCTTCCCCGATTCATTCCGCCACCATATCCAAGCTTCATCAATCCCCACCATTGGTATCGCCTCTTTTGGCTTCCCTCAATATCACCCCTCTACCTGCCTCTAGATGCACCCACCTCGAGATGATATGTTAGGGGCGTTTACCTAATCACTTACCCGGGTAAGTGCTAACCGGTAAAATTCAACACTATCACTTCTTCCCGAGTAAGATTTAGTCCACCAAAATGGCATCGTATGCAACAATTTAGCCGGTAAGCACTAACCGTGGTAAGACTCTCGGTCCTTGCCGTTGGACACCTTCGACTTTAACCTCAATTTCCTCTAATCCTCACCAAACGACAACTATCTGTTTTTGGCGAAATAATTCATCTATGTTGTTTTCTGTCATTTCGTCCACAACTTTGATCAGTCACCATTCTGTTTTGTTTTTTTGGATATGAAGTATAGCGGATGTGATGGAGACGTTTTTCTTGTTTTTCTTTACTCTTGTAATTGTAATACCTTTTTCCATTTCAAGTTCCTTTTTAAAGATATGTATAAATTAATCCACTAGTTATTCATTAGTACACATTCATATAATATCTTCCTTTTGAAGAATATAATTTTAAGATCATCAATACAATTAATAGAACATTATTTCTTTTTCTCTTAATTATTTAATTTTAACCATTTTTATGAATATAAACAATAAAAAAAATCATTCTCTTTCTTAAAGAATCAATTTTAAAAAAAATAAAATATGTTGAAGACGCTAAAACCCTTTTGTTTTTTTTCTAAAACTAGAAGCTTATTCGCGTGATGCAGCGTGATATATGTCGATTTTAATGTTCTACTTTATTTTAATGTGTGGTTTTGAGAAAACGGTCATGTTTTTATAAATTCGTTTAAAGAATGACGTTTTTTAAGGAGTTCATGATTTGAGAATTTGAAAGTGCTTAGAGATAAAGATTAATTAATAAGAGTCCACGATTTAAGGATCTGAAGGTTGTTAGAGATAAGTATTAATCAAGTAATTAACATTAAAAGCAGTACATAAAGTTTCATTAGTTGTTTTTAAGAGATCTTAAGTAACTAGCATTAAATAGCGGTACATGAAGTTTTGGAGGTTGTTTTTAAGAGTTTTTCATAAATGTTTTATAGAAAAAAGATCAACCGAACTCCCCTTCTCACATATATCGATTCAGTAACATGAATACAATTAAGATAAAAGTTTGAACAAAAACATTTAATTCTTCATGGTTATCTCATACTAGCATGTATATAGTGATAACATGACTGAGCTTAAGCAGACCACGTTCACCAAATCTCAACAAAAGCCCAGTTGTATGTTTCATCCATTAGTTACATATTTAGAATAATACTCTTTTTTCTTGTTACTTTGCACACAAGAGCAATCATTTATGATGCAAGATATGGTCAAAATCAATATATGAACAATTGAACACAAAAAATTCATGTTAAAGAGCAACACATTAAGTTTTGGGACGACCAAAGGGAATTTTCAGCTAGTCGATCTAATTATAATCAAATAACATTAAATCGAACATGCGCCTTGATTTTACTTCAAATCGAACGAAATCATCAAATTAAAGTAAAACCAAACCTAGTTAAAGCGAAATTGAAATCAGGAAACAGAGAGGAAGCAGGTTCTAAAAACCTAACCTAGTCGTTATTTACTCACCGGAACGGCAAGCTCTACCGACAGGGAGGAAGCAGGTCCGCTATTGCTGCCGCAGAAGCAGGCCGGCGGCTGAGCAGACCTTCGTGAGGTCGGACGGCGGCTGTGGCGTCGCTGAGCTGCCTGAGCAGACCTTCGTGAGGCCGGTGAAGAAAGTGTGAGTGTGTGGCGGTTGTGGTTTTTGTGAATGAATATGGAAATATGGAATGCAAGAGTAAACTCAATAACCCTAAAAACTAATTTTTGTTACTTTATTAATTTTTTTACTTAAATTAAATATTTATATGTAATAAATATTAAATATGTAGATATTTTATAGTAAAATATACCGGGTACCCAGCGGTTCCGGTTCTGGGTACCCAGCGGGACCGGGTACTCGGTCCCGGAACCGGCAGATACCCAGCGAGTAGCGGTTCTAAAAAAATGAGAACCGGAACCGAACTCAGTCTTAATCGGTTCCGTATTTTAGGAACCGGAACCAGTCACATCGGTTCCGGTTCCGGAACCGGCAGTTCTAGAGTGGTTCCGGTTCTAAAGGCGGGTATCCAGTTCCGCTGCTCACCCCTATAATATAGTATATATATCTAAGAGCATCTCCAACAGCTTCCCCAAAAAAATTCCAAAATGGGGAAGCAAAAGTCAAAATCCCCCAAAAAATTTACATCCATCTTCAACAGATTCCCTATTTTAGAGAATTCAACATTAAATATATTATTAAAATATTCAAAACATTATTACCTCCAACAAATTTTTAAAAGGAAAATAATAAAATATTGTTTCTCTCTCTTGATAATTATTTTTGGAGATTTTTTGGGTAATCTCCATATTTTGAGAAAATGACATTCTATCTCCAACTTTCTCCAAAATGAGGATGGTTTTGGGAAAGCTGTTGGAGCTGATTTTAGGACCAAAATCTCCATATTCCCCATTTTCTCCGGAATGGGAAAGCTGTTGGAGATGCTCTAACAAAAACTAAAATTATTAAAACAGAATTTCATTTATTTAAGCACGCGTTAAGGCCACCCGTAGCGGGTGGCGGGTTTCCTTCGGGTAAATGCCACATCACCATGGGCTTCCTTATGCAACCGGTAGGGGGGGCTTATTGCTGGCTTCACCATCGGGTTCCCCAGCCCGAATGCCCGAGACGAGTGTGTGAGAGGGTGAGAGAGAGGAGGGTGTGAGGTGACGAGTGAAAAAATGACATGTGGCATCCGGGTTTATTTTATGTATTGGGTATTGGTACTTCACTTTTGGGTTTGGAGAGGGTTTATAGAAAAGCTGATGTGACGCTGTAGACTTTTGGGCTTTTACATAACGGGTACGGATGGTCTAACGTTTTAATATAAAAAATAAAGTTAGGAGATTTGGGGAAAATCTATTTCTTGAGACCAAGGGGGTGACGTGACATTTGACCGACAAAATCCAAAAAAACTAAAAAGATACTGTTTAAAACTGAACAAATAAATAAAAGCGAAAATCGACAAAGACCGATTGTACAAGTACCAATGCACGAAGTACAAGTGATTACAAAAGTTGCGATCTGGACTAAACTTTTTTGCTCCGAAAATAGAATTAATTAAATTTCTTTCACTCCACGTCATCCTTTAGTGGTCCCACTTTCATCTCGTAAACCCGTGGACGAGTCCTGCCCTGTCAGTCACATTGAGACGCCACGATAGAAACGGAGAATCTCTGTCGTCCACATCATCAATAAAACCTAAACTCACTCCCTTTCGCCGCCGCCGCCGGCGGCGAGTAGCATGACGGCAGTTTATGTGTGGCTGGTGTATGATGAACCCATGGGTTTCCATTCATCATGCGTTGATGATGGTGCGTCTCTGCCATCTCGCCGCCGCCAGTTGTCACCGTCGCGTTTTGCTCGCCTCTCTTCCTTCTTGAATCTGATCCCACAGGCATTACACAGCGACTGCAAAACATTCAAATTCAATTCAAAATCCATTTTTGCTCCAAACCATTAATCAACGAATCATACCTTTTTTTAGAGTAAATTACGTTTTTAGTCCATGTGGTTTGTTGAAAATTTCTATTTTTGTCCATATACTTTTGAAATTACGATTTTCATCCAAATCGTTTGTAAATTGTAATTCATTATTTTTTTCATTTTTATGCTTTAAATTTTATTGTTTTTTCATCTTTATGGTTTACGGTTCATTTCTATTTTAGTTCACTCATATTTAAGTCTTCCACACTATGTTTTACATCAAATTTCAAAAATAGTGTAAACTTTAGTGTTAATAGTAAATCTTCTCCGATAAGTAACAATATTTTTTAAAAATAATGTAAAAAATGAATAGAGTTACACCAAATATTTAGTAGAGTCTAAATTTTAGTGTTAATAGTAACTCTATTTTGTAATATTATTCATAACATCAAATTTAAATTTAGTGTAAAAAATAGAGATTTCATTGAAGATGTGAATATTATCATTTACACTAAATTTAATGTTTAGTGTAAGATTTAGTCACCCATTGAAGATGGTCTCAAAGTAGTGTTTTGATCTCAGTATCTCAGGAACGAAAATAGAAATGAATTGTAAACTATAGGGACGGAAACCGAAATTTCAAAACCATGGGGATGAATTAGCATTTTTTAACAAACCACGGGGATTAAAAACGAAATTTACTATTTTTTCTATTTTAATGACAATGAAACCTACCTTGGGGCCACGGGGGCCGTTTCTCCAAAGTGGTGTAGAAGTGGTGTCGCAGTTAGCGCACCGCCGGGCTAAAATAGGGTCACCGGCGGCGGTTCCACCGTTACCCTCCGCCGAGATTAGGTTTCTGGGAAGGTGACGCCGACGAGTTTTTGTAAAATATCCCAACAGAAATTAGCGGACCAATTAGCAGAGGGTCTTCTTTCATTGACTCTATCGTAATCGGCGGTCAAACGAGTCGCCGGCGTACCCAAAGAAAGCGTACAATCAACGGCTGAGGAAGTAGCCGATTTCTCCGTCGTATGGCATCGAGAAGACCATGGCATTATTAGAGCCACCACACCTATACATATTTTTACGTCAATGTATATATATATATTCTTTCGATGGTGGTGTGTATGTGTTTGTGTGTGTGTTTATAAGATGGAAATGGTGTACGAAAATGCAATGATGGAAGAGTTTGAAAAGATGTGGAGAGTTGGGTTATATAAGAGTGGGGGTGGGGGGGGGGGGGTAGTAAGAGGGGGGGGGGGGGGGGGTAGTAAGAGGATGAAATAAGAGTCAAGTAGTTGACAGGGTAGCACGTTGTGGTGAAAGGGGGGTTACTTTTATAAGAGATACTTTTTACTTGTATTTATAGCAGAAGGGTTGACACTTGACAGTGGGTGGGACCCTCGACTCAAAAACACCCCGATTTTGGGGAAAGAAAAATCTATACTTGTAGTCTTCCCATCATCACCATCTCTTACACCTTCTCTATATCAACTTTGCAATAACATTTTTCAAGATCAAACTTTTTTTTAAAATAATAAATTATAATATAAATAAATAATTATAATACAACTAATAAATTAATTATAAAATATAATATAACTAAAAATTTACTTTTGTTTTTTTATCTATTAATATTTGTATTTTCATAATTTTTTATATTAATATATTTTTATTTTAGTAGTTTAAATAAAAAAACATTACATAAAATCATTTATTTAAAATAAATTGTGGGTAATAAATTTTAATAAAAAGAATAAAAAAATAATTGTTTAAATAAACTAATAAATTAGTTAAATTTAATACTCCATTCGTCCTAAAATAAGTGTCTACATTACTATTTTTGTTTGTCCTAAAATATGTGTCCACTTTCAAAAGTATAATTTCACTTTTTTATTTTTATCCTTAATTATGTGATGGATAAATTTTCTCTCTCTATAACTAAGGGTAAAATTGTACTTTGGTTAATTAAAAAGTGTAATAATTGCACACTCCTAAAACTGTGTGCATTTTTCACTTTGAACATTTATTTTGGGGCGGAGGGAATAATAATTAATGTTTAAACAAAGAATAAATAAATTAAATTAAACAAAAATGGATTTGTTTTATATATATTTGTTTGTGAAAGACCTTGCTAAACTTGTAAGACCTTGCAAGCCACATGGCATGCCATGTCATCTTGCAAGGCATTGTGCAAGACGTGTGTGGATGCTCTTACCTCTAAGGCCATCAGTACCGCAACCCTCAAGCCCTCAAGCGCAACATCAGCGTCACATCAGCTTTTTCTCCTAACCCTCTCCTCAAGCCCTCAAGCCCTAAAGTGGCGTAGCGCTACCCTCAAACCCTCTTGCCAACTCATTTTTTTTAATTCTTTTATTTATACATTTAATTATTTAACAAATTAAAAATATTTATATATTTTTTAATAAATAAAAATAAGATAAATAATAAAAATAAAAATTCATATCATTCATTAAAAAATTACAAATTACAAAATACAAAACACTACCAATTATGATATTTTTTAATTTGCTCTTTTCTCGCTACCGTAGCCATCAAAGCGGGGCCCGAAAGGTGATCATGCGGGGTTATGAAAAACTCGAAGTCTTTATCAAATCGTTTTGCTCGTTCGATTTCTCGTTCGTGTTCCAACTTTTCTCGTTTGAGTTCGAGTTTTTTCATTTTGTACTCCATTGTATCATCAATCTTCTCGTTGAACGTCGTCAAAAACTGAGTAACACTTTCGTTCGTATTCGACCCGCTCGTATTACTCGTTGATGTTTTTTTTGCCTTGTTTCTCCCGATGGGTCGTTGAAGTTGCTCGATGAAGTTGTCGTCATCGTCATCATTGGAAGGGTTGGTACGTTTTGAACCCCGCGATGAAGTTGTCGTCATCGTTGGAACGACTCCCCATTTTGGACATTTTTGAGGACTTCCCAAGCTTGTTCGTGGGTGAAAGCAAACCCAAGTTGTGTTCGGTACCGTTCGTGTGCCGTTCGTGAAATGTCGGCCTCACTCATTCCGCTCCCTCTATTAGTGAGCAAGTTGTTGTAGATGCCGCCAAAAGAATTTATTCTTTTATTGAGGTCGTTGAACTTGGTGTTGAGTTGATGAGTTGTTCTATAATTTCCGCGACCCATTAAACTAAAGAACACTTGCCCGACACGGGTCCAAAAACTTTCTACATTTATGTAAATTCAAGTATAAGAATATTAACAAGAATAATAATAATATTAATAATATTAATAATAATAATAATAACAATAAAAATATTACCACCGGTTTGTGCGTTACCGACAACGGGGTCCTCCGAAACGTCAACCCACGCCGACACTAACGCGAGTTCCTCCTCTTTACTCCACATCTGTTTGGCGGCTCTATTTTCATATTGTTTGTTTTTTCCTTTTCTCGTTGGTGTCGGGTTTGATGGTTCCGGGATAGATTGTTGTGTGTAGATGGATTGTGGTGTGTGCGGGCTATAATGTTGGGTTTCCGGAACAATGTCGTCGTCGAGATTGATTGCGGGTGAAGGAAGATTGTAGTTGGCCGGAGTAAAACCTCGTTCAATCAAAACCGGGACGTGTAAATTGGTAAGGAAATTGTTGGGGAAATTGTTGCGAAAATTGTGGCGGATATTGTTGCGAAAATTGTGGCGGATATTGTTGCGAAAATTGCGGATGATAACCTTGTTGTGTAAACGCTTGAAAACCAAGCTCCGGGTCTTCTTTGCGGTTGTGGTGTATCCGGTGGGTTACGACGGGATGTAGGTGTTTTGTTTGGATTCATGATGAAATTTGAGAGAATTTGAGAGATTTTGGTGTGAAAAAATAAGAGGTTTGGGTTAATATATATAGTGTGATTAAATTGAAAAAAAAATTAAAAAAAATATAAAAATTCTAGCCGTTGATAGCCGTTGGAAATTTTATATTTTCAAAATTTTAAAAAACAATAAAAAAAAAAGAAAATTCATCGGGTTTCTCGGGTTTTCAAACCCGCATGCCAAGCCCGCAGAGGAAGCCCGCCACCCCCGTACCGTATCCCGCTCGAACCCGCAGGAGCCCGAGCCCGAGCCGAGCCTGAAGGCGGTACCGAAGGCCTAAGGCATGAGTGCCACTACCCAATGAACCCAATGAACCCATTTGCCACCTCAGCGCCACATCAGCTTTTCTCTTTCCTACCCTCCTTACCCAAAAGTGGAGTACCGGTAACCCACTGAACCCAATTGTCACCTCATCTTTTTTAATTCTTTTATTTATACATTTAATTATTTAACAAAATAAAAATATTTATATATTTTTAATAAATAAAAATAAGATAAATAATAAAAATAAAAATTCATATCATTCATTAAAAAATTAAAAATTACAAAATACAAAACACTAAAAATTATGATATTTTCTAATTTTCTCCTTTCTCGCTAAAGTAGCCCTCAAAACATCTCCCGAAAGGTGATCATGCGGGGCTATGAAAAACTCGAAGTCTTGTTCATATCGTTTTTCTCGTTCGAGTTCCAACTTTTGTTGTTCGAGTTCAAGTTTTTTCATTTTGTACTCCATTGTACCCTCAATCTGCTCGTTGAACGAGCTTATGGTCGTCAACAACTGAGTAACACTTTCGTCCGGATTCGACCCGGTCGTATTACTAGTTGATGCTTTTTTTGTCTTGTTTCTCCCGATGGGTCGTTGAAGTTGCTCAACCTCGTCGACCTGAACATCTTCATCGTCATCATCGGAAGGTTTGGTACGTTTTGAACCCCGGGATGAATTTGTCGACATCGTTGGAACCGGTGACCATTTTGGACATTTTTTTAGGACATCCCAAGTTTGTTCATGGGTGAAAGCAACCCCAATATCCCCTTGGTACCGGTGGTGTGCCATTCTTAAAATATCGGCTTCACTCATTCCGCTTGATCTATTATTGACCAAGTTGCTGTAGATGCCGGCAAAACACGTAATTTTCTTGTTGAGGTCTTTGAACTTGGTGTTCAGTTGATGAAATGTTCTATAATATTGGCGACCCATAGAATTATAGAACACCTTCGAGATTCGGTTCCAAAAACTGTCTACATTTATATAAATACAAGTATAAGAATAATAACAAGAATATTAATAATAATAATAACAATAATAATAATAATAATAAAAATATTACCACCGGTTTGTGCGTTACCGACAACGGGGTCCTCCGAAACGTCAACCCACGCCGACACTAACACGACTTCCTCCTCTTTAGTCCACATCTGTCGGGTGGCTCTATTTTCATATTTTTCTTTTTTCCTTCTTGCGTTGGTGTCGGGTTTGATGGTTCCGGGATTGATTGTTGTGTGGAGATCGATTATGGTGTGTGCGGTTGTTGGGTTTCAGGAACAAAGTCGTCGTCGAGATCGATTGCGGGTTGAGGAAGTTGGTAATTGGCGGGAGTAAAACCTTGTTGAATCAAACCAGGATATGTAAATTGATGAGGAATATACGGGTGTTGCGGAAATTGTTGGAAACCAACGTTCGGGGCCGGTCGCGGAATATAACCTTGTTGAGAAAACGCTTGGAAGCCAAGCTCCGGGTCTTGTTGCGGTGTATCTGATCGGTTACGACGGGATGTAGGTGTGGTGTTTGGATTCATGATGAAATTTGAGAGAAATGGAAGAATGTATTGAATTTGAGAGAAATGGAAGAAAGTATGTTTTGGTGTGAAAAAATAAGATGGTATAGGTTAATATATATAGTGTGATTAATTTGATATTTTTTTTGGTAAAATAGCCGTTTACCAACGGTATTGTTTAAAAAAATTAAAAAAAAAATTAATATTGCAACGGGTTGATCGGGTTGGTGAACCCGGTAGCCGAACCCGCTTGCTACCCCCCCCCCCCCCCCCCCCCCCGGTACCCCTACCCGATGCAGCCCTCTCGAACCCGCTCGCCAACTCAGCCGAACCCGATCCCGTACCCGAGGGCGGTACGGGTGGTCTAATAGATTCTCTATTTTAGAAATTTCAACATCCGTTATATTATTAAAATATTATTTAAATTTATCATCCCAGTACATTAAAAAAAAGATTTTCTAAAAAATAATAATAATAACCCAACCTTATTGGTGGAATTAATAAAAAAATAATTTATCTCTTCATCTACCAAGTTTTAGAGAATTCCCTAAATTTGGAGTTTTTTTAAGTTTCTCTATCTTAGAGAACAATATAGAGAAACTGTTGGAGCAATGTAGAGAATAAAACTTCAATTTTCTCTATTTTAGAGAAACTGTAGGAGATGCTCTCACATCTTATATATGCACATAAGTTTATACCAATGGTTTGAATTAGGATACGTATATAAGGAAGATAGTTTTAAATATAAATTATGTTATTGTTATGTATTATAATTCTTATGTATTTTATAAATTAATCTTAATCATTGAGTAAAGAATCAATGATATAGATTAAATCAGTTTCTAAATTTATCTTTATCATATTTGCAAATGACTTGATAACCGTCTCTAGATTTTTAAATACATATAATCAATAATCAAGATTTGTTTTGAGGACTTAAAACAATCATATGGTTTGTATTTGAAAGTTATATACACACTTGTAGGATTAAGTCATGCTGAGAAGCTGAGTTTAATGCGAAAAGTGGTTATTGATCGTTTCGATGAAAATTTTAAAAAGATTAAAATGTTCTTATAGGACGTGCATTTTTTGCTAAATGAAATATTTTATAAGTTATTAGTTGAGAGACCTAACATGTAACCAAGGTTCTAAATGGTATAAGACGTGGTGTGGCGGCGAGGTCAAGCCTCAAGCCTTACGAGTTACGGCGAGACCATGGAGTTTTCCAGGCATGGCTTTAAAGCGACAAATATGTATATAATATATATGTATATATGTGTGCGTGTGTGTTTATGTCAATGTCTTGAACAATAATGATTAAGTTATTAACAATTTAAATTCATATAAAACGATAAATAAAAGAAGTTCTAAATTCTAATCAATACTAATGAGCAAATTCGAATCGAATTTCGAATTACATAGATTCGAAAAATCGAAGATATACAAATTTGTAACGCCATAACACGCCATGGCGGGTCGAGGCGGGTCATGCCATGGCGCGCCATAACGAGCTCCACGCCTTATCTCGACGCCAAGGGGTATAACGTGGCGGCAAGGCCACGCCTCGGAGCCATGACGGTGTCAAGACACGTTTTTTAGAACATTAATGTATGTACCAGAATAAAAATCACAAAGACCAAACTATAATCCACTCTTAAGATGTATAGTATATGTTCAAATAATGTGTATTCTATTTATACATCATCCTATAAAAGTATATGAATGATGAAGAGGTATACATTACAACCCTTGAATAAATATAAAGACTGTATATGTACAAGGATATTGGAGTTGTATTAGGGTCGCTAGCATCATACTCGACCCCACACCCAAACCAGCTTCATATATAAATCAACCATCACTTGTTTCTAGTGTAGGTTCTACAATACCCATCTCACAAGTCAAATTATAATCTCTAAGTGATATAGCAAATTTTATTATATACCAGAAGTCTATCCATACACTATAGCATAATACATTTTTATTTCGTCTCTTTTATATACAACAAATTCGGGTTTATAAAATATCTCCTAATAGATAAATTCATAAGAATTAAGTTTATATAACCAAACACTTTTGTGTCCTATCTAAGAGTATTGTAATAAGTTTATACGATGTTCTTTTTAGCTTCTTAACATGCTTTTTAGCGTCTTAACAAAGAGGAATCCCAAATAAGTAATAGCCCACCTGATCGACCATTTGACCTCACGAAGCGGGCACGAATTTGGTTATGTGGCAAACTCTATCTTCGTTGATGGGAGATAAGGTGTCTTGGTGCCTCTTTCAGAATTTTAATGAGGTTAGGAATGCTGATGAGCAATTAAATATGATCATGAATCAACGGAAATGGGAGAATGTGAGAAGATAGTTCTTTTTGGGGGAGATGATTCTCACCGGAAATTGGCGTGGATCAAATGGGACACGATTTTAAATCGTTTTAGTTTAGGGGGTTTGGGGTGGGTAGTCTCGGGCTGCTAATTGGGTAGTGGTGGCGACGATTTAGAACTAGTAATAATGTGTTGTGGGCTAGGATTATAAGAGTACTTTTTGGGAGATAGGGTGGTTCGTGTGGAGCATGGGGTGGAATCTTGAGGGTGGGTAAGGACTTGGAGAAGCTCAGTGTTCCATTCATGGACTCATTTGGGAAAGAAAGGCAGGGAATATAGAGGACACTCGATTTTGGGTTGATAAATGGCTTGGAAATTTTAGACTTTGTGAGAAATTTCCGATACTTTTTTTATTTAGAACGTGTTAAAGAGGTGTTGGTGCAAGAGCGAGTGATGTGGGTCAATGGTTTAGGACGTGGGGGTTATTGGGGTGATCTCAGGAACCTAGGGGAAGATCTCTTGGTGAGTTGAAGGATCTTGGGACATTCTTAACACCACCGCTTCAAGTCATTCCGAGGAGGACATTTGGACTTGGTGGCTTTGCAAGGATGGTACTTTCTTAGTCAAGGCCCTTAGAGCCTTGATAGAGGACAAAATTTTACATGTTCTGAAGCGTGCGATTCCAACAGAATGGTGTGCTATAATCCTAAAGAAGGTGTGTATGTTCATGTGGCGTCTTAGATGAGAAGGATTCTAGTAAGGTCGATGCTTCATGATTAAAGATTGGATCTTCATTCGTTTATCTGCCCTTGTTGCGGGAATGAGGTAGAAACCATTGATCATTGCTTCGTCAAACGTCCAGTTGTTTTTTTAATTGTGGAAGGATATCTTTCGTTGGTGGGGTTGGAGTCTTTCATCAGCGATATCAATAGAGGATTTTCTCTCTTGTACGAACTCTCACTCTAGTCCGAAGTCGAGGCGACATGTTTGGAAGGCGGTTATATGGACATCTTTATACTTGATTTGGACGCATCGCAAACGGAAAAAAAAAATCCACCGAGTATGTTCAACCTATTGATCGTTGCTTTGATGTTCAACTCTCATATTTCCGGTGCATTTCAATTCAGGCCAATGATCTAAACATCTCTTGGACAAACTGGTGCAACGGGTGTGATTTCGACGATCATTAATAGGTAAATAGCTTTTTGGCGAGTGTTAAACATGGTTTAAATAATTCTTAAGGCTTATTTCTCAACGAGTCTAAAAACCATAGGAGTAATAATAAATAAATTTATAAAAATGAAAAAGGAAATGGTTAAAAAAGGATGCAGTGGATTGGAATGGTCAAAAGAGGGCACGTGAGCAGGAGGAACAGTCTCCCAGGGATCTGGTCTTCGCCGATCACGAGGCAAATGAATAAGCAAGTATATGATTCGTACTTTGTGCATATTAAATTGTAATGTGGCGTGGATTTGGAATTTTGAGATCTGGAAAAAAGGCAAATGAATAATGAATAAAGGGTTATATGATTCATACTTTGTGCATATTAAATTGTAACGTGGCGTGGATTTGGAATTTTGAGATCTGGAAAAAAGGCAATGATTCGAAATGGGCAGTGATGAGTCGACATGCAGAGGGCGTCAAATCGGTTTCAGTTAGTCTCCTCCTCTACAAAACTACAACCAGTTGGAGCCCCACAACTCCGACTCCCGTACCCACCGCTACCCGAGGGCATCTAAAAAAACATTCTAAACAATCGGTAGCGGTGTAAGAGCATCTCCAACAGCTTCTTTAAAATAGAAAAAATATAGGTTTTTTATTTTTTTGTCTCCAACAGTTTCTCTATCTTGTTATAAAGAACAAAACTTTCATTTTCTCTATTTTAGAGAAGTTGTTGGAGATGCTCTTAGAAAATTAGAATAACAAGAGCATTCTAACATATTCTATATATATATATATATAGAGAGAGAGGAAAGTTCATCTAAAAACTCAAATTCAGTTGTAAACGTGAGGACAAATCTCGTCCATTGATCGCATCCATATTTAAGTCATTCCTAAAATTCAGCTTTAGGGGTATTTTCGTCAAGATTAGAATCAGCGCCTCCTTTGTTGACTTTTTATTTTCTTTTTTAATTAAAAAACTTTTACCCTCTTAAATTTTAAAATAAATTATCTCAAAAATTACTAACATTTTAATCAAACAAATTACATCAAAAAAACAAGAATTTCGTGCTCTTCGATATGACATCCATCATGATATAGTTTTTTTTTCGTTTTAACCGTTTTTTTACGTGAAATCGTGTATATGTGTTATATTCAGAGTGAATAATACAACATTAGGGATGAATAATATCTACATTTATTCGGACTGAGTATATAGAATTATTCAGACTGAATATATGGAATTATTCAGACTGAATAAAGGTAGATATTAAAAAAGAATAAAACTTATTTATGTCTTGATATAGTTTTTTTCGTTTTAACCGTTTTTTAATATCTACATTTATTCGGACCGAGTATATAGAATTATTCAGACTGAATATATGGAATTATTCAGACTGAATAAAGGTAAATATTAAAAAAGAATAAATATTATTCATGTCTAGATATAGTTTTTTTTCGTTTTAACCGTTTTTTACGTGAAATCGTATACATGTGTTATATTCAGAATGAATAATATAACATTCTGGATGAATAATATCTACATTTATTCAGACTGAATATATAGAATTATTCAGACTGAATAAAGGTAGATATGAAAAAAAAAATTAAACATTTATTCGTTTTGAATATCTGCCTTTATTCAGTCTGAATATATAAGATTATTCAGACTGAATAAAGGTAGATATGAAAAAAGAACAAAACTTAAACATTTATTCGTTTTGAATATCTATCTTTATTCAGTCTGAATATATAGAATTATTCAGACTGAATAAAGGTAGATATTCAAACGAATATAATTATTCAGACTGAATAAAGGTAAATTATTCATACTGAATAATTCCATATATTCAGTCTGAATAATTCCATATACTCAGTCCGAATAAATGTAGATATTATGCATCCCGAATGTTGTATTATTCACTCTGAATATAACACATATACACGATTTCACGTAAAAACGGTTAAAACGAAAAAAAAAACTATATCATGATGTGTTAGACAACCTAGGGGGGGTAAGGTTGTATTTAAAATCTTTTACTTTCAAAAATTCTTTTACAAATAAATACAGTACTGAAACAGTATAAATAAATCAGAGTATAAACAAATAAATATACAACAATTATATAAACAAATATAATTTAAATGCACAGATATTATATAAATAAATATAAATGCAAAGCAGTTTATATAAATAAATATAATATAGCACAGCGGAATAAATAAAGAGATAAGGGATAGAGATACTTGACACAGAGATTTACTGATTTACCACCAACTGTGATAAACCAGCAGCCGAGACACTTCCCGACACGATCCAATAAATGTATTCTTTACGGTAGAAATACAAACCAAGTACAAAGGTAACGTAATTGATTCTCAAGCTTCTGCTATGAGATGTACAGGATCACACACCCGTTATTCAAATACTTACAAGAGGAGTATAACTCACAATGGGTAATCACTCTTGTATAATATCTCACACTTGGATATTTTATAAAAAATGTTTTATAAAATATATATTATAAATAGATGAGAGAGCTGAGAGGTGCTGTTTGTTGTTGCTTGTTACTGTTGTTGTTTTTTGCTGTTCTTCACCAGCATGCATATAAATACCAAGGAAGCTCCAACGGATATATGAGGTGGCGGTATACCGTGCAGTAAAAAGTACACTGTCAGAAGAGAAAGTCAACCCTGCAAAACAAACGTAAACTTGTACCCGCGGTATACCGGCTAAACATCGCGGTATACCGCCCAACTGTACCCGCGGTATACCTGCTAAACACCGCGGTATACCTGCGTCAGAAAAAAGTACGACCAATCAATCAGAGGTAACATCAAGCCGCCGCGGTATACCTGCTGAACCTCGCGGTATACCTGCGTCAGAAAAAGCAAAATCTTGCTAGATCTTCTAAAAAAAAAACTTTATTTATTTAAAATCAATTATGGTTTTTAGAAATATCCAAGTGGTATATTATTTTAGGGTGTTTATCATTATAAATTATAAACACTAATGACAACGTAAATCTTCCGTCTTGAACTCTTCAGATAAGATCTTCGTGTTCTTCAAGAACTGTACACTTGGATAGGATTGTTAGATAAACAATAATACGGTGTGTTTGTAATCATCAAAATAAATATATATAAATATATAGAGATGTGGTACACTTGCACCAACAATCTCCCCCTTTTTGATGATGACAAACACAACCGCTAAGCAAGAGCATATGCGGTTTCTCTCCCCCGTTTGTCGAAGCAAAAAGGGTTAAGAAAGACGGTATGCTCCCCCTCGAGAGATGCTCCCCCTCAAAATATGCATATAATTGAGGTAGCATAAACTCATGGGTAAAGATAAAAAGCTCCCCCTCAAATTAATAACGATATTAAATTGAAGATTTTATAAAATTTGAGGGATAAAATAAGCATAATAAATGACATGAAACAAAATAACCAAAAGGAAACACTTGCACCAAAAAGGATCTTAAGGCTTCGATTTTCGGTTAATTTTATGTGATAAAAAAAAACCACCACGTATTATGACCTCGTCAGGTAACCACGTATTATAACCTCGGCAGGTAACCACGTATTATAACCTCGGCAGGTAACCACGTATTATAACCTCGGCAGGTAACCACGTATTATAACCTCGGCAGGTAACCACGTATTATAACCTCGGCAGGTAACCACGTATTATAACCTCGGCAGGTAACCACGTATTATAACCTCGGCAGGTAACACGTATTATATCCTCGCCAGGAAACACGTATTATATCCTCGCCAGGAAACACGTATTATATCCTCGTCAGGAAACACGTATTATATCCTCGTCAGGAAGCACGTATTGTATCCTCGCCAGGAAGCACGTATTGTATCCTCGCCAGGAAACACCTACAAAAGGCAAAGAAAATTTTTCGTGGTACCCTTTTCTTATGGGTCCTTTTAACAGTTAGTATAAAACATAAACTGCAAAAAATATGTTGTCGACATAAAACAAACACGACAAACATACAAAGCCATATAAATGGTTTAAAACCATAAACGCATTCCACCCGGATTATCAACATTAAACATTCCTTTCGGAATCCATTTTCTAACCATTTTAATTTTGCGATTGTATTTATCATACACATAAAATGAAGCATTTATATTCGCATTAGGTTTAGAAAAATTACTATTATACATACGAGCATACGGTTTCCTCCCATAATTCACATTTTTCATTTTTGACATATATGGGGGTTTTCTCGTATCAACTTTAGGAGATGCAAAAAATCTTTTAATGGGTTTACACGAACATTTATCAACACATGTATCGGAACCAATGCCTTTACGACAATTTATACGATTAGGCATATTTAGCATTTTAAGCACTTTATCATTGCTATTTTGAAATGCATTAGCTAACAGATTATCTTTTTCATATAAATCGCATTTAGCTTTTAAACATGCATTATCATTTTCAAGTATATCGCATTTTGTACATAAAATATTTTCACATGTTCTTTTCTCTAAACATGCAATTTTATCATTTAAGACAATGCAAGATTTGCAAACAATATTTTCGCATGCTTTCTTTTTTAAAGTGATAACTTTATCATTTAACTCATTTTTGATTTTATTATCACATGCAATGATTTGTTTACTATTATTCAACTCAATTTGACATAATAATAATTCTTCTTTTAATTTAGCATTCTCATTTTTATAACTATTTACGAGAACAATCAATTTTTGAAAAGAGACATTTGACATATCAATATCATCATCGTTATCACTACAACTAGAATAACTTGAGTATGAAGTACATACCTCTTTCTCGCAGTCGACGATGAGACACGTTTCTTCATTTCTTTGATCTCGGGTTTCGTCTCTCTTTTCTTTTGAGTTTCCACCATAGGTGGTGTTCAAGTTCTCCCAAATATCACGAGCAGTTTCAAAGAGATAAACACGCTCAATATCATCGTTAGTAAGAACCGAAAAGAGAAAATTTTTGGCTTCATAATTTAAACAATAATTAGCCTCATCATCGTCGGACCATTCCGAGCTAGGTTTTTCAACAACTTTGTTGTTTTGAAATTTTGTGGGTTTGAAATTTCCTTTAATAATAATATCCCAAATTTTTTGATTTATCCCACGAACACAACGTTCAAAAGAATTTGCCCAAAGATCAAAATTTTCGAAATCAATAAGAAGAGATTTAGAAAACCAAGCATTTTGTTGAGCCATAACAAAAACGGATTTTAAAAAATTAAATAGACGATTTTTGAAAGCCCTGCTCTGATACCAAATGTTAGACAACCTAGGGGGGGTAAGGTTGTATTTAAAATCTTTTACTTTCAAAAATTCTTTTACAAATAAATACAGTACTGAAACAGTATAAATAAATCAGAGTATAAACAAATAAATATACAACAATTATATAAACAAATATAATTTAAATGCACAGAGATTATATAAATAAATATAAATGCAAAGCAGTTTATATAAATAAATATAATATAGCACAGCGGAATAAATAAAGAGATAAGGGATAGAGATACTTGACACAGAGATTTACTGATTTACCACCAACTGTGATAAACCAGCAGCCGAGACACTTCCCGACACGATCCAATAAATGTATTCTTTACGGTAGAAATACAAACCAAGTACAAAGGTAACGTAATTGATTCTCAAGCTTCTGCTATGAGATGTACAGGATCACACACCCGTTATTCAAATACTTACAAGAGGAGTATAACTCACAATGGGTAATCACTCTTGTATAATATCTCACACTTGGATATTTTATAAAAAATGTTTTATAAAATATATATTATAAATAGATGAGAGAGCTGAGAGGTGCTGTTTGTTGTTGCTTGTTACTGTTGTTGTTTTTTGCTGTTCTTCACCAGCATGCATATAAATACCAAGGAAGCTCCAACGGATATATGAGGTGGCGGTATACCGTGCAGTAAAAAGTACACTGTCAGAAGAGAAAGTCAACCCTGCAAAACAAACGTAAACTTGTACCCGCGGTATACCGGCTAAACATCGCGGTATACCGCCCAACTGTACCCGCGGTATACCTGCTAAACACCGCGGTATACCTGCGTCAGAAAAAAGTACGACCAATCAATCAGAGGTAACATCAAGCCGCCGCGGTATACCTGCTGAACCTCGCGGTATACCTGCGTCAGAAAAAGCAAAATCTTGCTAGATCTTCTAAAAAAAAAACTTTATTTATTTAAAATCAATTATGGTTTTTAGAAATATCCAAGTGGTATATTATTTTAGGGTGTTTATCATTATAAATTATAAACACTAATGACAACGTAAATCTTCCGTCTTGAACTCTTCAGATAAGATCTTCGTGTTCTTCAAGAACTGTACACTTGGATAGGATTGTTAGATAAACAATAATACGGTGTGTTTGTAATCATCAAAATAAATATATATAAATATATAGAGATGTGGTACACTTGCACCAACAATGGATGTCATATCGAAGAGCACGAAATTCTCGTTTTTTGATGTAATTTGTTTGATTAAAATGTTAGTAATTTTTGAGATAATTTATTTTAAAATTTAAGGGGGTAAAAGTTTTTTAATTAAAAAAGAAAATAAAAAGTCAACAAATGAGGCGCTGATTCTAATCTGACGAAAATAATTACCTTTATTCAGTCTGAATAATTATCTTTTATTCAGACTGGATAATTTTTTTCCAATTTTACCCATGCACGCTAAATATTCATTAAGTCATGGACAAAGTTTTCAACTTATTTACAAAATTGCCACCGCGTTTTTTTGTCACTGATCTCTTCACCGGATTATTAATCAACGGTTGTGGTTTTCTCCACCCTATATATATATATATTGAAGTATGTAAGAGCATCTCTAACAGCTTCTCTAAAATAGAGAAAATGAAGGTTTTGTTCTCTATTTGTCTTCAACAACTTCTCTATCTTGTTCTCTAAAATAGAGAAAACAAGAAAAAACTCCAAGTTTAGAGAATTCTTTAAAACTTGATGGGAGGTGAGATAAATTATTACTTTATTGATTTCCACCAATAACATTAAATTATCATCATTTTATATGATTTAAAAATTTTAAAAAAATGCATTGGGATGATAAAGTTTATAATATTTTAATAATATAATTAATGTTGAAATCTTTAAAA
Organism: Saussurea involucrata; assembly: GCA_033807775.1. Taxonomy (NCBI): domain Eukaryota; kingdom Viridiplantae; phylum Streptophyta; class Magnoliopsida; order Asterales; family Asteraceae; genus Saussurea; species Saussurea involucrata. The sequence goes on from CM066316.1 coordinate 65,957,505, forward strand.
TAGAGAATCTGTTGGAGTGAAAGATAATTTGATTTAGAAATTTTGACTTTTGGTTCTATATTTTAGAGAAATTATAGATAATCTGTTGGAGATTCTCTAATATTTATATACGACAAATGTAACAAGTAAACTCATACACCCTCCTCACCTTTGCTGATGTTTGAACCCTTAACCTTCTATGAGGTAAAAGGCTCTGATAACGGCATACCTTAAAAGTTAGAATCTCTAAAATGAAGTACATTTAACTCCAACAGATTCTCTATTTTACTGATTTCAACATCCATTATATTATTAGAATATTGTTTAAATTTATCATCCCAGTACACTTTTTTAAATAAATTTTTTATAAAATAATAATAACTCAACCATATTGTTGTGAATGAATAAAAAAATAATTACTCTCGCCATCTAGCAAGTTTTAGATGATTATCTAAATTTGGAGTTTTTTTAGTTTTTTCTATTTTAGAAAACAAAATAGAGAAGTTATTAGAGCAATATAGAGAACAAAAATGCATTTTTTCTATTTTAGAAAAGCTGTTAAAGATGCTCTAAGGTTATTATAAGAAAAACTCTACTATAAATGTTCTTAAACAAGTTTTCTATTGATTTTTCTAATATAAAAAATCAAAAGTCACAATTTAAAAAAAACTAAATTTAAGTATATTTAAATATTTTTCAAAAAAATCTAAAATAAAGAATTAAGAGTTCATATCTTAAAAAAAATTCCTCCATAGATTTCCTATTTTGCAAAATCCAACGTTTAGGGGCTGTTTGTTTATCTTTTAATAGTTCCATTAAGAGGCAGTCTCTGAATCGTTAAGATGTAAATCATGTTTGGTAAAAAAATGTCTACCTCTTAATGGTTCTAGAACCCTTTGAATGATTTAGCATCTTTGGTCTCGCTTAATCATTCAACACCCTGATTTTATTCTAAACAATTACCAAACAAGCATATTTCATTCTGCACCATATCATAAAAGCTCTTAATCATTCTGCATCAAACCATTCAACAACCCCTTATTATAATATTTAAATATTTAGTTTATCTATTAAAATATTATTTCTCTCTTGATATTTATGTTCAAAGTTTTTTATTGATGTTTTCACTTGGTAATCATTTTTACAATGATCTCTATATTAAAAAAAACTCTTTTGTGTTCTTCATATTGAATATAGTTTTGGAAAAGTTATTGATCAAAGAATTGATTCAAAATCATTATTTTCTCTACCATGGAAAAGTTGTTAGAGATGCTCTAACTCTAATAAATTTTTATTTTAAAATTTCAAACATTAAAAATATTTTATAATCTTTTTATATTTCAATTTTTTTTAATTTAAATAAATTAATAATTGAATATTATTAATAGATATAATAAAGAAAATATAACTTTCCTCTTCACATATCAAGTTTTAGGAATTTCTAAATTTTAAGTTTTCTTAGTAATCTTTATTTTAAAGTATAATATAGACAAGTTGTTAGAATAAAATAAAAACAAAAGACCCTTTTTTCAATTTTTATTATTATAAACTAGTTTATACATACTAAAAATGACCTAAAGCAAAATCTTAAAAGTTTATTTAATATAAAGAAAATTATTTTATTATTATATCTCTTTGTCCATATTTTATATAGGGAATTTAATTAAATATCCAAAGTTTGACTTTGACTTACCAAAATACCCATCTTCTCTCTGATTTTATCAAAATACCACGATCGCGGACATGGACCATTTTTGAAAAATATCATCCCCGAAGAAATATCCCGCGTCACATGTGATTTTGTGATTTATAATTCATATTTACACTTTCAACCCTTATACTTATTACTTACTTTACTTTATACCTTTTACTTTCATAATTTTAATTTTACATTTAACACATATAATCGTTTATTAACTAAAATACGTTAAAAAAATACGTTTTAATTTTAACAAGTTACACCATTATAATCGTCTCTTCGATACGTTCGAAATGAGTCCAATATTGAATATTTTTGGATTTATTTATTTTATTATATATCATATATACTACATAAAATAATTTTTTATATTTAAAATTCACATTCTTATAGTTAATTTTTTCTTCGCGATCGCGGGATGATATTTTTCAAAAATGGTTCCTGTCCGCGATCCCGGACCCCCTTCGCGGAAAAAATGTGTATTTTAGTAAAATCAGAGAGAAAACAGGTATTTTGGTAAGTCAAAGTCAAACTTTGGGTATTTTAATTAAATTTCCTTTTATATACCAATCAATTTTAATGTATTTCTCTTTGTCAATATTTTATATAAAACTTAATTACAAGTTTCATAGGATTAAATATATTGAATAATTTAAAAATCTTTAAAATAGACAAACTGCTAAATTAAAATATATATATATTTTTAAAAAATTAGTATTTTCAACAACTTTGCTATATCATTTATTTCTTGTTTTAAGTATGGAGATTTTTCGATGCTCTCTTATTTTGATCTTTATTTTAAAGTAGATTTTATATATAGTTGTTTGAGTAAACTTTTCTTTAACTCATTAAAACTTCTAATAACATAGTACTTGGAGACGCTCTTAATAAAAAGAATCAGTTTAAATAAATGTCGACGATAAAAAGATATAATTATTATATTTTAAATTAATAAAACAATAATTTTATCCTTAATTAAAGATAGGAATAATATTTTCCATAGTATAATTAAAAGTAGATATTTGGTTTTAAATTTTTAGAACAGATTAAAATCGTAATATAGATATTTAATTTGAAACAAATGAAGCAATTTAATAATAAAAAAAAGGTAGTATATTCATTCATATGATGATTAGTTTAGAAGAAAAGAACGGTTAAAGGAAAAAACAAAGGGTTATGGAGATTGGTGAGAGCAATTAACGATTTCCAAAAGATGCTCTCTCTCGGTGTTTGTTGTACCCAAGACTAAAATCGTCGCATATGTTGTTGTACCCTAATCATTTTCATTTTAAGTTTAACCCCACGGATGTTTAATTCTCAATACTCCCTTTTTTAATGCCACCTGCAGATCTTACTGTCCTTTTCATTTTTAACCTTTTTATTATTTATTTTTTGTTATTCTCGATGCCCATTTTTAACACCATACGTACAATATATATATATATATATATATATATATAGGGGTGGGTTCAAATAAAAACCAAATTTCAGTTGTAAACGTGAGGACAAACCACAGCCCTTGATTAAAAAATCGGAGATCAGATCAATGAATAAAAAACACGGTGGCAATTTTGTAAATAACTTGAAAACTATGTTCATGGCTTAGTGAATTTTTAGCGCGCAGGGGTAAAATTGGAATCAGCCCTCTTTTGTTGACTTTTTATTTTCTTTTTTAATTAAAAAACTTTTACCCCCTTAAATTTTAAAATAAATTATCTCAAAAACTACTAACATTTTAATCAAACAAATTACATCAAAAAAACGAGAATTTCGTGCTCTTCGATATGACATCCATCATGATATAGTTTTTTTTCGATTTAACCGTTTTTTTAAGTGAAATCGTGTATATATGTTATATTCAGACTGAATATAACACATATTCAGACTGAATATAACACATATTCAGACTGAATATGTGTTATATTCAGACTGAATATAACACATATTCAGTCTGAATATAACACATATTCAAACTGATGTATTTATATCAAACTGAATATGTCTCACATTATTATCACCTGCTAATTCCTACATTAATAGTAATATCTCAAATGGTATAATCGATCAACAAAATCAAAACATGATGATGAGAAATGATCAAGAAACTTGTTCATCATCTCACAACCATAAAAATCCCAAACTAGGATCGATTAATAGACAAACAAGATATTCAGGCTGCTGTTGATCATCAAGCATCAACCCCAACATCTTGCAACAACAACGCCGACTCAGGTGATCATGAAGATAAGATCAGTGGTGAAGAAAATGAGAATAAGAGTAATAATAATGTTGAAATTGTTCCATTACTAGAATCTGATGAGTTTTGGAACATGCTGGATGACATAGAATTAGATGATCAGTCCCAACCATTAATGATCACCGATGATGATGATGATGAAAATGGATCACAGATGGAAGTTGACAAGTTGAGAGAGAGAGAGAGGGAGGTTCAAAGAAAAACCTCAAAAAACGAAAAACTGAAGAACACATATAAATACATCAGTCTGAATATGTGTTATATTCAGTCTGAATATGTGTTATATTCAGACTGAATAAAGGTAGATATTCAAAACGAATAAATGTTTAAATTTTGTACCTTTATTCAGTCTGAATAACTCTATATATTCAGACTGAATAAAGGTAAATATTCAAAACTGAATAAATGTACCTTTATTCACTCTGAATATAACACATATACACGATTTCACGTAAAACGGTTAAAACGAAAAAAAAAACTATATCATGATGGATGTCATATCGAAGAGCACGAAATTCTCGTTTTTTTGATGTAATTTGTTTGATTAAAATGTTAGTAATTTTTGAGATAATTTATTTTAAAATTTAAGGGGATAAAAGTTTTTTAATTAAAAAAGAAAATAAAAAGTCTATAAAGGATGCGCTCATTCTAATTTGACGAAAATACCCCTAAAGCTGAATTTTATGAATGGCTTAAATATGGCTGCGATCAATGGACGAGATTTGTCCTCATGTTTACAATTGAATTTGAGTTTTCATTTGAACTTTCCTCTATATATATATATTCTTAATCAAATAAGAACTAGTTAGTTTGTGGTAACTGTAAGAACCAATGTAAGCCACACATTTAAAATAATTAATGTTACTTCCAAAAATAAAAATAAGGGCAAATTGATAATTTGATTTATCTTGACAACTCATACTTATAACTTCCAAAAATAAAATAACTGATGCTCATACAAGAGAAACCCTAATTTCAATTTTCATCCCACCCCTTTCACGGTTTCACCTTCCCAACCATCTGTCGCCGACGAACGCCGTCGTCAGTAACCTCCAGCCACCGCCGGTTGTCGGCGCCCTCCGTCTCCGCCTCTCCTCTCGTTTCTCCGACCGCGAAACCCAACTGATCCTGATTGTATTCATTATCATTGTTGTTTTCCTCACAAGCATCAGATCGAGTAAATTACACTTTTGGTCCCTGTGGTTGACACTTAGTATCAAGTCTAGTCCCTATTTTAAATTAATTACAATTTTGATCATTATGGTTGACATTTTATTACACTTTTAGTCATTGTGGTTCCCACTTGATTTTAATTTTGGTCCTTTTAACTAACTTCAGTTAAAAAATTATGTTAACTAAGGGGTATTAATGTCCTTTTACTTTGTTTTGTGTTATTTCAATTTAAAAATAAAAAATATATATTTATGTACTAATAAAATATATTATTAATATTCTAATATTATAAGAAGATATCGTCATTCTAATCCCTTCCGGCCGATGCTCACTCCTCCCTTTCCCGTGAATTCCGGCCCTTCACCTCCGGCTAAACGTCTTCTCGATCTCCCTCCCTCCTGCACTACTGATCCGCACCTCCCATCCTATATATCTTCTGCATCCTACTACTTGGTTCCTATATATCTCCTGCTGTCCTGCATCCTACTACCTGGTGAGGGTCATCGGCAAAGAAGGCAACGACGGTGAGGGTCTCCAACGAAGAAGACGACTTTTGTCTCCACTCGATTTTTTCGTTTTTGTCTTAGATCCATCTCCGCCCGACTCCACCCTTCCTATTTCTGACCACGTTAGTCACAAAAGGGTTGTCTGGTTTTCGATTAATAGTGAGAGAAAAAGATCGAAAGGGAGCACCTTTGTATGTTGTAACCAAGTCTGTGAAGATACAAGACAACCATCATCATCATCATCATCATCCATCTCCATCTTCGTCGGCCGATATCAAGAAACCATCAAAACTGCAGATGACGCCAAGATTCGCCCTAGAGTTTGATGGTGTTTACTGTTTTGAGACAATAGTTCCATATTAATTAGTTTCTTCTTTATTTCATCCCAAAAATTGTCGATAAAAAGATTCACCTGTACATAATAAATATTGTTTCTTTTTTAATCTTGTTTAATTTCATGGTTTACCTCTGTTCATCGTTTGTTTATTATTTATTTATAATTCAATCTAGCAGCTGTATATTCCAAATATGAACGTGATCGATCATATGAAAATTCACAGGTTGGATCCCAATTGTGTTCAAGAAAGTAAACATAAATAAGAAAATTCAAAAGCTTCAAATCTGAAGATTAGTAAACATTTTCACTCAATCAATCAAACCCCACAATCAACTAAATATATACATATATTCATTCCCAATCTTATTAACTCCTACTTCCCCAGCTCTTTCGCTCTTTCTTCACAGATCTTGTCTCAAATACCTTCTTTAAATGCTACCATTTTCAAGTAACACATTTCATCTCATTTACTCTATCTCTTTTTTTCACTCAAATTACATAACCCATTTCTCTTGTTTTCTTCTTCATATTTCCATTTCCTTATCTTCATTTGGGCATTCAAAGCAGAGGGTAGCGCTGGTGCCTCAAAGGGGGAGGTGAGTGAAAGTTTTGGGGTACCGGGAAAAGGGGGAGTCGGGAGGTGACTGAAAGTCACCGTGAAAATACGTGTCATACCCTATAATATAATATATATATATATATATTATTTAATTTTTATTTAAACATTAATGAAATGGTGAAAAGACTAAAATGTCCTTGACTGAATAGATTTTTTCAACAGAGTTAGACAGAAGGACCAACATTGAAAAAGAATGTCAACTACAATAACTAAAATTGTAATTAGTTTAAAATAAGGACTATTCTTGATAGTAGGTGGCAACCACAGGGACCAAAAGTGTAATTTACTCTATATATAGGCTTAATCAAATAAGAACTAGTTAGTTTGTGGTAACTGTAAGAACCAATGTAAGCCACACATTTAAAATAATTAATGTTACTTCCAAAAATAAAAATAAGGGCAAATTGGTAATTTGATTTATCTTGACAACTCATACTTATAACTTCCAAAAATAAAATAACTGATGCTCATACAAGAGAAACCCTAATTTCAATTTTCATCCCACCCCTTTCACGGTTTCACCTTCCCATTGCCACCAGCCACCATCTGTCGCCGACGAACGCCGTCGTCAGTAACCTCCAGCCACCGCCGGTTGTCGGCGCCCTCCGTCTCCGCCTCTCCTCTCGTTTCTCCGACCGCGAAACCCTACTGATCCTGATTGTATTCACTATCATTGTTGTTTTCCTCACAAGCATCAGATCGCTCGTGATCTCTGCACTTGTGGTTGGATTAGCGATTGTCTGCGTCCATGGAGCGTTTAGAGATCCGGAAGACCTGTTTTTGGATGATCAGGATCAGACTACCGCCGAACTCCTTGTTTTTCATATACTCAATTTGTAGTGCTTCACGAACTCCTTGTTTTTCATATACTCAATTTGTAGTGCTTCCTTTACTTGCTTGTTTCTGTACTGTACTTATCATCAGTTTGCTGCTACTCGGTTATAATAGAGACAAAGATTGAAACCTTTTTGTATAATCATTCTTGTATGTTTATTGGGGGTATCACAGTGATATCACATTTGTTCTTGTATGTATTCTGGGTATCACACTGGGGGTATCACAGTGATATCACATTTGTTCTTGTATGTTTACTGGGGGTATCACAGTGATATCACATTTGTTCTTGTATGTATTCTGGGTATCACGCTGGGGGTATCACATTGATATCATATTTATTCTTGTGATATCATTATCATAATCGATATATCTGCTGGAGAGAGGAGAAAGGAGATTTTAAAAATACCTAAAATGCCCTTTTATTTAAATTTCAAACAAAATTACCAAAATTAATAATTTCCTAATTTATAGTTTAATATGTGACTCACATTGGTTCTTACAGTTACCACAAAATAACTAGTTCTCCCTTGAATGACCCCCTATATATATATATATATATATATAGAAACTCCTTCAAATGTAAACATTCTTTTTTATGTAAACAATAAAACCAAGGGTATTTGGGTCTTTTTTTCCAAATTCATAATTTTAGGAATATCCATAATTTTAGCAACTAACAAACTTCCTTAATTTTCTCAATTATCTTCATCTCTCTCTCTCTCTCCGGCGACCTCCTTCTACTCCGGCTATCTCCAATCCGGCGACTTGCTCTCACTCCGACGACCTCCCCCAAAATTCCGACGAGTTTCATAATTTTTTCGAGCTTCATAACAGTTTTTTCATAAACAATTTTTTCATAAGTTAGAGTTTTTTAAGTTTCATAAACCGTTTTTTTTCGAAATTTTCACATTTCATAGGATAAAAAACAAATATGAAACTGGCGAGTTTCATAATTTTTCACGTTTCATAGGAGAAAAAACAATACGAAACCGACGAGTTTCATAATTTTTTCGCGTTTCATAGGAGAAAAAAACATTTTTTTTCATAAAACATTTTTTAGTATATGAAAATCGATATGAAACCCAGAAACATGAATCATAATGAAAAGCATAATCGATATGAAACCCAAAAATAATGAAACCCATAATCAGGGTGGTAGAGATCGATGTTCTTAAGCTCATAATCAGGGTGGTAGAGATCGATGTTCTTAAGCTCCACATCAGCCTGGGCATGAATAAAATCAACACCACGGTTATTACAGAGCAGCTCCGGTTCACCATGGCTGTTCTGGACAACTTCTCCGACGAAGGGGTAAAACGATGTGCAGCCGTGATGATCTCTCTCTGCTTTATACTCACTGGATAGCTTCTTCCACATGAAACCATTGTGTAGAGATTGTTTTTGACTCTTCACCGGTGGTTTGGAATCATGGTGGCCGGAATTTTGTGAGAGAGAGAGGGGGGTGGTGGCCGGATTTTGTGTGAGAGAGAGAGATAGAGATTGATTCAAATCAATTAATATATTCCAAAATTAAATACCTAAAAAACTATTTCCAAAATACCCTTTCCCTATTTTTTAAATTCAAAAATCCCTCAACCGTTGATCAAAAAATCGGATGGCCTAGATTGGTTTACAAGGTTTACATAAAAAAATGTTTACATTTGAAGCTCCATATATATATATATATATATATATATATATATATACTAGATACGTACTCGCCCGCGATGCGGTGCAAAGTATTTTGAATCTAAAGCCGAGAATTCGAAAAAAATAATTTTGTTTCATGTTCATATTTATTCGCTTTTAAATCGCATATCAGGTGTATCAAATTAAGGGTTAATATGGTTAATTGGTCAAAAAATATTCGTTCGATAGTGGGGTTTTCAAACCCATAACATTTGTACTTATTTTGAAGGTTTTGACTATAATTTATAAAAAAGAAAAACATATTTGTTTAATATATTTTAGTTTATGTATGTTGATATGATAAGGATGTAACATGAAAAATGAAAGAAGAATGGATATAAAGTAAATTAAATAACTAATTATAATGGTATAAAATGTAATTTAAAAACAAAAAAAATTATTTTTAATTATCATGTTGAACGTTGGAGGTTTTAAAGCTTTTAAACTTGTACATGATGTATTGAAATTTGTACTTCTTAAAAATTCAAGAATAAACGTAAATGAAATTATTTTTAAAGGAATACAATAGATAAATATAGATAAGAGCGTAAAATGTACAAATTTTAAAAAAATCTCAGTACGTCATTTTTGAAAAATCTTGATACGTATTTATGATATTTCACAATATTATTAAGTTAAAAAAATATTCAATAATAAATTTATTTTGAAATTATTGACGAAAATATTGTAATATTATAATTTGTAAAAAAAATACATTTATTAATATGTTTTAGTTAAACTATGATTATGTATTTTTAATATTATAAGGGTGTAAATGAAAATGAATAATGTAAGAGATTTAAAACAAATTAATTTGTACATGATCGTGATATTTAATAGTATGATTAAATCCAAAAATATTCAATATTTGGCTCATTTTGAAGGTATTGACGAGACGATTACAATGGTATAATTTGTAAAAAAAGAAATGTATTTTTTAATGCATTCTTGTTCATATACGATTATTTATGTTAATATGATAATGGTGTAAAATAAAAAAGTAAAGGATTAAAAGTAAATTGGATAACTAATTATAAGGGTATAAAGTGTAACTTAATATTATAAGGGTGTAAAATGAAAATGAATAATGTAATAGATATAAAACAAATTAATTTGTACATGTTCGTGATATTTAATAATATAATTAAATCCAAAAATATTCAATATTAAACTCATTTCGAAGGCATTGACGAAAATATGATTAATATGCACCACTAGATCAACATTAATTAAAAATGATCTAACATTCAAATTTTTTCTTGCATTTCTCATATTAACTCTGATTTTCACATGTTTTTCGGTTCCTAATAAAAATGATAGCCATTGTAAGAAAAAACCCTTTTAATCAACCATATGTATGCTATATTTAATATGGTTTCTTGTAAATCAATTGATCTCCTTATGTATAGTAACAATTATACCGTAAGGCTTTATCCTTGATTAGAGGCAAGTCATGTATTTGGTTGGAATGTAATCAAGTATTAGGTAAGATTGTGGACTTAGTTAGAATATGTGAACTCAATTTTTTTATGGGATGCGGACACCTGTAAGTAGGACGCAATTTTTTTAATGATCATTGTTTTTTGGAAGGGTATCCGAGTACATTGTCTCGACTAATTCCGGCAAGGTGAGGCAATTGCCCCAGCTGTTAAAGCGTGCAGCCCTGAGTTTATCTCCAGTGGCCACAAGTTGAAAGCGTCTGGATTCGAACTTGGGGTAGATGGGTTACTAGCCACATCCCCCACAAGACCTAACCAGTACGCCACAAGCCTTGTGGTTTTAATGATCATTGTTTAAACGTGCCTTTTGTTTTAAAAGGTTTTAACTGACATGATACATGTCATGGATGCAAGGTCAAGCCTTAAGTCTTACAAGTTACATTGAAAATACAACGTTTTTTTAAGTAATACCCTAAAGAGACATATTTATATATATATATATACATATATATAGGGGCTTAATCAAATAAGAACTGTTTATTTTGTGGTAACCGTAAGAACCAATATAGACCACTCATTTAAGAAATGTACTTTTATTATTAATTAAACCCTAAAGGGTATTTTAGTAATTTAAATTTTTTGACAGCTCATGAATCTCTATCAATATCTATCCATATCTCACGCCTCTCTTATAGTAATCTAACCCTAAAAAAATAGTTTCTTCTTTGCTTTTCCCTCAATCTCACCGGCAACCCTAAATTGCTCCAATCCAGCACCATTTTAAGAGATCTGATGGTGTTTGTCTCCTTCATCCAACACCAATAATCCTCATTCTTCGTTTTTTTCTGAGTAACCCCACACAAAATCGTCCTTTTGACAGTAGCAGTAGCGGCCTTGATAGATTGAAGGGTGCGGCTGTTTGATTAAGCTGGGCTGGAGGAGATGGCGTCTGGAAAAAAGGCACGTCCTGGAGCGGTTATGGGCAGTCGGGTCTTATTCGGGCTGAAGAATCATGCGTAGAAGGTCTGATTAAGTTTGCTTCTCGGCTTCTCGCAATATCTCTTCCTGATTCGTTAAGCTCACTATACTGCAGCCTGGTTACTTTGTTTTTGCTTTGGTTATGCTTTGGTTTTGTTGTTAGGCTGAAGGCTTGATGCTGTATGGTATGGGTTGTTTTGTACATTTGTACTTCCTTTTTGGTAATAAAGCTTGGTTTTTGCTGTTCAAAAAAAACAAAATCGTTCTTCATTTTCATCTCTGATTTCATCTGAGTAAACCCAAACAGATCCGATTTCAGATCTGATTTCATCACTCTCGACATATCTGATTTTGTGTTTGTGGATTGAATGTTGTTGGATCTGATTAAGTAGTCGATCTTGAATGTATAGTGGTATCATAATGGGTATCACAACGGTATCACGGTATGATTCATGGTTATCACATTATGATTCTTGGTTGGTTTGTGTCTATCAGTTAGAATTTATTTTGGTATCATATTGTCTCAACCCTTATTCAAAACAGTATCACAATGGTATCACAGGGGATTTGTATCTTACTGTGTAGAAGTCAGGGTATCACAGTGCATTTTCAAAGGGTATCACAATGCATTTTCAAAGAGTATCACAGGAAAAAGGGTATCACAGGAAAAGGGTATCACAATGCATTTTCAAAGGCATCTTGGTGTCACCGGAGGCCGATACCGGAGGCAAGAGGCAAGAGGCCGGAGAGAGGAGAGAGGAGAGAGGAGATTTTAAAATACCTAAAATGCCCTTTTATTAAATTTCAAACAATATTACCAAAATTAATAATTTCCTAATTTATAGCTTAATATGTGGCTCACATTGGTTCTTACAGTTACCACAAAATAACTAGTTCTTCCTTGAATGACCCCCTATATATATATTTATATATATACATACATATACATATATATATATATATATATATATATATATATCTTACAGAGAGTGAACATTTTATGATAACTCTGTTACAAAGAATGTTAGTCCCAGATGGCTATAACAAGTATTGTAGAAAGGGGGGGGGGGGGGGGGGTTGAATACAATACTCAAAAAAATTCACAATTTTAATTCTTTTATTGAAAATCTTTCAACAAGAATTACACATAGAAACTTAAGACTGTTGCGGAAAAGAACAAATAAACTATTCTAACAATCTTACACAAAGTATAATAACAAAACAACTAAGAACACTTAGAACAAAGCTATAAAGTTTTTCAAGAAAAATGGAAATTCTTGCATTGAGAGAAATCTTCCAGTTTGCGTAGAATATCTTAGAGCACACAGTAATCTTCAAGTCTCTTAAGATGTAAGTAATCTTCTGCATGGAGAGGTCTTCCTTTTTATATAGTGCCAAGAGTATGTGTAGCATAGGACACTTGTCACTTTGTCATTTGAAGGATAGGTTTAGCTCTCAAAAGTTGATGTGTCATTTTCACCTTTTCCTTGGTATCAGGAAGAATGCCCATGCTAGAAGAGACTTTATATGGTAATGGATAAAAGGACAAATTGTCACTTTTATCTGACAATAGGATATTGTCCCATAATAAAAGATCTTCTCATTTTGTCTTCAAGGAGTACACCACCGATGCATACTATGAGATATGTGATACCTCTTGAAGAAAATCATCCTTGAGACTTAGAAGAGTTCCCACCAAAATTGGACTTTCATTGGTGGGAAGCAATTTAGCCGACCAAGAGATAGGTCGGTGGATAAGTGTCCACCAATGTGTGAGACAACCATCGGTGGACAATGACTTGCATGTGTTGATGAAGAGTCTCTTACTTCCACAATGAGAGATTCTTCAATCTTGACTTTGGTTGATCTTTGACTTCACCAAACATTTGCTATCTTGTACAAGTCATTATAAAGAACCATGCTAAAAAATTCTAAGTAAGATTTAGAGGAAACATCGGTGAGTCAATTTCAAATCTTCGGTGACCCAACAATCTCCCCCTATTTGAATTTGAGCTCCATACTTAGAATATTGAAGAGTATCTGAATAAAATTGCATTTTGACCCTTTTTACTCTTTTTGGGTTCTTTTCACATAGACCATTTTTTTTTGATGTATTTGGTCTTTTGTGGATTTGTGTGTGTGTATGATATTTACAAGTAAGAAAAAAATAAAAAGGTATAGCTGTACAAATAATTGAAAGGAAAAGGAAAGAAGTATAAACAATATGAACAAAATGAATATTACTTGCATCTTTGGAGGGGCGAGTTGAAACTTGTGTCTGGTTTGAAGATTCTTCATTTTGATCAGCAGCCTGTTGAAGTGTTGGAGAACTTTATCTTTCAGGCACTTTTGCTTTTCTTCAGATGTTCCAAATCTTCAAGTCATTCACTTACTCCAAAAGATTTCAGCCAAGTGAATCTGTGGGTTTTGATAGGAGACAAACCCATTATAGTGACAAACTTTGAGATGGGTTGAGTTTGAGTGAATCAGCCTCAGGATGCTTCTGCCAATATCTTGCATTTTCTTTCTTTCTCTTGGCATCTTCAGCTCTTCCTGTTCAGCATCATCATCCTTTGTCTTTGTTTTGCTCCCCCTCAGTAGATCAGCCAGTTTTGTGTTTCTCCCCCACAGTTAGATCCGCCCGGACTGATGTGCTCCCCCTTGACCGGTCCGCCCGATTTCCTCATTTTTCCGAGTTGGACGCTGAAAACGAGTACTGAGGGTTGATGTTGCCCCCCCTTCAGATGAATTCTCTCCCTCAGCGGCCGACGTAGGAAAAAACAAGAGAAGTTGAAAAAACGGCCAAAACTAAAACTATTATACTTTTTTTAATTATATAAATAGATATATATATATATATAAAGAATTGACATCCATAAATGTAGGAAAAGATTTGGCAAACACACAAGGAATTTGCACTTAAAAGAATTGGTGGGTGCTGTGGGATTTGATGGTAGAAAGAGAAATGGGGTGGAGATGTGGTCGGTATAAAATTAAAATGGTGGGGGGGTTTGTGTTTCGGTGGCAACAAACAAAAGAAAAGAGGGGTATAGTTGTCTTTGAGTTTGGTAAAAGAAGTAATAAAGGTGATGGGTCTTTCGGTAGGAAGAAGAAAATAAAAAGGAAAGAAGGGTGGTTTGGTATTTGAGAGATGATGTCACCAAGATGACATCATGCAGATGATGTCATCAAAATTGTGGCAAAAAATTTTCTACCAAAAAAATGTTGTTTACTGTTATGACTTTTTTTTTGCTTCCCCACCGAAAATTGGCTATTTTCGGTAGGAAAATCGGTAGGATTTTTTTTTCGGAAATTTATCATTTCCACCGAACTTTTGCAGGAGTTTGACAAAAAGTCGGTGGAATTTCTTGAAGAGGTTGGAGGAAATCTTCTGGCATCTTCAGAATACTTTGAATAAAATCTTCTAAGGCATCATGGAGAAAATCTTCAAAGTGAAGAAAAGATTGGAATTCCAACTTCCAATTTTTTGATGACCCAAAAGGATTGAGTTTGAGGATTTGGGATGACATCTGCAGAAGAGTTTGTAGTAGGTGGATTTTTTTGTGGAAAGGAGAGTTGGATTGGTGACCAAGAGGGAAATATGATGGAAGAAAGAATGGGTTGAGAATGTGGCACATAGAAAGTTGATTCTGGTGAGAGAGAGAGAGAGAGGGTTTTGGGAGATGGAGTGTCTCACCGATTGAGGTTTATTGAAGAAGGGTGTTCGGTGGGATTTGGGTTAGGCAAAACATATGATGGGAAATAAAGTATGGTGGGATTTGGTTTTGGTTTGTGTCGGCAGCAAGACAAAGAAATTGTGGAAGTGGTGAGAGGTGATGTCAGCAACATGACATCATCATGATGTCATCAATTAACATGGTGGACACAAATCAGCAAAAAGATTTAAACCACCGATGATGCAAATGCCACCGAAGTTGACTTTGATTTTTTTTAGAGAGAGAGAGAGAGTTGGATCGGTGGAGGATTGTTGAAGGAAAATCTTTTTGAGGTGGATGTTGGGAAGAATATGTGGCCGAAATATGTGAAGGGAAAGATTGGTGTAGGAGAGAGGAGAAAGAGTTGGGTGGTAAGATGGATGGTAACATGAAAAAGAAATGAGGTTGGGGCAATATATGTGGTGGGATGGATGAGAAAATGTGGGGTGAGATGTATGGTGGGAAATAGAATGTAAGTAATGGGATATGTGATGATGTCGGTAGAGAAGATGGTGACACTAGAGAGTGTGCCAATGGGAAGGATTTTCAACATAAGGAGATCTAATAGTTCACCATTTTGACACATCAGATTGCATGATGATCTTGATGATTTCTTCAATTTTCTCACTTTCATATTTGTCCACATAGATCCATCTGTCCAGCTCAAAATCTGCAATCACAAAGAATTTATTTTCTAGGTACCCATTTGGTGGTGGGTCCTTTTGGGTTAGAAGAAAAAGAGTTGGTGTCACTTAGATCAATTCTTTCTTTCGAACAATCTTTGGCAAAATGAGAAGTATCACCACAGATATAGCATTTTCTATGAGGAAAAATCTTTTTAGAAACTTGCCATTTTTCCTTACTGCTCATTTTGGTTATCTTCAAGGACTTTGAAGAGGAGTAAAAGATTTGGGGTGCAGGTCCTAAGATTCCTTTTTCAGAAGATGGGAGGACATAAATCTTTTCCTTTGAATTGGACATTTTGAGACACACAGATCGGGGAAGAAAATCGGTAGGAGAAGTCACACAGGTAGTTTTAGAAAAATTTAGATGAGTTCTTTTTAGGAAAGAATCAGCACCTGAAGATTTGCCTTTTTCAAAGATAGAAAATTTCTTGTTTGAGTTTGAAAAGGAGGATGCATCATCTGAAGTCAAGAATTTTTGAAATTCATGGATAGGTGTGGAAGAATCATTGGAATCTTGAGCCTTTTCCTTTGGAAAGGAAATATGATCTTTTGCCTTTAAAAACATTCTAAATTTTAAATCTTCAGATGAATCGGCAGAATTCATGGACATAGACCCAATAGAATTGGAATTGGAAGTTTCACAAGAAGTAGGTGAAGCACATGAGGTGGAAGCATGAGATTTTGAAGATTGATCAGTTTCCATTTTTCCAAAGCCTAGACCAGTTTTGTTATTACAGGAAATCTGATCTTGAAAAATCTTTTCCAGGTTTTTGGAAGAACTGGTCCATTTTCTCATGATTTCTTGCTCCTTTTGAAAACGTTTGAATATTTTGTTTTTCTCCTTGGCAAGAATAAAGTTGATGAATTTTAGATCTTCAAACTCAGCCTTAACTTTTTCAAAGTTTTCCAGTTGAGAGTGACAAAATAGCAGTTGAGAGGAAAGAGATTTTATTTGAGCATTTGCCTTTTGCTTAGCAGTTTTAGCATCAAAAAGATCAATGGTTAAAGAATCAAATGCTTCAACCTTTTCATCATCAGAAAGAGATAGAAATGGATGTACCTGTGATGAGGAGGAGAGGCACTTAGCTGATACAAGAGCAGTTGAGGAGATGTGGCCTTCTGAATCATCCATGTCATTTATCTTGGCCATGAAACAGACATTTAAGGTGTCATCCTCACTTTCAGATGTGGGTTCATCTGCCAAAATATGAGTTTTAGCAGGCAGACCCTTTGCTTTTCTAGCAAGTCTTTCATTTCTTTCCTTTTCTCTTTTGTATTTTTTCTTGTATCTTTCAGCCCGGTCAGAATGTGTAGAAGAGGAGAGATTGGTGGAATCATGTTTGGAGAGAGATTCTTCTTTCTCATAAGAAAAGAGTTCATATTTTCTAACAAGAGCAATCTTTCTGCTCTTTTTAACTTCATTTGCACCTTCGTACAAAACACACAGAGTGGACCACATCTCTTTGGCAGTAGAGAGATTTACCAGAGAGTGGTACACTTCATCAGGAAGAGAGAGAGCAATGATAGTTCTAACTTTAGAATCAAGAGACACAAGCCGTTTTTCCTCGTCAGTGTATTTCTTAGGATTTTTAAGAATGTAACGACCAGTAGCAGCAGATTTTTCTTCATCAGACGAATCATCAGAATCATCTTTGCCAACAACTTCCTTACCAGTTTTTTGCTTTCATAGCGAGACCAGACTCTAGGAACTATGGGTCCCTCACTTAGAATGGTTGGATATCTACTATCCATTCCTTCCATGAAAAGCATCATCCGGCTTTTCCACAAAGAAAAGTTGTTGGGGTTAAACTTGGGAGGTTTGGCTATGGAACCATTTTCAGAAAAGTTGTTTTGAAAAGCATTTTCAACAGTTGAAGATGAAGAGGCAGCCATTGCAGATCAAGTTTATGAGTTAAACTTTCTGCTCTGATACCACTTGTTAGTCCCAGATGGCTATAACAAGTATTGTAGAAGGGGGGGGGGTTGAATACAATACTAAAAAAATTTCACAATTTTAATTCTTTTATTGAAAATCTTTCAACAAGAATTACACATAGAAACTTAAGACTGTTGCGGAAAAGAACAGATAAACTATTCTAACAATCTTACATAAAGTATACTAACAAAACAACTAAGAACACTTAGAACAAAGCTATAAAGTTTTTCAAGCAAAATGGAAATTCTTGCTCTGAGAGAAATCTTCCAGTTTGCGTAGAATATCTTAGAGCACACAGTAATCTTCAAGTCTCTCAAGATGTAAGTAATCTTCTGCATGGAGAGGTCTTCCTTTTTATATAGTGCCAAGAGTATGTGTAGCATAGGACACTTGTCACTTTGTCATTTGAAGGATAGGTTTAGCTCTCAAAAGTTGATGTGTCATTTTCACCTTTTCCTTGGTATCGGGAAGAATGTCCATGCTAGAAGAGACTTTATATGGTAATGGATAAAAGGACAAATTGTCACTTTTATCTGACAATAGGATATTGTCCCATAATAAAAGATCTTCTCATTTTGTCTTCAAGGAGTACACCACCGATGCATGCTATGAGATATGTGACACCTCTTGAAGAAAATCATCCTTGAGACTTAGAAGAGTTCCCACCAAAATTGGACTTTCATTGGTGGGAATCAATTTGGCCGGCCAAGAGATAGGTCGGTGGAGAAGTGTCCACCAATGTGTGAGACAACCATCGGTGGACAATGACTTGCATGTGTTGATGAAGAGTCTCTTACTTCCACAATGAGAGATTCTTCAATCTTGACTTTGGTTGATCTTTGACTTCACCAAACATTTGCTATCTTATACAAGTCATTATAAAGAACCATGCTAAAATATTCTAAGTAAGATTTAGAGGAAACATCGGTGAGTCAATTTCAAATCTTCGGTGACCCAACAAAGAAGAAACAATATTTATACACATGTGGGAAGGCCGTTGGGCTAGGGCTCTACTAGCACTATATAAGTATAGGAAGCAATAAGGTACAAATATTCATAAGAGGAATACATGTGCTAAGTATAACTAGGGGTGTTCATGGGTTGGGTTGGCCAGGTTGAAGGTACTTTAACGAACCAACCTAATTTTTGCGGTTTGAAAAATATTAACCCAACCCAACTCAATTAAAAGTGCAACCCAACCTAACCCAAAACATTCGAGTTGGGTTGGTCGAGTTGAAACTTTTATTCATCATTTCACAATTTAACTAGGTTATTGTGTCTAAACAAACTAAAATCAAAATGAAATATAAAAACAAGGCTAACAGTAAGTCAATAACCATCCCGTCCATACCTGTTGCAGCCAGCTGAGCTGCCATCTATTGACTGTTATCGCCTGTTGCCGCCTGGTCTCTTTCACCCAAACCGTGCAATAATTGCTTGAACAAGACAACAAGTATCAAACTAACAAGTAAGAGCATCTCCAACAGCTTCCCCAAAAAATTTCCAAAATGGGGAAGCAAAAGTCAAAATCCCTAAAAAAAATTAAATCCATCTCCAACAGATTCCCCATTTTAGAGAATTCAACATTAAATATATTATTAAAATATTCAAAACATTATTATCTCCAACAAATTTTTAAAAGGAAAATAATAAAATATTGTTTCTCTCTCTTGATAATGATTTTTGGGGATTTTTGGGGTAATCTCCATATTTGGAGAAAATGACATTCTCTCTCCAACTTTTCTTCAAAATGGGGATGGTTTTGGGGAAGCTGTTGGAGCTGATTTTAGGACCAAAATCCTCATATTCCCCATTTTCTCCAAAATGGGGAAGCTGTTGGAGATGCTCTAACACTTCAAGAACAAAATACAAACATGTTGGTTGTTTCTTTTCTTTTCAAAAACATACTTGTTTAAAGTTTCAAACTTTAAGGCTGCGTTTGGTACGCAGATTGGATGGGACGGGACGGGACGGGACAAAAAAAATAGTCTCATGTTTGGTATGCCATGGGACAAAAATCAGATGGGACAACATGGGACAAAAACAAGTTTTCATGGGACAAAATTTAAGATTTTTTGTTCCACCAAAATAGGTGGAACAACATGGGACTAAAACATAAGATTACTAAAATACCTTTTTTTCCAACGTAACCTAAATTAAAATTATCTCCTCCAGTCCCGTCCCGTCCCGTCCCGTCCCATCCCGTCTCATCCAATCTGCGTACCAAACGCTACCTAAAAACATACTCAAATGGAATACAACTCCAATGTCCAAATAGTTTTAAGTTTAAACCAATGAAATACAACCCCTAGAATACTAAGCTCTTGGATTAATAAAAGATTAAGCCTCTATATATACATATAATATTTATTCGAAATTTATTATCAGATTGTATATTATACATGACTATATTCATCAATGTATATACACATATACACACAAAACTTAAACGCATAAGTGCCTCCTTGTATATGCATAATAACTTCTGTTTGTAAATGCTTAATTTTATAACACAGTTTGTATATGCATCATAAAAGGTTTTTTTTAATGTATAACGATAAGTTTTTATATGTATAATGACAAGTTATATGGATCTATTTTTTCGTAACTAGGTGTATAAATAAACACATTTTTATAAAACAAAATTTTGAAATCTTGAGGTCAAAATAATCATTTTCTATCTTTTTACAACATTAAGCTTTTTTATAATGACACTTAGGAAAGTTGCAATATATACTAATTTACTCTAATTCATTATGTAACACCTCGAATTTTCATTATATTATATTTAATATGAATGGGGTCAAAATGTAATTTAGTCTAAGATTTGGACTATTTGTAAATGTAAAACTCAAGGGTTGAAATTGTAACTGACCAAAGTTTAAGTTAATTGTGAAACTTGAAACTTGGAGGTTGATTCTGTCAATTATTGAAAGTTGATTTTATACTTAAGGAATGAGTCGGCAAGTGAAGTGAGAAAATATCTCAAATCATTTGTTGGAGTCGGTTTAGAGGCAGAAAGAGATTTGTGAAAAGTTTCATCAGGTAAGAATTGATGATCCTTACCAATCTTATTTGATTAAGATTGATAGTATGAATAAGGTTTGAATTTCATCAGGTTTTGGAATCATTGAGGAGCATATTTGATTTTGAAGCACTGGGTAAATTGAAATTGCAGTTTCTGTTCGATTGCTAACCTAAGGTGAGTTCATCCTTTAAAATCTTGTCTTAATAGAATTGATAAGTTGAACTGAATGAGTTTGGTGAAGGTAATGATATTGGTATGAATGAATACAAATCGATTAATAGAGTAATGAATGAAATATAAAGGAACTGGGTAAAATGGGTGAAGTCCGGAAGATGAATGGTACCGGATTTGGTACCGGATTCCGGAGGGTACCGGATTTGGTAGCAGATTCCGGGTTGATACCGGATTGGTATCGGACCCCGGGTAAGTTCCGGATTGGTACCGGATTTCGAAGTGAGTTCCGAATTGTACCGGATTGGTACCGGATTCCGGATGGTGTCTGGATAGAATATCAGATCCGTTTACCGGATGGTTCCGGACTTTGAGTCCGGAATACTTTTCCGGATATAGTTTACGGATGTGTTATCTGGTTAAGCTTTTCTAAAAACATTCTAGGGGTGTTGCCCCCATACCCCGCAAGGGTGTTGCTTCTTGACCCCATCCGCTAACCGGGTAGCGGAACCCCCGTGCTAAGTCGCCGAAGAGGGACAATTGAGAATAAGGGTATGATAGATTATTTGGGATTCTTAGCTTTGAGAATATGATATGAAATGTTTTGTGCGTTCGAGTAAATATGCACGTATGCTAATAAGTGTAATGGATCCATAGGCACTGACATTAATTGTAACGTGGAATAGACATAAAGTAAATTGTAATTCCCGTTGACCTGAAATGAGGAATAGACATAAAGTAAATTGTAATTCCCATTTCGTATGGTGATGTGAAACGTGGAATAGGCATAAAGTAAATTGTAATTCCCGTTGACCTGAAATGAGGAATAGGCATAAAGTAAATTGTAATTCCCATTTCGTATGGTGATGTGAAACGTGGAATAGGCATAAAGTAAATTGTAATTCCCGTTGACGTGAAATGAGGAATAGGGATAAAGTAAATTGTAATTCCCATTTCGTATTATGATGAGAAATCTTGGAATAGGCGTGAGTTAATCGTAATTCCTGATTTCTATGGAAATGTAAGAGATATGCATAAAGTAAATTTAATTTCTTGGACATGAGCAATGATCTCGAATCTGTGATGATTCGTAGTAGGCTCTCGAACGTGATGATATGACTTACTGAGTGTTAGTCATATTCATGGAATCGGGTATGTTCCCGTCATCGCAAGATGTGTATGTGTACGGTAAGAATGATGGCAAATCAGGTTTGTTTATACGCTTTGCTTACATTTGGTTTTCAAAGCTTATAAGTTTTAATTTGAAAATGGATGTTCTCACTAGGCGTAAGCCTAATCGTTTCAAATTAATTTTTTTTACTAGGTACGAGCTCGAGGAAGTAATAGTGGGACGAGGGACGAGTGATTTCTGATACTCAACTTTTGGCGATGAATGGAGAAGTTAGCATATACGATGATGTTTTGGTGAATGGTCTAAACAACTAGTATAATCTGATCTTAATGTTTATGATTAGATTAGAAGGTTGTTTTGTTAAGTTCAATTTGTATATGTGAATCCTCATTACTAATTCTCCATTTATGTATAAAAGTTGGATGAAATTATGGTTAACTTTGAGAAATTTTAAGGTTTAAATTTATCCTGGTTTTTTGATGTTTCACATTAAGGATTTAATGATAAAACTTTATAAGTCATGATTTTTTTTTTAAATTAATCACGTTTTCTACTTTTATATTGCATGATTGAATGATACTATTATGGTTTTGAAAGCCGAATGTTATTTAGAGTGAATTACATTTTTGGTCTCTTGCTTACGATTGATTTTTGGTTTTTGTCCCTACAATCTGTAAGGTGTATTGGTGATTAAAATTTCGTGTTTTGAAGTCCAAACTAGTCCCTCCACTAGATATTGTTAAAGGAGGCCCCGTTAAGTTGATCATCGTTTTAGTCTTTTTATGCCTGAATTTAGATTGAATTATACTATTGGTCTCTCGTCTGTGGCTGCCTTTTGGTTTTTGTCTTTACAATTCGTAAAATACATTGGTAGTCTATCTTTCATGTTTTGAAGCCCAAAATCCCCCCCCCCCCCCCCCAATTGTTTCTCCTTCATGTCCACCCCTCCATGAAAACTCTTATTATTGGACAAGGGTTTTCATCCTTCCGTGCAAGGGCAGATGTAGCACGATATCAGAAGGGGAAGGGGGGGGGGGGGGGGCGTTAAAAAGGAAAAAATGGGTAATTTCTAAGGTAAAAACATTTTTGTTATAAAATTTTTTCCTTAATCACCCCAATAATTTGTTGTCCAAGACCCCATCAACCAAAAAAATACATCAAAGCCAACTAAAAAATTTAAAAACACTATCGAAATCAACTAAAAAATCGAAAAAGTCTATCGAAATCAACAAAAAAACTTACAAATTTTCTTGAAATCAACCAAAAAAAACTTTAAAATTCCTCAAAACGGTGAATTTAGGCTAAAATTACAGGGACAACTTCACGCACATTTAATCTACCTTAAAAGGTGACCTCACTAAGAAAAAATATTAGTTCCGCCACTGCTTCCGTGTGTTGAGAATGGTTGAGAAACCTAGGGACGATGTTTGTGGTGGTGTAGCTCACCGTTTTAGATCATGGAAGATAGAAGGGTTTCAAGAACTATTCAACAATAAATCCAACATATGTAACTTATTACAAAGATACTTATGCTGATTTATTCCAAGAGATTTAGTAAAAATATCAGCAGGATTCTCAACTGAAGGAACTTTAATAGTTTTAAGAAATCCTGAAGATACTCTTTCCCGTACTTGATGAACGTCTATTTCAATATGCTTAGTACGTTCATGAAAGACAGGATTATTTGCAATTAAAATTGCAGAGTTATTGTCACAGTGAAGATTTACAGGAAGTAAATCAGT
This sequence comes from Saussurea involucrata, assembly GCA_033807775.1. NCBI lineage: Eukaryota > Viridiplantae > Streptophyta > Magnoliopsida > Asterales > Asteraceae > Saussurea > Saussurea involucrata. The sequence continues at coordinate 65,981,429 of CM066316.1, forward strand.
TACCTTTAACTCTTGTAAAAGACCTACTACCCATATAATCTCACATAGAGCAGAAGCCATTGCTCTATATTCTGATTCCGCAGAAGAACGAGAAACAGTCGTTTGTTTCTTGCTCTTCCAAGAAATCATACAATTACCAAGAAATAAGCAATAACCAGTAACTGGCCTTCTAGTGGACAAACACTTGCCCCAATCAGCATCCACATACATATTCAGTTTAAAATCCGAATCTATTGAGAAATTTACACCATTACCTGGAGAAGCTTTTAGATAACGCAATACTCTAAGAGCCAACTTAAGATGAGACAACCTTGGTGCATGCATAAACTGACTTAGGCAGTGCACTGCAAAAGCTATATCAGGTCTAGTATGTAGCAAATATATCAATTTACCAACCAACTTTTGAAAACTAGTAAAATCTTTTAAGAGAGGGTCCTTTAAATCAGATCCACTTGATTCAGTTACAATCAAGTTCATATCCATTGGAGTTCCAATGGGTTTAACACCCAAATACCCAAATTCATTTAAAAGTTCAAGACAGTACTTACGTTGTGACATACATATTCCTTGTTCAGTTCTTAAAATCTCTATTCCTAAGAAAAATTTTAAATCACCCAAGTCTTTGATTTTAAAATTTGCTCTTAAATGTTCTTTAACCTTATTTACCTCATTTATACAGTTTCCTGTTAAAATAATGTCATCAACGTAAACTAATAAAGCAATAAAAATAGAACCTTTATTTTTAATGAACAAAGAATAATCACTCTCACTTTGTACAAAATCATTTTTAATTAAACATGAAGATAACTTCTCATTCCATTGTCTTGGAGCATGTTTTAAACCATATAATGATTTAACTAACTTACAAACTCGTTTATCATTAGCTGAAAAGTATCGAGGAGGTAAGGATATGTAGACCTCTTCAGACAAGTCACCATATAAAAAAGCATTGTTCACATCTAGTTGACACAAAGACCAATTAAATTGAACAGCTAAAGCAATTACACATCGCACAGTAACCATTTTAACTACTGGAGAAAAAGTCTCTTCATAGTCCAATCCCTCCCTTTGAGAATACCCCTTGGCAACAAGTCTGGCTTTATACCTTTCCACTTCTCCAGTGGACTTGTATTTTATTTTGAAAATCCATCTACAGCCTATAGGCTTACGACCAGGGGGTAACTCAGACAAAACCCAAGTTTTATTTCTATATAAAGCCTCCATCTCCTCATTCATTGCTGATACCCAGTTTTGATCCTTGCAGGCCTCAAAATAATTACTGGGTTCTACAGCTTTATTTAGAGTGGATACAAAACAGAAATTATCCTTGTTTAAAAAAGAATAGTTAACAACTTTTTCTATTCCATATTTTACTTTTCCTTCAACCACATAATCAATAAATCGTTTAGGTAAATTTGAAGGACGACTAGACTTCCTAATAGAGCAAGTATTAGGATTTGTTGAAGAAGCACCCTCAGGAGGAGAACTCAACCTATCATCATTATTTTGAACACTTAAGGGATTAAAATCAAATTCACACTGATCGTTTGCTGCCAAATCAGTACCGCCTGAACTTTGAGACTCGGCAGCTCTATTTATATTAGTGCTACCAGAACCTTGAAAATCGGCAGTTCTGTTAATATTATTGTTATTACTTCTGGAATTACTTTGGCTGCCCCAACGATCAGAATTAGAATTATTATGAGTTTCAGTATTTGAATTTTCCCCAGGTTGAGTGAACTCACTATTCTCATCATCAGGTATATTTGAAGAAGAATCATCAGTATGAACATAGATTGAATCAAAAAAGTTTAAGGTATTGAGATCACTTTTGTCTAAAGCTGGTTTGGTTTCACTCATCTTAAACGGAAAAATTGTTTCATAAAATTTTACATCACGAGAAACAATGATTTGTTTGGAGTCTAGACTATAAAGTCTATACCCCTTTTTTGAATTTGCATAACCAAGTAGAACACATTTTTCAGCACGAGCTGAAAATTTATCCGAATTGTTAGGTTTAATTGCAAAGCAAAGACATCCAAAAATTTTTAGATGAGTAAGAACAGGAGGAAAACCAAACACAAGTTCATAGGGACACCGTCCATTTAAAACAGAAGATGGAGTTCTGTTTATAAGGTATGTAGCAGTGAGAATACACTCACTTCACATATTTAATCGAACGTCACCTTGGAACATTAGAGCTCTAGCTACGTTTAACAAGTGTCTATGTTTACGTTCAACAACCCCATTTTGTTGGGGAGTGTAAACACATGAAGTTTGATGAATAATACCCTTGATTTTAAAGAATTCAACTAACCTATGATTAATAAACTCCGAACCATTATCACTCCTGAACACCATAACAGATTTGCCAAACTGAGTGACGAGTAAACTGTGAAAATTAATAACAATATCAACAACTTCATCCTTGGATTTTAACAAGTAAACCCACACAGAGCGAGTGAAATCATCTACCACTGTTAAAAAATAACGATAGCCCTCTTTACTAGGCACACGATAAGGTCCCCACAGATCAATGTGTACTAAGTCACCTAAGCTGGTGGTCTTATGATCACTCAGATTAAACTTGTCACGAGCTTGTTTAGCCTTATGGCATATCTCACACGGGACAAATTCACCTCCATTACTTAGGTTTAACCTATCTTTTAATACATTTAAAACTTGGTCAGCGGGATGCCCTAAACGACTGTGCCAAAGCTGTCGTGAAACATTACAGTAAATAGACATGTGAGAGCTACTAACACTGTTCTCTAAATCTTTAGACTTAACAGCAATAGATTTATCTGGTTGATCAAATAAGTACAAACCTCCGTGTTCACTACCAGTCCCCACAACTTTCATTGCAGGAAAGCCCTGAATAAGAAAACATTTGTATTCATTAAATCCAACAAAAATCTTGTTATCTCTAGCAAGTTTGTGCACAAATAAGAGGTTGACATTGAAATCAGGGATAACAAGGACATCACACAATGTGACTTTATCATTTAATTTGAAATTTCCTATTTTTTTGATAATGGTTTCATCACCATTTGGTTGAGTGACCTTTAACCTAAGATCAGAAATATCTACCACATTTTCCAGACAAGAGACTGAAGAAGTCATATGCTGGTTAGCACCAGAATCGATAATCCAGCTATACTTATGTAGTTTTGGAGATACAATAGACAGATTAACCATACCAGCAAACATACCATCCATATTGACGGCAATTCCATCAGGTGGTTTCTGATCAATAAGAGACAACAACTTGTGGATTTGATCTTCAGTGAGAGAAGATGCGGTAGAACCATGACCAGTCCCATCAGAAGTAGAGACATGATTTGAAAAGGACTTAGCAGATTGATTAGATTTATTTTTAGTGAATTGAAAATCCTTTGGAAACCCAACCAGCTTAAAACACCTCTCAATAGTGTGGCCATTCAACCCACAATGCTTACACACCAATTGAGGTTTTCCAGATTGTTTTTTATTGTTTGTAGTTTTACCAAAAAAGGCAGTGTTTTGAACCTTAGTATCAATTGAGACACGAGTCCCACCAAAGGCAGTGAGACTCTTCTCTTGATACCAAAGAAAATGCAGTCTTAACAGAGGGAAGAGGTTCAGTCATTAAAATGTTACTCCTCACATTAACATACGTATCGTCAAGTCCCATTAAAAACTGCATTAGTTTTAACAACTGATTGTGTTTTGAAAATTCATGAGCAGCATTACATGAGCATGATGGTAGTTTTATTAAGGCATCAAACTGTTTCCAAAGAGAGTTCAATTTGTGATAATATTCAGAGACAGAGGTTCCATTTTGGCTTAAAGAATTAATTTTCTGATGCAAGTTAAAAGTCACAGATCCATCGATTTTATCATAAGTTTCCTTGAGTTCTTCCCATACTTCCGAAGCAACTCTAGAGAAAACCTGACTAACAAATAATTCCTCAGATATGGAACCCAAAATCCAAGATAGAACAACGGAGTTGCACCTGTCCCACTGTTTTCCTAAGGTTTCATTATTAGTGGGACGAAGAACAGAACGGTTTATGAATCCCAGCTTGTTTTTAGTTTCTAAAGCCAAGATCATAACACATGACCAAACCTTGTAATTTTCTGTACCACTCAACTTCATACCCAAAATACCAACACCAGAAGTATCACTTGGGTGGAGATAAAGAGGATCCCCAAAATCAAGCTTAGCAATCAAGGATTGCTCCTCTTGATTTTTAGGGGCTTCTCCGACCGTCATGATGACTTTAGTTAAGGATCACACACACGGTAAAAACTAGGAGATTGTAGCAGGATTCCTTGCCACTTAGAGATGGTAGGTCAAGTCAACCTCCTAGTTACCAAACAGAGGTAGAAGAGGAGCAGAGCACACAGAAGATAAGAGAAGAAGACTTACAGTGGGTTCAGTACTAGATGAATACAGATCAGGAACCACTTACAGAGTTCCTTTCAAACAGAATGCACAGCGGAAACAAACGAAAGTCTCTGAAGAAGAGACCAAGATAGATCACCTGAACAAATAGCAAAAACCAGAAGAGAACAAGGTCCAAAATAGTGAGTGGAGAATGAACGACTCCAGACAAACTCTCAACTATCAAGTCCCTTGACCAGACCTGATAACAAAAAATTAATGTTGATAGAGAGATTATTAATAAAAGCAAAGGAGAGATCTAGTTCTTGAAAAGTTTTGAAACGAAAAACTGAGTTCAGATCTGTAGTTGAAGAGCCTTGATCTTACAAGAGATTTTTAGACATAAGGATTTAATTTTAGATCAGTATATGACATGTGTGATCAAGGAACCAAAGAACTACAGCAATCTGAAGAGAAAAACTATTACAACAAGATCTAACCACAGACTAAGGCAACAGAATGTTTATGCAGTCATGATGATCTTAGGTACGATACAACCACACATAGATCGGGATCTTAGGTACGGTACAACCACACATAGATCGGTTTCACGAGAGATAACTCTCAGATCACAAGCAATGCATAAAGCAAACGAAGGGACGATACAAGAGATGATACAGTAAAAAAAAGAAACTCAGATCACAACCAGTAGGATGAAACAACAAGAACAGAAAGCAAAGCAAAAACTGATCTACAGATCTGAGATCAACAACAGAAAGTTTGAACACACAACCTTCACTAGGTCAGACAAGATTCCACGAAGATGTTCAAAATAATCAGTAAAAAATCTACAGCAGTATAACAATCTGTTGAAACAGTTTTAGCTAACTATAAGTTTGAAAAAACGATTCAGATCTACACGATATCCAAGAGATATGTTAAACGATGACATTGCAAGAATCCAAACGATTCAGGCACAAACGTTTCAGATCTGCAAGAATCACGGATCTGTTTGATCTTGATTTTAGCTAAGAAATTAAACACCCAGATGAAGAAAAACGAGATGAAAACACATCAGATTTGAGGAGTGAAAGAAAAACAGATTTGAACAATCGCAGATGAGACAACAGATCTCACCGGAGATTTCGAACGTTGATGTATCGAATGTAGCAAATCGACAAGTCAAGCTCTGATACCATATTCAACAATATACATCAAAACAATATACAACTCTACAAAACTCACAAAATTATTTATTAAGAACAATGATGAACTAATACACACCCTAAAATTAGAACAAGATGTTCCAGCTAACTTTAGAGAGAGAGAGAGAGATGAGAGTCGTAGATAATATGAGACTGAAAGAAAACGATATCTGATCAAAATGAAACCCTAATTGCTTTAATATAATATCTGCTGTATTTTCGTCTTTAGCCCTTCATCTTCCAACCGCCTTACTCCGCTATCCCTGATCTTCACTAGTAAGTGATATGTGACCCCTGAACTTTATAGCCTTCAGAATCCAGCTTTATACAACTTTAAGCTTTTGCCAAATTACACCCCTTCAGTTATCCTAAACAATAAATTACAAACAAAATAAGTTAGACGACGATGACAAGATTGGTTATGTAATTACTTATTTTAACAAGAACATGGTTTTCAAGCAGGGGGGCGATGTAAGGCAGAAGGGTTCCAATAGCAGTTTTTTTTTTCTTTTCACAGAGGGGTTGGGTTTTGCCAGAGAATCAATATAGGGGGAGGGACCATTTTGAGCTTTAAACATGATAAATGGACCACTTATGCACTTTACGAATTGTAGGGACGAAAACCAGAAAGAAGCTATAGACAATGGACGAAATACGTAATTTGCTCTAAATTTAGGCATAAAAAGACGAAAATTCTCCTCACGTGAGGGGTATGTGACTGGCTTAATGGAGACCCTTTTAACGATGTTAAGTGAAGAGACAAATTTGAGTATCGAAACACAAAATTTGGACCAACAATGTACTTTACGAATCGTAGGAATGAAAACCAAAAAACAACTATAAACGATGAACCAAAAATGCAATTATTTCTGAAAGTTCAATAATTTTTATAATAATTATGAAAGTTGGATGTTTTTATAATTATTTCCAAAAGTTGAATGATTTATATAATAGTTATTTTCGAGAGTTGAATGATGTTTATAATAATTCTAAAAACTGGATGTTTGTATAATTATACATAAAACTTTAGTTTTGTATAATTATGTTTGAAAGTTAGAAAGTTTTATGTAATGATTTTGAAAGTTAGATGTTTTTATAATTATTTCTAAAAGTTAAATGCTTTGTATCATGGTTTTAAAACTTAGGGGCTGTTTGTTTACCTCTTAATGGTTCCATTAAGAGGCAACCTCTGAATCGCTAAGAGGTAAATCCTGTTTGGCAAAAAAATGTCTGCCTCTTAATGGTTCTAAAACCCTCTGAATGATTTAGCATCCTGGACCTCCCTTAACCATTCAGCACCCTGATTTCATTAAAAGAATTACCAAACAACCATATTTCATTTTGCACTATATCGTAAAAGCCTCTTAATCATTCTGACCACTTAATCATTCTGCACTAAACCATTCAGCAACTGCCAAACAGCCTCTTAATAACACTTTTTGTAGTCAAATGACCAATTTAAAAGTCAGATCAAGCCGGATATATCTCATTCGAAAATTATAGAATATATACAGAGTGATCTTCTATCCTAAAGGAAACCAAAGATGGTGTTCGTGAATATTCCAACTTTGTGAAAACGGCAAGACTAGAAACGAAATAGGAATTCATTACTATTCATTGTAATTTGTATTAGTATTGATCATTTGCGGGTTTGGTTCGTGTCTAACCTATTTTTTTTGTCTAATCCAAACACTTTTTATAAAACTTCTTTTTGTCACCACATAAGTTGATCAACACTTTAAAAAAAACATAAATTGTTTTTAAATAAGCAATCCCAAACACCCCCCCTAGGATGAGATGCATATCTTTCAAGCTGCAATTCATGAGTGGGTATTTGTCTAAAAATGACCAATGGTTTAAAAGTCTTTCTCATAAAAAAATGACACTTGTCACATGATTCCATACCAAAATATTCAATAATTTTTTAATTTTATTTGTAGAATTTTTATTGTTAGAAATATTAATGGATTAGCCTATTAATATTAACAAGTTGGTCTAGGCCCACCTATTTTATGATCATTGAAGTCCGTTTTTTAATGGGCCGAGCTGATCAGGCCTAGATGAGCCGTCCAGCCTGTAAAGAGCAAAAATTTGAACACATTGTGTGATGATATGGGCTTGGGCTCGGGTTTATTTGTATTAAATAAATAGCCCAATAAGAGGCCCAATATATAAACGTCAGTTAAACCCCTTGTAAAACCGCCAATCTCATTCTCTCTGCCGCTTCTGTCAACACCTTCCGCCATGGCTGCTTCCGAGGAGTACACAGACACCATGAACTTAAAGGTCGCAGAGCTAATGAAGGAAGTCCAGCTCGATTACTCATCTGCAACTGCTAAAACCATTAATGAGGCTGTATCATCTATCAAAGAATGTGTCAATAAAATTCCTGAAGATATAAAGGTCCTTAAACCCTAAACCCTAAACACCAAATTGGTGGTTTGAGAAATCGTGAAAAAATTTGAAGTTAATTTTTTATTTGTGTGAATTTGGTAGGTTACGGCGGATTTGGCACCAAAATTTATTAGAGATATCGGTGCAGACAAAGTTGAGTTCAAGTTCAAAAGACCTAAATCGATACAAGTTGGTGGAAGTTATTCGTTTCAATGTGTCGTGAAACCTGACGTAAATGTTGATCTTTACGTTCGGTTGCCGAAGGTAATTTTATCTATTAGTGCTAATACTAAGTAATGCGATGTTTATTTATCTAGTACAGTACTGGAGACTGGAGAGCATAATGAGCATGAACATGTTAAATAAATTGCTTTGTTCCTTTGTTTTATTGATTTCAAAGGGAGTTAATGTTGAATGACATAAATATAAGTTGAAAGAGAGATGGGGAAAGATCATCAGATGCTGGATGTAAACCGAGTTAAGTACAAAGGTTTAGAGCTGTTTGTTTACCTCTTAATAGTTCCATTAAGTGGCAACCTCTGAATCGCTAAGAGGTAAATCTTGTTTGGCAAAAAAAGTCTGCCTCTTAATGGTTCTAAAACCCTCTGAATGATTTTGTAACTTTGGCGTCTCTTAACCACTAAGCGCCCTAATTTCATTACGAACAATTACAAAACAACCATATTTCATTTTCTCTATATCATAATAGCCTCTTAATCATTCTGACCCCTTAATCATTCTGCACCTAACCATTCAGCAACTGCCACCATTATTCACAGGGAATGATAAATAGAGACTGTAGAAATAGGGAAATGGAAATAACTGTCAATAACATAACTAATGCAACTCGTCACTAGTTGCTTCTAATGCGGTGTCCAGATAATATGTGATTCTTTCTCTTAGTTTAGACTTTTCCTTGTTTTGGTTATCATGTGACTTAAATAGTTAGTACCCCCTCAGGCCCTCACAAGCTGATGGAGTGTATATCATACACTCCCAACTTAGAGATCACCCTATTGCGGGCACCTTTTCAGTCTTTTTGGTTAATATGTCGGCCAGTTGTAAAGATTGGGAATGCGAATGGTTGAATTTGACAATGATCAACTTTATCCCTCACATACTGGCTGTCTATTCGATATGGGATTGGCTGATATTGATATTGCAGTTGAGCTGTGACCATATAGAGAAATGGGAAATGTAGTGGGCACAATGAAATCATGTGTAGAGAAGAGAACGGCTTAGCTCCATATAGTGTCTGCTTTGACACGATATTTGGCATCCGTTGATGAACAAGAAACCACTAATTTTTTCTTGGTTGCTATGAAATACGAAAGGGATCTAGGGTTTAGGGGAGGTACCAAATAGTATGCAATATAGTGAGATTGGTCTTCTTGAAAAATTGCATGTTTTTCAACCCCTATCACGGTAAGCATGGAATTGTGGAGAACACGTAAGATAGAAATATACTTTAACCTGCTGCAGATTTCCAATACCATATATTTCTAATCAAAGCATGGACATGAGAAACATTAGGTTCCTTGAGAATTTGGGTTAGTAAATGTGCAACAAATGTAATGTCAGGTCTCATGATGGCTAAATAGCTCTCCATTCTAGGTAATTACATCCAGCTCTACATTGTAGGTAACCTACTGTATTTGGGTTTTGCAGGAGTGCTTCCATGAGAAAGACTTTTTGAATCATCGATACCATGGCAAAAGATGCCTGTATCTCTGCATAATCAAGAAGTATTTGGAGTCTTCTTCTGTAGCTCAAAAAGTAGAATGGTCTTTCTTTCAGAACGAGGCCAGGAAACCTATTCTTGTTGTCTATCCTGGTCAGTAACTTGATTTTAGATTTCCTTCTATTTTGTAGCTTCTCAGGGGGCTGTTTGTTAACCTCTTAATAGTTCCATTAAGAGGTAACATCGGAATCGCTAAGAGGTGAATCTTGTTTGCAGAAAAAAGTCTGCCTCTTAATGGTTCTAAAACCCTCTGAATGATTTTGTATCTTGGGCCTCCGTTAACCATTTAGCGCCCTAATTTCATTTTTAACAATTACCAAACAACCATATTTCATTTTGCACTCTATCATAAGAGTCTCTTAATCATTTTGACCACTTAATCATTCTGCACCAAACCATTCAGCAGCCACCAAACAACCACAGTCAACAAGGGTTATTGCTGGCAACCATATGTGTATATTTTATTGAAAGGTTCTCTTCATATTGTAGTTCTGAAGTCTGCTGGACTTCCGGGGTTTTCTATTAGGCTGATTCCAACAGCAGATTCCCTTTTCAATGTCCAAAAGTTGAATATGGAGCGCGACAATCTTCATGTTTCAAGTCAAGGTAGTACCTTTTTTTCAAATATATCTTATTCATTTTTAGCCTTTCCACCAACTAGCTTGCTTTAAAAGATTTCTTGTACGTTTGTTTATTTTTTTTTTCTTTTGCAATTGTTTTCATCTCATGAACTTATGTGCTCTTAAGGTGTTTCTCAAGCTACCCCTGTGTACAACAACAGTTTGTTAGAGGACATGTATATGGAGCATGGTGAAGAATTTGTTAGAAAGGCTTTCATTGAATGGAAGGCTTTACAAGAGGCTTTAATTTTGCTGAAAGTATGATAACCTTCCATTGGAATCTTAACTGTTTATGCTTTGTACCCATAATTTTGTGAAATAAATTTAGCTTTGTTTTGATGATTTAGGTGTGGGCTCGGCAGAGAAGTTCTCTACACACTTATGACTCCTTAAATGGGTACCTTATCTCAATCATAATGGCATACCTTGCCTCCGAATCTGGTAAAGCTCGCATTAATAAGACAATGACAGCAATGCAGATTTTTCGTCTCACATTGGACTTTATGGGTACGTGTATCATTTTTCGGAAGTTTTGTTACTTTTTAGGATCTTATGTGCTAGCCACTTGTACCCTTTGACTTGTCCTCATTGTAATCAACATCAAAGTTAGAGGTCAAGACTCAAGGTTGAATGATAATGTTTTAGGAAATGGTTTATTGTGTGATTAGTTGAAACATGGTATCGGAAGATATGATGCTGGAAAATTTGTTGAAACTTGCCTTGAATCCTAGTCCATGGTCTGTGACTCTGTGGTATGTTGTCATTAGTTATATTCAAAGTCAGTCAAAAGCTCAGGGCAGGCTACCTTTCCTCATTTTTTCTGTTTTAGGATCTTTCAGTGGACTATTGTAGGTCGGATGATGCATTTAATAATTAAGTCAAAATCACAAATTTTTGTTCATGTGTCATGTGTGTGGTGCAGTGTAACACCCCATTTCGAGACTCGAATGGTGTGTTATGCTCGTTTCTTTAACGATGGTTCTTAAAACATTATATAAACTAATTTTGATAAAGTAAAAACTTGCGGAAGAGATTTAAAACATAATTTCATCATATGTAAATCTTATTTACAAAAGATGGAACCAACATTTGCAACATCACAGTAACTAATGAAAACATAAAAGCTAATGCCCACGATACAACGATTCCTATCATTGTCAAACCTATACCACTCTTGTGACAAGTCTTGTGAGCTTTAATCTCGTATCCTATCTCAATCCTTACGTGTGATACGCATATATTTTTATGCAAATATATTGTTGGATGATTACAAGTTTGCAATATATATATATATATATATATGTTATGTAAAACAATGTTTGATGTTATGATCATGCTTAGTTATACATTTTGATGTAACACATGAATGCTATGTAGGACCAAACCAACAACTAACACATATAGCTTGTTGGTACATAACTTTGAAGCATCTCATAAAAAATACGAGGATGTAAATACAATCTCTATTCAATGATTTCATAAATGATAAATCCACATACTTTTATATCAACATTCTTTCAAGAATGACATAACTTTTATGCAACATGCTTATGATTATGTATCTATGAAATTATCACAATATAACCATGTTTTCATGCTAAAATGATGATATGTATGTCCTAAATTTTCTGTTTTGGAAAACAATTGAAATTTATGTCATGATGATTATGCCAACATATTTTCAACGAGATCATAAATCACAAGTTTTCCTGCCTGCCTTTTCTCTAGAAAGTGAGTGTTGAAGAGAGCTATTGAGTGATTGGATGAGAGATTTTCTGCTGAGTTTTTACAGGAAATTTCTCGTCTAATCACTCAGTAGCTCTCTCCATCACTCACTTTCTAGAGGAAAGAAAGGAAGGAAAAAACAAGAGGAAGTTGGATCAAGAACAAGCAATTTTTGCAGAAATTAAGGTCTTCTATGCTTATAAACTTAAGGTTATTACATGTATTTGTTTACATATGTGATACACAATATGTAGTTATTTATAAATTATGAATCATGCTTAGAGTTTATGACATGAATCTCATAGCATTACATGATTTTATGCAAGAGAACTTGTGATTTATGATATCATTGAAAATATGTTGGCATAATCATCATGACATAAATTTCAATTATTTTCCAAAACAGAAAAGTTAAGACATACATATTATCATTTTTAGTATGAAAACATGGTTATATTGTGACAATTTCATAGATACATAAACATGTTGCATAAAAGTTATGTCATTCTTTAAAGAATGTTGATATAAAAGTATGTGGATTTATGAATCGTTGAATATGGATTGTATTTACATCCCCGTATTTTTTATGAGATGCTTCAAAGTTATGTACCAACAAGCTATATGTGTTAATTGTTGGTTTGGTCATACATAGCATTCATTTGTTGCGTCAAATGTATAACCAAGCATGATCATACATCAAACATTGTTTTACATAACACATATATATATATATATATATATATACATTGAAAACTTGTAATCATCCGACAATATATTTGCTTAAAAATGTATGTGTATCACAAGTAAGGATTAAGAGAGGATACAGGATTAGAGCTCAGAAGAGTTGCATAGTTTTGACAACGATAGGAATTGTAAGTATTAGCTTTTATGTTTTCGTTAGTTTCCGTGATGTTGGTTCCATCTTTTGTAAATATGATGAAATTATGTTTTAAATTGCTTCCGCAAGTTTTTATTTTATCAAAATGGGTTTATATGGAAAAACAATCTTCATTGAGTTCATTCAGTGCTATCTTTTATCCATACTTCAAGTTTTTTTCTTCCCTGTTCTCAGAGATGACTGAGAATGTTGGTTTACCGTGTATCGATATATATAACTTAAAATAAGTTGTCTGTTTGAAGTTGAACTTCTATTCTATAATCTAGTGCTTGCTGTACCTTTCTTATTAGAGTTAGATAAAAAGGCTGGGATAACAATGCTTTTTATTAGTTCAAATCCAGTTGGCATGTGTTCATATGTGCAATCTAAATGATGCAGTATGCCCATTATTTGACACACATCTTTTATTTAGTCCTAAATTGTTCAAGTTACATGGTAGGTATTGTAGTTTTTTGTAACTGATAAGGACTCGTTTCCAATTGGCTGATATGTTATGATGACTGTAGAAGCTATATTGCTGAAATTTCTGGTATTGAGTTTTGCAGCATCCTCGAAGTTATGGGGAAGTGGGATCTTTTTCAAGCCTCAGAGTGGAAGTGATATGTCTAAGGAGGTATGGTATTGAGATTTTTCTTGGTGTATACATTCAGTTGGAGGTTTGTTGTGATAAATTTTGCTTAAAGAAATTTAGCATTGAATACTCAAGAGGAAGCAATATATATATATATATATATATTTAAATTTGAAAGTTACAAAATTTACTCAAGATTTGAGATGAGAGAGTAGACTTGCAATAATCTCACTCTATATCGGCTTGAAATCACAAGTTTTACTTGAGTGTGTTCGATGGGGATCCCAATTCAATCCACTCGTGGGGTGGCTTGTTTTATTCATTGTAGAGATTTATTTTTAGCGTACCAACATCTAATACTTTTTTTATGTTGCAGGAAAGGAAGAGATATGTACAGTATTTTCCGGCAGTTATATGTGATTTATCAGCTCATTTCAATTTAGCATATCACATGACAAAGAGTGGTTTGATTGAGGTAGCTGTGGCTTATCATACTAAGCTTCATTTGATATGCTTCAAAGAGAAAAGCCATATTCCCCTAATTTTCTCTGTGAATTTCAGCTTCAAGACGAGGCTGCTTTGGCACTCAGATGTATTGATAAATGTAAAGATGGGGGGTTTGTTGAGCTATTTATGACCAAAATTGACTTCCCTGCTAAATTTGACTATTGCATGAGGTAATTCGATATCACTAATACATTTTATACTGGCAAATGCTTAGCTGTTCATAAAATAGGTACTCGTAGGGCTATAATTGAACATTACTTGCATTTTATGCATCTTGTTTTATTGTGCAAACTTTAGGATATGTCATGTCAACATATTATTCGAGTTTGAAATTTTTAATAAAGAATTCATTTTTTATTCTTTGTTTGTTTTAGCTTAATTTCAAGTTTGGAACTTCTTGTTCATTTCTTTATTCATCTTTTTAGATTGAACTTGAAGAAGAAGGCTGAAGTTTCTGCACAAGGGTTCTGTTTGGATAACGAGTGTTGGAGACTGTATGAGAAGAAGGTACATTCTTTGCTTCAGGAAGGTTTAGGAGAGAGAGCAACGTCTGTACGTGTGACCTGGCGGAATGCACCATTGACAAGCAATATCAATGATGTATGTGATTTAATGCGTGGGATTGTAATGATATTTACATTATATTGACTTATATGCGTTCAAACTACTGACTTTCGTAGAATTTTAGGGTCTGTCAGTGCTTGATAAAGAGCCACTAATGGTCGGAATATCCGTCAACTTGCCTGAAGCCTTCGACGAGTACACACGCGGTCCATTTTTTGGGAATAAAGAAGAGGTACTTGTATGCTTATCTTGTGGATGTGTGTCTGTCTATTGTTACACACATACACACACTAAGGTGCCGTCTGTTTTTTAAGAGGTGCCGAAGTCTAAAGTTTCATTTCACTTCTGATTGATAAGAGGTGGTGCGGAAGTCTGAAATCTGAATCAATAAGATTGATTGTTTTTGTAAACTAATAAATGTCTGAATTTGTTTAAATTATGTATTTGACCCATTAGAATTATAGTGTTGACTTTATATATATAAATTTATACAACTTCACCTGTTTATGCATGATTATTACGAAATTTACATCTAAATTATAAAATTAGCGTTCATTTAAACGAATACGTTTAATCTATAATAATATAAATTTAATTTTGAAAGTCACCTAATTATAGTAAATTGAGTTTTATTGTAATCCAAGTGAATCGATTGAGAGAAATGGTCTATTAAAGTTAATTAGTTGAGAACAATAAGAGGCAAATAAGAGGTTGGTTATCCTCCTACCAGATAAGAAGACGATAAGACATAAGTGGCTCTGAAAATTTGGAAAAAACAAACAGTCTGAATGGCCCTACCTCTTAACGAATCAGAGATAAGAGGCTAATAAGAGCTTTTTCCTAAAAAACAAACGCCACCTAATTGTATTAACCTTCTCCTACAGGGTCTGAAGTTCCGAAAGTTTTGGGGAAACAAGGCAGAGTTGTACCAATTTAAAAGTGGCACCAGGGAATGTGTTTGTAAGTAATGTGCTAGCAATTGCTACCTCTTTTTAAGCTTGTTTGTCTTCTATAATTAATATATATCACTTTTCTATTTTGATAGTTTGGGAATGCAAGCCTGCAAAGAGATATCTTATTATAAAATGGGTCACTGAGTATGTGCTTAAGCAGCATCTATCCTTGGCAGAGGAAAATATCATGCATGCTGTTGATCAACTTGATTTTTCATTGGTTCATGGTGGTGGAGGTAATGCTGCCAATTCACCATCTTTTGTGGACTCTATCCTTTCAAAGACATATATTACACACTTGCAACTTCTGTAATATTTAGGATTCTAACACTTTGAAATTCATAATGTGATACAGATCTGGCTTCTGATGGAAGTTTGCTAGAAAGTTTTGGCACTTTGTCTAAGCGTTTACGCCTTCTCAGTGATGTTCCTTTGGGAGTCTCCAGTGTGCAGCCTCTCGACTCAGGTTTACCCTTATTAGCTACTATCTATTGGCAAGTTCATTATAGTTAATTGTCATCTTATAGAGAGACCAAATATTGAGACCACTTGCATACAATTGATTATCATTTAGTTATATCACTGCGGCCTTGTTTTATAATATTTTATGTTAATTATTTTGTGCTACCTCTCGGAACTTTGTTTGGATCCTTCTCTGGGATCTATGTTTTATCTTGTTGCTTACACATGGCTACTTTTTAGTAAATGAATTTGTGAGGAGGTAACCACTATTTCTTATGTACCATGTGTTTATATCGGCGATATATCAGACCTGGATAAAATATCGGTCAAAATATCGGCTCCGATAATATCGCATATTTATCAGCTATCTTTTGACCAAATCATCGGTCATATATACTGATTTTTTGTAGATGGTTTTTTGGGCCTTTTTAACTAGTCAACTAGTAGTTTAAGTTGGGTTTCCATGTTTTCCAACGTTCTCTTCCAGCCACGACTTATTCTGGTCTTGGTCGAAACTATATTTTTAATTAATGCATATGATATGTTTATGGATGCACATATATATTATATATATATAATTCTAAGAAATATTATATGAACCGATATACCACCTATATATCCGATATTTCAAATATCGGTCCTGACCGATAGTTTGTATCTTGAACACTGTAACAACATAGCTTATGTACCATTCTTATTGATATCTACAGCTTTCCGACACACATCTGTTTTTCCACCAATACCTCATCCCTTCGCTAGTGGAACCAAAGTCGGAAATAGAATCAGATCAACGTGTATACAGCCGCTGGAAGTTATGATTCAGGCATGCTAGCTGCTGACTTTCTTGAAATTCTCGATTCTTAATATTTGCAGAATTTTATGAACTTAATTCTTTTGTGTGATGTAGTTGGAAGGATCAGGGAACTGGCCGATGGATGATCTAGCAATTGAGAAAACTAAATCTGCTTTTTTGCTAAGAATTGGAGAATGGTGAGCTGATATATTTATATTGTGTTCTTTAGTATTATTATGATGTGACAGTGTTTCTAATCGTGTTGTGATAATAGTCTTCAGAAGGATTATGGAATGAAATATTGTCCGTCAGAGGAAGGCGTGGATGTCTTCTTGAACGGATATGTGTTCCGCTTGAAAATTTTGCATGAGAGAAGTCTCGTCTTGTTAAATGGAGAATGTGAGAAAAATACTTTCTTAATTTGTTCGGAAATCAATGAACAAGTTCGTGGTAAAATATTTATTTCTTTTTAATGCAGCTGAAAGCTACCAAGTAAAAAGGGTTTCCCCAATAGACAGACATCTTTTCCTCAGAAGTCAGCATTCTAGCATGATTAATGGTCTTTCCGGTCGCTATCCATTATATGGCCCAATTGTTCAGTGAGCATTTTTCGTTAAATATGGTTTATTTTACGCTGCTTCATATTTAAATCTACTAGTGTCTTCATTATTTTTATCTCCCAAAAATAAACAAAAATTAAACATGTATGGAAGCTATAGTTGTAAACCTAAAGACGAGGAATGAAGAGGCAATAATCTAACCGTTGGTTTTTTTTCTGTTTCTGATGAAGGTTGGCAAAACGATGGGTTGCTGCACATCTCTTCTCGGCTTCTTTCACGGAAGAGGCAATTGAGCTTGTGGTTGCATCTCTCTTTCATAATCCCTTGCCGTTTTCTGCTCCTTGTTCACGAATTTCAGGCTTTATGAGGTTAAAAATCTCTTGTTGATTACATATTTTCATTCATTATACCTTGTTTTCATTTTCAACTGATGATGGTACAGGTGGACGGTATGTCTACCTGTATTCTGGAGTTCTAATAGTTGAAGGATACAAGATGTTTATATGCATATATATATATAGGGTTGGGTTCCGGTGAGAAGTGGTTATCAGAAATGGACGAACATTAGGATGAGATGCACCAGATCAATTCCCTTTTAAGCCGCAAATCATGGGAGGGTATTTGATTAAAAGTGATCTAACGGTTTAAAAGTACTTCTCACACTTCTCACCAAAAATGGCACTTCTCACATGATTCCATGCCTATATATATTACTAGACCAAGACAGTAAAAGAAACAAATTCCTTTGAATTTTGATATGAGGATGAAAGGCAATATATAATCTATAAAGCAAAAAAAAATCATCCCAATTGTTTGGTATCTTACCCTGACTTGGTAACAGGTTTCTGAGACTAGTATCTGAGCATGACTGGATGTTTACTCCTTTAATTGTTGATATAAATGAGGATATGACACCAGATGATGAAAAGGAAATTAATGTAAGCAATTCATTGGTTTTGAACAACTTCCTTATTTATTGACCAACTCTAACGGAACTAATCTGTAGACTACAATCATTCCAATTTACAGGAAAAATTTACTTCAAGTAGAAAAGCTTTTGAAGAAGGGACGGGAGGTATAACATCTGCCATGTACTTAGCCACAGCTTACGATAAGGGATCTGAAGCCTGGACCACCATGTCTCCAACCCTATCAGTGAGTACTCAATTTTCTTGATAAATGGATTCATAATTCATTTCATTGGTCCGTTTATACGAGTAATTCTCATCTTTCCTTAATTCTCAATTATCTTTATGTATTTACGTATCCTGAAATTGCCTTTCAAAAAAAATTAAACCACACAAACCTGGTATATGCCACAAAAGGTAGGGTCTTTATGTATTTACCCTTTTAATCAATATAATATATATATATATATATATATATATATTTATTTTTCAACTTTCATGTGATAGGAGCTCAAAAGGTTGGCGGTCTATGCTAGAAGCAGTTCAAACTTGTTGACGAAACTCATTACGCAAGGTCAGCTAGATTCTTACGGATGGGAGGTGAGTTTTACTGATTTACTTATTCTTTTGAATTATTTATCACGGCTTATTGGTTTTGTTATTCATTGACAAATCATATTATGATTTGTAGTGCATTTTTCGAACCCCGTTGAACAACTATGATGCTGTCATTCTTCTTCATAGAGACAAACTCTCGTACCCTCAACGTCTCCTCTTCCCGTCTGAACTCAATCATGGTATAATAACTTTCTCCCCATTTACCTTCCCGTAAATGTGTTATCAAGAATATAATTTTATAGCGGTGGGTTCAAACGAGACCACCCCCATCTTACAAAAACACGAGAACGCCATGAAACACCATGAAAAGTTTATAACAACATGGAAGTCAAATTAAAGAGAATAACATGTTTGCTTTTTATTTTAAAAAATGTGGGAGGTATTTATAAGAGTAAATTACGTTTTTCGTCCCTGTGGTTTGCTTAAAAATTGCAGATTTGGTCCATGTTTTCAAAAGTTTGGTTTTCGTCCCTATGGTTTGCATTTCATTTCTATTTTTGTCCCTGAGGCCGAAGCACAACTTTTAAGTATGAAGGACTAAAATAGAAATGATTTGTAAACCATAGGGATGAAATTAACAATAAAATTTAAGTCATAAGGACGAAAAAGATAATGAATTATAAACCATGGGGATGAAAATAGCAATTTCAAAACCACAAGGACGAAAATAGAAATTTCAACAAACCACTGGGACTAAACAAAAAGGGGGGGGGGTGTTTTTTAGTTTTAAAGAAGTGGTTGTAAACTTGTAATCACATTTTTAACCACATCCGTTGGATCATCTCATCTTACGGTTGAGATCTTTTAAGGAGTTCTTACCAGACACATGTACTGCACACTTGCACAGGGAAGCTTGTGGCGCAGGGAAATGCAAGCAAGATTTTTCATCCTTTTTTGTTGCCTAATGGTGCGACTGGTACTAGAAAGGATCTTGAAGATCAGTTGTATATGAACTTTGATCCATTGATGTGTTATGTTAAACATTTGGAGGTAAGTAGATAGATTTTCCAGCATCATCTTCTGCTAATTCATGATTGAAGCTAATCATTTCACCATTGTCGTTGCAGAGTTCTTTTCCCAACACGTTCAAGTTGTGGTATGATTCTTTAGGAGGTGATGCCATCGGACTTACATGGGAAAAAGAGAACTTGAAGGTATTGAATCTTTTAATCAACCTACATAACATTGTCTTTAATGTGTTTTCAAGTGTTTGTTAACTTATTTTTTTGAGCTTATTGAAAATACTTTGGTTCGTCATAAGCCAGTTTTTTAAAGCTACTTCAAGTAGCATTTCAATAACTAGGGTTTTTTTTTCTTCGTATTTTTCTAATTATTCCCTTTGTATTTTTCCAAAATTATCTTTAACATGCCATTTAAGCATGCTAGCTTATAAGCTAGTTACCATAGGGCCTTTGATCTAGTGGTATCTGGGCCTTTGGCCTCCCAAGAGGATAGACCATCTGCAACAGATTCTCCAAAATAGAATTTTGGGGGGTTTTTTACTCCCAACAGATTCCTCAAAATCTTCTCCACAATGGAGAAAATATGAGAGAGGATGCAAATCTCCAAATTTGGAGATTTCTTCAAAAATGATTACTGACGAGTCATGAGAGAGATGATTTTTTATTCATTCTACCAATGAAATTGCTTGAAGTTAAATGTTTAGGATAGAGAAATAATATTTTCCGAGTTGTATTTTATATTTTAATAATATAATTAATCGTGTAATCTCCGAAATAGAGAATCTGTCGGAGATGCTCTCAAGGGTTCTGGTGAGGTGGGCTTGTGAGTTCATTTGTCGTATTAAATATTGTATGCTTTCAAAAAGAAACTTAAAAAGGCCATTTTGCCAACCGTAGCCTTAAAGTTTGTAGAGGCTGTGCACACGCAACATTACATTCTATCATGGGATACACTGGGAAAGCAGGGTAGGTCGCATATGAACTTCGATTCACTAATATTGTTTTTATAGAAGAGAAGACGAGAAGATGATGGTGATGTAAAGAAAGACGTGACGACGGCTTTGAGAGATGTGGGTGAAGTTGGAAAAGGATTTGTGAAGAGTATTTACTTGCTGAAGGCGCCAAGGCATGCAGATTAAGAGGATACCAACCCATTCCATGTTGTATCATTTCTCCTGCCTATTATACTAGAGCTACCCCAGTTTTAAAGTGTTGAAGGGGAAAAAGCTTAGACTTTAATTTATTGATTTGTAAAAAAAATTCTGTTCCAGGTTTTGAGGCCGTTTTTAGGAAATTTTTGGTCTACAGTTCTAGGAACATGACAGTTATAAGTAATGTTAAAATTCTGTTTGTTTGGTTATATGCCAAGTTTTAGGGGTCGTTTAGCGAGATAAAAGTCACCATCCTTACTTATCTTACGATTCTCGGTCAATAAAATAACATAGTATAAACGTCACCTGCTTACCGGCTAATGAACTGTTTATCAAACACTTACCGGGTAACGCTTAACAAGGAGAGAAATTACTCTCACTTACCCTGTCATGTAACATTCTTGGCCATCAAAATGGATTGTTGGTAAGCGTCTTAAACCTGATAAGTGCTTACTAGGTAAGAGTCTTTTTCCCCTCTTACCGGGTAAGACTCTCGGTCCTTGTTATGTCTCTTACTCTGTAAGAATCTTGGTCCTTGTTATGTCCCTTACTCTGTAAGAATCTTGGTCCTTGTTATACTCAATCAGTAAGGTAAGTGATGTTGGTAAGCAATTACCCGATGAACATTTAGTAAACGGCTTGTAACTAGCCTTTTACTGAACTCTTATTGGGTAAGTGCTAACTGGGTGAGCATGGTAAGAACCTAGAATCTTAATTGGCTTAGCGCTTACCGGGTAAAAGACACTTATCCAGGGACGGACCCAGAAAATTTTTCATACGGTGACACCATATTTTTTCATACGGTTTTTATCGAAGTGTTTTTCATCTTTTTACCAACGTTCAATATCGTCTGATGTGTTTTTAGCCAAATTCCGGTGTTTCGAGAGATTTTTAACGTTTTTTGCTTGATTTCATTGGGTTTTTAAGTTTTTTTTATCGATTTCGAGAGTTTTTTCGGTATTTTTTGTTGATTTCAAGATATTTTTTTCGGTTTTTTGGTTGAATGGGTATAAGATTTGGGTTTTTTTATCAGTTTAGGTGCACCCCTTGTAGTTTCCAAAATAATACGGTAGCACCTCCTAAATCGATACGGTCACCTTCACAAAAACGAATTTTTTTACCCTTCGTCGAAAAACTGTTACGGTGGCACGTGCCACCACGTGCCCCTCATGGGGTCCGTCCCTGCACTTATCTACAATCCATTTTGATGGCTGAAATTGTTACCTGATAAGGTAAGTATGAGTGATAATTGTTGTTGGTAAACGTGTGGTTAACAACCCCTTAAGAGTTACCATTCTCACCAGGCAAGATTCTCGGTTGGCAAAATTATACAATAAGGTTGTTGGTAAAAGCCATAATTGAATAAGTGTTTTTTACCTAGTAAGAGTCGGCAAGTGTTTTCAGTAGCCCCTTAACGCATTCGTGCCAGGTTTTATATTAGCATCCGAAAAATGAATAGCTAAATACATAGTTTGTATTATACAAATAAAATACATGTACCACACAAGTATTTAAATCATTGCATTCAAATATTTATTGTGTGACATATCTCTAGAAACATCATATCCAAACTTTTATTACAAAATACATTTCTTTTGCAACATAAAACAAGTCCTTAAAAACATGATATCTAAACTTGTATTATGTAACTTGTTTTAAGTTGGTGGAGGGCCATAATAAGAGCTTTGAGCATCTGAAAAAAGGATGAAACCAAAAGACACAACAAGAACACACAACACAAAGCTCAGCAGCAGAGTATTTACCTTCTTTGAAAACAGCTCAACAACCATGTCCTTCTCTTCATGAACACTAAAGAACTCTTGAATCACCATCTTAACCAATGCATCCAGAAGCTTCTGATACTTGGGATCGATATCAGCTGAACGCAAAACCTGAGACATTGATTCCCTTAGATGCTTTACCAATGATCCTGGATTAAATGGATCCGTCTCTTCTGTTGTAACGAAAGCTGCAACAGGTTCAGCAGTTATTCGGGATGATGAT
The DNA here is from genome assembly GCA_033807775.1 of Saussurea involucrata. Lineage (NCBI taxonomy): Eukaryota > Viridiplantae > Streptophyta > Magnoliopsida > Asterales > Asteraceae > Saussurea > Saussurea involucrata. The sequence goes on from CM066316.1 coordinate 66,004,431, forward strand.
GGAGTCATTTCAACGGTCGACATGGATGACAAAGGAGTCGTTTTAGCAAACAATGAAGACGAAAACGGAGTCGTTTCTACTGAACCGACCATCATAGATGATGGTGAAACGAATTGATTCAAAGACACGATGTAGTTCTGAAACATTGAAACTAGATGTTAAATAAACAAAATACGACTACATAATGAACAGTAATCACTAGCCAATGTTAATTTAAGTTTTTTTTTGGAAGGGTATCCTAGGCTATGCCTAGACTAATCAGTGGCCACAATTGTTGTGTACGTTCGAACCCTGGGCAGATGGGATATTCCACCACATCCCCAGGGCCTTAACCAGTACGTCACAACTCTTGTGGTTAATGTAAGTTGTGTATCACATATAATTCTTGTGATGAACTACTTCAAATACTGAGATACAGTGGCGGTCGAAGGGTTGGGTTCCGGTGAGAAGTTGGGGTAAAGTGAGAAGCGATATCAACCGTTGGATGAGAAATGGATGCACATTAGGATGAGATGCACCGAGATAAGATGTATCGAGATGAACCGCATCAATTCCCTTCTAAGGAGCAATTCATGGGAAGACATTTGATTAAAAGTGATCAACGGTTCAGATCCTCTTCTCACGCTAACCTCAACTTCTCACACGATTTGTTGAAGAAGCACCCTCAGGAGGAGAACTCAACCTATCATCATTATTTTGAACACTTAAGGGATTAAAATCAAATTCACACTGATCGTTTGCTGCCAAATCAGTACCGCCTGAACTTTGAGACTCGGCAGCTCTATTTATATTAGTGCTACCAGAACCTTGAAAATCGGCAGTTCTGTTAATATTATTGTTATTACTTCTGGAATTACTTTGGCTGCCCCAACGATCAGAATTAGAATTATTATGAGTTTCAGTATTTGAATTTTCCCCAGGTTGAGTGAACTCACTATTCTCATCATCAGGTATATTTGAAGAAGAATCATCAGTATGAACATAGATTGAATCAAAAAAGTTTAAGGTATTGAGATCACTTTTGTCTAAAGCTGGTTTGGTTTCACTCATCTTAAACGGAAAAATTGTTTCATAAAATTTTACATCACGAGAAACAATGATTTGTTTGGAGTCTAGACTATAAAGTCTATACCCCTTTTTTGAATTTGCATAACCAAGTAGAACACATTTTTCAGCACGAGCTGAAAATTTATCCGAATTGTTAGGTTTAATTGCAAAGCAAAGACATCCAAAAATTTTTAGATGAGTAAGAACAGGAGGAAAACCAAACACAAGTTCATAGGGACACCGTCCATTTAAAACAGAAGATGGAGTTCTGTTTATAAGGTATGTAGCAGTGAGAATACACTCACTTCACATATTTAATCGAACGTCACCTTGGAACATTAGAGCTCTAGCTACGTTTAACAAGTGTCTATGTTTACGTTCAACAACCCCATTTTGTTGGGGAGTGTAAACACATGAAGTTTGATGAATAATACCCTTGATTTTAAAGAATTCAACTAACCTATGATTAATAAACTCCGAACCATTATCACTCCTGAACACCATAACAGATTTGCCAAACTGAGTGACGAGTAAACTGTGAAAATTAATAACAATATCAACAACTTCATCCTTGGATTTTAACAAGTAAACCCACACAGAGCGAGTGAAATCATCTACCACTGTTAAAAAATAACGATAGCCCTCTTTACTAGGCACACGATAAGGTCCCCACAGATCAATGTGTACTAAGTCACCTAAGCTGGTGGTCTTATGATCACTCAGATTAAACTTGTCACGAGCTTGTTTAGCCTTATGGCATATCTCACACGGGACAAATTCACCTCCATTACTTAGGTTTAACCTATCTTTTAATACATTTAAAACTTGGTCAGCGGGATGCCCTAAACGACTGTGCCAAAGCTGTCGTGAAACATTACAGTAAATAGACATGTGAGAGCTACTAACACTGTTCTCTAAATCTTTAGACTTAACAGCAATAGATTTATCTGGTTGATCAAATAAGTACAAACCTCCGTGTTCACTACCAGTCCCCACAACTTTCATTGCAGGAAAGCCCTGAATAAGAAAACATTTGTATTCATTAAATCCAACAAAAATCTTGTTATCTCTAGCAAGTTTGTGCACAAATAAGAGGTTGACATTGAAATCAGGGATAACAAGGACATCACACAATGTGACTTTATCATTTAATTTGAAATTTCCTATTTTTTTGATAATGGTTTCATCACCATTTGGTTGAGTGACCTTTAACCTAAGATCAGAAATATCTACCACATTTTCCAGACAAGAGACTGAAGAAGTCATATGCTGGTTAGCACCAGAATCGATAATCCAGCTATACTTATGTAGTTTTGGAGATACAATAGACAGATTAACCATACCAGCAAACATACCATCCATATTGACGGCAATTCCATCAGGTGGTTTCTGATCAATAAGAGACAACAACTTGTGGATTTGATCTTCAGTGAGAGAAGATGCGGTAGAACCATGACCAGTCCCATCAGAAGTAGAGACATGATTTGAAAAGGACTTAGCAGATTGATTAGATTTATTTTTAGTGAATTGAAAATCCTTTGGAAACCCAACCAGCTTAAAACACCTCTCAATAGTGTGGCCATTCAACCCACAATGCTTACACACCAATTGAGGTTTTCCAGATTGTTTTTTATTGTTTGTAGTTTTACCAAAAAAGGCAGTGTTTTGAACCTTAGTATCAATTGAGACACGAGTCCCACCAAAGGCAGTGAGACTCTTCTCTTGATACCAAAGAAAATGCAGTCTTAACAGAGGGAAGAGGTTCAGTCATTAAAATGTTACTCCTCACATTAACATACGTATCGTCAAGTCCCATTAAAAACTGCATTAGTTTTAACAACTGATTGTGTTTTGAAAATTCATGAGCAGCATTACATGAGCATGATGGTAGTTTTATTAAGGCATCAAACTGTTTCCAAAGAGAGTTCAATTTGTGATAATATTCAGAGACAGAGGTTCCATTTTGGCTTAAAGAATTAATTTTCTGATGCAAGTTAAAAGTCACAGATCCATCGATTTTATCATAAGTTTCCTTGAGTTCTTCCCATACTTCCGAAGCAACTCTAGAGAAAACCTGACTAACAAATAATTCCTCAGATATGGAACCCAAAATCCAAGATAGAACAACGGAGTTGCACCTGTCCCACTGTTTTCCTAAGGTTTCATTATTAGTGGGACGAAGAACAGAACGGTTTATGAATCCCAGCTTGTTTTTAGTTTCTAAAGCCAAGATCATAACACATGACCAAACCTTGTAATTTTCTGTACCACTCAACTTCATACCCAAAATACCAACACCAGAAGTATCACTTGGGTGGAGATAAAGAGGATCCCCAAAATCAAGCTTAGCAATCAAGGATTGCTCCTCTTGATTTTTAGGGGCTTCTCCGACCGTCATGATGACTTTAGTTAAGGATCACACACACGGTAAAAACTAGGAGATTGTAGCAGGATTCCTTGCCACTTAGAGATGGTAGGTCAAGTCAACCTCCTAGTTACCAAACAGAGGTAGAAGAGGAGCAGAGCACACAGAAGATAAGAGAAGAAGACTTACAGTGGGTTCAGTACTAGATGAATACAGATCAGGAACCACTTACAGAGTTCCTTTCAAACAGAATGCACAGCGGAAACAAATGAAAGTCTCTGAAGAAGAGACCAAGATAGATCACCTGAACAAATAGCAAAAACCAGAAGAGAACAAGGTCCAAAATAGTGAGTGGAGAATGAACGACTCCAGACAAACTCTCAACTATCAAGTCCCTTGACCAGACCTGATAACAAAAAATTAATGTTGATAGAGAGATTATTAATAAAAGCAAAGGAGAGATCTAGTTCTTGAAAAGTTTTGAAACGAAAAACTGAGTTCAGATCTGTAGTTGAAGAGCCTTGATCTTACAAGAGATTTTTAGACATAAGGATTTAATTTTAGATCAGTATATGACATGTGTGATCAAGGAACCAAAGAACTACAGCAATCTGAAGAGAAAAACTATTACAACAAGATCTAACCACAGACTAAGGCAACAGAATGTTTATGCAGTCATGATGATCTTAGGTACGATACAACCACACATAGATCGGGATCTTAGGTACGGTACAACCACACATAGATCGGCTTCACGAGAGATAACTCTCAGATCACAAGCAATGCATAAAGCAAACGAAGGGACGATACAAGAGATGATACAGTAAAAAAAAGAAACTCAGATCACAACCAGTAGGATGAAACAACAAGAACAGAAAGCAAAGCAAAAACTGATCTACAGATCTGAGATCAACAACAGAAAGTTTGAACACACAACCTTCACTAGGTCAGACAAGATTCCACGAAGATGTTCAAAATAATCAGTAAAAAATCTACAGCAGTATAACAATCTGTTGAAACAGTTTTAGCTAACTATAAGTTTGAAAAAACGATTCAGATCTACACGATATCCAAGAGATATGTTAAACGATGACATTGCAAGAATCCAAACGATTCAGGCACAAACGTTTCAGATCTGCAAGAATCACGGATCTGTTTGATCTTGATTTTAGCTAAGAAATTAAACACCCAGATGAAGAAAAACGAGATGAAAACACATCAGATTTGAGGAGTGAAAGAAAAACAGATTTGAACAATCGCAGATGAGACAACAGATCTCACCGGAGATTTCGAACGTTGATGTATCGAATGTAGCAAATCGACAAGTCAAGCTCTGATACCATATTCAACAATATACATCAAAACAATATACAACTCTACAAAACTCACAAAATTATTTATTAAGAACAATGATGAACTAATACACACCCTAAAATTAGAACAAGATGTTCCAGCTAACTTTAGAGAGAGAGAGAGAGAGATGAGAGTCGTAGATAATATGAGACTGAAAGAAAACGATATCTGATCAAAATGAAACCCTAATTGCTTTAATATAATATCTGCTGTATTTTCGTCTTTAGCCCTTCATCTTCCAACCGCCTTACTCCGCTATCCCTGATCTTCACTAGTAAGTGATATGTGACCCCTGAACTTTATAGCCTTCAGAATCCAGCTTTATACAACTTTAAGCTTTTGCCAAATTACACCCCTTCAGTTATCCTAAACAATAAATTACAAACAAAATAAGTTAGACGACGATGACAAGATTGGTTATGTAATTACTTATTTTAACAAGAACATGGTTTTCAAGCAGGGGGGCGATGTAAGGCAGAAGGGTTCCAATAGCAGTTTTTTTTTTCTTTTCACAGAGGGGTTGGGTTTTGCCAGAGAATCAATATAGGGGGAGGGACCATTTTGAGCTTTAAACATGATAAATGGACCACTTATGCACTTTACGAATTGTAGGGACGAAAACCAGAAAGAAGCTATAGACAATGGACGAAATACGTAATTTGCTCTAAATTTAGGCATAAAAAGACGAAAATTCTCCTCACGTGAGGGGTATGTGACTGGCTTAATGGAGACCCTTTTAACGATGTTAAGTGAAGAGACAAATTTGAGTATCGAAACACAAAATTTGGACCAACAATGTACTTTACGAATCGTAGGAATGAAAACCAAAAAACAACTATAAACGATGAACCAAAAATGCAATTATTTCTGAAAGTTCAATAATTTTTATAATAATTATGAAAGTTGGATGTTTTTATAATTATTTCCAAAAGTTGAATGATTTATATAATAGTTATTTTCGAGAGTTGAATGATGTTTATAATAATTCTAAAAACTGGATGTTTGTATAATTATACATAAAACTTTAGTTTTGTATAATTATGTTTGAAAGTTAGAAAGTTTTATGTAATGATTTTGAAAGTTAGATGTTTTTATAATTATTTCTAAAAGTTAAATGCTTTGTATCATGGTTTTAAAACTTAGGGGCTGTTTGTTTACCTCTTAATGGTTCCATTAAGAGGCAACCTCTGAATCGCTAAGAGGTAAATCCTGTTTGGCAAAAAAATGTCTGCCTCTTAATGGTTCTAAAACCCTCTGAATGATTTAGCATCCTGGACCTCCCTTAACCATTCAGCACCCTGATTTCATTAAAAGAATTACCAAACAACCATATTTCATTTTGCACTATATCGTAAAAGCCTCTTAATCATTCTGACCACTTAATCATTCTGCACTAAACCATTCAGCAACTGCCAAACAGCCTCTTAATAACACTTTTTGTAGTCAAATGACCAATTTAAAAGTCAGATCAAGCCGGATATATCTCATTCGAAAATTATAGAATATATACAGAGTGATCTTCTATCCTAAAGGAAACCAAAGATGGTGTTCGTGAATATTCCAACTTTGTGAAAACGGCAAGACTAGAAACGAAATAGGAATTCATTACTATTCATTGTAATTTGTATTAGTATTGATCATTTGCGGGTTTGGTTCGTGTCTAACCTATTTTTTTTGTCTAATCCAAACACTTTTTATAAAACTTCTTTTTGTCACCACATAAGTTGATCAACACTTTAAAAAAAACATAAATTGTTTTTAAATAAGCAATCCCAAACACCCCCCCTAGGATGAGATGCATATCTTTCAAGCTGCAATTCATGAGTGGGTATTTGTCTAAAAATGACCAATGGTTTAAAAGTCTTTCTCATAAAAAAATGACACTTGTCACATGATTCCATACCAAAATATTCAATAATTTTTTAATTTTATTTGTAGAATTTTTATTGTTAGAAATATTAATGGATTAGCCTATTAATATTAACAAGTTGGTCTAGGCCCACCTATTTTATGATCATTGAAGTCCGTTTTTTAATGGGCCGAGCTGATCAGGCCTAGATGAGCCGTCCAGCCTGTAAAGAGCAAAAATTTGAACACATTGTGTGATGATATGGGCTTGGGCTCGGGTTTATTTGTATTAAATAAATAGCCCAATAAGAGGCCCAATATATAAACGTCAGTTAAACCCCTTGTAAAACCGCCAATCTCATTCTCTCTGCCGCTTCTGTCAACACCTTCCGCCATGGCTGCTTCCGAGGAGTACACAGACACCATGAACTTAAAGGTCGCAGAGCTAATGAAGGAAGTCCAGCTCGATTACTCATCTGCAACTGCTAAAACCATTAATGAGGCTGTATCATCTATCAAAGAATGTGTCAATAAAATTCCTGAAGATATAAAGGTCCTTAAACCCTAAACCCTAAACACCAAATTGGTGGTTTGAGAAATCGTGAAAAAATTTGAAGTTAATTTTTTATTTGTGTGAATTTGGTAGGTTACGGCGGATTTGGCACCAAAATTTATTAGAGATATCGGTGCAGACAAAGTTGAGTTCAAGTTCAAAAGACCTAAATCGATACAAGTTGGTGGAAGTTATTCGTTTCAATGTGTCGTGAAACCTGACGTAAATGTTGATCTTTACGTTCGGTTGCCGAAGGTAATTTTATCTATTAGTGCTAATACTAAGTAATGCGATGTTTATTTATCTAGTACAGTACTGGAGACTGGAGAGCATAATGAGCATGAACATGTTAAATAAATTGCTTTGTTCCTTTGTTTTATTGATTTCAAAGGGAGTTAATGTTGAATGACATAAATATAAGTTGAAAGAGAGATGGGGAAAGATCATCAGATGCTGGATGTAAACCGAGTTAAGTACAAAGGTTTAGAGCTGTTTGTTTACCTCTTAATAGTTCCATTAAGTGGCAACCTCTGAATCGCTAAGAGGTAAATCTTGTTTGGCAAAAAAAGTCTGCCTCTTAATGGTTCTAAAACCCTCTGAATGATTTTGTAACTTTGGCGTCTCTTAACCACTAAGCGCCCTAATTTCATTACGAACAATTACAAAACAACCATATTTCATTTTCTCTATATCATAATAGCCTCTTAATCATTCTGACCCCTTAATCATTCTGCACCTAACCATTCAGCAACTGCCACCATTATTCACAGGGAATGATAAATAGAGACTGTAGAAATAGGGAAATGGAAATAACTGTCAATAACATAACTAATGCAACTCGTCACTAGTTGCTTCTAATGCGGTGTCCAGATAATATGTGATTCTTTCTCTTAGTTTAGACTTTTCCTTGTTTTGGTTATCATGTGACTTAAATAGTTAGTACCCCCTCAGGCCCTCACAAGCTGATGGAGTGTATATCATACACTCCCAACTTAGAGATCACCCTATTGCGGGCACCTTTTCAGTCTTTTTGGTTAATATGTCGGCCAGTTGTAAAGATTGGGAATGCGAATGGTTGAATTTGACAATGATCAACTTTATCCCTCACATACTGGCTGTCTATTCGATATGGGATTGGCTGATATTGATATTGCAGTTGAGCTGTGACCATATAGAGAAATGGGAAATGTAGTGGGCACAATGAAATCATGTGTAGAGAAGAGAACGGCTTAGCTCCATATAGTGTCTGCTTTGACACGATATTTGGCATCCGTTGATGAACAAGAAACCACTAATTTTTTCTTGGTTGCTATGAAATACGAAAGGGATCTAGGGTTTAGGGGAGGTACCAAATAGTATGCAATATAGTGAGATTGGTCTTCTTGAAAAATTGCATGTTTTTCAACCCCTATCACGGTAAGCATGGAATTGTGGAGAACACGTAAGATAGAAATATACTTTAACCTGCTGCAGATTTCCAATACCATATATTTCTAATCAAAGCATGGACATGAGAAACATTAGGTTCCTTGAGAATTTGGGTTAGTAAATGTGCAACAAATGTAATGTCAGGTCTCATGATGGATAAATAGCTCTCCATTCTAGGTAATTACATCCAGCTCTACATTGTAGGTAACCTACTGTATTTGGGTTTTGCAGGAGTGCTTCCATGAGAAAGACTTTTTGAATCATCGATACCATGGCAAAAGATGCCTGTATCTCTGCATAATCAAGAAGTATTTGGAGTCTTCTTCTGTAGCTCAAAAAGTAGAATGGTCTTTCTTTCAGAACGAGGCCAGGAAACCTATTCTTGTTGTCTATCCTGGTCAGTAACTTGATTTTAGATTTCCTTCTATTTTGTAGCTTCTCAGGGGGCTGTTTGTTAACCTCTTAATAGTTCCATTAAGAGGTAACATCGGAATCGCTAAGAGGTGAATCTTGTTTGCAGAAAAAAGTCTGCCTCTTAATGGTTCTAAAACCCTCTGAATGATTTTGTATCTTGGGCCTCCGTTAACCATTTAGCGCCCTAATTTCATTTTTAACAATTACCAAACAACCATATTTCATTTTGCACTCTATCATAAGAGTCTCTTAATCATTTTGACCACTTAATCATTCTGCACCAAACCATTCAGCAGCCACCAAACAACCACAGTCAACAAGGGTTATTGCTGGCAACCATATGTGTATATTTTATTGAAAGGTTCTCTTCATATTGTAGTTCTGAAGTCTGCTGGACTTCCGGGGTTTTCTATTAGGCTGATTCCAACAGCAGATTCCCTTTTCAATGTCCAAAAGTTGAATATGGAGCGCGACAATCTTCATGTTTCAAGTCAAGGTAGTACCTTTTTTTCAAATATATCTTATTCATTTTTAGCCTTTCCACCAACTAGCTTGCTTTAAAAGATTTCTTGTACGTTTGTTTATTTTTTTTTTCTTTTGCAATTGTTTTCATCTCATGAACTTATGTGCTCTTAAGGTGTTTCTCAAGCTACCCCTGTGTACAACAACAGTTTGTTAGAGGACATGTATATGGAGCATGGTGAAGAATTTGTTAGAAAGGCTTTCATTGAATGGAAGGCTTTACAAGAGGCTTTAATTTTGCTGAAAGTATGATAACCTTCCATTGGAATCTTAACTGTTTATGCTTTGTACCCATAATTTTGTGAAATAAATTTAGCTTTGTTTTGATGATTTAGGTGTGGGCTCGGCAGAGAAGTTCTCTACACACTTATGACTCCTTAAATGGGTACCTTATCTCAATCATAATGGCATACCTTGCCTCCGAATCTGGTAAAGCTCGCATTAATAAGACAATGACAGCAATGCAGATTTTTCGTCTCACATTGGACTTTATGGGTACGTGTATCATTTTTCGGAAGTTTTGTTACTTTTTAGGATCTTATGTGCTAGCCACTTGTACCCTTTGACTTGTCCTCATTGTAATCAACATCAAAGTTAGAGGTCAAGACTCAAGGTTGAATGATAATGTTTTAGGAAATGGTTTATTGTGTGATTAGTTGAAACATGGTATCGGAAGATATGATGCTGGAAAATTTGTTGAAACTTGCCTTGAATCCTAGTCCATGGTCTGTGACTCTGTGGTATGTTGTCATTAGTTATATTCAAAGTCAGTCAAAAGCTCAGGGCAGGCTACCTTTCCTCATTTTTTCTGTTTTAGGATCTTTCAGTGGACTATTGTAGGTCGGATGATGCATTTAATAATTAAGTCAAAATCACAAATTTTTGTTCATGTGTCATGTGTGTGGTGCAGTGTAACACCCCATTTCGAGACTCGAATGGTGTGTTATGCTCGTTTCTTTAACGATGGTTCTTAAAACATTATATAAACTAATTTTGATAAAGTAAAAACTTGCGGAAGAGATTTAAAACATAATTTCATCATATGTAAATCTTATTTACAAAAGATGGAACCAACATTTGCAACATCACAGTAACTAATGAAAACATAAAAGCTAATGCCCACGATACAACGATTCCTATCATTGTCAAACCTATACCACTCTTGTGACAAGTCTTGTGAGCTTTAATCTCGTATCCTATCTCAATCCTTACGTGTGATACGCATATATTTTTATGCAAATATATTGTTGGATGATTACAAGTTTGCAATATATATATATATATATATGTTATGTAAAACAATGTTTGATGTTATGATCATGCTTAGTTATACATTTTGATGTAACACATGAATGCTATGTAGGACCAAACCAACAACTAACACATATAGCTTGTTGGTACATAACTTTGAAGCATCTCATAAAAAATACGAGGATGTAAATACAATCTCTATTCAATGATTTCATAAATGATAAATCCACATACTTTTATATCAACATTCTTTCAAGAATGACATAACTTTTATGCAACATGCTTATGATTATGTATCTATGAAATTATCACAATATAACCATGTTTTCATGCTAAAATGATGATATGTATGTCCTAAATTTTCTGTTTTGGAAAACAATTGAAATTTATGTCATGATGATTATGCCAACATATTTTCAACGAGATCATAAATCACAAGTTTTCCTGCCTGCCTTTTCTCTAGAAAGTGAGTGTTGAAGAGAGCTATTGAGTGATTGGATGAGAGATTTTCTGCTGAGTTTTTACAGGAAATTTCTCGTCTAATCACTCAGTAGCTCTCTCCATCACTCACTTTCTAGAGGAAAGAAAGGAAGGAAAAAACAAGAGGAAGTTGGATCAAGAACAAGCAATTTTTGCAGAAATTAAGGTCTTCTATGCTTATAAACTTAAGGTTATTACATGTATTTGTTTACATATGTGATACACAATATGTAGTTATTTATAAATTATGAATCATGCTTAGAGTTTATGACATGAATCTCATAGCATTACATGATTTTATGCAAGAGAACTTGTGATTTATGATATCATTGAAAATATGTTGGCATAATCATCATGACATAAATTTCAATTATTTTCCAAAACAGAAAAGTTAAGACATACATATTATCATTTTTAGTATGAAAACATGGTTATATTGTGACAATTTCATAGATACATAAACATGTTGCATAAAAGTTATGTCATTCTTTAAAGAATGTTGATATAAAAGTATGTGGATTTATGAATCGTTGAATATGGATTGTATTTACATCCCCGTATTTTTTATGAGATGCTTCAAAGTTATGTACCAACAAGCTATATGTGTTAATTGTTGGTTTGGTCATACATAGCATTCATTTGTTGCGTCAAATGTATAACCAAGCATGATCATACATCAAACATTGTTTTACATAACACATATATATATATATATATATATATACATTGAAAACTTGTAATCATCCGACAATATATTTGCTTAAAAATGTATGTGTATCACAAGTAAGGATTAAGAGAGGATACAGGATTAGAGCTCAGAAGAGTTGCATAGTTTTGACAACGATAGGAATTGTAAGTATTAGCTTTTATGTTTTCGTTAGTTTCCGTGATGTTGGTTCCATCTTTTGTAAATATGATGAAATTATGTTTTAAATTGCTTCCGCAAGTTTTTATTTTATCAAAATGGGTTTATATGGAAAAACAATCTTCATTGAGTTCATTCAGTGCTATCTTTTATCCATACTTCAAGTTTTTTTCTTCCCTGTTCTCAGAGATGACTGAGAATGTTGGTTTACCGTGTATCGATATATATAACTTAAAATAAGTTGTCTGTTTGAAGTTGAACTTCTATTCTATAATCTAGTGCTTGCTGTACCTTTCTTATTAGAGTTAGATAAAAAGGCTGGGATAACAATGCTTTTTATTAGTTCAAATCCAGTTGGCATGTGTTCATATGTGCAATCTAAATGATGCAGTATGCCCATTATTTGACACACATCTTTTATTTAGTCCTAAATTGTTCAAGTTACATGGTAGGTATTGTAGTTTTTTGTAACTGATAAGGACTCGTTTCCAATTGGCTGATATGTTATGATGACTGTAGAAGCTATATTGCTGAAATTTCTGGTATTGAGTTTTGCAGCATCCTCGAAGTTATGGGGAAGTGGGATCTTTTTCAAGCCTCAGAGTGGAAGTGATATGTCTAAGGAGGTATGGTATTGAGATTTTTCTTGGTGTATACATTCAGTTGGAGGTTTGTTGTGATAAATTTTGCTTAAAGAAATTTAGCATTGAATACTCAAGAGGAAGCAATATATATATATATATATATATATATTTAAATTTGAAAGTTACAAAATTTACTCAAGATTTGAGATGAGAGAGTAGACTTGCAATAATCTCACTCTATATCGGCTTGAAATCACAAGTTTTACTTGAGTGTGTTCGATGGGGATCCCAATTCAATCCACTCGTGGGGTGGCTTGTTTTATTCATTGTAGAGATTTATTTTTAGCGTACCAACATCTAATACTTTTTTTATGTTGCAGGAAAGGAAGAGATATGTACAGTATTTTCCGGCAGTTATATGTGATTTATCAGCTCATTTCAATTTAGCATATCACATGACAAAGAGTGGTTTGATTGAGGTAGCTGTGGCTTATCATACTAAGCTTCATTTGATATGCTTCAAAGAGAAAAGCCATATTCCCCTAATTTTCTCTGTGAATTTCAGCTTCAAGACGAGGCTGCTTTGGCACTCAGATGTATTGATAAATGTAAAGATGGGGGGTTTGTTGAGCTATTTATGACCAAAATTGACTTCCCTGCTAAATTTGACTATTGCATGAGGTAATTCGATATCACTAATACATTTTATACTGGCAAATGCTTAGCTGTTCATAAAATAGGTACTCGTAGGGCTATAATTGAACATTACTTGCATTTTATGCATCTTGTTTTATTGTGCAAACTTTAGGATATGTCATGTCAACATATTATTCGAGTTTGAAATTTTTAATAAAGAATTCATTTTTTATTCTTTGTTTGTTTTAGCTTAATTTCAAGTTTGGAACTTCTTGTTCATTTCTTTATTCATCTTTTTAGATTGAACTTGAAGAAGAAGGCTGAAGTTTCTGCACAAGGGTTCTGTTTGGATAACGAGTGTTGGAGACTGTATGAGAAGAAGGTACATTCTTTGCTTCAGGAAGGTTTAGGAGAGAGAGCAACGTCTGTACGTGTGACCTGGCGGAATGCACCATTGACAAGCAATATCAATGATGTATGTGATTTAATGCGTGGGATTGTAATGATATTTACATTATATTGACTTATATGCGTTCAAACTACTGACTTTCGTAGAATTTTAGGGTCTGTCAGTGCTTGATAAAGAGCCACTAATGGTCGGAATATCCGTCAACTTGCCTGAAGCCTTCGACGAGTACACACGCGGTCCATTTTTTGGGAATAAAGAAGAGGTACTTGTATGCTTATCTTGTGGATGTGTGTCTGTCTATTGTTACACACATACACACACTAAGGTGCCGTCTGTTTTTTAAGAGGTGCCGAAGTCTAAAGTTTCATTTCACTTCTGATTGATAAGAGGTGGTGCGGAAGTCTGAAATCTGAATCAATAAGATTGATTGTTTTTGTAAACTAATAAATGTCTGAATTTGTTTAAATTATGTATTTGACCCATTAGAATTATAGTGTTGACTTTATATATATAAATTTATACAACTTCACCTGTTTATGCATGATTATTACGAAATTTACATCTAAATTATAAAATTAGCGTTCATTTAAACGAATACGTTTAATCTATAATAATATAAATTTAATTTTGAAAGTCACCTAATTATAGTAAATTGAGTTTTATTGTAATCCAAGTGAATCGATTGAGAGAAATGGTCTATTAAAGTTAATTAGTTGAGAACAATAAGAGGCAAATAAGAGGTTGGTTATCCTCCTACCAGATAAGAAGACGATAAGACATAAGTGGCTCTGAAAATTTGGAAAAAACAAACAGTCTGAATGGCCCTACCTCTTAACGAATCAGAGATAAGAGGCTAATAAGAGCTTTTTCCTAAAAAACAAACGCCACCTAATTGTATTAACCTTCTCCTACAGGGTCTGAAGTTCCGAAAGTTTTGGGGAAACAAGGCAGAGTTGTACCAATTTAAAAGTGGCACCAGGGAATGTGTTTGTAAGTAATGTGCTAGCAATTGCTACCTCTTTTTAAGCTTGTTTGTCTTCTATAATTAATATATATCACTTTTCTATTTTGATAGTTTGGGAATGCAAGCCTGCAAAGAGATATCTTATTATAAAATGGGTCACTGAGTATGTGCTTAAGCAGCATCTATCCTTGGCAGAGGAAAATATCATGCATGCTGTTGATCAACTTGATTTTTCATTGGTTCATGGTGGTGGAGGTAATGCTGCCAATTCACCATCTTTTGTGGACTCTATCCTTTCAAAGACATATATTACACACTTGCAACTTCTGTAATATTTAGGATTCTAACACTTTGAAATTCATAATGTGATACAGATCTGGCTTCTGATGGAAGTTTGCTAGAAAGTTTTGGCACTTTGTCTAAGCGTTTACGCCTTCTCAGTGATGTTCCTTTGGGAGTCTCCAGTGTGCAGCCTCTCGACTCAGGTTTACCCTTATTAGCTACTATCTATTGGCAAGTTCATTATAGTTAATTGTCATCTTATAGAGAGACCAAATATTGAGACCACTTGCATACAATTGATTATCATTTAGTTATATCACTGCGGCCTTGTTTTATAATATTTTATGTTAATTATTTTGTGCTACCTCTCGGAACTTTGTTTGGATCCTTCTCTGGGATCTATGTTTTATCTTGTTGCTTACACATGGCTACTTTTTAGTAAATGAATTTGTGAGGAGGTAACCACTATTTCTTATGTACCATGTGTTTATATCGGCGATATATCAGACCTGGATAAAATATCGGTCAAAATATCGGCTCCGATAATATCGCATATTTATCAGCTATCTTTTGACCAAATCATCGGTCATATATACTGATTTTTTGTAGATGGTTTTTTGGGCCTTTTTAACTAGTCAACTAGTAGTTTAAGTTGGGTTTCCATGTTTTCCAACGTTCTCTTCCAGCCACGACTTATTCTGGTCTTGGTCGAAACTATATTTTTAATTAATGCATATGATATGTTTATGGATGCACATATATATTATATATATATAATTCTAAGAAATATTATATGAACCGATATACCACCTATATATCCGATATTTCAAATATCGGTCCTGACCGATAGTTTGTATCTTGAACACTGTAACAACATAGCTTATGTACCATTCTTATTGATATCTACAGCTTTCCGACACACATCTGTTTTTCCACCAATACCTCATCCCTTCGCTAGTGGAACCAAAGTCGGAAATAGAATCAGATCAACGTGTATACAGCCGCTGGAAGTTATGATTCAGGCATGCTAGCTGCTGACTTTCTTGAAATTCTCGATTCTTAATATTTGCAGAATTTTATGAACTTGATTCTTTTGTGTGATGTAGTTGGAAGGATCAGGGAACTGGCCGATGGATGATCTAGCAATTGAGAAAACTAAATCTGCTTTTTTGCTAAGAATTGGAGAATGGTGAGCTGATATATTTATATTGTGTTCTTTAGTATTATTATGATGTGACAGTGTTTCTAATCGTGTTGTGATAATAGTCTTCAGAAGGATTATGGAATGAAATATTGTCCGTCAGAGGAAGGCGTGGATGTCTTCTTGAACGGATATGTGTTCCGCTTGAAAATTTTGCATGAGAGAAGTCTCGTCTTGTTAAATGGAGAATGTGAGAAAAATACTTTCTTAATTTGTTCGGAAATCAATGAACAAGTTCGTGGTAAAATATTTATTTCTTTTTAATGCAGCTGAAAGCTACCAAGTAAAAAGGGTTTCCCCAATAGACAGACATCTTTTCCTCAGAAGTCAGCATTCTAGCATGATTAATGGTCTTTCCGGTCGCTATCCATTATATGGCCCAATTGTTCAGTGAGCATTTTTCGTTAAATATGGTTTATTTTACGCTGCTTCATATTTAAATCTACTAGTGTCTTCATTATTTTTATCTCCCAAAAATAAACAAAAATTAAACATGTATGGAAGCTATAGTTGTAAACCTAAAGACGAGGAATGAAGAGGCAATAATCTAACCGTTGGTTTTTTTTCTGTTTCTGATGAAGGTTGGCAAAACGATGGGTTGCTGCACATCTCTTCTCGGCTTCTTTCACGGAAGAGGCAATTGAGCTTGTGGTTGCATCTCTCTTTCATAATCCCTTGCCGTTTTCTGCTCCTTGTTCACGAATTTCAGGCTTTATGAGGTTAAAAATCTCTTGTTGATTACATATTTTCATTCATTATACCTTGTTTTCATTTTCAACTGATGATGGTACAGGTGGACGGTATGTCTACCTGTATTCTGGAGTTCTAATAGTTGAAGGATACAAGATGTTTATATGCATATATATATATATAGGGTTGGGTTCCGGTGAGAAGTGGTTATCAGAAATGGACGAACATTAGGATGAGATGCACCAGATCAATTCCCTTTTAAGCCGCAAATCATGGGAGGGTATTTGATTAAAAGTGATCTAACGGTTTAAAAGTACTTCTCACACTTCTCACCAAAAATGGCACTTCTCACATGATTCCATGCCTATATATATTACTAGACCAAGACAGTAAAAGAAACAAATTCCTTTGAATTTTGATATGAGGATGAAAGGCAATATATAATCTATAAAGCAAAAAAAAATCATCCCAATTGTTTGGTATCTTACCCTGACTTGGTAACAGGTTTCTGAGACTAGTATCTGAGCATGACTGGATGTTTACTCCTTTAATTGTTGATATAAATGAGGATATGACACCAGATGATGAAAAGGAAATTAATGTAAGCAATTCATTGGTTTTGAACAACTTCCTTATTTATTGACCAACTCTAACGGAACTAATCTGTAGACTACAATCATTCCAATTTACAGGAAAAATTTACTTCAAGTAGAAAAGCTTTTGAAGAAGGGACGGGAGGTATAACATCTGCCATGTACTTAGCCACAGCTTACGATAAGGGATCTGAAGCCTGGACCACCATGTCTCCAACCCTATCAGTGAGTACTCAATTTTCTTGATAAATGGATTCATAATTCATTTCATTGGTCCGTTTATACGAGTAATTCTCATCTTTCCTTAATTCTCAATTATCTTTATGTATTTACGTATCCTGAAATTGCCTTTCAAAAAAAATTAAACCACACAAACCTGGTATATGCCACAAAAGGTAGGGTCTTTATGTATTTACCCTTTTAATCAATATAATATATATATATATATATATATATATTTATTTTTCAACTTTCATGTGATAGGAGCTCAAAAGGTTGGCGGTCTATGCTAGAAGCAGTTCAAACTTGTTGACGAAACTCATTACGCAAGGTCAGCTAGATTCTTACGGATGGGAGGTGAGTTTTACTGATTTACTTATTCTTTTGAATTATTTATCACGGCTTATTGGTTTTGTTATTCATTGACAAATCATATTATGATTTGTAGTGCATTTTTCGAACCCCGTTGAACAACTATGATGCTGTCATTCTTCTTCATAGAGACAAACTCTCGTACCCTCAACGTCTCCTCTTCCCGTCTGAACTCAATCATGGTATAATAACTTTCTCCCCATTTACCTTCCCGTAAATGTGTTATCAAGAATATAATTTTATAGCGGTGGGTTCAAACGAGACCACCCCCATCTTACAAAAACACGAGAACGCCATGAAACACCATGAAAAGTTTATAACAACATGGAAGTCAAATTAAAGAGAATAACATGTTTGCTTTTTATTTTAAAAAATGTGGGAGGTATTTATAAGAGTAAATTACGTTTTTCGTCCCTGTGGTTTGCTTAAAAATTGCAGATTTGGTCCATGTTTTCAAAAGTTTGGTTTTCGTCCCTATGGTTTGCATTTCATTTCTATTTTTGTCCCTGAGGCCGAAGCACAACTTTTAAGTATGAAGGACTAAAATAGAAATGATTTGTAAACCATAGGGATGAAATTAACAATAAAATTTAAGTCATAAGGACGAAAAAGATAATGAATTATAAACCATGGGGATGAAAATAGCAATTTCAAAACCACAAGGACGAAAATAGAAATTTCAACAAACCACTGGGACTAAACAAAAAGGGGGGGGGGTGTTTTTTAGTTTTAAAGAAGTGGTTGTAAACTTGTAATCACATTTTTAACCACATCCGTTGGATCATCTCATCTTACGGTTGAGATCTTTTAAGGAGTTCTTACCAGACACATGTACTGCACACTTGCACAGGGAAGCTTGTGGCGCAGGGAAATGCAAGCAAGATTTTTCATCCTTTTTTGTTGCCTAATGGTGCGACTGGTACTAGAAAGGATCTTGAAGATCAGTTGTATATGAACTTTGATCCATTGATGTGTTATGTTAAACATTTGGAGGTAAGTAGATAGATTTTCCAGCATCATCTTCTGCTAATTCATGATTGAAGCTAATCATTTCACCATTGTCGTTGCAGAGTTCTTTTCCCAACACGTTCAAGTTGTGGTATGATTCTTTAGGAGGTGATGCCATCGGACTTACATGGGAAAAAGAGAACTTGAAGGTATTGAATCTTTTAATCAACCTACATAACATTGTCTTTAATGTGTTTTCAAGTGTTTGTTAACTTATTTTTTTGAGCTTATTGAAAATACTTTGGTTCGTCATAAGCCAGTTTTTTAAAGCTACTTCAAGTAGCATTTCAATAACTAGGGTTTTTTTTTCTTCGTATTTTTCTAATTATTCCCTTTGTATTTTTCCAAAATTATCTTTAACATGCCATTTAAGCATGCTAGCTTATAAGCTAGTTACCATAGGGCCTTTGATCTAGTGGTATCTGGGCCTTTGGCCTCCCAAGAGGATAGACCATCTGCAACAGATTCTCCAAAATAGAATTTTGGGGGGTTTTTTACTCCCAACAGATTCCTCAAAATCTTCTCCACAATGGAGAAAATATGAGAGAGGATGCAAATCTCCAAATTTGGAGATTTCTTCAAAAATGATTACTGACGAGTCATGAGAGAGATGATTTTTTATTCATTCTACCAATGAAATTGCTTGAAGTTAAATGTTTAGGATAGAGAAATAATATTTTCCGAGTTGTATTTTATATTTTAATAATATAATTAATCGTGTAATCTCCGAAATAGAGAATCTGTCGGAGATGCTCTCAAGGGTTCTGGTGAGGTGGGCTTGTGAGTTCATTTGTCGTATTAAATATTGTATGCTTTCAAAAAGAAACTTAAAAAGGCCATTTTGCCAACCGTAGCCTTAAAGTTTGTAGAGGCTGTGCACACGCAACATTACATTCTATCATGGGATACACTGGGAAAGCAGGGTAGGTCGCATATGAACTTCGATTCACTAATATTGTTTTTATAGAAGAGAAGACGAGAAGATGATGGTGATGTAAAGAAAGACGTGACGACGGCTTTGAGAGATGTGGGTGAAGTTGGAAAAGGATTTGTGAAGAGTATTTACTTGCTGAAGGCGCCAAGGCATGCAGATTAAGAGGATACCAACCCATTCCATGTTGTATCATTTCTCCTGCCTATTATACTAGAGCTACCCCAGTTTTAAAGTGTTGAAGGGGAAAAAGCTTAGACTTTAATTTATTGATTTGTAAAAAAAATTCTGTTCCAGGTTTTGAGGCCGTTTTTAGGAAATTTTTGGTCTACAGTTCTAGGAACATGACAGTTATAAGTAATGTTAAAATTCTGTTTGTTTGGTTATATGCCAAGTTTTAGGGGTCGTTTAGCGAGATAAAAGTCACCATCCTTACTTATCTTACGATTCTCGGTCAATAAAATAACATAGTATAAACGTCACCTGCTTACCGGCTAATGAACTGTTTATCAAACACTTACCGGGTAACGCTTAACAAGGAGAGAAATTACTCTCACTTACCCTGTCATGTAACATTCTTGGCCATCAAAATGGATTGTTGGTAAGCGTCTTAAACCTGATAAGTGCTTACTAGGTAAGAGTCTTTTTCCCCTCTTACCGGGTAAGACTCTCGGTCCTTGTTATGTCTCTTACTCTGTAAGAATCTTGGTCCTTGTTATGTCCCTTACTCTGTAAGAATCTTGGTCCTTGTTATACTCAATCAGTAAGGTAAGTGATGTTGGTAAGCAATTACCCGATGAACATTTAGTAAACGGCTTGTAACTAGCCTTTTACTGAACTCTTATTGGGTAAGTGCTAACTGGGTGAGCATGGTAAGAACCTAGAATCTTAATTGGCTTAGCGCTTACCGGGTAAAAGACACTTATCCAGGGACGGACCCAGAAAATTTTTCATACGGTGACACCATATTTTTTCATACGGTTTTTATCGAAGTGTTTTTCATCTTTTTACCAACGTTCAATATCGTCTGATGTGTTTTTAGCCAAATTCCGGTGTTTCGAGAGATTTTTAACGTTTTTTGCTTGATTTCATTGGGTTTTTAAGTTTTTTTTATCGATTTCGAGAGTTTTTTCGGTATTTTTTGTTGATTTCAAGATATTTTTTTCGGTTTTTTGGTTGAATGGGTATAAGATTTGGGTTTTTTTATCAGTTTAGGTGCACCCCTTGTAGTTTCCAAAATAATACGGTAGCACCTCCTAAATCGATACGGTCACCTTCACAAAAACGAATTTTTTTACCCTTCGTCGAAAAACTGTTACGGTGGCACGTGCCACCACGTGCCCCTCATGGGGTCCGTCCCTGCACTTATCTACAATCCATTTTGATGGCTGAAATTGTTACCTGATAAGGTAAGTATGAGTGATAATTGTTGTTGGTAAACGTGTGGTTAACAACCCCTTAAGAGTTACCATTCTCACCAGGCAAGATTCTCGGTTGGCAAAATTATACAATAAGGTTGTTGGTAAAAGCCATAATTGAATAAGTGTTTTTTACCTAGTAAGAGTCGGCAAGTGTTTTCAGTAGCCCCTTAACGCATTCGTGCCAGGTTTTATATTAGCATCCGAAAAATGAATAGCTAAATACATAGTTTGTATTATACAAATAAAATACATGTACCACACAAGTATTTAAATCATTGCATTCAAATATTTATTGTGTGACATATCTCTAGAAACATCATATCCAAACTTTTATTACAAAATACATTTCTTTTGCAACATAAAACAAGTCCTTAAAAACATGATATCTAAACTTGTATTATGTAACTTGTTTTAAGTTGGTGGAGGGCCATAATAAGAGCTTTGAGCATCTGAAAAAAGGATGAAACCAAAAGACACAACAAGAACACACAACACAAAGCTCAGCAGCAGAGTATTTACCTTCTTTGAAAACAGCTCAACAACCATGTCCTTCTCTTCATGAACACTAAAGAACTCTTGAATCACCATCTTAACCAATGCATCCAGAAGCTTCTGATACTTGGGATCGATATCAGCTGAACGCAAAACCTGAGACATTGATTCCCTTAGATGCTTTACCAATGATCCTGGATTAAATGGATCCGTCTCTTCTGTTGTAACGAAAGCTGCAACAGGTTCAGCAGTTATTCGGGATGATGATGGAGTCATTTCAACGGTCGACATGGATGACAAAGGAGTCGTTTTAGCAAACAATGAAGACGAAAACGGAGTCGTTTCTACTGAACCGACCATCATAGATGATGGTGAAACGAATTGATTCAAAGACACGATGTAGTTCTGAAACATTGAAACTAGATGTTAAATAAACAAAATACGACTACATAATGAACAGTAATCACTAGCCAATGTTAATTTAAGTTTTTTTTTGGAAGGGTATCCTAGGCTATGCCTAGACTAATCAGTGGCCACAATTGTTGTGTACGTTCGAACCCTGGGCAGATGGGATATTCCACCACATCCCCAGGGCCTTAACCAGTACGTCACAACTCTTGTGGTTAATGTAAGTTGTGTATCACATATAATTCTTGTGATGAACTACTTCAAATACTGAGATACAGTGGCGGTCGAAGGGTTGGGTTCCGGTGAGAAGTTGGGGTAAAGTGAGAAGCGATATCAACCGTTGGATGAGAAATGGATGCACATTAGGATGAGATGCACCGAGATAAGATGTATCGAGATGAACCGCATCAATTCCCTTCTAAGGAGCAATTCATGGGAAGACATTTGATTAAAAGTGATCAACGGTTCAGATCCTCTTCTCACGCTAACCTCAACTTCTCACACGATCCTTCGCCGGCGGTCGAAATGTAAGTTTACATCAACTTTTAAGCAGGAAAAAATATCTGATCCGAAAAATAGGCAACCATAAATGTTCAATTCGTATAGTCAACAGGTGATAAAACAACTGTGTTTGATTTAGATCAACTTTAAAAGCATTAAATTGCAACAGAAAAGGACAGTTTGTAGGAATAATTGCTAATCGCTCATTCTAAGAAGCAAACAACAATAGATTTTACTCTAAATTTCCCCTTTCTAACTTAAATGTGCGTGTAACGTGTTTGATTTTGCAACTTATCGAATGTGGAGTGAGTCAACATACCTATCGCCTGCACCTGTCAACAGCTTTAAAATTCTATCCAATGACGATTGGAAGTGTTAATTGGATTGACAAATATACCTCGATAGATTTGCTGGATTGATCTTTGTCAAAAACAAAAGCCTCTGAGATTGGAGAGATTCCAATCGACTCTTCTGGATGTTGAAGCACCGCGACATTGTCAGAAACCAGAGTTTGATTGGAAATTAAGCTCGTTTTGCTGATCTGCGCATAAAAAATCAAATAACGGATAACTGAAAAGAAATGATACGATCAAATATGCACGATGAGTTCAAAACCAAAATAAGGACATGAGGATTCAAAATACCTCTACTGTGGACTCATCAGCATCGACAGATTTTGAGATTGACGAGATCTCCTCGATCGACTTCTTTTCCGATAAATTTAATACAGCATTGTCCTCGGTAATCGGAGTGAAGACAGAATTCAAGTTCTTTTTGATGCTCTGTTACACAAATTCAATAAAATCTTCCATTAAAAACACAGGCAACGCACACACACACACACGTATATTAAAAAAAAACATGACGATCTGTGATTATGAACATTGAACATTTGTACTCATTGAGATTTGTTTAATTTGACCTTTTGTTGCTGCTGCTGATGTAGCTTCTTCGACGGATCATTAGCCAGTTTAGCCTTGCGATTGGAAGAAACCGGTAAATGTTCCTTCTTTGGTGTTTGAATATCATGATGATCTTCTCTCATCTATCTGTCTCTGAAACACGCATAAATGGATGTGTTTCTGGCGCCAGAACTTCGAGAGCTTTCTATTTATATATGTATGTAGATTGTAGACTGTAGTGCAAGAGAAAGGGAGACACAGGTTGGCCCATCAAGTAGGGGTGAGCAAACGGGCGGGTCAGGCGGGTTCGGGTTTTCAATTTCGGGTTTTTCGGGTTTCGGGTGGAAGTAGGTGGCCCCGAAACCCGCCCAAAGTGTAGATCGGGTTAATCGGGTTCGGGCCATTTCGGGTTCGGGTTGGGCCGATCCCAAGCCCATTTTTTCAGCCCAATTTTTTTGGTGTTTTTTAGCCCAGCTTTCCTTCCATATGGTTTTTCTTGAACTATTAAAAGATAAGTATGGTTTTCCTACTATCCTCTAACACATAGAAATATAGAATGACATGCAAGTCTGAAGTTTATCCTCATATTATACAATATCTCAAAGTTCAAACATAAAATTTATTAAAGAACTTATTGATTTAAAGTTTTCAAGATATTTGAAGGAGAAAGGTTCACAGTTCACAAACACAAAATGACCAAAGACCCACACACAGATTTATATTTAATAAAAAAAAATAAAAAAAATAAAACTTCGGGTTTCGGGCGGGTTCGGGTTCGGGAAAACCCAAACCGAACCGAACCGAAGTACCAAGTCGGGTTAATCGGGTTCGGGCCATTCGGGTTCGGGCCAATCGGGTTCGGCCTATTTTCGGGTTCAGACCATTCGGGTCGGGCGGGTTGTTCGGGTCGGGCGGGTTTTGCTCACCCCTACCATCAAGTGGCTTCCAATTGAAGCATTTAACTCTCAAATGGGCCAAAAAGCTAATAGAGTTATCTGAATCGATCCGTTTCATTAGGCCTTCCGCAGCGCCCGCGGGCTCGCTGCGGGGTCCATCGGGTAGCGGTGGGGGTGGCTCGGGCTTGGGGCTCGGGCTCGGAGGTCGGGCTTTCAAACCCGATGAACCCGAGCATCTCCAACGGCTATTTTTTTATTTAAATCTTCAAAATAAATTCTCCCAAACGGCTACTTTTATAATTTAAAAAAAAAATTCAATTTAATCTCACTATATATATTAACCCTCAACCTCTTATTTTTTCACACCAACAATCTCTCAAACTCTCTCATTCTCTTCCATTCTCTATATTTTAAACAATATGGATTCGCCACAACCCGGTTCACCGACCGCATCATCATCATCCGTAGACAATGACGAGTTGTTGAATCTACAAAGAGAAGTTTTTCGACATACTGCACAATGGATTTATGGTAGCACCGCCTCGTCGTCAACAACAGAGAGGGCCGCGAACATAGAAAGAGGTCGAGTAGCTGCAAACGAGCGGCTTATGCGGGACTACTTTGGCAACAACCCGGTTTATACACCGGATATGTTTAGGCGGCGTTTCAGGATGAGCAGGCAACTATTCGAACGAATAGTTGAAGATTTAGCAGGAGAGTATCCGTATTTTACACTTCGGGTGGACGGCAGACGCAAACAAGGTTTTTCTCCGATACAAAAGTGTATTTCCGCTATTCGGCAATTGGCGTATGGAGTAACTGCTGACGCACTTGACGAGTACATCCGTATGGGAGAGACAACGTCACGAAATTGTCTGTACAAATTCTGCACAGGTATTATTGAACTGTATGGTCAAAAATATTTACGCAAGCCTACTTTTATTGATATTCATAAGTTGTACGCCGCGCATGAAGCTAAACACGGATTTCCCGGCATGCTCGGCAGTATAGACTGTACTCATTGGGCGTGGGCAAATTGTCCGAATGCATGGCGAGGTCAATTCATGAGAGGTGATCATGAGCACCCGACAATTATGCTAGAAGCAGTGGCCTCTCAAGATCTATGGATCTGGCACGCATACTTTGGTGTTGCCGGTTCCAACAACGACATCAATGTTCTCAATCAGTCACCCATCTTCAACGATGTATATGATGGAAAAGCACCTGACTGCCCTTTTGAGGTGAATGGAGCCACCTACGAGCACGAATATTATCTAGCGGATGAGATATATCCGGAATGGGCTACTTTCGTAAAATCATTTACGTGCCCACGGGACCCTAAACGACAAAAATTCAAGTCCGCGCAAGAATCGGCACGTAAAGATGTTGAACGAGCTTTTGGCGTGCTTAAACAACGTTGGCATATACTTCATAACCCAGCACGCGGATGGGAACCGACAAGATTGAGAAACATTATGTACGCTTGTGTCATATTACACAATATGATACTCGAAGACGAATACCATGCTATTTGTGGTGGCGATGACCACGACCTTTTCACGGATGATAACGAAACACAAATCAGTGAGGAACAACGCGCGGCAAATGTTCGAGAAGTCCAAAACCGGGCCACTCATAATAACCTTCGGTCGGATTTGGTCGAACATATTTGGCGTATCCAAGTTCCCAACAATGACGACGAGTAGCTTTTTTAATTTATTTTGTAATTTTTAAATTTATTTTGTAATTTTTAATTTTTTAATGAATGATATGAATTTTTATTTTTATTATTTATCTTATTTTTATTTATTCAAAAATATATAAATATTTTTATTTTGTTAAATAATTAAATGTATAAATAAAAGAATTAAAAAAATGATGTGGCGCTGATGTGGCATTGAGGGCTTGAGGGCTTTTAGTTATGCGCTGGGGGTGTTTAGGGCTTGAGGGCTTAGCTGATGTGGCGTTGATATGGCGTTGAGGGCTTGAGGGCTTTTATCTATGCGTTGTGGATGGCCTTAGCTATGCGGCCCGCCGGGGATTTACATGGGACCGGGACAGGGTGTGCAAAATCTGAATAATCCGAAATTCGAACCCGAACCGAAAATAAGGTGTTTTTGCAATACCCGAATACCCCGAAATCCGAAACCCGACTTTTGGGGAATATTTGGGTTCGGGTTGGGTTTGATCTTTGGTCACACATCCGTCCGAAAACCCGAAATAATATATATATATATATATATATTAAATATTATATAAATATATTTACTTATCTAATTATCTTTAGAAAATCGTAAATTATAGTAGGTCGAAATGTTTTTTAATTTTTAAACTTAATTTCGATTTCATCAATCTCTCGTTTGACTGAATTCAGTCTCAAAATCGATTGAATTTATATATACCTTTATGTATTATAATATTACCCGAACCCGACCGACATTAACCCGAAACGAAGCAACCCGAAAACCTAAAGTTCGGGTCTTGATTTTCATATCCGAATTCCGATCGGGTTTTCGGTTTGTCCACCCGAACGCGACCGACCGACCCGATGCACACCCCTAGACCGGGATGGGACCGATTGGAACTCGTGGGACTTGTTATGGATCGGCAATCCCCAGACAAGTTTAAATGTTCGGTGATATTATTGTAAGGCTAAGTTTAACAAACTAGTTAGAGCATCTCTAACAGCTTCCCCATTCTGGATAAAATGAAGAATATGAGGATTTTGGACTCTATTTTCGCTCCAACAGTTTCTCCAAAATGGAGAAAGTTGGAGAGAGAATAACTTTTCTTCAAATATGGAGATAACCCAAAAAATGATTAGTAATGGGAGCACCGATAGAAGTATTTGAAAAAAAATATTTAGAGAGAAAAATAATATTTTAATAGATGAATAAAATATTTTAATATTATAATCAATGTTTTTTTCCCAAAATGAGAAATCTGTTGGAGATGAATGTAGTTTTTCTTGAAGATTTTGACTTTTGGTTCTCCATTTTGGAGAATTTTAGGGAATATGTTGGAGATGCTCTTAATAAGGTAGTTGATGACTGATAAATTATCTGTTAGTTAACAAGTTAGTTGATAAATAAAAGTTATAACCATGTAAATTGACCAAAAAACATCTTGAAAATAGTCAATTACAAATAATTCATAATATAATTCACATAAATTTCTAATAATATAATGAAAACAAATTTCTAATAATATAATATGTTAATTAATACAAACAAAATTGTAAATAAACGTTAAATAGTATAATATGTTAATTGAAAGAATTAAATTGGTTATTGTTGTAGGATAAATGTGCCATCGTCAAAGTATAAGACGATAATGATAAAGTTAGAGATAGAGATATACACATTAGAGTTAGATTAGAACTTGGTATCTCATGATTATCTCTTTGTAAACCATCCCTATATAAAGGGTTTATGATTAATGAGAATTACGATTCATTCTCTCCATTCTGTTGTGTTTTATTCGTTTTTCTCTTCAACACGTTATCAGCACGTAAGCTCAATCAATGTTGAGCATCGACCGCTCAAGTCCAGGTTCTTTTTGTTCTCAACTTTATCAATCAATTCAAGTAAGTTTTTTTCTTCACTGCTACTTGTTAAATTTAATATTACATCAAACATTGTTATACGGTTTCAAGTTGAAAAACGATCACATGCTATTTTTTTACAACTGTAGCATAAAAACTTGTTTTTAATGAGTATGTTGCTTTTCCAACTATATGAAAAAACTAGAATTGTTTATGTTCATGTTTACATGTAAAATTATAGAAGCAACCACAACCTGGATAAAATAATAATTATAATAGTAATAATAGGAAAATTGGTTCTTGCTTTGGTGCTCCGTTAGAGCTTCATAATTAATTGATTATGTGTCTTAATTTATTTATTTTTTGTTTTCTTAATATTTTATGATGACTGAAATCAATACTTAAAAAAAATATTTATTATTGAATTTAACAACCGTAAAATATAAACAACAATTTGAAACCATATTATATTTTTTTATTAATTATAATATAGGCTTTGATAATAATGGACTTACTATTATTTTATATTGGTTATTATTAATTTTAGACCATCTTAGGATTATGTAGGTTTAAAATTGTTGTAAATAATTGGTTAAGAAAAAAAATTGTATTCTGAAACCAAAGTGTTTTTTTTTGGACCGGCATATGTAATTCATCATATTTATTGATTGGGTTCTTCTTATTTATAAAATATTTATCATATTATTAGATTGTTATATTATTAGTTTAAGTTGATTCAACATGTTTTAAAATTATTTGGGTATGATAACTTTTATTTATATGATAATATTTATCGTTTTGAACTATTATTATTGTTATTTATTAATGCTTATCGAATTAGATTACAATGTTCGTATCAATATGATTAATTTAAATGTTAATCTAAATATTTGTATGCTTATATGCTTATCCACTTAAATATTTGTATGTTTATATGCTTATACTTAGTTTATAATAGCATTTATTTATATCTATTTATTATTTGTTTATGTTAATATTTAAATGTTTATCTTAATTATAATTTATATATTTATAATTAAATTTTGAAAGTTACACTTCAACTTCCATAATTTTTAGTATATTGCTAAAAGCTCTAGCATGAAAATATTAAAATATTTATCTTGATTATGAGTTTCTACTCATTATTTTCAATCTTAATTCATTTTTGGAAGTTACACTTCTAACCCCTAAATATTTTGGTATTTTACCAAAAACTCTAAAAATAACATGAAAATGTTAAAATATTAATCAAATGTTTATCTTGATCATGAGTTCCTACTCATTAATTCCAATCTTATAAATAACTTTTGGATGTTACACTTCCAACCCCCTAATATTTGGTCTTTTACCAAAAGATCCATAAATACCAATAAAATGTTATAAGTTTGAATTTGACTTTATGTCAAAACTAATATTGATTTGTCTAATGGCAAAATCTCTAAAAATACTATTAAGATATTAAAACATTGAAATTGGCTTCATATGCCAAACCCTTATTCTTCTTGGCCTCTTGCCAAAAGCTCTATAATTAACAATGTTATCTCAAAATTAAATAAATCGCAATATATCAATTGGATTTTGTCAAACGGGTGTAAATAACCCTAAGGTTTGTAGGGACTTAAGAAATCCACGTGATTCCCCTACTACCTGGAGATCCAATAGATTGAGTGGTTCTTATTCGCAAATTGAAGTATTGATGAAGTATTATCAATAAAATGTAAGAGTATAAAATCCAATACTTTTATGATAATGAAATTTCATGCATAACATAATAAGTATAAACCATAATTCACTATTTTAGAAAACAATATGTTCTCCATTCTCTACGACATCTTTGAATCAAAAGTACTTGATTACCATAAGATAGGTTCGAAAAAACACAAGAAAATACGCAAAAGTCATCGAACCATTTTGACCCTAAAGAAAAAAAAACACTAGATGTTAAGATACAAGTAAATATTTTAAAACTTTTGAGACGATAGATCAGTCACAACCTTCATAGAGAATAACTAGAAACCCCCAAGAACCGTGGGTAGTCCCAAAAAGGAAATTCGGGAATATTCAGTACCATATACCTCTCAAACTAATCATACAGTGGAAAGAAACCTACTTACTTGATTACAAGAAGGTAACTGATTTTGACAAAGAAATGTCATGTCTCAAAATGCATCTCAATCTTTGTGGCAAGGAACTCACAAAAGATTATGTGAATCATAACATCTTTTCATCTTTCCTATATCACCAATCATACTAATGAAACAGTATAAGCTGCAATATAACATTTAACAAACTCATTAACTTAATGCAAGTGGTTAAGAGTTGTAGCAATGTTTTTTTAACAACGCTAGACATACCCGGATAAAGAAAATTCTTGGGGTTAATAAGGCAAGCGTTGGAGGTGGAAAAAACTCCAATGGATAGTGAGTTGAACATATTAATCCACACACATATGCTAAATATGTACCATATGGACAAGGTTGTGGAAAGGGTCGAATTAATGGAAAAAGTCGGGAACGAACTCCTAATAGAAAATGGAACAAATTAACTATGTCATATATAAGATTGATTAAGTATAAGTTTATTTGAATACACTTTAACTATCAAATTAATTGCATTTGTGTATATATACACATGCGTTTATAACCATTAGAGGTGTAAATGAACACATAAAAGAACAAATGCAAAACTCTCAATGTTCTTCGTTCCATGTAGGAATGTATCGAGGAGAACTTGATTGTTTTTGTGACATATCATACAATCATAAGAAATAGATTGTTATTCATTGAATTAATAATTTTTAATTCCTCCAAACACTTAGACGATGGACTGCCACTTGTTGCTTAATGACACAAGATCAATCACTAAAGCACTATATTAATAGAAACCTTGTTAAGATATTCGTATCAATGAGAAATCATATTATAAGAATGGAAATGGGTATATGTACATCAACTCTAATGATATGAAAGCAAACATACATTAGAGAAATTAATGTATCAAATTAATGGATTATCTATGTCATTAAATCATATTTTGTCACCAATAAAGAACTTTGGGACAATGACACATATATGTTTCGGCATGACCACGTGGGACACCATGGTCATGACATAGTGATCTATGTATTGGAAAATACACATTGACACATCCTCTTTCGAGTGAAAGATAAAACGAGGGAATTAACCAAATTGTAACTGTTGACTTCTACTGCACAAGAAGCAACAGCATCATCATAATATGCCCTCTCCAATACCTTGAACTTTTGTATACCCTGATTCTTAGCCAAGACAGGAATGAGACCATCCTAAAGCTAAGGACATAATATAAAAATATTTCATTCTTACAACGAATACAAGGTGATATTTATGGACATAAACATCCAGAATGCGGACCATTAAAGTACTTATGGTTCTGGTTTTGACATGATGAACACGTGTCGTATTATGGTCCACATGAAATGTTACACTCCTAGCACTAGTTATACGTTTAAGAACTAACCACCCTGATTTTCTCATCAAGTCTGCATGAGCTAGAATGCTGGAGAATTTACATCATAAGGATTTTATGATTATTGCATATGTATAGAGGTTAATGTAGAGTTTCCTATACCCCTTGTGTATATATAAAACGGTCTCGTAGAATGATAAAGGTTGTCATCAAAAGAATATAGATGGTAGCTAGGGCATTGGTTATGCGCACCAATTTATCCAAATCTACATGGGGTTATGCAATATTACATGCAACTTTACTTATTCGTTTTTAGACCCACAACCAACCAACTAACCTTATGCATACCAGTTGGTAACTGGATATAAGCCTGATATTTAACATTTACGCATGTTTGGTTGTGTAGTATATGTGCCAATTGCGCCCCCACAGCGCACCAAAATGGGTCCTTTAAAACGATTGAGTATATATGTTGGATATGAATCTCCAACAATTATCCGCTATTTAGAACCTTTGACGGGTGATCCTAATATCGCATGATTTGCGGATAGTCACTCTGATGACAGTCTTCTTGTCGTTAGGGGGAGATAGGGAAAAGTATTTTCCAAGGGAACGACAGGAACTGTCATGGAATGTTCCCACTTTAGTCCCCAAACTTCACAATGGAAAGTTGAAGTCAAACGAATCAGACTCGATACCTGATACGTTAAATACTATTTCAAAAGTGACAAGATCACACATACGAGCTGCTAATATACCCGTAAGGTTAAAAGTCCCCAACAGGGGCACAACGCCGTTGGAAAGTGCGTTGCAATCACACATAGTGGAGGTGTGGTTGAGGTCGTGGCTACCAAATGGAAGTGGTGGAAGCTACCCGGTTCGATGAATAACTATTCTAAAGGAAGAGAATAGTGAGGCACATCCATTTATCATCAATACATAAAACTCTCATGAGATTATCTCTAATTATGTCCATGAATCATCACTGGAGGACGCTCCGAAGTTAATATTGATTCTAGAGATAAATAAAATCTTAAATGAACTATGAGAGTACATATGAGTCAATGGACAGATCATATATATTCACATTTACTATTGCTCATAAGACGATAGAGCACGACGACATCGAACCACGCTCGATTGAATAATATCAACAAAGCATATTGACCTAAAGAACAATCCAGAAAGAATTATATTCTTTGACAAAGGATCGGGTATTTGGTTCGGTAGTGCTAACCCACCAAGTGTAAAGCCCGTAGGACATAACTGAGTCTTTTTCAGAAAGCGTAACGAGAATAATAAAGTCCTAATGCATAAGGCTCTCCTTTGGCGCAAGGTTTCTCACAACGCACTGGATTGACCACAATAAGACTTACTCTCTCATGATGGAGAACGTACTGGTAATTAATTAGCCAAGTAGTTTCCAAAGGACTGGAAATTGCAGCTCAATGATGTAGTTACTACATATCTCTATGGGGATCTAAATTCAGAGATATATAAAAGTTCTTGATGGCATTATACCAATATCAAGTAACTCTAAACCAAGAAATGCGTTTACAATAAAATTGAAACACTCACTTTATAGATTAAAGCAATCTATGCGGATGTGGTATACCCGCCTGAGTGAATACTTGATTGAGAAATGATAAATAAGAACGATGAACTGTGCCCTTGCGTATTTATATAAGAAAACAAGTCCCAGATTTTCATAGTAGCTCTATATGTCGATGTTATAAACATAATAGACACTCTTGATGAAATAAGAGAAAACACAAGCTACTTGAAATCTGAATTTGAGATGAAAGATCGTGGAAAAACTTGGTTTTGTCTAGATACTTGAGCTACGACACCGAGTTTGTGAAATATTAATCCACCGATCCGCATATGTCTAGAAAATGATCAGGCGACCTAATATGGACAAAGCGCATCCGATTAGCACTCCCATGATCGGTCAAAGTGATGGATATAAGGAAAGATCCATTTCGTCTAAAGGATGAGGACGAAGAGGTGTTAGGAGCTGGAATTCCATACCTAAGTACAATAGGCGCATTATTGTACTCAACATAATACACTTGACCGTATATTGTACTTCTCACTGAACTTGTCAGCTAGATTTAGCTCAGCGCCAACGCAACGTCATTGGAATGATTTCAAATTAATCTTTTGGAACCATTGACGTGGGCTTATAATTTCCCTACGGAGAAAAGTGGATTGATAATGAAACTTCAATACCTACTTAGATTGTGAGCGGCAAAAGTACTGGCCCTTATAGAAAAACACCAAACAATGCCTTGGTATACATTTGCTGATATTAAGTATATGTTTGACTCATATAAAGGGTGTTCCCAAACTGGATAAGGAATTATCATATGAAACATGTCGATTGCTTGGAAGTAAACTAAGCAAACCCTTAATAGCTATCTTCTTATATTATCAACAATCTTACTCTCCATGAGACTATTCAAGAGTGTATATGGTTAAGGACTATCATTACACATATAAGAGGAGCTAGTAATTTTGAGTTTAACCACTATACAACTTGCATGTATGGAAATAGTGCATCATGTATTGAAGAAATGAAAGTAAGATATATCAAGGGTTATAACACAAAGCATATTTTGCTTAAGTTTTCATATAATCAATTATCCTCAAGATTCAAGTGAATTGAATAAGATGCGAGGAAAATATGACATGTTTGTTTACCAAATCAATATGTAAAACCATATTTGGGAAACATGTAGAAAGTATTAAAATGGAAATGTTTTAAACCTCCTTTGATTAATGCACGAATCAGGGGGAGTAGTAGACAAAAGAGGGAGTCTACTATATATGTAATATTGGTATGTTGTGCTCTTTCCTTCAACCAAGGTTTTATTTTTCCCATTGGGTTTTGTTCCTTGGTGTAAGGTTTTAGTGAGGCAACGGTTTATATACCATCATGTTTTCTTAACTCTCATGATTAATGTACGAATCTAAGAGAGAATTAGACTAAAGTAAAAGTCTATGTATTGGAAATAAGCTAGTGCGTTGTACTCTTTCCTTCGTCATATTTTTATTTTTCCCACTGGGTTTTTATTTTGGCGTAAGGTTTTAACGAGACAACAATTGTGCACCTTCACTCCTTTGACTCGGCACAAGGGGGAGTGTTGTAGGATAAATGTGCCATCGTCAAAGTATAAGACGATAATGATAAAGTTAGAGATAGAGATATACACATTAGAGTTAGATTAGAACTTGGTATCTCATGATTATCTCTTTATAAACCATCCCTATATAAAGGGTTTATGATTAATGAGAATTACGATTCATTCTCTCCATTCTGTTGTGTTTTATTCGCTTTTCTCTTCAACAGTTATATATATATACACTATATACTATAAATTTTAAATTTGTTAAAACAAGGAGTAAAGTTCAGTTTTGGTCCCTGAGGTATGATGATTTCAACGGTTTTCGTCCCTAAAGTTCATTTTTAGAGAAAACACCCTGACGTTTGACAGTTCGTAACGATTTTCGTCCCTCGACTTAACAGTCGTCAAATTTTTCTGTTAAATCCAATTTAATGAGGGGTATTTTAGTCATTTTACATGTTTTCTTAATTTTTGTGTTTCTTCACAAATCATCAAACATTAGGGACCTTTATGTAATTACTCATATATATGTATACACAGACAAGGGGCCAAAACTGTAATTTTCTTTTTCATTTCAGGGGCCAATCTGCATCTCCGGTCTTCTTCTCCGGCAATAACCGCATCTCCGGTCATCTTCTCCGACTAAACCTTAATCAAAGAAACTCAACCAAAATACAAATTCTAATCACCAAAATTATAACCAAACCCAAATCCAAGTATTAAGCTTTAAAACATAATTCATAAAATGTATAATCAAAATCATTAGAAACACACCAGATTTGATTTTTGGAGATAAGAGAGACTGAGAAAGAGAAAGAGAGATCGAGAAAGAGAAAGAGAAAGAGAAAGAGAAAGAGAAAGAGAGATCGAGAGACATAGAATAGAAGAGAAACTGAGAGATAGAGATAAGAGAAGAGTTCTTTGGCCAAAAAACACACAGGGACCAAGTCCCTTCCACACACCCATCACCGTCTGCCACCCCTCCTTCACCCACTCCAAACCCCTTGAGAGATGGAAAGATTTGAGAGACGGAGAAAGAGAGATCGAGAGTCAGAGAAAGAGAGATCGAGAGACAGAGAGATCGAATGTGTTACCGGATGTATCACCGGAGGTGTCGCCGGAGGTATCATCGGTGGAGTCGCCGGTTTTTGGCTTGAGGTTTTGGTCCTTGGATTTTCTTCCTGACCACTCATCAGGACAGAGAAATCGAGACAGAGAGAGCGAGAGACGGAGAAGAGAGACAGAGAGAGCGAGAGACATAGAAGATGACGATGAGGGTGGGTGTCGTCGACGACCAGTCCCCGGAGGTGCGACAGCGGCTGGGTTTTCTTCACTCATCAGGTTATCAGGTTATGTATATACAGACACATATATGTATTAGAGTAATTACATAATTGGTCCCTAATGTTTGAAGATTTTTGTAAAAACAAAAAAAATAGAAAACATGTAAAATTACTAAAATACCCTCATTAAATTGGACTTAACAGAAAAAAGCTAACGGACGTTAGGTCGAGGGACGAAAATCGTTGCAAGATATCAAACGTCAGGGTGTTTTCTCTAAAAATGAACTTTAGGGACGAAAACCGTTGAAATCAACATACCTTAGGGACCAAAAGTGAACTTTACTCCTCTTAAAACAAGTTTAACAAAAAGTCCAACATTAATCTATAATTTTAAATAACCATTATATATAAGATGAATAACAATATAATTGGTCAACCTCACATATCATAAATAAATAATTTAAAAAACATATAATTAACAATTAAATTAAATATTCTATTAAAATTTTAGCATATTTAATTATCTTTGAAATAACATAAGTATAACTTTAATTTTTTATATAAGGATATGAATTGTAAATATTAAAAATATTTTTATGTAGTATATATGATATATATTAAAATATATAAATCAAAAAATATTCAATATTAGGCTCATTTCGAACGTATCGAAGAGACGATTATAATGGTGTAACTTGTTAAAATTAAAACGTATTTTAACGTATTTTAGTTAATAAACGATTATATGTGTTAAATGTAAAATTAAAATTATGAAAGTAAAAGGTATAAAGTAAAGTAAGTAAATAAGTATAGGGGTTGAAAGTGTAAATATCAAATCAAAATCACCAAAATTGATTCTATCGCGGGACTCCTTTGCGCGGGATGAAAATTTTCAAAATTGGTCCCTGTCCGCGATCGCGGACCCCCTTCGTGGAAAAATGGGTATTTTGGTAAAATCAGAGAGAAAATGGGTATTTTTGTAAGTCAAAGTCAAACTTTGGGTATTTTAATTAAATTCCCTATTATTAATATGTTTATTAATTTAATTCATTTATTAGTTTATTTGAACATTATTTTTTTAATATTTTTATTAAAATTTCTTACCCATGCTTTATTTTAAGAAAACAAAAGTAAAATTTTAGTTATCTATATTTTATAATTAATTTATTAGTTATATTATAATTATCTATATAATTTATTAGTTTAGAAAAGAGTTTAGTCTTGCATGCGTGTGGAAGGTGTTATTGCAAAGCTGATGTGACACTTGTGAAAGGAATATGATCTTGCAGGTGTGTGAATGGTCTTAGGTAGAATCACATAGATGATGATGGGTGTTTCTTGAATGGATGGCCCATTGATGGTTTCTTTTAGAGTGAATTGTGGATTTGGTCCCTCTGGTTGTGTTTTTTTTACTGTGGTCTTTATTCTATGTTTATTATGGATATGGTCCCTATGGTATGCAATATATTGTGGCTAGGGTCCCTCAACACTAACACCGTTAAGTTTGAAAGGTTTAAACTTTAATTTTGGTCCCTATGGTTTATAGAAATCTTTGAAAGTGATCCCTTTGGTTTATTATTATTCTTACATTTTTCCTTTAAAACCTAATAAAAAATAAAAAATATAATTATATATATACATATATATATTAAAAATATAAAAACCTATTTATATATATTAATAAAATATAATTATATATTTTATATTATATATATATAAATATTATTAAAAAATAAAAATATATTATCTAATTAATATTTATATATATTAAAAATATTATAATTTTTAATAATATTTTCATATATAGAATTAATATTATATTTTCTTGATCTACCTCATCAACACTTTTATATTAAAGGGATATATAATATATACTTATTAAAATTATATAATATTTAAATTTAATGATTCATGTCAAAATTTAAATTTTAAACATTAAATTTAAACATGAGACATTAAATTTAAACATTAAAATTATTAATTATAAATTATTAATAAATATATATTATTTATATGAAAATATTAACGAGATCGATCAAGAAAAATAAATATTAGTTATATATATGAAAATATAATTAAAAATTATAAAATTTTAATAAATATATATATATTAACATTAATATATGTATAAATATGAATGAGATAATATATTTTTATTTTTTAATAATATTTATATTTATATTAGTTTTAAAGGAAAAATGTAAAAAGAGTAAACTCTAATTCCTTGAGGTTTAGTGAAAAGTGTGAAAGTGGGACCTAAACTTTGATAAGTTTAAAAATTATCCTTATGGTTATCATTTTGATCTGAAAGTGGTCCTTAATCTATAACTTTGTTAATGATCTCTGTTAGAGTGAGGGATAATTTTGTATTTCTACCCATTTTTCTTATTTTAAAAAACATTATATATATATATACACACAGTACACTTCAGTGACGTCAAATACACCAGCGCCTTCTTGCCACCATCAACGTCAATTACACCATCGCCTTCTTGCCACCATCGCCTTCTTCCTCTGTTAATAAGATACATCGTCTCCCTCTGTTAATCGGTTCCCCAAGCAGGCTTGAGCCAGATCTGAAACCATCTTCATCGTCTTCTTCCATCTGGTTTTTGAAACCGGTGCCAACGCCACTGTCTTCTTCGATTTGGTTTTTGAAACCTTCTCCATCACCATCGTCTCCCTTAGTTTTATTTATGCTTCCTTGATTTGGTTTCTTCGAATTGATGCACACAAGAGAACATGAACTCGTCTTCTCCATCAAGCAAATTCAGACCTGGTCACCTGGAGATGAAAGGGTGTGGATCTGGGTGAAGCTCGGAATGGAGATGGAGGACGTGGTTCATCAGAAGAGCTGAGGAGAGGGAGTTGCAGGAGACGAAATAAATGAGAAAACGGGAGATCGATTTCGTCGAAGTTTTCAAAGAGGAAGACGACACAGATTGTGTTCATCACCAACTTTGATGAGGTAGGCGATGGGGCGCCAGAGGGTGTGTTTCAAAACAGTGGTGGGGATGTGAGAGTTGCTCACAGCGAAGGGAAGGATGATGATGATGATGATGCAGGTCACCGGAGGAGGAGCGACCTGGGAAGAGATTCAAGAGAAGGACCAGCGCAGCGTAGGGAATTCACGGTCGAGAGAAGGGAAGAACGGCGCAAGAACCTCAACCGGTGGGTTCCCAAATCTGATTTATATCCTAATATGTGTGTGCATTTATAATATAATATTATACTATATTGATTTTTAAAGAAAATTAGGAAAATACTTAAAAAGACAAACATACCCCTTATTTTAACAGATATGGTTAATGAAGTTAGTTACTAAGGATCATTTTCAGAGCAAAATGAAAACCAAAAGGATGATTTTTAGACTTGTCAAAGTTTAGGTCCCACTTTCAGATTTTTCACTAAACCTCAAGGACCAAAGTTAGAGTTTACTCATGTAAAAATAATAATAAACCACACGGACCACTTTCAAAGATTTCAATAAACCATAGGGACCAAAATTAAAGTTTAAACATTTCAAACTTAACGGTGTTAGTGTTGAAGGACCCTAACCACAATATATTGCATACCATAGGGACCATATCCATAATAAACATAGAATGAGGACCATAGTCACAGAAAACACAAAACCACATAGACCAAATCCACAATTCACTCTTTCTTTTATGTATGGTTGTTTCTTGAATTTGAGTTGCATCTATCTAAGAAATTGTTATTGATATAAAAAAGTTATATTTTAGTACACAGAATGCAAAGACCTGAATATTTCAAAGACTGTTGTTTTTATGTATAGTTTTTTCACATGATTAGTTGATTTTATCCACATGATTTGATTCAAGGAATTATTTGACAACCATGGTATCTAACATAAGTATTATGAACTTATATTGAAGGTGTTGTAGCTAGCATATTATAAGCATCACGCATTTCTTCATCCTACACCAACAATTAAATTTATGGATGCCTTTTGCATCTTTGAATCTCTCTATATATGCTCTATAATTACTTCGTTTTCGATCTCGTAGAATCTCTATATATATGCTCTATAATTTTATTGTTAGAAATCAAAGCGGTGATGAGGCCGAAGAGGTTCACTTGCATGGGAGTACAACTGACCAAACATATATGGCGAGTTTAAGAGAAGAAATTGCGACACAATTGATGCAAAACGGAGATTGATTTTAGTTGTTATGATACTTTGTTCATGTTTTCTATTTTATCTGAACCAATTAACGTATTTCAGTTGATTTTAATTGTTATGAAGATTAATTTTAGTAGTATAATTTAATTAAATTCGATAGTAACACATTTTCAGGAATAAAATAGACAATAGTACATATTCAGACGTTTTCAACTTACAAAAACAATATTTTTCTTACAGATTTCAGACTTCAGCACCACCACTTAACAATCAGAAGTGAAATCAGACTTCAACACCACTAAAAAAAACAAACGCCACCTAAGACCATCTCCAACCATACTGCATAACATCAAATTTGCAGTATGGCTTCCCCCAACCATACACCATAACACCAAAAAATTTGGTGATGTATTTTTTCCTTTTTCAAAACACACCAAATTTGGTGTG
Organism: Saussurea involucrata; assembly: GCA_033807775.1. NCBI lineage: Eukaryota > Viridiplantae > Streptophyta > Magnoliopsida > Asterales > Asteraceae > Saussurea > Saussurea involucrata. The sequence continues at coordinate 66,045,062 of CM066316.1, forward strand.
TCACTATTGACACTGCAAAATTGAAAGGACCCACCAATATCAATTTATTTCATTTATTTTTATGTTTTAAATAATATAATTATTATTTATGATATTAGTTTTAATAAATATTAATCTAAGTTAACATTTTATATGTTTTTGTTAATTCGTTTTTTTATTTAAAATTAATTTATAAATAAAAGATACCATTAAAGAAATTTGACAAAATATAATTTTATAAGAAATTAAAATTACATAATACTTGAAATTAAAATTACTTAATACTTGAAATTAAATAACATAAACTAATACATAAATTAAAATACAACACAAAGTATTATTAGAAATGCTTAATAATAATGGAAAATGGTTTTTTTAGATCGGCCAACCAATTTGCTTTTTTTAAGTATGATTGAAGTTGAGATGCTTTTTTTAGTGTTAAGGGTCCCACCAATTTTAGTGTTTTGGTGTTATTTTTAGTGTGTTGGGTTGGAGTTGCTCTAAGAGCATCTCCAATCGTACTCCAATTATCAAATATGGTGTTGATTCATCATCCATCGTATACCAAACTCTCAAAAAAATTGGAGTTCAAGAAATTGGTACTCCAAATTTGGAGCAGGGTTTTCACACTCCAAAAACTTTGGGCCCACCACTATTATTTTTTTATAATATTTATTTAAAAAATGATCTGAACGATTTTATATCTGGCCAAACCAAAATAGTTCAGAAGCCCATTTTTTCACGGTTTGCCCGTCGATCTCCTCCCACGATCGGTTGCTATCCGGCGATTGATCTCTTCTCTCCGTCGATCGCTCGATTAACCTTACAATAATCAGCAGGAGTAGTACCCTTTTTGCTGTCCGGCGTTTCCTGCCACCGGAAAAGTACCGATTTTGCTCCTTCGATCGCATTCTCCCAGGTTACATCTCCTTCTCTCTAGGGTTTGATTACTACGATTGGTTATTGATCTTGCATGATGGGAGATGTTATTGCTACAGTCTACAGATTCAGAAACCTATACCTTCGATCCTTTGCTGTGAGGGTTGTCCATCGGAGATGGGCCTCCTCAGCATCATTCGGAAGATCAAACGGAAAGAAAAAGAAATGCGCATTCTTATGGTGTATGTGTTCGTTTTGCTGGTTATATATATATATATATATATGTGTGTGTGTGTGTGTGTGTGTGTGTGTTGGTATAAATATAATTCAATGTTCAATCAACAGAGGACTTGACAATTCGGGGAAGACAACAATAGTGTTGAAAATCAATGGTGAAGACACCAGCGTCATCAGTCCTACTCTTGGCTTCAACATCAAAACCATGACCTATGATAAGTAAATGAGCTCTCTCTCTCTCTATATATATATATACACACACACAAACACATAAAGAGTCCGGTTCAAACCAGAACAGAACAGTATACCTATTTAAAAGAACTCGAGAATGAACAAAATCATTAGTGATTTTACATTAACACACAAAAAAAGGACTTGCCTCTGATTCAGGTCCGCGTGGCTTTTTTGCGCGTTAATGTAAAATCACTAATGATTTTGTTCGTTCTTGTGTTTTATAAATAGTTACTGTTCTCCTTTGATCCTCCTCTATACATATATATATGTGTGTGTGTATATCTTGCACATAATACAAAAAAATTACTTTGATTTTGTGATTTGCTGCTATTTTGCATTTCATTTGCTCATGTCTTTTACCAATCTTTGCAAACTGACCATTGTGTTATTAAAATGCAAAACGAACACTTAAGCATGAAACCATTGAAAATTGCAAAGGTTGCTCACTCTCTTATACTTTAAAGTTCTTTTTGCATTTTAGCATGTATAAAATGGTTAGGTTGCAAAGAAGTTTCAATTGCTGGTTAGAAGATGAACTCACTCTTTAGCTTCATGATGGGCTATGTTTAGGGTTTACAAGATCCTTTTGCTTTTTAAGTGGTTAGCAATCTGAACCATATTGTATAAGGCAGACAATGGTGCCACAATGACAATACTAAGGGGTCGTTTACCAAACGCACTTACCGGGTGTCACTTACCTTACCGAGTGAGCATGGCAAGGAAAGGACACTTACCCGGTAAGAGGCATAGCAAAGACTCAGAATCTTACGATGTAAGTGAGGGAAGAGACTCTTACCTGGTAAGCGCTTACCGGGTAAAAGACGCTTACCAACAATCCATTTTGATGGTCGAGAATGTTATTCGATAAGGTAAGTGAGGGTGGTGACTCTTGTCGGTAAGCGCTTACTTGGTAAGCGTTTGGTAAACGGCTAATTAGAGTGGTTTTTTTCTGCTTTTCCTAAATAGATCTAGCGTTTCTTTTACTATTCACTACCAGCGCAACTGCTATTGTGTTTCATTTTTGTTAGGATGTCTTTGCTCTTGAAATGAAGTACCAAGTTAGATGGTTAGAAATGCCAATCTCTTTTTCGCTCAGGTTAGGTACTTAAACGAGTGATCATGTACTCGATATTTTGTTTCTAAATAACTAACATACTTGTGAAAATGTGATAAAAGGAAAATAAATTATTCGGTAAGCCACAATTAGAAATGCCAATCTCTTTTTCGCTCAGGTTAGGTACTTAAACGAGTGATCATGTACTCGATATTTTGTTTTTAAATAACTGACTTACTTGTGAAAATGTGATAAAAGGAAAATAAATTATTCGGTAAGCCACATGTTGGGAGATTAAGTAACAATTACAATGGTTCGTACATACTATTTACTCGTTCCTGATCATTAGCTTCTTTCTTGCAACTGTAAGACTTGGTTTTTATATTAACTAAAAGTTAATGGCAGATACACCCTTAACATATGGGATGTCGGGGGTCAAAAGACTATACGATCTTACTGGAGAAACTACTTCGAGCAAACTGATGGATTGGTGTGGGTTGTCGACAGTTCGGATCTTAGAAGGCTAGATGACTGTAAATTTGAGCTAGATAATCTATTAAAGGAAGAGGTAACTTTCACTTCGACTCTTGTTGCATAACTTATGAATTGAATCTTTGTGCATAAGGTTCTTAATCCTAAGTGGGTTTGATGTCATTTGTTTGGAATGTGTAATCCTGCTCATTGTCTTAAACATTATTTGAATGATTTATGTTAGGTAATTTGATTAAACTAGGCGAAAATTATGTAATAAACATGATTATGAGAGTTATATGATTGATAACTTTTTTGTTCAAGTGTGAAGTACAAAAATGTTTTTATCTACTTTTCTAACTAATTTCTTTGAACTATATTTGTTTCAAAGAGAAACACTGAAATAGTAAGTAGGGCATGTTAAGGGGGCTTATCTTCTTTGCTTTGTTGGTATTAAGAAACTTGCACACAATTTGTTGTTAAACGATGACAAGTGTGCCATGATTCTTATAAGTAAGGCACTCCTTGGATATGCATCATTTTACATTAAAACATCGAACACCAAAAAGATCGGTTACCATTTTTCATCTTTAATATGAAACTTAGATCTAAAATCTTCTACTCCTTGTGTTTGAAGGAGGTAATTTGACCCTTAAGGTCAATTGACTAGTTTTCAACTTAAAGTCTATATGAATTTAGGACAAACATTGCGCCGGCCTTTTATATGTAGCAACCACTATAGAGTGTGCTGTATTACTGTATATGTTACATCTTTCTTTAAACTTGAAGAATTCATGTTGGTTTTAGAGGTAAATCTTAGTGCATTTGACTCCATACGTCAAATACAACCTCTTAGCTCTGTAATACAGAAATATTTTGTCAACTGCAAAGTCGCAGAAAATTTTCAAGCAAAACGAAAAATGAATCGAAATGCAGCAAAGTTTTTTGATTTAGTTTCTATTAAATGTAACAAAGATTTTCTTTTTCTCAATTGATATAATGAAGTTTCACTTCTTTTTATTTTGTCCCATTTTGACCGCCTGTTGATCTTGGAACATTTTTTATGACATGGATACCTGTTTGTGAAAGGTTTACAAAAGAGTTAATGGTGAAATGGATGATAAACTTGATATCCGTGTCATCAAATGCCATAACGTCAGCAAGGTTGCCGGTCAAAATGGGTAAAAAATAGGAAATTTTGAAAGCTCGTTCGAGAAATTTTTTCTTTGTTACACTAAATAGGAACCAAGTCAAACTCCGTTGCATTTTGCCCAAACCTAAACACCTTGTGTAACATTTTTTGTAGAATATTTGTTAAAAATGATCCTTGATGTATCCTTAGAACGTCTACTTATACATTTCTTTCTTGTAATATTGATGCAGAGGCTATCAGGTGCTTCATTACTCGTTTTTGCTAACAAGCAGGATATACAGGGGGCTCTCTCACCTGATGAAATAGCTAAAGTAAGTGTTTAGTTGCTTAAAATAGGCACCCAATTATACACTTTCTATATAAAATTTGTAGGGATTTCTAGTTATTATGGAATTATTTGACATGGGTAGTTTAGTAATTTACCAAACATGTCCCATATCCCTGATTTTTGTTCCATCTATTTTGGTCGCAGTCTAATGTCGTGCCAAACATGGGACAACAAGTCTTTGTTTTGTACCAAATGTACCAAAATTATGCAACAAACAGCCAAAATGAATCTTTTTAAACCACAATAAAAATATATGACCACCCAAAGTTGTTGCTTAATGAACGATTTGATCTCTTGAAAGAAATATTGTTGACTGCCATTTGATTTACTTAATGTTTGTCTATGATGACTTTAAGGTACTGAACCTGGATGCCATGGATAAAACCCGCCATTGGAGGATTGTAGGCTGCAGTGCATACACCGGAGACGGGCTGCTGGAGGGATTCGATTGGTTGGTTCAAGACATTGCTTCACGTATTTACGTTCTTGATTAGTTGGCCACATCTTGTTATCTACCAATGGCCGTGAAGAAGAGTTTGTAATCGAATTTTGATATATGATGTATTATGGATATGTTAAGAGATCTGTAGATTACTGCAACTTTTGTTTCATGGAGGAATCCTTCATGTAGAAATTCCAAAATTTTATTACAAATATTGCATGTTGTGTGATGCTGACGCAATTATGTCGTTAAAAAAAGGTTTGCAGGGAAAAGTCTAAAAAACCCCAATAAACTATCTGATTTGAATAATTAAATTCTTAAACTATTTTTTTAAATGATAAAACTCTTAAAACTTTTTAAAAATGGTTTACGTGATTTTGAATAATTACATCTTTGTAACCTATGAAAACAAGATTGGCCTTTTTTGGTATGAGTATAATTTTTGTATGTATCTATTTATGTTTTAGGCATAATTTTTGAATGTTTTGGAATTAATAACAAAAATGGTATAATTTTTCTCTGTTTAATTAGTTCATTTTACTTTGTTACCGGTGAGAGAAATTGTATACTTTGTTATCGGTGAGAGAAATTGTATATATTTTTTTGTTCATGAAAAAAGATAGTTTTAGATTTATTTGTTCAAAACTAAGTTCATGATTTTGTATCTTCAAAAAAAGTTTGAGAATTATTTGGTAAAAAAATTTAGAGATTTATTTGTTAAAAACATTCAGGTATTTAATCATTATAGTTTGTAGGTTTTTTTAAACTTTTTTCAATTTTTTTTATCACGTTAATTTGTTTCTACATGTTACAATGATGTATTTAACCGATTTTAGAAAGTTTAAGAGTTTTATCATTCAAAAAATAGTTTAAGAACTTAATCATTCAAAATCAGATAATTTGTTTGGTTTTCTCATATTTTTCCTAAAGATTTATCATAAATATTGCATATTGTGTGATTCAATCATTTCTATTTTGTATTTATTTTGATTGATAAACGGGTTTTTAGATTGGCGCCAATTGTTGATTTTGATATAGTAGCATTTTTCTATGTAATCAATAATTACAATATAACTAGTGCGTTACACCACGCGTTGCGCGGTGACAAAATGTTTTTATTGAAACTGTGTACTAAAGTTAAAATAAAACATAATTTGTTAATTAACACGTAACAAAATGCAATATAAGTCAATGGTTAATATGTCAACACTAAATACAAATCATTTTTCATTCATAAACAATTTCAATTTATATTTTAGTAAAGAGAGCATACTATTTTGATCTCGGAATCAATGACTCTGAATGCTCCTACATTGGGAAGAACTTGGAATCAATGACAAATGGAGGAAAAGTATCATAAATAAAAATATGCCAAGTGAAACAACTGATCTAAATTTAACAATTTTATGACATAATCTACCAAAAGTCACATTCGACACTAAAATAAGCAATACCCCTTGTCTACTAAACAATAAAATTAACTAACTGAAAGTACTCATATTTTTACATGAATTTTTTTATTCATTCTACTTGGCAAACAAAATAGTTTTTCCAAAGTTCGAATCAGAAAGCAAAACAAAAAAATAAGACTACTATACAAACAAATTTATACGGTAAGGTTAAATAACAACCTAACCACTATACCTCTTAGTTCTTTCCTTTGATGTTTAATTGCATGTAATGCAATGGTCTTAAAGATACTGTTGTTGTCTACTGGGTTGCAGGTACTTTGCTCTCCTCATGTAGTTATATTAACCAAAATATAAATGACCATGATGAGGTTCATACTTGCCCATCACATAATATGGTTAGATTACATTTGATCTTGACCAACTACTGCTTTCTCGATTGCAATCCCATGAGTAAATTTGAGAGCATGAACACCATACGTGAATACTAATGACTTCTCGTTGGACCTCTACACACCAACAAAAGATTAGGATCCGTTTACCAAGTCACATTACTTTACTGGATGAATACGACGAAGACAAGAACCGAGAGTCTTACCCGGTAGTGAGTGTGACCACTATTACCACGGTAACGTAAATTGTTGCATAAAATGTCATTTTGGTGGACTAAAATCTTATCCAGTAACTAAGTGAAAGTATTGAATTTTACCGGTAAGCACTTATCCGGTAAGTGGTTAGGTAAACGACCCTTAGATTCATTAACCTTATAATTGGAATAGTTGCAATCCATTTCATTATCAGTTGTTGTTTGATGTAGGTCCACTAAAGTTCTAGAGAACTCACGATACAACTCCTCAAAACATTTCCAAACCTGCACAAATTGTATAGTTCATTTAATTGCTTAATTAAGAACAACGAAATGTAGTACCTGAAATCTTGTATCCCATATTGGATTTAAGTTCCTTCCTACAACCTCAAAGTTGTATCAACATTTTAAGATTATCAAGAAAATGATGCTAAACATATGATTTTATTAACCCCTTCACCTTCACCTAACATGGCCAATATCTCTAAGCAGCTTGACTTTTGATGTCCAAGAAACTTATATGTTTTATTAGACTATCAAAAAAATGATTCTAAACTACATCTTATAAGCTAAGAGGTTGAAAAACATACCTTTATCAACTGAATGCCATTTACACCAGCAAGGGATTGTTGACAAAATTCTTCATCCTCCATCTAAAAAGATTTCTCATGCAAGCTAAGAATATTTAAAAATCATCATGATAGTGAATTCTACAAAAGAATCACGTGTGCGAGTTACATTACTCTCTAAATTGGTGATTGCCGCTTTGAGCACTTCTTGGTACATTTTGCACCGGAGGTGAATCCCCATTTGTGAGCACCCAATAAATAGAACCAAAAACTTACAACTCGATATAAGGCTACAAATTGAAGACAAAATAAAATTTAAGAGTAGCTCTTACCAACAATTAAACAACTATTGGCTTTAATTTTGTTAACAAAATATCATATAAATTTATTGATCAACTTTAAAACATTTATAAACATTAAAATCTTACCTTATAAAAGAACCACTTAAGTATACACTTTGTTAGCTCCAACTTCTGTGTTTGAAGAAGGATTGAAAAATAGGCTAAGTATAGACATCGACATAGCCTCTGCCAAGACACCGAGAGAAGGCCCAAGTGAAGATTCTACAGAAGACATTCACAAAGGACAAGGCCACAGAGCCTCTGTCATACTTGACAGAGCCTCTGTGGCATTGAAGACTTAGAAGACTTTGATCAACTGAAGTTCAAGACAAAAACACTCGTGCCTCTCACGTGCCTCTGCTGTACGAAGATCCTGAAGATCATTCGTACAAAGGCGTGCCCTGCCATCTCCACGTGTCAACCTTTGATGGGTTACAGCCTTAGCAGAAATCGGCGCACTACATTAACGTTGTACCTGTTGCAGATTCACGATGTTGTCTTGTACCCTTAGTACCTTTTGTCTCAAACTTGTCCCCTGTAGTTTAGTATAAATAGAAGGCTCATGTTGAGCTCTTCTATTAACTTTGCACAACACACACACCTTTAGAGCAGAATTCTTATTATACCTTCAGTGTTCTTGGTGTTCTCATTTAATCAATACAAAGTGAATCTTTGAGTTAATCTTATGTTTATTTATAATTTGTTTACTTGATTTCGTGTGTTTGTCTACCTAAGAATATCTCTTTAGTTTGTTAAAACGCTTCCGCACCCTTATTTGTTTGAACTAATAGATATAAATATCATTGTTAAGTAAAATCGGGATCAACAATTGGTATCAGAGCCATCCTTGATTTTCAATATCAAGAGATCCTCTCTGACAATGATTTTTGGTAGAAAATTGGTTTGATTTTAACCTGTTCTTCGTTCATTTCAAACATACTCTGTTTTTCTGCCATTCTCGACCAGTTCGACTTTGGTAAACTTACAGAACCTGTTTTCTCGGTTAAAACACTCCATTTTAGTGCATTGTTCAAGGTTTTTAAGCTCATAAGCTCTTTTCGAAAAATCTGTTCCATCATCTAAAAGTTTTCAGTTCATACTCCGTTTTATGGTATTTTCAAAACCTTCTAAAAATGGTGAACACCAACAACTTCTTCACAGCCGGTTCCTTAACAAAACCACCCACTCTGCTTAGAGATGAGTACCCTCAGTGGAAGATACGAATGATTCACTTCTTCGAGGGCACTGACAAAGATCTTCTGACTTATATTCATAATCCTCCTTTCGTTCCCATGATTACAGTACCACGTGTACCTGCCACAGACGTCACTCCAGAGATCCCTGAGCACGAGAAACCTAAGTCAAAAGATAAATGGTTTGTACCTGACTGGGAGAAATACGAAATCGCTCAGAAGGCCAAACGACTTCTGATAATGGCCATCTCCAATGACCTTTTCCAATCCCTAGATGCGTGTGAATCTGCATACGACCTATGGAAGGAACTAGAGAAACAATTGGAAGGAGGGGCTAAAACTCAGAAAAATTGCAGAGCCCAATGCATCAATGAATACTACGCATTCAAAGCTCTACCGACAGAGTCTCTGCAGTCAACTTATGACATGTTTAACTCTATGATAAACAAGTGCAGGAAGTTTGGGATCAACAGAACTTCTGAAGAGAACAACGTCATGTTCCTAAAGAGCCTCAACGAAGAATGGCTCCAGCTGTCTATGTCCCTGCAAACCAATCAGGACTTAGACACCTGGAGCTTGTCAGATCTTTATGGAACATTGGCAGCCCAAGAACCACAAATCGCCCAGGCGAAAGCGCAAACTGCTGTGCCCCTTGCACTTGTTGGGAAGACTAAAGAGGCAAAAGAGAAGCCTAAGAAGGAGAAAGCCGTGGAGGAGAAAAAGGAGAAGAAGAAGAAAGTGGTGGTTGTTGATAGTGATGAGGAGGAATTGGTAGAGGAGGAGGAGGCAACAATGGCCTCGATAGCTAAATCTTTAGCTCTGTTGACAAAAGAGTTTGGTAGAGGAGGATATCGGAAGAAGACAGGTTATGAACGTGATGGGAGGGATGACAGAGGAGAGAAGTATGAGTCAAGAAACCAGGGAAGAGATGGTGCGAACGACCAACAAAGGTCGAATGACAGAAATGACAGAGGTGGTGACCGACAGAGGTCAGACGACAGAGCTGGAAACGCTTCCCAGAACCAGGGATGTTTCAATTGTGGCAAGCCAGGCCACTATGCTGCTGACTGCAGGAGCAAACCAAGAAGAACGCAGAATATTATGCTCAGAAAGAAGGCAGCATATTATGCTCAGAAGTCGCTAATGGTGGAGCAAGAGAACTGGTTGTCAGACGAATCCTCTGATGAAGGCGACAAGAAGAACGCCTTGTTCTGTGGAATGGCAGAGGTCAGCTCCTCAGAATCTGATAGTAAGGTATCCACTTCTGACTCAATATCAAATGAAAGCGAAGAAAATTTTCTTAAACTAACAGAAGATTACACTGAACTAAAAATGGCTTGTGAGAGTATTCAAAAGAAACTTGCATTCTTTGAGAGAGAAACCAAACTTCTCACTCAAGAAAAGGCAAAAATATTTCAAGAAAAGGAAGAGATTGAAATGAATTGGCATAAACATCTAAATCCTTTGAAAGAAAAGATTACAGAACTCAACTCTGCCTTAAAAGTTAAATCTAAAGAACTTGTGGATGTTGAGAGTGACAGAATGAACATTCTTGCTCTTAAACACTATTTTCAAAAGGAAAGAGAAGTTCTTTATCAAGACCTACTCAGCAGAGACCTTTTAATTAAGAAATATCAAGATGCACAGAAGGTGTATGAAAAAGTGAATACACAAATAGGGAGACGGGGAATTGGCTTCTGTGATATAGATCCTTATACCGGAAACAAAAGAGACAAGTCCCTATCCTCTCTATTTTGCATAGGAAGTACAAGAAAACCTGGTTTTCCAAATTTAACCTCTGTTAGCAAAAGGCAAAAAGTCTCTGGAGAACCTTACGAGAGGAAACCACTGAAGATGATTAATGTGTGGTTTGAAAACACAGATCTACCATCTTCAGTCTCTGTCAAAAGAGATTCCAAACCTAAGAAATATCTGAAAACACAAGATCAGATAGGAGTCTTCAAGTTTGGTGACCCCGAGACTCAAACACAGGTTGCCTTTGTCTGCACAATAGATTCGGAAATGAAACTATCTGCAGAGGCACCTGAATTTTTGCCCGCTTCTTCAGAAGAAAAATTGACACATATTTCTGAAAAAGAATTATTGGAAATCGGTAAAAACAATTTTTATGAAATCCCCAGTACTTCCTATGATATTCAAAATCTCTCTGAGGAAACCATGATGAATACTTCTGTTGACTTAGAAGATATTCCCGAAAGAAAGGAAGAAAGCGAGTATGGCACTTGCTCAGAAAACCCAGCCTCTGTCGACAGAGATCTTAGTGACTCAACCTCTGTATATGAGGACGACTCATCCTCTGACGACTCTGAGACTGATTCAATTGAATCAGAAATAGTTCCTTGTGAAGCAGAGGGATTTAAACTTCCCTCTGGAATTCTTAACAGAATCATTCATCCTAAGGAGAAAATCACAAGTGTTCCTATTTGCCCGAATTTTCTGAACATGTGTATACAAGCCAAAACCTCTCTGGAGCTTGAGAAAATCAAACTTGAAAAGAATAAATTCTCTCAATATTCAAAAGAACCTAAACCTGTTAGGCCTTTTAAAGAAAAATTAACTTGGCAACAGAAGGGTAAGTGGGTTGAAAATAACAAGTCTTTTAATTCTGTGACAGTGAAACCTGCAGAAGTTCACCACAGAAGAAGGGGTCTACAGAAGGCTACTCCCAACAGAGAATTTTCAAAACATCAATCTAGTCTGCATAGGTCTTCTTGTAATAGGAAGTCAAATGCTAGGGTAGATTGTAATAATAAAGCCCCTGTACCATGTTTCAGTGTTTTTAATGAAAAGTTCAAGCAAATTTCTTCGCACATTCATTACTGTCATTGTTATGAACTTATGCATCAATTGAACCAACACTTCTCTAGCCCACACTGTTTCCTCTCTTTACCCAAAAAGAATGCAAAATCTAAGGGAAAGAAGAAACAAACTGGTTCTTCAACATAAGTTAAAACCAAACCCAAGGATGCTAAGGCAACCTTGAAGACCTCTGACAAACCTGGACCCATTTGGATATGGGTACCTAAAAATCTCTGACTGTTCTACATAAACAGTATGTGCCGATCTGGTATCTAGACTCCGGGTGCTTGCGGCACATGACTGGCGACAGAGGTCTACTATCCTCTTACAAAGACAAACTCGATGGAGGATCAGTAACCTTTGGCGACAACAAGAAGTGATATATTAAAGGCTATGGAGTCATCAAAAAGGAAAACATATCAGTTTGCAAAGTTGCATATGTGGATGGCCTTAAGCATAACCTTCTAAGTGTTAGCCAACTTTGTGATACTGGTTTCGACGTAATGTTCAAAAGAACTTTCTGCTCTCTGTAAGGAGAAGATACAGGAGTCGAACTTCTGCGGGCTGAACGAAAGGGCGATCTGTATCTTATGAACTTTAGTGTCAAGAACAAGAAAGACAAGCTCTGCCTTGTTGCCTGTAAAAATGAAGAAGCCTGGTTATGGCACAACAGGTTCTGCCATCTGAACTTTCATACTCTAGACAAGCTTGTGAAACTTGATCTTGTTAAAGGTCTGCCAAATGTGAAATTCAGTAAAGATCATTTGTGCTCAGCATGTGAAATGGGTAAGCTTAAAAGAGCTTCCCACAAAGGCAAGACTGATGTGTCTTGTCCTAGGCCTCTGTACATGCTTCATGTTGACCTCTGTGGTCCAATTGCTACACAGAGCCTAGGAGGCAAGAAATATATACCGGTGTTGATCGATGAATACTCAAGATATACGTGGGTAGAGTTTGTCAGAAAGAAATCAGATGTTCCTAACATTATGATAAACCTAATGAAAAGGATCCAGGTTCTGTATGAGTGCAAAATTCAAAAGTTAAGAAGCGACAATGGCACATAATTCAAAAACTCTGTCAATGAAGCCTACCTCACCGAAGAAGGCATCTCTCAGAAATTCTCTGCTGCACACACTCCACAACAAAATGGCGTAGTTGAACGAAAGAACAGAACGCTTGTGGAGGCCGCAAGAACCATGCTAACAGCATCTGGATTGCTAATTTCTTTCTGGGCAGAAGCTATATAAACCGCGTGTTATACCCAAAATCGATCAACCATAGTTAAAAGGCACATCAAGACTCCTTACCAATTGATCAATCAAAGGCGACCAAACATCAAGTTCTTCCATGTATTTGGATGCAAGTGTTTCGTTCTAAACGACAGAGAAGCTAGAGGGAAGTTCGATGTGAAAGCAGATGAAGGAAAATTCATAGGATACTCTGTCACTTCAAAGGCTTACAGAGTTTATCTTCTGCGATCTCGAACCATTGTGGAAAGCATCAATGTCTCTTTTGACGATTCTTTTCAGAAGACTTCTGAACAAATCAATTCAGAACTCGGTCTGAAAAAGGAATCCTCTGGCATCTCAAAGACAAGAGAAGCATACCTAAATCTGTTATTTGAAGAGATGTTCCATGATGATATTGATCCATCTGTTGGAGCCAACAGAGCCTCTGGAGAAACATCTTCTGCCAACCAGACTGAGTCAGGTATATCTCTAACTGGTCCATTAAATACTTCATCCTCTTCTGTAAATCGTGCAGATGCAAGTGCTGAGGGGGAGCGAACAGAAGATGACACAAGCAAAGACACTACTACAGAGGCACTGGAAATACCAACTCCAACAACTACAGCGGAAGCAATACCAGAGGAAAATGAGGATTCTGTCTCAATATCCTCAGAAGAATCAATTCCAACTCTTATCCCAATACCTCCACAAACTGAAGAACCAAGTTCAAGCACAGAAGTACCATCTACTACAGAGGTTGCCCCAGAACCAACAAATGCAACCTCAGAAGCTCAACTTGATGCCACGAATGATCATCTTCCAAGGACAACAAAGTGGACGAAACGCCATCCTCAGAATCAAATAATCGGCGATCCTTCTGAGAAAGTCAAGACAAGATCGACCACTGCTAACTTTTGTTTCTTTACAAATTTTATCAGTGTGATCGAACCAAAATGTGTTTCTGAAGCCCTAGATGATCCAAACTGGGTAGATGCTATGCAAGAAGAGCTTCTACAGTTTGAGAGAAACAAAGTATAGACCCTAGTTCCGCTGCCAAAAGGGAAACACGCAATAGGGACTAAATGGGTCTTCAGAAACAAAAAGGATGAGGATGGGGTGGTTATTCGAAATAATGCGAGATTGGTGGCCAAGGGATATTGCCAAGCAGAAGGCATTGATTACAATGAGACTTTTGCCCCTGTCGCACGGCTCGAAGCAATAAGAATCTTCTTAGCCTTCGCAGCCTACAGAGGTTTCAAAGTTTTTCAAATGGATGTAAAATTTGCCTTTCTAAATGGTCAAATCCAAGAAGAAGTATACGTCCAGCAGCCACCAGGGTTTGAAAGTGCCAAGTACCCAAACCATGTTTATTTTATTGATAAAGCTCTATATGGACTGAAACATGCACCAAGAGCATGGTACGAACGCCTTTCAACCTTTCTCCCCGTTAACAATTTCGAAAGAGGTACAACAGACACTACTTTGTTTTATAAAAGAAAAGGTGATGAGATTCTTCTTTTACAGATCTATGTGGACGACATTATTTTTGGGTCCACAAATGCAAACCACTGCACATATTTTGAAAAACTCATGCAGAGTGAGTTTGAAATGAGTATGATGGGAGAATTAAACTTCTTCCTAGGACTCCAAGTCAAACAATCCTCAGAGGGAATTTTTATAAATCAAGCCAAATATGTCTCTGACATTCTTTCAAAATTCAATCTCTCTGATGCCTCTGTCATGAAGACCCCCATGTCAACTGGAAATAAGCTACACTCAGATCCAGGTGGAAAGTCTGTAGAGTGCAAACTCTACAGAGGCATGATAGGGTCTCTCTTATACTTAACTGCTAGTAGACCTGATATAATGTATGCCACATGCCTCTGTGCAAGATTGTTGATCCAAACCCTCAGTGATTTGATAATGACCCTCTCTTATATACTTAGTGAAAATTGTAAGTAAACAATATGTATCAGAGTTTCACTATCACTGATAAGTACTAAGATCTTACAGTACCGCTGATAGGAACTCTCGCTCTTTTAAGTTAAACATTCAGCGAAAACTGTTCACCATTAATGCTCTGAGTCTGTTCAGTCATTATGATGATCGCTGATAAGTTAGTTTTTTACTTATGATCCCTGAAGACAAGTTTCACGTCAACAAAGGTTCTACGCTGAAGTCGAAGATCAAGCTCAAGAACCAGTGACAAGTCTCCTAATGAACTGATGCGGATCAGCGAAGACTCAGATTTGTCCACTCAACGTGAAGTATTAAGTACAAGACTTCAGCTATCGCTGAACTTTATCATTTGCTGAAAAGAATATGATAATCGCTGAATCAACGAAAGCTGATCATGAAGTCCTCCGTACAAAGTACTTTTGTCTTAACCCTCCTTGCACGACTCCGTACGAAATGTCAGAAAAGAACCTCCGACTGTCTGAAATCTTACAACCACTCTGATACTACACTGTTCATCCATGCAGCTACTAAGGTTGTCAACCAAGGTCAATGACATGCAACCAACCAGCTGATGACACGTGTAAAGTGTATACTAACTTGCATTAAATGCATGCAGTATATAAAGAGATGAACCCACTTCTTTTGAAGTAACTTGCTAACTCTGGACAAGTTCAATCTCTTATCTCAAGATAGGTTATTATTAGTAATTTCCTTATCTCTCTTAGTGCAAGAAACCTTAGTGTTCTAACTTGTTTAGATTTAGGTTTATCCTTAATCTTGTTTCCGCAACAAGCTGTAAATTGTTAATGATTTATCAATAAACAATTTAGAAAAGTAAAATCTGTGTGTTTGTATTCAACCCCCCTTCTACAAACTTGTATAGGCCTTCGGGACCAACAAGTGGTATCAGAGGAGATTTGTTTAATCTCATAAACAAGATCTAATCTATGATATTTCTCTTCCTTGCTATTATATGAAAATGGCCACCAACACAAACACAAATTATATAGACAATGGTTCTCTTGCTAAACCCCCTAGATTTTCCAAAGATAACTTCAACTTATGGAAAAATAGGATGACACTCTTCTTAGAAGGTGTAGACCCTACTATGCCTTACTATCTAGAGAATGGTCCATTCATCCCTGTAAGAATAGATGCTGCAGTTCCAGCCGCTGAGAATAGACCTGCTATTCCAGAAAGGCTGGTACCTAAGGAAATCTTTCAATGGACTGACGAAGATAAGAAGAAAGTGGCTATAGATACAAAAGCCAGATCCATACTATCCATGGCTCTTCCTGACGAAGTCTACCATTCCGTCATGAATCTGAAAACATCAAAAGCCATGTGGGACACAATATGTGTTCAGTATGAAGGAACGTCTGAAGTCCAGGACTCAAGAAAGATCAACCTGGTAAGACAATACGAAAGCTTCATTTCTGGTAAGAATGAATCTCTCTCTGAAGTTCACCAACGTTTTAATTGTTTAATTATAGATCTGAAAACTGTTGGTAAGGAATATTCTAACTTTGAAGTACTGACAAAGTTTCTAGAATGTTTACCTGAAAGCTGGGACAATTATGCTATGTGTCTCAAGCTATCAAAGGATCTAAAATCAATGACCCTTTCAACCTTATATGGCACGTTGCTGAATCATGAGCAATCGAGCCATCTTAAGAAGAATCTTGTAAAAGATTCCAAAAGCACCCCTGTTGCTTTAATCTCAGAGGAACCTTCTACTCAGCGACCCTCGGTCACTATCACTGAGTTAGAAAGTAACTCTAAAAGGTCATCAGATTCTGATTCTTCAGATGATGATGAATCTTTGGCTCTCCTAACTAAAAAGTTCAGGAGATTTGCCAAAAAGAAAATGTTTAGAAAGAACAAACCTCTTTCCATAACTGACAAGCCTAGATCATCAGCTTTTGTTGATAAGGCTACTGCTACTTGTTTTAACTGCGAAAAGACAGGACATTTCGCTAACGAGTGCAGGTCTAAGAAAGTTTCTAGACCCTCAACTTTTACAAAGAAACCCTTTGTTCCAAGGAATAAAGATGACAAATATTCAAAGCTGAAAGAAAAATATGCAAAGCTGAAAAGCTTTAAGAAGAAGAATAAAGGCCTGATGGCTGACTATGATTGGGCTGCTTCTGATGAAGAAGAATCATCATCTGACTCTGAAGATGATGAAGCAAATCTATGTCTCATGGCCAAGATTGAAGAAGAGGAAGAAAGTTCAGACATTCCCTCCACTTCAACCTCTGCTAATCAGGTATCACCTTCTTTCTTTACCAATATTGCAAATATTGATGAAGCTGATAGTCTCCGTAAGATCGATCTCTTGACTAGAAGTTTATACGAAGCCATGAACGGCAAAACTGTGGTGGAAAACCAAAATCTTGATCTCGTTGAAAAGCTTAAAAATTGCCACCTTCAAATAGAAAAGCTTTCTAAAATTGAAGAAGACTTTAAAGATCAAGTATATTTAAATCAGCTAGTCAAAATCGAACGAGCAGAAGCTATCGCTGCTTTAAAGGCTGAAAAAGCTACTGTTGAAGGATGATGTAATTCTTCAACAAAGATCACTGAGATAATAAAGTCTCAGATTCCCCTGAGTGATAAACGTGGTTTGGGTTATAAATATGATACTCCAAAACCAACCACTGAGCGTTCAATGCTTAAATTTGGAACGTTCGTATCCTCAGTCGCTGATACTTCATCTTCTCAGTGCTCCTCGTCCGTTACACCAATCCCTGAGGAAACTCCTACCTCCTCAAAAGGCAAGGAGAAAATGGTTTATTCAAAACCTACCTCTGTCTCTAAAGACAAAGGTAAAAGAATTGTTATTTACCAGAATCCTCAGAAGGGTACCTTAGTACCAAAGCTGAATATTTCTAAAGCTTCAGTGGCTCATCCCTCTGGATCAAGGAAGCAGATCTCTGGATCTATTCAGCGATCTACTCCTAGACTCAGATTGGATGTCCTTGGTAAGAAATCTGAAGAACTGAATGTTCGTCCCATTTCTAAAGCCAATAGTTTACTTGGTGCTGGCACTTCTAATTCGAAATTAAAAGCTCAGCATTCAAATGGTCCTAGAACTACTTTTAGTTATAGGAAATGTTATCACTGTGGACTTACCGATCATATTGCTAGTAAGTGCCCCACAGCCACCAAAGCTGAAAAGATAGCTAAGGTGAAGATTGCCCCCAAGGCAAAGAAGACCAACCCTGGTGCAAATCAGGTCAAGGTGAATCCTACCACTGAAGTTAAGAAATTAACCAAAGTGAAGAAAGACAAAGCTGAATCTTCAAATGCTGCGAAGACTGCTGAATCTTCCATTCCAACTACTTCCACTGACAAATGTGTATACATGGTTAAGTGGGTACCCAAGAAAAACTAATCTTCCATTGTATTGCAGGTTAAGAAGGGTATCTGGTATCTCGATAGCGGATGCTCTAGACACATGACTGGAAAGAAAAGCCTGCTCGCTGAATACAAGGAAGAGAAGGGTCCCTCTGTAACTTTCAGTGGAAATGGAAAAGGACATACTCGAGGGTATGGTGTACTTTCAAATGGTACAATCTCCTTCAGAAGAGTCGCATATGTTGAAGGGCTGAAGCATAATCTTCTAAGCATCTGTCAGCTTTGCGACATGGATAACAAAGTAATCTTTACTAAGGAATCCTGCTTTGTCGCTGACAAAAAGGAGAAGATAGCTCTCAGCGGTTATCGTTTGGAAAATGTTTATGTAATAAACATGGACTCAACAACCACTAAGAACTCCTTTTTCTTCTCAAAGGCCTCATCTGATGTCAACTGGCTATGGCATAAGAGGCTATCTCATCTAAACTTCAAGACACTGAACACTCTTTCTTCAAAAGAGTTAGTCACTGGTCTACCTCAGCATTCATACGCCAAAGAGTCTTTATGTTCAGCGTGTGAAAAAGGGAAGCAGACCAAAGCAAGCTTTAAATCAAAGCAAGTTTCTTCAGTGTCATCTCCTCTACAACTACTCCATATGGATTTGTTTGGCCCTGTTAACAAACAATCCATCGCTGGAAAGAAATATACGCTGGTCATAGTTGATGAATTCTCTCGCTTCACTTGGGTAATGTTTCTCCGTTCTAAGAGTGACACCCTTGAAGAACTCATCACCTTTGTTCGGAAGATGGAAACCCTGAACAATCTGACCGTTCGCTCAATAAGGAGTGATCATGGGACTGAATTCAAAAACAGTTCTCTTGATTCCTTCCTTGAGAGTAAGGGTATTTCTCACAACTTTTCTTCAGTGAGAACACCGCAACAAAATGGAGTCGCTGAAAGAAGAAATAGAACAATTATTGAAGTTGCACGTTCAATGCTCAGTGATTCTCACCTGCCTACTCAGTTTTGGGCAGAAGCTGTCAACACTGCTTGTTTTACGCAAAACAGGTCGCTGATAGTTAAAAGATTCAAAAAGACAGCCTATGAACTCTTTCATGGGAGAAAGCCTTCAATCAGCTTTCTTCACATCTTTGGATGTTAGTGTTTTATACTGAACAACAGAGATGCTCTTGGAAAGTTTGATCCTAAGGCTGATAATGGAATCTTTCTTGGATACTCCCCAGTTTCCAAAGCCTTCAGAGTCTTCAACCGTAGAAGACAAACTGTAGAAGAAACTATTCACGTCACGTTTGACGAATCCCGTTCAGCGAACTCTAAACCGTCCGCTGATACTGAAGAACTGAATCAATGGATGTTTTCTCATCTTGGTGATTCAGAAGATATTCCCACTACTCATGCTCATCCAGTAGAAGATGATAGTCCTCCTATCATTCCAAATATGCAGAATAGTGAAGCTGAAACTTCTTGGGTCTCAGCTGTCCCTATAAACACTATACCTAACGCTGAACCAAATGTCTCAGACATTCCATCTACTTCTCAGCAATCAGTGAATATAATGACAACTGCATCCATTCCTCTCTTGGCTGATACTCCCGACGTCGCTGAAGCTTCATCTTCAGCTATTCCAGTTCAAGTTGAGTCAGCGTCTCACACTCCGGCTCAGCGATGGACTATAAATCACCCAATTGATCAAATTCTTGGTGATCCAAACGCTGGGATTCAGACTCGACGAAGTGCAGGTAATATTTGTTTATTTGTAAATTTTATTTCACTAACTGAACCAAAGAAAGTAGATGATGCCCTCAAAGATCCAAACTGGGTCGGCGCCATGCAAGAAGAGTTGACTGAATTCGAAAGAAACATAGTTTGGAAACTTGTTCAGAGACCAACTGATAAAACTGTGATAGGCACTAAATGGGTCTATCGAAACAAGTTGGACGAACATGGTACTGTAACCCGCAACAAAGCTCGTCTTGTTGCTCAGGGATACAGACAAGAGGAAGGTATAGATTATGACGAAACATTTTCTCCAGTAGCAAGACTTGAATCTATTCGTCTATTCTTAGCATATGCTGTACACAAAAACTTCAAAGTACATCAGATGGATGTTAAGTCAGCGTTTCTAAATGGAAAGCTGAATGAAGAAGTGTATGTGGAACAACCTCCAGGATTCTCAGATTCTAAGCGTCCAGGTTATGTTTATAAACTGGATAAGGCACTTTATGGCTTAAAGCAAGCTCCACGTGCATGGTATGACACTCTTTCCACTTATCTCCATATTGAAAAATTTGAGCGAGGTAAAATTGACAAAACTCTATTTTTTAGAAAAGTGAAAGGTCATATCATTCTAGTTCAAATATATGTTGATGACATTATATTTGGTTCTACTAACCCTGAGCTTTGTACTCGTTTCGCTGATAGAATGAAAGATGAGTACAAAATGAGCACGATGGGTGAACTAACATATTTCCTTGGTCTTCAGATTAAGCAAACTGAAAAAGGAACTTTTATTAATCAGGGAAAGTATGTTAAAGATATGCTGAAGAAATTCGACTTAACTGAAAGTTCAGCTATGAAAACCCCTATGGCACCACCGCTGACACTTGATAAGGACACTAAGGGTGTTCCTGTCAATGTCACGCTGTACCGTGGGATGATTGGCTCACTATTGTATCTTACATCTAGCCGACCCGATATTATGTTTGCAACATGCTTGTGAGCACAATATCAAGCTGAACCTAAGATATCTCATATGAAAGTTGTAAAGCGAATTTTTCGATATCTTAAGGGTGCAGCGAATCTAGGTCTTTGGTATCCCAAAGATTCAGGATTCGATCTAACCGCCTATTCAGATAGTGATTTTGTAGGTTGCAAAATGGATAGGAAAAGCACCACAGGAGGATGTCAGCTCCTGGGTGGAAAGCTGGTAAGTTGGACAAGTAAAAAGCAAAATTCAGTGTCCACTTCCACAGCTGAAGCTGAATATGTAGCTGCTGGAAGCTGTTGTTCTCAAGTCTTGTGGATGAAAAATCAGCTACTAGACTATGATCTTCAGCTCTCCAAAATTCCAATCTACTGCGACAGCACTAGTGCCATCGCTATAACAAACAATCCAGTACTACATTCAAAGACCAAACATATAGAAATCAGATATCATTTTATCAGAGATCATGTGATGAATGGTGATATAGAACTTCATTTTATCCCAACTGATTATCAGTTAGCTGACTTATTTACCAAACCTCTTGATGAGACAAGATTCAACTTTCTCATCAGCGAGCTTGGAATGCTGAACTTTGAAGGATAAAATCTTCAGCGGTTCACATTAATCAGCGACAGGATAAAATCAACTCATAACCTATTCAATCATCTTCAATAAAACTTGGTTAAAGCTGATATCAAGGTATGCTTTCTCTCTCTGACAATCGCATGAAAAATGCAAGATTTCAAAACAAAATGCATCGCTGAATATCTCTTCCTTAACAGCGATATTTTGAAATTTCTTAAAACCATCGCTGAATATTTTCATTCAGTGCTTCATGTTTTCAAAAGTATCCCTGAGTTTTTCAAAACCTCAGAGACAATCAAGAATATGAAAGGACAGTTGTGACGTCATTACAACGGATAAACCCCGGCACGTTTTCTCTTCCTGACACACGTTTGCACGTCTCGTTCAAACTTCCAATCAAATGCAAACACGTGTCCGTGTCATGATGAAAATCTTTTCCCGCTCAAGATTTTCTATCTCTAATCTCTCTATATAAACAAACTCGAAGTTTATATTTTTCTTTTACGCGATCAATCTTCCTCCACAAGAAAGAATTCACTGTTGCATTTGTGATTTCAAAAACTTCAAGAACTGTTCATCATCTTCTTCATCAAACATCAAGGTTAATATGTTCTTATTATTTACCAAATGCAAATAACTTGTTCCTGATCTACTCTTTGTTTAACAAGATCAAACAAAAGAACTTTTTAAAAATAAAATCATTTTCTTTCATGGTTTTATGAACACAACCATTTCATGGTTGTTCTTCAAGTTTAAATGCAAAAATCTTAAACTTGTTCTTCACACATTCGTTTTTCCAGAATCTATTTCTTCATAGAAAACTGGATAACAAGAATAAATGGGTTTTCTATTTCATTTCTTAAAATCAAGAAAAACCCTAATCTTCATTAAGACATTTGTGTCTGAATGAAATGAATAAAATTTGAACCATCTTAATGGAAATTCTTTCCACATTAAGATCATTCTTATTTGTTAACATCTTTGGTTGAACTGATAATACAGAGAAATGGCTTCATCTGACATTCCTGCTACCGCTGAGAACATCTCCGCTGATTCTGAGGAAGTGGACATTCTCAAGGCTCCTCAAGTCAAGTTTGCCCTTGACAAACTGGATTGGACTAAGGTGAATAACCTCTATGCGCTTTTCGAGTTTCCTCCTCGAAAGCAAGTCACACATCTAGATGATGCTGTGAATTTCCTAAAGAATTGCTGCATCTCCACAGCCCTGACCATAACACCTCCTGCTCATCAGCTCTTGCTCTCACAATTCTGGTACTCAGCCAGACACTCTCAACTACCTTCAGCCAAAGACCCCTCCAAAACAATCGATTGCATCCTCTGCGACATCGAATATGGCACGATGAAGATCACCCCTGCCATTATTCGCAAAGCTCTCAGCCTTCCAATATCTACCAAGGAAAAACCGTTCGTTCCCCTCCCTGACCCCAAGAAAAACTCAGACAGGGAAGCCATCATTGCATTTTTCGATGCAATGGGCTATGTATGGGAAATCGGCAGAGACATGAAGGCCGAGAAGAAGCTGACGATTATCAAGAAATCGAAAATGCCCAGCGAGATGAATTTCATCTTCGCTCATCTTATCAGCTGTATGACTGCAAAGAGCGGCTCCTCTAACCAAGCCGCTAAACCTCAGCAAGCAATGGGTTATGCACTGCTGAAAGGTCTCAACATAAACTGGGCATCGATTATCTATGATGACCTAGTTCTAAGGGTGGACACCGTCGCTGACAGACCTCCATGGGTTCCCTACCCCCGATTCATCAGCGCCATCTTCCAATATGGCCTGAAGGAGAGCTACCCAACTGAAGGTGACCTGAAACTCTCTCAGGTCGGCCCAAAGATACTCGACTTCAAACCAATGGTGAATGAGGTATGTCTTTCTACACTCTTGTCTCTTCTCAACCCTTCTTCTTCTCATTCTGTGACTCCTTCAGCGACAATACCCATCGCTGATACCCTGGCCACAAAATCCTCTCCTTCTAAGAAAAGGAAACATTCTTCTACCCCACTTGGTTCTAAAAGGATCAAGAAAACAAAGGAGCAACTCCAGCAATCTCATGCTGAAGACTCCTCAGCTCTTTCTGCAGAGCTGAAGGAACGTTCAGTGGTACGCTCTGCCACACCTGAACAAGCCATCCCTTTAATCCCAACTTCAGCGTCTCTAAACGCTGAGGTTACAAACTTGGAACCTACCCAACCTCCTTCAGTCTCTCAAAAGACTGATGAAGTGATTGTCAGCGAATCCAACGCTGAACTCAGAACCCAACCCCCATTCTTATCCTTCGCTCCTCCCTCCACTCATTTGGTCTCTACTCCAGATCTCACTGGAGCTGCCATCATTTCTACGGAACCTAAAGCTGATTCTCCAGGAATGATGAAGACAGGACCTGCAGAACAATCCATGGGCACTTTTGAAGATGACATGGAACTTTACTCAGGAACCCGTGATTTTGATGAATTCACCAATTCTCCTGCAGGTACACACCAACCCATAAACACTGCGACTAAACCCCAAACTTCTGAGCTTTCCTATGTTCACAAGTTTTTATATGTTACAGGTCCTAATTTGGGAGACATCAACGCCTCCTTGAAAGCTGTGAAGACAATGCTGACAGATCTCACCACCACTCTTACTAATAACTCTACAGCTGTAACAAACGCTGGAGAGAATCTGAACAAGCTGACAACGGTGGTGGAGAAGAAGGCTTCCACATATGACATGAAGCAGGTGGATAAAACTCTCAGCGACTTCGCCAAGGTGCTCGCTGACATCTACACAGACTACACCTCTCTCAAAAATTCAGTTTCATCCATGTCCAGCGAGGTTACATCGCTGAAAACATCGGTTGGACATCTAGAGAGGGATATGTCTTCTGTGAAGACTGACTTAGGCTCTGTAAAGACCGACGTTAGTTCGATGAAAACGATGATCGAGCAGCTGCTACACAAAGCGAATACTCCTGATCCTGCTCCTGCCCCCGTCCTTGCATCTGAGTCTGACAACTTCACAGCGGCGGATCGCACTGAGCTAAAGAAGATCAATCCTGCTATTTCTGGCCTTGAAGACAGAATAGCAAAGATTGAAGTTTGTATAGGTCTCTCTGGCCAAGAAGACAGATAACCTACCAACGCTGCTGAATCTACCCATTCCTCCCCCAATCATCATGAAAAAGAGGGTGAGAAGAGCGCTGAAGACCTCTCCAAGAGCGCTGAAGACCTTTCCCATGATGAATCTATCAGGGGAGAGAAGACGAATACTGAAGAAACCACCGCTGGACCTCAGGGAGATGAAAACCCTGAGGAAACCGAGAAGCTCGCCTCTGTATCTGAGGGGGAGCAACTCGAAGAAGAAGATGAGAAAACTGAATCCGAAGCAGAAGATGATGAAGCCGTCGACATCCCTGATGATGAACCATCTTCTTCTCCAAAGAATGATGATGACGATGACGAAGATGACGATGACTTCTTTATCGTCAAACCTGCTCCGAGGATCAAAGCTCTTAAGGGAATCTCGATAAATGAACCTTCAGGGGAGCGGACAAAGACAAAGCCCTCAGCCTCTGGAGCTGAGAAAGGCAAAGGCAAAAGCGTCGCTGAAGAAGACAATATGATGATCTTGCTTGAAAAGCCGGTTTGTCAGGTATACTAAACATCTCTCACTTCATCCCTCTTCTTTCATACACTATCAGTTCTACTACCCAAGCCTATACACTTGAACCAATTCTCTCTATCTGATTCTACCCAAGTTCTTACTCGTAAGATCGCTGTGTTTCAGCTAGTCCTCTCCCCTGTTTGAGGATATCGCTGAAGGCTCCACAACTGCGACTTCACCAATAATACCAGCTGCTGCTAAAGAAATAATTCCAGTCTTAGATTTAATCTCTGAGACTGATGAACCAGAAGAACAACTACTCTCGTACAGAGGCAGACCTTCCTTAGCTCCTCAAAAGCTAAGTGAAGAGGATCAGAAAAGAAGAGAGGAGATAATAAAGCGATTCGAGGATCAGCGAATCATTCTGAGGCGTGATCAACTTCCTTCAGTTCCTCCAAAGTTCAGGATTTCCAAAAAGGAATACAAGGAACACCTCAGAGCTGAACGCCTAATCGCTGAAAGAAAGGAAGCTGAAGAAAAAGACAGAGAATACACCATCCAGCTTTCTAAACGATCAATAAAAGACCCCAAGCTGAAAAGAGTTCCCATTGATGTTCAACGTCAGCTCTGGGAAAACGCCAAGAAGATAACTGAAGAAAAGAGAACCGTGTCTCAGTCAACTTTAGCCTGGTGCAAAGAAAAGGTCAACTACAGACTCTCTCCTGCCAAAATCAACAAGGTATTCATCTCTGGAAGAACAACCCTTGTTTCAATCGCTGAAGTGGAGATATTCAGAGAAGATAAGAAGTACGAAAAATTCTATGCTGAAGCCATAACGAAGTACGGTCTCTCTGAATGGTTGGAGATCAGGTTAGCCATCTAGAAGTCCAAGTCGAAGTACAAGGAACATGTTGAAAAGCTGATCAACAAACAAATCGACTTAGTCTACTCCTGTGTGGATATTCCTCCTCCTCCTCCTCTCGAAAGTCAGAAAAGAAAGGCCTCAGCGAAGAAGAAGAAGAAATATATATCTTCAATTGATGGCCCTGTCATACGAAATGAAACAGGTATTGGTTTTTCACGTGCTGAAGTCCTTGGTCCTGATCCTGATCTTTCCATGCTTGACACATCTCTTCCTCCTGGTGAGACTTTCATCCCTGGCAAAGTCATAAGCGAACCCTACGGGATATTTTTCCATGACTACGATGGTGGAAAGCATTTTCAACGCATCTCTGAACTTCACATCACTCCCATAGAACAGCTGAGAGATCTCATCTACTGGTGTGACTTCAGGAATGACCCTCAGGCACGACATCTGAAACCCTTGATTTTTAAAGAAGCGCTGATCAAAAGAAAACAAGGTGTAACCGTTCCTGACTGGATGATTCCCACCACATCAATGACCCTTGATGAACTTCTCATTAAGGAAGAACCCTTTACAAGCTGATATGATCACCTTTTTCTCTATTGTATCAGTTATTCTTCTGTACTTGTAATTTATTTCGCTCGTACTTGTAATCTTTCCATTTCTCTTTGTAACCTGATTCAAAGTTTTAAAGAAAGATTTCAGCGAATGTACTTTACTCCATCAGTACTGAAAAGATCCCAGAAAACAGTAAAAGGGACAAATAATTTATGAGTTCTTTTTATCCTTATGTTTTCATTAAATAGCAATTTTCTTTGTTGCTATGTCATAATCAAATAGGGGGAGATTGTTGATCCAAACCCTCAGTGATTTGATAATGACCCTCTCTTATATACTTAGTGAAAATTGTAAGTAAACAATATGTATCAGAGTTTCACTATCACTGATAAGTACTAAGATCTTACAGTACCGCTGATAGGAACTCTCGCTCTTTTAAGTTAAACATTCAGCGAAAACTGTTCACCATTAATGCTCTGAGTCTGTTCAGTCATTATGATGATCGCTGATAAGTTAGTTTTTTACTTATGATCCCTGAAGACAAGTTTCACGTCAACAAAGGTTCTACGCTGAAGTCGAAGATCAAGCTCAAGAACCAGCGACAAGTCTCCTAATGAACTGATGCGGATCAGCGAAGACTCATATTTGTCCACTCAACGTGAAGTATCAAGTACAAGACTT
Organism: Saussurea involucrata; assembly: GCA_033807775.1. Lineage (NCBI taxonomy): Eukaryota > Viridiplantae > Streptophyta > Magnoliopsida > Asterales > Asteraceae > Saussurea > Saussurea involucrata. The sequence continues at coordinate 66,072,332 of CM066316.1, forward strand.
CAGCTATCGCTGAACTTTATCATTCGCTGAAAAGAAAATGATAATCGCTGAATCAACGAAAGCTGATCATGAAGTCCTCCGTACAAAGTACTTTTGTCTTAACCCTCCTTGCACGACTCCGTACGAAATGTCAGAAAAGAACCTCCGACTGTCTGAAATCGTACAACCACTCTGATACTACACTGTTCATCCATGCGGCTACTAAGGTTGTCAACCAAGGTCAATGACATGCAACCAACCAGCTGATGACACGTGTAAAGTGTATACTGACTTGCATTAAATGCATGCAGTATATAAAAAGATGAACCCACTTCTTTTGAAGTAACTTGCTAACTCTGGACAAGTTCAATCTCTTATCTCAAGATAGGTTATTATTAGTAATTTCCTTATCTCTCTTAGTGCAAGAAACCTTAGTGTTCCAACTTGTTTAGATTTAGGTTTATCCTTAATCTTGTTTCCGCAACAAGCTGTAAATTGTTAATGATTTATCAATAAACAATTTAGAAAAGTAAAATCTGTGTGTTTGTATTCAACCCCCCCCCCCCCTCTACAAACTTGTATAGGCCTTCGGGACCAACAAAGATATCAAGCTAACCCAAAGGAATCCCACCTTCTTGCTGTAAATAGGATCTTCAGATACCTAAAGTGAACCAAAAATCTTGGCCTCTGGTATCCGAAGAACTCTGGTTTTGATCTTATGGCCTACACAGATTCAGATTATGGAGGATGCAAGCTTGACCGAAAAAGTACCTCTGGGAGTTGTCAAATCTTGGGTGGTAAACTAGTAAGTTGGACTTCAAAGAAGCAGAATTGTGTGTCGACATCTACAACAGAAGCTGAATACGTTGTTGCTGCTAGCTGTTGCTCCCAGGCTCCGTGGATGCGAACTCAGCTAAAGGACTACGGTTTCAACATCTACAAGATACCCATCCTCTGTGATTCAAAAAGCGTCATTGCGATCTCTGCCAATCCTGTACAGCACTCCAAAACAAAGCATATCGATATCCGGTACCACTTTCTAAAGCATCATGTTGAACAAGGAACAATCGAGATGTACTTTGTGTCAACAGAATTCCAGCTTGCAGACTTATTCACCAAGGCACTCGACGAGAAAAGATTCATTTTCTTGGTGAGTAAGTTGGGTATGCTAAACATGAGTTGATACCTCTGTAAGTAAGACTTGATCTTCCTGTATATATGTATATATTTAAACTCTTCTGTATGTAAATTCTTCATCACCAAAATTTCTGTACCCGACAGAGCTTCTGTGGGATTGCTCAGAGCCTCTGACGATCTCCACAAAACCTCTAGTGAGCTTGACCTATGTTCTATACATTACTTATCCCATTTGATCCAAGCATAGGTCAAGGGGGAGCAGAAGGAGACCTTGAATTAATCTACATAAGTTGTTAATTCAAGGGGGAGCCAAAGAAGAGTAGTGGTCAGACAAATCCACAGAAGTCAGGTACTTTGCCGAGCAAAGGTAAGTCAAAAGGAGAATGTCTCGCACAAAACCTTTTTCCAAAACAGTTTTCTAGGATACCAATCTCCAAATATGTCCTAAAAACAGTGTTTAAAACAATAAAAACTTTGGATGATCAAAACGTTTTATGAACCTTCTGTTATTTGAAACTTAAGGTCATAGAGCCTCTGCCGAGCTCAACAGAGCCTCTGTAAGCCAGAGACTCTGTGACTGAAAAATTTATACGAAAACTCTATCGATCACTTCAATTGCTTTTAAATGTTTTTGGTAAAGGTGCAAGCTCAGAGGTAATGAAAGAAGGTTTCAAATCACAGAACTCATTTCACAACAGAGCCTCTGTTGATTTGACACTTATGCACAGAAACGGGATTCTGTAAATGCGGGTTATTTACTAAAGTGACAGTCATCGGTGAATAGAGATGCCCACGCGCTCAGCATTAATGGGCCGCGCACGACGTCTAATCGTGCTCTGCCACCTCTGACGTGGCACACCTCTATTGGTTGTGTCAGTCAAACCGCAATACAGAGCGTGGTACCAGCTGTAGAAAACTTGAGTGCGGACCCCAAATTTCATTAAATTCACCCATTTCTGTAGAATTCTATCCGTTTCACCCACGACTATATAACCCCGTTTCATCTTCTTCTTAAATCTTTACGATTTACTCTCAAGAACTACCTCCGGCGAACAGAAAAATACCTGCAACTTTCTTTTTCTACTCCATTTCTTCAAGATCTTTGCAATGGCTTCCACCAAAAACTCCCCGACGAACTCCCCTGCTCACTCCGAGCACTCACAACACCGTACCAAGGACACAAATCCTGAACATGAACAGGGTGAATCTGCAAATTTCACTCCAACCACTCACCTGCAGTTCTTTCTCGAAAATAATCATTTAGAGAACTCATTACCCCTCAAACCCAACAACCACTTCCTCGTGCCCTCAAGAACAGCTTTTGGAGAAGCACATGCCATATTACTGAATATACTTGAAAACCACCCATTGTACACCCTCCTATCCAAGAATGTCACTTGCATCCCTGCCAGATACATGAACCAATTATGGCAGAACTGCTATTATGATTCAGAATCAAGGGAAGTCAGAGGATGGATCTCAAAACCTGATAATTCTGAAAGGATCGAGCTCAAATTTAACATAACCATGCTTTCTTTAGAATTCAATCTGCCCACCAGAGGGCTTTTAGGGATCAAGGAATATGCAGAAATCCCCTCTGATAGAGAACTCTGCGACTTTGCAGAGATGTTAGGTTAAAATACCCACCTGATAAAGAGGAATGACTTCAGACGAAATCGATTCCCACCTCTGTGGAATACCTTATTCTCGATTCTCAACAGATGCCTCACATGCAAAGTAGGGAGTCCAGATCAAACCTCCCACCAAATCATTGCCATAATGTACGGGGTTTATTATGACTTACCCCTAGACTTTGCAGCTCTGATGATGCAAGAGCTTGTGAACACTATTGATCGTTGCATCTCAACACAGAAGGCAAAGGGTCCAAATGTTCAAGATCTCCCTGCTCTGCAGTTCCAGAGGACTATCAGAGTCATTCTGGAACCTCTGCTACAAATCAACAAATGGCCAATGGAAGGGCCGGTAGTCAAGACTTACCCCTTGGGTAGAATGGCTACCACAAAACACGCAGAGGGGTATGCGATCTGCAGACCTCTGACAGCCAGACTTCTGTCATATGCCTCCGATGAACAACTTAGGATAGAGTACATACGCGCTCACAGGACTCCAGAACCGAGTCCTGCGACACCCCGCGTTTAGAAGTCCCTCTAGGAACCACAGTGGTAGAAAGGATGAACCCAGAAGAGCATGCAGAAGTTGTGGCCAAACACGAGTAAAAACTTGCCAAAATCAAACTACAGAGGAAGAAGATGATCTCCTCTACATCCAAGACCAAGGCAGCCACTCCCCCCAAACAGAAAAAGGCTCCCAGAGCAAAGAAACCTACAGATGGAACCTCTTCAAGTGCCGCACAGATCCCTCAACATCCATCAGAAACGGTTGTTGCATCCTCTGCCCTCCCTCCTCCAAAAGAGAAGAAGAAACGTAAGACTAAATCTTCAGAGGAGGGAGCACCAAAACCTAAGAGGAAGAAAACCACGAAACCAACGACTCCTCTGCAAACCATTGCAGAGGAAACCATAGCAGAGGAAGTTTCCCCTGAACAACCTCTGCCCTCTCCCACTCCTATACATTATGCGGACCAAGGTGATTTCTCCGCCTTCCTCGAGCAACATGATTTTGCAGACACCTTGGATACCTCTGGTTGGAATGCAGAAGCCCTCCCAGAGTACACCTCTGAGCAAGCCTAAATGGACTCTTCTGTACCAGAAGTTGACCCTGCCACAGAAGAACATGATGATCAGTTTCCCTCTCCTCCAAGCTATGATCCAGAACTACAAAACACAGAGGAGATGATTGAAACTGAAGATACTTGGGTAGAAGTCCAATCTAAGCTAGTATCCCAAATTTTAGGATGTATGACAGAGGAGGAAGCTTCAAAAGACAAACCAACCGTCAACGTCTCAGAGGTGGATTATGATATGGAGGTTGACAGAACCTATGAGGGTATCCAGGAACAAATACCAGGTCTTCTGCATCCACATGTACAGAGCCTACTTGGATCTCATCCATGTTACGACTCCTTAGTGTCTAGGATAGAATCTCCAGTGATTGGGTGTGTGACAGAGGCTGAAGCCCAAAAAGATGCCGAAGTTGGAAGAGGACACAACCAAAACCCCCTCCCAGTGCAACCCACATCTCTGACACCGCCAGTCTAGTGGAAGAAGGTGTCATTGAAAAAGAGCAGCACAGCTCGAGCCCAACCCAAGCAAACCGGGCAGAGGTACATCTTTCCACCTCTGTGCCATTAGAATCCGGGGAACCAATTCCAAGGGAGTCCTCTCCAAAGGACTTACCTTTAGAAAGTTATCAATTGCCCCAGATCACATCTGAAATCCCTATAGAGGAATTCGTTTACTCTGACACGCACACACTCATAGATCCCAACAGCTCTTCAGAGGAGCTTAGAAAGCACATAGACGAAGGGACTCTAGTCAAGTCCCCAAGTCAACTTAAGGATACTCCTGTACCCACCTCTGAAGTGGACCAGGACAATGTGCTTAACAGAACTTCTGTAGAGCATGAGGCCTCAAAAACCTCTGCTCAAGGATCAGAAGGAAATCCTTCCGCCCTCAACATCAAAACAGGGGCGAAAGGTGTCCTAGGAACATGGACAAACTCTGGGGATGAATGTGTTCCCCCAGAGGTCACAACTGGTTCATATGTATCAAGGGATGAGTTCCAAACCCTTGTCACCTCTATGACCAATTCATTAGAGGGGTTGAAAAGCTCCTTTGATACTTTTGCAGAAAAATCAAACAAGGCAATCACAGATCTGACCACCAAAGTGGACAACCTGTCCACAGAGGTGAAAACTGCCATGGCGAAAAAGACCACAACTGCTGCAACCTCTGCAACATCAACACCCGCCTCCACCTCTGCTCTGGAAGCTTCAATTGCGAGTCTCTCCAAACAACTGAAGAAGGCCATAAAGGCACAAAAGAACCTCCCACAAACCTCTGCCCCCGTCATCACCATCGAAGATCTTCAAAAGGCTCTGGATAAAGTCCAAGAGCATACTCTTGATCAAACCAAGGCTCTGAAACCTACGGATTACATCACCAGAGCTCAAATCACAAAATTGGGTCAAGGTGTTCTGAATGAGATGACCGACTTCATCAAAGCCTTTACAACTGCCAATGCCAATTACGTTAAGGACTTTCAGAGGAGCGTCGACAAACTACGGTTCAACTCAGAGGCAGAGGTCGCCTACCTTCTTGGCATCTGCGATGACTTGTGCGCCAAAATGCTTGCCGCAGGTGCCACTCCACCAAAGAAGCCAAAGACTATATGCAGAACATAGGGTGCCAAGGATAAGGATCAGGATGACTCTGATGATGATTCTGATGGATCATCAGGTCATCCTGAGGGGGAGAAACAGAGGAAAGAAAGAGCAACTACTAGAGGTTTACCAGCTCCGTCCCCTCTCAGAGCAGAACCCCTAACCCAAGTACCGGAAACTGAAACTGAAACTCAAGAAGGAACCCAACAGAAGACCACAGAGGAAACACCCACCTCTGTGGAAACCACCCATATAACCATTGATGACTTACCATCCCCAACTCCCAAAACAACAGAAGCGGTTCAAATTCTTACCTCCTCAGAAGAAGAACAACCAACACCAACACCACCTAAACCAACAGAAGACAAACTTCCCTCACCAACACCGAAACCTACAGAAGAAAAGCTACCAACCCCTACACCAGAAGCTGAAAAGACAAAACCTTCACCTCCCAAACCCAGAACCAAAACAATAGCTCAAAAAGCAAGGAAGTATCTGAGCAAAACCCTAACAAAACCCACCTCACCAACCAAGCCCTCTGACAAACCAACAGAGACACCTCCATCAGCAAAGACCTCAGAAGCTCAACAGATGAAACCAAAAGAGGCAACCCCACCCAAAAGAACAGAAGCACCCACATCCAAGACCTCAGAAGCTCTAAAGCCAAAACCAACAGAGGCAACCCCTAAAACTACAGAAGCGCCTCCATCCAAGCCCTCAGAAACTCCAAAGCCAAAACCAACAGAGGCAACCCAATCTCAAAATACAGAAGTATAAAAGCCTAAGGCCAAGGACAAAGGAAAGTCCATCGTGACAAAGGAACCGAAAAAGAAAAAGTCAAAGCATCAACCCACAGAAAAATTGATGAAAAGTGCCTTCGATGCCTTCGTCACCCCGAAACTTGAAGAAGAAGATTGGACGTTCGAACTCACTTCTCTGTCAACAAATCTCACAATAGATCCAAAGGCAAAACCGTCAGAAGATCGAGTGGCCAAACTAATCAGTGACTTGGATGCTCTGCGAAAACCTATGCCTCCACCTCCTGTTCAACAAAGAAAAATGGAAGAGGTGGTGCACAAATACTTATACAACAGAGTAGTCAATGATCCTCTGCCACCGTCTATCCTGCAACCTGACTTTCTTAAAGAGCTACGAGATGACTTCTATAGAAAGAAAGCCAGGCCCGTCAACCAAGTCTACTCGAACTCCAAGATCGACAAGGTCGTCTACTTCAAGTTGTCCCATACCAAAGGAAGAGAGATTTACTATAACCTCTACCACGTCAAGAGGGCAGACAGATCCGAGACCACATTCTCAGATGCAGATCTGAGAAATCTAAACCTCTATGATCTACCTGATCTTCTGAGTTGTAATAACCAGGTATTTTATCTATTTTAAAATTTGAAATTTTATAAGTCTTTATGTTAGTATTTTACGGAATTAGAAATTAAGGGATAAGTTTGAGTTTGAAAGTAAGGGGTATTTAGTGTCAAGTGAGATAAACCTAGGGTTTGTTTGGTCTATTTGTCCAAACCTATCACCCCACCGCCACTTCCACCTCATGTAGAGGAGGTGTCCTCATTTAACTATACATAGGATTAAAAGTGTGTGTGTGTGTGTTACGTGAAAGAAAGAGAGACTAGAGAGAGAATCGAAAAGAAGAAGAAGAAGGAAGAGCAAGCAGATTTGCAGCAGTAATATAAGGTTTAATCTGAAGTAATCCAGGTAATAAATCTATCCTTGTTTATGTATTTATCTCTTTAAAGTGTTCTTGAGTTTACAAGATAAGTTCTAAGTGGGTTTTGGTTAGAAATGGATGTTTTGATGAATCTAAGCTTATGTTTAGGTTATGTTATTGGTCTTAAACAATTCTGCATCTTTATAGCAACATGCATAGTATAAAAACTGCAAAATCTGGGTTTTAGGATGAAACAGTGGACTGAGACATTCATCGGAGTCGCAATAGACGACTGCGACATTCAACGAAGTCGCAACAGTTGGTTGCGACTTGGCATTGAAGTCGCAATGGTCATTTGCGACTTGGCTTGGAATCGCAGTAGTTGATTGCGATTCGGGTTTGGGATCGCAATAGTGGGTTGCGACTCCAGGGTGGAATCGCAATAGTTGATTGCGACTTAGGGTGAAGTCGCAATAGTGGGTTGCGATTTCGGGGTGAAGTCGCAATAAGAGGTTGCGACTTAGTACTGTTCATTACCGTTGCGACTTGTACTGTTCATTGCGATTTCATGTTATTTGGGTTGCGATTTGAGTTAAGGATTTCGTAAATCTAGTTTTAAGAAGAAATATCTGTTATTTTGTGTAATTTCAGATTCTGTGAAGGGTGGAAATACGTGATATAAACTTGAGAAGGCTTTTGTTGATAAACTGATCAGGTGAGTTTTACTTTAAAAAGTATTTTACTGGAATACCTTTTGTGATTAACAAATGTTTGATAATGAGTATGAATATGTCATACGTGAGTAATTATAATATATTGAGATATTATAATTACGTGAGTATTATATGAAAATATAATACGTGGTCGGGCCTTGGACCGGTGTGTTAAATTGGCTCGCAACCAATTGTTATTGGCCATTGGTGGAGGGATAAGGTGGAATGGGACAGGTATGTTGTGTAAATTTTAGTTGGTATTAATTTACGTGTGAAGTATATGTATTTATATGAAGGTGTGTATTTATATAAATGAATTTTAATGATTTTCAAATATCAGGGATTTACTCACTAGACCCTTAGGTCTAACCCTCATTTCTGTTTTCAAAATTTTGTATTCCAGGTGATGGTTCCAGTAAGAACAAGTAGATTGAGTACTTGTTGGCTAGCTTTTGTGAAGATTATCATTATGAAGTTAGGGATGCGTTTTGTGATTATAAAATAGATGATCAGTTGTTTTTGTAATTTTATTTGAAAAAGTTTGTACTGAATTTTATATTAGTCTGACTTTGGGGACCAAATGTGTAATGTGAATTATTTTGTTGAAACAATGTTATGAATTATATGTTATATGTATGTTTGTTTTGCGGGATGTTACAGATGGTATCAGAGTCCTAGTTTAAGGGATTTAGGTATTAATAACTGTACCTAGACTTAAACTGCATGTGAAGTAGGATGTCCCTATTATTTTAGAACCTGGGGATGCTAAGTATAAGAGGTAGAAGGAACATCATGTAAGGTAATTTCAAATTACACCAGGCCAGTGTAATTATGATCTTACAGGTACATGTTTGAACTGGAATACCTTGTTATATGGGGTATGTGCTTATGTGTATATTAACTTTGTTTGAATCTACAGAATGGCAAGTGGCACTAGACAAAGGAACCAAAGAGGAGGAAGGAATTCGGGTGGAGAGAATCCACCAATAGGAACAGGGGGAAGAGGAGGAGATCGTGGTAGAGGCAGAACCGGAAGGGGAACTGGGGGCCGAACTGGAGGTAGAACACAACAGCATGGTACAGAGTTTGTTACACGAGATGATCTGACTACTGAAATGGGGAGATTACAGGATAGCATACAAGCCATGTTCGAACGTAATCGTCTTAATGAAACTGAAAGACCAGATCCGGAACATGAAGTGGAGATACCACTTACCTCTACTGTTCTACCAGCGATGAAAAGGTGCGACTATAAAATGTTTCTTAGTTGTAAGCCCCCTACATATTCAGGAGATCGGGATCCCGTAAAGGCGATGAGATGGCTGAAAGAAATAGAGGCCATCTTCAAGACGTGTAAATGTGCTGAAGAAGACAAAGTGCTTTATGGAGCTGCGATGCTGAAAGGGGATGCTCTGTATTGGTGGGAGGCTCATACAGAATCAAGAGGAACGGACGTTTATACTACTTTTGCATGGGAGGAATTTGTATTAGCTTTCACGACGCACTTCTGCCCACAAGCTGCTGTCAGACAGTTAGAAGAAGAATTTATGAATCTACAACAGGGGAATCTATCGGTTAGAGATTATACTGCACGATTTTTGGAGAAGTCTCGTTTTGCAGGATATTATGTTGCTACAGAAAAGATGAAAATGGAGAGGTTTATTTATGGGTTGAATTCCGAGGTTCGAAGGTTGGTGACTGCCACAGGGCCAAATACTTTTACAGCTGCGGTGGATGCTGCCGAGAATGTGGAAAGAGATAATAAAAGAGATACTGGTGATAAGAGCTTAGGGAAAAGAAAATGGGAAGGACCACCACAGGATTCGAGGAAACCTAGATTTCAGAGGTTTGACAACCGTCCGTCATTTCGACCAACAGAAAGACCATGTCCAAGGTGTAATCACTACCATCAGGGAAATTGCCAAGTAGAGTCACGGGTTTGTTTTAAATGTGGGAAAATTGGGCATGTTGTAAAGGATTGTCGAGTAACACGATTTTGTTTTTTGTGCAATTCTCCGGATCACCTCCAATCAGATTGTCCGCGGGGTAGAATACAATCCGGGGGTACATCGGGGAAGCCAGCCATTACTAGACCAGTGGTCCCAAGAATAGAACCGCCGAGAACGAGGGGTCGTACATTCCAAATGACAGCTAAAGAGGCGGAAGAAACTCCGGATGTGGTCACAGGTACATTTTTCATAAACTCCACGCGTGCTAAAGTGTTATTTGATTCCGGTGCAAACCGATCTTTTGTGTCTCCCTCCTTTGCTGCTCACATGCATTTAGAGCCTAAAATGTTAAAACATGCTTTATTAGTAGACACTACAAATGATAACCAAGTGGCAGTTAAAGAGGTTTTTGATCGTTGCATGATAAATATAGAGGGATGTGGAGTACCGATACAACTGTTCCCAATAGCTTTGATTGAATTTGATGTGGTAGTAGGAATGGATTGGCTAGCTGAGAATCAGGCTAATATAGTTTGTGATAAGAAAATAATCAATGTCGTTTTACCTGATAAAAGGTCAGTAGTGATTTATGGAGATCGTAAGAATCATCAGTCCAGTCTTATATCTATGATAAAGGCCCGTAAATGTGTTAATAAGGGTTGCTCTAGTTATCTAGCCTATGTGATAGATAGTAGGCCTGAAAAGTGTAAGCTGGAAGATATTTCCATTGTTAGTGAATACCCAAAAGTTTTTCCTGAAGACTTGAATAGTCTTCCTCCTGTTAGGCAAGTAGAATTTGGAATAGACCTGGTACCTGGAGCCAATCCTATTGCTCGCGCGCCGTACAGATTAGCACCACCAGAAATGAAAGAAATGATGTCACAGCTTCAAGATTTATCTGATAAGGGCTTCATCAGACCCAGCTCATCGCCATGGGGTGCACCAGTTTTATTTGTGAAGAAGAAAGACGGTTCAATGAGAATGTGTATCGATTACCGGGAGCTGAACAAGCGCACAATCAAGAACAAGTATCCACTCCCAAGAATTGATGACCTTTTTGATCAATTAGTTGGAGCTTGTTATTTCTCCAAGATTGATCTTAGATCTGGCTACCATCATTTGAAGGTTAAGGAAGAGGATGTTTTAAAGACTGCATTTCGCACAAGATACAGCCACTACGAATTTTTGGTAATGCCTTTTGGATTGACGAACGCTCCAGCCACTTTTATGGATCTGATGAATCGGGTATGTAAGCCATATCTCGATAAATTTGTCATTGTGTTTATTGATGATATACTTATTTATTCCCGATCCAAAGAGGATCATGCGCAACATCTTCGTTTGATTTTGGAATTACTGAAGAAAGAAAAGTTGTACGCTAAGTTCTCTAAATGTGAATTCTGGTTGCGGGAAGTTCAGTTTTTGGGTCATGTAGTTTCAGAGAAGGGTATACAAGTTGATCCAGCGAAAGTGGAAGCAATTGAAAGATGGGAACCGCCGAAGACGGCAACCGAAGTACGCAGTTTTCTGGGTCTAGCTGGATACTATCGGAAGTTCATAAAAGACTTTTCTCGAATCGCAACGCCATTGACTAAGTTAACTCGGAAGAATTTAAAGTTTGAATGGAAAGCAGAACAAGATGAGGCATTCAGAATATTGAAAGAGAAACTCTGCAGCGCGCCGATATTAGCATTGCCAGAAGGTTCTGATGATTTTGTGGTCTACAGTGATGCTTCTAAGTTGGGATTGGGATGTGTACTCATGCAACGTGGGAAGGTGATTGCCTATGCTTCGCGTCAATTAAAGGATCACGAAAGACAATATCCTACCCATGATATGGAGCTTGCAGCAGTTGTCTTCGCATTAAAGATTTGGAGGCATTATCTTTATGGTTCTAAATGTCAAATTTTCACGGACCATAAAAGTCTTCAACATCTTTTCGATCAAAAGGAACTGAATATGAGACAAAGAAGATGGTTGGAATTGGTAAATGATTATGATTGTGAAATTCTATATCACCCAGGGAAAGCGAACGTGGTGGCAGATGCGTTAAGTCGTCAAGAAAGAAGCGGAACAATAAAAGCTATATCGTTACGAGCTGAGCTCCTTCCTAATATCTTTGATGAATTGTTGAAATGCCAAATAGATGCTTATCAAGAGGAAAGTTTGAAGTCAGAACGGTTGGTCGGGATATCAGCATTGCTTGGGAAAGATGACCGTGGGTTGTTGTGTATGGGAAACAGAATTTGGGTACCTCGTTTGGGTGGATTACGGGATCATGTACTACAAGAAGCTCATCAATCTCGATTTTCTATTCATCCAGGTACGAATAAAATGTATAGAGATTTGAAACAATTCTATTGGTGGCCGGGAATGAAGAGAAGTGTTGCTAAGTATGTGGAAGATTGCACTACCTGCAAGAAAGTAAAGATTGAGCATCAGAAACCGTTTGGCCAGTTACAACGACTAGATATACCAATGTGGAAATGGGATCAGATCACTACTGATTTCATTACCAAGTTGCCTAGAACTTCAAAGGGATTCGATTCTATTTGGGTGATTGTGGATAGGTTGACAAAGTCTGCTCATTTCTTGCCAATAAAAGAAACTGATTCCTTGGAACGTTTAGCTAAATTGTATATCAATGAAATAGTAACTCGACATGGGGTTCCAATCTCGATTATTTCGGATCGAGATAGTCGTTTTACTTCTAGATTTTGGAGGAGTTTTCAAAAGGAGATGGGAACGCAGATAAAGTTGAGCACAGCATATCATCCACAGACTGACGGGCAGAGTGAAAGAACAATTCAGACTTTAGAAGATATGCTCCGGGCTTGTATAGTGGATTTTGGGGGATCATGGGATAAACATCTACCTTTGATAGAATTCGCCTACAACAACAGTTATCATTCTAGCATTCAGGCGGCACCGTTTGAAGTACTGTATGGTAGAAAATGCCGAACGCCTTTGTGTTGGAATGAAGTGGGAGAGAAGCAATTGGCAGGGCCAGAAATAGTACAGTTGACGGCAGATAAGATTACTCAGATTCGGGATAGATTGAAAACGGCACAAGACAGACAGAAAAGTTATGCAGATCGACGCCGGAAACCTTTAGAATTTCAGGTTGGGGATTTTGTGATGTTAAAAGTTTCGCCTTGGAAAGGAGTCATACGTTTTGGGAAGCAAGGTAAACTCAGTCCGCGTTATATTGGGCCATTTGAAATTACGGAAAGAATTGGTGAAGTAGCTTACAGATTGAATCTTCCGCCAGAATTAAGCAGAATTCACAACGCGTTCCATGTATCGAATTTTCGAAAGTGTTTGGTGACATCAGATCAGGCAGTCTCTCTACCGGATATTCAGGTTGATGAAAAGCTAAACTATGTGGAGGAACAAGAAGCTATAGTTGATCATAAAGTGAAAGTATTAAGGAATAAAGAAATCAGGCAGGTAAAGGTTCAGTGGAAACATCATCGAGGTCAGGATGCGACATGGGAATCAGAATCAGAGATGAGAACCAAATACCTTCATCTATTCTCTTAACTGAATTCCGGGACGGAATTCTTTTAAGGGGGAGATGTTGTAATAACCAGGTATTTTATCTATTTTAAAATTTGAAATTTTATAAGTCTTTATGTTAGTATTTTACGGAATTAGAAATTAAGGGATAAGTTTGAGTTTGAAAGTAAGGGGTATTTAGTGTCAAGTGAGATAAACCTAGGGTTTGTTTGGTCTATTTGTCCAAACCTATCACCCCACCGCCACTTCCACCTCATGTAGAGGAGGTGTCCTCATTTAACTATACTTAGGATTAAAAGTGTGTGTGTGTGTTACGTGAAAGAAAGAGAGACTAGAGAGAGAATCGAAAAGAAGAAGAAGAAGAAGGAAGAGCAAGCAGATTTGCAGCAGTAATATAAGGTTTAATCTGAAGTAATCCAGGTAATAAATCTATCCTTGTTTATGTATTTATCTCTTTAAAGTGTTCTTGAGTTTACAAGATAAGTTCTAAGTGGGTTTTGGTTAGAAATGGATGTTTTGATGAATCTAAGCTTATGTTTAGGTTATGTTATTGGTCTTAAACAATTCTGCATCTTTATAGCAACATGCATAGTATATAAAAACTGCAAAATCTGGGTTTTAGGATGAAACAGTGGACTGAGACATTCATCGGAGTCGCAATAGACGACTGCGACATTCAACGAAGTCGCAACAGTTGGTTGCGACTTGGCATTGAAGTCGCAATGGTCATTTGCGACTTGGCTTGGAATCGCAGTAGTTGATTGCGATTCGGGTTTGGGATCGCAATAGTGGGTTGCGACTCTAGGGTGGAATCGCAATAGTTGATTGCGACTTAGGGTGAAGTCGCAATAGTGGGTTGCGATTTCGGGGTGAAGTCGCAATAAGAGGTTGCGACTTAGTACTGTTCATTACCGTTGCGACTTGTACTGTTCATTGCGATTTCATGTTATTTTGGGTTGCGATTTGAGTTAAGGATTTCGTAAATCTAGTTTTAAGAAGAAATATCTGTTATTTTGTGTAATTTCAGATTCTGTGAAGGGTGGAAATACGTGATATAAACTTGAGAAGGCTTTTGCTGATAAACTGATCAGGTGAGTTTTACTTTAAAAAGTATTTTACTGGAATACCTTTTGTGATTAACAAATGTTTGATAATGAGTATGAATATGTCATACGTGAGTAATTATAATATATTGAGATATTATAATTACGTGAGTATTATATGAAAATATAATACGTGGCCGGGCCTTGGACCGGTGTGTTAAATTGGCTCGCAACCAATTGTTATTGGCCATTGGTGGAGGGATAAGGTGGAATGGGACATGTATGTTGTGTAAATTTTAGTTGGTATTAATTTACGTGTGAAGTATATGTATTTATATGAAGGTGTGTATTTATATAAATGAATTTTAATGATTTTCAAATATCAGGGATTTACTCACTAGACCCTTAGGTCTAACCCTCATTTCTGTTTTCAAAATTTTGTATTCCAGGTGATGGTTCCAGTAAGAACAAGTAGATTGAGATCTTGTTGGCTAGCTTTTGTGAAGATTATCATTATGAAGTTAGGGATGCGTTTTGTGATTATAAAATAGATGATCAGTTGTTTTTGTAATTTTATTTGAAAAAGTTTGTACTGAATTTTATATTAGTCTGACTTTGGGGACCAAATGTGTAATGTGAATTATTTTGTTGAAACCATGTTATGAATTATATGTTATATGTATGTTTGTTTTGCGGGATGTTACATGAGTTGGGCAAGGCAGAACTACAACCACAGACTGGAAATCCAAGGAGCTTACCGTGAAATCAGGAAGGTTATGCACGAAAGACTTCTGCTATACAGCCTTACAGACTTCCAATTGGGACTTGATCTTGGAGTACAAAGACTAAAACTTCCACCACTAGAAGATGACTGCCCACCTTCTGCTAGACCAAACTCCATAATCACCTTCCCAAGGATTGGGTACGTCTTTCAAGATCCCTCTGGAAAGTCGAAGTTGTTCCTAGAGGTTGATTGTCAGAAATATGCTACACAGACTCTAATCGAATTCATAAGCAACCTCATGGAGCATAGAGGAACCGAGTTCATGGATCAAGCACTTGCAGACAGATTAATATAGGTCATCGACTCCGTCATCCAATTCAGAAACCTCTGCATCAATATATACCGTGAGCTCAAAGATGGAGGAATCGGAGGACACAAAATCGACGACTTCCCACATGCCAGAATCTGACATCTATAACTCACCTCTGCTTACTTTTCATATCATGCACTGTAATCATATGTAAATGCCTCTGGCACATCCTTATATGAAAAGAAACTATTCAACAGAGGTCAAATACCTCTTATCGTGATCTTAGCCTAGAAAACCATGCATGTTTCAATTTTTTATTTTTCAATACTTAGGGGGAGATTGTTAGCTCCAACTTCTGTGTTTGAAAAAGTATTGAAAAATAGGCTAAGTATAGACATCGACAGAGCCTCTGCCAAGACACCGAGAGAAGATCCAAGTGAAGATTCTACAGAAGACATTCACAAAGGACAAGGCCACAGAGCCTCTGTGGCATTGAAGACTTAGAAGACTTTGATCAACTGAAGTTCAAGACAAAAACACTTGTGCCTCTCACGTGCCTCTGCTGTACGAAGATCCTGAAGATCATTCGTACAAAGGTGTGCCCTGCCATCTCCACGTGTCAACCTCTGATGGGTTACATCCTTAGCAGAAATCGGCGCACTACATTAACGTTGTACCTGTTGCAGATTCACGATGTTGTCTTGTACCCTTAGTACCTTTTGTCTCAAACTTGTCCCCTGTAGTTTAGTATAAATAGAAGGCTCATGTTGAGCTCTTCTATTAACTTTGCACAACACACGCATCTTTAGAGCAGAATTCTTATTATACCTTCGGTGTTCTTGGTGTTCTCATTTAATCAATACAAAGTGAATCTTTGAGTTAATCTTATGTTTATTTATACTTTGTTTACTTGATTTCGTGTGTTTGTCTACCTAAGAATATCTCTTTAGTTCGTTAAAACGCTTCCGCACCCTTATTTGTTTGAACTAATAGATATAAATATCATTGTTAAGTAAAATCGGGATCAACACACTTCTTTCCCCATAAGACCACACAGACCTTGTTGGTGTAATTATTGAGAATTGGCAGAGAGTAGATGAAGATGAGAAGACAGAAAATTGGTGTTGATGAATACAACAAAAGATAAACTCTTCCTAATTTTACACCAATTTCTTAGAGTCCTTCCATATGTCTCCATTATTATACCAACATAGGAATCCAATGTGAATGAATCCTATTGGGTACTGGAGATGCATTAAAGCTTCATTTTAGGCCATATTTTAATCAATTAGATGAACTCAATATCAAATAAACTTCATTTTAAGCCATATTTTTTAAAATCAATTTGCATCAACAATGGTGGATCGATAGGCTGTTTGCAATCAAATCTGTTATATCTAACTCCCATTTGCCTTGACCCTGGTTCACACTTTATCCAAGTTTTCAAAATTTTACTACCATTCGGTACCAAACTGATAAAAGAACATAAACTATTTGCCTTAGGAAATGTAGATAGATAATTAGCAGTAACTCGTATCAATTTAAAATTTAAGTCAAACTCCCAGAAGGATAGGTAGGAAGAAAAAGATAAAAATACCTTCTTGGTTTCTAGATAACAATTGCTACAATGGTGACATGTTCTCTGGAAATAGGAGAGCACAACACTACAAAACCCAGAAATATGTAGACGATAGAAGTTATCGAATGGAAAACTGCACGATCTCTTGATGATGGTTGCCATGGATCTCAATTCCTAGCGGAAAATCGATGCAAGTACCCCTTGAGGCCGCCCCTGAATCAGCTATCTGGCAGCAGGGAGATTGATGGGGAAAAGCTATAATAGAAGGCGTAGTCGAGAAAAAAGAAAGGGGTAGAAGACAACTAACGTAAGAATTGTGTGTCTCTTGGAATGGACCAATTAATGGGGAGTCTCTTGAAGGGAGGTTTCCAAATTTTGGATACAATGATGAACGAAAACCGAAAAGACCACCCATAGTCATCGGTTTTGGAAGAGGAGAGGACAAACGAAATGAGAAAAATAGATATTGAGGCAGTGAGGCTTGGGAAAAGAAGAACAAAGATAAACCAATTTCTAGCTTTGAGAGAATGTCACGTCATCTAATCTAACGATCGATAAGCTGTTTTTTAGTTTTTTCATTTATTTGAGGTTTTCTCCTGAACCTCCCTATATATATATATATAGATATTGATTTAATAACTTTGTCTATGTTATTAATAGTTACCACTCGACTGCTCGTCTGCTCCTAGTCATGATAGATATAAAATAATAAGGAATTAAGTATTTAATACATTAACCGAAAACCAATCATATTAAAAAAAGAGTAAACTCTACTTTTGGTCCTTGAGGTTTAGTGATTTCTTTGAAACAAATACATGTGGTTTTATAAGTCAAGTTGTGGGGTTCATGGTTTTGATTTTGCTCTAGATTCAGGGTCTGGTCACTAACGGGGTTAAATGGCTTCGTTAGAGTCAGGGACAATTTCGCCAATTCACATTTTCTTCCTGTTTTTGTAATTGATTTTTGTTTTTTTTACTTTTACAAAAATCATTAAACTACAGGGACTGATATGCAATTACAGTGTTTTTTTTCATTCTTTCTGAATAATCTTCATCTCTTCATCTCCTTTACATTCACATGAACATTGAACACCAAATTGCAGGCAATGTCAAGGAAATTGGGGATATGAACTTGAATTATTATTTTTTTAAATCAAAATTAGCAATCCTTGGTTTTTTGCTCAACTTGTCCCAATGTGATTTTGTAGTCTTACTAGGCACGTTGGAAACTCATTGTATTCTTCCACAATATTATGATGCTTGCAAGGGATTCGTTCTTTATTTGCAAGCCCTTGTATTCCAACAGAGGTTGTTTATTTTTGCCTTTGATACAAAGGTGAGATGTGTAAATTCTATGGGACAAGGGTTATGATGCACTTTTGTTATCATTATTGTTGGAAAATTCTGGTAGAACATCAATGCCCAGTATGCACCACTTAATCGATGATTATTAAATATTGCTAAGAAGCCATTTGCTTTTTGGACGATGGTTGAATCAAAGAATGAGTTTCTAGTGTCAAGGAAATTGGGGATATGAACAAATCAAAGCCCTAAATCTAAAAAAATCTAAATCAAAACCCTAAATCTAAAATCAAATCAAAACCCTAAATCTAAAAAATCTAAAACAAAACCCTAAATCCAAATCTGAAGAGGAGACTGCCAAATGTTCTCTTGGATTGTTCCATTCTGAATCCATGTCGTTTGTGCAACATACGCAGTGCTTCCACACACCATCACCTGATATAACACCAACAATAACAGATGAAAGAAGGGATGATTTCCCGCAACCCACGGTCCCAACAATCGCTGCAAGTTCACCTTTTTTGACTTTAAAGTTCAAGTGGTTGACCACACCACCTTCAGCTGCATCATCGTCCCAACTGAAGGACCCATCTGTGATCTCAATCGCCGTGCTGCCGCTGCAATCCTCTTCCCTCTCAACCGCTCCCTCATTCAACTCCTTACTCAACATAAACCCATCTAATCTCCCCAATGAGATCATGGCCTGAGATAGGGAGATAAAGTAGAGAAGGAGGGGTGGTGGCGGTGGTGAGAGGAGTAGAGACGGCGGTGGTAGGGAGGAAGGGGTGGTGGCGGTGGAGAGAGAAGTAGAGACGGCGGTGGTAGGGAGGAAGGCGGTGGTGGTAGGGAGGAAGGGGTGGTGGCGGTGGTGAGAGGAGATGAAGGAGGCTGGAGAAAAGGAGATGAAGAGATGAACATTCTTTCAAAAAGAATGTAAAGGAGATGAAGAGATGAAGATTATTTAGAAAGAATGAAAAAAACACTGTAATTGCATATCAGTCCCTGTAGTTTAATGATTTTTGTAAAAGTAAAAAAAACAAAAAACAATTACAAAAACAGGAAGAAAATGTGAAATGACGAAATTGCCCCCGACTCTAACGAAGCCATTTAACCCCGTTAGTGACCAGACCCTGAATCTAGAGCAAAATCAAAACCATGAACCCCACAACTTGACTTATGAAACCACATGTATTTGTTTCAAAGAAATCACTAAACCTCTGGGACCAAAAGTAGAGTTTACTCTACAAAAAACCTAATAAAAGGCCGGGGAACATGAAAGGATGGCTCATGCCTGATCCTACCAAAAATGCTAAAATTGTCTCCTACGCTTGAAAATGTTCCAAAACAGCTTAAAAAAACTTAGGGGTCGTCTACAAAACGTTTACCAGGGTAAGTGCTTACCAAGTCACATTAGCTTACCGGATGAATATGGCAAGGACCAAGAATCTTACCCAGTAAGAGCGGAAGCAAGGACCGAGAGTCTTTCCCGGTAAGTGAGTGCGACGACTCTTACCACGGTTAGCGCTTACCGATTAAATTGTTGCATATGATGCAATTTTGGTGGACTAAAATCTTACTCGGGAAGTAAGTGATATTGTTGAATTTTACCGGTAAGCACTTACTCGGGTAAGTGATTAGGTAAACGGTCCCTTAATGTACGTTAGATAACAAACTTAAGAATATATATCGTATCTCATATTTACTTGTTTTCATTTCGACCCAACTTGAGTTTATGTATCCCCGATTACAGTCTTGAGGGTATCTATGTCATTTCACCTTCACACTTGTTTTCTCATGTGACCTTATTCGAGTTTATAAGGTATTTTTGTCATTACAAAGATATTCAACTCTTGCCACAAAACTAAGAGGTTGTACATTACCGGGCTGTTTGTTTAGTTTTAACTTTTAAACTAGATACGTACCCGCATGCGATGCGGCGCAAAGCATCTTGAATGAAAAGGCGATAATTCGAAAGGAAAAATTCTTACTTCATGTACAGTTTTGTTTTCCATTACATGATGTCAATTTTATAATTTTATGTGTTTTTAAATCACGGGAATCTATTTAACGAATATTTTTAACACTTTTGCTCATCTTCATAAATCTTAATCCGAGCTAAACAAGCCCCATTCAGCAAAACACAACTATTCACTTTCTAAAATCCAAATCAAATCTCCAATGTATTTCTCTATTTTACTCTTTATTATAGAGTAAAAAATAGAGAGTGTGTTATATCTTCTCCAATGTATTACTTTATTTTCTACTCTAAAAGAGAATATTCCAAGTATATTATTTTTTATTTTGATTACATATATTTTCAATAATACCCTTATATTTATTAACTTTATAAATTGCATCCTTATATATTTTTATTTCACAATAATCTTATATTTATTAACTTTATAAATTGCATCCTTATATATTTTTATTTCACAATAATCTTATATTTATATCATATTAAAACTTAAAGATAAATATAATTCTAGTTTATTAAAATTGGTATTAGACAACAAATAAAATAAAAATATAAGAATCTAAAAAGTTGAAGGATCGTTTTGTAATTATCAAAAGTTAGAAAAAAATAGAGAGTATGAATGGTAACTCTCTCTGTATATAGAGAGTTACTATTCATATCTCTATTCTAGAGAACAAAATAAAGGGTTCATTGTAGAGGATTTAGAGAGTAAAATAGAGGGTTCATTGGAGATGGTCTTAAAAGAAAACCCGAAAAATGAAATCGTCATTAACATAAAATTTACACCGTCATCGGGATTAGCAAAAAAGACATTTAACTTCGATTATCATTACCATGTCTATTAAAGTCTCTGATACTTGAAACCACCTCCACCTTTTGCATAGATCTAGCATTTTCTTGAGAACTCCCCGGTGTAGCGAAGAAGAAACCATCGGAGGCGAAAACCGTGCATTACCAACGCTGTCGCCAGCGCTACGCTTCTTTTCCAACTCTTCGGAGATGATAACTCCACAATCTACATCCATTTCTTGTGTATCTATTGCACTTTGACTTGGAAACTTCCACGGGTGGTTATTTGTGTTATCTCTACTTTCTACGGGTCTAATTTCAGCTTCTATACCATCGTTAATGCTGGGTGTTGAAGAAGAATGCTTTTTCGGGAGGTAATTGGAACGATGAAGATCATCCGAGTTTTCCAATAGTTCTTTGTAGACTTCACGAAGAGTGACTTCCGTGACCATACAAATTCTACTTGTGTTTTGCGTTTAACTTCGAGTTGAGAGGCTAAATATATGGCGGCTGCGGAGATGCTGGTAGGGTTCGTACGTGTACAGAAACACTTGCTGATCACGACTTCACCGACGTGAGTTGGCAGCTCCTGGAAAAGGGTTTAATAAAATTTTACGCTACAAACATAACATATAATAATAATAATAGAATTCCAGTTGGTACATGGACAGGATGGGACTGGACATGAAAGAAAAAGGAAAAAAAATTACCAGCTTTAATAATTGCATTCCTAAATAAAGCAAGGTGTGGAGAGGGTAGGATGTACACAAACCTTAAATCTACCCAAGAAGTAGAGGGACTATTTCTATCAATACCCCCAGCTATTGCATTCTCGATCAGTAGGCTAAAACCTTGAGCATTATTTGCTAACACTTGCGCCGTTTGTTTTATGTTGCATCATTCGGTAACCCTTTTATTCTCAAAAGCATAAACTATCAAAATTCTAAAATAAGATAAAAGAAACTTTGTGTTTCATCGAGTTTGAAGCCTCAGCCACGTTAGCTCAAGCAATCAATACATGTTCCTTTTCGTGATACCACTTCGTAAAAAGAATTGTTATTGAGTTTGGTTTTCCAGAAACATAAACGGTCAACAAAGTTGTTGACCAGTTTACCAAGCTTCAAAACTGTAAATAAATAAATAAATAAAACCACAAACAAATACGTTGATGATACCTTAAAACCACTAACATTTGGAACGAAGGGAGCATATTGGAAGAATTAAAGATAACACTCGAAACTCTTAATAACAAATTGGAAACAAAAGATTCTCCATCGTTTTCAATTTTAAAACAAAGACAAAGACCATATATTTCCATGGCCAAATAAAAAGACTGAACACTACGGGGATCTTACAAATTTGTTAAGCTGGAGAAGAGTGCAGAATCTTGGCATATGCACCGAGATGGAATTGTTGTTTAATGGTTGGCTTAGTTGCAAAGCTTCTCCAAGAATTTTGATGTACTTCCCAATCTCTTTCCGAGGTAAATTGGATGCAATTGAGATTTCCTGTTTGAAAGTTGAGGGTCATTATCATCGGTAATATTTTACTAGTTTTTTAATTCATAAGAAAAAAAACTTTGATTCTATATCAACCTTAAAGATTATGCATAGCCATTTGCAGATCATGAAAAATCTTCAAAAGGATAGAATTCTCACACGTGCTTATAATATGCCATAAACCAAACCAGCCGAACCCAATATATACTACCTGAAGGTGGGGTCTCGGAAGGGTAAGATGTATACAAACCCGATCTCTACCCAAATAGTAGGATGGTTGTTTCCACGTAGGTGAGCCAGCTGCAACTTTTCTAGATGGTGGGTTCATCTAATCGATCTAAATGGTTATGGAAAGAAAAAAATGCAAATAATATGTAATCTCTTTCCACTTAAAACTACAACGCAATTTCTCATCGAGGCCTTCACTATCAATTCCCCCAATGCCCATTTTTCCTTCCGGTTAGATTTTATCACAACCATCGATCTCCACCTCCTTTGAAGAGTTGAACTCCATTAATTTCCCTTGACTTCGACTCCACGTTTAATGTCTGATGTTGCTACGACTCCATTACAGCACCCTATCAGAAACAGTAGCTAGACAACTACTATTTCTTGTTTCCGCTTTGCACTTGCCAATTCCTTCTTTTCAATCACCACCCGCCACTTCCACCATCGTCATCAACCACGTAGAAGAGGACCCCCAAATCATACATCTAGAGAAATAAATATGAGAATCCAATTACTACAGTCTACATCCCAATTCCAATCAAAGTTTGGAAGAAAAAACAACACTATTCTAGGTAGAAGGGAATATATTTGTTCATTTGATTCGATTTGGTTTCTTTACAACAACACTAACTTGTTTCCTAATCTATCTGTAATTTTTTTCCTATGGTATCTCAAAATCTTTAGACTGGTCAAACCTCTCTATCAATGTATTCAAGTTTATCATATGAGCAAATTCATTATCCATGGAAATTACCTTGAATGGAATGAGGCAATGGATGAGGTAAAAACTATTGGGTTCTTTTGGGCATTGTCATTTACACTGCTTTTCCAAATTTGTTGACTCCTGCAAAATGTGGCACCTCATATATACATATAACTCCACTTACGTTTAAGAAAATACTTTCTTGGTGTCCTTGAAACATTGCAGCCAACTACATCAGATGCAAATTAAATCCACGTGGTTTGATACAAATGGTTTTGAGAGTGTAATTGATTTATAAGTTTGAAATAACTTATTGCATACTTTACAACATTCAAACATAAACTGAACCACAGGAGTGATGGAATTGTAAACAACAAAATCAAAAACAGGGAAAAAAATTGAGTGCCTATAAATAAACACCGGTGATAGCCTAAAAGTGTTGCAAATAAGTTGACGCAAATACAAATAGGAGCCAAAAACGAAATGGTGGAATATTAACCATAATACTTGTTTTCTTCAACCATCTTTAACTTTTTTTGTTACTTTTCCAAACAATATATATTTGAAAGTAATGGAGCAGGTTATAAGAATAAAGTTTGAAGAAGATAATATCAAACAAACAAACAAACAAACAAGTTGAAGCATGAAATGGAATAAAATCTAACACATAAAAAAACTTACAAATCCTGGAGAAGAGGGAAGAGGAAAACTACCTGCAAAAAGGGAAAACTGAGAGTTGGAGAACAATGAAATGAAAATCTCAAGTTTACTTTAACACGGATTCTGTAGCGAAACCACTTAATTATCTCGATGGGAGCAAGAAAGAAATCAACAAACATAATATTGAAACATGTAGATTCAACACACAGAAGTGAAGATGGAAAACAAATAATTACCTTGGCTGCAATCGGTGGAGAAGCGATGAAAGAAATTACCCTAATCATCGTACCAGACCAGCTGCAGAAATAAGGTCATTAAGCTGCTACATTAACTTAAAACACACCTGTGAATTTGCAGAAGGTTGAAGTAGAAGTTAGAAAGAAGGTTAGGGTTTTGATTGTGATAATGGCGGAAGTGATAGATGAGAACAAAAAGTAAATCGTTCGTTCTCCTTAATCTATGAATGCCTCCTTCATTAGTAAGATATTAGAAAGAATGAAGCATACAGAAAGAAGTAAAAGGAATTTCGGAAGACAACCATGAACTGGGTTTTTTGAGAGAAAATCTTTGAAATCAGGTATGAAAACTGACTTTGAGAGAATATCCATCGAAATCGCCATCGTAGAGGTGGGATGACTGGTACGAAGTGCAGGAGGAGGGAATATGAAGTGGGAAGGAGAGAAATCAGGAGAACGTGGGGACGGAGAGGTTGTGGAGAAGAAGACGCGAGGAACAAGTCGTGGAGGAGGAAACACTGATTTCAAATCATTCTTAGGAGTATGTACATTAAGCTTAAATAGAAGTAATCTTGAATGCTGAAAAATAACTGCTTTTAATAGGGTAGTATAGATATAGATATAGATTTATAATATTAACCACTTGGGTTGTGTGGTATACTGGTAAAGTCCTTGGGGATGTAGTGGAAGCTCATCTACCTAGGGTTTAAATTCAGGCACTGCCAAAGCCCTTGTGGCCATGGAGGTTCATCTGCGATGACTCCAGGCCATTCGTGGTCGCCCGGGGATTAGTCGGTGCGCGTAAGCTGGCCTAGAAACCCACGGTTATAAAAAAATAGATTTATGATATTTCAAAATATTATTAAGTTAAAAAAATATTCAATAATAAACTTATTTTGAAATTATTTACGAGAATATTGTAATAATATAATTTGTAAAAAATGCATTTATTGATATGTTTTATTTAAATTATGATTATGTATTTTTAATATTATAAGGGTGTAAACTGAAAATGAATAATGTAAGAGATATAAAACAAATTAATTTGCACATGTTCATGATATTTAATAATATGATTAAATCCAAAAATATTCAATATTAGGCTCATTTCGAAGGTATTGACGAGACGATTACAATGGTATAATTTATAAAAAAATGTATTTTTTAATGTATTCTTGTTCGATTATTTATGTTAAAATGATAAGATTGTAAAATAAAAAAATAAAAAAGTAAGAGATTAAGGCTATGTTTGGCAAACTAGCTGATAATCTAGCTGGTAGCTGATAAAGTGAGGTTTGGCAAAAGTAGCTTATAAGCATGTAAAATGACCAAAAAGGACATCTTCAAATAATTATCAATTACAAATTTAATTATGTAATTAAAACAAATCTATAACAATATAATATGTTAATTAATACAACCAATGTAATAAAAAAAATTAAATAATATAATATGTTAATTAAAAGAAATTTTAATCTTATTATTACATATATACTATAAATTTTGAATTTTTTAAAACAAGTTTAGAAAAAAATATATTAACTTATGATTTTAAATAACCGTTACATGAAAAAATAATCAAACAATAATTAAAAAATAATATTAATTAATAATTAAAATATATTTATTAATATTAAAAAATAAATAAATATAATTTATATGATTAACAATAATTCTAAATATTAAAATTTAATATCAATGTATTAATTAAAATTTAATTTAATAATTTTCAGTTAATATTAATTAATATTAATTAACTAATTATAATTAAATTTAAAAAATTAATATTTATTAATAATAATAGTTAGTAAATAATAATAAGGGGAAATATTGGAATATTAAAAAAAACTACTAAAACGCTACTTCAAGTAGCGTTTCAAAAAGCTAGCTTATGGTTCTTCAAATATGTACTAAAAGTAAATTAGATAACTAATTCTAAAGGTATAAAGTGTAACTTAGAAATTAAAAATTATTTGATTTTTGAGAGAAATGTGAGAGAGGGGATTTCAAGATGAACTTTTAGATATAAAAGAATTTGTAACTTTGAAAACCTGAATGTCGACAACCAATTGTTATATTCTTTTAATACAGTAGTATAGTAGTATACATGAATATAATCTGAATCGGTCAGAGACACAAGAGTGTTTGGCAAAATTTTAACCTCCTCTTAATCGTTCAATATTATAAACGTATCCATTCGATTCAGATGCTCCTTCTTTCCCCCATCACCCTTCCTCTCGTTACTCTCTTGATCGACTCCAGATTATGCCAGGTAAAGTCGCACCATTTTCATTTGGATTCACGCTCCATTCTTCCATTCAAAACAAAGAGGAACACTTTGCTTATATATCGATAACAATTTTTTATTTATTTATCAAAATGAGGTGAATTTATAGTAGATCATAGAATTGTGTTTTCTTATACGGCATTCTTTTTGGTGCAATTTTGATCAATTTCATGTAGAAATGGCAATCCAATGTATGCATATTAGGTGTTTGATGAAATGTCTCAATCATAACACGTTTAATAATGGTCTTCCAACTTGGCGTTAAATTTTCTGTAATAAGATAATTTTCAATGATGTTGCAGTGCTGGCAAATGCCAAATTCACACCCCCTCTAATGACACCATTAAAGTGAGTTCATTTCTTACATTTTCTCATTGCATTTATTTAGATGGATAGATTAATGTAAAGATGGGATTTGAAATTAAAAATATGGGAAATATTAGCATTCATGTTCCAGAGCCTTGATTTCCATTTTTGAGTTTATGTGGCAGTTTTCGTTTTATCATCTTCCAAACAGCCCCTACAATAGCCCAATGCATTGTTCATAGAAGATTAACCGCCATGGACAATCGAACAAGGCCGTTATGGAGGTAACTGGGAAACGACGCCTTTTTTGCGGATAAACCGACCAAGGTAATTTTCACAGGGACCCAGAATTTGAAGGAAGAACACAAACATGGTGCACACTGCATACGATTCGATTGAACTGCTCAATGATTGTCCTAAGAAGATCAACGCTGTGGAACACTACGGCTCCACCCTTCTCGTTGCTTGCTGCGACGGATCTCTACGAATCTACGGTTCAGAATCTGGAAACCGAGATTCATCCTCCAATCGCCTCTCTCAAGCCCTGGAACTTAAGAAGGAGCTGTACGTGCTTGAACGAACTGTCAATGGATTTTCCAAGAAACAATTGTTGGCAATGGAGGTGTTGGCATCAAAAGAGCTTCTGCTTTCTCTATCTGAGTCGATTGCGTTTCATAGGCTACCCAATTTTGACTCACCAGCGGTGATTTCGAAGGCGAAAGGAGCCAATGTCTATTCGTGGGATGACCGCAGAGGGTTCTTGTGCTTTGCTAGGCAAAAGAGAGTTTGCATTTTCAGACACGATGGTAAATTTTTCTGAAAATTTATGTTTATATTTCAATTGAGAATACATGGAAATGTGACTATCTTATTGACATATGAGAAAGATTTCGTTAAGATCTCTGTAGATTATTCTAGAGTTACAATTTACCCTTCCTTTCTATAAAGAAATAAGTCATCAGCTAAATATTGATGGTAAAGAACTGATATCCATATGGTGTCAGATGAGAATGCAAATGCATATGTTATGCTGAAATATGATCTGACCTCAAAATTTGTTTTCTTCTGCAGGAGGACGGGGATTCGTGGAGGTGAAAGAATTTGGTGTTCCAGATACAGTCAAGTCAATGTCTTGGTGTGGGGATAATATATGTCTGGGAATTAGAAGAGAATACGCGATATTGAATGCCACAAATGGTGCATTGTCAGAGATCTTTCCATCGGGGAGGATTGCTCCACCTTTAGTGGTGTCTCTACCATCTGGAGAAATTCTTTTGGGGAAGGTAATACAAACTCTCATTGTATTATCTGAAACAACCCCCCTCTCTCAACTCAAAGAAAGGGGGGGGGGGGGGGGGGGGGAAGGGTCAACTTTCTGCTAGTTCTTACATAAGCCAACCATCAATAATTTTTGTTTTTATTGCTTTTTCTCAGGGTTAGTGTAGTTAGCGATCTTTACTGTGCTTTTCTGTTCATATTGATGTCAGATTTCTTTATATGGTTGAGTCTGTGGTTAAATTTTATATTTGTGGCCTTCAGAACAAGGACACGAGTGAAGTGTATCATTTTGCAGCAGTATATGTGCATCATTGTTAGTGAGTTCTTAATCATGTCTTAGTCTCAAAAATGATGATTTGATATTTGTCAATGAGGTACCCATTAGGTGGCTCTCATAATAGTTTATGAGAGCGTCTCATAGGGCATTTTGAGGATTGTGAATTGAGTCGTCAGTCTTAATTGAGCAGATTCACGAAAATTATTTCATTGTGTCTGATTTTTTGTTTGTCTTTCCCATTTTGAAGTACAATACTCACTGACTCTCATCTCTACAAATAGGGCAACGTTGGTCAACTTTCAGTCATTAGTTCATTGTTAGAAATGAAATTTATTTGGAACCAATAACTTTCAGCTAACGTAATTCTTAACTCCCAATGAAGAACAAGGGCTCTTCATTCTGTTTGGGTACCTAGTGTAGGTATAACAAAGTTTTAAGTATAGTCGATTGTAGAAGCATTAGTCAGTGTTTTAAAAAGCATTAAGTGGAGCACGGTCGAGTGACCTCTTAGCGCTTAATCGCCTAAGCAGGGATTTAAGTGGATGGCTGAGTGCATACCTGGTTCATTTTTATATAGAAAAAGTAAATTGGCTTTAGATTATGTGAACACATAGGAATAAATGTGTTTTTAGATTATGTGAACACATCAACGCCATTTTCTGTCAGGATAATATTGGTGTGCTTGTGGACCGAAATGGCAAACTCCTTCCGGAAGGCAGAATTTGTTGGTCTGAGGCCCCTGCAGCAGTTGTCATTCGGATACCGTACGCTATCGCGCTTTTACCGAAACACATCGAGGTTTGTTAACAATCTACTCCACCAAAATGAATACTATTTTCTTATTTATATCAAACACACTTGAGATATTAGGACTTATACACCGTGATCCACTCGACTCTAACAGATCCGATCTCTGCGAGTCCCTTACCCATTGATACAAACTATTGTTCTACGCAATGTACGCAGTATTCAAAAAGGAAATAATGCCGTAATTGTTACCCTAGACAAATCTATATATGGATTGTTTCCTGTTCCTCTCGGTGCACAGGTTTGTCTTTTACTATGCAAAATAGTATATACTTGTATATGTGATCTTATGTAAAGGCGTATGCTTGAATTATACATATGACATTTACTTCAAGATCTGGAGAAGTGTGTACTTTTCTCACGGAGCAACTAAAAAATGGAATCAAGATAATGCATGTTCAATGCAGATTGTACATCTGACGGCATCTGGAAATTTTGAAGAAGCCTTGGTGTTATGTAAGTTGCTTCCACCAGAAGATTCAAGCCTACGAGCCTCCAAGGAGCAGTCAATTCATATTAGGTAGTTATAACCTAGATACTTTTGATTATGGGTAATCGTGACAAACTAAAAGTATTTACAAATTTGAAGCTGATGTTTTGCTTTATTCACATTCTTGAATGTTAATATGCCATTATATAGAGATATTTCTTTATATTCTATGAGATTATGGTTATTTTTCTAATCCTGGTAGAAGTTGTTGACCAAATTCTCACATTCAGATTTTTATTTGACCTAGAAGTTAGCCTGTGCTTCTTTTGCAACAGAGAGAGGAGAATAGTGATAATAATCACAGAATATGCAAAGATATGATAATATTTTGTTGTCCAATTGTACAGATATGCACACTATCTCTTTGAGAATGAAAGCTTTGAGGAGGCCATGGAGCACTTTGTAGCGTCTCAAGTAGAAATAACTCACGTGCTATCTTTATACCCATCTATTGTTTTTCCCAAATCGTTTATGGCTGCTGAACCAGAAAAAGGTGTTGATATAGATAAGGATTCATATTTATCAAGAACCTCCTCCTGTATATCAGAGGATATGGACTCTTCTCCAACTAGTCAGCTACTGGAATCTGGAGATACTCCACGTCTTGACTCCAAGAAAATGACCCACAATACTTTAATGGCTCTCATCAAGTTCTTGCAGAAGAAGAGGTCCAACATTGTTGGAAGGGCAGCTGCCGAGAGCACCGATGAGGTTATTTCAGATGTTTTTGCATCTCAAGAAAGAAGCCGATCCAAGAAATCAACCAAGGTAACAAATAACTTCCGATTTTAAGGGAGTTTTACCAAACAGTATAAGAGGTAGATTCTAGAATGTTCTAATTGTAGTTTCTTTTGGTTTTTCAGGGACGAGTTATCGTCCCTACTGACTCGGGTGCTAGAGACATGGCAGCAATATTGGACACTTCACTTCTGCAGGCTTTACTTCTGACCGGCCAGTCTGCTGGTGCTGTAGGTTTACTGAAAGGTTTCAACTATTGTGATGTGAAAATATGTGAGGAGATCTTGCAGAAAGGAAATCACAATGCTTGTTTATTAGAGCTTTACAGATGCAACTCAATGCACCGTGAAGCTCTCGTACTTCTTCATCAATTGGTAGAGGACGCCAAATCAGATGAACCTAAAAGCGTAATCCCCCAAAAGTTCAAACCCGAGATGATAATCGATTATCTCAAAGTAAGTTCCTTTAATTATAATTAGATTATTTTCATTCAGTTTGAATGCTTAGAAATGGAATTTGATGTTTTGAAGTTCAATTTTCTTGATTATGGTGTAATTTTTGTAACTGTTTTATGTTTATCACGATAAATAACCAGATCGGATCTAGAAGAATGTGTATCTGAAACTATATAAGTTATCATGTGCAGCCTCTCTGCGGGAGTGATCCTATGCTTGTACTGGAATTCTCGACGCTTGTTCTTGAGAGTTGTCCAACACAAACTATTGACCTCTTTTTATCAGGAAATATTCCTGCAGACTTGGTTAATTCTTACCTAAAACAGCATGCTCCAAGCTTGCAGGCCTCATATTTGGAGATGATGCTCTCAATGAATGAAAATGGGATCTCCCAGAATCTGCAGAACGAAATGGTAACGTTCTTATTTTTTTTACTAGGTATACAAATGGTGTAACAGAAAATTATAAAGATTTTTACTTCTGTGCTGATATGTTATAACATAAAAGTTAGAGTGAATTACACCAGTGGTTTACCCAAAATTTGGATTTGGTCCCTAAAGTACACTATCTACGGTGGTGGTCCTTAACTTTTTAATTTACTTTCACTCATGGTCCTTCTATATTA
Source organism: Saussurea involucrata (assembly GCA_033807775.1). Lineage (NCBI taxonomy): Eukaryota > Viridiplantae > Streptophyta > Magnoliopsida > Asterales > Asteraceae > Saussurea > Saussurea involucrata. The sequence goes on from CM066316.1 coordinate 66,103,920, forward strand.
AATATATAAGGACCATGAGTGAAAGTAAATTAAACATATGAAGACCATGAGTGAAAGTAAATAAAACATAGGAGGACCATGAGTGAAACAAGATTAAAAACTTAGGGACCACCACCGTAGATAGTGTACTTTAGGGACCAAATCCAAAATTTGGGTAAACCACAGGGCGGTGTAATTCACTCTAAAAGTTATAAAACTTTTCTGCTTATATGTTAATATGTCATGAAACAAAGTTAAAAAGAAGTGCTGTATGAAAGTGTTTATATTATACCTGAGAAATAATGTGAAATGCTCAATATTTGTCCAACAACAATCATTTTTCGTGTTTCTAGACCAAGAAAGATCTTTCAACTTGTAAAATAACTCCACATTCATAGTGATCCCTTTTCACCTCTAATTCAGTAGAACTCTTTCTATTTCTTTTTTGTATTTTGAACTTAGAGACTATAGTATCTATATTGTCAGTTTTGTCCACACACCTAGACTCGCAGTTTTAAAACGCGTCTGATAGAGGAGGTATCAATTATCAAATCCCTTATAAGGAAACCTTCGTTCCCCTCCCCAACCAATGTGGGATCATACAATGAAATAGTAATTTTGTGTTGCAGGTGCAAATTTATCTTTCAGAAGTGCTTGATTGGTATGCTGATCTCACTGCTCAAAAGAAGTGGGATGAGAAAGCTTACACCCCAACTAGGAAAAAACTCATATCTGCATTAGAGGGTATTTCCGAATATAACCCCGACATTATGTTGAAGCGAATCCCACCAGATGCTTTGTATGAAGAGCGAGCAATCTTGTTAGGGAAAATGAACCAGCATGAACTTGCATTATCCCTATATGTTCATAAGGTATAGAACCAGTTTATTCAAAGACTAGGGACGCATTTTACTTTTCTTGAGTAAATTATGTTTTTCGTCCTTGTGCTTTGTTGAAAATTTCTAATTTCGTCCTTGTGATTATAGTATAAGTTTCTTGATTCAGCAAAAATTGTAACAACCCAAAAACTAAAATGTAGCATAACATTAAATATAAATCAACCTGCCAGAATGGCCCCAAAATTTGATCGAATACAACTATCTCAAAATTAGGTTTGCGGAACAACCTATACACAACTGAGATTATAAACTAAAAGTCTAGAAGAAATGTGGAATTAGCTATCGTCTAAAAGCATCCTTGCCTTAATTCTTCTCCTTGCCCTTCCCTGAGTTTCCTACCAACGGCTTCCCTGAAAAGGTTTAGTTTTGGAAAAGCGAGGGTTAGACCATGAGGTCTAGTGAGCTCCCTCTAGTGGCAACAGTTACATTATCAAATATTTAAAACATTTCTTAACAATTATAATCAACAACTTTAAACAATAAGCTTTCACGAAAAACTGCGCATGTAAGTGGCACACTGAAGTCACTCGGTAGTGACAACGTGTCAGTCTTACACTGCCTTACTGGGTCACGCCTCCCATGGCATAAACGGGACACACCCCCCGGTATGAGCATTGGCGGGACACACACCCCGACTTAGCCATTACACTTCTATCAACAATGTATGCATACACTTTAAGTTAACTTTCCAAACACGCATTTTCATGTAATATAAACATATCGTTTCATAACCATTTCCTTACTTCTGAAATCACAATTAAATACGTATTTAGTTGGAAAACCACCTGATCTTGCTCGCTACTTCTCATTTACGCTTCAAATCCCTAGGCGGAACACCTATGGTTTTAAGGAAACAAGAGTGGTCAGTTGCTTACCCGACACCAAGGGTCATTCTAACACCTAAAATAACACTCCTGATAAATGAATTCCACAGTACCGACCCTCCCCCCCTTTTCCGGAACTCACTTCCGGACAACATGCGGACTACACATTCCGGAACTCACTTCCGGACAAACATCCGGACTTCCGTTTTCTGGAACTCTTCCGGACACCGTATCCGGTATCCGCTTTCCGGAACTCTCTTCCGGACACCGTATCCGGTATCCTCTTTCCGGAACCCTCTTCCGGACAATCCACCAGCTAGGGCGATTTTCGAAAGCAAGGGTTTGTTGCGCATTCACACAACATTAAAATGAAACCCCCCTCTTGAAACAATCCCAAATAAGCATCAAGAACAAGAAATAAGTACACTGAACATCTAATTCTTGCATAATCCCACTTGTACGGAATCATTCCTCCAATTGTCACCCAAGATCCCAAACACTCCCATTATTCACCTTAACTGATAGAAGATGAGAAGAATAGGGTCTAGGTTATTACCTTGAATCCGAAGAACTGGTCTGCACTCCCCTTGATTTCCTTCAAATGTTGCTATTTGGTATCTTGATGTCTCTTCTTTGCTCTCTCTTACAGCCGCTCCAAGAATATGGTGAAATGCCTAGGGTTTTGTGTCAAAATTGAGGATTGTATACCCTCTTACCACAATTTCCACTTCAGTCCTTTAAGTTACAAAATTTCACTTTCCTCCCATACATCTTATATTCCTTTAGATTGAAACATGGTTATTACAAAAATCCTCTTCATGTTAGTTTATTTTCTTCATATTGCAGCTTCATCTTCCTGAACGGGCACTATCCTATTGTGATCGGGTATACAACACAGATCTTCACCAACAGTATGGAAAAGCTCAGGGCAATATATATCTAATTTTACTGCAAATCTATTTAAATCCTCGGAAAACAACCAAGACTGTTGAAAAGAAAGTTAGTAAAGTATCTTCACCGAGTAGCAGCAATTCCAAGTCTGGTTGGTCAACAGTTAAAACTAAAGGAAGAGGTTTGGGTAAGAAAGTTGCACAAATTGAGGGTGCAGAAGGTACGAGAATGAACGCAAGTATTCCTGATAGCGGGAAAAGTGATATTGAAACGGATGATCCTGTTGAGGAAGGAAGTTCCACGATCATGCTTGATGAAGTCCTTGATGTACTGAAGCAGAGGTGGGACCGGGTTCATGGAGCAAAAGCCTTGAGACTTTTGCCTAGAGAGATCAAGCTACAGGTAACACCTTCCCTTATAAACTAATTTTTTTGGGGCTTATTGTAAAAGCTCCGTTCTGTTAGCCATAAGCTAGCTTTTTTTTGCCATTCTTTTTCCAATTTCCCAATAACTTTTCAATGTCTCCTTTTAGGCATTTTACATTGTCATCTGGCGTATAGCTAGTTTTTACCAGACAACCATTTAATAACATAGACACATTTATGTATCATATCAAAAGTTGCAACTTTTATGGGACGAATGAAGTGGTTAACTTAGGTTAATTATCCATTATCATGTATCAGTAACTGTTAGGAATAATATTTGGGGTCTACACAACTTTTAGACTGGGTTGTGTTTGGGTCATTCAGCTGTATAATTCTTTTTTCGGCTTTTGAGGGTTTCTATTTCCTGTTTGATTATTCAGAACTTGCTTCCATTTCTTGGACCTCTCCTCAGAAAAACCAGTGAAGCATGTCGGAACTTTTCAGTTATCAAGAGTCTGAGACAATGTGAGAGCCTCCAGGTATGTTTACTTTTCCCATCCTTTAAGAGCTTCAAATTTTGTTTACTGAACCCTGTATACATGTGAAATTAGGTTGTATTCATTTTGGTAATGTTTTTTTAATCATTTTTGTGGGGTTCAAAATGTATGGTGTGAGAAAAAGTGAAAATAAACCAAACCAAACTAAACCAAACGAGTCCGTTATATCCACCCCTAGTTTGTTACCTAGGCTTGTGTCTTCAAGAACTCCTGTCTGAGGTCATGTCTTCGGAATTACCTAAAGCCGTCATGTCTTCGGAATTACCTAAAGCCGTCATGTCCAACCTCGGAAATGCCTAAAAAGTAGAATGTGATACTGAAATACATTTCTAATATTACTATGAAACCAACCATACTACAACTTTGACTGAACCATGCCCTGGAAATATTGACTTGCTACCTAAAACAATAACAAAATAAAATGTAAATCAGAACATCATCAAGCAAAGTCCTAACAACTAGGTTCGATTAAACAATCGAAAACCAAATAAAGGAAAAAAAACGAACAGATAACAATAAGCGTTCGGTTATCACATGCAGAGCATGGCGAAAATCATATAGAAATGGAAACATGAAAATGTTACAATAAGCTTTTATAAATCTTATGAATTGAATCAACCTTTTCTTGTGTACGAAAAGCTAAATTCGAAGATTATTGTGATTAGTATTTGTGGGAAAATTATTAACAACTGTTCTGAGCTTTTGTAAGAATTGGGATGGACAGGAATTGAAATTTGAATCGATTCACAACCATTTTGATTATGAACCGGTTCGATAGACCTGTGAACCAAATACATATATTTGGGTTTGTGATAATTTAAAAAATATAAACATAAAATAACATTGTTTCAAGTTTAAAAATTGGTTCGGACCAAGAACCAAAATAAAAGCTAGTTTAAAAGAAAGAAAAAACGAACCAAGCATATTCAGTTCTTGGTTTTTATTGGATCGGAATAAAACTTTTGTGAATTGTTAAGTAAAACCTTTTCCTTAGCTTCCAATTGAGTTCATTACACTTTAGATGTTACAAAAATTTTGTAGCGTACACTTTTAAATAGATATACTTCTTTCATCTCTCAACTTAAAAAAAGCAACAGCTCTACACTTTGAATTGTTCATCTCTCCATTAAAAAAAAGCATATTCTTAATTCTAGTTCGTTTTATGTTATTTATGTTTATCACTTTCTCTTAATTATCATAATAGATATGTTGTATGTTTATTTATTTATATCTAGTTGTTACATTTTGAGCGACATAGTGTGGAGGGCTTGCTCAATGTCAGTAGGGGCATATTCCGTTGAAGGAGCCACGACCGCCGCACTGTTGTTGAGATGGCCGGCTACCAAGAATTCCAGGGGACGCAGTTGGTGGCCTTACCCAAGACGCGGTAGGATAAGGGCAAGGAGGGAAAGCCCACGGTTGTGGTGTCCACGCCCATGGCGGATAGCTGCTCCAAGGTTGTGGTGACTTGGCTCGGTAGGTTGGACCGCTAGGAGACCGTGGATTGTGGCGCCCGCGTCCCCGACCCCTTGCAGAGTGAGTTTTGTCCACGAGGGTTGTGACCGCGGCGTTCTCCATTGGAGGGACGAGAATCCCGCTGATCGGTGGTGGAGTGGTCTTGCATGGCGGTAGACGAAAGAAGTGCCGTACCGCCGGCGGCAGCAGCGGCTCCGGCCTGTTTGACCTTGCGGGTTTCTTCAAGGATCAGTTTGGAGCGGCCTCATAGAAGGGAGGAAGTGGGTCACTTTGCTGGATGATGGTGGCCACGCCATCATAATTGTCGTTGAGACCGGCAATTAGTTGCAATACCAGCCGTTATAGCCGTTATTGGTGACTGGAGCGCCAACATTTGAGAGTTGATCGGCCAACATCTTTAGTTCCTGGCAATAGGATCAGATGTTGGCGAAGTTGTCAAGACGAAGTGTGGTAAACTGTTTTCCAGATAGACGGTACGCTTGATAAGCCGAGGAATCAAGTTCGAGAATAGTATGGAGGAGATCATTGGAAATGGTTCCGTAGATCCATTGGAGAACGATAGCATCGAGTCGAGACCAAAGTGACACCGAGATTTGGTCTTTCGGTTCCGTCTTGTCTTTGTCCGCCGCAGAAGTAGGGGATGGTGGAGTAGGGTTTTCGAGATGATCAATTACCTGATAGGCACGACAGTGAATTTTGAATAACTCTGCCCACGAGGACTACTGCCCTTTCTCCATTTCGAGAGTGATCGGTACGAGGTTCTTGATGTTGTTGACGGTGAAGGCCGGGTGGAATTTTTGTTCAGCCATTTCGGCGGTGAGATGAGAAATAAACAGGAGAAGGATTACAGTTCTAGGGTTTTTAGCAGAGAGAGAGACGACTCTGATACCATGAAACAACTCAATGTGTTGATTTCTATTGAATAAAGAGAATGTATTTATACAGATTACAAGCCTTGATGACGGTAAAATCCTAACCAATCCTAACCAACTAGGAGAGGATTATGGGGATATCTATAATATTAAAATAGATATACATTCCATACAAAGAGATATATTCTATCATATACGATAACGGTAAGTAAAGAATATGTGGTCCATTTATGAACACCATAGAGTGGCTCAAGATCTAGAAAATTTAGGGTTATATGTTGGTAAATTATATCTCTGAGAGAGTTTTTTTTAAGTATATAATATTTATATATAGCAAATGAAACAAACAAACTCACACACCCTCCTCACCTTTGGTGAGGTTTGAACCCATGACTCCTACAAGGTCAGCATACCCGGTTGGGATGGGTAGGCCCACCACTTCACTTTCACTTAGGCCCGGGCCAAGTCAGTGGGGGGACCCTGTCGGGCTCCGATACCGCTAGGCTAAAGGCCCTTTGGTAACCTTAGAGAGAAAGTTGATGTGAGAGAGTCATATACACATGTGAAACTTACAAGTTCATGGTCATTAGCAAGTGTTAGAAGATATTGATCTTGGATCATGAGTTATTTTTCTGTTGTTTTACAAGCAAAATCAAAGTTTATCAGAAGCTTGGTCTGAAATTCTCGAAAAATTAGCCTTTTATGATTACATCAGAAATAATCCGGCAAAAGGGGGATTATTCAGGGCGGGCTCAATGGATAACGAGGATATACCAAAAATGTTGTTTAGATTATGAAATATATAAAAGAAAACATAAAACTATTGACTTCAGAAATAGAAGTCTTAAAATAGATCAAGATTCTAATGGTCTACAATTGGATCAAATACTTGGTTCTACTAGCTACTACTCCCTCCGTCCCAAAATAAGTGTTCACAATACAATTGGCACACAGTTTTAGATAAACTAATTATTACACCTTTTAATTTAAAGAATGACAATTTTACCCTTAATATTAAAAGAAACATTTTGTATTTTCTTTTTAAGTAAGGGTAATATTGGAAATGTACCAATTACTTTTTGAAACAAGACACTTAATTTGGGACATATATAAATAGCAAAGTGGACATTTAATTTGGGACGGAGGGAGTACCATTTTGCCGATTTGTTGTTTGATTATGCAATTTAAAAGTGTTGGATTATGATGCATAAACAGGTTAAAGACGAACTGTATATCCAAAGAAAAGCAGAACTGAAGATCACAGCCGATAGCGTATGCTCGCTTTGCAACAAAAAGATCGGAACCAGCGTGTTTGCAGTGTATCCAAACGGAAACACCATCGTCCACTTTGTTTGCTTCCGAGACGCCCAGAATTCAAAAGCCACCAGAAAAGGGTCGTTGTTAAGGAGACGATCAAGTCTTGGGTTTCCATAGACCTGGGATTTGTTTCTTGTTTTTTTTTTCCGTGAATAAGAGCATCCATAATTGATCGACTTTCTCATTGAAGCTTTCTCGAAAATTTGGGACCCACAGGCGAAAAATCAGCTTGTAGATTGTACTAAAGCACAAGTAAAAAGATGAATTTTTTTGGAGGATAAAATATAAAACTATACATATTCAGACGTTTGTCAGTTTACAAAAACAAAAAGTCTTATTGATTCAGATTTGACTTCAGCACCACTTCTTAAAAATCAGAAGTGAAATCAGACTTCAACACCTCTTAAAAAACAAACGTTTCTATCCCCAATGGTTAACTTTATTATTTTTAAAGGGACCCACGTTCAAGAACCACAGGATTTTTTAAGAGAAAATGCTTTATAAGTTACATGGCCGTATGCTTTCAAATAAACAGCATTATATTTTCTTCTCTCAACTTGTGAACCTAATCTCGTCTTATTTACAGTCCGAGCAATATTATTATTTGCATAAATCATCAGTCTTAAACTCCCAAAGGCCAAAAGATACTACTCTTATTGCATAAAGTACCAATGTTGATGCAAACATCAAATGAGGGAATTACCATAGGAACTTCCCCAAAAGGTACTACACGTATCGCACAAGGTATCTGTGTTAATAGAAGTTAAAATGGATAACAAATTCTTTGTCACATTCATATCCACCAATCACACGAATACATATAAGAGGGAGAGAGAGAATGTAAACTTATATAAAGTAGATTTAAAATTTATAAAATTCCAATTCATCTTTATTTCATTGGTTGGATGCCGATAAGGCCATCCGTATCCCTCACGGGCTCCGGCTCGGGCTCGCATGCGGGTTCAGAGGGCTCCAGCGGGTAGTGATATGGGGGACTCGGGCTTGAAAACCCGAGGGTTGTGTGAGAGGAGGGTGAGGGTGGGGTGGGGTTGCGGGTTCCTTATAGCATCGGGTACGGGTACGCCATTTTAGGGCTTGAGGAGAGGGTTTGGAGAAAAGCTGATGTGGCGGTTGAGGGTTGTGATACGGATGGCCTAAGACATGCAACATATTTTTATCCGGTAAAAATGGGATGGAGAAGGTGAAAGAAAAATGGATTTTACAAAATTACGGTATGATACTTGTAGTCTTGTATACAATTTGCTCATCCAAAGGAATTGCCAAACTCACCAAAGCAATCGCAATGGGCGAGATGTAATCCAATGATTCGAATTTCAACTTAATCGAGTTCCATGGTATCGATCTATTTTATGTAATGTTTGAATCGAGATTGCTTTATAGATCATAATAGATTGAGCTTTATTTCCTCTTGAATATGCATCAAGAAGCTTTGATTGGTTATTGAATCGAGCTCGAGTTTATGCGTAACACAATATCTCATCTCGTTTGTAGCACTATCCAAGTTGTAAAGGGAGAGAAAGGAGAAGAATACGACAAAACCTTTCTTTCCATAAAAGAATATATATCATCTGAAAACAGCATCTTTCCTTGCAAAACGATAAACAACGACACCAGTTCTCGAAACACTTGAAGGACCGTCTTCATGAATCAATTCAACCTGAAAATACTTCTTCGCTTTCTTAAAAAATCCAGATTCCTTCTTCCACCGCCTCAAATGAGCCATCACAAACACCTTCTCACCGTCCACAAACAAAAATCTCAACGTCTCAAGCAAAGGATCATACAAATTATCATGATATACCACGTCAGATCCAATAATCAAATCATATTCCCGCCCAATCGCTTCCATTTCTTCTCTGTTCCCCCAACTAAGCGCCGCCACGTGGACTTCACCGCCGCGTGGAGCTAACACTCCGGAGTTCGCGTCGACGTTGAATTTGAGATTTGGAAGCACGTGAGGGAGATCCGTCACGGTGACGTCAGCGCCTAATATGGCGGAGGCGACGATTCCGACGACGCCGGTTCCGGATCCTAGCTCCAGAATCCGGAGTCGTGAACGGCTTTTGACGTTAGTTATGGCGGTGGATAACGGATCGGTGTTAGAGGCGTTGTAGGAGTCGAGGAGGTTGACGAAAGTGGTGGCGGCCGGCCAGAGCTGGAAGGAGAGGCCTTGTGAAGGAAGTTGCCGGATTACGACGGTGGAATCGACGGAGGTAAGGTGGTAGGTTTGGTGTTGAACCGGCGTAGGAACGGATTCCGGTTTCTGTAGAGCATCGTCATCATCGCCTAGCAGTAGCATTGTCACCGGATTGATCTCGTCGTCGTCGCTGTTCACGACGGTGGTCATGTGATGAAGGCGCCGACGGTAAAGCTGTTAGGTTTGGAGAGGGTATTTAAAGAAACTTGCGGAGGAAGTAGGTTAAATTTGGTAGTATTTGGACGATTTTACCCTTTTGTCCCCGTCAAGTGGACAGCGTTGACCTCTTTAATTTGTTAACCCAAGAGTTTGACCTTATCTTTTTCCCTTTTTGTACAAGAGATACCATAATGTGAAGAAATTACTCTTTTCATCCCTGTATAATAGTAATTGTTATTTTTATCCTAATAATTTACAATTTTTACCTTTATGATTTATAATTTATTGTTGTTTCCGTCCTATGAATTATAGTTCTTTACTATTTTAGTAACTTATACTTATAAATAGAAATTAGTGTGGGATGAAAATAACCACTGTTCTAAAAAACTCGCCGCACAGCCGTCATGGCGTGCCGTGGCACCAAGGCGTGTGTCTCACGCCACGTTAAGCCTGTGGCACGCCATGGCCTAATACGCAGTTTTCGTAAAGCGATATTTTATTTTTCTTTACATTTTTAATGTCTTATTTGCAAGTTTTTTAATATATAATCTAATTTAACTTTCTTACTACCATTGGCTCATTGAGTAACACTACAAAACATATGTTATATATATATTATTATATATGAACTAGAAATTTGACGTCATGAGTCACGCCTTGAAAACGTCATGGCTTCGCCGTGGCTTCTAAGGCTTGAGGCTTGGTCTTGCCGCCACGCCACGCCTCACGCCATTTAGAACTTTGAAAATAACAATCAACTACAAGTCATAGAGACGAAAGTTGCAATTTTTAACACAGAGATGAAAATCGAAATTCTTAACAAACCATACGAGCGAAAATCATAATTTAGTCTAGATTATCGGTCTTTGTGGTTGCTTGACTATCAAGTTTGATATTTACTTTAAACTAATTACAGTTTTAGTCGTTGTTGTTACCATTTTGTTTTACTTCTGTCCCTCTAACTAAGTTAGTTAACTAAAAGGTATTTTGGTACTTTTACTTTTTTTTGTCTTTTGTCTTTTTGTTTGATTACAAAGTAAACTATTAGAGCATCCATAACAATGAAATTTCATCCCAATTGCAAATGGGCCACATCAGCTTTGCAATTATCTTGAAATTATACCCCACAACAATGAAATTTCACCCAATTGCAAATGTGACACATCATCATAAAAAACTATATTTTAATCAAATAACAACAACACTACAATTAAATACTATTTACTATAATTTAATATGAAATATTTTATTAATTAAATAACTATAATTAAATACTCTCTACAAAACTACAATTAAATATTATCTACAAAACATCACAAAACATGATTTGACATAAAACAATTTCTAATTTAGAAATTATTCCCTACAATTTCATATACTATTCACTGTCACATCAGCAAAAAATACTGATTTGACGTTTGCAAATTACCAAAACCAATTTCTAATTTTGTAATCATACTCACAACCACTACAATTTCTAATTTAGCAATCCTACGTGTCACATTTGCAATCCATATGAAATCCTTGTTGTGGATGCTCTTATATTCATCCCTATGATTTGTCTTTATTTTTTAAATCTTCCTTGTACCATATCATGGAATATTTGGGTTTGGAGGTGTTGGGTTGTTTCATTTTATACCCTTACTATATTAACTAATTTACATAATTTGCATAAATATTCTTTTTTCTTTTCTTTTGATTTGAAAATACACTATACGACCAAATTCGTAAGTCATTATTTTAAACTCTAGTTAAAATAAGAATTTGATTGATAAAATGACTAAAAATAAATTTGATATGGGCTATTTTAGGGGGTGTTTGGAATTGCTTATATTTTTGACTTATTTGCTTATTGTTTTTCTTCACCGCAAATAAGTTATTTTTAGTTTTTGGATTAAAAAAAAAGAAAAGTGCTTATGACTTTTCCTCACCACAAATAAGTTGTTTTTGATAAGTTAATCCATTCTAACTTATTTGAAACTGCTTATTTGTCTAAATTACATTTTTACCCTTAACTCCTTTTTATCATGATATGAGTTAATAAGCACTTTTAAAAATAAGCACAAGTTATTTTAAATAAGCAATCCCAAACACCCCCTTAGTCAATTTTCAGGTCGGTCATATTAGCATGGATGTTACATATGAATGTCAATTGAATAGTTTTTATTTGCTAAAATTTTAAAAGAAATAAACTATATACTATTAAAAAAAATTACAAAATTTACATTATGCAATATTTTGTAAACCTACTTCCTACCATCTACCTACCAACACTTTTAATCCTAAAACTACGTTTATTATACTTAATTTATCATATCGATGATCATTCCGTTTGATCTATTCGTCCTTTAAAATTTTATTACATTTAGGTTGCGTTTATTTTTAAGAGGTCTGAAGTCTTATTTCACGTCTGATTAATACGAGGTGGTGCTTTAAGAGGTTATAAGACATTAGGTTACTTCTTCTAATTTCAGACCTAAGAGCCTCTGAAATCTGTGGGGAAAAAAAACAGTGAACGTATAACATCTAAACGATTCAGACTTCAGAGTTATTAAGAGGTTTTTTTTAAAAGAACAAATAGCCCCTTAATATTCCAACAAGCTTCGGAATAAATATCATATGGTAACTATCAACTAGCTTCTAAACAACTTTTTTATAAAAAGCTAACTTCCAACAATCTTAGGAAAATGACACTTCAACAAACTTCTTATAAATGATTTCTAAAGGATAGAAAAACATTCAAAACAATCGGTACTTGGATCTGTTTCTATGGAGGGATGGTTGAAATCAAAGAATAAGCAACGAAATTCGACTATGCTTCTGTATACCAATAAAAAATGGGTTTTTGGCAGGTTTGAGCGCCTTTTTAGTTGAGAAACAAAAAAAAAAGTTAATATATTTTTCTCTCCTCGAAAATATGAAAAAAAGAAAGAGAAACTGCTCGTCTTTTCTCCATTTTGGATATTCTGTTGGAGCAAGAAAAACTCGGATTCTATTGGAGATGGTCTAAAAAGTTGCAAAAAATCTAACATGGACCGAAACCATGAAATGTGTATGCATAATGGTAAGGTAAACATAAAAGAGTCCGAAAATGGGTAGTGACCACATAGTATGCATTCAAACTCACATACTCGCACACTATCCCATCCCTAATAATCCATTCTCTCAACTCTGGATTTCAGATCTTCAATTAAATTTAAACTAAGATTACCTACAAATATCTCGGTATTGGTCCACTTCGGCGATCTGCCTGCCTATAAACAGCAAGAATTACCGGGTTAGTTTGCACAAGTGATGACTTCATTCAAATGATCTATAACAGGGGTTGAGGAAGTACGTTTGTTTTGTGAGAGGATCTTGATCATTGGGGACGATGCTTCCAAATCGTATGATGATCTTAATGATTCGAAGAAATTGCCATTTTAGCCTTTAATGTCATCTATAACCACGCGTGCAGCATTTCGTCCTGGTGCACCCATCACACCACCCCCAGGATGGGCTCCACTTCCGCATAGGTACAATCCTCGCAACGGGGTTCTATAATTTGACCTGCATTGAATCCCATAGCTCATAAATTTACAGAACGACATAAACCAAATCAATCCAAACAAAGTCGGTATATCCCACCGGAATATATATATATATATATAGAGAGAGAGAGAGGTTGTTTCCAAAAAGACCCATAGCTTGCGAAAAAGAGTCAAGTAAAATATTAAAAAAGCACAACTATAGGCCACATATTTGCAAAAAAAACGTTTTTTAGCCCGAATCATAAAAGAATGCAAAGAGTCGGTCTAGCTAAAGAAGTACAAAGAACACACTAAAGAAACGCCATATTTCTAACAAAAGTAGAACAAAATAATACAAAAAAAAGAAAAAAAAAACTTACTTAACTTGTAATGATGATAGTTAGAGATAATGTTGGAGCTTACCATCCTTTTACAGGTCTCATGAGGAAAAGAGAATCCAACCCCATTGCACCATGGAAGATGTTCCCTCCTGTCAAAATATATATTTTGAATAACAGGGACATATTTGAACAAATTAAGGGAACCATGAAAACCTAAGGTTAGTTTTTTTTAACATAATCATATTCTTAACTTTTAATTGGCTGAATGGTATAGAAGAACCATCTTATATTATACTCATTCTGTCCCATGGAAATCATAACAAAGTTCAAGTAAAAATAGTTTAACTATTTGTCAATATGTAAAAAACCCTACATAAGAACCAATAAAGGAATCATAAGGGTGATAAATAGATATAGATATAAATGTGACCAACAAAAAGATAATACATGATATTTGCAGCATATGAGGTGTTTGTACCCATGAATTACCTGTGAGACCAATTATCCTTTCAAGGTCTGGTGGAGCCAACATGTCATAGCCAATAACTGATGAACTGAAGCCAGGGGCATATTCGTCAATCAATTTGAAACATCTTTGCGCAAATGATTCCTAGAAAGATTGTTACCCGTTAATAAGGTTTGAATGATCAAATGATAAACCAAAACAGTAACATGTCCGGAAAATAAATAAAACACACCATGTCCACTGTACTTTGACTTGTTGGTTGTGTCAAGTATGTTATATTACTATATTGCCCTCATAATCATATTCACATGCATTTAGCCAACCTCCTCTTTCTCACACCATGTTCTCCACGAAGATGCATAATGTAAGTAAAATATATTAAAACAAGAAAACATAATAGAGAAAATAGATGCAGTTTGCAAAAAGGTACAATGGCGGAAGTGTCCTTTGCCATCTCCAAAAGAAAAGATGGATATGTTATAACTAATATTTCCAGTAGAACAGAGAATCTTTAAAATAAAACTCACTCTATATGCAGGATCTTCCCAGCTGCCGTCATCAGGTTTATATGGCGTAAACTGAACAAATAAGTTGATAACATGCTTGCCTACAAAAACGAGTCTCGTTAGCTATAAGGGACATGGAAAATAGAGTGCATTATATTACCACATTAAAGAAGAAAATACTAATTTTTATTAAGCTTTCCAGCTGAGAAAGACTTTAATTAAGCTGAGATGAGTACCCGGTGGCGATATAGTCTTGTCTAAGACTGAAGGTATTGTCATTTCGATTATAGGCCTTCGTGACGGCAACCCATTCTTTGCATCCTGGCATGCAGAGTCTATCTCCTCCACACTGATCAACAGAGATGAAAATGCATAATTTCTTCACTTGTTCTAACTTAAAAGTTGAGAATGAACAACTGAACAAGATTAGACATTTGAAATGCGGAGAAATTAATTACAAGATCACTCATGGTCCACAATTATCTAACTTGAAGCAAAAGTGCATAGATCAACCAGTATCTAAAGTCTAAACTACAATGCGCAAAATTAAATCATTATGTCTCTTGGCTGATAACTCGAAATGCATGAAAAAGGATGCAAAAAGATAGCTGAATGAATAGAATACCTCTCGGAACAAATGTGAATGGTGCCCATATGCTGAGGACCAGCTTCAGGATGACCCAAATTGCAGCACTGAAACTGTGGTAATTTGTCAACTGCTAGGTTGATTTTAGTGGTCGCCTGTCCAATAAAGTAGCATTTTAGAATCTAACAGAGTTTGTGATCACTCCAAACTTGGAATTTAACAAATTTATTACAAGGTTAATTGTTAGATAATAGGAATGACGAATTGCAAAGAGAAGAATCTTACAGAACTATAATCGGAGTGCTTAACAGCACGAGAAAAATCATCCGGGAGAGCACTTTCAGGTACTAGTTCCTGTGTCGAAATTTGAAAAGGTGTAACTCAAGGTTTGTTTGTTACCTTGCTTGAAGCTCAACTTACAAAGTCAAAACTTTACCATAAATGTCTTGTATGGGGTAGCATTTGACAAAACAACTTTAGAATGAACCTCTGTTCCATCCGCCAAAATAACCTAAAAAAGTCCCAGTTAGATTTGCCCAATCCTGCATCACAGTTCATTGCAGCAATTGAATAATAAAGCTCACCCCGGTTACTGTGCCTGAATCCTCAATCATCAGCTTTGATACCTGAACAATAAATGAACCATCATTTTAAGTAGAGTAAATTACGTTTTTTGTCCCTGTGGTTTGTAAAAGTTGCGGATTTCGTCCCTGTGGTTTCAAAATTTCAGTTTTCGTCCCTATGCTTTGGAATTCATTTCTATTTTCGTCCCTAAGGCCAAAACATTACTTTTAAGTATGAAGGACTAAAATAGAAATTAATTGGTAATGCATTATAAACCATAGGGATAGAAAACTCGTAATTTCAAAACCATAAGGACGAAAATAGAAATTTTCAACAAACCACAGGGACTAAAAACGTAATTTACTCTTTTAAGTAACAAGAGTATTTTATCCCCAGACTACCAAAACCAGCAGCTACAATTTTATCCCATTTTTAAAGTATTTAGCATAGCTCTGACCAAATAGTGAGTGATTACAACTAAGATACTCCCTTCTACCCAAAATATAGATTACACTTTTGTTGAAAGCCTAATAATTAAGAGAACATTTATATATAGTACAACAGATCACTGTATTATTTAAAAGAATTGAAATTCATTGTCACCTCTAATAAGATCATGCTTGATGGATTTATATTATATGTGAAATTTGACAAATAACATTATTAAACAACACTCATTTGGTTAGCAAAAATTGATGATCACAAGAACTCTGTCTTGAGAAATGTATTAATCAACTTCTATTGAACATACCATGAAGTGGTGACGAAAAGAAGATGCTAATTATTCCAAATGGCATACCTCTGCATTGGTAACTATGGTGGCACCAGCTTCCTTAGCAGCATTTCCAATGGCCATAGACACCGAGCCCATTCCACCTTCAACATACCTAAATGCATGTTAGTTACCTATTCATCTAAACTGCATCTAATAGTGCCTTAGGGTCTGTTTGGCAGTTGCTGAATGGTTTGGTGCAGGATGATTAAGTTGTCAGAATGATTTAAGACTCTTATGATATAGGCAAAATGAAATATGGTTGTTTGGTAATTGTTTAGAATGAAATTAGGGTGCTGAATGGTTAGGGGAGGCCCAAGATACAAAATCATTCAGAAGGTTTTAGAACCATTAAGAGGTAGACTTTTTTTCCCAAACACAATTCACCTCTTAACGATTCAGAGATTGCCTCTTAATGAAACTAGTAGAGGTAAAGAAACAGCCCCTTAGTGTGCAACATGCATCAGATGATCAAACACACAATTAAATCATCTTAAACAACACTAAAAACAAAACAGCATTACAACAATACTATTCATCTTTTCAAATGGCAAGTCAACCAAATGTATTATAAGACGACAACAGAAGGTAATGGATAGATATTTGGGTCTTCATCAACCCCCTCACAAAGAGAAGATAAATAAATAGATTCAACTAAACATTATAGCAAACACACACAAAAAGAAACTGATTTAAAAAAAATATACATATTCATCAAAAAAAAGACCTTGAAGCACCTTTTCATAGGATGTGATATATATGCTGGCTTCAGAAATATGGATCTATGAGAATGTGAAAGAAAATACAAATATACCAAAAAGGAAATTTAGAAAGTCTATGATCAAACATGGATCACATCTATCTGGTGCTACGGGTATTAATTCATTAATAAACATATTACGTACATGTGGCAGCAGAAATACTTACGACCAAATTCCGCGGTCACCATCAGTTTCTCCCATCACATGATGTAGCAGAACATATCCACTCCCTGGTGTGTGGGCACTTGCCTGCATTACCAAGTGAAGATCAGCCAATCCAACAAAGCTGGTGGAATTCATAAGTCAAAATCATTCAAGTTACAACTTATATACTCAATGTTGATTCATTGGCAATAGGTAGTTGTTGGGGTGACAAGGTAAATACAAGTTGAATTTAACAAAGAGTATAGAATTACAAAAGAAAAAAATAACAAATGCCCCTCTAATTATAAGATCATCCTCTTCATTTTTATTTTATTCATTGGCACAAATATGTTGTAAGATACAGATATGTGACGATGGAAAAGGGTACTTACAGTGGTTCCTATAACTGCATCTGTAGCGAGCGTTGCCTTCAACACCTCACTCTGCATTTTTGCACATAAAAGAGATTAAGATGTTGGTACTGCACATTCTATATATAATATAAAATTTTCCTTAAGACATCAAATGCCCATTTATTCTTTGGAACCATGTAAGGATCACTTTGGCAAATGTAGTCAACTTAACTGAGTTAAGTTATAATGCCTTTCAACCAATAGATATGCATTGGCTATTTAACAACACTGTATTAACTTGTGCATGCGTTACATCCATACTCGTCACTATGTAAACCAAACGAATGAAACGATCCTAGTATATCCCACTTGAGTCTGAATTTCCAAGAAATATGATAAATTTGTACAGATAATTGGTCATGTTAGAGAAACCATAAGCAAGTTTTGAGTTTAGGGAAAGTAACATGATCAAATAAAAAATAAACAAAAGACCGGTAGAAATAAGAAAAAAAGTATCATTGTAATTTGGACAGTAATTCACGAAATCATTGTTTTAAAATATCGGAGGAGCTACTATAAGGGTAAAAGATATATGAATAGTTGTATGTTGATCATGAAGGATTTTCTAGAATACACAAAAGTCAAAGGAGTAACAACACCAGCATTAAGGAATGAGGATGTAGTAACAACCTCAAACCAGTTATTCAAAACCTTTGAAGCTGGTGATAGTAAAAGGTCCATGAAATCCCTGTAAGAAGAAATAACTACATAAGTTTATGAGGTCAGTAATGCAGAGCGTCTTCTTAAGCTGATCAAGCTATGAAGGTAATTAGTTGATATTTCACAAATTTAGGAGATACAACATTAAGTTTATGTTATTATTCCCTTTTAGTAGAAATATATAATATAACTTGATGTAATAAAGGCCCTATTTTGCACTAGGATAAGAAATCTTACACCAGCCCTTGTTGACCCATGGAGACAGACTGATGTAGACAATGGGCCCAAAATTCTGATTTCTGTAACTTATGTTTCAATCGAGCATTAAAAGATGAAACGCCTTGGTGAGTTTCAGGTGGTGATGAATCTATAAGCGGATCCATGAACTTGCAAAAGTTCTCCAGTTGATTTTCATACCTACATATAATATATATAAACCATCAAGAGAGGTAAATGATTAAGTTATTATAGAAGACTGCTCCATTAAATCTAACAAACAAATAATCAAAACCAATGAGGAAATAGAAACAAAGATAAATTTGCAAAAAATACACAAGAGCAGCAGATCACCATACAAAGGTTCCTAAAATAGATTATGCATGTTCGCAGCAAATTAGAGAACATTATGCTTTAATATAACTGTAACTAATTTATTCAAGTACCAATCAACCACTACTACTAATCTGCAACAAAATGTACTCCAATTTGGTTCCAAGTGAATCAAACAATTCATGCCTCATGTGTGCCATTTGCCAGCCACAATCCCTCTATTATTTTCTCCACCAGGTATGCATGAGCCCAGTGTTTCCACCATCAAAAGATTTCACATTTGCAAATCTTTAAAGGTTTTTTTAATTATAAAGGGGAAACAAGATTAGGCCTGATAATTTGACTAGAAAGAAGCAATCCTCCTCTACATGATTTTCTATCCCTATAGGCTAGCTTACATTCTCCCAGTAAGCCCAATGTTTTCTTTTAGAAATTATAAGCTCTCTGATTGGGACTAGGTTAATAACCATTGCTATAAAAGTTTGCTCATGTTTATCTATTCAACTTCAAGACTCCCAACTTTCCTTGCATTACTACTTATTTTAGGTGCTTTGGAGCTCTAATTCTTTTCCTCTTGTTGATTTAGAAAGTTGATTTTCATTCTAAAATCATCATAATGAAGATGAATATAAACAAGACCATATGTCTTAGAAGAATTTTTTGAGCACTGAATTGCAAATAGGACCACATTAGCTATGAGGAGACAAAGGCAAAATGCAGAAACCAATAAGTCATAGACACAATTCCTTATTAGATTCCACCATTTCACCATATTTATATTACCAAATGCTTGCCATTTGTAACAATAAGCTAACTTAACATCGAGATAGAAAAATCACAGCAATAGAACCTCGGATAAGCATCAGCATCCCGTTTAGAAAACTTTGAAATCTCCGAATGATTTAGTTCAGCATCAGGACCTAAAAGAAGATAACGTCCATCCAAACACGGCGTAAATGACGAAGGACTTCTCTTCAACAATTTCAATCCATGTCTACCTAACTCCAGATCTCTTCAAATTCATCAAATTAAAAATATATATATATACATATCAATCAAACAATCAATATACATCAAGTTGAAAAAACAAATTGAATGTTTCAAATTAAACCTGATGATAGAAGGGCGAAGGAGACTTTGGAGGTAGCTGCAACGGGAGAACTTGAAACCAGGGATGAGTTCTTCGGTGATGGCGGCACCACCAATTAGGTGGCGGCGCTCGAGGACGGCGACGGAGAGGCCTGATTGAGCTAGGTAAGCAGCGGCAGTAAGGCCATTATGACCACCTCCGATGACGAGAGCGTCCCATTTCTTGTTGTTTAAGGGGGCAGAGGTGGTGCAAAACCTTCTTCTCCACATTTTGAGGTCTCACACTTTCTCACTCTCCTGTGTCCTGTTAACAAGTTTTAGGGGTGTTTGGATTGCTTATTAACAACTTCTTATCAGTTATGGCATGACAAAAAGGAGCATGGCATGACAAAAAGGAGCGGCTAAAAATGTAATTTAGACAAATAAGTTATAAATAGTTTTAAATAAGTTAGAATGAATTAATTTATCAAAAACAATTTATTTATGGTGTTGAAAAGTTACAAGCACCTTTATTTTTTTTAATCCAAACACTAAAAATAGCTTATTCATAAATAAGTCAAAAAAAATAAGCAATCCCAAACACCCTCTTAAACTATTACTTTATCATTGCTTTGATCCGTACAAGGTGCTTAACGAATCTCGTCCCAAATCTATAAAATCAGTATATATATAAGGGGGGTATGGCGGATTTTTTGGGTTTCCGTTAAACCACTATGACAGTAGTAGATTAAGAAAACACATAAGAACACATACTTGCAGTAAGAGCAGAAGCACCAGAGGTGATGAGCGGAAGCACCAGAATAGTATAGACAGCGGCGGTCCCCTTTTTTTATAGATGGGATATATTATGAAGATCTAAAGGAGTATAGGGAATACTGGATTTATACTAAGGAGATAGGAAGAGAGAGTTTAGAGAGCTATATGAGAAAATGCTTTCTAATATTTCTCAGGTTTTTTCGGTGTGTTTACAACTGAAATTGATACTACAATTTATAAGCAAAGAAAAGAACTATGCTAGACTAAATTATTAGACGCACTGACAGTAAAAGATTCTATTCTAATCTCGACAAACTACTTTTCTAGTATCGACAAACTACTTTTCTAGTATCGACAAACTACTATGTGTAAGAAAGTCAAAAGTGGAAAAAGCTATGTCGGCCAATTCTCCTTTTGAATTATTGATGTATAATCGACATGCTTTCTAGAAGTCTCTGTGGGTACTGTCGATTGTCTGTGGTGAACCGGGATCTGTGCTAGCATCTTCTGGTTCTTCCGTATTAAAAATATGAATAGGACTGGAATCATCTTCTCCGATGAATGGGAGAATCATAATCCAGTTGGTGTGTGTCCATATTTGTGTGTAATGACCTTCCGCAATTAATTTGTATTGTTTACACCATGCTAAGTTGAAGGCCCATGGTAACGATGGTGTCTTTTGTCCGTATGTCATCATTTCTTCAATCTGTTGTTGTATTGGTTTTGTACTGCTGTTGTTGTTCCACCATGTGTACTCTGTGCTGCATGCAAGCTTTTTTAAGTACTTTTGTTCATCTTCTTTGTGGCTTATGAAGATACATTTTCTCGCAGGCCTGTATGTATGTATGTCTGCTTCTGGGAATGACGAGAAGATTTTACATCCTATCATAGTACTTGATGAATAGGATGCAATATTTCTAGCTGCTAGGATGAACTTCTCTCCGAATTTGTCAACAAGTGCCTCTGTTTTTGGATTTAGGCTGAACTCCATGTAATCTATCATTCCGTGGTGATAGAAGTTCAGGATCTGTTCTGCTGGCATGTCTGTTGTCTTCAGATTTACTTGTAGTAGGAAGATGTTTGTTGGGAAGTCTGTTGTTTCTCCTTCTTGGTTTATCCTCTGGACTACTGTTATGCCTCTGAATTTTCTTTCTTGAAAAGCGATGTTGATGAGATCTTGTTGTAATTTATACAGAATCAAAGGGAATTCTGTACAAATCTTTTTTGAGATCATTTGTTCAAACTCAGGAAACTTTTCCAAAAGAGGTTTCATTGTTTGTCTCCAGGGTTGATCAAAGATTCTTGCTTTGAAACTGTCGAAATCTCTGTGTATGATTGTAGTTGATTCTTTTTTATCGAGAGCTTGTTGTAACTTTGTATTTTTTGCCTCGAGAATCAAAATTTTCTGTTTGAGAATAGTGTTTTCAATCTGGGTTTGTAATACCTGTGTATTTTTTCCAGATTTTAAAAGCTGGTCTTGTAAATGGGCAATTACATCTTCTTGAGCTTTAATAAATTGCTTAGGATTAGTTTTTGCCATTTCTGCAAAGGTTTTAACTTCTTCTGGCTCAATGAAGAAAGTTTCAACTCCAAAAGCTTCTCTGGCTGCTTTCATAGCTTCAGCAAAACTGTGGAATCCTTTGTAAAGTGGGCTGTTACATTTTATGTGTTTTGTAACTGTTTCCCATTTATTGAAAATTCCTGTTTTTGTTCCCCTAAAAATGATGTAGTGAGAAAAACGTTTGTGTTGTTTTTCGGGAACAACCTGGCTTTGTTCTGAGAAGTAAATACTCAGAGCATTTAGAATTTGTACTTTAAATGAGGTTGCTTGTGGCATGGTTTGAATATGCCAAATATTGTCAAGCAAACATTGTTGTTTTCTGTTAATACTGTCCCAATAATGGGTCTGGATTTTTTCTTTATATCAAAACATTTTTGTAACATGTAGTTGCCAAATGATATCATGGAATCTGTTGCATGTGTATCTTTTGACCTGCTGGACTGTGCATAACCTCTGGTTTGGGTCTTTGTAGGAGTGTATGGTGCAATCGTACCAATATTTGGTGTATCTTTTGAAGAACCAAATGGTGTGTAACCTTCTGTTTGATATTTTACGTGTGTAAACTGTGAAGAATTGTAAAAATCTTCTGTTTGTAACTTCTGTGAACTCATAGCTGCTTGCATGATCTGTGTATTTACTGTTTGTGTACTGACCTTTTCCTCGTCTGATGAGATACTCATTGAGGATGGATACCTGATAGGTTGTATAACCTTTCTTTTTCCTTTATCTTTTCTCTCCATCTGTAACAAATAATTTGTTAAGATTTCTAGATAACATATATGCTATCCCATTGTCTTTTCCTTTAATATGTTCAAAATTTATTTTGTAACCACATCCTTGTATAATGTTTTGTAAATTTATCCATCGTGTTTTGTTTACCTTTTTACTTTGATCATTTTTTATAAAGCGAACTATAGCTTCACAATCTGTTCTGACTGTGAATTCTTTTTGTAAAAAGATTTTAAATTTTTCTAAAGCGTTTATTAATGCTTGGATTTCAAAATCTAAGCTTGTCCAATTCATACCAATTTTGTTAAAGTTTCCACTGGCATATGAACAAATCTTTTCTGTTTCTTTTCTGTTTCTTTTGTATTATATTTATTAGGTTTAGAAAGAAGAACTGCTCCCCATCCTTCTTTACAATCATCAACCTCTATAATTACATAATCTGTAACTAATGGTAATTCCAAAGGTTTAATATTTTTTACTTTTTCTTTAATTGTTCTGACAAGCTTTATGTCTTCTATGTTGAAATGTTTTTGACCATTTTTTGTTGTTTTACTATATAAAGGTCCTACTAATTTTGAAAGATCTAGGATGAATTTTCGAGCATAATTTACCAGACCTAAAAAAGCTTGTATTTGTTTAAGTCCTTCAATTTTTTCAGGAAAATCTAATATTTTTGTAGAAATATGTGATTGTAGTTCTATCTTTCCAGTTTCCATTACCTATTTCTAGGCCAAGAAAAGATATTTTTCTTTTGAATAGATCCATTTTTCTTTTGGATACTACTATACCATTTTTCTTTATTTCTTCGAATATCTGTTGTAGGTGCTTTTCATGCTCCTGTATTGTGTCACTGGCAACCAATATATCGTCAATATATACTAAACAGAAATCATATTTAAGAAATATACTGTCCATGAATCTTTGAAATATAGATGGTGCGTTCTTGAGTCCAAAACTAAGAACATTCCATTCATACTGTCCTTCTGAACATGTGAAGGCTGTCCATGGTTTGAAGGTTTCTTCAAGCTGTAACTGATTGTATCCTGACTTTAGGTCAAATTTTGAAAATATTCTTTTCTTTTGTATGAGATTTAGTAAACTGTCCTTATTAGGAATATTATACCCATCATCTTTTGTATTGTCATTAAGTCTTTTATAGTTATATACTATTCTGGCTTTTCCTCTTTTTATTTCACCGTGATTTCTTACCATAAATGTTGCAGATCTGTGAGGACTTTCAGATTTTCTAATTAATTTTTGTTCTATCATTTTCGGTATCTGTTTTTTAAATTCTTCTTTATCTAAAGGGCTATATGCTATATTAGCTGTTCGGATTGTTATATCAGGGTTTTTGATTTTAAATTTACATATATGTTTAACTTTTGAATTTTTTATGTCTTCTCCTATGAGTCCTATCTTTTCTAAATGTAAAATCATAGGGTGATTTATACTTTTTGTAATTTCTATTCCTTTTTCTAATTCATGTGTTAGGAAATTTGTGAGTAATTTTATTGATTTGTTTTCAACGAAAGTTTTATTTTGGTTATTTTTTAAAAATTCTAAGTGACCTTGTCCACCACGCTTTCGAGCGAACTCTGGTGTATTTGTATATTTCATTGTAGGAAAGCTGTAAATATGTTTACTTAATGTGATAAAGTTCTTTGTAAGGGTGATAGCACCATTTAATCCGAATATAAAATTTAATCCTAAAACAAAATCTGAGGATTTTATATACACTTGGATTAATATTTATCAGTGGTATTTCATATTTAATGTTGTAATTTCCTGCAAAATCTAAAAATTGTATTCCTGTTGGTTCTACATAGTGTGTGATTGAGATAAGTCTACTTTCAATTGTTCTAGTGACTAATTTATAAGGTAACTCTTTATGGTATTGTTTAGGGATTAAAGTATATGACGCTACGCTTTTTGTTGCTCCTGTATCCACTATAATGCTGTTAAATCAACAAATTTATTATTGTCTAACCATAATCTACATTGTATATGAATCATGTTTGTGTATCCTTTTGTTTGAATATAAGTATGCACATGTTCTTCAGACATTTGAGCTACTTCGAATTCTTCGACTTTCTGTTTTTTCTTTTCTACTATGTCTTCTATATGTTTTAATTTTCTTTCTATATTATCAATTTTTAGTTTATGTAATTCTATTATTATTTCTAGTTTTTCTATTTTTTCGTAATATATGTCTGTGTCTAATGTCTTATTTGTTTCTTTTAATGTCTTATTTGTTTCTTTTGTTGTTGTTATTTATTGATTAAATAACTTTTTAAGACATTGTAACGTCCCAAGTACATAACAAGACAACCAAAGCATTAAATCATACTCTGTAATAAAACTGGGTCCCAAAATTCAGTTACATCATTCCCAAACTAAGGTTGGCGGAAACAACCTATACACAACTGAGAACAACTACTACTACAAGTGGCAACGGCACAGTCTCTAGCTGCATCTGTACTCAATCATGCTCTTGCTCACTTACTTGAGCCTCTTACTACTTGCTTACCTGAAAATGGTTTAATTTTGAAAAGCGAGGGTTAGACCAAAAGGTCTAGTGAATTCCCTCCGAAAACAACATATATAAGCATTGGGAAAATCGTTTATAAAATTCATCATCAAACTTCACATAACGTCAAACATGGTACTGCACCGTGATGAGGACCGCATAAACTAACCACGATCGGGGGCCCAAGCAGACTCCCCTTTCGCCGCGATCGGGGCCCAAGCAGACTCCCCTCTCGCCTCGTACCGGGGCCCAAGCAGACTCCCCTCAACCCGAATAGGAGGGAAACAGATTCCAACCTATCGGCTCATCACCCATGTCCAAGGGATCATCGGATCCCAGAGCATACCGATCCCACGGTGCAGACCGACTCCACATAGCATACATCACATGTCATACTTCATACAACTTGGAATCTCGTAAACCATATAATCATTTCATCATGCTAAATATTCTTTGAATAAAGTATGAGCTTTCATGTAAAAACATGCATATCGATTTGGTAAACATTTCGTGCTCAAAGTGAACCATTATCAGTTAAAAGAACAATTAACACATTGCGTCGTAAATAGGTTTAGGGAACTCACCTTGATGACGCTGAACGCACTTCTTGAAATCACCAAGCTAATCCAACCGAACACCTAAGGGCATTGAATTCGAATCAGATAAAATATCTCAGCCCTACTGTCCGGATACCTCTTCCCGGACACAGCACCTATCCGGACACTACACTTATCCGGACACACCACTTATCCGGACACATCATTTATCCGGACACACCACTTATCCGGACATACCACTTATCCGGACACACCACTTATCCGGACACATCATTTATCCGGACACACCACTTATCCGGACATACCACTTATCCGGACACTACACTTATCCGGACACACCAGTTATCCGGACAAAACTACCCGGACACCTTCACGAGGCACTTACCCGGACACATGCAACATATCCGGACACCTTCAAACGCTGGTGTCCGGAAAACGCTGCTGTTCGAACTTAGATATTCTAAAACCGATTTAAACTCCGATTTAAGCCATTAGTTTGATTAGACAACTATAAGGGTTCATCCACCAACCCCAAACACCCACTTAATCCATCTTTAACCCTCTTAAATCGATTTATTAAGGCAAAACCCATGAAACCCACTTTTTAGGAATTGTGGTTGAAAACACAATAAATCACTGATTTCAATCATAGAATCCGAACTAATGAAGAGGGAATACTACATCACACAGAATACGAATTTTAGAGGGGTTACCTGATGATTTCTCCTCTCTTTAGCTTTCTTCTTCTTCTTCTCCCTTTCTTTCCTTGTTTCACGCCACCACCACACACACACAAGATAAAACCAAATACTGATTTGTGCAAATGGGGGATGCCCTAGAAGTTTGAGTCTATAAATATCATTCACTAATTGCAAACAAGTCCCTCAACTTAACTTTCATTTATTGCATAAAGGACACTAAACTTTCATCTTTCAAACTTGAAATTCAGGTTGTTACAACACTCCCCCCTTAAAAGAATTCCGTCCCCGGAATTCCTTATTGGGGAAAAGATGTGGGTATCTTGCCCACATCAAAACCGACACTTCCCAAAGAAAAACCATATCTGACTCAGTCAACCATCTCATCAGACTCGAAACATGGAACCTTGGGTGCATTTCCTTCCGTTCTTACGGTACTCTAACTCGAAGGCTACTGTTCTTACTCGGTCGATCTTGACTACAAAAGATTTACTAAGGCTTCTCATGCACCAACACTTCCTTTAAGGAGGAACTTGGCTAAATCCTCTGCTATAACACGAGATTCATTTACCAAGAGACGGACACACACTTAACCGCTTGACACAAGTCCAAACCTGAACGTCCTGACAACTCACAACCTAGAGTTCCTTCATCGAAAAACAAGCAATCCTAGATTACATCTCCTAATCAACAATCGACTAAGCGGATAACGTTTCCCTTTCTCGGACCACCACGACCACAGCTCGTCAACCATTTCTTACATCCTCACCACTTCATCACTCCATCCTGGTACGTAACCCAGGGTAGGAACCTTCAAACCTAACGTTGAAGTGTTCACCTACTAGAAATAAACTTATCCTGAAACACATCAAATCCTCGTTGATTACCACGTTCGTTCGGTCATAAAACATAACTCCGGTTACCCTCACCCAACTGGGAGGAATAACCATAGTCACACCATGCTATTCTCACTAGCTTAAACACTATACGACCAAATCGTTTACACATTTCTCATAAGGTCACTAACTTAACTCATTCAGTTGTCTCGTCCATTTCTTTCCTGTCCAAAATCCTACACCATCCGTTCCTCAATATTCTTTCCAACGGTTCGCACACTATCGAAGACAATCTACACAATACTGTCAAGTGTACTACTTCCAATTTACTCACTTGATCCGTCATACTATCTACACCTTCCCCACGTTAGCGTGGAGCACTTCTCACCACACATTACTTGCCCCTCTCTCCTGACCTTTCCACATGTTGCTATCGCTTCCTCATTACTTACATAACTAAACAGTTGCACCAAGATCTTATCTTAAGGCATTCAACCAAGCCGTCTTGAAACAAGACCAGTGTTCGACGTCACTACACATTCTTTAATCTCCAACTTTTACCTTCTCAGACATTTCTCTCACCCATAAGCAACAATTCACAATCTTTCAGGATTTCACATCTATCCCACCACATCTTGACTAACACAACCCTCATCCTCTTTAAATTTCCAATGACCCCAAAGTGTTTTTCTTAGTAACGTATCCTATTCACTCTAATAATCTACCCCCCTTGGAATCCCTATTACCAACGGATCTATTAACTCAGGAACACCCCAAACTCGGGTTCCACAATTCTTTCGATTAACCACCATGATCATAAAACCAGACAGATATAAATACCGTCATCCCGGCTTTTTTACTTAGATTTACCTTAAATAATTCTTTAACAATGTCTCCTCTACTATACTACAGCTTGACTAATCTATTCATCATCTTCTTTAAACGTACTTCTGCCTTCAAGAATATACTTAACAACATACGTAACCACAAAGCTTGGTCTCACATATGGGCAATCACCCAATTCTACCCCGACATTCCATTCCGATAACAGTCAAAATACACACCTACTTACAACCCCCGTACTTCAACAACTGGGATTGCAAAACGTACACTTTATCCGAAATCCCAAAAGTACTTCCTTCTAATCCTTCATCTTTCTAACATCGCCTTACTACATCACCGGCTGACACAGCTATCTTGGCAATTGACGCTACTATTCATTCGTACATTCACCACTCCTATTATCACACTACCAACCAAGTCTCTCATGATCATTCGTACATAATTCGCACTTTCCTTCATATTTTCTCGCATACACAATCGAGTCTATCTCGCTACTTTGTCCTTTCTCACTCTAGCTGAACTATAACTTCCTAGTTCCCAATTAGCTCAAATGCAAGCGTTCTTGCTCGCTCTTTAAGATCTGAGGCCTTACATAAGCTGGACACATTCCCTCACTGGATGATAGAATCTACACACTTGCTTCGCTCGTGTTACATACCTCATCATTCTACGAACCCTCCATGCTTCGTAAAAAGAACGCTTAATCAAAACAATAACCTCTCATCCCCTTATCACCCCTACAAGGTGTTCTATCAACTTTCAACCTTATGGTTCAAGTCTTCGGCTTCAACCATCTTACACAACCGTCGACTTCTACATCAACTGACAACCTGTAACTACCTTCTTAACTTACTCTATAACAGGGGTTCCTTACGGAACCTAATCCTTCCACATGTCATAATCAACTTCATGATCTGCCTCCCTCTTTTCGAAACCTACTCATGTAACATCAACATTGTTAGGACACTGAAGTTGTCCTTTATAATAGAAAGTTTTGTAAAGCAATAGCTGTGTTAAAGGGCTTATGCTTAATTGTTGTAGCAAGTGATGAAGACTATAAATAGGTCTTTACTTGTAGTTTGTAAGAGGTGAATTCATTAATACAAGATGTAGATCTCTAATCACTTTGTGTTCTCTCTAGGTTAGATTTCCTTTTCAATAATGTTCTTCATCATCTTGTTACACAATACTTGGATTGTATGAAGATCATGGACCTAACAAGTGGTATCAGAGCCAAATCGAAGAATTTTTCATCGATACGATCATTGGATCTTCACAATTCAAGCGTTTTTAGCCCTATTTTGCTCAGATTTCGGATTCTTATGGTGTTTGTTCAAGAAAAAGTCGAACTCACTTTTTGGATCAAAAGTATGCCAAATCGATCAAATTACAAGTTTTGATCAACTAGAAATCTGTTCATCTTCATTTTTCGAATAAGTCTGCGAAAGAATCACTGAAATTGGTCAAGAATTGAAGAAGTTATGATGATTTTAGTGATTTTCGAATGCTGTTACTTGAATTCGGATTATTCTTGATGAATTCGGATTATTCTTGATGAATTCGGATCCTTCATCGTTTACTGTTCATTGATGAATTCGGATCCTTCATCATTTACTGTTCATTGATGAATTCAGATCCTTCATCATTTATTGTTCATTGATGGTTTCGGATCCTTCATGTTTTACTGTTCATGGTTTCGGATGCTACTATTGTTTGGATGACTTAGATGGTTTCGAATCATTCTAAGTTGATGATTTCGAATCTTGTGAAGTTCAAAATATCTCTGAATTTGGTCATCTTAGTTCTGAATTTCGGAATGTGCTTACACCTAAAGGTTCAAAGGTATGGATGGCTTCGCATCTTTCTAATCCTCATTCTAATGGTTTCGAATTCCATTTATTCAAGATAGGCATGGTTTCGCATCCAACATGATACGAAATGGCTTGATTTCGAACCCTACATGATCCGGATTCATTGATTTCGGACTCTTCATGATTCGAATTGCCTTGATTTCGGACCCTTCATTATTCGAATTGATTGATTTCGGACCCTTCATGATTCGAATTGCCCTGATTTCGGACCCTTCATGATTCGAATTGATTGATTTCGGACCCTTCATGATTCGAATTGAGTGATTTCGAACCCTTCATGATCCGAATTCCCATGATTTCGAACCCTTCTTGTTCCGACTTCCTTGATTTCGAATCCTACTTGATCCGAATTGAGCTGATTTCGCACCCTACTTAATCCGGATTCATTGGTTTCGGATGCTTCATGGTCCGAATTCTGATGGTTTCGAATCCAAGAAATTCTGTTAGGACACTGAAGTTGTCCTTTATAATAGAAAGTTTTGTAAAGCAATAGCTGTGTTAAAGGGCTTATGCTTAATTGTTGTAGCAAGTGATGAAGACTATAAATAGGTCTTTACTTGTAGTTTGTAAGAAGTGAATTCATTAATACAAGATGTAGATCTCTAATCACTTTGTGTTCTCTCTAGGTTAGATTTCCTTTTCAATAATGTTCTTCATCATCTTGTTACACAATACTTGGATTGTATGAGCTCACCTCAAAACTTATACTCCCACGCTATAGACATTTCATTCTTCTTCATCACACTACTCAAAACGAGTTGCAAAAAAAAACAATCACCTAGAAGGCTTCGAGTCCTTCCTCTGGACACAACCGTCCCTTGACAAACGTACATCCAGATACCGAACAAGGGTGCAAACCCTCATACAACCGACACTATAATCCACTTCCGACTCTACCCCTGTTCACCTTTCCTCTTGAACACAAATACTAAGGCTACAACATTCTTTCCTGATTTGTTCGACACTTATTCACTCTTGAAGTTCTTCCTTAGCCTAACATGTAACATCCTACGACCTAGTGAGTTCATAGCCTTCATGCATGACAACGCAAAAGACAAATCATTTCGTACACTTTATCGTTTTAAATAAACAACATTTAGAAACAACTCGGGTACCCGTGACCCCATCGCTCTTACAACTTCAAAACTCTGTACAACGATTCGAGAATCATTGGCATGCATCTTCCCGTGAACCCCAATCTTGCTCAATCCGAACAATGTTATTACGAGGGTAATAATTTGCATGAAAATCTTTTCATATGAGACAATTCTGAAAGAGTTACCGACACCAAGTAAACCAGTCGGTTCTCACACTCAATTGTATGATATCAAAAAGGTCAATAAGCATTTTGGTTATAAGTGAATTACAGGTAACCATTTCCTTGGCCATTTTGTAACAATTTAACTTATCATTAAAAGTGTGGAATACTTTGCAAATCGTTTACCTCAAATTTTCAATGTGCGACGTACTGAAATCGCTTTTTCTTTAAACGTGCACTCGTACAAGCTGACTCATTTTGTTCAAAGTTTGACATTTACATTCTTATTTTAAATCGTGAAAATTTCATGTTACATAAAAGAACGCCATGCATGAGACTCTATTTGCAATTGAAGGCTACTCACTCTAACAAGGTCAACCGCTTTACTTACACAACTTATCCTTGACACTCCACCTACGACCAATGGTCGTCCTTTCGGTCACGCAACAACTTGCTGAACACACTTTCCACCTCTCACTTACTCAACCCTTTCATACTATTTCGCTTTAAACAACTATCTCACTTTCCACTTCTATATGCTTTTATTTCACTATAGGTATCTTATTTCATTTACCCTGTCCTTGAAAAGCTCGAATAAGAATTCAAAGCTCCAATGGCACTTTCAAGGCTTCGACATTTCCCTTTCTTACCATCCCGACCAATCTATCCCATTATTTCTAGAACTGGGACTCTCCCGAAACAGGTGTCTTACTCAAACTCAACATCCATCCTCTTCGAATCCACGAAGAGTTACCGCTAGCCGACTCATAACGTTATATACAACATTTCTTCTCTTCAATGTATACATACATCACCTCATATACGACTTCTCATGAACCTTCCCAACAAGGGTTTCAATCTACCCCTCGGGGACCTTGCTGACATTCTAACGTGCTGGAACACGACATAACACTAGGCAGGTTAATAAGGTAGGTTAAGCACATACATGTACCTGTAAGTTCGCAATTACACTGGCCAGGTGAAATCTCAAACTTACCTTACATGACAGTCCTCAGTACCTTATTAGTCCTATCTCTATAATAGTGTCCTCCTAACGCATTTCCTGTGTCTACATTAGTGCCCTCTTAACGCATTTCCTGATTCTCAGTTGTGATTTTCTACTCTCAAGTTTAAGTTTAGGCCCGTCCGGTCACCTAAATCCCTTAAACTATGGCTCTGATACCATTTGTAACGTCCCAAGTACATAACAAGACAACCAAAGCATTAAATCATACTCTGTAATAAAACTGGGTCCCAAAATTTAGTTACATCATTCCCAAACTAAGGTTGGCGGAAACAACCTATACACAACTGAGAACAACTACTACTACAAGTGGCAACGGCACAGTCTCTAGCTGCATCTGTACTCAATCATGCTCTTGCTCACTTACTTGAGCCTCTTACTACTTGCTTACCTGAAAATGGTTTAATTTTGAAAAGCGAGGGTTAGACCAAAAGGTCTAGTGAATTCCCTCCGAAAACAACATATATAAGCATTGGGAAAATCGTTTATAAAATTCATCATCAAACTTCACATAACGTCAAACATGGTACTGCACCGTGATGAGGACCGCATAAACTAACCACGATCGGGGCCCAAGCAGACTCCCCTTTCGCCGCGATCGGGGCCCAAGCAGACTCCCCTCTCGCCTCGTACCGGGGCCCAAGCAGACTCCCCTCAACCCGAATAGGAGGGAAACAGATTCCAACCTATCAGCTCATCACCCATGTCCAAGGGATCATCGAATCCCAGAGCATACCGATCCCACGGTGCAGACCGACTCCACATAGCATACATCACATGTCATACTTCATACAACTTGGAATCTCGTAAACCATATAATCATTTCATCATGCTAAATATTCTTTGAATAAAGTATGAGCTTTCATGTAAAAACATGCATATCGATTTGGTAAACATTTCGTGCTCAAAGTGAACCATTATCAGTTAAAAGAACAATTAACACATTGCGTCGTAAATAGGTTTAGGGAACTCACCTTGATGACGCTGAACGCACTTCTTGAAATCACCAAGCTAATACAACCGAACACCTAAGGGCATTGAATTCGAATCAGATAAAATATCTCAGCCCTACTGTCCGGATACCTCTTCCCGGACACAACACCTATCCGGATACTACACTTATCCGGACACACCACTTATCCGGACACATCATTTATCCGGACACACCACTTATCCGGACATACCACTTATCCGGACACTACACTTATCCGGACACACCAGTTATCCGGACAAAACTACCCGGACACCTTCACGAGGCACTTACCCGGACACATGCAACATATCCGGACACCTTCAAACGCCGGTGTCCGGAAAACGCTGCTGTTCGAACTTAGATATTCTAAAACCGATTTAAACTCCGATTTAAGCCATTAGTTTGATTAGACAACTATAAGGGTTCATCCACCAACCCCAAACACCCACTTAATCCATCTTTAACCCTCTTAAATCGATTTATTAAGGCAAAACCCATGAAACCCACTTTTTAGGAATTGTGGTTGAAAACACAATAAATCACTGATTTCAATCATAGAATCCGAACTAATGAAGAGGGAATACTACATCACACAGAATACGAATTTTAGAGGGGTTACCTGATGATTTCTCCTCTCTTTAGCTTTCTTCTTCTTCTTCTCCCTTTCTTTCCTTGTTTCACGCCACCACCACACACACACAAGATAAAACCAAATACTGATTTGTGCAAATGGGGGCTGCCCTAGAAGTTTGAGTCTATAAATATCATTCACTAATTGCAAACAAGTCCCTCAACTTAACTTTCATTTCTTGCATAAAGGACACTAAACTTTCATCTTTCAAACTTGAAATTCAGGTTGTTACAGACATAAATAGCATATTTCTTTGAAACAAATGTTACATTGTGATCTTTTGTCCATGCTAGGATAATACCCACAATTATAACATTTTATATAATTATTACCTCTTTTGCTTATCCAATCATGTTCACATTCTATTTGTTCTGTATTAACATATGTGTATGTGATTTTTGTTAGATTTTCCTCATCCCTATCACTATATATGCTATATATTGATTCATTCTCTGAATTATCTGTTTCCAAGGGTTCTATTTCGTAGTCTCCTATTTGTTCTACTAGATTACTTCTTTCTGTATTTTTGCTTTTATTAGGACATTTGTTAGCTAAATGTTTTTCATCTCCGCATATGAAACATTTACATTTTTGTGTTTGTGGTTTTCTGACATATTTTTTTTATAATAAGGTTTGTACCCTTTTTGATACGTTGTACTCTTTCTCAATTTTTTCCTTTTATAGTCATAATGGCCATAAGCTTGTGGTGTATAAATTGCCGTTTTACAAAACGCATATGCATTCTTTTTTAGCTGTTCCTGTAAAGCAACTTCTTTACATCTTTCTTCTAATATTCCAAATGTATATGTTATTCTAGGTCCTATACCTAAATTGTTTTGTTCACCATATGTTTGTTTCCATGTTTCATGTATATTTTTTCCTAAATCTCCTGGTAATTTTATAAAATATTTGTCGCATAGATTATCATCCATAGCTTGTCCTGTTTGAGATAATAATCTTGAGAAGTCTATTGTGAATTCGTTTATATACTTCATGTCTGCTATACTTAGTTGTTCTAAGTTTCTGATTGCGGTATCTTGTTAGGCTATTGTTTTTAGCTGGATCAACTCCTAAAATAAGAGTTCTTATTTGTGATGTGAAGTTATATGGATTTTCTCCTAGGGCTTTTAGCCTATTCATTTCATCTGGGTCTTGGGCTTTTTTACTTTGCCAAATTCCTAGAGATATTGGGCCTAATGTGGTTTCTAAATAAGAGAACATATCCATGCTATCTTTTTTGTTTGTTTCCCACATTCTTACCACTGTCTGTTCCCATATTAAGACTTCATCTACCCATAACTGTGGTTTTTGTTGTTCTAATAGTAACATATTGCTACTAAATATATTCCCTATAGGTAATCTGTTACCCTTTCCTACATAATTTGATTCTTGCTGATAACTTGTGGAGGGTCTTGACCAAGATTCTCTTCCTGATGTATCTCGTGTAGAGGTTCCTGTTTCTCCCCATTCTATCTTTGGCATTTTTCTTTTATATGGATTATCATACATATTTTCATCCATAAAATTCTGATCTTGTTTGTAGAAATCTGATAACATTGTTTTGCCTTTTAGTATATTTTCAACTAAAGGTAAATTATAATAATTTTGTAGGTTTTTGTAGCTCTCTTCATATGTCATTCCTAATTCTGTCATACACTCAATAATCATATCATCAGTTTCTTCTTGTATGTTTAATTCTGTGAATTTTCTATTAATAATTTGTTCTATTGTTTTGTTGGTTTCTTCAATTTTAAATCCTGTAATTTCCTCTTCTTCTAAATAACCTATTAAACTGTAATCAAATTCTTCTTCTTCGAATTTATCAAATCCTATTAGCGTTTCACCATCTTCGTTTTCTGTATCATAATTTGGTTCTGTTTCATATTCTGTATTCATAAAATTATATTCTGTTTCTTCATCGTCTTTATTGTTAGATGGTTCTTTTTTAAAATCTACAAATCGCAAGCTTTGTGATCCATCATTATCTTCATATATATAACTTCTTTTTGGTACTAATATTTCGTCTTCTTGACTTTTTATGTCGTTTAATTGCCATTCTAATCCTGCTAATTCTTCAGGATCTATTTTTATTGGGTCTATCATTTGTATAGATTTTGAAGCTATTGTGTTTACAATCCCTTCAATATTCACTTTGTATTTCATTCCTGACTTGTTGCTAGCCTTTCCTAGCACTCCTATGCTTATCACTATATTGTTTCCTTCATAATTTTCATATCCCTTTGTTTGTAGAGCTATTTTAATATTTTGTAGATCTTTTATGTCTTTTAGGATTCCTGGTGTGCAATAAAATAACGCTGTATTTTGGCTAAGGTCTATTTCCATTCCTGAAATTATTGCCTTTTTTAATTCTGTTTTCCAACGTTTGTCTAATAATAGGGCTAATAATTTTGTCCCTAAATTTTTTCTGCCTAAAGCTTTAATTCCTATGATTACTAGTCCTACGTGTGCAAAATGTTTTCCTGATTGTTTTATTTTTTGTATGGTGTCTGGTGAGAATAAGTCTAATGTTACTGATTTGTCTACTACTCTTAGACTTTCTTCTCTACTACTTTGGATTAACACTGTGTTTATGTTTAAAATTCCTGTTTGGTACAATACTCTAGGATTTAGAATATCTAATTGGTGTTGATTATAAAGATTTATATTTCTGTCTAAGTCTATTTCTTCTTCTAATTGCATATTTTGTTGAGAGGAATTTGAGCCTGATCCCCTTCTAACAATTCTGTTTAAAAAAGACTCTGATGTTATTGTGTCTTGTATATTACTTGTTGAGCTTCTTGCTTCTTGTACTGTTCTGCTTCTTCCTAAGAAACTTCTGTTTTGATTATTCATTTTCTAGGTAACCAGTGTGTATATGGTTTGGGTTTTCTGTTTATTTTAATATCTTCTATGTTTAATTTATTTATTGCTTCGGTGATCTTATCAATATCACTTTCTTTAGTTGTATTTGTTTCTTTTTATCTTCTAATATATTAATTATTTTGTTTAATTTTTCAATAAATATTAGGCTGATAATAAAATTAAATAAAAGTGGATATTGACTATCACTTTTATTTTGTCCTGTATATTTGGTAAAACGTGTGACTTCTTCTTTATTTTCTATAGGTTTGTATTTTTTGACGTCTTCTAAAGCCTTTCTATATTCGTTGGATAGCTCCAGCTTTATCTTTCTACAATTGTTTTTATATCTTTTATTAACGTTTCTAAATTTGTTATCTTATTTTCTATTTTTAGTAGGTTTTTGTTTTCTAGTAAATAGTTTAGCTGTTGAAATTCTTGTTTTGTAGGTGTGATTCTTTTTATTTCTTTAAGATCT
Organism: Saussurea involucrata; assembly: GCA_033807775.1. Taxonomy (NCBI): domain Eukaryota; kingdom Viridiplantae; phylum Streptophyta; class Magnoliopsida; order Asterales; family Asteraceae; genus Saussurea; species Saussurea involucrata. The sequence goes on from CM066316.1 coordinate 66,141,438, forward strand.
TTAATAATTTGATTATTTTGTTCTTTTATGTAGCTTAGATTGTCTATTATTTTGTTTATTCCTTCTGTCTTTTTATGAGTATGATTAGCTAGTTTTTCTAATGTGTATAATGTATTTAGATTATTTGTAGCTTCTTTTTCTAAATTGGAACCTAGATTTATTATTAAATCTGTTATCCCGTTTAGATGTATATCTTCTGTGTGTAAACTATGTTTGTACGTTTTATTAAATCTACAAGAAAATTTATAATATTGAATATCAGTAATATTATTAATTTCAAGTTTTTCTTTGAATTCGAGATTTAAGAAGTCTAACCGTTTTAATTCAGCAGAAGAGATTTTTGAATCAATTTTAAAAAGAAATCTTATCTCTTAGTATCTATCCAGATTCCCTACTCCTTTTCATAATATATTCATATATCCCATTAAAATTTTAAATTAAATATGCAAACAACAAATAAACTGAGGTTTATGTTGACCCTTAAATTCATCATAACCTTCAAATTTATATCATTACATAATATGATCCCTGGATTTTCACCTTAGCGGGTTCTCGTCAATCGTGGACTTCAACTGCCACTAACGAGCCTGACTAAGTCTTTTAAACCTTTAGAATCGTACTATGCTCTGATACCAATAAGGGGGGTATGGCGGATTTTTTGGGTTTCTGTTAAACCACTATGACAGTAGTAGATTAAGAAAACACATAAGAACACATACTTACAGTGAGAGCAGAAGCACCAGAGGTGATGAGCGGAAGCACCAGAATAGTATAGACAGCGACGGTCCCTTTTTTTTATTTATAGATGGGATATATTATGAAGATCTAAAGGAGTATAGAGAATACTGGATTTATACTAAGGAGATAGGAAGAGAGAGTTTAGAAAGCCATATGAGAAAATGCTTTCTAATATTTCTCAGGTTTTTTCGGTGTGTTTTACAAATGAGAGAAAGGCCGTCTTAAATAGGCCTAAAGAAACTATACAAGATTCCTAAATAATTATCAAACGACAAAACCAATACAGGTTTGTCAAAAAGAAAAGTCTTATCGTTCTAAAAAGTAAAAGTTTTTACAAAGAAGTCAAAAAGCAAATAGTAAAAGCATATAGTATCCTGTCGGCCAATTCCAAAAATAATGCTTTGGTTTCGCCATTGCCTACGATGCCTTCTAGAAATCCATGTGGGTAATGTCGATGGACTGTGGTGAACCTGGATCCGTACCATCATATTCGTCTCTTTCATCCATGTTACCTATGAGGAATGGGCTAGAGTCATCTTCTCCGATGAACGGAAGAATCATCACCCAATTGTTGTGAACGAATATCTGTGTGTAGTATCCTTCTGCAACTAATTTGTACTGTTTACCCCATGTACGGTGGAAGAATTTTTCTGGAAGTGCTAGTGTCTTTTGTCCTTGGGTAATCATCTTTCCTATCTGTTGTTGAAGTGATTCTGAGTTTTCGATATTATCCCACCATGTGTATTCGGTACTGCATGCGTCCTTCTTCAGTGCCTTTTGTTCATCTTTATCATGGCTGATGAATATGCGTTTTCTCGCAGGCCTGTATGTATAACTATTTGCCTCACGAAATGAAGCGAAAATCTTACATCCTATCATTAGACTTGATGAATGGGATGCTATGTTTCCGGCTGTGAGAATGAACTTTTCCCCAAACTTGTTGAGAAGTGCTTCTGTTTTTTGGGTTTAGACTGAATTCGATGTAATCGATCATTCCGTTGTGGTAGAAACCGAGGATTTGATCATCTGACATGTCTGTAACCTTTAGGTTGATTTGTAGTAGGAAGATGTTGGTCGAAACTTGTCTTCATCTTGATGAGTTCTTTGAACGATTGTAATGCCTTTGTACGTTTTTTCTTGAAAGGCAATGTTGATGATGTCTTGTTGTAACTTGTATAGAAGCATTGGGAATTCTGTGCACACTCTGTCGGATACCATCTGTTCGAATTCTGGGAAGTTTTCGAAAAGTGGTTGCATAGTTTGTTTTAAAGGCATATCTAGGATTCTTGCTTTAAAACTGTTGAAATCTCTGTGTACAGCTGTAATTGTTTCTTTTTTCTCAAACTTTTGTAGAAGCTGTGTATTTTTTGCTTCGAGAAGAGAAATCTTTTGTTTAAGAATATTGTTTTCAATCTGGGTCTGTAATACCTGTGTATTTTGTCCAGATTTTAAAAGCTGGTCTTGTAAATGAGCAATTACATCTTCTTGAGCTTTAATAAATTGCTCAGGATTAGTTTTTGCCATTTTTGCAAAGGTTTTAACTTCTTCCGGCTCAATGAAGAAAGTTTCAACTCCAAAAGTTTAACTTCTTCCGTTAAACCACTATGACAGTAGTAGATTAAGAAAACACATAAGAACACATACTTACAGTGAGAGCAGAAGCACCAGAGTAGTAATTAGAGGTGATGAGCGGAAGCACCAGAGTAGTATAGACAGCGGAGATTCCTTTTTTTTGTATATGGGATATACTATGAAGATCTAAAGGAGTATAAGAAATATTGGATTTATACTAAGGAGATAGGAAGAGAGAGTTTAGAGAGCCATATGAGAAAATGCTTTCTAATATTTCTTAGGTTTTTTTGGTGTGTTTACAACTGAAATTGATACTACAATTTATAAGCAAAGAAAAGAACTATGCTAGACTAAATTATTAGACGCACTGACAGTAAAAGATTCTATTCTAATCTCGACAAACTACTTTTCTAGTATCGACAAACTACTTTTCTAGTATCGACAAACTACTATGTGTAAGAAAGTCAAAAGTGGAAAAAGCTATGTCGGCCAATTCTCCTTTTGAATTATTGATGTATAATCGACATGCTTTCTAGAAGTCTATGTGGGTACTGTCGATTGACTGTGGTGAACCGGGATCTGTGCTAGCATCTTCTGATTCTTCCGTATTAAAAATATGAATAGGACTGGAATCATCTTCTCCGATGAATGGGAGAATCATAATCCAGTTAGTGTGTGTCCATATTTGTTTGTAATGACCTTCCGCAATTAATTTGTATTGTTTACACCATGCTAAGTTGAAGGCTCATGGTAACGATGGTGTCTTTGGTCCGTATGTCATCATTTCTTCAATCTGTTGTACTGGTTTTGTACTGCTGCTGTTGTTCCACCATGTGTACTCTGTGCTGCATGCAAGCTTTTTTAGTACTTCTGTTCATCTTCTTTGTGGCTTATGAAGATACGTTTTCTCGCAGGCCTGTATGTATGTATGTCTGCTTCTGGGAATGACGAGAAGATTTTACATCCTATCATAGTACTTGATGAATAGGATGCAATATTTCTAGCTGCTAGGATGAACTTCTCTCCGAATTTGTCAAGAAGTGCCTCTGTTTTTGGATTTAGGCTGAACTCTATGTAATCTATCATTCCGTGGTGATAGAAGTTCAGGATCTGTTCTGCTGGCATGTCTGTTGTCTTCAGATTTACTTGTAGTAGGAAGATGTTTGTTGGGAAGTCTGTTGTTTCTCCTTCTTGGTTTATCCTCTGGACTACTGTTATGCCTCTGAATTTTCTTTCTTGAAAAGCGATGTTGATGAGATCTTGTTGTAATTTATACAGAATCAAAGGGAATTCTGTACAAATCTTTTTTGAGATCATTTGTTCAAACTCAGGAAACTTTTCCAAAAGAGGTTTCATTGTTTGTCTCCAGGGTTGATATAAGATTCTTGCTTTGAAACTGTCGAAATCTCTGTGTATGACTGTAGTTGATTCTTTTTTATCGAGATCTTGTTGTAACTTTGTATTTTTTGCCTCGAGAATCAAAATTTTCTGTTTGAGAATAGTGTTTTCAATCTGGGTTTGTAATATCTGTGTATTTTTTCCAGATTTTAAAAGCTAGTCTTGTAAATGGGCAATTACATCTTCTTGAGCTTTAATAAATTCCTCAGGATTAGTTTTTGCCATTTCTACAAAGGTTTTAACTTCTTCTAGCTCAATGAAGAAAGTTTCAACTCCAAAAGCTTCTCTGGCTGCTTTCATAGCTTCAGCAAAACTGTGAAATCCTTTGTAAAGTGGGCTGTTACATTTTATGTGTTTTGTAACTGTTTCCCATTTATTGAAAATTCCTGTTTTTGTTCCCCTAAAAATGATGTAGTGAGAAAAACGTTTGTGTTGTTTTTCGGGAACAACCTGGCTTTGTTCTGAGAAGTAAATACTCAGAGCATTTAGAATTTGTACTTTAAATGAGGTTGCTTGTGGCATGGTTTGAATATGCCAAATATTGTCAAGCAAACATTGTTTTTTTTCTGTTAATACTGTCCCAATAATGGGTCTGAATTTTTTCTTTATATCAAAACATTTTTGTAACATGTAGTTGCCAAATGATATCTTGGAATCTGTTGCATGTGTATCTTTTGACCTGCTGGACTGTGCATAACCTCTGGTTTGGGTCTTTGTAGGAGTGTATGGTGCAATCATACCAATATTTGGTGTATCTTTTGAAGAACCAAATGGTGTGTAACCTTCTGTTTGATATTTTACGTGTGTAAACTGTGAAGAATTGTAAAAATCTTCTGTTTGTAACTTCTGTGAACTCATAGCTGCTTGCATTAGCTTGTTGGTATCTATGATCTGTGTATTTACTGTTTGTGTACTGACCTTTTCCTCGTCTGATGAGATACTCATTGAGGATGGATACCTGATAGGTTGTATAACCTTTCTTTTTCCTTTATCCTTTCTCTCCATATGTAACAAATAATTTGTTAAGATTTCTAGATAACATATCTGCTATCCCATTGTCTTTTCCTTTAATATGTTCAAAATTTATTTTGTAACCACATCCTTGTATAATGTTTTGTAAATTTATCCATCATGTTTTGTTTACCTTTTTACTTTGATCATTTTTTATAAAACGAACTTGTGATCCCAATTAACAAGTAATGAAATCAAGATCTATCCAAAACTCTGTCCAGCTCTCATTAACATCAAGATCAAGTAATACAATGTAGAGAGAAACTCACAGAGAGTTCTAAGAATATGAATATCAAAAGTGTTAGTGAAAATGAGCTAAACTAGGCTATTTATACCTAGGTTCACAATTTACAAAATAACACCTCAACTTGAATACAACATATAAAATTGACACTAACATTCTCCCCCTTTGTATTCAAGTGAGCCAGGTAAGCTTTAACCATAAAGTTCTTCCGGTGGAATGTATCTCTTTCTGATCCCAAAGATAATCTCAAACCTTCTTAGTGAATTCCGGTAATCTATTCGGTCTTGTATCGCTTTCAAGGCATTGTTGATCTTCTTCTCTTTCAGAGGCACCTTTCTTTGTTCATCCAATCATAGCCTTTCATTCAGCAGAATCTTGATCATATAGAGTGTTCCATCAGAATACATGTTGACTTCAATAAACCTCAAGAACTTATTCTTCTTTTGCCCATTATGATAAACAACACCAAACTCTGGTTTTTCTAACACGGTATACAGAGGAATACCTTGCATGTCGGGTAAGCCTTTGTTTGGCCTTCGTTTGTTGACTCTGATTTGATTACTTTCCAAAGCCATCTGAAAATCAGTTAGGTATGAAAGCTTGATCAGGTTCTTCATGAAACGTTTTAGGGCTTGATAGGCTTCAGAGTAGGTAATATCTTTGTTCGGCATCCGGACAAGAATGTCATACAACCTGAAGAAGTCTGCACAGGTTAGGGATTTGAAGTCGGCTTCACAGAAATTCCACTCTTTTCCATCTGATCTGTTGACATAGAATCTCGGATAAAACACATTCAAGATCTTCTCTGATTCTATCTTCACAAGCTTAACAATTTCTTTATCAGTTCTGACTGCACTGAGCTTTTGATCTTTGTCACCCATCATATACAAATATTCAATCTGCTTCTTTCGTGGAAGTTTATCAATTGAATAGAGCTTTACCTTGTCAATTGGCTGAATCTTTTTCACAAACAAATGACTCCTTATATCTTCTTGGAATGGAGTAATGATTCTTGTTCGGTGAGCACGTCGGACAATCAAAGCTTCTCTATCAATTAACATCTGTAGATTACGTAATTCTGCCTTGGAGACTGCATCTCTGATTTTGCCTTCAGGTAGATCAGGTATTTCCAGAATTTGTATCACTGGATCAGGTTGGTTACTTTCTTTCTCGGAATCAGAATCGGGTTGAACATTTCCACCATCAAATACATCATCCATCTCCTCTTTAATCTTTACCACAGTTTGATCTTCATCCGAATTAATATAAATCAAATCCTGTAAGAACTCATCAACCATTATTTCCTCATCAGTTCTGTTATCACATCCTTGAGGCTTTTCAACCGTAGGATTGATATCATCCAGAACACCAACATCAGCACTTTGAACCCCTTGTGTACCACCAACATTACCGGTACCCGATTCCACATTTGTTTCCACATTCTCAGTAACATGAACACCCGAACCACTACCTTGCTCAACCCTTTGTCTTACACTTTTCTCCCCCTCATGGTGATCATGATCGGGATCTTGATCATCATGTCTCCGTTTGGTGGTTTGGGCTTGAATCCCACACTTGTCTTCCACCGCTTTGATTCGGTTTGATAGGGGATGTGAAACCAAAAGATATAGCTTTGGTTAGGTTGGATATGGATTTTTGTAGGGTATTTAGTTAATCTGGTAAAGTGGCTTGTATTTCGGTTTGGCGTCTAAGTAGACCAAGAATGTCTACTTCTTCTTGAGTATTAGCATCACCTTGTTCTAGTAAACGGGTAAGTAACTGTGATTTCAATTCGTGTAAAGGTAAAGTATGATGTACCTTTGGGTTCGGCTGAGATTCTGGTTGAGTGTCGGATGGTGCGGATGAAGAATCAGCAACAAACTTTTCTTTAACAAACTTGTGTACTTCGGCAGATAAATTCTTAACAATATCTTTCAATTCGGACACCTGAGCTTTATGAGTGTTGGAGAGAGACTGGATGGCCATTTCAAGAAACTTCTTAGATACATAGTTGTGAGGAGGAGGACCCACCAAAGACTGAATATCACGCGCTTGTTCCAAGGTAACACCCAGACCACTAAGGTTACTGGTTGACATAGCAGTCATAGAGACTGTATGGCCTACGTTCAACACTGGCATAGTGTTAACGTTGGTAGGACTTCCGCCCGGTCCTCGTGGAGCACCAACAAATAGCGGCAACACTCGGGGCATTCCGGTTGGGTCACGCATGTGTCACCATAGATGAAGTGACAAACGGTCTCCGTGTCCTAGGAAAGGAAGTAAAATCAAACGGTTCTAGACTCGATATGTGAACAAATGAAGGTGGTGGCCTGGGCAAGTGCCATCCTGTTTCAATATCAGCAGACACCGAGTGTGTCGCCGATAGTGTTTGTGCTAATCCCCTGTGAGAAGATGAAATATCAACTTGTGAAGAAGTTGATGAGTGGATGAGTGGGGTTGTGCATTGCATAGCTGGGCGGACTATGTCTTCTTCAATGTCATGTGGCGACGAACGCGCACCGACAGTAGATGTGGCTACCCGGCTAGACACGGTTTGGTTAGGATCATTAGTTAAAACTTTTGTTGATCCTGTCTCACACTCACCATCTTTTTTTCTTTCCTTCTCACTCAACCTCACTTGTTTTTCTGTTTCAACTAATACTCCCTCATTTCCCCTTATCACTCCTCCATCACCACCAGAAGTAGTAGTGACGACCTTTTCAATTACAGTATCAATATTCTCCATGACTTGATCGTTGTTGTTATCATCATTGTTATCATCAGAACTATCATCGTCTTTCTCATCATCAGCATTCGCATTATCATCATCTGAACTGTATACAAGATTAGCAGGATCATCAATATCCGCATCAATATCCTCAGATTCTTCCTCAGTATCGTCAGAAACAAGATCTTCCTCATCATCGTCCTCAAAGATTTGAAGCTTTGAAGTTTTGGACGACTGACCAAGAGCACCCCCAACTCCTTTTCCCCTTACATCACTTTTACCTCTCAACACGCCTTGTTCAGGTACCCCAGTATCCTGAATTCTCTTTCTAACTCTAGAACCCTCACCACGCTCACCTAATTGGTTGGCACCGTGGGTAAGCCCTACCGGTCCTGGCCGGGCCATCAGTGCGTTCTCTTCTCTATACTCACTCAAATATGGTGACTCTTGGTCAGCGTAGGCGAGTAGTGCTTCAGGTAAAACCATAATAGTTGGAAAAGATAGACCTTTCGGAAGTCGGAGATACTTCATGTAATTGGTTGGACCAAGAACTGCATTCTCGCGTCTCGGAATCTGATCATTAGAATCCATGATAGAACGGATAATAATCTGAAGATATCTTTGAAATGGTACAAACGTTCTGTCTTTTGATGGCTTTGCTTTGTCGGTGACCACCTCGATCAAATCATTCCAAATAGAAATTGCAAAGTCAATCTTCCGGTTAAAAACAATAGCATGAAACATCCTGATCACTGAAATACTGGCCATGTCGACTCCCGTGTGCTTTGAAGTCATACATCTATTCACAACACTGAATAATGTGTAATAGATCGGCGGTAGATAGTTCCTTTTCAACTTAGATGTACTGGTCAGCACTCTAAAGTTCGGACGTGGATCATTGTAACCCATTAGCATGATATCTCGGCACAAATCTTCTTCGGACAACATATCTTTAAAATTAGAAGAATAAGGAAGATCAAGAACTCGTCGCAACCTTTTCAAAGTCAGCTTGGCATCAAAATGATCTACTTTCAGAGTGAAGTAGTTGTTATTAGGTACGTACTGGATGTTACCCCATACTTGTTGCAAATATATCTCTGGTACTTGTTGAGTTCTTTCAAGAGCAATACGAAGCGGGTGACCTTTGAGTATTTCCATGACAAGATGATAATCCATAGTGACATTGAAATCTAGAGTGTAGTTGTTCGGCTTTAAATCCTTCTTATCTCTTGGAAGAATAAGTTCAGCATCTAGATCTCGAGCGTTCACCGATGGGTGTGATGAACGATGAGATAGAAAGACTGTGTTCTCGTCAGAAGAATTACCATCACCCTGCTCTTGCAAATGTGCCATGGTCTATGATTGACAATGTAAGACCATTTGGATATCAGTGCTTTTTCGCCAAAAACTTCAAAAATTTCCTAAGTGTGGGCTACTATCGTACAATACATCAAGTCGCATGCCATAAACTGTCGTATAAAACTGTACGACTAAGAAGTTGTCGTACAAGTTGTGTGTGACAGTTATGAGTTTCAGTTTTGTGCGACAGTTTTGAATGATGAAGAACACAGTATTGTGCGACAATTTTGAATGTTCGAATAATGATGAACACTCAAACCCAAAAACCTAAGATTTTTCAATGAAAGCTGATGAAACTAGTGCCCTATATGCGTTTAACTAACATGAACACTATTCTAACATCTTTTCCTATCAGTTCTAACACAAAGATCAGAATACGAAGGGTTTTCTAAAAACCCCTTTTTCGACTTTTCTAATAATCAACACAGCAGATGATATGATCGATGAAATGCGATGAAAACAGATTAAAAACGATACCTGAATCGATTTGAATCTACAGATGTGAAGAAACAGCAACAATGATCCAAATCGATGTCAAAAGTTGTGAGAGAATCGGACAGTACAAAAGTCGGAAAATGAAACAACTTTCAAAATTGCACTATATATAGAACTTAGGCTGTGTGGACACGTGTCAAGAAATGAATGGTCCAAAGGTTGACCGACACGTGTCAGATAGTCGTACGATACAATGTACGAGTATCTCGTCTTAGTCGTAGGATGAAGTGTACGACTAAGGTATAATGATGAACAGTAACTATCGTACGATGCTTGTACGACTAGGATTGCTAGTCGGACAAAGCGTCTATGACTTGACCATATGAACAGTGACTGTCGTACGAAGCATGTACGACTAGGATTGCTAGTCGGACAAGGCTTGTGCGACTGTCGTGCATGAACAGTAACTCTCGTACAAGTTATGTACGATTGTCGTGCTGGAACAGTAACACTCGTATACGTGATGTACGACTACTTTCCAGACTTGGAAATTTTTTCGAAAATTGAACTTTGATCATTTAAAAAAAATTTGAATTTTTCAGTTTAAGATCAGTTCAGTGTTCTTGAAAACATTTTGCTCCCCCTAGAAAGATGCATATGTTTTGACAAAATGATTTTTCATCTAGTAGAGTTTGCGAAAATCATTTAAGATAGAACACTTACCTTTGTTGTTTTGAACAAACATCTCTTCTTTGTTGAACGCTCCCCCTTGAAACATGCTTACAAACATTTATAGCTCCCCCTAAACATATGAACCACACATAAAACTGCACAAATAATAGCAATTGAAGTACATACGGTAAAAAGAATAAAATTGAAATCTAGTTTGTAAACTACTGAAAGAAATCTAAATTTGAACAAATCATAATGAATATTCAATATTATGAAAATAAGTATTCTTCACTCAAATTTATCAAAATTTGAATGACTAAGAATTATTTTCAAAATGTTGAATAAAAATTATGACTTATCAAACTTTCAAATTCAACATGCCTAGCTTTGAGACAAGAAAGTTGAAACGTTTCTCATCCAAAGCCTTGGTAAACAAGTCGGCTAGTTGAAATTCAGTAGAAAAAAAATAGAGTTCAATTGTACCTTTTTCGACATGATCTTTAATAAAATGATACCGTACTTCGATGTGCTTGGTTTTCGTGTGTTGAACCGGATTCACAGATATTGCTATTGCAGACTTGCTATCACAATAGATTGGAATCTTTTCATACATACACGCAAAATCCGTCAGTTGGGTTTTCATCCAGATGACTTGTGAGCAACAACTAGCGGCCGCGACATATTCTGCCTCCGCCGTAGAAAGTGACACGCAGTTCTGTTTCTTAGATGCCCAACTTACCAACTTATCACCCAAGAATTGGATATGTCCGGATGTGCTTTTCCGGTCCAATAAGCTACCACCATGATCCGCGTCGGAGTAGGCTGTTAGCTCAAATCCCGTGCCTTTGTGATACCATAGACCAAGATAGGGAGTTCCTTTGAGATAGCGGAAGATTCGTTTGACGGCTCCTACATGAGATTCCTTAGGATTCGCCTGAAATCTCGCACAAAGACAAGTAGCGAACATAATATCCGGGCGACTAGCAGTTAAGTACATTAAAGATCCGACCATACCTCGATAGTGTCGTATATCAGTTTCCTTACCATGAGGATCTGGACCGATCTTTGATTGTGTTGCCATCGGTGTTCCAATGGAAGTACAATTTTCCATTTTGAATTTCTTCAAAATGTCAAATATATACTTTGACTGGTTGATGAATATCCCCGTGGAAAATTGTTTCACTTGCAATCCTAGGAAGAAGTTAATCTCCCCCATCATGCTCATCTGAAATCTAGTAGTCATCAGATCAGAAAACCATGTACATAAACCAGGGTTAGATGCTCCGAATATAATATCATCTACATATATTTATACTATTACCGTCTCACCGTCTTCACGTTTGACAAGCAAAGTCGTATCAACCTTACCTTTTTCAAAGCCCGAGACGAGTAGAAATTGAGATAGAACATCGTACCAAGCGCGCGGGGCTTGTTTCAACCCATATAAGGCTTTATCCAAAATGTAAACGTGATTTGGATTATCCTTGTCTACAAAGCCTTCGGGTTGTGAGACATATACCTCCTTTTTTAGTATTCCATTAAGAAATGCTGTCTTTACGTCCATCTGATAGACCGTAAAGTTTTTTTATGTCGCGTACGCCAAAAATATTCTGATTGCTTCAATGCGTGCGACTGGAGCATAAGTCTCATCGTAATCTATCCCTTCTTGCTGTCGATAGCCTTTAGCTACAAGTCTCGCTTTGTTACGAACTATGATGCCATCTTCATCTTTCTTGTTTTTGAACACCCACTTTGTTCCAATGATGCTTTTATCGGCTGGTCTTGGAACTAACCTCCATACTTTTAACGCTTCGAATTGATTTAGCTCTTCTTGCATAGCTAAAATCCAATCCGGATCATTTAAGGCTTCTTTTACTGTGAGTGGTTCAATGTTACTTAAAAACATTGAGAACATGCACTCATTTACAGTAGCACATAAAGCAGATGAACGAGTTTGAACTGGTGAACTTGGGTCACCGATTATTTGGTGAATCGGATGAGCCTTCGTCCACTTGGTTGTATGAGGGTGAGGAGCATAGGATTCTTGAACATTTTCAAGAGTAGCATTCGTCTCTTCTTCGGTTGGAGAAACCAATGGTTCATCACTTGGAAATTCTGTAGGAATACTAGAAGATTCCGGTTGTGACTGAGGAATGGTTGGTTCAGTAACCGAAGAACTTGGATTTTGTGTTGATCCTTCCACAGTAGTTGTAGTCTCTTGTTGTGGAATAACAACTTCTGGTACTTGAACATTCTGAACAGGAGTGGAAACATCAACCGGTGTTGAAGTAGATGCACCATTTTGAGTAGTTGTCGCAGCGGAAATTGTTGTAGGTGCTTGTACCATCCTGTTAGAATCAACAGACCTATTGTAAGTACCATAAAATTCATCACAGAATTCATCAAATAGTAAATCAAGATCAGTTAGTTGAGATTTCGAGGTAGAAGGTTGATCCTGATTAGAAGTTGAAGCAGGTTCTGAACTGAGATGTCCAGAAGATAATATTCCAGTTATAACGGGTCCTGAACTGTTTTGGTCAGAAGCCAATTCGTGACGTTCGTCGAATTTGACATTGACACTCTCCATTATATTTCTAGATTGCTTCAGATATATCCTATATGACGCCGATGAGAAAGAGTATCCAACGAATATACCATCAATCGCCTTTGGACTGAACTTGTTCCTTTGTTCTTTGTTGTTCAAGACATAACACCTACAACCAAAAACATGAAAATGTTTTATGTTAGGTTTCCGGTTATTCATGATTTCATAAGGAGTTTTATTAAACCGGCGGTGTATGACAGAACGATTCTCTGTGTAACATGCGGTTGCTACAGCTTCGGCCCATAAGAAGAGAGGAAGCTTTGAGTATGCCAACATTGTTCTCGCAGACTCGACTAACGTTCTGTTACGTCGTTCTACAACACCGTTTTGTTCAGGAGTTCTGGCAGCAGAAAATTGTTGCATAATCCCATTTGATTCATAGAAATCAGCTAGGACTCTGTTCTTGAATTATGTACCATTATCCGAACGCACGCTTTTTACTGAGATCTGCATGTTGTTCTGAGCTGCCTTGATAACACCAATGAGAAATTCTGAAGTTTCATCTTTTGACCGAAGAAACCTAACCCATGTATATCTTGAGAAATCATCGACTATTACCAAGACGTATTTCCTCCCACTTATGCTTTCCGTTTTCATTGGACCGCACAAATCCACATGCAACATCTCAAGTATACTCTTCGTTGTCGGTTCCGGTTTAGGCTTGTGAGGAACCCTCTTCATCTTTCCTTTCTCACACGCATCACATAGATTTTCGGCATTGAATTTCAAAATTGGAAGCCCCCGAACTGAATCTCCTAAAACCAGCTTTTGAATGTATCGGAAATTTAGATGAGATAACCGTCGGTGCCATAGCCAAGTTTGTTCTTCTGAAGTTTTGGATAAAAGACACACTTCATTGGTTGGTTTGATATCTGCCAAGTAGATTGTGTACAGGTTTGACTTGCGAGTTCCAACAAGAAGATCTGTTCCTTTCTCGGTTTTGACACAACACTTTGTCTTCTTTAAGTGCACTTCCAAATCCTTATCGCAAAACTGTCCTATACTGAAAAGGTTGTGCTCCAATCCTTCAACATAGTTAACCTTCTTTATCGTAAGATTGTCTTGAATGATATCTCCAAAACCTTTGATAGGAGCAACCTGATTGTTTCCAAACCTTACACGACCAAGATCATTTTCCACAAAATTGGTTAGCATGTGTCTTTGGCCTATCATATGCTTCGAACATCCCGAATCTAAATACAATAACTTATGTTTCTGCATCAATCAGATTGAAACAGTTTTAGGTACCCATTGAGTATTGGGTCCTTTTTTATTAGCTTGAGAAACCTTGAGTTTAGACATTTGTGTCTTCTTCTTTTTCTTTAAATTTGATTTTCTTTTAACACTTGGAATAATGTAAGAATTATCCCAACAACAAGAACCAGGCATAGCAAACGAACTTTCATATCCACAAACATAACAAAAACATTCACCATTTTTGAAATCCAACAACTTGTCTTTCGAGTAATCTTTGTATGACTTTACAAAAGAATTTTTATTACTCACACCAACTTCTTTATTCTTTGAAAAACTACTATTTTTGTCATTTTGTTTGGACGAATCAGACGTCGTTTGCTTTACCCGCCATTCTTGTTCTTTCTTCTTCGGATTCACAGAATTATCTGAAAGAACAGAAGATTTAGAGTTAGAATCCTTAGAACTCTGAACTTGAGAATTCTTTGACATTTTATCCTTCTTTCTTTTCTCTAAAGGTGGATTCTTTGTGTTTGAACACTCACCTTTATAGAAAGTACTCGAAGATTTTTCTTTGTTTATATAAGAAACATATGTTATTATAATTGGACTTTCTTGAGATGATTGAAATGAATGACTACCACATTGAACACAATTGAGATTCTTTCTTGCAAGTGATAATAGATCTGAAACATAAGTCTTTTCACTATTATTGCATTTCATACAAGAATTATTGATTTTAGGTTCAGAAGTAGTATTCAACTCAATTTTCTTAGAAATCCTTTTCAGATCATCTTTCCTTTTGCTTTCTTCTTTTTCTTCAGAAATAATAAAATCAGTATGGTCCGGAAGTTTCTTTGAGAAATCAAATGCACAAGCTTTTCCTTTTTCATTTTCTATTGGTTTTGACTTGGTTTCAAAAACTTTCTCGTTTGGTTCATAATCACAATCCGAATCAGAATCGGCGTTGTGAACTTCAAAATCTTTGGTGGACTCAGGTGAATTCCAATATTTGAAAGCATTTTCTTTTCTTTCTTTTGCTAATTCCTTTTCTAACTCATCCACCCCTTGAGAAAGCTCAATTATTCTTATTTCATAAGAATGTTTCTCATTTTCAAAAATTACTTTCTCAATTTCAAACTGTGCTCTTTCAAGATTGAAAGAATCTTCAAAATCAGACATTATATTAGGTTTTTCTTCTTTCAAATATTTTTCTAATGTCATCACTTTTTGAGAAAGTTCACTGTTTTGTTCTTTAAGAAAGTTGCTTTCTTCTAGATTGAACAGTTTTTCAAAGCAAATTCTTTTCTTTCGTTTTCTAACACAATCTCTAATTCAACTTTTGTCTTTAACAAATTAGTCAACTTCTTTTCAAATGAATTGATTTGGTTTACAAAGTTGACTTTCTCATTTTCCAAATTGGTATGCTCAGAAAGAAGAATATTCTCAAGATCTACCACTTTCTTTGAGAGTTTGAGATATTTTTGATCAATCTTTTGTTTACCATCAAAAATGTTCTTTGATGATTCAGAAAACTTTTTTATCAAAGCATGTTCAATTCTACCAGTTTCCTTTTTCACTTCGTCATTGTAACAAGAAGATATTTCCCTAAAAGTAGTTGAGAAAATAGTTGAAAGGAGATCATTTTCATAATCATATTTGATCTTTTGTTCAGCAAGAGAGATCTCAAGTTCAGCTATTTTCCCTTCTAGAACCAACGTAGGAACATATTTCTTAGTTACAACAACTTGATTGTTAGTAACTGGCTTTGTAGCATTTATGTCAAAGTAGTTATCTGGAAGTGGTTTATCTAGATTGTTGAGAATCTTCAACGTCTCATTAGTATAGCAAAATGGAAGTTGAATATGAGTTGTTAAAGCTCTTTTTCTTTGTTCTTCTTTTTGTGTTTCCTTTTCATCAGTCCAATAAACTTCAAAATCGGGCCAATATCGTGCGTACCTTAAACACTCGAAATTATACACTGTCGGTACTGCTTTGATAGTTTTGGCACCATATTTTGGACATTCATAACCAAGTCCCCAATATTTATTGATATTGTTTACATGTTTTGGCTTGTTCATGAAAATTGTTTGAGCAGATTGATCTCTCAAATACAGCTTCTTTTCCAAACTTTCAATTTTGTTTAAAAATTCTGAATTCTTTTCTGAAAGATTTGTCAAAGAAAAATCACTTTCTTTATTCTTTGATTCTAAATCTTTGATTTGCTTGTTTAATTCAGATAATTGAGAATCAAGTACTAATCTTTCTGATTCAAATTGATCATGTTGAGCTTTGAGATTTTTGATTTCAGAACATTTGTCTTTTATCTCAAATTCAACATTATCAACCTGTTGTTTCAATTCACTATTCTTCTTTCTTTCGTTTTGTAGAGTTTTTGTTAATTCTCCAACACATGGTTCCATTATTTCAATTTCACGAAATAAACTAGCATACTCGTTTTCAGAACATGCTAATTTATTTAGTGTGTCATTCAGTTCATTACGCAGATTTATGACTTCTTGATTTAATGATTCAGGTAAAGGAAAAGAATTTACCTGTGAGGAAGTGTCAGACTTATCCTTATCGTCAGAATCGAATTCTGCTTGGCACATATTTGCATGCTCTTCATTTTCTCCCTCGTCATCAGAATAATCAAGAAAATACTCTTCCTCCACCATAAGAGCTTTTCCATCTTCCTTTTGTTGTGCAAGAAGCAACTTTTGTTTGTAGTAATCCGTGTTCTTTACTACCTTCTTTCGACAATCTCTTGCATAATGACCCGGATTACCACAGTTGTAGCACTTTTGAATCTCTACAGCTTTCTTATCTTCGAACTTTTTCTCCATGTTCTCATACACCTTCTTTCCTTCAGCTTTCTCCGATCTTTGCTCAAATCTTTTATCAGTATTTTCAACTCTTTGCTCTCCAAAAGGTTTCCTTTCATAATTGTTGTTCTCAAACTTTCTCGAACCAGATGTATACCTCAGATTGTTGTTTGATGACGAAGGTTTGTAAAACTTCTTTTGAAAGTGCCTTGTGAGAAGAACCAAAGCTTGATGTAGTTCAACACCATCATCAGAAATATTTCCCCTGAACCCAGTATCAAACATTCCAGATTCATCAGTTGTAAAGTTATTCGGTTGTACCTCGGCTTGTAGTGCAATCGGTTCTTGAGAGAAATCTTTCTTCTTTTTCTTGTTCTTCTCCTCTCTTAACTCATCTATTTCTTCCTCATCTTGCAACATCGTCTCATACAATTCATGTAGTGGCATATCGGAGAGTCTCAGATTTTGTTTCATTTTTCTAGCCACACTCTTCCACTCGGGTTGTAGTGAGGTAAGAAATTTTACATTTAATTCGATCAGATCCTTTTTGATCTTGTTTTTACTTAGCTCATTAAGTAAAATCATGAATCTGTCATATGTGTCATGAAGTGACTCATCTTCCTTTGCCTTAAACTCTTCATACCTATTGATGCATATTGTGATTTTCATCTGATTTCCAATCTGAGAACCTTGTAACATCTTTTCTAACTGTCTCCACATACTGTTTGCCGTATCTTTGTAACTATCAATCTTATTGAACACCTCATTCGGAATCCCCATAATCACATATGATCTTGCCTTCTTGTCAGCATCAAATCTTGCTTTTTGATCAACAGTGTACTCGGAAAGATGAACCAATCTATTATCTGGTTGTGGTGCACCCTCAACACGATAATCCTTAAGAACAGGTTTCATTAGACCATTATGAAAATAATCTATCAAGTGATCACCATTCGATTGTCTTTCAAGGAAATCCTCAAACCTCTCTTTCCATTGTTCATACTCTTTTTCGATCAAAATCGGAGGTCTAGTATCACTTCCCAAAGAATTAATTATGTCGTTTCTATTCATCTTGAAAATTACTTGTATTGATCTTTACACAGAAAATTAAATTTGTGAAATTTTGACAAACTGTCGGGCAAAAACGTACGACTGTCGTATAGTACGTGTGCGACAGTACAAGTGAACAGTAACTGTCGTACAGAACGTGTACGACTTGGACTCAGCAAAAGTAACTCTCGTACAACAAGTGTGTGACTTGGACCAACTCTCGTACGAACCTTGTACGACTTGGTCAGGTAAACAGTAACTGTCGTATGGAACTTGTGCGACTAAGCTTTGTGTACAGTAACTCTCGTACAACACTTGTACGACTAAAATTGTAGTCGGGCAAGGATCGTGCGACAGTTATGATGCTAAGTATCGTGCGACAGTTATGAACACCAAGAACAGTTACGCGTACGACAGTTATGAGTTTTAACGTGAAAATTTTCTAAGTGCTCAAAATTCTCAAATCAACTCCAATTGATTTGAAACTTCGCAGGGTAGGTCGCGAGGGATTTCTGAACACCTTTTGTTCAGCGAGAAACACCAAGAAACTAACAGAAATCCGCCAAATCGATCTGAACAGTAAACATATTCGAAAACTCCAAATCTGCCAAATCTTTTGATTTTGTTGTTTTGAGTCTGAATCCTTGCACGAATTGATCCAGATAATCAATTCTAACAAGTCTGTGCCTATAGCTCGATCCAAAACATCCTCAAATAATAGAATCCATGTAAAACCCGAAAATATCAAAAAGTGCCCAAAAACTTCAAAAATCTTCACAAATTCGATCTGCTAGGCTCTAATACCACTTGTGATCCCAATTAACAAGTAATGAAATCAAGATCTATCCAAAACTCTGTCCATCTCTCATTAACATCAAGATCAAGTAATACAATGTAGAGAGAAACTCACAGAGAGTTCTAAGAATATGAATATCAAAAGTGTTAGTGAAAATGAGCTAAACTAGGCTATTTATACCTAGGTTCACAATTTACAAAATAACCCCTCAACTTGAATACAACATATAAAATTGACGCTAACAGAACTATAGCTTCACAATCTGTTCTGACTGTGAATTCTTTTTGTAAAAAGATTTTAAATTTTTCTAAAGCGTTTATTAATGCTTGGATTTCAAAATCTAAGCTTGTCCAATTCATACCAATTTTGTTAAAATTTCCACTGGCATATGAACAAATCTTTTCTGTTTCTTTTGTATTATATTTATTAGGTTTAGAAAGAAGAACTGCTCCCCATCCTTCTTTACAACCATCAACCTCTATAATTACATAATCTGTAACTAATGGTAATTCCAAAGGTTTAATATTTTTTACTTTTTCTTTAATTGTTCTGACAAGCTTTATGTCTTCTATGTTGAAATGTTTTTGACCATTTTTTGTTGTTTTACTATATAAAGGTCCTACTAATTTTGAAAGATCTGGGATGAATTTTCGAGCATAATTTACCAGACCTAAAAAAGCTTGTATTTGTTTAAGTCCTTCAATTTTTTCAGGAAAATCTAATATTTTTGTAGAAATATGTGATTGTAGTTCTATCTTTCCATTACCTATTTCTAGGCCAAGAAAAGATATTTTTCTTTTGAATAGATCCATTTTTCTTTTGGATACTAGTATACCATTTTTCTTTATTTATTCAAATATCTGTTGTAGGTGCTTTTCATGCTCCTGTATTGTTTCACTGGCAACCAATATATCGTCAATATATACTAAACAGAAATCATATTTAAGAAATATACTGTCCATGAATCTTTGAAATATAGATGGTGCGTTCTTGAGTCCAAAACTAAGAACATTCCATTCATACTGTCCTTCTGAACATGGGAAGGCTGTCCATGGTTTGAAGGTTTCTTCAAGCTGTAACTGATTGTATCCTGACTTTAGGTCAAATTTTGAAAATATTCTTTTCTTCTGTATGAGATTTAGTAAACTGTCCTTGTTAAGAATAATATACCCATCATCTTCTGTATTGTCATTAAGTCTTTTATAGTTATATACTATTCTGGCTTTTCCTCTTTTTATTTCACCGTGATTTCTTACCATAAATGCTGCAGATCTGTGAGGACTTTCAGATTTTCTAATTAATTTTTGTTCTATCATTTCCGGTATCTGTTTTTAAACTCTTCTTTATCTAAAGGGCTATATGCTATATTAGCTGTTCGGATTGTTATATCAGGGTTTTTGATTTTAAATTTACATATATGTTTAACTTTTGAATTTTTTATGTCTTCTCCTATGAGTCCTATCTTTTCTAAATGTAAAATCATAGGGTGATTTATACTTTTTGTAATTTCTATTCCTTTTTCTAATTCATGTGTTAGGAAATTTGTGAGTAATTTTATTGATTCGTTTTCAACGAAAGTTTTATTTTGGTTATTTTTTAAAAATTCTAAGTGACCTTGTCCACCACGCTTTCGAGCGAACTCTGATGTATTTGTATATCTCATTGTAGGAAAGCTGTAAATATGTTTACTTAATGTGATAAAGTTCTTTGTAAGGGTGATAGCACCATTTAATCCGAATATAAAATTTAATCCTAAAACAAAATCTGAGGATTTTATTGTAATAACCCAAATTAAGTGTTTTAATTTAAATGGAAGTTAAAGGAGTGTATTGTATATTGTGTCAAGGTTGAGGGTAAAAAAAGTGGAAACTTTAGAAATTAAATCCCTAGCTCTTATTGGGGCGCCGCTTTTGTCTTTGTTTGTCTAAAACCCTTTAGTTAATATTAGGGTTAGGGAGTGTGTGCATGTGAGTGAACCTGCAACTTGCCGAGAGAGAGAGAGGAAAAGAGAAAATGAAAGGAAAAGCCATGTGAGTGTGTAAGTGCTGCTCGTCGAGAAAGGAAGGCAGAGGAAGAAAAAGTTTGGTGCTGTGCGTGTATGGCGCTGCTCGACGAGGGAGAGAGCCGGAGAGAGAGAGATGGAGAGAGAGATGAGGCAGCGAGAGAGAGAGAACGACGGCAGAGAGAGCCGCGGGAGAGAGAGATCAGCAAGAGGGAGAGAGCAGCTGCGAGAGAGAGAAGGAAGAAAGCGGAGATAATCAATGAAGAGGTGTGTGGGTGTATTTTCCTGCTGCAAATCGAGAGAGAGACTGTCGGAGAGAAAGAGACGGTCGGCGAAGAGAGAGAGAGACGACGGAGGAGAGAGAGAGATGAAGAGAGAAGCAGCGTTTTGGGGCAGTTTTGGCGGTCGCCGGCAGTGGTGGCTGCTGGTGGTGGCCGTCGGAGGTGGTGATTGAGTTGGTTTCCATGCGAATTGAGAAGTGAAGCTCTCGTGATTTTGGTAAGGACTTCATCCTTTGAGGTTAGTTCATGCACAAATAGCTAGATAAGTTAATATTCTAAAGTATTTCTTGTTTAGGTGTGTTAATATATCAAGCACTGTGGAGTTGGGTTTACGAATCAGATTGTTCATTTAAGTAAAATCAAATTGGTCTAAGATTTGTGTGGCTAATCGAATTGTATGGAACATTATTGTTTGAGGATGTGTAAGATAAATTCAAGGTGGGCCAATCCTCAAGTATAATCCATAACTATTTATATAATGGTTAGTATTTTTACAATGGTGGACTAGGTTATGGAGCCTTGGGCCCAATTAGCAAATCATAATAAAATTTATGTTAGGCTGGAAGTTTGAAATCTTAATTACGAACTTGGATCTAAACTAACAATCAGATTCGGAATTTTGTCTTGGGTCGGTAACCGAGTCCAATATTTATGAGTTGGTTTAGAAGCGTAATTTATCAAATAAGATAATTGAGGGTACATTTGAAAGTAAACTCGAGTATAAAGTATTAGAGTTTTGATATATATATATATACATTTCCTATATACTAGGTGTTCCGCCTAGAGGTCGGAAGTGTAAGTGAGGAGCTTTGGAGCAAGCTAGCCAGGTGAGTCTTTCTAACTAAAATACTTGATTTTACGTGTTTCCAAAGGAAAATGACTATATGAAAGTGCCCCGTTAAATTACATGACTTTTACGTAAATAAAAGCTTAATATTTTACTGATCAGGGAATGTTTATGAGCATGATCTATTACAAGCTTTCACGAATATTTTCCCATGAAAAGTATGCTCTATTGAAAAGATTATTCAACAATGAAACGAATTGTAAAGTGTATTCTGAATCTCATGTTTTATGACTATGATGGTTTATGTGAATGCTATGTGGGGTCGGTCTGCACTGTGGGATTAGAGATAGATCCTCGGGCTCTGATGATCCCTTGGATAGGTATGACAGACTGGTAGGTTGGAATTCGTTTCCTTCCTAGGCGGGTATCGGGGAGTCTGCTTGGGCCCCGATACGAGGCGAGAGGGGAGTCTGCTTGGGCCCCGATCGCGGAGAAAGGGGAGCCTGCTTGGGCCCCGATCGCGAAATGTTACGTGATCCCTTGCACAGTGCAGTACCATGAATGATTTTTATATGAAAAATGTGAACTGTTTTATAAAGATGATTTTATAATGTTGATGTACACGGTTTACGGAGGGAGCTCACTAGGCCTCATGGTCTAACCCTCGCTTTTCAAACTAAAACCTTTTCAGGTAAGCATTTAGTAGGAGGCTCAGGTGAGTGAGCAAGCGCAGGATAGAGTACTGATGCAGTTAGCGACAGAGCCGGTGCCACTTGTAGTTATAGCTGTGTAGGTTGTTTCCGCCAACCTTAGTTTATGAATGATGTAACGAGATTTTGGGACCCAGATTTGAAATGTTTATGAGTTATTGCTATGTATGTCCTATTGTACGTTTGGGCTGTTACAAATGGTATCAGAGCCATAGTTTAAGGGATTTAGGTGACCGGACGGGCCTAAACTTAAACTTGGGAGTAGGAATCACAATTGAGAATCAGGAAATGCGTTAGGATGACACTATTATAGAAATAGGACTAATAGGGTACTGAGGACTGTCATGTAAGGTAAGTTTGAGATTCCCCCTGGCCAGTGTAATTGCGAACTTACAGGTACATGTACGTGCTTAACCTACCTTATTAACCTACCCAATGTTTATGTCGTGTTTCAGTATGTTAGAATGTCAACGGGATCTCTGAGGTGTAAACTGAGACCCCTTGTTGGGGAAGTTTCATGGGAAATTATTTATGAAATGAATAATGTATGCATCGTAGAGGCGAAATGTTGTTTAGAATGTTATGAATCATATAGAAATAGATCTTCGTGGGTTCGAAGAGATAAAATGATTGGTTTTGAGTGAGACTCTTGTTTCTAGAAAGTCCCAGTTCTAGAAATAGTGGGATGAGATCAGATAGAATGGGAAGGAATAACAGTGTTGAAATTTTGAATGTATCAATAGAACCCTGACTTCTTAGTCGAGCTTTGCAAAGGCAGCGTAAATGAAATAAGATACCTATTGTGAAATGAAAGCATGTAGAAGTAGAAAATGAGATAGTGATTAAAACGAAATAGTATGAAGGGGGTAGAGTAAGTGAGATGTGAAAGTGTGTTCAGCAAGTTGTTGCGTGACCGAGAGGGCGACCGTTGGTCGTAGGTAGAATGTCAAGGATAAGCTAAGCGAGTAAAGCAGTTGACCTTGTTAGAGTGAGTAGCCTTCAAATGCAAGTAGAGTCTCATGCATGGTGTCCTTTTTTTATATAACATGAAATTTTCACGATGTAAGTTAAATATGTAAAGATAAATTTTGATCGAAAACGAGTCAGAATGTGCACGCGTGTGTTTAAAGAAAAAGGTGATTCCATTCACATGGCACCATGAAGTTTCGAGTTTTATGATTTGTATAGTATTTCGCTCTTTTCATGACGAGTTAAATTATTGCAAAAGTCAAGAAAACGATTAAATGAAAACTTTTATAACCAAAGTGAGCAATGACATGTTGAAGTTATTTACGAGTACGAAAACCGACTGGTTTACCTTGTGTCGGTAATTTCTTTCAGGAAGTGGTCGTATGAAAAGATTTTCACTTAATATATTTCCGTCGTAACGACATAATCTGGTGGAGGGAGATTAAATTTATGGAAAGTTGCATGTGAACGATCCTTGAGATCGTTGTGCAGGGCAGTAAATTTTAAGAAGGATGGGGGCATGTGTACCCAATATGTTTTCAGGTATTGTTTAATTAAAATAATAAAAAGGCGCGAAATGATTTATTCTCTTACGTGTTCCATGCATGAGGGCTATAAACTCACTAGGTCATCGGATGTTTCATTTTAAAGCTAAAGGAGAACTCCGAGAGTGGAGAGTTGATGGTCAAATCAGGAGAGAACGTTGTAGTATCGGGATAGGTGTTCCGTCAGTAGTGGGTTATAGTATCGGTTGTATGAGTATTTGTACCCTTGTTCAGTAACTGGAAGTACGGTTGCCAAGGCGATGTTTTTAGTGACTCGTTAAAGAATAGCGTAGTAAGGAAGAATGAAATATCCGCGAGGTGGAAATGTGAGTCTTGAGGTGAGTTTGTAAGATCGCTATTACATGAGTGAGTCCAGAAAGAGGGAGACGTATTGCGAAGTAATTATGACTTGATGGTAGAATTAGGTGCCGTAAGAGAACCCATGTTTAAGAGTAAGTTAAGAAAGTAATTACAGGTTGTCTGTTGTTATAGAAGTCGACAGTTGAGTAGTGTGGCCGAGGCCGAAGACGTGGACCAGAAAGTTGAAAGTTGAGAGAGCACCTTGTAAGAGTGTTAAGAGGATGAGAGTCTTTGCTCTGAATAAGCAGTTTAACTACGAAGTGAGGAGGACTAAGTAGCGAGATAGATTCGAATGTAGTATACGGGAGATTAGGAAGGAAAGTGCGAATTGGGTACGAATGACCGTGAGAGATTTGGCCCGCAGTGTGATGTTATGAGCAAGGAAGGTACAGTTGTGAGGGTATTGATTGCAAATTTTAGACGTGCCAGCTAGTATCGTAGTGAGTTGATGTTAGAGGGAAAGAAAGCATCCTATAGAAGCTTTTGGGATTTTCGGATGAGATGTTCGATCTATTAACCAGATTGTTGGAACTCATAGAGGGTAAGTTGACTGTGTGGTGTGATTAGGATCGGAGTGAAAGGACGGAGTAGTGATGGGAGGTTACCCAAAGGATAAACCAAGTGTTTTGGGTGTATAAGTCGCTAAGTAGGTATATGTTGAGATCATGGAAAGTTTAAAGAAAGATGAAGCGTGCGTTAGTCAAATTGTGTTATAGTAAGTGCTAAATCTCTAAAGAGCATGAATTATTTCTTATATGTGAAGGAATGATCCTAGAAGGAATCAGTTGGAAAGTTGGTTAAAGTTTATCGTATGGCATGATGTTGTTTGTGGATCAAAATGGTAATGTAAGCATTTATAGATTGGAAATGCCATGGTAGATGTATAAGCCTTTGATTGGTTGATTAAAATGTTATGGATTTGTTAAGTAATGACATTTATTCGTTGTTACAAGATGTGTTGCAATTCTACAGAGATTCTTACTAAGAATTGATAAGGGAGAACCGATATGATAAAGTGAGAAGTTGATGATAATATGGAGGAATAAGTAATTCTCAAATTATTTTGGAAATTTGAGATTTTTGAGTTACTCAGTGGGAGTTGTTAGCTAAGAAATCAGTTAACTGATGGATTTTGTGAATGCCAGCCTAACGAGATGTTGATGCTAAGTTGTCAAATATGATAATTTTTGGTTAGTAGAAAGAAATAAGCCGAGTCTCGCTTGGGGTTCATCTTTTGAAATAAGTTGATAATCATAATTGAAATGAGTTGGTCAAGTTAAAATTTTCAGTGATAAAGAGAAGAAGTGTATCGTGTTGTGCGATAAGGATCAGTGGTTATATTGTGCTAGCCGAAAAAGGTTGTTGAGTTCGGAAACTGTAATGTGGTCGTGAATTAGATAAGGATAATTGGGGAGTAGTAAGCCTTGAGATGCTTACAAATTTCTGATCGCATGTTATAATTTATAAGATGGATTACGAGAGTTCGTGAGGAAGTGCTATTGAGATTTAAGTCTTGATAATCAATTTTGTCGGTTATTTTGGAGTGAATTCCGGGACGGAATTCTGTTAAGGAGGGGAGATTGTAATAACCCAAATTAAGTGTTTTAATTTAAATGGAAGTTAAAGGAGTGTATTGTATATTGTGTCAAGGTTGAGGGTAAAAAAAGTGGAAACTTTAGAAATTAAATCCCTAGCTCTTATTGGGGCGCCGCTTTTGTCTTTGTTTGTCTAAAACCCTTTAGTTAATATTAGGGTTAGGGAGTGTGTGCATGTGAGTGAACCTGCAACTTGCCGAGAGAGAGAGGAAAAGAGAAAATGAAAGGAAAAGCCATGTGAGTGTGTAAGTGCTACTCGTCGAGAAAGGAAGGCAGAGGAAGAAAAAGTTTGGTGCTGTGCGTGTATGGTGCTGCTCGACGAGGGAGAGAGCCGGAGAGAGAGAGATGGCGAGAGAGATGAGGCAGCGAGAGAGAGAACGACGGCAGAGAGAGCTGCGGGAGAGAGAGAGAGCAGCAAGAGGTAGAGAGCAGCTGCGAGAGAGAGAAGGAAGAAAGCGGAGATAATCAATGAAGAGGTGTGTGGGTGTATTTTCCTGCTGCAAATCGAGAGAGAGACTGCCGGAGAGAAAGAGACGGCCGGCGAAGAGAGAGAGACGACGGAGGAGAGAGAGAGACGAAGAGAGAAGCAGCGTTTTGGGGCAGTTTTGGTGGTCGCCGGCGGTGGTGGTGGCCGCCGGAGGTGGTGATTGAGTTGGTTTCCATGCGAATTGAGAAGTGAAGCTCTCGTGATTTTGGTAAGGACTTCATCCTTTGAAGTTAGTTCATGCACAAATAGCTAGATAAGTTAATATTCTAATGTATTTCTTGTTTAGGTGTGTTAATATATCAAGCACTGTGGAGTTGGGTTTACGAATCAGATTGTTCATTTAAGTAAAATCAAATTGGTCTAAGATTTGTGTGGCTAATCGAATTGTATGGAACATTATTGTTTGAGGATGTGTAAGATAAATGCAAGGTGGGCCAATCCTCAAGTATAATCCATAACTATTTATATAATGGTTAGTATTATATATTGGTTAGTATTTTTACAATGGTGGACTAGGTTATGGAGCCTTGGGCCCAATTAGCAAATCATAATAAAATTTATGTTAGGCTGGAAGTTTGAAATCTTAATTACGAACTTGGATCTAAACTAACAATCAGATTCGGAATTTTGTCTTGGGTCGGTAACCGAGTCCAATATTTATGAGTTGGTTTAGAAGCGTAATTTATCAAATAAGATAATTGAGGGTACATTTGAAAGTAAACTCGAGTATAAAGTATTAGAGTTTTGATATATATATATATATATACATTTCCTATATAATAGGTGTTCCGCCTAGAGGTCGGAAGTGTAAGTGAGGAGCTTTGGAGCAAGCTAACCAAGTGAGTCTTTCACTAAAATACTTGATTTTACGTGTTTCCAAAGGAAAATGACTATATGAAAGTGCCCCGTTAAATTACATGACTTTTACGTAAATAAAAGCTTAATATTTTACTGATCAGGGAATGTTTATGAGCATGATCTATTACAAGCTTTCACGAATATTTTCCCATGAAAAGTATGCTCTATTGAAAAGATTATTCAACAATGAAACGAATTGTAAAGTGTATTCTGAATCTCATGTTTTATGACTATGATGGTTTATGTGAATGCTATGTGGGGTCGGTCTGCACTGTGGGATTAGAGATAGATCCTCGGGCTCTGATGATCCCTTGGATAGGTATGACAGACTGGTAGGTTGGAATTCGTTTCTTTCCTAGGCGGGTATCGGGGAGTCTGCTTGGGCCCCGATACGAGGCGAGAGGGGAGTCTGCTTGGGCCCCGATCGAGGCGAAAGGGGAGTCTGCTTGGGCCCCGATCGCGAAATGTTACGTGATCCCTTGCACAGTGCAGTACCATGAATGATGTTTATATGAAAAATGTGAACTGTTTTATAAAGATGATTTTATAATGTTGATGTACACGGTTTACGGAGGGAGCTCACTAGACCTCATGGTCTAACCCTCGCTTTTCAAACTAAAACCTTTTCAGGTAAGCATTTAGTAGGAGGCTCAGGTGAGTGAGCAAGCGCAGGATAGAGTACTGATGCAGTTAGCGACAGAGCCGGTGCCACTTGTAGTTATAGCTGTGTAGGTTGTTTCTGCCAACCTTAGTTTATGAATGATGTAACGAGATTTTGGGACCCAGATTTGAAATGTTTATGAGTTATTGCTATGTATGTTCTATTGTACTTTTGGGCTGTTACATTTATATACTCTGGATTAATATTTATCTGTGGTATTTCATATTTAATGCTGTAATTTCCAGCAAAATCTAAAAATTGTATTCTTGTTGGTTCTACATAGTGTGTGATTGAGATAATTCTACTTTCAATTGTTCTAGTGACTAATTTATAAGGTAACTCTTTATGGTATTGTTTAGGGATTAAAGTATATGACGCTACGCTTTGTGTTGCTCCTGTATCCACTAATGCTGTTAACTCAACAAATTTATTATTGTCTAACTATAATCTACATTGTATATGAATCATGTTTGTGTATCCTTTTGTTTGAATATAAGTATGCTCATGTTCTTCAGACATTTGAGCTACTTCGAATTCTTCGACTTTCTGTTTTTTCTTTTCTACTATGTCTTCTATATGTTTTAATTTTCTTTCTATATTATCAACTAGTCTTTTGCTCGCCCGTTGCGCGACGATTAAATTTGTGTTTTAAGTTAATTATTTGATGTTTAATAGTTGTTGAATAATTTTGTGACACATACAATAATTGATAAAAAGAAAACAAAAATTCCACAAATAGGGAATATTATCTTGAAGATAAAAATATGTCTATTAAGTTTGATACATATTATAAATGTCGTTACTAAATGAATTTATCAAACGAATACACAATAATTGCATATTTATATTTTTGAAAAATGTTCGAACTCATAATCCAAAAGTCAGTTGATAAGTGATATTTTTTTATTCCAAGTAATTAAATCTCTTATGATAATTCTAGGGTGTTTCGTTGACAGAATAAAATTTGATAGAATTGTAATTCGTCGAAATAATTCGACTTTGAATGAAAAATTGATATGAAATTTCAAAAAGAAAATCACGACAATTTAGTGATTATTTGTATCAAATTCCATACTAATTTAAACAAATCTTATACTAATCACGACACATTAATTTGTATATATTTATGATATTTAATAATATAATTAAATCCAAAAATATTCAATATTGGACTCATTTCGAAGGTATTGACCAAGCGATTACAATGGTATAATTTATAAAAAATACAAATGTTTTTTAATACATTTTAGTTCATATACATTATTTATGTTTATATGATAAGAGTCTAAAATGAAAAATAAAACATTAAGGGATAAAAAGTAAACTACATACCTAATTATAAAGGTAGTAAATGTAACGTACAAATTAAAAAAATTGAATTAAGGAGGAGTGAATGTTGATGTACTAATTGAACTTATAATGTAAACTGCGTTCAGATACATGTTTAGGCGGGAAAATACTGAAGTCGGCTCACCAGAAGACGACACATGACATGCTAGTTACTCATTTATTATATGTATAGATTTTTGGGATTACGATACACGATGGAGATTTTTTTGAATTTATTATAAGTATGGATATGTACGTATGTATCAAAAAATATTCAATATTGGGCTTATTTCGAAGGTATTGACGAAACGATTACAATGATATAGTTTGTAAAAAATAGAAATGTTTTTTAATGCATTTTAGTTCATATACATTATTTATGTTTATATGATAAGAGTCTAAATGAAAAATAAAAAAAGTAATGGATTAAAAGTAAACTACATAGATAATTATAAGGGTAGTAAATGTAAGATATAAATATTAAAAATTTAATTAAGAAGAAATTTAATGAGGAGTGAATGTGGGTGTGTTAATTGAACCTATAATATAAAGGCGTCCAGATACATGTTTAGGCGGAAAAACAATAAAGCCGGCTCACCAGACGACGACACGTGTCAATGTAGTTACTTATTTATTATATGTATAGATTTTTAGTTTATGTAATTCTATTATTATTTCTAGTTTTTCTATTTTTTCGTAATAAATGTCTGTGTCTAATGTCTTATTTGTTTCTTTTAATGTCTTATTTGTTTCTTTTGTTGTTGTTATTTCTTGATTAAATAACTTTTTAAGACATAAATAGCATATTTCTTTGAATCAAATGTTACATTGTGATCTTTTGTCAGGATCGAATCTTAACAAGATAATTAACACTTAGAATTCAGAATTAAAGAATCTGCGGAAAAGAACTTTAATTCTCACAATCAAGAACAATGTAACAGAAAATTCATCACTTTGTGTATTCACCAAATCGACTCACAAGATTGCAACCAAACCTCAATCTTGTTGAACAGGCTCAACAAGACGACTTTTACTTCTCTAGAAATAGGGTTCTTACACCTTGAGGTTAATTCTCTCTGAAAACGATATCGAATTCTTTTTCACACGTATTTTAACTCTTCTATTATGTATATCTCATGTATCTCATGTATATTTTTTTCTCTAATAGCTATCTATCAATACTATTTATACAAAAATAATTACAAGATAACTATCAAAAAGTAACTTGATCTTCTAAATCTTCGTTAAACATATCTTGATCAATTCCTTCTTTGTCTCCAAAAGTATCGCATACCCATCTTAACAAACTCAACAGTATTAACCTTCATTCTTCATGAGCAGTACTAACAATCTCCAGCAGTAGTAATATACCAGCAGTATTAACTTTGTTCAGCAGTATTAACCATGTACCAGCAGTAGTAACTTGTCTAGCAGTACTAACCTCACATAAGCAGTATTAATAATGTTCCAGCAGTATTAATATCTCAGCAGTACTAACCTTGAACTAGCAGTAGTATCTTTGTTCTGGCAGCACTAACATTGAACTAGCAGTAGTATCTTTGTTCTGGCAGCACTAACTCTTGAACTAGCAGTACTAACTTGATCTGGCAGTAGTAATGTTGTTCTGGCAGTACTAACCATACTTAGCATATCTTCAGTTCCCAACAATCTCCCCCTAACTTGACTTTTCAGGATGAGAAGTTAAGTTCTTCAGATGATGCTTCCAAAACCTAGTCATCAACGCATAAATTTGGATCCAATCCCAGACTTTGATTGAGGATCCTTTTTACAAGGTATCTTGCCATTTTAGAGTCTTTGTCACTCACCAACTTAGCATGCAGCATTCCTTTCAACTTTTTCATGCTGTGCTTGTATACAACATCCACCAAATAATATTCATGAAATGTATTGTCAAGAGAGATGACATACACTCCACAATTCTCAATGAGCATCCAGTTGGTAATGACTTGAAAATTCCTTGCCATCAAATGCTGAACTGCTTCTGGTTTGAACATTAAGCACAAGTATTCAAGAACCATCTTTGTGATAGACATACCTTGCTCTGTCAGCATGTTTCCATATAGCCTCATTCCCACCTTGAACATCTCTTCCAGGTCAGATCTAGAGCATGTTCTGATAAGTTTTCCCCAAGTAGGACAAACTTCAAACTTTCCATCTGCCCTTTTGATTCTGATGAACTCCTTTCTTCCATCTTTCAATGTGTCCCAGAAGATGATCTCAGGAGGCATGGAAGACAATGGTGTAGTCTTGATTGGATTAGTATCAACCACAGTAATATACAAATCACTTTGAGTATTTGGCAGTGATTGTACATTGCTTGGTTGACCTGATGAAGTTGCCACTTCTTCTTCAGCAACTTTTGGACCAAATTTCTCTTTTACTGCTTCCTCCTGGGCTTCTTCTACAGTTGGATCCACCCTTGGCTTCTTTATATCTTTCTTCTTTGAGGCTATTGACTTTGTTCTTGGCCTCTTTGTTCTTTTGAAAGATTTAACAGCTTCAGGAGTGGTTTCAGCTGTTTCTTCTTTGTGGCTCTTAGCAGCACTAACAGTTTCTGCTGCCTTTTGTTTTTCAGCAGCATTATCTGTTTCTACTTCTTTTGCAACCTCAGCAGCAGTAACCGTTTCTGTTTCTGCTTCCTTTGTAATATCAGCAGCAGTAACGGTTTCTGCTGCTGTTTCTGTTTCTGTTTCTGCTTTCTTTGTAATATCAGCAGCAGTAACGGTTTCTGCTGCTGTTTCTGTTTCTGCTTCCTTTGTAATATCAGCAGCAGTAACGGTTTCTGCTGCTGTTTCTGTTTCTGCTTCCTTTGTAATATCTGCAGCCTCCTCAGTCTCCCCCTCAACCTTGTACTCATACTCCCCCCTCAATGTTTGCATCCTCCATGTTTAGATCTGAGTCTGACTCCCCCTTTTTGGAAGCATCATTGGTAGGGTTTCTTCTCCTAAGGACAAACTGAGCTTTCTTCTTTCTGTGCATCAACTTAGTGATCATCTTCCTTTGCTTCTCAAGCTGTGAGTTTTGATAGAGGACCACTTTCTTGAGTTCATCAATCTCCTTTTTCTGATCCATGACCTCAATGTTGATATTTGCAATAGTTTCCATCAATTCCTCGTACGTATATCTATCCTCACCCTGTTTAGGAGTTTTTACCTCCCTTAAAGGATCATTGGAAGTTTTAGCAGGTGTCTCTTGCCTAGCAAAAGCACTACCTACCCGCTTGGTTTCTTGGCACCTGGGACCTCTGGATGATTTCTCACCCTGAGTTGCCGTGAGGAAGGGCTTAGTTATTTTACCACTGGCCTTCTCTTTGCTAGCAGAAGTAGTGGCAGCCTTGCGACTCACATGCTCAACCTTCTCCTTAGTGAGCACCTTCTTGGGGTTGGGAGACACCCCTGTGGTTTCCCTTTCGATATTCTCCATTGGAGAATGCTCCAACAGAGGGCTTAAAGGCTTCGGGCTCTTAGGAGATACATCAAGGGAAGGAACCTTGTGTACCTTTCTTCTTTCAAACTTTTTGGTTATTTTGGGAGTGGGTCGTTCAAGAATGGACTGAGGGATGTCTTTTGTGATGGAAGGTTGGGATTGGTCATCAGTGGGTGTGTCTAATGAGGGCCTTGACCCTGATGCCATACCTTCAGGTGTGTGGGACACAACCATCATTGTAGAGAACAATGGTGTGTCAACTCCTTCCGAGTCCCTAGGAAGTCTTTTCATATTTGAAAAAACCTTCCCTGTAGGGGATTTTGGCACATATACCTCATCAAATTGAGGCATATCCGTCAATTCCTTGGTAATTACTTCCTGAACAAACCTTGGATACATATAGAAACGCTTTTTGGATTCCAGGTTTGCCACAAGATCATTGAAAATCATTTGAGAAAAATTAAACTTCCTGTTAGTGGCTAAGCAGACTAGAGCATAAGCAATAGTACTACTGAACTCACTCCATCCAGTAGTTTTCTTTGAAATACAATGCATTAGGGTATGAACAAAGAATCTCCATTGAGTAAAAAACTTTGACTTGTAGAATTTAAAAACTCCAATGGGACCTTCATACCCCATTCTTTGTAAGGTTGAGAAGAGTTCTTCATTGGGAATAGAAGATATACCTGAGACATCATCCAATCGAAGAGTGATGCGAAGAAGTTCTTCTGAAACTTTCAAGGGTTTGTCACATACCCTTGTTTGAATGACTTTATGCCCATCTTCGGATTCTACGGTGGCATTGGCCCAGAATTGCGTCTGATGCTCGATGTATATTGTTGGATTCACCGTTAGGGCATACGAAATATGAGTGGACTTGAGAAAATCCACAATTTCATGAAATCCTTCGGCCTGCTTCGGCTTCTGAAGCATTGCAATCTCATTATGCTCGTCGACAAACTCCATAATCGTTATGCTTCCTGAGGATTTGTAAAGAAAACGCAGAGATTCTAGGGAGACTAGGTTAGAACGAGAGAGAAGAAGTTAATGCGAAGAGTCGTTATGAACTTTGGCGGGCAAACAGGGGTATTTATAGCAGTATTTGCCCTAGATTTTCAAAAGCAGTATTAACGACATAATCAGTATTAACTACAAGGCAGTATTAACTACCCAGCAGTATTAATTACTTAAGCAGCATTAACAACAAAGCAGTATTAACTACACAAGCAGTATTAACGACTGAGCAGTATTAACTACATAAGCAGTATTAACGACTGAGCAGTATTAACTACATAAGCAGTATTAACGACTGAGCAATATTAACTACATAAGCAGTATTAACGACTGAGCAGTATTAACTACATAAGCAGTATTAACGACTGAGCAGTATTAACTACACAAGCAGTATTAACTGCTAAGCAGTATTAACTACTCATTGGCAGTATTAACTGTGCACTAGCAGTATTAACTACGCATTGGCAGTAGTAACTATGCACTAGCAGTAGTAACTCTGCACTAGCAGTAGTAACTCTGCACTGGCAGTAGTAACTCTGCACTAGCAGTAGTAACTCTGCACTTTGCAGCACTAGTCAAATCCTCAACTGTCATCTTACCTTCTGACATCACCTTTACCACTTATCTTACCTCCTGCATGATTATTCCCAAAAGCAACATGTCCTCCATCAATTCTTTTGAAATTCTTGAGGCAGGTCATGTTACCTGTCATGTGCCTGGAGCAACCACTATCAACATGCCAGATGCTCTTCCCCTTGAGCTGTTGGTTGCCCTGCACATCTGATAAATCAGTTAGTTTTTATTGGGAACCCAAGCCGAAGTGGTCTTGGGTCTCCCTTGCTCATCAAAGTACTTACACTTGGTTTTGATGAGATTTTCAAATTTACGTACTGCAGAATTGGAGTACTTTGTCAATATAATTGGTCTAGCAGCACAAACACTAGAAGCAGTATTAACCTTAGAAGAAGTACTAACAGAGTTAGCAGCACTAACAGAGTTAGCAGTACTAACAGAGTTAGCATCACTAACTGAGTTAGCAGCACTAACAGAGTTAGCAGTATTAACAGAGTTAGCAGTATTAACAGAGTTAACACTGCTAGAAGCAGTATTAACAGAGTTAACACTGCTAGCAGCAGTATTATCTGAATAGGAAGTACTAATAGTGTTAGCAGCACTAATACTGCTAACAGCACTAACTTTTGAAGAATTACTAGCAGTATTAACACTGCTAGCAGCACTAACTCTTGAAGAAGTACTAACAGTGTTAGCAGTACTAACACTGCTAGCAGCAGTATTATGTTTAGTGCCTTTTGTAACCCACATTGTAACACATTCCTTTTCAGGCTTTTTCTTCATGTGGCTTTTGGATTTAGCTTGTTTCTTAGCCACATTGTTCCTTGCAGGCTTCCTATAACCATTGGATTTATAAAAAGGTCTTTGAAAATTCATCCTTTGGTTAATAGGATTGAAATAACAGTGTTTGGCAAGATGATTCAATCTACCACAGATGAAACAAGGTTTTGGTCTGTTAATCCTTGCAGATCAACTCCTTGCTTTTGTGCCCACTGGTTATTCCAATTTCTTTGAATTCCCCTCTTTTTATCATGTCTTTGGGGTTTATTCTCTTGAGATTTCTTGCAAGAACAATGTTCACAAGTTTTAGAGTTCACAACAGTGGTCTGTGTATAAGGAACTCCCTTTCCCTTGTCAGTCCTTTTCATCTCATTGTTCTTAACACATGGACTTTCACATTCCTCATCAGATCCTACTTTGTCAGTCTCATCCTCAACAACTACTTTATCTAAAGGATCTACTTCAGTGGCTCCTTTAGGTAAGTCCTTCCTATCCTTGGTTTCTAATAGGTCTGACTTAGGAGGGATGTAGTTGTTGTTATAGGGTGGGGGTGTGGCATTGTACCCTATTCCTGGTTTCAACTTACTATGGATTTGAGAGTTGATTATGTTGTCCATGACTTTGGAGGCACAAGTAAACTTTTCTACATCAAGTTTAACTTTCTCAAGCTCTCCTTTTAGTTTCTCACACTCTTCCCTAGACTCTTTCAGTTGGAACTCCAGACCACCCTTTTCCCACTTCCAGTAGTTTGTATCATATGAGTGTTGAAGTTCATTGGCTTGAAAAGCCTTAATTTGTTCTTCAAACCTCTCAACAATCAATACATAATCTCTTATGTCCTTTTCTAATCTCTTAAGGTCATCACACATTCCCTGATTGTGATCTCTATACCTTTTAACAGTGTCTATACAAGATTGAGAACAGAGATTAGATTTTACCTCCGTAGGAATATCTGAGACTTCTGCCATGAGTGCATGATTCTGGATTGCCTCTTCTGCTTGATCACTCCAATCAAAAGTACTGTTTGATTCAATAGAATTTTCCATAATGTTTGTAGAATTCTAAGAAACACAAGCTCTGATACCACTTGTCATAATCGAATCTTAACAAGATAATTAACACTTAGAATTCAGAATTAAAGAATCTGCGGAAAAGAACTTTAATTCTCACAATCAAAAACAATGTAACAGAAAATTCACCACTTTGTGTATTCACCAAATCGACTCACAAGATTGCAACCAAACCTCAATCTTGTTGAACAGGCTTAACAAGACGACTTCTACTTCTCTAGAAATAGGGTTCTTACACCTTGAGGTTAATTCTCTCTGAAAACGATATCGAATTCTTTTTCACACGTATTTTAACTCTTCTATTATGTATATCTCATGTATCTCATGTATATTTTTTTCTCTAATAGCTATCTATCAATACTATTTATACAAAAATAATTACAAGATAACTATCAAAAAGTAACTTGATCTTCTAAATCTTCGTTAAACATATCTTGATCAATTCCTTCTTTGTCTCCAAAAGTATCGCATACCCATCTTAACAAACTCAGCAGTATTAACCTTCATTCTTCATGAGCAGTACTAACAATCTCCAGCAGTAGTAATATACCAGCAGTATTAACTTTGTTCAGCAGTATTAACCATGTACCAGCAGTAGTAACTTGTCTAGCAGTACTAACCTCACATAAGCAGTATTAATAATGTTCCAGCAGTATTAATATCTCAGCAGTACTAACCTTGAACTAGCAGTAGTATCTTTGTTCTGGCAGCACTAACATTGAACTAGCAGTAGTATCTTTGTTCTGGCAGCACTAACTCTTGAACTAGCAGTACTAACTTGATCTGGCAGTAGTAATGTTGTTCTGGCAGTACTAACCATACTTAGCATATCTTCAGTTCCCAACATCTTTTGTCCATGCTAGGGTAATACCCACAATTGTAACATTTTATATAATTATTACCTCTTTTGCTTATCCAATCATGTTCACATTCTATTTGTTCTGTATTAACATATGTGTATGTGATTTTTGTTAGATTTTCCTCATCCCTATCACTATATATGCTATATATTGATTCATTCTCTGAATTATCTGTTTCTAAGGGTTCTATTTCGTAGTCTCCTATTTGTTCTACTAGATTACTTCTTTCTGTATTTTTGCTTTTATTAGGACATTTGTTAGCTAAACGTTTTTCATCTCCGCAGATGAAACATTTACATTTTCGTGTTTGTGGTTTTCTGACATATTTGTTTTTATAATAAGGTTTGTACCCTTTTTGATACGTTGTACTCTTTCTCAAATTTTTCCTTTTATAGTCATAATGACCATAAGCTTGTGGTTTATAAATTGCCGTTTTACAAAACGCATATGCATTCTTTTTTAGCTGTTCCTGTAAAGCAACTTCTTTACATCTTTCTTATAATATTCCAAATGTATATGTTATTCTAGGTCCTATACCTAAATTCTTTTGTTCACCATATGTTTGTTTCCATGTTTCATGTATATTTTTTCCTAAATCTCCTGGTAATTTTATAAAATATTTGTGGCATAGATTATCATTCATAGCTTGTCCTGTTTGAGATAATAATCTTGAGAAGTCTATTGTGAATTCGTTTATATACTTCATGTCTGCTATACTTAGTTGTTCTAAGTTTCTGATTGCGGTATCTTGTATAGGCTATTGTTTTTAGCTGGATCAACTCCTAAAATAAGAGTTCTTATTTGTGATGTGAAGTTATATGGATTTTCTCCTAGGGCTTTTATCCTATTTATTTCATCTGGGTCTTGGGCTTTTTTACTTTGCCAAATTCCTAGAGATATTGGGCCTAATGTGGTTTCTAAATAATAGAACATATCCATGCTATCTTTTTTGTTTGTTTCCCACATTCTTACCACTGTCTGTTCCCATATTAAGACTTCATCTACCCATAATTGTGGTTTTTGTTGTTCTAATAGTAACATATTGCTACTAAATATATTTCCTATAGGTAATCTGTTACCTTTTCCTACATAATTTGATTCTTGTTGATAGTTTGTGGAAGGTCTTGACCAAGATTCTCTTCCTGGTGTCTCTCGTGTAGAGGTTCCTGTTTCTCCCCATTCTGTTTTTGGCAAATTTCTTTTATATGGATTATATGGACCATACATATTTTCATCCATAAAGTTTTGGTCTTGTTTGTAAAAATTTGATAACATTGTTTTGCCTTTTAGTATATTTTCCACTAAAGGTAAATTATAATAATTTTGTAGGTTTTTGTAGCTTTCTTCATATGTCATTCCTAATTCTGTCATACACTCCATGATCATATCATCAGTTTCTTCTTGTATGTTTAATTCTGTGAATTTTCTATTAATAATTTGTTCTATTGTTTTGTTGGTTTCTTCAATTTTATATCGTGTAATCTCTTCTTCTTCTAAATAATCTATTAAACTGTAATCAAATTCTTCTTCTTCGAATTTATCAAATCCTATTAGCGTTTCACCATCTTCGTTTTCTGTATCATAATTTGGTTCTGTATCATAATTTGGTTCTGTATCATATTCTGTATTCATAAAATTATATTCTGTTTCTTCATCATCTTTATTGTTAGATGACTCTTTTTTAAAATATACAAATTGCAAGCTTTGTGATCCATCATTATCTTCATATATATAACTTCTTTTTGGTACTAATATTTTGTCTTCTTGACTTTTTATGTCGTTTAATTGCCATTCTAATCCTGCTAATTCTTCAGGATCTATTTTTATTGGGTCTATCATTTGTATAGATTTTGAAGCTATTGTGTTTACAATCCCTTCAATATTCACTTTGTATTTCATTCCTGACTTGTTGCTAGCCTTTCCTAGCACTCCTATGCTTATCACTATATTGTTTCCTTCATAATTTTCATATCCCTTTGTTTGTAGAGCTATTTTAATATTTTGTAGATCTTTTATGTCTTTTAGGATTCCTGGTGTGCAATAAAATAACGCTGTATTTTGGCTAAGGTCTATTTCCATTCCTGAAATTATTGCCTTTTTTAATTCTGTTTTCCAACTTTTGTCTAATAATAGGGCTAATAATTTTGTCCCTAAATTTTTTCTGCCTAAAGCTTTAATTCCTATGATTACTAGTCCTACGTGTGCAGAATGTTTTCCTGATTGTTTTATTTTTTGTATGGTGTCTGGTGAGAATAAGTCTAATGTTACTGATTTGTCTACTACTCTTAGACTTTCTTCTCTACTACTTTGGATTAACACTGTGTTTATGTTTAAAATTCCTGTTTGGTACAATACTCTAGGATTTAGAATATCTAATTGGTGTTGATTATAAAGATTTATATTTCTGTCTAAGTCTATTTCTTCTTCTAATTGCATATTTTGTTGAGAGGAATTTGAGCCTGATCCCCTTCTAACAATTCTGTTTAAAAAAGACTCTGATGTTATTGTGTCTTGTATATTACTTGTTGAGCTTCTTGCTTCTTGTACTGTTCTGCTTCTTCCTAAGAAACTTCTGTTTTGATTATTCATTTTCTAGGTAACCAGTGTGTATATGGTTTGTGTTTTCTGTTTATTTTAATATCTTCTATATTTAATTTATTTATTGCTTCGGTGATCTTATCAATATCACTTTCTTTAGTTGTATTTGTTTCTTTTTTATCTTCTAATATATTAATTATTTTGTTTAATTTTTCAATAACCTGTAATATTAGGCTGATAATAAAATTAAATAAAAGTGGATATTGACTATCACTTTTATTCTGTCCTGTATATTTGGTAAAACCTGTGACTTCTT
Organism: Saussurea involucrata; assembly: GCA_033807775.1. NCBI lineage: Eukaryota > Viridiplantae > Streptophyta > Magnoliopsida > Asterales > Asteraceae > Saussurea > Saussurea involucrata. Next base: position 66,181,247 of record CM066316.1, read on the forward strand.
CTTTATTTTTGTAACAATCGGGTTTTTATTTTGTAATTATGAAAGTTTAGTGCCTTTAGTCCAATAAATGAAAGTTAACTTGAGGGGCTATTTTGGTCATATTTGAAAGATATATATGTGCACAATCCCCTAGGGCAGCCACATCCTCTAAAATCAGTATTGGTGTGGTGTGTGTTTGGCGGCTCAAGGAAGAAAGGAGAAGAAGAAAAGAGAGAAGAAGGAAATTCTTGGAAAGGAATCAAGAAGTGAAAATCAAAGAAGAAGTCAACAAGGTAAACCTCTCCGAATTCGTTCTCCATTGTTGTTGTAGCATTCCTTTCTTTTTTTTTGATCTGCTATCCAAGTCTGAATGTGTAGATTCAAGGAGTTTTCACCTCTTTTCCTTCAAAATGGGTTTTAAGGGGTTTTTGTCTTGTTAAACCGATTTAGAAGTTTATAAATGGATTAAGTGAGTATTTGAGGTTGGTGGATGAACCCTTGTATATATCTAATCGACTTAATGGCAAAAATCGGAGTATAAATCAGTTTTAGATTTATTAAGTTCGAACAGCCGTGTTTTCCGGACACCAGTATTCGATGGTGTCCGGATAGGTTGCAGGTGTCCGGGTAAGTGCCCCGTGAGGGTGTCTGGGTGTTTCTTAGTATCCGGGTAGCTGAAGTCTCCGGATAAGCTTAGTGTCCGGGTAGTTTTGCCCGGATAAGTCTAGCGTCCGGATTGTTGTGTCCGGACAATGTTGTGTCCGGAAAAGTGTGTGTCCGGAAAGGGGTATCCGGACAGTAGGTCTGAGCTATTTATCTGATGTGGATCTATTGCCTTAGGTGTTCTGTGGGTGTAGCTTGAAGGTGTTTAGGAAGTGCATTGTACGTCAATCAAGGTGAGTCCCCTAAACCCTTTTTCAACGCAAAGTGATAAATGTTTTAACTGATTATGGTTCTTATTGAGCATGAAACGTTTACGAACTGATTTGCATGTTTTCCACGAATGTACTTATTTTATTAAAAGTAATGTTTAGCATGACGGGGTGAAAGGCATGATTTATGAAGATTACATTTTACATGTTTGCATGAACGTAAATGTACACTATGTGGAGTCGGTCTGCACTATGGTATCAGAGAGAGGTTCTCGGGGTCTTAGGACCCTTGGTTATGTATGATGGACCGGTAGGTTGGAATCCGTTTCCCTCCTATTCGGTAGAGGGGAGTCCGTGGGGATTCCAAAGCGGCGAGAAGGGAGTCTGCTGGGGCCCTGATCGCAATATGTTTACGTGATCCACTATACAGTGCAGTACCATGTTTGATGATATTTATGGGTCATTGATAAATATTTTCCAAATGTTTTTATATGCTGTTTTCGGAGGGAATTCACTAGACCTTTTGGTCTAACCCTCGCTTTCAAAACTAAACCATTTTCAGGTAAGCGTGTAGCGAGTTCTTCTAAGTAGAACTAGAGACGGCATGGAGGTGATGGAGCTCGAGAGGCTCCCAGTTTTGGATCATGATATTTCTAGATAGTGCTCGGCTGTGGCTTAGAGAGACTTCCGCTGTTTATGATTAGTGTTAACGTTAAAGTTTTTGTTAAGTATGTTTTAGTATTGATGTAAGGACAAGCTCATTTATGTAATTTGAATGTTAATCTTATGACTTTGACCTTTTATGGAAAGTGGGACGTTACAAATGGTATTAGGGCCTTAGTTTAAGGGATTTAGGTGACCAATAGGGCCTAAACTTAAACTGTAAGATGAGGAACACAACCGAGACATAGGATTGCCTCTAGGAACGATCACTATAAATGCGCTAGGAAATAAGGTGCCAAGGACAAACGTGTAAGGTAAGTTTGGGATTGCACCTGGCCAGTGTAATTACGAACTTACAGGTACGCGTGCGTGCTTAAACTTGCCTTATATAGCAAAATTGTTGTGTCACATCTAGCAAAGGTTAATTGTTGTTTTCTTTCAGCGTTAGCGAAATGGCTGGGAGAACTTTGAGGAGTAGGTCGGCACCTGCTGTGCCAAGGAATCAAGATGAAGAGGTACTAGAGAATGGACCGGTGGAACCGGCGAGGGCAACTGTTACACGTGGAAGGGGAAGAGGTAGGGGTCGTGGAAGGGGTCGGGGAAGAACACCCCGTCGGGCCGCCACCCAAGTGGCCGGGGATGGAGGAAACCCGAACCTGAGAACGACTCATGCAACTAGAAGAACGAGGAGTGTGGAAGCCCCCGTTTATCAAGAAGACTCTCTTCAGGAGAGTTCAGCTTCTGCAAGGAGGGTAACTCAGCCAAGGGGACGGGGTCGAGGCCGCGGATCTTCTTTTGTCACTCGAGAGAACCTAGCTGCTGAATTGGGTATGATTCAAGAGACCTTGCAGGCTCTCCTCACTAAGCAGAATGGGTCAGCTTCGGGAAGCAAAGAAGCAAGTGAGAACCGAGAAAGCGTGGAACTGTCTAGTCCACTAGTGACCGGTACTGGGAGTCACTTGAATTCAAACCATCAAGTGGTGAATGAGTTAGCAGCTAAGGGATGCAATTTCAAGGCCTTTGCCTCATGCAAGCCCCCTACTTTTAAGGGCGAGTATGACCCTATCTTGGCAATGAAATGGGTGAAGGAAATGGAACTGGTCTTCGATACATGGAAATGTGCTGATGGGGATAGAGTAATGTTTGCTTTGTCCATGTTGAAATCTGATGTAGTTTACTGGTGGGAGGCTGAGACTGGGGGAAAGGGTTCGGCAGTGGCTAAGGGAATGTTGTGGGAAGCGTTTGTAGACAGGTTCAAAGCTCAGTTCTGCCCGCTCGCGGCAGTAAAAAGATTGGAAGAAGAATTCTTGGGGTTGGATCAGGGAGGTATGACAGTGCGAGAATATACTACAAAGTTTATCGAGAAGTCTCGCTTCGCAGACTTATATGTGCCAACAGAAAAACGTCGGGTGGAACGTTTCATTCACGGATTGAAGAGTAGCATCCGAGAACTAGTTCTGACAAGAAACCCCACTACTTTTCAGGCGGCCATTAATGCGGCCGAGATGATCGAGAAGGAAAAGGTTCGTCAGACGACTGCGAAGGGTGGTGATAAACGTAAATGGGATGGGCCGAGTAATGATTCCAGAAAGGGGAAAGTGTTCCGACCAGAAAACCGTGCTAGTAAGGATCCAACCAGCAAACCGTGTAGTAAGTGTAACAAGGTACACCGGGGAGAGTGCATAGCAGGTTCAAACTCATGCTACCAGTGTGGGTTGCCCGGTCATATGTCAAAGGATTGTCCCAAGGGGAAGACATGTCATCAGTGTGGGGAGGTGGGTCACGTACGATACGACTGTCCGCAGTTGAAGAAGGATGGGTCAGCTCAGTACAGGAGCCGTCAAGGGGGAAGAGGCAGTGATAAGGGGGCAGAACCGGCGCGCCCAAAGGGGCGTGCGTTCCGCATGACCGCTGAAGAGGCGGATGATGTACCGGATGTTGTTGCAGGTACGTTTCTGGTGAACTCTCTATGTGCTAAGGTGTTGTTTGATTCGGGAGCGAATCGCTCTTTTGTATCGCATGTGTTTATGAAATGTTTGGGGGTAAGGTCTAGACGTTTGGAGAGGGCACTAGAGGTAGAAACCGCCAGTGATAGTCTGGTGTACGTTAAGGAGGTGGTAGAGGGTTGCGTTATAGAGATAGAAGGGAGGTTGGTGCCTATGAAGTTATATCCCATGACAATGGGAGAGTTTGATGTGGTGTTGGGTATGGACTGGTTGGCCGCGAATGATGCGAATATCGTTTGCAACAAAAAGCTAATCAGGGTTCGGTTACCTGATGGAGATACCGTAGTGATCTATGGGAATCGCCGTAATAGAACCACTAGCCTTATCTCCATGATTAGGGCTACTAAATGTTTGAGGAAGGGGTGTCAAGGGTTCTTGGCGTACATGTGGGACGCCAAGAAAGAGAAGCGTGGGGTGGGTGATGTGCGGGTGGTAAATGAGTATTCGGAAGTATTTCCGGACGACTTGACAAGTCTACCTCCGGATCGTCAGATCGAGTTCAGAATTGATTTGATGCCCGGAGCTGCACCTATCGCCCGCGCACCGTATAGATTGGCGCCGTCCGAGATGAAGGAAATGATGACTCAGTTACAGGAGTTGCTAGACAAGGGATTCGTTAGACCGAGTACGTCTCCATGGGGAGCACCCGTGCTCTTCTTGAAGAAGAAGGACGGTACAATGCGAATGTGCATAGATTACCGAGAACTCAACAAGGTCACGATCAAGAACAAGTATCAGATACCGAGGATCGACGACCTGTTCGATCAGCTACAAGGAGCCAACTACTTCTCCAAGATAGATCTGAGGTCAGGGTATCATCAACTCAAGGTGAGGGAGGAGGATGTGCCGAAGACTGCTTTTCGGACTCGGTATGGACATTACGAATTTTTGGTGATGCCGTTCGGGCTAACCAATGCCCCGGCAGCATTCATGGACTTAATGAATAGGGTATGCCAACCTTATTTAGATCAATTCGTGATAGTGTTCATAGATGACATCCTGATATTTTCAAGATCGGAAGGGGAGCACGAAAACCACCTTCGTATAATTCTCGAGCTATTGAAGCAAGAGAGGTTGTATGCGAAATTTTCAAAGTGCGAGTTTTGGTTGAGAGAAGTGCAGTTTCTCGGGCACGTGGTATCTGAGAACGGGATCATGGTTGATCCGGCTAAGATTGAAGCCATCCGAGACTGGGAGCAACCCAAGAATCCGTCAGAAGTTCGAAGTTTCCTCGGACTGGCGGGGTATTACCGGAAGTTCGTCAAGGACTTTTCGCGTATTGCCACACCACTGACCTCTTTAACGAAGAAGAATGTCAAGTTCGTCTGGTTAGTTAAACAGGAAGAAGCATTTCAGAAGTTGAAGGAGATGTTGAGCAGCGCTCCGGTGTTGTCACTACCGGACGGTTCAAACGATTTCGTGGTGTCCAGTGATGCATCGAAGCTCGGTTTGGGTTGCGTACTTAAGCAACGAGGTAAGGTGATCGCCTATGCCTCTCGGCAGTTAAAGGATCACGAGACTCGTTATCCCACGCATGACTTAGAACTGGCAGCAGTGGTTTTTGCTTTGAAGATTTGGCGGAATTATCTATATGGAACGAAGTGTCAGATCTTTACGGACCACAAGAGTTTATGTCATCTCTTCGATCAAAAGGAGTTGAATATGCGCCAAAGAAGGTGGATTGAATTATTGACCGACTACGACTGTAAGATCGAATATCATCCGGGTAAGGCCAACGTAGTGGCAGACACTTTGAGTCGTAATGAACGAAGTGAAACCCCCAGTATTGTGGCTGTTAATGCCAAAAATCGCACCAAAGGGACAACTTAAGGTCGATGTGGACTTAAACAACTAAAGAAAGAATCTTTCGACGAGACGTGCGACGATAAACAAAATAGAGAAACAAGGGATTTGATGACGCAGGAAAAACCTCAATCGAGGAAAAAACCTGCGGATGACAAGGGATGTCGTCGCTGCACTATGGTCGCCAATTAGGGGCGATGTCCTTCGGTACTGGTGTCGATCGTACAGAGATTACAATACAAGTGAAGGAAACGCTTCGAAATGTAAAGTACAAGTGTTTGGAATGTAAAACAAGTGTTTGTCGTGTGTGAAAATAAGGTGTAAACTGCTGGTCGAGGGCGGATGTCGTGCGTCGAGAGCGATTCTTCGAGTGAAAGCTTCTTTTCTTCTGTTGTTCTTGAGCTCGCTGTAGAATTCTTGAATTCAGTATCAGATGTTAGCTTTCAGTAGATGATTTCTTGGATTCGATAGCAGATGTCCCCGAAATGAGGCTTGAGCTTGATCTTTTATAGTCTTCGGGAGCTTTAACTACATCATTAAAGGCTTTGATGACTTGTTGTAACGGTCGCTGTCTTCAATGTGGGATTAAATGCTTGTTAATGACTTCGTCGGTTATAGCCGTTGCCCATTAATGACTTTGACTCCTGCATTAACCACTTAACAAACGTAACAGTTATATTATGTGTTAGCTTGGTTGAGGTCGCATGGTCTATATGCGACGGTCGTGCGGAGCGGGCGACGTCGAGGTCGAGTGTCGCGATGAACTCTCGACTTACCTTTCGGGAGGGACGACGGATGTTTTCTGGGTCTTTGTCGGGACCTTATCTTAATACAAGATATGGTTCATAACGAGTATCTTACCTTTTCTGTTCGTGGTCAAGACCTGCATTGATAAACAGAATAAACGGATGTTTGACTGTTAACGGTTAGTATAATCGTACGACCGTCTTAAGTCTCAGATGTCGGTCTTATGGAACATACGACTATCGCCAAAGTATAAGACCATTTGGTCGTAGGACCAGGATGTCGGGACGATGTTGTCGTAGGACCAGAGCGATATAACACCGATGACAAGAGACTGTCGACGTAAGACCGACGAGCCGTAACATAGGACTAGTAACATAGGACTCGTGATGTGCAAAGTGTGTGACGTGCGACACGTGACGTGCGAGCATGAGATGTAATATGACTATTGACCCAATATGTCAATTATCGTGGTTATTTAACGTATGTCGTGGATATGATAATAATGGGTATTATCATTGTCGGTCGGGGGTAACCAATATCCATAGGTCATGTCGAGGGGATTTCCCAAGTCATGTCGAGGGGATTACCCAAACAGTTAGCCCCCCGAGATCTGAATTTCAAAGCCAGTGGAATTTCAGATCTCGCACTAAAGTAAAATGCGTTGCTACGGAGACGTGTTACATTTGCTAAGATCATCAGAGGAAAACTGACTTGGTCAGCCAAAGAAGGTGACGCAAGTTGTGCCTGCCCTTCGAGGCCGGGAAAGGAGAAAGAATGCCCCGACAGCTGGGTCAGGAATCTTGAAGAAGACAAGGACGGTAGTCCTGAAGGAACCGTCTTCGCGGGCTGACGTTTTGTCGAGAGTTGTCACGCCTAAAGAGGCGAGGGCGTCATCCAGCCGTTCTGGCGCGATGTACGCGCCACCAGCAAGTACGGCGCTTCCAGCGACAGTGATGAAGCTAGTGTCTAAGGTGTTGTCCCCAGCGTCTGCCGACAAGGGGGACAGGTCATCGGCCGATGGTGTCCTAGACGGGACGACGTTGTTGGTGTCCTAGACGGGACGACGTTGTTGGTGTTCTAGACGGGACGACGTTGTTTCCTCATCTGAGGAAATATCTGCTCCCATCTTTCAGGGAACGCTTTCCTATCGAGGAGACAGGGGTCCATGTCGCCGGTTCGGTCGACGTGGTCCTGTGGTCTGGCGTTCACAGCCGATACGGTCGTTCAGAGACATATGTTCTGGCGCTCGAGCCGATTTGGTCGTTAAAGACCTTTGATCTGGCGTTTACAGCCGATACGGTCGCTAGAGACGTTGTGTCTAGCATTTTTAGTTAGTTGTAAGTTTCGTTTTAGCGATAGTCGGTAAAAAGTTTACCTTTCTATTGAACCTGATTCGTACATGTCATGGACAGATGTAATGTCGACTGTAAAAATTCATTAAGTACAAAAATGAACAAGAAGTCGTGCGACTTGGGCATCCATTGTAATACAACGACTAGAACGTAAGTCATAACACTTTTATATTCCTGAATCGTATAAGCAAACATAAGGGCATGCGATTACAGCATTCATTTAGAACATGAAGTTTTCTTAAGTTGAAGAACTTAGATTGTGGGGTCGCTAGACCTCATGATCGTGTGATTTGATCATACGATGAACTTTGAATCATGTGTTCCTGTGATGGAATGATCAAGTCATAGACCTGATTACTTATGTCGTGCGAACTTGCGAGGTTAAGATCGTACGATAGACTTATATATCGTTCGATCCTGCGAGACTTAAGTCATATAATAGACTTTAGTAACTAATGTCGTGCGATCCTGCGGTAAAACAATGTCAGAGGTTGGTCGTTGGCTTTTCAGGTGCGTTGCATTCCCACTACGTGGGATATCTTGATTGCCGAGGGTTGAAAGCCGATAGGCCTTTTTATCCATGACTTCTGAGATATGACAAGGACCTTCCCATTTGGTGGAAAGCTTACCTGCATTGAGCTTTTGAGTGCTTTGGAACACTCGACGGGGAACGTAGTCGCCTTCTTGAAAGACTTTAGCTTTGATGTTCTTGCTGAAGTGTCGCTTGACCGCTTAACCCTGGGTGGCGAGGTTGTCAGCTTGATGTCGCGGTCTTCACAGAACTGTCGAGTCATGTTGCTTACGAACTAGGATCCATTGTCGCAGACAATTTCGGATGTCGCACGACCAATTATTTCGGATTTCTTATTGGCGACTTTTGTGTTTTGACATGCATCTTACCATGACTGGTGATTATGAGATTCAATGTACAAGTTGTCTTTATTGACGACAATAAACTTTGGCATGTGTCATGACTAGCGATTATGCGAGTCGCTTCTATGGGCGACCAAGAATTTTTACCTGTGTTTTTCGTGACCGGCGATCACAAAAAATGTGGGTCGTCTTTTATTGACGACTATAAATTGCAACCTGCGTTTGTCATCACTGGCGATCATAAAAAAAATGCGAGTCGTCTCTTATTGACGACTATAAATCATACGACCTGTGCTTTTTTAAGTCGAAGAGACTTTGGTTTCTCACGATGTAAATCGTAAGACCTATATTCATATGATCTTGCGAACCTGCAATGTAAAATCGGGGGTGGTCGTTGGTTTTGACCAATGATCTTTCGATGCTTGAATCAACGATCATATATTGGGTCAAAAAATAAGTAAACGAGGAAAATATACTTAGAGTATATATATATATATAGAGTTGTTCTAAGTGGGACGTCACAATTACCGTACCATGGAATCGATAAGCGCCTTTTTCCGAGGACTTTTGAAATCGAATGTGGTATTTTTTCAGCTTGCGAAGGGTGTACCGAGCCCCCGAGTCCTTTGGAGGATGCGATACATGCGATACTTTGACGGAGCATTTTTTTATTAGTGATTGAATCTGGCTTCGAGCCGCATTCAATTCCGATTGGAGTTGAATCAGGGGATCTTGATAATTCGCCATATACGTCGCTTTTGTTTGACGGGCTTGAATGACGGATTGACGTTAAGCTTATGGGAAATGACGCTAGGGTCGATCCCGACCATGTCTTCATGCGACCAGGCGAAACAATCAGCTTGTTCCTGCAAAAAGGATATGAGTTTTTCTTTGATGTAAGGATCGAGGGACGACCCCACAAGAATTTTTTGGTCAGGCTTGCTCTGATCCAGAACGATTTCCTCTAAGTGATCATCATCGACTACTGCTGGGAGATCTTGCACATTTTCAGGCTCCGCATGTACCGGGATAGCGGTTGGTTCCGGATTTCCTTTATCTGCTATTTCCCTGGAACAGAGCTTGGGGAAACTACAAGAAACCGTTAGTAAAACGCACGTTCGTCGAAGATTTTCTCTAGATGAAGTCCCACGGATGGCGCCAAACTGTTAATGCCAAAAATCGCACCAAAGGGACAACTTAAGGTCGATGTGGACTTAAACAACTAAAGAAAGAATCTTTCGACGAGACGTGCGACGATAAACAAAATAAAGAAACAAGGGATTTGATGACGCAGGAAAAACCTCAATCGAGGAAAAAACCTGCGGACGACAAGGGATGTCGTCGCTGCACTATGGTCGCCAATCAGGGGCGATGTCCTTCGGTACTGGTGTCGATCGTATAGAGATTACAATACAAGTGAACGAAACACTTCGAAATGTAAAGTACAAGTGTTTGGAATGTAAAACAAGTGTTTGTCGTGTGTGAAAATAAGGTGTAAACTGCTGGTCGAGGGCGGATGTCGTGCGTCGAGAGCGATTCTTCGAGTGAAAGCTTCTTTTCTTCTGTTGTTCTTGAGCTCGCTGTAGAATTCTTGAATTCAGTATCAGATGTTAGCTTTCAGTAGATGATTTCTTGGATTCGATAGCAGATGTCCCCGAAATGAGGCTTGAGCTTGATCTTTTATAGTCTTCGGGAGCTTTAACTACATCATTAAAGGCTTTGATGACTTGTTGTAACGGTCGCTGTCTTCAATGTGGGATTAAATGCTTGTTAATGACTTCGTCGGTTATAGCCGTTGCCCATTAATGACTTTGACTCCTGCATTAACCACTTAACAAACGTAACAGTTATATTATGTGTTAGCTTGGTTGAGGTCGCATGGTCTATATGCGACGGTCGTGCGGAGCGGGCGATGTCGAGGTCGAGTGTCGCGATGAACTCTCGACTTACCTTTCGGGAGGGACGACAGATGTTTTCTGGGTCTTTGTCGGGACCTTATCTTAATACAAGATATGGTTCATAACGAGTATCTTACCTTTTCTGTTCGTGGTCAAGACCTGCATTGATAAACATAATAAACAGATGTTTGACTGTTAACGGTTAGTATAATCGTACGACCGTCTTAAGTCTCAGATGTCGGTCTTATGGAACATACGACTATCTCCAAAGTATAAGACCATTTGGTCGTAGGACCAGGATGTCGGGACGATGTTGTCGTAGGACCAGAGCGATATAACACAGATGACAAGAGACTGTCGACGTAAGACCGACGAGCCGTAACATAGGACTAGTAACGTAGGACTCGTGATGTGCAAAGTGCGTGACGTGTGACACGTGACGTGCGATCATGAGATGTAATATGACTATTGACCCAATATGTCAATTATCGTGGTTATTTAACGTATGTCGTGGATATGATAATAATGGGTATTATCATTGTCGGGGGTAACCAATATCCATAGGTCATGTCGAGGGGATTTCCCAAGTCGGTCGAGGGTGTGATTTTTTTATCCAAACAGTGGCCATGAGGGCCGAGGTCACGTTCAATTTGTTAGCAGAAATAAGGAAATGTCAGGTTGAAGCGCTCGAAGCTGAAAATCTTAAGAAGGAAAGAATGGTAGGGCAATCGTCCTTGTTAGTGGAAGATAGTCGAGGGGTGAAATGCCTCAATGGGAGAATCTGGGTTCCGAAACTCGGAGAGCTCCGAATGCTGATTCTAGAAGAAGCTCATAAATCGAAGTACACGATTCACCCCGGGACTAACAAGATGTACGGAGATTTACGTCGAGACTACTGGTGGCCCGGAATGAAGAAGGACGTGGCTCACCTTGTAGAGACATGTATGACGTGTTCACGAGTAAAGATCGAGCACCAACAACCGTACGGAAAGCTCCAGTCGTTAGAGATACCGATGTGGAAGTGGGATCAGATCACGATGGATTTCGTGACCCATTTGCCTAGAACTCCAAAGGGTTATGACGCAATTTGGGTGATCGTGGATCGGCTCACGAAGTCGGCACACTTTTTGCCTATACGATAATCCTACTCGTTGGAACAGTTAGCAAAGTTGTACATCGACGAGATCGTAACCCGCCATGGGGTGCCAACGTCGATAGTGTCCGACCGAGATAGCAGATTTACTTCCAAGTTTTGGAGGAGCTTCCAAAGTGAAATGGGTTCGCGGATTAAGATGAGTACCGCTTATCATCCTCAGACCGACGGTCAGAGTGAACGAACGATCCAGACGTTGGAAGACATGTTGAGAGCGTGTGCCTTAGATTTCCAAGGCTCTTGGGAAAAACATCTACCATTGATCGAGTTCGCTTACAATAATAGCTACCACTCGAGTATCAAGGCAACGCCATTTGAGGCACTCTACTGTAGAAAATGTCGGACACCCTTGTGTTGGAACGAAGTGGGAGAGAGATAACTGGCTGGGCCGGAGTTCGTGCAACTGACTTTGGACAAGATAGTCCAAGTACAAGAAAGACTGAAGGTCGCTCGCGACCGACAAAAGAGTTATGCGGATAAGAGACGGAAGGGCATAGAATTTCAGGTCGGGGATTTTGTCTTGTTAAAGGTATCCCCGTGGAAAGGAGTGGTACGGTTTGGAAAACGTGGGAAGTTAAGCCCACGTTACATCGGACCGTTTGAAATCACCGAACGAATCGGAGAAGTGGCGTATAGGTTGGATCTGCCGGACGAATTACGTGGCATCCACAATGAGTTTCATGTGTCTAACTTGAGGAAGTGTCTAGCCGACGTGACCAAAGCGGTACCGTTGAATGACATGATAGTGGATGAGAAATTAAACTATGTAGAGGAACCCGAGGCCATCACAGATTTTAAGGTAAGAAAGTCACGGAACAAGGAGACTAAACTAGTTAAGGTACAATGGCGACACCACAAGGGTCCAGAGGCGACCTGGGAGTTGGAGTCGGAGATGAAAGCAAGATACCCACATCTTTTCCAATAAGAAATTCCGGGGACGGAATTCTTTTAAGGAGGGAGTGTTGTAACAACCGGGTTTTTATTTTGTAATTATGAAAGTTTAGTGCCTTTAGTCCAATAAATGAAAGTTAACTTGAGGGGCTATTTTGGTCATCTTTGAAAGATATATATGTGCACAAACTCCTAGGGCAACCACATCCTCTAAAATTAGTATTGGTGTGGTGTGTGTTTGGCGGCTCAAGGAAGAAAGGAGAAGAAGAAAAGAGAGAAGAAGGAAATTCTTGGAAAGGAATCAAGAAGTGAAAATCAAAGAAGAAGTCAACAAGGTAAACCTCTCTGAATTCGTTCTCCATTGTTGTTGTAGCATTCCTTCTTTTTTTTGATCTGCTATCCAAGTCTGAATGTGTAGATTCAAGGAGTTTTCACCTCTTTTCCTTCAAAATGGGTTTTAAGGGGTTTTTGTCTTGTTAAACCGATTTAGAAGTTTATAAATGGATTAAGTGAGTATTTGAGGTTGGTGGATGAACCCTTGTATATATTGTTAATGCTAAAAATCGCACCAAAGGGACAACTTAAGGTCGATGTGGACTTAATCAACTAAAGAAAGGATCTTTCGACGAGACGTGCGACGAGGACAAAAATAAAGAAACAAGGGATTTGATGACGCAGGAAAAACCTCAATCGAGGAAAAAACCTGCGGACGACAAGGGGTGTCGTCGCTGCACTATGGTCGCCAATCAGGGGCGATGTCCTTGGTACTGGTGTCGATCGTACGATGATTACAATACAAATGAAGGAAATGCTTCGAAATGTAAAGTACAAGTGTTTAAATGTGAAAACAGGTGTTTGTCGTGTGTGAATACAAAGTGTAAACTGTTGGTCGAGGGCTGTTGTCGTACGTCGAGAGCGATACTTGAGCTTTCCTTCGAGTGTTCTTGAGTTCGCAGTAGGGTTCTGGCTTTCAATACTTAATCTCCAGACTCTGAACGTTCTTTGCTATGAGTTTGGATGATTTTCTCTGCTGTATGATGATGTTCGCTGAAGTGTATTGGATGTTAATCGATGTCCCTTAAAATGAAGCTTTAGCTTATCTTTTATAGCCTTCACGTCATTAATTAACTCCATTAATGATTCAATCAACGACTACAACGGCTGGAAACGGTCGCCGGAGTGATTATCCATGATGATCTTCGTCCGTTACAGTTATCGATCGTTGATGGTTGCGTCGGTTATATCCGTTGCTCTTTAATGACTTTGACTCCTGCATTAAACACTTAACAAACGTAACAGTCAAGGTTAACGTTAGCTTTGGTCGTCGGTATAATGATCTTACGCGATGGTTGTACGGGACGGGCGACGTTATGGTCGAGTGTCGTGAGGAACGTACGACTTACCTTTTACGGGCGATGACAGATGTTTTCTGGGTTCTCGTCGAGACCTTATCTTAATACAAGATTTGGATTATGACGTGCGTCTTACCTGTTCCGGTCGTGGTCGTACGACGTGATTTTTTGCCCAAACAGTTTGCCCCCAAAATTTGAAAGAAGGATAGCAAATCCGAGTTTTAAATTTTGTCAATCAGACGCATAGGAAATAAGACGAGAGTTAGAAATTACCTCAATCGCCTTGGAGCTAGGCTGGTTCGTTCCTAACTGGACGAGAAGTTGAAAAGGGAACGGGGTCGTGACGTCATACTGACACACGGTGATGCTTACCAGCTGTCGAGGACAGGTGTTGATGATTTACTGGGGCATATGAAAGTCGAGGATGCGTGTCGATCTTTTGAAGGGCTCGACCTGTCACGATTTCCTGCATAAATAGAGATCAAAAGGGATTGTTTTCTTTAAGTTTTCAAAAAGTCAGCTTTTCCAGAATCTTCGGTGATTGATGATCTACCGTGGGTTATGATACCCAAACCGATGCCGATGTTGGTTGCGATAGACGCGATGTCTGTGGATTCTGCGCACCTGGCGACGATGTTTTCTGCTACCACGTCGACCCTTTCGTCAGCCGACAGGGGCGAGGGTATAAAGACGGGAGAGAATGATGGGGATTTTATGGAGATCAACTTTGCGTTGTCTTCATCCCTCTGGATTGACTATGTCCTCGTCAGGACGAAGTCGCTCCCGCTTCTGGGGAAATATCAGCTCTTATATTTCAAGGAGCATTTTCCAGGGATCTCTATCGAGGAGATTGGACTGCGTTTATCCGTACTGGCGTCTTTCGTAAGTTTTTCTTTCGAAACTTGTGTTACCGATGTTTATTCCTTTGCTGAGTGTTTTGCTAATACGTTCTTTTTTTAATTGTGCAGATGTTTTTGTTTTCCTTTACTAAACATGTGAGGAAACCTAGAGATGTTGGAGTGGAGGTCGATTGTCGAAGAGAAGATATTCCTTCCTCCAACCTTAACATTAATCTTAAGAGCCACTTTCTCGGAATGCCATGGCGCGAAAAGTTGGGAGACAACTCTGGCTATACTCGTTTGATCCTTGCATTAGTTCTTCGGGATTGATAGGATTTCAAAGATCGAGATTTTTGAACAGAGCCTGCCATCGACGTGCTTCTAGGGTAGATTTTTGGGTTTACGAGCTAGACTTTTTATGTTCGGGTTGTTGCAACGACTTTTGACTTTGTATTTACTTGTCCGACTATCGGTCGTTCATATGTAATCGTTTAATGAAGTTCCTTCTTTTGCTGAACTCGTGTTTTTAATTACATGTATCATGGATAAATGTAATGTTTATCATAGGATTCATTAAGTATGAAATAAACGGATGATCGTGCGACTTAGGCTTTTATTGCAATATAAAGGTCGAAACATAGATCATGTATTTGGACACAAATATATATCATCGATGTGTTTAGAACATACAAAGTATTTCTAAGTTCCAGAGACTTAGATCGAGGGATCGTTTAGACCTTACGTGTGACTGTATCGTATGATGAAACTTTAGAATATGTGCCCCTGTGATCAAACAATCGAGTCATGTACTTGTATACTCATGTCGTGTGTTCCTGCGATAAAGTTTGTTAGAGGTCGGTCGCGGTTTTACCAACGATTTTGCGGTGCTTGCCGTTGTGCTGAAAACTTGGTATGATAGGAAGGCGATCTTAAAAGAAATATTTTTTCAAATGCGTCGCATTCCAACTTCGGGGGACTTCCTGATTGTCGAGGGTTCGAAGTCGATAGGCTCCTTTACCAACGACTTCAGAGATACGATAGGGACCTTCCCATTTGGTAGAAAGTTTACATGCGTTGAGTTCCTGGGTATTCGGGAATACTTGACGGAGGACGTAATCGCCTTCTTGAAAGATTTTAACTTTGATGTGTTTATTGAAATGTCGCTCGACTGCTTGCTTCTGTGACGCCATTCTGATCAAGGCCGATTCTCTGAGCTCTTCAAGGGCGTCGAGGTCGTAACTCAAATCAACCAAGTTGTGGTCGACGGAATTGTGCCTCGAAGTTGGGAGGTGAACTTCGATTGGTAGGACGGCTTCACAGCCGTAGACGAGAGAGAAGGGGGTTTGTCCTGTAGATGTGCGGGGTGTCATGCGATTTGCCCATAGGACTGAAGGGAGCTCTTCAACCCATCTTCCTTTTGCAGCTTTTAATCGTTTCTTGATCGAGGCTACAATAGTCTTATTACTTGACTCGGCAAGTCCATTGGCTTGGGGATATCTGGGAGTCGAGGTCGTCAGTTTGATGTTCCTATCTTCACAGAACTGTTGGGTCCTGTCGCTTATGAATTGGGATCCATTGTCGCAGACAATTTCAGATGGAATCCCAAACCTGCATATGATGTTAGTCTGGATAAAAGAAATGAATTCTTTATCCCTGATTTGGGAGAAGGCTGCCGCTTCGACCCATTTAGAAAAGTAATCCGTGAGTACGAGGAGGAATACTTTTTGCCCCGGAGCAGTTGGTAGTTTGCCAACAATATCCATTCCCCACCTCATGAAAGGCCATAGGACAAGCGTTGAGTGCAAAGGCTCCGAGGGTTTATGAGACATACCTGAGTGTCGTTGACAGGGGTCAAAATTTTGGACGTACTTGACAGCGTCTTGTCGCAGTGTTGGCCAAAAATACCCTTGTCGGGAGACACGATTAGCCAAGCTACGACCTCCTGAATGATTACCACATTCGCCGTCGTGCATCTCTTGGAGGATTTTATGGGCTTGATTCTTGCTGATGACGCACCTTAAATTTAAGCCCGTCGATGATCGTCGATAAAGCTTATTTTCAATCATGACGTACTTAGATGCTTTGAATCTAATTTTTCGAGCCTCCATTTTGTCTTCGGGGAGTTGGTCGTGTACGAGGAAATTTCGAATGTCGCGTGACCAATCATCTTCTTCGTCTTCGATCTGGACGACGTCTGTGTCTCCAATAGACGGTGTTGCCAGGTGAATCATAGGAATAACATCAAATATTGGTTCAACTAAAGCTGACCCAAGGTTTGCCAATGCGTCGGCCTGAGTGTTCTGGTCTCGCGGAATCTGTTCAATAGAAAAAGATTTAAATTTTTTGGAAATCTCTTTTGCCATGCTTAGATATGCTGTCATTCTTGAGTCCTTGGCTGTGAATTCTCCCTTGATTTGATTTGCTACCAGCAGCGAATCGTTCTTGACATGCAATGCGGTTGCCCCCGAGTCGTGGGCCATATTCATTCCCACGATCAGGGCTTCATATTCGGTTTCGTTGTTGGTGGCCTTGAAGTCGCATTGGACCGAGTATACCATCTTATCCCCCTGTGGTGACTTTAAGACGACACCCAGTCCAGAGCCTCTAATGTTGGATGATCCGTCGACATGTAGGATCCAAGGCATGTCGTCGTGAGTCGCCACAGTGGACACTTTGAGCTCTGCTTCTTTCTCCAACTTAGGGCTGAAATCGACGATAAAGTCTGCCAAGGCCTGCGATTTGATCGCGGTCTTGGGCTTGAAATCAATGTCGTAAATACTGAGATATATGCTCCACTTTGCTAAGCGACCTGTCAACCCAGGTTTCCTTAAAACAGACTTAAGAGGAAAGTTAGTTACGACAGTAATAGGATGCGATTCAAAGTAGTGTCGTAATTTTTTAGCAGCTGTGACTAGCGACAAAAGCAGTTTTTCCATGGAAGAATACCTGGTTTCTGCGTCCAAGAGAGATTTACTTACGTAGTAGATCGGTAATTGTTGTTTTTTGTCCTCTCGGGTGAGTACGACGCTTACCGCATTTGGACTGACAGCTAAATACAATTGTAAGACCTCATGATCGTGAGGTTTTGACAACAGAGGAGGCGACGCCATATACTCCTTGAGTTTTTGCAATGCTTGCTCATGATCGTTGGTCCAGTTGAAACCTTTATTTTTCCTGAGGACGTTATAAAACAGATGGCATCTATCTGAAGATCGGGAGATGAACCTATTTAGGGCCGCTACTCGACCAGTAAGCCTTTGGACCTCCTTGAAATTTTGAGGAGATTTGATGTCGATGATGGCTTTGATTTGATCGGGGTTAGCCTCGATTCCTCGACGAGTGACCATGTGGCCTAAGAACTTTCCAGCACTGACTCCGAAGGAACATTTGGTAGGGTTGAGCTTCATGCTATACTCCCGAAGGATGTTGAACGATTGTCTTAGATGCTCGACATGATCGACCGCTTGCTTTGACTTGACGAGCATGTCGTCAATATATACCTCCATTGTATCGCCGAGATGGTCTTTGAACATTTTATTCACCAGGCGTTGATAGGTGGATCCTGCATTTTTTAGTCCGAAAGGCATAACTTTATAACAGTAAATACCTCGGTCTGTCATAAAAGCGGTTTTCTCCTGGTCCTCGACGTGCATTAAGATTTGGTTATACCCTGAATAGGCATCCATGAAGGTCAATAATTCATGTCCTGCGGTTGCGTCGACCATGGCGTCGATATGCGGTAATGGAAAAGGATCTTTCGGGCAAGCCTTATTGAGATCGGTGAAGTCGATACAGACCCTCCATTTTCCATTCTTCTTGGCCACGACCACGACATTAGAAAGCCAGTCGGGATATTTTACTTCTCGGATCTTTCCGGTCTTGAGGAGGTTATCGACCTCACCGTTTATTACCTTATTTCTTTCAGGAGCGAATTTACGGCGCTTTTTGTAACGTCCCAAAAACATAACATGTATTCAACCAGAAATAAGCATTCAAATTACATAATTAAACTTGTCCATAAATGTTAATTCTCCTATACTAAACAAAATTTGACAGCGGAAGTCTAAAATCCACAGCCGAGAGCTACATCTATAGTCATTAGAATCCAAAACTCTGTAGTCGCTCTAGTATCCAAATCCTCCTTGAGTCACTCCTAGTTCTTACTAGAAGAACCCATAGCGCGCTTACCTGAAAATGGTTTAGTTTTTGAAAAGCGAGGGTTAGACCAAAAGGTCTAGTGAATTCCCTCCATAAACATTTATCACAGTAAAAAGATCATTTCATAAAGAAAATACTTTCACGTCTTTCTCATAACATCATCCAAGGTTAAACACGGGGTTCAGGGAACTGCATAAGCTACTCCGATCGGGGCCTAACAGACACCCTCTCGTCTACGCCGGAATCCAAATGGACTCCCCGTTCCTTCAGGTAGGAGAAAACAAATTCCAACCTACAAGCTAACCTCCATATGCCCAAGGAATCAGAGATCCCAAGGTACCCCGTCCCCACCGTGCAACCGACTCCACATAACATACACATACGTTGAAACCATATTCATGAAAACATAAAACATCTTTCGTGTTGTGGGTAAACATGTAAATCATAGAAGCATGCATAATCTTTATAAATCAATTCATGCTCGATAAAGAAACCATATTCAGTAAAAATGGTACGTCATAAAAAGGAGTGAGAGAACTCACCTTTGATTATCGTAGAACGCACTTCTTAAACTCTTCCCAGCTAAACCAATCGAACACCTAAGGGCAATAGATCCTCATCAGATAAAACGGCTCAACCTACTGTCCAGCACATGGTTTCCGGGTACTGACTTGTCCGGATACCACACTTGTCCGGATACTACACTTGTCCGGATACCATACTAGTCCGGATACCATACTAGTCCGGATACCATACTAGTCCGGATACCATACTAGTCCGGATACCACCATGGAGCTTTACCCGGACACTAGCATCCGTATCCGGAAACCACCATATCATCAAGAACTGAAGGTGTCCGGATATGACTGCTGTCCGAAAATAAATTTCTTAAAAGTGATTTCTAACCCGATTTTAGCCATTTGCTTGATTAGATAACCATAAGGGTTCATCCACCAACCCCAAACACCCAATTAATCCCACTTTAATTTCTTAAAAACGATTCCAAATGACAAAACCCATAAAACTTCATTTTAAGGGAAAAATGGTGAAAACTCAAGTAATCACCCACCTCAGTCCTAAGGATTCATAATAATAGGAAGGAGAAGCATTAATCTAATCAGATGAACGAATTAGGATACATTACCTTGCAGATTCTAGTTTGATTTCTCCTTTCTCTCTTGATTTCTTCTCAAACCTTCTTCCTTTCTCTCTTTCCTTCTTCCTAGCCGCCAACCAAGAGCACTCCCACACAAAATACTGATTTCAGCAAAAAAATGGGGGCTGCCCTAGGGATTGGAGTCTTTTTATACACTTCATAAATTTACAATCTAGTCCCTCAAGTTAACTTCCATTTATTTCACTTTGACCACCAACTTTAAAAACTCACTAGAATATTGGGTTGTTACAACACTCCCTCCTTAAAAGAATTCCGTCCCCGGAATTCCTCATTGGAAAAGATGCGGGTATCTAGCTTTCATCTCCGAATCTAACTCCCAGGTCGCCTCCGGACCCTTGTGGTGTCGCCATTGCACCTTAACTAGCTTAGTCTCCTTGCTCCGCGACTTCCTTACCTTAACATCCGTGATTGCTTCAGGTTCCTCTACAAAGTTCAACTTCTTGTCCACTTTAATGTCATGCAACGACACAGCTTTAGTCACGTCGGCTAGACATTTCCTCAGATTAGACACATGAAACGCATTATGAATACTGCCCAATTCCTCCGGTAGGTCCAACCTATACGCCACCTCTCCAATTCGCTCAGTAATCTCAAACGGTCCGATGTAACGTGGGCTTAACTTCCCATGCTTTCCAAATCGTACCACACCCTTCCACGGAGACACCTTTAGTAGAACATGATCCCCGACTTGGAATTCAATGTCTTTCCGCCTCTTATCTGCATAGCTTTTCTGTCGGTCGCGGGCGACCTTCAGTCTTTCACGCACTTGGACTATCTTATCCGAAGTCAGTTGTACGATTTCTGGCCCTGCTAACTGTCTCTCTCCGACTTCGTTCCAACACAACGGTGTCCGACACTTTCTACCGTAAAGTGCCTCAAACGGCGCTGCCTTGATGCTCGAGTGATAGCTATTATTATAAGCAAACTCGATTAGCGGTAGGTGCTTTTCTCATGAGCCTTGGAAATCCAAAGCACACGCTCTTAGCATGTCTTCTAACGTTTGGATCGTTCGCTCACTCTGACCATCAGTCTGAGGATGATAAGCGGTACTCATCTTGATCTACGAACCCATTTCTCTTTGGAAGCTCTTCCAAAACGTAGAGGTAAATCTGCTATCGCGGTCTGATACAATTGACGAGGGTACCCCGTGGCGGGTTACGATCTCGTCGATGTACAACTTTGCTAACTGCTCCAAAGAGTAAGACTCTCGTATAGGTAGGAAGTGCGTCGACTTTGTGAGTCGATCCACGACCACCCAAATGGCGTCATAACCCTTTAGAGTTCTAGGCAAATGGGTCACGAAGTCCATCGTGATCTGGTCCCACTTCCACGTTGGTATCTCTAACGACTGAAGCTTCTCGTACGGTCTTTGATGTTCAATCTTTACACGCGAACACGTCATACAGGTCTCTACAAGATGGGCCACTTCTTTCTTCAATCCGGGCCACCAGTAGTCTCGTCGCAGGTCTCCGTACATCTTGTTAGTTCCGGGGTGGATCGTGTACTTCGATTTGTGAG
The DNA here is from genome assembly GCA_033807775.1 of Saussurea involucrata. NCBI lineage: Eukaryota > Viridiplantae > Streptophyta > Magnoliopsida > Asterales > Asteraceae > Saussurea > Saussurea involucrata. The sequence continues at coordinate 66,202,528 of CM066316.1, forward strand.
CTTCTTCCAGAATCAGCTTTCGGAGCTCTCCGAGTTTCGGAACCCAGATTCTCCCATTCAGACATTTCACCCCTCGACTATCTTCCACTAACACGGACGCTTGCCCTAACATTCTCTCCTTCTTAAGGTTTTCGGTCTTGAACGCTTCAACCTGACATTTCTTTATTTCGGCTAACAGATTGAATGTGACCTCAGCCCTCATAGCCACAATCCTGGGGGTTTCACCTCGTTCCTTACGGCTCAAAGCGTCCGCCACCACGTTTGCTTTCCCCGGATGGTATTCGATCTTACAGTCGTAGTCGGTCAACAACTCGATCCATCTCCTTTGGCGCATATTCAACTCTTTTTGATCAAAGAGATGACATAGACTCTTATGGTCCGTGAAGATCTGGCACTTCGTCCCATACAGGTAATGTCGCCAAATCTTCAGGGCAAAAACCACTGCCGCCAACTCTAAATCATGCGTAGGATAACGAGTCTCATGATCCTTTAACTGCCGGGAGGCATAAGCGATCACCTTACCTCGTTGCATGAGTACGCAACCCAAGCCGAGCTTCGATGCGTCACTGAAAACCATGAAATCGCCCGAACCGTCCGGTAACGACAAAACCGGAGCGCTACTCAGCATATCCTTCAATTTCTGAAATGCTTCTTCTTGTTTCTCTAACCAGACGAACTTGACATTCTTCTTCGTTAAAGAGGTCAGTGGCGTGGCAATACGCCAAAAGTCCTTGATGAACTTCCGGTAGTACCCCGCCAGCCCGAGGAAACTTCGAACTTCTGACGGATTCCTAGGTTGCTCCCAATCTCGAATGGCTTCAATCTTCGTCGGGTAAACCATAATCCCCGTCTCAGACACCACGTGCCCGAGGAACTGCACTTCCCTCAGCCAAAACTCACACTTGGAAAACTTTGCATACAACTTATCTCGCTTCAATAGCTCGAGAATTGTACGAAGGTGGCTTTCGTGCTCCCCTTCCGATCTTGAAAATATCAGGATGTCATCTATGAACACTATCACGAACTGATCCAAATAAGGTTGGCATACCCTATTCATTAAGTCCATGAATGCTGCCGGGGCGTTGGTTAGCCCGAACGGCATCACTAGGAATTCGTAGTGTCCATACCTAGTCCGAAACGCAGTCTTCGGCACATCCTCCTCCCTCACCTTGAGTTGATGATACCCTGACCTCATATCAATCTTGGAGAAGTAACTGGCTCCTTGTAACTGATCAAACAGGTCGTCGATTCTCGGAATCGGATACTTATTTTTAATCGTGACCTTGTTGAGTTCTCGGTAGTCTATGCACATTCGCATAGTACCGTCCTTCTTCTTTACGAAAAGCACAGGTGCTCCCCACGGAGATGTACTTGGTCTAACGAACCCCTTATCTAATAACTCTTGCAGTTGAGTCATCATTTCCTTCATTTCGGACGGCGCCAATCTATACGGTGCGCGGGCAATCGGTGCAGATCCCGGCATCAGATCAATTCTGAACTCGATCTGACGATCCGGGGGTAGACTTGTCAAGTCATCCGGAAATACCTCCGGGTACTCATTTACCACTCGCACATCGCTGATCCCACGCTTCTCTTTCTTGGCGTCCAATACGTACGCCAAGAACCATTGGCACCCCTTTCTCAAACACTTAGTAGCCCTAATCATGGAGATAAGGCTGGTCTTTCTATCACGGAAGTTTCTATAGATCACTATGGTATCCCCATCAGGTGACCGGATCCTGATCAGCTTTTTGTTGCAAACGATATTTGCATCGTTCACGGCTAACCAATCCATACCCAACACTACGTCAAACTCTCCCATTGCCATGGGATATAACTTCGTAGGCACCAACCTCCCTTCTATATCTATGACACAGTCTTCTACTACTTCCTTAACATATACCCAACTATCATTTGCAGTTTCCACCTCTAGTGCTTTCTCCAAACGTCTAGGTCTCACCCCCAAACATTTCATAAAAGCATGCAATACAAATGAGCGATTTGCTCCTGAATCAAATAACACCTTGGCACATAGAGAGTTCACTAGAAACGTACCTGCCACCACATCTGAAACTTCCTCTGCCTCTTCCGCGGTCATGCGAAATGCACGTCCTTTCGGACGCACTGGTTCTGCTCCCTTGTCATTCCCCTTCCACCCGTACGTTCACCAGACGGAACTGATCCCCCTTTCTTCAAGTGTGGGCAATCACTACGCATGTGGCCAGTAGCCCCACATTCGTAACAAGATTTTCCCCCACTGCGACAATCCATTGACATGTGACCGGGCAAGCCACACCGGTAGCATGAGTTTAAACCTGCCATGCACTCTCCCCGATGCACCCTGTTACATTTCACACATGGTTTTCCAACGGTGTCCTTACTAACACGGTTGTCTGATCGAAACACTTTCCCTTTTCTGAAATCCTTACCCGGTCCTTCCCATTTGCGCTTTTCACCACCCTTCTCGGTCATCTGACGAACCTTCTCCTTTTCAATCATCTCGGCCGCATTAATGGCCGCCTGAAAGGTAGTGGGGTTCCTTGTCAGAAATAGTTCTCGGATACTGCCTTTCAGTCCATGAATGAAACGCTCCACTCGGCGTTCCTCCGTTGGCACATACAAATCTGCAAAGCGAGACTTCTCAATAAACTTTGTGGTATACTCCCGCACTGTCATACCTCCCTGATCCAACCCAAGAACTCTTCTTCCAATCTTTTTACTGCCGCGAGCGGGCAGAACTGAGCTTTGAACCTGTCTACAAACGCTTCCCACAACATTCCCTTTGCCATTGCCGAACCCTTTCCCTAGTCTCAGCCTCCCACCAGTAAACTGCATCAGATTTCAACATGGACAAGGCAAACATCACTCTGTCCCCATCAGCACACTTGCAAGTATCGAAGACTAGCTCCATTTCCTTTACTCACTTCATTGCCAAGATAGGGTCATACTCGCCCTTAAAAGTAGGGGGCTTGCATGAGGCAAAGGCCTTGAAATTGCATCCCTTAGCTGCTAACTCATTCATCACTTGGGGGTTTGAATTCAAGGGACTTCCAGCACCGGTCACTAGTGGACTAGACAGTTCCACGCTTTCTCGGTTCTCACTTGCTTCTTTGCTTCCCGAAGCTGATTCGTTCTGCTTAGTGAGGAGAGCCTGCAAGGTCTCTTGAATCTTACCCAATTCAGCAGCTAGGTTCTCTCGAGTGACAAAGGTAGATCCGCAGCCTCGACCCCGTCCCCTTGGCTGAGTTACCCTCCTTGCAGAAGCCGAACTCTCCTGCAGAGAGTCTTCATGATGAACAGGGGCTTCCACGCTCCTCGTTCTTCTAGTTGTACGAGTCGTTCTCAGGTTCGGGTTTCCTCCATCCCCGGCCACTTGGGTGGCGGCCCGATGGGGTGTTCTTCCCCGACCCCTTCCACGACCCCTACCTCTTCCCCTTCCACGGGTAACAGCTGCCCTCGTTGGTTCCACGGGTCCATTCTCTAGTACCACTTCATCTTGATTCCTTGGCACAGCAGGTGCCGACCTACTCCTCAAGGTTCTCCCAGCCATTTCACTAATGCTGAAAGAAAACAACCATTAACCTTTGATCGATATGACACAACGGCATTGCTATATAAGGTAAGTTTAAGCACGCACATGTACCTGTAAGTTCATAATTACACTGGCCAGGTGTAACTCCAAACTTACCTTACACGTTTGTCCTTGGCACCTTATTTCCTAGCGCAATTATAGTGATCGTTCCTAGAGGCAAACATATGTCTCGGCTGTGTCCCTCATCTTACAGTTTAAGTTTAGGCTCTAATGGTCACCTAAATCCCTTAAACTAAGGCTCTGATACCATTTGTAACGTCCCAAAAACATAACATGCATTCAACCAGAAATAAGCATTCAAATTACATAATTAAACTTGTCCATAAATGTTAATTCTCCTATACTAAACAAAATTTGACAGCGGAAGTCTAAAATCCATAGCCGAGAGCTACATCTATAGTCATTAGAATCCAAAACTCTGGAGTCGCTCTAGACTCCAAATCCTCCTTGAGTCACTCCTAGTTCTTACTAGAAGAACCCATAGCGCGCTTACCTGAAAATGGTTTAGTTTTTAAAAAGCGAGGGCTAGACCAAAAGGTCTAGTGAATTCCCTCCATAAATATTTATCACAGTAAAAAGATCATTTCATAAAGAAAATACTTTCACGTCTTTCTCATAACATCATCCAAGGTTAAACACGGGGTTCAGGGAACTACATAAGCTACTCCGATCGGGGCCTAACAGACACCCTCTCGTCTACGCCGGAATCCAAATGGACTCCCCATTCCTTCATGTAGGAGAAAACAAATTCCAACCTACAAGCTAACCTCCATATGCCCAAGGGATCAGAGATCCCAAGGTACCCCGTCCCCACCGTGCAACCGACTCCACATAGCAAACACATACATTGAAACCATACGCAACCGACTCCACATAGCAAACTCATAAAAAGGAGTGAGAGAACTCACCTTTGATTATCGTAGAACGCACTTCTTAAACTCTTCCCAGCTAAACCAATCGAACACCTAAGGGCAATAGATCCTCATCAGATAAAACGGCTCAACCTACTGTCCAGCACATGGTTTCCGGGTACTGACTTGTCCGGATACCACACTTGTCCGGATACTACACTTGTCCGGATACTACACTTGTCCAGATACCATACTAGTCCGGATACCATACTAGTCCAGTAGTCCGGATACCACCATGGAGCTTTACCCGGACACTAGCATCCGTATCCGGAAACCACCATATCATCAAGAACTGAAGGTGTCCTGATACGACTGCTGTCCGAAAATAAATTTCTTAAAAGTGATTTCTAACCCGATTTTAGCCATTTGATTGATTAGATAACCATAAGGGTTCATCCACCAACCCCAAACACCCAATTAATCCCACTTTAATCTCTTAAAAACGATTCCAAATGACAAAACCCATAAAACTTCATTTTAAGGGAAAAATGGTGAAAACTCAAGTAATCACCCACCTCAGTCCTAAGGATTCATAATAATAGGAAGGAGAAGCATTAATCTAATCAGATGAACGAATTAGGATACATTACTTTGCAGATTCTAGTTTGATTTCTCCTTTCTCTCTTGATTTCTTCTCAAACCTTCTTCCTTTCTCTCTTTCCTTCTTCCTAGCCGCCAACCAAGAGCACTCCCACACAAAATACTGATTTCAGCAAAAAAATGGGGGTTGCCCTAGGGAATGGAGTCTTTTTATACACTTCATAAATTTACAATCTAGTCCCTCAAGTTAACTTCCATTTATTTCACTTTGACCACCAACTCTAAAAACTCACTAGAATATTTGGTTGTTACACTTTTGCTTGACGGGTTTAAACGATGGATCGATATTGAGCTTGTGAGAAATGATGTTAGGGTCAATGCCAACCATATCTTCATGCGACCAGGCGAAGCAGTCAGCATATTCCTGCAAGAAAGATATTATCCTTTGCCTAAGGTGGGGATCGAGAGATGATCCTATCAAGACTTTTTGCTCGGGCTTGCTTGGGTCTAAGATGACTTCTTCTAGGCAATAGTCACCGATGGCTTTAGGAACATCTTGCACCTTTTCAAGCTTTCCATGCGCTGGGTCAGCGATTCGTTCTGAGTTTCCGCCATCTGCCATTTTCCTGTGATAGAGAACAGAAGAGACTCCAAGAAACTATTAGTAGGGTGCCCGTTCGTCGAGGATTTTCTCTAGATGGAGTCCCACGGATGGCGCCAAACTGTTAATGCCAAAAATCGCACCAAAGGGACAACTTAAGGTCGATGTGGACTTAATTAACTAAAGAAAGGATCTTTCGATGAGACGTGCGACGAGGACAAAAATAAAGAAACAAGGGATTTGATGACGCAGGAAAAACCTCAATCGAGGAAAAAACCTGCGGACGACAAGGGGTGTCGTCGCTGCACTATGGTCGCCAATCAGGGGCGATGTCCTTGGTACTGGTGTCGATCGTACGATGATTACAATACAAATGAAGGAAATGCTTCGAAATATAAAGTACAAGTGTTTAAATGTGAAAATAGGTGTTTGTCGTGTGTGAATACAAAGTGTAAACTGTTGGTCGAGGGCTGTTGTCGTGCGTCGAGAGCGATACTTGAGCTTTCCTTCGAGTGTTCTTGAGTTCGCAGTAGGGTTCTGGCTTTCAATACTTAATCTCCAGAGTCTGAACGTTCTTTGCTATGAGTTTGGATGATTTTCTCTGCTGTATGATGATGTTCGCTGAAGTGTATTGGATGTTAATCGATGTCCCTTAAAATGAAGCTTTAGCTTATCTTTTATAGCCTTTGCGTTATTAATTAACTCCATTAATGATTCAATCAACGGCTACAACGGTTGGAAACGGTCGCCGGAGTGATTATCCATGATGATCTTCTTCCGTTACAGTTATCGATCGTTGATGGTTGCGTCGGTTATATCCGTTGCTCTTTAATGACTTTGACTCCTGCATTAAACACTTAACAAACGTAACAGTCAAGGTTAACGTTAGCTTTGGTCGTCGGTATAATGATCTTACACGATGGTTGTACGGGACGGGCGACGTTATGGTCGAGCGTCGTGAGGAACGTACGACTTACCTTTTACGGGCGATGACGGATGTTTTCTGGGTTCTCGTCGAGACCTTATCTTAATACAAGATTTGGATTATGACGTGCGTCTTACCTGTTCCGGTCGTGGTCGTACGACGTGATTTTTTGCCTAAACATATATCTAATCGACTTAATGGCAAAAATCGGAGTATAAATCAGTTTTAGATTTGTTAAGTTCGAACAGCCGTGTTTTCCGTACACCAGTATTCGGTGGTGTCCGGATAGGTTGCAGGTGTCCGGGTAAGTGCCCCGTGAGGGTGTCCGGGTGTTTCTTAGTATCCGGGTAGCTGAAGTCTCCGGATAAGCTTAGTGTAAGGGTAGTTTTGCCCGGATAAGTCTAGCGTCCGAATTGTTGTGTCCGGACAATGCTGTGTCCAGAAAAGTGTGTGTCCGGAAAGGGGTATCCGGACAGTAGGTCTAAGCTATTTATCTGATGTGGATCTATTGCCTTAGGTGTTCTGTGGGTGTAGCTTGAAGGCGTTTAGGAAGTGCATTGTACGTCAATCAAGGTGAGTCCCCTAAACCCTTTTTCAACGCAAAGTGATAAATGTTTTAACTGATTATGGTTCTTATTGAGCATGAAATGTTTACGAACTGATTTGCATGTTTTCCATGAATGTACTTATTTTATTAAAAGTAATGTTTAGCATGACGGGGTGAAAGGCATGATTTATGAAGATTACATTTTACATGTTTGCATGAACGTAAATGTACACTATGTGGAGTCGGTCTGCACTGTGGGATCAGAGAGAGGTTCTCGGGGTCTTAGGACCCTTGGTTATGTATGATGGACCGGTAGGTTGGAATCCGTTTCCCTCCTATTCGGTAGAGGGGAGTCCGTGGGGATTCCAAAGCGGCAAGAAGGGAGTCTGCTGGGGCCCTGATCGCAATATGTTTACGTGATCCACTATACAGTGCAGTACCATGTTTGATGATATTTATGGGTCATTGATAAATATTTTCCAAATGTTTTTATATGCTGTTTTCGGAGGGAATTCACTAGACCTTTTGGTCTAACCCTCGCTTTCAAAACTAAACCATTTTCAGGTAAGTGTGTAGCGAGTTCTTCTAAGTAGAACTAGAGACGTCATGGAGGTGATGGAGCTCGAGAGGTTCCCAATTTTGGATCATGATATTTCTAGATAGTGCTCGGCTGTGGCTTAGAGAGACTTCTGCTGTTTATGATTAGTGTTAACGTTAAATTTTTTGTTAAGTATGTTTTAGTATTGATGTAAGGACAAGCTCATTTATGTAATTTGAATGTTAATCTTATGACTTTGACCTTTTATGGAAAGTGGGACGTTACAATTTTCTATAGGTTTGTATTTTTGACGTCTTCTAAAGCCTTTCTATATTCGTTGGATAGCTCCAGCTTTATCCTTCTACAATTGTTTTTATATCTTTTATTAACGTTTCTAAATTTGTTATCTTATTTTCTATTTTTAGTAGGTTTTTGTTTTCTAGTAAATAGTTCAGCCGTTGAAATTCTTGTTTTGTAGGTGTGATTCTTTTTATTTCTTTAAGATCTTTAATAATTTGATTATTTTGTTCTTTTATGTAGCTTAGATTGTCTATTATTTTGTTTATTCCTTCTGTCTTTTTATGAGTATGATTAGCTAGTTTTTCTAATGTGTATAATGTATTTCGATTATTTGTAACTTCTTTTTCTAAATTGGAACCTAGATTTATTATTAAATCTGTTATCCCGTTTAGATGTATATCTTCTGTGTGTAAACTATGTTTGTACGTTTTATTAAATGTACAAGAAAATTTATAATATTGAATATCAGTAATATTATTAATTTCAAGTTTTTCTCTGAATTCGAGATTTAAGAAGTCTAACCGTTTTAATTCAGCAGAAGAGATTTTTGAATCAATTTTTAAAAGAAATCATATCTCTTAGTATCTATCCAGATTCCCTACTTCTTTTCATAATATATTCATATATCCCATTAAAATTTTAAATTAAATATGCAAACAACAAATAAACTGAGGTTTATGTTGACCCTTAAATTCATCATAACCTTCAAATTTATATCATTACATAATATGATCCCTGGATTTTCACCTTAGCGGGTTCTCATCAACCGTGGACTTCAACTGCCACTAACGAGCCTGACTAAGTCTTTTAAACCTTTAGAATCGTACCATGCTCTGATACCAATAAGGGGGTATGGCGGATTTTTTGGGTTTCCGTTAAACCACTATGACAGTAGTAGATTAAGAAAACACATAAGAACACATACTTACAGTGAGAGCAGAAGCACCAAAGTAGTAATTAGAGGTGATGAGCGGAAGCACCATTTGAATAGATCCATTTTTCTTTTGGATACTACTATACCATTTTTCTTTATTTCTTCGAATATCTGTTGTAGGTGCTTTTCATGCTCCTGTATTGTTTCACTGGCAACCAATATATCGTCAGTATATACTAAACATAAATCATATTTAAGAAATATACTGTCCATGAATCTTTGAAATATAGATGGTGCGTTCTTGAGTCCAAAACTAAGAACATTCCATTCATACTGTCCTTCTGAACATGGGAAGGCTGTCCATGGTTTGAAGGTTTCTTCAAGCTGTAACTGATTGTATCCTGACTTTAGGTCAAATTTTGAAAATATTATTTTCTTCTGCATGAGATTTAGTAAACTGTCCTTGTTAGGAATATTATAGCTATCATCTTCTGTATTGTCATTAAGTCTTTTATAGTTATATACTATTCTAGCTTTCCTCTTTTTATTTCACCGTGATTTCTTACCATAAATGCTGCAGATCTGTGAGGACTTTCAGATTTTCTAATTAATTTTTGTTCTATCATTTTCGGTATCTGTTTTTTAAATTCTTCTTTATCTAAAGGGCTATACGCTATATTAGCTGTTCGGATTGTTATATCAGGGTTTTTGATTTTAAATTTACATATATGTTTAACTTTTGAATTTTTTATGTCTTCTCCTGTGAGTCCTATCTTTTCTAAATGTAAAATCATAGGGTGATTTATACTTTTTGTAATTTCTATTCCTTTTTCTAATTCATGTGTTAGGAAATTTGTGAGTAATTTTATAGATTCGTTTTCAACGAAAGTTTTATTTTGGTTATTTTTTAAAAATTCTAAGTGACCTTGTCCACCACGCTTTCGAGCGAACTCTGATGTATTTGTATATCTCATTGTAGGAAAGCTGTAAATATGTTTACTTAATGTGATAAAGTTCTTTGTAAGGGTGATAGCACCATTTAATCCGAATATAAAATTTAATCCTAAAACAAAATCTGAGGATTTTATATACTCTGGATTAATATTTATCTGTGGTATTTCATATTTAATGCTGTAATTTCCTGCAAAATCTAAAAATTGTATTCCTGTTGGTTCTACATATTGTGTGATTGAGATAAGTCTACTTTCAATTGTTCTAGTGACTAATTTATAAGGTAACTCTTTATGGTATTGTTTAGGGATTAAAGTATATGACGCTACGCTTTTTGTTGCTCATGTATCCACTAATGCTGTTAAATCAACAAATTTATTATTGTCTAACCATAATCTACATTGTATATGAATCATGTTTGTGTATCCTTTTGTTTGAATATAAGTATGCTCATGTTCTTCAGACATTTGAGCTACTTCGAATTCTTCGACTTTCTGTTTTTTCTTTTCTACCATGTCTTCTATATGTTTTAATTTTCTTTCTATATTATCAATTTTTAGTTTATGTAATTCTATTATTATTTCTAGTTTTTCTATTTTTTCGTAATATATGTCTGTGTCTAATGTCTTATTTGTTTCTTTTAATGTCTTATTTGTTTCTTTTGTTGTTGTTATTTCTTGATTAAATAACTTTTTAAGACATAAATAGCATATTTCTTTGAAACAAATGTTACATTGTGATCTTTTGTCCATGCTAGGGTAATACCCACAATTATAACATTTTATATAATTATTACCTCTTTTGCTTATCCAATCATGTTCACATTCTATTTGTTCTGTATTAACATATGTGTATGTGATTTTTGTTAGATTTTCCTCATCCCTATCACGGAGATTTAGCACATAATCTATCTATTCCTCACTCGGAGGTCTTAGATATTGAAAAAGGAAGACATCAGCTCTGGTCTCCGAACTTCATATTCTATTCACTGTGTCAATTGATTTTTAACTTGAGTCCCAGGTTAAATCAATTTTTGAGCCAAATCGATATAATTTATTTCTTTCACACATGCACGAGTCTTTGTGATTCCCATTGCATATCTTCGTGATATTGCCGGAACAGTTTGAGAGGTAATTTTTAATATTTTACTTCAGTGATAACTGGAAGTCCTATCAGAGATACCCCGATGCCAACTCTGAACATAGGCCACACAATTATTTTAATTGTTGTGATAACAGTTACTATTGGGTTTCTGTGTTAGATGATTACCCTATTTTGGTTACTTACCGTTTTATCTGGTACTTTTGCTACTCATCAGTGTTGTCTTTGAAGTTACATGATGCTCAGGATGCTCCTAATCATCATGAGGGGGAGAACTGATACAAATTCAAAGACAAAGATCATCATCATGAGGGGGAAAAACGTTATAAAAGTTCAAAGACCCAGACTATCAAGTTGAGGGGGAGTAAGCAAAAGTTGAGGGGGAGTAACTGTTATAACCTGTGCTGAAAATATTACAACGTGCATGGTTCTTCTATCCGTTTAACAAAGTGCTGAAGTTTTCAAAGCTAATTCAACTCGTGGTTCAACTCGTGATACTAAGAAGACCAAGAGCATATTTCAAGGGGGAGCGTGAAAGATATGAAGACAAGCAACACTAAAGTGCTTCAAAGATTCAAGACGAAAAGAAGATCAAGATCGGAAGAGTTCAAGTTCGTATTTTTTTCTTTATATAACTTTAGGGGGAGATTGTTAGGACTAAAAGTCCTATAAAATAGAAAGTGATATAAAGAAATAATTAGTGTTATTTATTTGTTTGTAAAGCCTCTCAAGATAATGGGCTTTATGGCTTATGGGCTTGGCCTGTCAAGCCCTTGGCATTTAATGTGTGATTAGAGTGGTAATTAGAGGAGTAGTGGTGAGATTAGTCGTGCGCTTAACAGTGTTTAGAGAGAGAGTTTGTTCATCATTCTAATCTTGTAACTCTCTGCATTTAATCACTAAAGGATTAATCGCTTCATATTCATTGTTACTTGTTAATCTGGGATCCACAGAGAGCTTGTTGTAACTTTGTATTTTTTGCCTCGAGAATCAAATTTTTCTGTTTGAGAATAGTGTTTTCATTCCAGGTTTGTAATACCTGTGTATTTTTTCCAGATTTTAAAAGCTGGTCTTGTAAATGGGCAATTACATCTTCTTGAGCTTTAATAAATTGCTCATGATTAGTTTTTGCCATTTCTGCAAAGGTTTTATGTAACGTCCCAAATTCTTAAACATGCAGTAACATAAAATGAGCATTTGAATTACATGATTAATCTTGTCTTTACATCATTACTAAAACATACTAAGCAAACAATGACAGTGGAAGTCTCTAAATCCACAGCCGAGTACTAACTATAGGCATCAAGAACAAAATCTGGAGTTGCTCTAATCTCCAAGTCCCTCTTGTCGTCTTTCCTAGTTCTTACTAGAAGAACCGATTGTGCGCTTACCTGAAAATGGTTTAGTTTTGAAAGCGAGGGTTAGACCAAAAGGTCTAGTGAATTCCCTCCGAAAACAACATGTAAAACAGTTGGAAAACCTTTATCAATAAACTATAATGCATCATCATTCATGGTACTGCACTGTGTGTGGATCACATAAACATTCCGCGATCAGGGTTCCATTAGGTTCCCTTCTCGCCCTCCTTGGAGCCCACTCGGACTCCCCTCTACCGGATAGGAGGGAAACGAAATCCAACCTACCGGCCTGTCATACATGTCCAAGGGATCCTCAGAGGCCGAGAACCTCTCTCTGACCCCACACTGCAGACCGACACCACATAACATACAAGTACGTTCATGAAAACATGTAAGTTAAAATATTCATACGTCATGTCCTTCATTTCTTCATGTCCAACATTTCATTTAATAAAACAGATATGTTCGTGAAAATCATGCAATCAGTTCATAACATTTCATGCTCGGTAAAACCATAATCAGTTAAAACATTTATCACTTTGCGTCGAAAAAGGGTTTAGAGAACTCGCCTCTGGTTATCGCAAGAAGCACTTCTTAAATATCTCCAAGCTAACCCAGACGAACACCTAAGGCATCAAATTCATATCAGTTTGGACGGTCTGACCCTACTGTACAATTTGATACTGTCCGGACGTCACCACAAACCGGATACTCCACTGTCCGGATATCTCAACATTCCGGATATAGAGCTTCCCGGACGCTCAGAACTTTCCGGGCGTCCTATCCGGACTCTCACTCTTTCCGGACGCACTTATCCGGACGCTACCCCTTTCCGGACCCATTATCCGGAAAGGTGCCTACCCGGTAAATCTCACAACCCTTACCCGGACACATGCAAACATCTGGACACCACTGCACAACAGTGTCCGGACACTACGGTTGTTTGAACCCATAAAGTCTAAAAGTGATCCTTAACCCGTTTTTAGCCATTACTTCGATTAGATAAACGTGAGGGTTCAACCACCAACCCTAAATACCCATTTAATCCATTTCCTTATCCCTAAATTGGTACTTACTAAGCAATTACCCCAAGAACACTCTTAAGGGTATTTTGGTAGAGAATACAAGGAAATCAAAGTATTCTCACCACAATAATCAGGTCACAAGGAAGAGAAGCGTTAACCAATCAGTAGCAATAAGATTTGAGGGATTTACCTTGCTGATTCTTCTTCGATTCTCCTCTTTCTTGATTCCTTCTCAAACTCCTCTCCTTATTTCCTTGTTTCACGCCACCACACACACACACACAAGATAATTTCACTGATTCAACAAGATGGAGGCTGCCCTAGAAGTTTGTGCCATTATATACCTTTCAATAATTGAAAACTAGTCCCTCAACTTAACTTTTAAATTCTTGCACAAAGACCACTAAACTTGCATATTTACAAAAAGAAAACCCGGTTGTTACAACACTCCCCCCTTAAAAGAATTCTGTCCCCGGAATTCCTTATTAGAAGAGATGCGGGTGTCTTTCTTTCATTTCCGACTCCAACTCCCAGGTCGCCTCTGGACCCTTGTGGTGTCGCCACTGCACCTTAACTAGCTTAGTCTCCTTGTTCCGTGACTTTCTTACCTTAACATCTGTGATGGCTTCAGGTTCCTCTATGAAATTTAGTTTCTCATCCACTTTGATGTCATTTAACGGCACTGCTTTGGTCACATCGGCCAGACATTTCCTTAAATTAGACACATGAAACGCATTATGGATACCGTGCAGTTCTTCCGGTTGATCCAACCTATACGCCACTTCCCCAATTCGTTCCGTAATCTCGAATGGTCCGATGTATCGCGGGCTTAACTTCCCACGTTTCCCGAACTGCACAACTCCTTTCCACGGGGATACCTTTAACAAAACAAAATCCCCGACCTGAAATTCTATGTCTTTTTTGCCTCTTATCCACATAACTCTTTTGTCGGTCGCGAGCGACCTTCAATCTCTCGCGTACTTGGACAATCCTGTCCGAAGTCCGCTGAACAATTTCTGGTCCGACTAACTGTCTCTCTCCGACCTCGTTCCAACACAATGGAGTCCGACATTTCCTACCACAGAGTGCCTCGAATGGCGCTGCCTTGATGCTCGAGTGATAGCTGTTATTGTAAGCGAACTCGATCAACGATAGGTGCTTCTCCCAAGAGCCTTGAAAGTCTAAAGTGCATGCCCTCAACATATCCTCCAATGTTTGAATCGTTCGCTCACTCTGACCGTCAGTCTGAGGATGATAAGCGGTACTCATCTTAATCTGCGAACCCATTTCTCTTTGGATGCTTTTCCAAAATGTGGAAGTAAATCTGCTATCCCGGTCAGATACAATCGACGATGGCACCCCATAACGGGTTACAATCTCATCGATATACAACTATGCTAAGCGCTCCATCGAGTAAGACTCTCGAATAGGCAAGAAGTGTGCCGACTTTGTGAGACAGTCCACGATCACCCATATGGCGTTATAACCCTTTGGAGTTCTAGGCAAATGGGTCACGAAATCCATCGTGATCTGGTCCCATTTCCACATCGGTATCTCTAACGACTGAAGCTTCCCGTACGGTCGTTGGTGTTTGATCTTTACACGCGAACACGTCATACAGGTCTCCACTAAATGAGCTACATCCTTTTACATTCCCGGCCACCAATAGTCTCGACGCAGATCTCCGTACATCTTGTTGGTCCCGGGGTGAATCGTGTACTTCGATTTGTGAGCTTCTTCCAGAATTAGCTTTCGGAGCTCTCCGAGTTTCGGAACCCAGATTCTCCCATTTAGACATTTCACCCCTCGACCATCATCCACTAGCGCAGACACTTGCCCTACCATTCTTTCCTTCTTGAGATTAATGGCTTCGAGCGCTTCAGCTTGACATTTCTTTATCTCCGCTAACAGATTGAATGTCACCTCAGCCCTCATGGCCACAATACTGGGGGTTTCACTTCGTTCCTTACGGCTCAAGGCGTCCGCCACCACGTTTGCCTTCCCTGGATGATATTCGATCTTACAATCGTAGTCGGTCAACAATTCAATCCATCTCCTTTGGCGCATATTCAACTCTTTTTGGTCAAAGAGATGACATAAGCTTTTGTGGTCCGTGAAGATCTGGCACTTCGTTCCATACAGGTAATGTCGCCAAATCTTCAAGGCAAAAACCACTGCATCCAATTCTAGATCATGCGTGGGATAACGAGCCTCGTGATCCTTTAACTGTCGAGAGGCAGCGATCACCTTACCTCGTTGCATAAGTACACAACCCAAACCAAGCTTCGATGCGTCACTGAATACCACGAAATCCTCAGTACCGTCCGGTAACGACAACACCGGAGCGCTGCTCAACATATCTTTTAGCTCTTGAAAGGCCTCCTCTTGCTTCTCCAACCAGGCGAATTTGACATTCTTCTTGGTTAGGGACGTTAGTGGCATGGCGATACGCGAAAAGTCCTTGATGAACTTTCGGTAGTAACCCGCCAGTCCGAGGAAACTTCTGACTTCTGACGGATTCTTTGGTTGTTCCCAATCTCGGATGGCTTCGATCTTAGACGGATCAACCATGATTCCCTTCTCAGACACCACGTACCCGAGAAACTGCACCTTTCTCAACCAAAATTCGCATTTGGAAAACTTCGCGTACAACTTCTCTTGCTTTAACAGCTCGAGAATCGTCCGAAGGTGACTTTCGTGCTCCTCTTCTGATCTTGAAAATATCAGGATATCGTCTATGAACACTATCACGAACTGGTCTAAATAGGGTTGGCATACCCTATTCATTAAGTCCATGAATGCTGCCGGGGCGTTGGTTAGCCCGAACGGCATCACCAAGAATTCGTAGTGTCCATGCCTGGTCCTGAATGCCGTCTTCGGCACATCCTCCTCCCTCACCTTGAGTTGATGATACACTGACCTCAGATCTATCTTGGAGAAATCACTGGCTCCTTGTAACTGATCGAACAGGTCGTCAATCCTCGGGATCGGATACTTATTCTTGATCGTGACCTTGTTGAGTTCTCGGTAATCTATGCACATTCGCATAGTACCGTCCTTCTTCTTCACGAAGAGCACAGGCGCTCCCCATGGAGACATACTCGGTCTGACGAATCCTTTATCTAACAACTCCTGCAACTGAGTCATCATTTCCTTCATTTCGGACGGTGCTAGTCTATACGGCGCGCGGGCAATTGGTGCAGCTCCAGGCATCAGATCAATTCTGAACTCGATCTGACGATCCGGAGGTAAACTTGTTAAGTCATCCGGAAATACTTACGGGTACTCGTTTACTACTCGCACATCACCCACCCCACGCTTCTCTTTTTGGCGTCCAACACGTACGCCAAGAATCCTTGGCACCCTTTCCTCAAGCACTTAGTAGCCCTAATCATAGAGATATGGCTATTCTTTCTATTACGACGGTCTCCATAAATCACTATGGGATCCCCCTCAGGTGACTGAATCCTGATTAACTTTTTGTTGCAAACGATATTCACATCATTCGCGGCTAACCAGTCCATACCCAACACCACATCAAACTCTCCCATTGCCATGGGATATAACTTCATAGGCCCTAACCTCCCTTCTATCTCTATGACACAACCTTCTACCACCTCCTTAACGTACACCAGACTATCATTAGCGGTTTCCACCTCTAGTGCCCTCTCCAAACGTCTAGGCCTCACCCCTAAACATTTCATAAACGTACACGATACAAAGGAGCGATTTGCTCCCGAATCAAATAACACCTTGGCACATAGGGAGTTCACTGGAAACGTACCTGCCACAACATCCGGAACTTCCTCCGCCTCTTCCGCAGTCATGCGGAATGCACGTCCCTTCGGACGCACTGGTTCTACACCCTTACCGTCGCCCTTTCCTCCCTGTCGTTCCCCGTACTGAGTCGTTCCACCCTTTTTCAACTACGGACAATCATACCGCACATGACCCTTAGCTCCACACAGGTGACATGATCCTCCTTTGGGACAATCCTTTGCCATATGACCGGGCAAGCCACACCAGTAGCATGAGTTTGAACCTGCCATGCATTCTCCCCGGTGCACCTTGTTACACTTCGAACACGTTTGCCCTGCGGCATCCTTGCTAACACGGTTGCCTGGTCGGAACATTTTCCCTCTTCTTGAGTCGTTACCCGGACCATCCCATTTGCGCTTCTCCCCACCCTTCTCAGTTGTCTGACGGTTCTTTTCTTTCTCAATCAGTTCGGCCGTATTGATGGCCGCCTGAAAAGTAGTGGGGCTTCTAGTCAGAACCAATTCCCGAATACTGCTCTTCAACCCATGGATGAGTCGTTCTACCCGACGCTCTTCTGTTGGCACATACAATTCAGCAAAGCGGGACTTCTCAATGAACTTAGAAGTATACTCCCGTACCGTCATTCCTCCCTGATCCAGACCCAGAAACTCTTCTTCCAACTTTTTCACTGCCGCGAGTGGACAGAATTGAGCTTTAAACCTGTCCACAAACATTTCCCACATCATCCCCTTAGCCATTGCCGAACCCTTTCCCCCAGTCTCAGCCTCCCACCAGTAAACTGCATCAGATTTCAACATGGACAGAGCAAACATTACTCTATCCCCATCAGCACACTTGCATGTATCGAAGACCAGTTCCATTTCCTTCACCCATTTCATTGCCAAGATAGGGTCATACTCGCCCTTAAAAGTAGGGGGCTCGCATGAGGCAAAGGCCTTGTAACTGCATCCCTTAGCTGCTAACTCATTCATCACTTGAGGGTTTGAATTCAAGTGACTCCCAGTACCGGTCACTAGTGGACTAGACAATTCCACGCTTTCCCGGTTCTCACTTGCTTCTTTGCTTCCCGAAGCTGACTCATTCTGCTTAGTGAGGAGAGCCTGCAAGGTCTCTTGAATCTTACCCAATTCAACAGCTAGGTTCTCTCGAGTGACAAAAGTAGATCCGCGGCCTCGACCCCGTCCCCTTGGCTGAGTTACCCTCCTTGCAGAAGCTGAACTCTCCTGAAGAGGGTCTTCTTGATGAACAGGGGCTTCCACACTCCTCGTTCTTCTAGTTGCATGAGTCGTTCTTAGGTTCGGGTTTACCCCATCCCCAGCCACTTGGGTGGCGGCCCGGCGGGGTGTTCTTCCTCGACCCCTTCCACGACCCCTACCCCTTCCCCGGGTAACGGTCGCCCTCGTAGGCTCCACCGGTCCATTCTCTAGTGTCTCTTCATCTTGATTCCTTGGCACAGCAGGTGCCGACCTACTCCTTAAAGTTCTCCCAGCCATTTCGTTAATGCTGAAAGAAAACAACAATTAACCCTTGCTAAACATGACACAACAAATTTGCTATAAAAGGTAATGTAAGTACGCATATGTACCTGTAAATTCATAATTACACTGGCCAGGTGTAATCACAAACTTACCTTACATGTTTGTCCTTGGCACCTTATTTCCTAGCGCATTTACAGTGATCATTCCTAGAGGCATTCCTATGTCTCGGCTGTGTTCCTCATCTTACAGTTTAAGTTTAGGCCCGACTGGTCACCTAAATCTCTTAAACTAAGGCTCTGATACCATTTGTAACGTCCCAAATTCTTAAACATGCAGTAACATAAAATGAGCATTTGAATTACATGATTAATCTTGTCTTTACATCATTACTAAAACATACTAAGCAAACAATGACAGCGGAAGTCTCTAAATCCACAGCTGAGTACTAACTATAGGCATCAAGAACAAAACCTGGAGTTGCTCTAATCTCCAAGTCCCTCTTGTCGTCTTTCCTAGTTCTTACTAGAAGAACCGATTGTGCGCTTACCTGAAAATGGTTTAGTTTTGAAAGCGAGGGTTAGACCAAAAGGTCTAGTGAATTCCCTCCGAAAACAACATGTAAAACAGTTGGAAAACCTTTATCAATAAACTATAATGCATCATCATTCATGGTACTGCACTGTGTGTGGATCACATAAACATTCCGCGATCAGGGTTCCATTAGGTTCCCTTCTCGCCCTCCTTGGAGCCCACTCGGACTCCCCTCTACCGGATAGGAGGGAAACGAATTCCAACCTACCGGCCTGTCATACATGTCCAAGGGATCCTCAGATCCCGAGAACCTCTCTCTGACCCCACAGTGCAGACCGACACCACATAGCATACAAGTACGTTCATGAAAACATGTAAGTTAAAATATTCATACGTCACGTCCTTCATTTCTTCATGTCCAACATTTCATTTAATAAAACAGAAACGTTCGTGAAAATCATGCAATCAGTTCATAACATTTCATGCTCGGTAAAACCATAATCTGTTAAAACATTTATCACTTTGCGTCGAAAAAGGGTTTAGGGAACTCACCTCTGGTTATCGCAAGAAGCGCTTCTTAAATATCTCCAAGCTAACCCAGACGAACACCTAAGGCATCAGATTCATATCAGTTCGGACGGTCTGACCCTACTGTACAATTTGACACTGTCCGGACGTCACCACAAACCGGATACTCCTCTGTCCGGATATCTCAACATTCCGGATACAGAGCTTCCCGGACGCTCATAACTTTCCGGGCGTCCTATCCGGACTCTCACTCTTTCCGGACGCACTTATCCGGACGCTACCCCTTTCTGGACCCACTATCCGGAAAGGTGCCCACCCGGTAAATCTCACAACCCTTACCCGGACACATGCAAACATCCGGACACCACTGCACAACAGTGTCCGGACACTACGGTTGTTTCAACCCATAAAGTCTAAAAGTGATCCTTAACCCGTTTTTAGCCATTACTTCGATTAGATAAACGTGAGGGTTCAACCACCAACCCTAAATACCCATTTAATCCATTTCCTTATCCCTAAATCGGTACTTACTAAGCAATTACCCCAAGAACACTCTTAAGGGTATTTTGGTAGAGAATACAAGGAAATCAAAGGATTCTCACCACAATAATCAGGTCACAAGGAAGAGAAGCATTAACCAATCAGTAGCAATAAGATTTGAGGGATTTACCTTGCTGATTCTTCTTCGATTCTCCTCTTTCTTGATTCCTTCTCAAACTCCTCTCCTTCTTTCCTTGTTTCACGCCACCACCACCACACACACACAAGATAATTTCACTGATTCAACAAGATGGAGGCTGCCCTAGAAGTTTGTGCCATTATATACCTTTCAATAATTGCAAACTAGTCCCTCAACTTAACTTTTAAATTCTTGCACAAAGACCACTAAACTTGCATATTTACAAAAAGAAAACCCGGTTGTTACATTTTAACTTCTTCTGGCTCAATGAAGAAAGTTTCAACTCCAAAAGCTTCTCTGGCTGCTTTCATAGCTTCAGCAAAACTGTAGAATCCTTTGTAAAGTGGACTGTTACATTTTATGTGTTTTGTAACTGTTTCCCATTTATTGAAAATTCCTGTTTTTGTTCCCCTATAAATGATGTAGTGAGAAAAACGTTTGTGTTGTTTTTCGGGAACAGCCTGGCTTTGTTCTGAGAAGTAAATACTCAGAGCATTTAGAATTTGTACTTTAAATGAGGTTGCTTGTGGCATGGTTTGCATATGCCAAATATTGTCAAGCAAACATTGTTGTTTTTCTGTTAATACTGTCCCAATAATGGGTCTGAATTTTTTCTTTATATCAAAACATTTTTGTAACATGTAGTTGCCAAATGATATCATGGAATCTGTTGCATGTGTATCTTTTGACCTGCTGGACTGTGCATAACCTCTGGTTTGGGTCTTTGTAGGAGTGTATGGTGCAATCGTACCAATAGTTGGTGTATCTTTTGAAGAACCAAATGGTGTGTAACCTTCTGTTTGATATTTTACGTGTGTAAACTGTGAAGAATTGTAAAAATCTTATGTTTGTAACTTCTGTGAACTCATAGCTGCTTGCATTAGCTTGTTGGTATCTATGATCTGTGTATTTACTGTTTGTGTACTGACCTTTTCCTCGTCTGATGAGATACTCATTGAGGATGGATACCTGATAGGTTGTATAACCTTTCTTTTTTCCTTTATCTTTTCTCTCCAACTGTAACAAATAATTTGTTAAGATTTCTAGATAACATATCTGCTATCCCATTGTCTTTTCCTTTAATATGTTCAAAATTTATTTTGTAACCACATCCTTGTATAATGTTTTGTAAATTTATCCATTGTGTTTTGTTTACCTTTTTACTTTGATCATTTTTTATAAAGCGAACTATAGCTTCACAATCTGTTCTCAATCTACCCCTCAGGGATCTTGCCGACGTTCTAAAGTACTAGAACACGACATAAACACTAGCTTCTGACTACCACTTCGGAAATAATAAGGCAGGTTAATAAGGTAGGTTAAGCACATACATGTACCTGTAAGTTTGCAATTACACTGGCCAGGTGGAATCTCAAACTTACCTTACATGACAGTCCTTAGTACCTTATTAGTCCTATGTCTACTATAGTGCCCTCCTAACGCATTTCCTGATTCTCAGTTGTGATTTCTACTCCCAAGTTTAAGTTTAGGCCCGTCCGGTCACCTAAATCCCTTAAACTATGGCTCTGATACCATTTGTAACATCCCAAAATCACAATAGGACATACATAGCATTAAAATCATAACGTTTACAAATCTGGGTCCCAAAATCTCATTACATCATTCATAAACTAAGGTTGGCGGAAACAACCTATACACAACTGAGAACAACTATAACTACAAGTGGCACCGGCTCTGTCGCTAACTGCATCAGTACTCTATAATGCGCTTGCTCACTTACCTGAGCCTCCTACTAAATGCTTACCTGAAAAGGTTTTAGTTTGAAAAGCGAGGGTTAGACCATGAGGTCTAGTGAGCTCCCTCCGTAAACCGTGTACATCAACATTATAAAATCATCTTTATAAAACAGTTCACATTTTTCATATAAACGTCATTCATGGTACTGCACTGTGCAAGGGATCACATAACATTTCGCGATCGGGGCCCAAGCAGACTCCCCTTTCGCCCTTTCCGGAACCAACGCAGACTCCCCTTCCCGGAGCCTACGCAGACTCCCCTCTACTCGAAATAGGAGGAAACGAATTCCAACCTACCAGTCTGTCATACCTATCCAAGGGATCATCAGAACCCGAGGATCTATCTCTATTCCCACAGTGCAGACCGACCCCACATAGCATTCACATAAACCATCATAGTCATAAAACATGAGATTTAGAATACACTTTACAATTCGTTTCATTGCTGAATAATCTTTTCAGTAGAGCATACTTTTCATGGGAAAATATTCGTAAAATCTTGTAAATAGATCATGCTCATAAACATACCCTGATCAGTAAAATATTAAGCTTTCATTCACGTAAAAGTCATGTACAATAACAGAGTATTTTCATATAATCACTTTCCTTGAAAATACATAAGATCACGTATTTTAGTTAGAAAAACTCACCTGATGCTTATAAGATCTTTTCTTACTTTTCTTCTGGCTTACGATCGAGTTACCTGAGAAATAGATGAGATAAAAACTACTCAGATGCCTAACCCGACAGTCCAGACACCATCCGGATTCGACTTACCGGACACCCGCTACTTTCCGGGTACTACCTTCCGGACACCCATACTTACCGGACAACCATGCTTACCGGACAACCACGCTTACCGGATAACCATGCTTACCGGACAACCATGCTTACCGGACAATCCTACTTACCGGACAATCATGCTTACCAGACAATCCTGCTTACCGGACACTCTCCCGGTAACCCTCATCACTAGGAGCTTACCGGACACCCTTCCGGTAACCTTCATCACCTGAAGCTTATCGGACAAGGCGCTGTGACGATTTCAGAGGTCGAAATCTTTCTAATCGCCCCATAAACGAAATGACAAGGCGGCAAACGACTTAATAAACATGCTAGGTCCATTTCTTACCATTCCTTGCTACTCAAACATGATTAGAGTGTTTAAATCCCTCTCTCAAGGTACCTTTTACCACTTTAAGAAAACTCTCCAAATACTCAACAATCTAATCAAAACAACCAGATACGAATTGGGATATGGAATTACCTGCTAGAATCACTCGTAGAATCGAATTCCAGATCCACATCCTCTTCCAGTTTTGTTGATTAATGATTCCTTCTCTTCAATTTGTTCTTGAGACCTCAAAACCCTTCTTTCTCTTCTCTCTAGTTCTTTCCAGCCACCAACCACCACCAAATGATTGGAAAACTAGGGTTTTGAGCCCTATTTGTATCTTTCACAATTTGCACAAAGGCCCATTAACTTAACTTTAATTTCTTAGAATTTAGCCACCAAACTTTCACTACATCCTAGAAATTCGGGTTGTTACAAATTCTAATGAAGATCGTGGAGTTTTACATTGTTACTTGATTAGATCTGGGATCACAAGTGGTATCAGAGCCTAATCAGATCAGATTGTGCGTCGAATCAGTCCAATTTGAAGAAATTTTTGTCAATTTTTTAAGAAAATTGAAGTTCTTGAGTTTTTGAGATTTTTCTTATAAAAGTCTTCAAAATTCGGAATTTGATTGTGTTTTTTGGTACAGAAGTGATCGATTTAGTGTTTCTAACAAGTCTGTACAAGATACTGGATCAAAGGAACATCATTTGATCGATTTTTTTGGTGACTTTTCGAGGTTTTTGGAAGTTTTATGTTTTGGATCGAAAGGTAGTGATTTTGTGCGTTTTTGGTAGTATAATCTGAACAAGAAGTGTTCAGATAGTGTTCGTGAAGTGATATGCAAAGTTTCAGGTCAATTGGTTGTGGTTTGAGTGATTTAGAGGACTTAGAAAGTTTTTAGGGTTCGACATTCATAATTGTCGTACGATACTGTGTTCATAAACTCATAACTGTCGTACGATACTGTGTTCATAAACTCATAACTGTCGTACAACACTACACTCATAATTGTCGTATAACACTAAATTCATAACCGTCGTACAACACTACACTCATAACTGTCGCACGATACTTACATTCATAACTGTCGTACAAGTGTTGTAAGACAATTACTATTCATTTGGTATTGTCTTACAAGTGTTGTAAGACAGTTACTATTCATTTGGTATTGTCTTACAAGTGATGTAAGACAGTTACTATTCATTTGGTCAAAATTGATATATTTTTCTTAATTTTTGCAGGTTTGCCGATTTAAAGTCCAGTATTCCGTATTAATTGTTCGAAATTAACTTTTGAACGACAAATTTTATAATTTGTTATTCAAATTTTAATTTTTTGAAAATTTTTCTGACTTTAATCGATTTTTCTCTGATTATCGTGTGTGCATAATTCTACTTCTCACGAAGTATCTGACAACGATCAATTTTTAATCTTTTCAGGTAACAATGGATGATTATGAATATATGGGTTGGAATGAGTCACTTAAGGACAGAGACAATAGAATAAAGATCCAAGATCGTGAACAAAAAGAATTCAATTATAGGATAACAATTGAGAATTTGAACAAAAGATTGAGTGTGTTGGAGAACTCAACGACTGATCAAGATCTCAAAAGAAAGGATGCTGAGATCAGTAATCTAAAGAAAAAGAATAGTGAGAGCGAACTTTCTTTGAAAAATATTACCTCTCAAAACACAGAATTTTTGGACAAAATCAAAGATTTGGAAAAGAAGCTGTATTTGAGAGATCAAACAGACCAAACAATTTTTCTGAACAAGCCAAGAATGGTAAGCAACGTTAACAAATATTGGGGTCTTGGTTATGAAAACCCAAAATGGCTGACCAAAGCTATCATTGAATTACCGACATTGTATAAATTCGAATGTCTAAAGTATGCAAGCTATTGGCCAGATTTTGAAATCCATTGGACTGGTGATAAGGAAATACAAGAAGAGGAACAAAGAAAAAGATTTTCAACAACTCATATACAACTTCCATTTTGTTATACTAACGAGACGTTGAAGATTCTCAACAATCTAAATAAACCACTTCCAAACAACTACTTTGACATTTGTGCTACAAAGCCAGTCAACAACCAAGTTTTTGAAACAAAGAAATATGTTCCTACATTAGTTCTTGAAGGGAAAATTGTTGAATTGGAAATCACTCTTGCTGAACAAAGAATCAAACTTGATTATGAAAATGATCTCCTTTCAACTATTTTTTCAACTACTTTTAAGGAAATATCTTCTAGTTTCAATGACGAGGTGAAAAAGGAAACTGGTAGAATTGAACACTCTTTGATCAAAAAGTTTTCTGAATCAACAAAGAACATCTTTGATGGAAAACAAAAGATAGATAAAAAATGTCTCAAACTTTCAAAGAAAGTGGTAGATCTTGAGCATATTCTTCTCTCTGAGCATAACCAATTTGAAAGTGAAAAAGCAAATTTTTCAACTGAATGCAAATCTTTTGAAGCAAAGATAAGTGCGCTTTCCAAGAAAGTCATTGACTTGGAAAAAGTTTTGGAAATAGAAAGAAAAGAATTTGCAAAGAATAAGTGGGTTATTTTTGAAAATTCTTTTTTTGAAAAAGATTTTGATGGTGATTTTCAATCTAACCTTGTTTCCAAGGAGAATTCAAAGCCTGAAGTTTGTGACAAAGGAACAACTTGTGAATTTGATGTCTCAAAGAAGCTTCCTGACCATAATGCTTTGATTGATGAAAAGATAATTGTTTTGGAGAACGAAAAGAAAGCTCTTGAACTTAGATGCATAAATCTTTCAAAACAAGTTTCTGATTTTGAGAAGGTGTTATTTTTAGAAAAGGAAAAGCTTGAAAAGGAAAGAGCAGATTTTGATAGTGAAAGAAAAGTTTTTGAATCAAAGAATAGTGAACTTTCAAAGACAATATCTGACTTGGAAAAAGTTTTGGAAGAAGAGAGAAAAGAGTTTGATGAAAAGAAGAATGTTTTTGAAATGGAAAAGCAAAGCTTTCAAAAGAAAAACATGAATATTTTTAAAGACATATCCGAGAAGAATTTTGAAGAAGAGCGAAACATCTTTAATGATGAAATCTTAAAGCTAACAAGGAGGTTATCTGCTTTAGCAACGGAGGCTATGAAAGAGCAGAAGATCAAATCTGATCTACATAAGAAACTTGATCTGACTGTTCAAGAAAGGAATGTTCTGTCTGATAAAGTTCAGAATTTGGAAGCAACTAAGATCCATGTTAAATCATCTGAACAATCGCCGAATGATGGTTCAGCTGATTCTGATTGTTCATCAAAGACTGCTTCTGGTTCTGTTCATGAACGTTCTTCTGTTTCTTCGACAACGTTTGTCAAATCAAAAGATCAGACGCGTCCTTCTAATGTTTTCTACAACCGTGCTGCTACAAGTTCTGATTTACCTATCTACAAGCCTGTGAAGATGGAATGGAGAGTTAAAGGTACAACACCTTCAAAGAATGATGTACCAAAATCATATGCTTCCACATCAAATGCCAAGAAGAACAATGCTCCAAAAGGTAAGTCTTCTGGTAAACCTAATCCTATTCATTCTACAAATCATCTGATTAGGTTGGCACATAAGAAAATATGTTGTTCTTATTGTGGATCAGATGATTTTGTGCATAAAGATTATACTTCTTATTGGTACGGTACTTACAGTATTCCTTCAAAGAAATCTACATCTAACACACTAGGACCCAAGGACCGTTGGGTACCAAAATCTGCTTAATATGTTTTGCAGGTTCATCATGTGTTGTGCTGAATGTTACATATATATCACACACATGACTGAAAACAGAAGAGAAGCAGTGCAAATTTTTGAAGAGTATAAATACCATTAAGGGGGAGCAAAAGATTAAATGGTTTCTAAACACATCAGTTTAGGACCCGTACTTCAAAGAAACAATGGTTTCTAAACACATCAGTTCAGAACCCGAGCATAAAAGACAATGACTTCTAAACATATCAGTTTAGGACCCGCACTTCAACGAGTTTGACTTCTAAACACATAAGTTTAGAACTCGTATTTCATTGTTTTAGACTTTGATTGCTACATCTACTAATCTTGTTTCATTAAGATCTTTTGCAGATTTTGAGGGGGAGCTTATCTGATTTTTAATCAGTCTATCATAATTTGAGGGGGAGCTTAAACATATAACTGTACGTATCTTCTGAACTTAATCTGAGATTGTTTGAAAGAAGAACGACTTTCAAGCATGAAAAACATTTTGCTAAATGTTCAAACCACTTCTTGATTCTCAAACAGATTTTATGAATTTTAGAAGTGCGATTTTAAATATTTTTCATATATATATATATATACATATATAGATCTCGGATTGATATAACATCATTTCTGACCGTGTGTTTTTAAAGATTAATACTTGCGTATTATCTTTTATATACTTTCAAGTATTCACATACACCGGTTCAGCTTCTTATTGACTTTGTTATTACTATGTCTCAAAACGAAACATTTTTCGATAGTAATACTCCCGTTTGAATTTTCAAATTTTGTTGAGCATCATATTCATTTCAGCGTTCGAACTCAAACGTTTCATTCAAAGATTGTTTATATTTGTTCATATAAACAACATTAAATTCTTTGATACCCTAAACCTTACATGATTATTATTCATGTTATTTGATCTGATTGATACATTGTCAGATTCTCAAACAAGTCTTTCAAATTCATTTCATTCTTTCAATATTCTTGTTTTGAGAAATCTTCAAAGATCAAATGCTCAAATCTTCATGATATTATTGAAGAGCATACATCCTGATGGCAATGTTAATCAAATGCCGATATTCATAAATGTTCAAGCTAAACCGTTGAACAACGCAACATCCTTTTAGGACAAAATTTCATGGGAATCAGTGTGAGATATTAAAGAACTTCTATGGAACCACGTTAACCAGTGTTTCCTACCCAAGAAGTTATCCTTGAGTGATTGAGGGGTGAGGGGTCAAAATCAAAGAGTGGGGGAGATTACTCGTACGGTTGAGTATCTCATTGTGCTGAGGTAAAATGAAAATGAGAGTTTGGTTAGAAGTGAGCGGATTAAAAACAGAAAGAGGGTGTGAGAACAGAGTTAAAAGAATAAGAGAACTCTGCACTATCCACTTTCTGAGCCGGGCAGCCACATTATTGATTGGTTCACATTCTTTGGTGACCATCATTGAAATAGGCAACTAGCCCATGCCAACTCTTGCATTAAACCCCACCAGCTACTCATTTCTTTCTTAATAAAGAAATGTTTCATATTTCTGGAGGACGCAGCATATCATCTATCTGATCTTCACTCGGAAGGTCTAGATATTGAAAAAGAAGGAAGTTTGCCCCACCTTCGCTCTTCATTCATGCACATTGAGTCCGTGGAAACTTGTTGCTGTCTCAACAGTTTACACAATTTGAGCCTAATTTTCAAGCATAAGTTGCTTCAGTCATTTCTACACTTGCACGTACACACACGGAATATGTTTTCTTGTCATAACGTTCATAGAATTTTCTTTGTGGTTTTTCGATGATTGAATGGAAGCCCTGGAGGAGTGAACATAAAAAAGCTCCTTTCCAAAGTGCATTCGCTGTACTAAGTGGCTTCGTGCAACTTACAAGCATTATAACTGATTCATCCGTTGTTTCAGGGTTACCACTTTATTTTGTCTTAATTTGAAAAGATTCGGATAAATATTTTTGGAATTGACGGATATTCAGATCGAAAGGAGGAGATTGTTATTGATATATTCAAAGAATGCTGAAATTGAAAAGGATTTTGATGATCATGATGCTCACAATCATCAAAAAGGGGGAGAAGATTTGAAAGTTTCAATTTCAAGATAAAGTGAAGTTTTGTTAAAGTCTAGAAACTCGAGTTAAAAAGTTCAAGATGTTTGAAGATGTTTCGAGAAGATTAAAAAAGTTCAAAAGTTCAAAGATTGTTATTGTTGAAGAAGTGAAGATACGCAGTTCAAGGTACTCAAAGCTACAAAGATTCAAGTTCATTCAAGAATGTTTTTCAAAGCTCAAAACCTATTAAAGCTCAAAATACCAGTTCATAATCAAAGACTGAAGATATTTCTCAAAGATGCAAAGATCCGTGCTACAAGATTCAAAGATTCGTGTTACAAAGATCAGTGATACGAAGATTCAAGAAGATGAAGATTTTGACCCAAACCGCAAAGATGTGAAGTTTGCATTTCGAGACTTTGATGACTATTTGACTTTGAAGATCCAGTTGAAGACTAAAACAGTCAGATTGGATTTCTGAAGAAAACGCTTATTCAAAGATTCTTCAGAGTTATTGTTCAAAGATTGTTCTTCCTTCAAAGCGAAGAGAGAGACTGTTCAAAGTGCTTAAAGTGTTGAAGATTTGAAGATAACAAAGAGCTGAAGACTATCGTCATCAATCTTTTAAATCTTGAATCCATAGGGGGAGATTGTTAGTGCATAAAATGTATTCAAGATTTAGTGTTTAATGGTAAATAGTAAAAGCATTGTAAAAGTCAAAATAGTGGCATTAAAGGTCAAAGTCAAGGCAATTAGAGTGGAAAGTAAATGTGTATAAATAGAATGTTGTAATAGAATTAGAAGGCTTGATATAGTAGAAGTCATTCATACGTGAGTAATTGAGAAATAAAGGGATGACTTTCTAGAGAGAGAAGTTAGAGAGAGAAAGTGGATCTCAATCCTAATCTTGTATTCTTTCTCTAATTCTAATGAAGATCATGGAGTTTTACATTGTTACTTGATTAGATCTGGGATCACACAATCCTTTGCCATGTGTCAAGTTTTACCACATTTAAAACAAATAATTATATCTCTTGATTCAGTTTGCTTATGAGGTTTTTTGTTGAATCTTTTATATGGATTTTTCTTATGATAATTATTAGTTTTATCATATTTGTTAGTTTTATCATATTTTGTCTTAAACCTTTTGCTAGAGTATTTCTTTGAATATCTTTTAGATTTGGACGATGTAGGAGCAGTTATGTTTTCATAACCATATTGTTGACAGAAATTACCAAGTTCTTCCTTATTATTAATTATGTCTTTCTTTATCTTGGCTTTAAGTTTTAAATCTGAACAGATAGCTAATCCTTCTTTATTAATGTAACCAGATATTTGTCCATAAGTTAATTCTGCATAAGGAATTTGATTATTATATTCTTCTCTTAATTTTTCTGCTATTCTTTCTGCAAAAAGTTTTGGTAAGCCTGGAATGAACCTTTCTTTCCAAAAGGCTTCGCTACAGTCTGGTCTTATCATCACTTTTGATAAAAACATATCTTTATACCATCTATAATCTTGTAGTTTTCTACAAGTGAGGTTTAAGAGTATTTCTGAACTCTTTTCTTGGAATAGAGATGGATCTCCTATAAAGTGTTTTACTATACTAAAGAGAAGAGTAGCGATTATATCATCTTCTTGAGTTTGAGTCTGTTGATTGTTTTCAGTTTTGATGACAGTTTTCTTTGCATTAAGGATAACATGTTTATGATCAGCTATATAACGATCCCACCAGTTTCTTAAAATACCTGTGAAACCGGATATGAGCATACCTGCTATTTGTTTTTCAGTATTGCCTTTAGTAAGATAAGCATTTGAAGCCATATTCATTTCTTGAATTGTATTAAGAATTTGATGTTCGGATTATCCATCAATGTTCCATTCATACACTGAAGTACCATCGTAAGAGGCTCTATTAAGAGCTTGTTCTCTTTCTTCAATTTGAACATCTGGGAAAATTGGTCTATGATAATAGGGGCGACTAGTACTAGTGGAATTGCCTTTAAAAGTTAATTTATTGGCAAATTGTTCATAAATTTGAGATATGTCTTTTGATTCTGAATCTGAGTGTGATTCTTGATTTAGAACATTTACATTTAAATTGCTTAATTTTTGTTCTAATTCATTAACCAATTTCTTATTATAACCTAAATTGGTATTGGAATCAATTTGGTGAGGTATGAAAATTGGATTTTTATTGTGTTCTTTGACCTTTTCTTTAGAGGAAGGAATCTCAATTTTATTATTATTACTTTGATTGTTTTCTAGTCTATTTAATTATTGGCTTATAGTGTTAAGAATCTCATTTGAATAATTGTTTTGATAAATTATGGTTTTGAAATTTTCATCTTTATCAGGTTTTGTAATGGCTAAAGGTGTTCCTATAAATTTATTATTTATTAAAATTGAATCTTTTGGAGGATGTATTGTAGTTATAATTTCGTCGCTTTTTATGAATTTATAATGTTGAGTTATCTTTGGGGTATCATAGATATTAATAAATGGATTTGGAATATTTTGTTCTTTACAATATATTTCATACCAGTTAAAAAAGGTTATATGAACATCGTTTTCTATGATATATTTTCTCCATAAGAGTTGATGTCTAAATTCTTTTCTTGAGTCATTAACAGATGAATGGTAAAAATCTCTTCTTTCTTTATTATAATCATAGTCAAATTCTTCTTTGAGGTAATTCATATTAATACCTGAATTATTCATTTTTGACTCATTCATATTTGTTCTTTATATTGATTAATTTCAGTTTGAATTTCAGAAGGAGTAGGTTCGTAAACATAACTTTGAGAATCTTCAGATTCTTCTTGATAAAAGGCTTGAGGAATTGATTTATTAAAATCTACATTTTTGAATTTTAATGATTGAAATTTTTGAAAGGAAGGAGTTTTTGCTCTACTTATTGATCCTGTTGATAACCTTGAAGAGGCAGATCGGAGATTATCGAAATTATTAAAATTAATATCTACTGAACCATCTTCATGTTCAATAATATTAGATATGTGATTTGAATTATCTATAGGTTTTGGAATACCAATATCTTGGAGATTTCAGTTACAAGATTGAGTAATTTCATTCCATTTAAGTCGTTTAGGAATTTGAATTTTAGTATGTTGAGGGTTGGCTTCAAATATTAACGTTTCATCTCTAGGGCTTGATATCTTAGTTTCTGGTTCAATGGTTGAAGTCATAGTTTTGTAACATACTCTGTAGATTACAGCTATAGGTTTAGTATTTTCTTGGAATTCTAAATTTTTTGTTTTGATAGTGAGAACTAAAGTATCTAATATATTTGGATCAAATAATCCTACTGAAAAGTTGGGATAACAGTTAAAGTAAATTGTACCATTTGAGACATTTGTTTCTGCCATGGCAAGGATTTAATTTTGGAAATTAGTGTGCCTAGCATCTCTAAGTATTAATAATACTGGGGCATCTATTCCTAATCTAAACAAAGGTTTGATAGCAACTTGAAGTAATCCAACGTGTAAAAATTTGTATTTTTGTCTATGTTGCATTATGGATGATTTGGATAAGAGGGTAAGATTATTATAATCTCTATTAATTGATACAGTTTGTTCTGTAGTTCTGATTGAATATCCTTGGAAATAATCAAAAGTTCCTATTTTATAAACTGTTTTAACATCTTGTTTGGGAATTATCCAATTTGTTAGACTTTGTTCAATATTTGAAATATGAATTTCATATATATATATATATATATATATATATATATATATATATATATATATATATATATATATATATATATATATATATAGGGAATGGTTCAATAGAGAAGTCCAAATATTTAGAGAAATAGAGAAGTGATCTTGACCATGCATTCGGTCAAGATCGGCGGCTTTGACCGAGAAGCAGAGGATAATTCCTCGCGTGGTCTGCGCGTGGTCTGCATAAGATAGAAGGGTAGTTTCGTAAAAAATATGCGGGACAGGTTCATATATGAATTTGTGTGATTCATATATGAACCTTTGTGTTCATATATGAACCTTTGTAATTCACATATAAAATATTTTTAACTAATTCATATATGAACCTTTGTGATTCATATACGAATCAGTTAATTTGTTCATATGAGAATTAGTTAAAAAAAATCATATATAAATCACAAAGGTTCATATATGAACACAAAGGTTCATATATATGAATTAGTTAAAAAAAAGTTTATATGTAAATTACAAAGGTTCATATATGAACACAAAGATTCATATATGAATCAGTTAATTGGTTCAACTGATTCATATATGAACCTACAGTTAATTAGTTTCATATATGAAACACAAAGGTTCATATATGAAACACAAAGGTTCATATATGAATCACAAGATTCATATATGAATTAGTTATAAAGAGTTCATATGTGAATTACAAAGGTTCATATATGAACGTATAGTTCATATGTGAATCACACAGATTCATATATGAACTCAGCCCGTGTTTTTTGTAAAAGTTACGAAATTGCCCTTCTATTTTTGGAATAGCCGCAACTTTTGACCAATTATAACCGATCTTGACCGAATGAATGGTCAATATCACTTCTCTATTTCTCTAAATATTTGGACTTCTCTATTGAACCTATGGCTATATATATAGGGAAAGGTTCAATAGAGAAGTGCAAATATTTAGAGAAATAGAGAAGTAAAAAAACACGAGACCGTTCATATATGAACGTTCATATATAAACAGTCATATATGAACGTCCATAAATGAACGTTCATATAACAGTCATATCTGAACGTTCATATGAACGTTCATATATGACTGTTTATATATGAACGTTCATATATGAACGGTCCCGTGTTTTTTTACTTCTCTATTTCTCTAAATATTTGCACTTCTCTATTGAACCTAAGGCTATATATATATATATATATATATATATATATATATATATATATATATATATATATATATATATATATATATATATATATATATATAAAAGAATGTAAGAGAGAGAGAGTTAAGGAGAATGTTTTTGTAACAACCCAGTCTAAAGTGGAACATGCATAACATTCAATCATAAGCATTACACTACTGGGTCTCAAAATTTCATTACATCTGATTCAAAATTTAGGTTGGCAGAAACAACCTATACACAACTGAGAATATCTAACTACTAAAGATATGAGTGGCACTGCTCCTATCTGCTTTTACTCACTAGCCCGCCCTGATCACTTGCCAGAGCCTCCTACTACCTGCTTACCTGAAAACGTTTAGTTTGGAAAATGCGAGGGTTAGACCAAAAGGTCCAGTGAATTCCCTCCGAAAACAGCTTTTAACAACAGTATAAAAGTCATTTCATAAATTCATCAACATAATCCACATAAGCATCAAACACGGTACTGCACAGTGTTCAAGGATCTTACAAACTAACCACGATCGGGGCCCAAGCAGACTCCCCTCTATCATAGTAGGAAGGAAACGGATTCCATCCCACTGGCTCATCATAACTGCCCAAGGGATCATTGGATCCCGAGGTACTCTGATCCCACTGTGCAGACCGACTCCACATAGCATACACATAGCTCCCATTAAATCACGGAACGTGAAATCTTTACAAATCATTTCTTTCATGCTAAATAATATTTCAAACAAAACATACTTTTCATGGAATGTTTCGTAAAAGCTTGTAAACAAATCATGCTCGTAAATACACCATAATCAGTAAAACATTTAACTTTCATTCCACGTAAAAAGGATTAAGGGAACTCACCTGGCTTTCTCGCTTCAAGGCTTCTCACTTAAACTTCCGATCTTTAAGTGAAACACCTATCATTTTTAGGGACACATAGCATTAATCTAACAATTGTTACTCGAGTTTACTTCCGAACATAACCTAAAACTATCTAAGTTTGGTATGTTACGCTTTTAGACTAAATCGTTTCTGGACCCTGCTTACTTACGGTCCAATTAAATTAACTCCAGATCCAAATTGTATTCCGGACTTACGGCCCAATATAATGAATTCCGAATCCCTTAAATTAATACCGGACTCTCTAAGCCCAACTACAATTTCCGGATCCTAATTATTTAAGCCCATTCCGGATCTTGGTTAATAGTCCAAGTTCCGGATCCAATAATTGACAACCAAAATCCCGGATTTAATAAATAGTCCACTTCCGGTTATTAAATGTTAGCCCATCAACACCGGATCTACATTGAATCACATTACCGGACCCATATTAAATTTTACCAGATCGTGTGGTTGAGCCCAAGAAATACATAATTCCGGATCGCATGACTTGGCCCAAATGGAATACCAAGTTTCGGATCTCCTTAAAATTTCTGGATCTCGGTGGCCCATTACAATACCGGATCCACTTAAGTGCATTCCGGATCCAATAGCTAATTCCGGTTCTATGGACAAGCATAAATCAATTCCGGATCTTAGCTAGTAGAAAAAAAACCCAAAATTCGGTTCTAAAAGATTAGTCAAGTTTTAAACAATTCCGGGTCCATCATTTGGATTCCGGATCTATCGATCCATTCTGGATATTAAATACATTTCGGAACCTCGAAATAAAACATGGCTATGCGATACCGATTAACATTACTACCGAAAATTAATCCATTTCCATCGATTACCAAGTTTCTTTCTCCACCAAATGATTACTCTATTCTGCTATGATTATCTAAATCTATTTAGGCATTTAAAACTATTGAACACAGAAATCCCCAAGCAACTAAAACAACCCAGCAGAACTCTAAAATATGAATTGAGGTTAAGAATTACCTAGTAGAGAATCGATATAGAATCTGATTCCAAGTTTCTCTCTTCTTCCGATTTGATGGTTGGTGATCTTTCCTTTCTCCAATTTGATCTTGAGATATATAATTATCCCTTTCTCTGCTCTCTCTCTCTCTCTCTTCTAGCCGCCACACACACAACCAATAGAATTCTCCTAGGGTTTTGTGCTCAAAAAGGGGGTTTTATACCTTTTTCTCAATTTCCAAAACCGACCCCAAACATTCAACTTTACAATTTCTCCACAAAACTTAATCTTTTCAATTAAAATCTCGGTTATTACAACACTCCCCCCACAAAAGAATTCCGTCCCAGGAATTCCATTATCGAAGAGATGAGGATAACTGGACCTCATGTCCACTTCTACTACTCAAGTTGCCTCTTGTCCCTTAGGATGCCTCCACTGGACCTTTACTAGCCGGACCTCTTTGTTCCTCGTTTTGCGAGTCTTACTATTCACGATTTCTATCGGTTCTTTGACATAAGTCAACTTCTCATCGTCGGTATTTCTTGCAAGGTCGCCATCATCTCAACTTCCAACATTTGCTCTTCAAAATAGAGACGTGCATCGCACTATGAATTCTTCTCAAATCTCGTCGGGTACCACAAGATTGTACACTACCTACTCAACTTCCATAACTTCAACGGTTCTCAAAATCGTAGTCCACTTCACTTTCTCCCAAACCGTTATGTTGTAAAACATAACCGTACTCCATACTTCGGAACCGCCTCGGTGAGTCACCACTTGCTACGACGTACCATCTCGCACCATATACTTGTAACGTCTCCGAACACTATACTCGCTTAAGAACTACCTGATAAATCCAAGGCCAGTCGCACCTCAATTTGCTCGCTTCCGCCCACACACCGGGACTCGCGGTTTTAAAACAAGTCTAATTAAGGTCTCTCATACATCTTTACTTCCTTAAAAAAAGGAACTTGGCGGAAATTCCTCGCCGCAAGAACAATAATCTTTGACCAGGAAACTCACTCACTTGCCAACGTGGCACAAGGCCAACCTTGTATATCCCGACAAACTCACACTCAAGAGTTTCTTCATTGGATTACATGCAATTCTAGATTACTTCTCCCAACCGACATTCGTCTATTGCACATAACACCTCCTTTTCTCGAAACACATCGGCGACGACTCATCAACCATTTCGTACGTTCTCACCACTTCATCACTCCACACTTATACGTAGTTGAAAGCAGGAACCTCCAAAATCCCTCATTGAAGTGTTCACCTATCCGAATTGAACTTATCCTGAAGACACATCAATTTCTTACTGCTTGCCACAAGCGTCCAGTCATATAACATAACTTCGGTTACCCTCACTCAACTAGGAGGAGTAACCATGGTCACACCATACTATTCTCAATAGTTTAGTACTGAACGACCAGTTCGTTTGAACATTTCTCACAACATCACCAACTCAACTCATTCAACTGCCTTTATCCACTTCTTTCCCGTACAAAAGCATACGCAAATCTCTTCCTCTATACTCTTTCCAGGAGTTCGCACACTTACTGATGTCAATCTACACACACTACTCCACCTTCTTGGCGTTACTGCCAAGCTTGCAGCTTCTAACCTGCTCACTTAGTCCGACATACTATCTTCTCCTCCCCACGTTAGCGTGGAGCACCGCCCACCAAACATTACTTATCCCTCTCTTCCGACCTTTCCACACGTTGATAACACTTTTATTATACCTAATCAAACGGTTGCACCCAAAATTCTATCTTGAGGTATCCAACCAAGTTATCTCGAAATGACACCGGTGTTCGAAGTCACTACACATTCTTTGATCTGCAACTATCACCTTCCCGAATAAATCCTTCACACATAAGAAACACTTCACCTTCTTTAAAGATTTCGCATCTACTACATCACACTGTAGACTAGATCTCTCATGGTCATTTGTACACAACATCAAACTTGCCCTCATATTCATCCACATATAAAACCAAATCTATCTCACTACTTTTGTCTTTCCCAAACCCTTACATGGTGTAATAACCAAGTATTTTATCTAATTTAAATTGGGAATTTTATAAGTCTTTATGTTAGTGTTTTATAGAATTAGAAGTTAAGGGATAAGTTTTAATTTTATGATAGAAGTTTAGGGGTGTGTCTTGCCATTTGAGATAAGTTTAGGGTGGGTTTGGTCTTTTTGGCCAAACTAAACCCCACCACCGCCATACACTTCTTCAATTGGAAAATGATGTCTTCTATTAAGCAAAAAGAGAAATATCCTATGGTGTGTGTGTGTTACGTGAAGAAGAAGAAGGAATTTCAGGAATTGCTACTGTGATTTTGTACCAAACTGAAGTAATCAAGGTAAATCATCCATATCTTTTTGTGTTTTAATTCCTCCAAGTGTTCTTGAATTTACTAGTTTAAGTTCTTGGTGGGTTTTGTTAAAAATGGATGTTTTGGGAAGTTTAAGCTTAAGGTGAGGTTGTGTTAATGGTCTTAAACATATTTGCACTTTTACAGTATCATGCATAGAATAAAAGTACAAAAATCTGGGTTTTAGGATGAAACAGTGGACTGAGACATTCATCGAAGTCGCAATAGACGACTGCGACATTCAACGAAGTCGCAACAGTTGGTTGCGACTTGGCATTGAAGTCGCAATGGTCATTTGCGACTTGGCTTGGAATCGTAGTAGTTGATTGCGATTCGGGTTTGGGATCGCAATAGTGGGTTGCGACTCCAGGGTGGAATCGCAATAGTTGATTGCGACTTAGGGTGAAGTCGCAATAGTGGGTTGCGATTTCGGGGTGAAGTCGCAATAAGAGGTTGCGACTTAGTACTGTTCATTACCGTTGCGACTTGGTACTGTTCATTGCGATTTCACGTTATTTTGGGTTGCGACTTGGGTGGAGGATTTCGTAAGATTAGTGTTAAAAGAGATATTTGGTATTTTGTGATTTCAGATTCTACAAAGGGTGGTCATACGTGAATTATCTTGGAAGAGATTTTGTGATAAACGCACGAGGTGAGTTTTTATTTGAAATGTTTTCAAATGGAATACATAAATGTGATTAAATGTAATATGGTGCATATAGTGTTTATATGAATATTACTTTGTATGAGTACTAGTTGGCCGGGCTTAGGACCGGTGAAAGTTGGCTGTACAAAGGGACAATGGTGTTGGCTGTATTTAGTACAGCGGTGTAAATTAATTAATTGGCTTGCTACCGATTAATATGGCCAAGGAAAAGAAAAGAGACAGAGATGGAAAGATACATGATGCATGAGTCATATTTGGTATTCTTATGTGAATTATGTGCAAATGTTTTCTTTAACTAACGGGGATTTTTCTCACTAGACCTCAAGGTCTAACCCTCATTTTTGTTTTAAAATATGTATTCCAGGTCACGGAGCAAACAAAAGACTATGATAGGGTTTCTCATGTTTAGCTTTTGTGGATGTTGAATGTCTATGAAGATTTCAGTTACTTTTAGTAGTTGTTATGTATTTTACTTTATTCGAAAAATTTTGTACTGAAAGACCTTAGTAGTTGAATGTAAGGGACCTTATTTGGATTATGATATGTTATTTTGTGGTGAATTATATGTAATTTGTATGTTGGGATTTAGGGACGTTACAGATGGTATCAGAGCCTTAGTTTAAGAGATTTAGGTATTAGTATCTGTACCTAGACTTAAACTGCATGCGAAGTAGGATGTCCTTGTTATTATAGAACCTTGGGATGATAAATATAAAAAGGTAGACGGAACATCATGTAAGGTAATTTCAGATTACACCTGGCCAGTGTAATTATGATCTTACAGGTACATGTTTGAACCAGAATACTTTATTATATGGGGTATGTGCTTATGTGTATATTAACCTTGTTGAATCCACAGAATGGCAAGTGGAACGAGACAAACAAACCGAGAAGGGGAAGGAAATCTGAATAGATCTAATCCAATAGCCGGTGGAAGGGGAAGAGGGGGAGAAAGAGGTAGAGGTAGGTCAGGGGGCAGAGTACAGGGGCGAGGCACAGAGTTTGTTACGAGAGACGACCTAGCGATTGAAATGGGAAGACTTCAGGCAAATATCCAAGCTATGTTTAACCAGACTCACCATACGAAAACGGAAATACCAGACCCTACCTTTGAAAACGAGGTTCCTATCGCACCTATTGTCACATCAGCACCAAGAAAGTGTGATTATAAAATGTTTTTAAGCTGTAAACCACCCACCTATGGAGGGGACAGAGATCCAGTAAAAGCAATGCGATGGCTGAAGGAAGTTGAAGCTGTATTTAAAACAAGTAAATGCGCGGAAGAAGATAAAGTGTTATATGGAACAGCAATGTTGAAAGCGGATGCCTTGTATTGGTGGGAGGCCCTCATTGACTCTGAAGGACCTGATGTATATTCAACTTTTACTTGGGGCGAATTCTCGAGAGCATTTAAGGAACAGTTTTGTCCGCAAGCCGCAGTTAGACAGTTGGAAGAGGAATTCCTGAGTCTACAACAAGGAAATTTGTCAGTAAGAGACTACACTGCTCGTTTCTTGGAAAAGTCGCGTTTTGGGGAGTATTATGTTGCCACAGAAAAGATGAAGATGGAAAGGTATGTATTCGGATTGAACTCAGAGATTAGAAAGTTAGTGACTGCAGCGAGACCTAATACTCTTTCAGAAGTGGTAAATGCTGCGGAAAATGTGGAGCGAGACAATAAGAGGGATGTTGGGGATAAGAGTGCTGGGAAAATAAAATCGGAAGAAATGACGTATGATTCAACGGAATACGAAATTCAAAGGTTCGATAGTCACATACCTTTTAGACAAAATGAAAAACTATGTCCAAAATGCAACCGCGTACATCAAGGAAATTGTTATGTTGATCCTAGAAGTTGTTATAAGTGTGGAAGGACGGGACACATCGCTAAGAATTGTCGCGCAAATCGATTCTGTTTTGTTTGCAATTCCCCTGATCATATTCAGTCAGAATGTCCACAGTGGAAAGCACGTCAGGGTAGTACAACAGCGAGATTAACGGAAGTTGAATCGGGAAAGGTACAAGGGTCTGAAGCACCGAGAGTTCAAGGCCGCGTTTTTCAGATGACGGAACAAGAGGTGGAAGAAAGTCCTGATGAGGTTACAGGTATATTTCTATAAACTATATACGTGCTAAAGTGTTATATGACTTCGGTACGAAGTGGTTCTTGGTATTTTCGTGCTTTTGTTACTTATTTGTGTTAGAGGTATAGATAGAGGCGGAGTGTCTATTCAGGTAGTTTCTATGGCTTTGATTGAGTTCGAGGTAATAGTGGAAGATAAGTATCAGTACCTTTTTGCTTGACCGAATTCCGGGACGGAATTCTTTTAAGGGGGAGATGTTGTAATAACCAAGTATTTTATCTAATTTAAATTGGGAATTTTATAAGTCTTTATGTTAGTGTTTTATAGAATTAGAAGTTAAGGGATAAGTTTTAATTTTATGATAGAAGTTTAGGGGTGTGTCTTGCCATTTGAGATAAGTTTAGGGTGGGTTTGGTCTTTTTGGCCAAACTAAACCCCACCACCGCCATATACTTCTTCAATTGGAAAATGATGTCTTCTATTAAGCAAAAAGAGAAATATCCTATGGTGTGTGTGTGTGTTACGTGAAGAAGAGAGAGATAGAGAGATAAGATTGAGATAAAGGCTAAAGAAGAAGAAGAAGGAATTTCAGGAATTGCTACTGTGATTTTGTACCAAACTGAAGTAATCAAGGTAAATCATCCATATCTTTTTGTGTTTTAATTCCTCCAAGTGTTCTTGAATTTACTAGTTTAAGTTCTTGGTGGGTTTTGTTAAAAATGGATGTTTTGGGAAGTTTAAGCTTAAGGTGAGGTTGTGTTAATGGTCTTAAACATATCTGCACTTTTACAATATCATGCATAGAATAAAAGTACAAAAATCTGGGTTTTAGGATGAAACAGTGGACTGAGACATTCATCGAAGTCGCAATAGACGACTGCGACATTCAACGAAGTCGCAACAGTTGGTTGCGACTTGGCATTGAAGTCGCAATGGTCATTTGCGACTTGGCTTGGAATCGCAGTAGTTGATTGCGATTCGGGTTTGGGATCGCAATAGTGGGTTGCGACTCCAGGGTGGAATCGCAATAGTTGATTGCGACTTCGGGTGAAGTCGCAATAGTGGGTTGCGATTTCGGGGTGAAGTCGCAATAAGAGGTTGCGACTTAGTACTGTTCATTACCGTTGCGACTTGGTACTGTTCATTGCGATTTCACGTTATTTTGGGTTGCGACTTGGGTGGAGGATTTCGTAAGATTAGTGTTAAAAGAGATATTTGGTATTTTGTGATTTCAGATTCTACAAAGGGTGGTCATACGTGAATTATCTTGGAAGAGATTTTGTGATAAACGCACGAGGTGAGTTTTTATTTGAAATGTTTTCAAATGGAATACATAAATGTGATTAAATGTAATATGGTGCATATAGTGTTTATATGAATATTACTTTGTATGAGTACTAGTTGGCCGGGCTTAGGACCGGTGAAAGTTGGCTGTACAAAGGGACAGTGGTGTTGGCTGTATTTAGTACAGCGGTGTAAATTAATTAATTGGCTTGCTACCGATTAATATGGCCAAGGAAAAGAAAAGAGACAGAGGTGGAAAGATACATGATGCATGAGTCATATTTGGTATTCTTATGTGAATTATGTACAAATGTTTTCTTTAACTAACGGGGATTTTTCTCACTAGACCTCAAGGTCTAACCCTTATTTTTGTTTTAAAATATGTATTCCAGGTCACGGAGCAAACAAAAGACTATGATAGGGTTTCTCATGTTTAGCTTTTGTGGATGTTGAATGTCTATGAAGATTTCAGTTACTTTTAGTAGTTGTTATGTATTTTACTTTATTCGAAAAATTTTGTACTGAAAGACCTTAGTAGTTGAATGTAAGGGACCTTATTTGGATTATGATATGTTATTTTGTGGTGAATTATATGTAATTTGTATGTTGGGATTTAGGGACGTTACAC
The DNA here is from genome assembly GCA_033807775.1 of Saussurea involucrata. NCBI lineage: Eukaryota > Viridiplantae > Streptophyta > Magnoliopsida > Asterales > Asteraceae > Saussurea > Saussurea involucrata. The sequence continues at coordinate 66,245,266 of CM066316.1, forward strand.
ATGGACAGGGCACAATCCCTCACAGGTCGATATAATCTATACACTCACTTCGCTTGCGCTCATTACCTCATCCTTTTACGAACCGTCCAAACCTCGTAAGTAAAACGTTTATCCCAAACAACAGTCTTTCACCATCTTAACACCCATACAAGGTGGTCCACCACCACACATGTACATATCTTCCTTAGATGACCTCCTGCGTCTACACACCAGAGCGATATTCTCAACTTTCAACCTTCTGATTCAAGTCTTCGACCTCAGACACCTTACACAGCTGCCGACTTCAACATCAATAGTCGACCTGCTGATACTTCCCTAACCTTACCGTAAAAAAGGATTCCGAACAAAACTTAATCTTTCCAACATATCATGATCATCCACACCTCCCTCCGTCTTCATTTCAAAACTTACTCGTGTAACGTAAATATTACAAGATCACCTTAAAACTTTTATTCGACGTCGAGGATATTTCATTTCTGCCTCACCACACCACTCATAATGAGTTGCTAATACCAACACCTTGATGACTTCTATTCCTTCCCCCGGACACAATCGTCCCTCGGCAACTGTATTTCCAGTCACCGAACAAGGGTACATACCCTCATACAACCGACACTAAAGTCCACTTCCGACTCTTCCACTGTTTATCTCTCTTCTTGAACACAAATACCAAAGCCACAACATTCTCTCCTGGTTTGTCCAACACCCTTCCGCTCTCGGAATCCTTCCTCATCTTAAAATGTAATACTCTACGACCTAGTGAGTTCATAGCCTTCATGCATGACAACGCGATAAATAAATCATTTCGCACTTTTTATCATTTTAAAGAACAACACTTGGAAACAATTGGGGTACACATGACCCCAACATTCTCATAACTTCAATGCCCTGCACAACGATCTCGAGAATCGTTCGCACGCACCCTTTCAGTAAAACTCAATCTTACTCAAGCAAACGACGTTGTTATGACAGTATCATATTGAATGAAAATCTTCCATATTACAAAATTCTGAAAGACATTACCGACACGAATTTAAACCAGTCGGCTCTTACATTCATTTATATGACATCAACATGTCAATACTCATTTTGGTTATAAAAGTTTTGCTGGCAAACGTTTCCTTGACTTTTTGCAACAATTTAACTTATCATGAAAAGTGTGAACTATTTTGCAAATCGCTAAGCTCAAAATTTCATTGTACGACGAATTGCCTTTTTCTTTAAACATACGCTTACACACGCTGACTCATTTTCGTCCAAAATTGTTATTTACACATTTATTTTAATCACGAAAAACTCATGTAACACATATAAGGATGCAATGCATGAAACTCTACCTGCAATTGAAGGCTAGTCACTCTAACAAGGTCAACCGCTTTACTCACGCAACTTATCTATTCTACCCTCGACAGTGGTCGCCCTCTCGGCCCTGCAACAACGTGATGAACATGCGTTCTACAGCCCACTTACTCAGCCATTCATACTATTTTCGTCTTGATCAATTATCTCACACTCTACCCCTACACGTTTTCAATCCTCTACTGGTCTCTCCCTTCACTGATCCTGCCATGGAAAAGCTCGACTAAATAGTCAGGGCTCTAATCCTTCTCTCGTTTTTGAATTGACACATTCAAGATCTCGACACCGTCCTTCCCTATTATCCCAACTGATCCACCTCTAGACGGCTCATAACATTCCAAACAACAATTCTTGTCTACAATTTATACATACGTCACATCATAGATGATCTCTCACGATACTTCCCCATCAATGGGTCTCAATCTACCCCTCAGGGATCTTGCTGACATTCTAGATTACTGGAACACGACATATAAACTAGCTTAAGACTACAACTTCGGAATAATAAGGAAATTTTAAGTACATACATGTACCTGTAAGCTCGCAATTACACTGGCCAGGTGTAATCCCAAACTTACCTTACATGACTGTCCTCGGTACCCTATTAGTCCTAGCTCTACAATCACTGTTCTAAAAAGCTCGCCGCGACAACCGCCATGGCGCGCCGTGGCTCAAGGCTTGTGTCTCACGCCACGTTATGTCTGTGGCACGCCATGGCTTAATGTGCGGTCTTTTGTAACACGATATTTGATTTTTCTTTACGTTTTTAATGTCTTATTGCTAGTTTTTTAATATATAACCTAATTTAACTTGTTTCTTATCATTGACTCGTCGATTAATAGTACAAAATATAAGTTTGTATATATAATATTATATATGATATAGAGATTTGCCGCCATAAGTCACGCCTTGATAAACGTCTTGGCCTCGTCGTGACTCCTAAGGCTTGAGGCTTGACCTCGCCGCTACGCCACGCCTCACGCCATTTAGAACCTTGTCTACAATAGTGCCCTCCTAACGCATTTCCGGATTCTCAGTTGTGATTTCTACTTCCAAAGTTTAAATTTAGGCCCGCCCGGTCACCTAAATCCCTTAAACTAAGGCTCTGATACCAATTGTAACAACCCAGTCTAAAGTGGAACATGCATAACATTCAATCATAAGCATTATAATACTGGGTCCCAAAATTTCATTACATCTGATTCAAAATTTAGGTTGGCGGAAACAACCTATACACAAGTGAGAATATCTAACTACTAAAGGTATGAGTGGCACTACTCCTATCTGCTTTTACTCACTAGCCCGCCCTGATCATTTGCCAGAGCCTCCTACTACCTGCTTTCCTGAAAAGGTTTAGTTTGTAAAATGCGAGGGTTAGACCAAAAGGTCTAGTGAATTCCCTTCGAAAATAGCTTTTAACAACAGTATAAAAGTCATTTCATAAATTCATCAACAGACTCCACATAAGCATCAAACACGGTACTGCACAGTGTTCAAGGATCTTACAAACTAACCACGATCGGGGCCCAAGCAGACTCCCCTCTATCCGAGTAGGAAGGAAACCAATTCCATCCCACTGGCCCATCATAACTGGCCAAGGGATCATCGGATCCCGAGGTACTCTGATCCCACTATGCAGACCGACTCCACATAGCATACACATAGCTCCCATTAAATCACGGAACGTGAAATCTTTACAAATCATTTCTTTCATGCTAAATAATCTTTCAAACAAAACATACTTTTCATGGAATGTTTCGTAAAAGCTTGTAAAAAAATCATGCTCGTAAATACACCATAATCAATAAAAACATTTAACTTTCATTCCACGTAAAAAGGATTAAGGGAACTCACTTGGCTTTCTCGCTTCAAGGCTTCTCACTTAAGCTTCCGAGCTCTAAGTGAAACACCTATCATTTTTAGGGACACATAGCATTAATCTAACAATTGTTACTCGAGTTTACTTCCGAACATAACCCAAAACTATCTAAGTTTGGTATGTTATGCTTTTAGACTAAATCGGTTCTGAACTCTGCTTACTTACGGTCCAATTAAATTAACTCCAGATCCAAATTGTATTCCGGACTTACGGCCCAATATAATGAATTCCGAATCCCTTAAATTAATACCGGACTCTCTAAGCCCAACTACAATTTCCGGATCCTAATTATTTAAGCCCATTCCGGATTTTGGTTAATAGTCCAAGTTTCGGATCCAATAATTGACAACCAAAATCCCGGATTTAATAAATAGTCCACTTCCGGTTATTAAATGTTAGCCCATCAACACCGGATCTACACTGAATCACATTACTGGACCCATATTAAATTTTACCGGATCATGTGGTTGAGCCCAAGAAATACATAATTCCGGATCGCATGACTTGGCCCAAATGCAATACACAGTTCCGGATCTCCTTAAAATTTCTGGATCTCAGTGGCCCTTTACAATACCGGATCCACTTAAGTGGATTCCGGATCCAATAGCTAATTCCGGTTCTATGGACAAGCATAAATCAATTCCGGATCTTAGCTAGTAAAAATAACCCAAATTCCGGTTCTAAAAGATTAGTCCAGTTTTAAACAATTTCGGGTCCATCATTTGGATTCCGGATCTTAAACACATTCCGGAACCTCGAAATAAAACATGGCTATGCGATACCGATTAACATTACTACCAAAAATTAATCCATTTCCATCGATTACCAAGTTTCTTTCTCCACCAAATGATTACTCTATTCTGCTATGATTATCTAAATCTATTTAGGCATTTAAAACTATTGAACATAGAAATACCCAAGCAACTCAAACAACCCAGCAGAACTCTAAAATATGAATTGAGGTTAAGAATTACCTAGAAGAAGAATCGATATAGAATCTGATTCCAAGTTTCTCTCTTCTTCCGATTTGATGGTTGGTGATCTTTCCTTTCTCCAATTTGATCTTGAGATATATAATTCTCCCTTTCTCTGCTCTCTCTCTCTTCTAGCCGCCACACACACAAACAATAGAATTCTCCTAGGGTTTTGTGCTTAAAAGGGGGGTTTTATACCTTTTTCTCAATTTCCAAAACCGACCCCAAACTTTCAACTTTACAATTTCTCCACAAAACTTAATCTTTCCAATTAAAATCTTGGTTATTACAATACTCCCCCGTCAAAAGAATTCCGTCCCCGGAATTCCTGTAACGTCCCACTTTCCATAAAAGGTCAAAGTCATAAGATTAACATTCAAATTACATAATTGAGCTAGTCCTTACATCAATGCTAAGACATACTTAACAAAAACTGTAACGTTAACATTAATCATAAACAGCGGAAGTCTCTCTAAGCCACAGCCGAGCACTATCTAGACATATCAATCCAAAACTGGGAGCCTCACGAGCACCATTACTTCCAAGCCGTCTCTAGTTCTACTTAGAGGAACTCGCTACACGCTTACCTGAAAATGGTTTAGTTTTGAAAAGCGAGGGTTAGACCAAAAGGTCTAGTGAATTCCCTCCGAAAACAACATGTAAAACAGTTGGAAAACATTTATCATTAAACTATAATGCATCATCATACAAGGTACTGCGCTGTGTATGGATCACATAAACATTTCGCGATCGGGGTTCCATCAGGTTCCCTTCCCGCCCTCCTTGGAGCCCACTCGGACTCCCCTCTACCGGATAGGAGGGAAACAGATTCCAACCTACCGGCTTGTCATACATATCCAAGGGATCCTCAGATCCCGAGAACATCTCTCTGACCCCACAGTGCAGACCGACACCACATAGCATACAAGTATGTTCATGAAAACATGTAAGTTAAAGTATCCGTACGTCATGTCTTTCATTTCTTCATGCTAAACATTTCATTTAATAGAACAGATACGTTCGTGAAAATAATGCAATCAGTTCATAACATTTCATGCTCGGTAAAACCATAATCAGTTAAAACATATATCACTTTGCGTCGTAAAAGGGTTTAGGGAACTCACCTGATAGAAATTTCCTTTCTACCCTTGTGTCTCGTTCCGTCCGTACACCTAATTCATAATTTATAAATTAATTAGATGTAACTCGATTGCTGATCCTAAGTTCTCCTCTTAATTCGATCTTAAAATAAATATTTAAGACTGTTATATTCATACTAGGCCTTCAACAACTAGTTTAGACTTTAAATGAATTAAGTCCTGAACTAACTCTAGGCCCAACAGGACATAATTAACTTCTCGGCCCATCACACAATTCGGCCCAACCTCGACCTCGACCCAGACTCCTTATTCCCGGTATGATTTCCGGCAACTCCCGGTACTTCCGGCAACTCCCGGTACTTCGGGAAACTCCCGGTACTTCGGGCAACTCCCGGTACTTCGGGAAACTCCCGGTACTTCCCAATTGCGGGACCTACTCCCGGTACTAAGCAATTGCGGGACTCAGACTACCACGATTGACACCTACCCTTATGGGTTTTTCAGTCGATCTTTTCTTATTGCGAGGTTTAAATGTGATTTTTCCCGACTTTAATAATCCATAAACAGGGTTAAGCTAAACCAGTACTCGTCAAATTCTAGGATAATTCTCAAACCCTCTTAACATACATTCACTGCTTAAAACATGGGATTGGAACCTAACTTAGATTTAATGGAGAACTCAGAAATTAGAGAGATAACATAATAGGAGAATTACACTTACCACGAAGAGTCCCTTCTGGATTTGCTTGCCCAATTCTGGATTTCTTCTTCTTCCCTCGATTTCTTACTCAGCCGCCAACCCAAATGAAAATAGAATGTTCAGTCTTAAAACTTAGGGTTTTGGTCCAAATAAGTATCTTTCATACTTTGCAAATGAGTCCCTCACCAATACTTTCATTTCTTTCGCTCTAGCCACTAAACTTCTAAACTTACTAGAATTTGGGTTATTACAACATTCCCCCCTTAAAAGAATTCCGTCCCCGGAATTCCTTATTGGGAAAAGGTGTGGGTATCCTGCCCACATCAATACTGATACTTCCCTAAGGTAAAGCCACTCCTGACACAGTCAACCACCTCATAAAAATTTTCGAAACATGAAACATTGGATGCATTCCCTTCAGTTCTTACGGTACTCTAACTCGTAGGCCACAGTTCCTATTCGATCGGTCTTAACACTAGAAGATTAAATAAGGCTTCTCATGCATCTTTTACCCCTTTTAAGGAGGAACCTGGCGAATTTCCCCGCTACAACACGAGATTCATTTACTAAGAAACATTCACTCACTTGACAACTTGGCACAAGGCCAGCCCTGTACATCCCGATAACTCACAACTCGGAGTTCCTTCATCAAACATCTATTGTAAAGCCCGTGTCCCGGTAGGGTTGTTAAAATTCTTAATGTAATTATTTTATTGACGTTTAAAGCGAGTCTTGTTAACGAAAGTTGTCAAAGGGGACCTTGAATGTTATGTGTGGCAAACCTTACTCCCTTTTGCAATAATATAGAAATTCAGGGACCAAAAGTGTCAAAGGGATTGAGCCTAGGGGTCAAAGGTGGACAATGGAGGTGTTTGGGTGGTTGAACGGCCAAGGGAAGGGGAACCGATCCCCCCCCCCCCCTCTTCCTCTTCTCGGCGGTTTCCAAATTGCACCAACATATAGTTTTCTTTTGTTATTTGCTTATTTTGGCTCCATAGTTTTTGATTTGCCGAGAGGGTGATCGTGAGTGTGAGAAGCCGAGAGAGGAAGAAAAGGAGAGAGAGAGAGGTCGCTGGAGAAACGCCGTCGCCGGAAAACCACCGGTGTCAACGTCCTTCGTCGGAGAGGTCGAGAAGAAGGGATTGCAGGCACGGTTGCGAGTCGTCGTTGTAAGGTATGGCTCTCGTTACGTTTCTGTTTTTGCGACGGCCATAACTTTTCCGTCGTAACTCCGATTGAGCCGAAACTGGTACCCACGGTTCAAGTTCGAGGTCGACCACGTTTTCCGTGTTTTAGCGGAAAACCGATTCAGCTTCTAGCTAGGTGAAAAAGTGGTCGCAAATTTGGTGATTTGTCATTTTATGTGAATGACGATTTTTCTGCCACTGTTTTGTCGTGGCCGTAACTTTTTACTCGTAGCTCGGATTGAAATGAAATCGGTGGCCGAAGTTCACTAATCGAGTCAGGAAAGTTTTTCGTGTTTTGCCGAGAATCTGGTTAAGCCTGTAGCTGGGCCGTATGGGGCTGTTTATACAGCCTGGTCCGAAAAACTTCCAGCTTTCTGTCCCTGTTTTGTTTTATGCATAACTTTTGCTTGGAATGTCGGATTGGGATGAAACTGGTGCCAAAAGTTCCCATTCTGAGTCTAGTAACTTTTATATGTTTTGTGGAAAAACCAGTTCGGGCCATAGCTAGTGTCAAATTGCCATTTTATACTGACAGGTCCTGTTTTAGCTGCACTGCGAGATGTTTTTGTAAAATTCGTATAGAGTGCTAGGAATATCGTTAGGACGCGTGCGATACGTCCCTGGAACCATAAGACATTGAACTTCCTGGATGTGGAATTAAGTTTTTGGTTTGATCAGTTTAGCAGGGGTAAAATGGGTTCCGAACAGACCTGCGTTTTTAGTATAAAAGCTGGAATTTTAGTTTTGCTAAACTAGTAAAAGTGTCGTGAGTTGGGACTTCCCGTTGACGTTTTAGTGCGTATTTAGGTGGGAAAAAGTGAGGAAGGTTGACGTGCTGGTGTTGCGGCTCGGGAGCGCGTCGGTTTGCTTTGAGGTGAGTTCTCTCACCGCGTAGTTAGGAATTTCATGTGTAACGTTATTTTGTGTTACGTGCTATTACGTGTTATTACGTGTTTACGTGGACTAGTTGGGATGTGATAAATAGTTGTGATTGTTGAATTATTATGTGAATGGTATGTAATTTGTGTACATCTCGGTGGGACTGAGGGGCTCGGTGGGACCGAGGGCTCGGTGGGACTGAGCTAGTACAACTATTTACCTTTACTCGGTGGGACCGGGGGCTCGGTGGGACTGAGCTGGTATTGCTATATTTTTGTATACTCGGTGGGACCGAGGTTTGTATGTATGCATGAATCATTATGTGGCTTCGTATTCATGGTAGTGGTGATGTTTCCTACTTGCGAGTAGGGGCGATATGCGTGGGGTTGCTACCTACGTGTGTGGTTGAATTCACTAAGCATTATAGCTTACCCCTTCCCAATATGTTGTTATTTCAGGTGCGGGCGGCAGTCGGGCGTGACCGTACACACATCAAGCGCAGAGTACCAAAGATTGTTAAACTTTCACTTTCGAACCCTTTGAATTTAATTATATAATTTTCCGCTGCATAAACTTTGTTGACGGTTTGAGTCAACGACGTTAATTTCACTTAAGACGTGAATTATTGAATTATGGTTGTTTTATAATGAAATGTATGTTTTAAAAATTTTAAATTTCCTTGTAACTTTTGGGACGTTACAACTTGGTATCAGAGCACAACTTGAGTGAATCAAACACATCTCGGTGTGTTTGGTCTCAAGTTGCGGCTATGAAGTTTTTAAACTCTCTTATTAAAATCTTTGAAAATAAATGAACGGAGAAAGCCCGTTTGGGAAACGGTGATCGTGGGCGCAGTGTGTACAGTCAGCCGACGCCAATTGGGAAGGTACAGCACTTAGTGTATTTATTGCTTTCTAGGCATAGGGTATGCATGCTAGATTGCCGAGGTTGTTTACACTGTGCTGTACGATGACTGCTTGCTAGTAGGAATCAATGCTAGTTATAGTAGGTTGTCAAGTGAAGGCCCTATAGGTTGCATGCAGTAAGAATCATATAGCCTTAGAATATTTGATTTAGTTCTATTGCGCAGCTCTTGTTTGAGTCCAACCGTTCTAGGATAGAATCTTGTATTCGAATGTCTATTTGATTCACGCTGCGTGCGGCTGGGTATTCGCGAGGCAACTCGTTATGGCTAACATGGATTCCGTTGTAGCAAGAGTAGTGGGATGAGATAAAATTCCTAGTGAGCTGGGAATAGCGTTTACATATGAGTACGTATGCTAGATTGCTTTCTAGAACATAGGAGTATGTATGCTAGATTGCTTACGTGAATTTTGTGGTACTGTATACTTGTTACTTGCTATTAGGAACTCATGCTAGCCTTGATAGGTTGTTATGTGAATGCACCTTAGGTTGTATACAGTAGGAACTGAATAGCCTTAGAATGTTGGATTTAGTTCTATTGCGCAGCTCTTGTTTGAGTCCAACCGTTGTAGGATAGAATCTTATATTCGAATGTCTATCTGGTTTCACTGTATACGACTGTGCGTTTACGAGGCGACTCGTCAGGGCTAGTGGGGGTTCCATTCTAGCAAGGGTGGTGGGGTATTACGACTTTTCTAGGGAGCTAGGAAAAGTGTTTGCATATGCCGGAATGGGCATATGTGTTTGTTTGTGGTAAGCAACTACTTGGACGTCCCGGGACAGGACTCGAAATGAGTAAGGATAGGTGTGAAGGGTAGTAGCAGAGCTCCTACTATCTGAAGCACAAGATCCGTGCTCGAGTCGGGGAAAGTCACGGAGAATCCGAAGAGTTGAGTGTGAGCGTAGTTAGCAGGTTTTAATGTGTGTTAGTAGCTCGTTAAGGAGAAACAACAATGTTGATCCAGATGCTGATGCTGGAATTATTGCTGATCAGATTCGTGAGATGTTTGCGGTCGAGGTGACGCATATTTTGAGGAGGCGATCCCCGATATTATTACCGCCATTCGTGATGAGGTAATAGTGTCGATGGAGGAGCGCATCGCGGCGATTCCACCCCCTGCGGGTGGGCAGCCCCGAACAAGAGGGTCGGGATCGGTTATAGAGTGCACATTCCTTACCGGTGGTTGTCCTGCGAACTAGAAGGTTCGCTTCGCGGTGAATCTGTTACGAGACGGAGCGAAGGACTGGTGTGCTATTGCTTTGACGCTTAACGGGCTCACTACTTGACCTGGGAGGAGTTCGTCGTATGTTTCGTGTAGAGCATGTGCCTCTAGTGGAGATGGAGAGGAGTGCCAAAGAGTTCTTGGAGCTCTATCAGACTACGGAGGCCATAAAGGAGGTGAACCGAAAGTTTACGAAAATGACATTATTCTATCCTTAGCATGCTGCTTTTGAGGACATGAAGAGGACACGGTGCAAGGATATGTTACGTACCAAGATCAGGGAGTTCGTGAGTACCGCGCAGTATGCTTCACTTGCTGTAGTGATGGAGGCGGCCTGAGGTAGAGTTCGTCAACTGGGAGTGGAGGAGGCACAACCTACGTATAAAGTGGTGACAGGTACGTTCTTGGTTAACCCGGTGCTTGCTGTGGTGACGATTGATAGCGGGGCTACTCATCCTTCCGTGTCTCACATAGTCAGTGAGTGTTTGGGGCCGAGTTGTAGGACGGTTAGGCTGTCCACTTGTGGTTGCAGTTGCTGAAGACAGGACCTTGACGGTTACTGACGTGTACCCGGGGTGCACTTTGGAGATCTCTGGTGTGAGGTTCCCGATTGATTTGATTCCGATCGCTATGCGGGAGTTGTGCGTGACTGTGGGCATGGATTGGATGGATGCGTATGATGCGGAGATTGTTTGTCGTCGCAAACAAGTACGAGTTCGAACCCCAAGCGGGGGAGAAATGCTAGTTCAGGGCGGCTTGCCCAGGCGGACCTCAGCGATATGTTCGGCTGCAAGGGCTCGGAGGTACTTGCAGCACAGTGGTCAGGGATTTTTGGCGTATGTGATCGACACGCGCGACGACGGAGAGAAGAAGTCTGTGGAGGATGTGCCAATTGTACGGGAGTTTGCTGACGTATTTTCCCGAGGAGTTACCGGGGAAACCTCCCGAGCGACAGGTAGAGTTCCACGTTGATTTGATTCCGGATGCTGCTCCGGTGGCCAAGGCACCTTATCGCCTGGCTCCATCGGAAATGAAGGAGTTGTACACTCGTTGCAGGAACTTATCGAAAAGGAGTTCATCAAGCCGAGTTGTCCACCGTGGGGAGCCCCGATTCTGTTTGTGAAAAAGAAAGACGGGTCCCAACGGATGTGTATAGACTACCGTGAGTTGAATAAGCTTACGGTGAAGAATCGTTATCCTCCGCCAAGGATCGATGACTTGTTCGATCAGCTTCAGGGAGCCTCGTGGTTCTCTAAGGTTGATTTGAGATCGGGGTATCATCGGATGCGGGTGAGGAGAGAGGATACGGAGTAGACGTCCTTTCGTTCACGTCATGGCCATTTACAAGTTGTGGTGATGCCTCTCGGGCTCACCAATGCACCCGCAACGTTCATGGACCTCATGAACCGGGTATGTAGCCCTATGTGGGATCGATCGGTGATCGTGTTCATCGACGATATTCTTGTGTAATCGAAGTCGAAGGAAGAGCATGAGGTGCATTTGCGAGAAGTTTTGGAAGTTTTGAGGCGAGAGAAGCTGTATGCTAAGCTCTCCAAGTGTGAGTTCTGGTTACGAGAGGACCACTTTCGAGAGCATGTCGTGAACCAGAATGGTATTATGGTGGACCCGGCCAAGATTACGGCTGTGAAGCGGTGGAAAATGCCAATCGTGAGAGAGTTTCGGGGGAAAATTCCGAATTTTGTCCGTGATAGTCATGGGTCAATTTCTCGGTCTTAATGGAAGGTTGGGTATCCCACGCGTGTGGGTACTGTAGGCCGAATATTATCGGTTAGGGAATGCTGCCCTTTGTAATAAAGAGGATAAATGCGTAGAATTTTTGAGGTAAATAGTATACTTAGGTGTCGACTTTTGGGCTTGAGGCCAAATGCCTTAGTGTAATTGGGGAATTGTAGCCGATTTTAAGGAAATCATGTTGATGATAGTAGTAATCATGAGATGTTTTCTTGTGGTGGAATGACCTTTGTGGATGATTATAAATTTACTAGTTTGATAATTCATGTGGAGTAAATTGTGGGAGTCTATTATAACTCGTGAAAGTTAATCGACAGTTAATGATAGGAATGATCGAATTCGAGTATCCTGTAGGGTATATTGGTGAGCAACTTTAGAATGGTTAGAGCTTGAAATTTGAATCGGGATGTTTGGACTATCTATGGTTGGGAGACAACCGAAGTCGTTTGACCAGGAATGAATCCAGTTGTTGGAATGTTCCTCCGATCATACTTGCGGTGTACTTGAAGGAGTTTGTGGTAAGAAAAGTATTCGAGAGATTTTTAGGCGGTGTGGGAAATCTTAAATTCCTGTTAGTGAAGGTCTAGTGGAAACACCGGAAGTGCTCCGAGTAAACTTGGGAACCTGAAGCGAAGATGCGAGAGAATTATCCGGAGCTGTGTGCGGGTGTAGACTTCGGGGACGAAGTCTAACTCAAGCGGGGGAGAGTTGTAAAGCCCGTGTCCCGGTAGGGTTGTTAAAATTCTTAATGTAATTATTTTATTGACGTTTAAAGCGAGTCTTGTTAACGAAAGTTGTCAAAGGGGACCTTGAATGTTATGTGTGGCAAACCTTACTCCCTTTTGCAATAATATAGAAATTCAGGGACCAAAAGTGTCAAAGGGATTGAGCCTAGGGGTCAAAGGTGGACAATGGAGGTGTTTGGGTGGTTGAACGGCCAAGGGAAGGGGAACCGATCCCCCCCCCCTCTTCCTCTTCTCGGCGGTTTCCAAATTGCACCAACATATAGTTTTCTTTTGTTATTTGCTTATTTTGGCTCCATAGTTTTTGATTTGCCGAGAGGGTGATAGTGAGTGTGAGAAGCCGAGAGAGGAAGAAAAGGAGAGAGAGAGAGGTCGCTGGAGAAACGCCGTCGCCGGAAAACCACCGGTGTCAACGTCCTTCGTCGGAGAGGTCGAGAAGAAGGGATTGCAGGCACGGTTGCGAGTCGTCGTTGTAAGGTATGGCTCTCGTTACGTTTCTGTTTTTGCGACGGCCATAACTTTTCCGTCGTAACTCCGATTGAGCCGAAACTGGTACCCACGGTTCAAGTTCGAGGTCGACCACGTTTTCCGTGTTTTAGCGGAAAACCGATTCAGCTTCTAGCTAGGTGAAAAAGTGGTCGCAAATTTGGTGATTTGTCATTTTATGTGAATGACGATTTTTCTGCCACTGTTTTGTCGTGGCCGTAACTTTTTACTCGTAGCTCGGATTGAAATGAAATCGGTGGCCGAAGTTCACTAATCGAGTCAGGAAAGTTTTTTGTGTTTTGCCGAGAATCTGGTTAAGCCTGTAGCTGGGCCGTATGGGGCTGTTTATACAGCCTGGTCCGAAAAACTTCCAGCTTTCTGTCCCTGTTTTGTTTTATGCATAACTTTTGCTTGGAATGTCGGATTGGGATGAAACTGGTGCCAAAAGTTCCCATTCTGAGTCTAGTAACTTTTATATGTTTTGTGGAAAAACCAGTTCGGGCCATAGCTAGTGTCAAATTGCCATTTTATACTGACAGGTCCTGTTTTAGCTGCACTGCGAGATGTTTTTGTAAAATTCGTATAGAGTGCTAGGAATATCGTTAGGACGCGTGCGATACGTCCCTGGAACCATAAGACATTGAACTTCCTGGATGTGGAATTAAGTTTTTGGTTTGATCAGTTTAGCAGGGGTAAAATGGGTTCCGAACAGACCTGCGTTTTTAGTATAAAAGCTGGAATTTTAGTTTTGCTAAACTAGTAAAAGTGTCGTGAGTTGGGACTTCCCGTTGACGTTTTAGTGCGTATTTAGGTGGGAAAAAGTGAGGAAGGTTGACGTGCTGGTGTTGCGGCTCGGGAGCGCGTCGGTTTGCTTTGAGGTGAGTTCTCTCACCGCGTAGTTAGGAATTTCATGTGTAACGTTATTTTGTGTTACGTGCTATTACGTGTTATTACGTGTTTACGTGGACTAGTTGGGATGTGATAAATAGTTGTGATTGTTGAATTATTATGTGAATGATAAATAGTTGTGATTGTTGAATTATTATGTGAATGGGACTAGTTGGGCCGTATGGGGCTGTTTATACAGCCTGGTCCGAAAAACTTCCAGCTTTCTGTCCCTGTTTTGTTTTATGCATAACTTTTGCTTGGAATGTCGGATTGGGATGAAACTGGTGCCAAAAGTTCCCATTCTGAGTCTAGTAACTTTTATATGTTTTGTGGAAAAACCAGTTCGGGCCATAGCTAGTGTCAAATTGCCATTTTATACTGACAGGTCCTGTTTTAGCTGCACTGCGAGATGTTTTTGTAAAATTCGTATAGAGTGCTAGGAATATCGTTAGGACGCGTGCGATACGTCCCTGGAACCATAAGACATTGAACTTCCTGGATGTGGAATTAAGTTTTTGGTTTGATCAGTTTAGCAGGGGTAAAATGGGTTCCGAACAGACCTGCGTTTTTAGTATAAAAGCTGGAATTTTAGTTTTGCTAAACTAGTAAAAGTGTCGTGAGTTGGGACTTCCCGTTGACGTTTTAGTGCGTATTTAGGTGGGAAAAAGTGAGGAAGGTTGACGTGCTGGTGTTGCGGCTCGGGAGCGCGTCGGTTTGCTTTGAGGTGAGTTCTCTCACCGCGTAGTTAGGAATTTCATGTGTAACGTTATTTTGTGTTACGTGCTATTACGTGTTATTACGTGTTTACGTGGACTAGTTGGGATGTGATAAATAGTTGTGATTGTTGAATTATTATGTGAATGGTATGTAATTTGTGTACATCTCGGTGGGACTGAGGGGCTCGGTGGGACCGAGGGCTCGGTGGGACTGAGCTAGTACAACTATTTACCTTTACTCGGTGGGACCGGGGGCTCGGTGGGACTGAGCTGGTATTGCTATATTTTTGTATACTCGGTGGGACCGAGGTTTGTATGTATGCATGAATCATTATGTGGCTTCGTATTCATGGTAGTGGTGATGTTTCCTACTTGCGAGTAGGGGCGATATGCGTGGGGTTGCTACCTACGTGTGTGGTTGAATTCACTAAGCATTATAGCTTACCCCTTCCCAATATGTTGTTATTTCAGGTGCGGGCGGCAGTCGGGCGTGACCGTACACACATCAAGCGCAGAGTACCAAAGATTGTTAAACTTTCACTTTCGAACCCTTTGAATTTAATTATATAATTTTCCGCTGCATAAACTTTGTTGACGGTTTGAGTCAACGACGTTAATTTCACTTAAGACGTGAATTATTGAATTATGGTTGTTTTATAATGAAATGTATGTTTTAAAAATTTTAAATTTCCTTGTAACTTTTGGGACGTTACATCTATGCAAATAACATTTCCCTTCTCTCGGACTACCTAGACCACAGTTCGTCAAACTTCTCTCACATTCTCACTACTTCGCAATTCCATCCTCATATGAAACTAAGAGTAGGGACCTCCAAACCCATCGTTGAAGTGTTCGCTTACTCAAATTAAACTTATCCTGAAACACATCAATTCCTCGCTGATTGCCACGTTCATTCAGTCACAAGAAGCATAACTCCGGTTATCCTCACTCCACTGGGAGGAGTAACCATGGTCACGCCATACTAATCTCACTAGTTTAAACACTGCACGACCAAATCGTTTAAACATTTCTGACAAAGTCACTAACTCAACCCATTCGACTGTCTTATCCACTACCTTCCTGCACAAGATCATACACAATTTCCTTCCTCAATATCCTTTTTAACGGTTTGCACACTTATCAATAACCATCTGCACAACCCTTCACCTTTCGGCGTTACTGTCAAGTTTACTACTTCCAATTTACTCACTTGTTCCGACATACTATCTACACCTTCCCCACGTTAGCGTGGAGCACTGCTCACCAAACATTACTTTCCCTCTCTCCCGACCTTTCCACATGTTGATACCGCCTTCTCATTACTTACATAACCAAACAGTTGCATCAAGATCTTATCTTAAGGCATTCAACCAAGCCGTCTTGAAACAAGACCAGTGTTCGACGTCACTACACATTCTTTAATCTCCAACTTTTACCCTCTCAGACATTTCTTTCACACATAAGCAACAGTTCACATTCTTTAAGGATTTCACATCCATTCCACCACATTTTGACTAACACAACCCTCGTCCTCTTTAAACTTCCAATGACCCCAAAGTGTTTCTTAGTAACGTCCCATATTCACACTAATAATCCACCCCCTTGATTCCTTATTACAAACGGATCTATTAACTCAGGAACACCCCGAATCTCGGTTTCCACAATTCTTTCGATTAACCACCATGATCATAAAAATCAGACAGATGTATAAATACCGTCATCCCGACTTTCTTACTTAGATTTACCTTAAATAGTTCTTTAACAATCAGTGTGCTAATCCCAATAACACCCCCCCCAGAATTGTAACACATCCTGTAATAACAAATGAACGTCATTACTTAACAAATCTATAATATTTCAATCAACCAACCAAGGACTTATACCTCTATCATGACATTCCAAATCAACTAATGATCATGCTACCACTCCGACCCACAATCATCATCATGTCATTCCTTAAACATAACCAAAATTTCCAACTATTTCCTTCTAGGATCATTCCCTCACGCATAAGGAACGATTTTCAGCTTGACTAATCATAACGATATCTCATCTACTATACTACAGCTTGACTAATCTATTCATCATCTTCTTAAACTTACTCTGCCTTCAAGAATATACTTAACCACATACATGACCACAAAGCTTGGTCTCACAACTGGGCAATCACCCAATTCTGTCCCGACATTCCATTCCGATAACAGTCGAAATAAACACCAACTTACAAACCACATACTTCAACAACTGAGATTGCAAAACGTACACTTTACCCGAAATCCCATAAGGATTTCCTTCTAATCCTTCATCTTTCTAACATCGCCTTACTACATCACCGACTGACACAGATATCTTAGCAATTGAAGCTACTATTCGTTCGTACATTGACCACTCCTATCATCACACTACCGACCAAGTCTCTCATGGTCATTCGTACACAATTCACCCTTTCCTTCATATTCTCCCGTATACTACAATCGAGTCTGTCTCGCTACTTAGTTCTCTCCTAACTTGTTGAACTACGACTCACGAGTTCATACTTAGCTCAAACACAAACATCCTAGTTGGCTCTTTATGATCCGAGTCCTTTCTTAGACACGGCACATTTTCTTACTGATTGGTATAGTCTGCACTCACTCCGCTTGTGTTACACACCTTGTCCTTCTACGGACCCTCCTCACCTCGTAAATAGAACGCCTATTCAACAACAACAGTCTCTGACTAATTTAACACCTCCACAAGGTATCCTATCAACTTACTCTCATCCGGTTTGAGTCTTCGGCCTCGGCCAACATACACCGTTGCCGACTTCAACAACAAAAGACAGCTCTTAACTACTTCCTTAACCTATCCTTTAACATGAGTTCCTTACGGAGCCTAATCCTTCCACATATCCTAATCACCTTCATGATCTGCATCCCTCCTTTCGACACCTACTCATGTAACGACAACATTAGAAGCTCACCTCACAACTCATATTCCTACGCCATAGACATTTCATTCTTCCTCACCTCACTACTCATAACGAGTTGCTAAATCCATCACCTTGAAGGCTTCAAGTCCTTCCTCCGGTCACAACCGTCCCTTGACAAATGTACTTCCGGTTACCGAACTAGGGTGCAAGCCCTCATACAACCGATACTATAATCCATTACCGACTCTACCACGGTTCACCTTTCCTCTTGAACACAAATACTAAAACTACATACGTTCACCCTTGACTTGACCAACGCCTCTCCGCTCTCGGAGTTCTTCCTTAGCTTAAGACGTAATACTCTACGACCTAGTGGGTTCATAGCCTTCATGCATGACAATACAGTAAATAAATCTTTTCGCACATTTCATCATTTAAATAAACAACGTTTGGGAAACATTTAGGTACGACGACTCCATCACTTTTATAACTTCAGCGCCCTGCACAATGATTCAAGAATCGTTTGCATGCATCTTTCCGTGAACCTTAATCTTACTCATTTCTGAACAATGTTAATACGACAGTAATACGTTGAATGAAAATCCTTTCATACGACACAATTCCGGAAGAGATTACCGACACCAAGTAAACCCAGTCGGTTCTCACACCCTTTTGTATGATATCAACAGGTTAAACTCATTTCGATTGTAAAAGTTGTGCTGACAAATGTTTTCTCGATCTTTTTGTAACAATTTAACTTATCATGAAAGTGTGAAATACTTTACAACTCGTCAGGCTCAAAATTCCAATGTGCAATGTGAATGAAATCACTTTTTCTTTAAACATACGCGGGCACGTTCTGACTCATTTTTGATCGAAATTTATATTTAAACATTTAACTTAAATCGTGAAAATTTTCATGTTACAGAGAAGAACGCCATGCATGAGACTCTACTTGCAATAGAAGGCTACCCACTCAACGAGGTCAATCGCTTTATTCACACAACTTGTCTTTGATACTCCACTTACGACCAAGTGTCGCCCGCTCGGTCAAGCACTAACTTGATGTACCTGCGTTCCACATCTCACTTACTCAACCATTTCACACTATTTTCGCTTTGATCGACTATCTCACTTTCTACTTCTACATGCTTTCAATTCCCTATAAGTATCTTATTCTATTTGTCCTGCAAATGAAAAGCTCGACTAAAAGGTCAGGGCTCCATTGATACTTTCAAGGTTTTGCCACTGTTCTATCTTACCGTCCCAACTGATCTATCCCATGATTTCCATAATTAGGACTCTCCCGAAACTGGAGTCTTATTCAAATTCAAACACCCATCCTCTCCGAATCCACGAAGAGCTACCTCTAGACGACTCATAACATTCTTCACAACGTTTCTTCTCTACGATGTCCACATACACCATATCATAATGATTCTTACACGACACTTCCCCAAGCAAAGGAGCTCGGTCTATCCCTCAGGGATCTTGCTGACCTATTCCTCCACGTTCTCCCAGCCATAGCGCTAAACTGAAAGAACCCGATAGTTAATCTTTGCTAGATGTGACACAACGAATTTGCTATAAGTAAGGTATTGTAAGCACGCACATGTACCTGTAAGTTCGTAATTACACTGGCCAGGTGTAATCCCAAACGTACCTTACACGATTGTCCTTGGCACCTTATTCCTAAGCGCATTTATAGTGATCGTTCCTATAGGACATCCTATGTCTCGGCTGTGTTCCTCATCTTACAGTTTAAGTTTAGGCCCGAATGGTCACCTAAATCCCTTAAACTAAGGCTCTGATACCATTTGTAACGTCCCACTTTCCATAAAAGGTCAAAGTCATAAGATTAACATTCAAATTACATAATTGAGCTAGTCCTTACATCAATGCTAAGACATACTTAACAAAAACTTTAACGTTAACATTAATCATAAATAGCGGAAGTCTCTCTAAGCCATAGTCGAGCACTATCTAGACATATCAATCCAAAACTGGGAGCCTCACGAGCACCATTACTTCCAAGCCGTCTCTAGTTCTACTTAGAGGAACTCGCTACACGCTTACCTGAAAATGGTTTAGTTTTGAAAAGCGAGGGTTAGACCAAAAGGTCTAGTGAATTCCCTCCGAAAACAACATGTAAAACAGTTGGAAAACATTTATCAATAAACTATAATGCATCATCATACAAGGTACTGCACTGTGTATGGATCACATAAACATTTCGCGATCGGGGTTCCATCAGGTTCCCTTCCCGCCCTCCTTGGAGCCCACTCGGACTCCCCTCTACCGGATAGGAGGGAAACAGATTCTAACCTACCGGCCTGTCATACATATCCAAGGGATCCTCAGATCCCGAGAACATCTCTCTGACCCCACAGTGCAGACCGACACCACATAGCATACAAGTATGTTCATGAAAACATGTAAGTTAAAGTATCCGTACGTCATGTCTTTCATTTATTCATGCTAAACATTTCATTTAATAGAACAGATACGTTCGTGAAAATCATGCAATCAGTTCATAACATTTCATGCTCGGTAAAACCATAATCAGTTAAAACATATATAACGTTGCGTCGTAAAAGGGTTTAGGGAACTCACCTGATAGCAATTTCCTTTCTAACCTTGTGTCTCGTTCCGTCCGTACACCTAATTCATAATTTATAAATTAATTAGATGTAACTCGATTGCTGATCCTAAGTTCTCCTCTTAATTCGATCTTAAAATAAATAGTTAAGACTGTTATATTCATACTAGGCCTTCAACAACTAGTTTAGAGTTTAAATGAATTAAGTCCTGAACTAACTCTAGGCCCAACAGGACATAATTAACTTCTCGGCCCATCACACAATTCGGCCCAACCTCGACCTCGACCCAGACTCCTTATTCCCGGTATGACTTCCGGCGAGTCCCGGTACTTCTGGCAACTCCCGGTACTTCGGGCAACTCCCGGTACTTCGGGAAACTCCCGGTACTTCGGGCAACTCCCGGTACTTCGGGAAACTCCCGGTACTTCGGGAAACTCCCGGTACTTCGGGAAACTCCCGGTACTTCCCAATTACGGGACTCACTCCCGGTACTAAGCAATTGCGGGACTCAGACTACCGCTATTGACACCTACCCTTATGGGTTTTTCAGTCGATCTTTTCTTATTGCGAGGTTTAAATGCGATTTTTCCCGACTTTAATAATCCATAAATAGGGTTAAGGCTAAACCAGTACTCGTCAAATTCTAGGATAATTCTCAAACCCTCTTAACATACATTCACTGCTTAAAACATGGGATTGGAACCTAACTTAGATTTAATGGAGAACTCAAAAATTAGAGAGATAACATAATAGGAGAATTACACTTACCACGAAGAGTCCCTTCTGGATTTGCTTACCCAATTCTTGATTTCTTCTTCTTCCCTTGATTTCTTACTCAGCCGCCAACCCAAATGAAAATAGAATGTTCAGTCTTAAAACTTAGGGTTTTGGTCCAAATAAGTATCTTTCATACTTTGCAAATGAGTCCCTCACCAATACTTTCATTTCTTTCGCTCTAGCCACTAAACTTCTAAACTTACTAGAATTTGGGTTATTACAATTCCATTATCGAAGAGATGAGGATAACTGGACCTCATGTCCGCTTCAAGTACTCAAGTTGCCTCTCGTCCCTTAGGATTCCTCCACTGGACATTTACTAGTCGGACCTCTTTATTCCCCGTTTTGCGAGTCTTACTGTTCACGATTTCTATCGGTTCTTTGACATAAGTCAACTTCTCATCGTCGGTATTTCTTGCAAGGTCGCCATCATCTCAACTTCCAACATTTGCTCTTCAAAATAGAGACGTGCATCGCACTATGAATTCTTCTCAAATCTCGTCGGGTACCACAAAATCGTACACTACCTACTCAACTTCCATAACTTCAACGGTTCCCAAAATCGTAGTCCACTTCACTTTTCTCCCTAACCGTTCTGTTGTAAAACATAACCGTACTCCATACTTCGGAACCGCCTCGGTGAGTCACTACTTGCTATGACGTGCCATCTCGCACCATATACTTGTAACCTCTCCGAACACTATAGTCGCTTAAGAACTACCTGATAAATCCAAGGCCAGTCGCACCTCAATTTGCTCGCTTCCGCCCACACACCGGGACTCGCGGTTTTAAAACACGTCTAATTAAAAAATCATTTGTACTCATAACTCAAGTTAAATAATTCTCAAATATCTTAAAGATTTTTATTTAAGATATTTGCCAACGTGGCACAAGGCCAACCTTGTGTATCCCGACAAACTCACACTCAAGAGTTTCTTCATTGGATTACATGCAATTCTAGATTACTTCTCCCAACCGACATTCGTCTATTGCAGATAACACCTCCTTTTCTCGAAACACATCGGCTGTGGCTCATCAACCATTTCGTACGTTCTCACCACTTCATCACTCCACACTTATACGTAGTTGAAAGCAGGAACCTCCAAAATCCCTCATTGAAGTGTTCACCTATCCGAATTGAACTTATCTAGAAGACACATCAATTTCTTACTGCTTGCCACAAGCGTCCAGTCATATAACATAACTTCGGTTACCCTCACTCGACTAGGAGGAGTAACCATGGTCACACCATACTATTCTCAATAGTTTAGTACTGAACGACCAGTTCATTTGAACATTTCTCACAACATCACCAACTCAACTCATTCAACTGCCTCTATCCACTTCTTTCCCGTACAAAAGCATACGCAAATCCCCTTCCTCTATACTCTTTCCAGGAGGTCGCACACTTACTGATGTCAATCTACACACACTACTCCACCTTCTTGGTGTTACTGCCAAGCTTGCAGCTTCTAACCTGCTCACTTAGTACGACATACTATCTTTACCTCCCCACGTTAGCGTGGAGCCCCGCCCACCAAACATTACTTGTCCCTCTCTTCCGACCTTTCCACACGTTGATAACACTTTTATTATACCTAATCAAACGGTTGCACCTAAAATTCTATCTTGAGGTATCCAACCAAGTTATCTCGAAATGACACCGGTGTTCGAAGTCACTACACATTCTTTGATCTCCAACTATCACCTTCTCGAATAAATCCTTCACACATAAGAAACACTTCACCTTCTTTAAAGATTTCACATCTACTACATCACATTGTAGACTAGATCTCTCATGGTCATTTGTACACAACATCAAACTTGCCCTCATATTCATCCACATATAAAACCAAATCTATCTCACTACTTTTGTCTTTCCCAAACCCTTACAAATCCCTCACAAGTCGATAATCTATACACTCACTTCGCTTGCGCTCATTACCTCATCCTTTTATGAACCGTCCAAACCTCGTAAGTAAAACGCTTATCCAAAACAACAGTCTTTCACCATCTTAACACCCATACAAGGTGGTCCACCACCACGCATGTACATATCTTCCCTAGATGACCTCCTACGTCTACACACCAGAGCGATATTCTCAACTTTCAACCTTCTGATTCAAGTCTTCGACCTCAGACACCTTACATAGTTTCCGGCTTCAACATCAATAGTCGACCTGCTGATACTTCCCTAACCTTCCCGTCAAAAAGGATTCCTAACAAAACTTAATCTTTCCAACATATCATGATCATCCACACCTCTCGCCATCTTCATTTCAAAACTTACTCGTGCAACGTCAATATTACAAGATCACCTTAAAACTTTTATTCGACGTCGAGGATATTTCATTTCTGCCTCACCACACTACTCATAACGAGTTGCTAATACCAACACCTTGATGACTTCTATTCCTTCCCCCGGACACAATTGTCCCTCGGAAACTGTATTTCCAGTCACCGAACAAGGGTACATACCCTCATACAACCGACACTAAAGTCCACTTCCGACTCTTCCACTGTTTATCTCTCTTCTTGAACACAAATACCAAAGCCACAACATTCTCTCCTGGTTTGTCCAACACCTTTCCGCTCTCGGAATCCTTTCTCATCTTAAAATGTAATACTCTACGACCTAGTGAATTCATAGCCTTCATGCATGACAACGCGATAAATAAATCATTTCGCACTTTTTATCATTTTAAGGAACAACACTTGGAAACAACTGGGGTACACATGACCCCAACATTCTCATAACTTCAATGCCCTGCACAACGATCTCGAGAATCGTTCGCACGCACCCTTTCAGTAAAACTCAATCTTACTCAACCAAACGACGTTGTTATGACAGTATCATATTGAATGAAAATCTTCCATACGACAAAATTCTGAAAGACATTACCGACACAAATTTAAACCAGTCGGCTCTCACATTCATTTATATGACATCAACATGTCAATACTCATTTTGGTTATAAAAGTTTTGCTGGCAAACGTTTCCTTGACTTTTTGCAACATTTTAACTTATCATGAAAAGTGTGAACTATTTTGCAAATCGCTAAGCTCAAAATTTCATTGTACGATGAATTGCCTTTTTCTTTAAACATACGCTTACACACGCTGACTCATTTTCGTCCAAAATTGTTATTTACACATTTATTTTAATCACGAAAAACTCATGTAACACATATAAGGATGCAATGCATGAAACTCTACTTGAAATTGAAGGCTAGTCACTCTAACAAGGTCAACCGCTTTACTCACGCAAGTTATCATTGACATTCTACCCTCGACCAGTGGTCGGCCTCTTGGCCCTGCAACAACTTACTGAACATGCGTTCTACATCCCACTTACTCAGCCATTCATATTATTTTCGTCTTGATCAATTATCTCACACTCTACCTATACACGTTTTCAATCCTCTACTGGTCTCTCCCTTCACTGATCCTGCCACGGAAAAGCTCGACTAAATAGTCAAGTCTTTAATCCTTCTCTCGCTTTTGAATTGACACTTTCAAGATCTCGACATTGTCCTTCCCTATCATCCCAACTGATCCACCTCTAGACGGCTCATAACATTCCAAACAACAATTCTTCTCTACAATGTATACATATGTCACATCATAGATGATCTCTCATGATACTTCCCCATTAATGGGTCTCAATCTACCCCTCAGGGATCTTGCTGACATTCTAGATTACTGGAACAAGACATATAAACTAGCTTAAGACTACAACTTCAGAATAATAAGGCAATTTTAAGTACATACATGTACCTGTAAGCTCGCAATTACACTGGCCAGGTGTAATCCCAAACTTACCTTACATAACTGTCCTCGGTACCCTATTAGTCCTAGCTCTACAATAGTGCCCTCCTAACGCATTTCCTGATTCTCAGTTGTGATTTCTACTTCCAAAGTTTAAGTTTAGGCCCGTCCGGTCACCTAAATCCCTTAAACTATGGCTCTGATACCAATTGTAACAACCCAGTCTAAAGTGGAACATGCATAACATTCAATCATAAGCATTACAATACTGGGTCCCAAAATTTCATTACATCTGATTCAAAATTTAGGTTGACGGAAACAACCTATACACAACTGAGAATATCTAACTACTAAAGGTATGAGTGGCACTGCTCCTATCTGCTTTTACTCACTAGCCCGCCCTTATCATTTGCCAGAGCCTCCTACTACCCGCTTTCCTGAAAAGGTTTAGTTTGTAAAATGCGAGGGTTAGACCAAAAGGTCTAGTGAATTCCCTTCGAAAACAGCTTTTAACAACAACATAAAAGTCATTTCATAAATTCATCATCAGACTCCACATAAGCATCTAACACGGTACTGCACAGTGTTCAAGGATCTTACAAACTAACCACGATCGGGGCCCAAGCAGACTCCCCTATATCCGAGTAGGAAGGAAACCTATTCCATCCACTGGCTCATCATAACTTCCCAAGGGATCATCGGATCCCGAGGTACTCTGATCCCACTGTGCAGACCGACTCCACATAGCATACACATAGCTCCCATTAAATCACGAAACGTGAAATATTTACAAATCATTTCTTTCATGCTAAATAATCTTTCAAACAAAACATACTTTTCATGGAATGTTTCGTAAAAGCTTGTAAAAAATCATGCTCGTAAATACACCATAATCAATAAAACATTTAACTTTCATTCCACGTAAAAAGGATTAAGGGAACTCACCTGGCTTTCTCGCTTCAAGGCTTCTCACTTAAGCTTCCGAGCTCTAAGTGAAACACCTATCATTTTTAGGGACACATTGCATTAATCTAACAATTGTTACTCGAGTTTACTTCCGAACATAACCCAAAACTATCTAAGTTTGGTATGTTACGTTTTTAGACTAAATCGGTCTGGACTCTGCTTACTTACGGTCCAATTAAATTAACTCCAGATCCAAATTGTATTCCGGGCTTACGGCCCAATATAATGAATTCCGAATCCCTTAAATTAATACCGGACTCTCTAAGCCCAACTACAATTTCCGGATCCTAATTATTTAAGCCCATTCCGGATCTTGGTTAATAGTCCAAGTTTCGGATCCAATAATTGACAACCAAAATCCCGGATTTAATAAATAGTCCACTTCCGGTTATTAAATGTTAGCCCATCAACACCGGATCTACATTGAATCACATTACCGGACCCATATTAAATTTTACCGGATCGTGTGGTTGAGCCCAAGAAATACATAATTCCGGATCGCATGACTTGGCCCAAATGGAATACACAGTTCCGGATCTCCTTAAAATTTCTGGATCTCAGTGGGCCATTACAATACCGGATCCACTTAAGTGGATTCCGGATCCATTAACTAATTTCGGTTCTATGGACAAGCATAAATCAATTCCGGATCTTAGCTAGTAAAAAAAACCCAAATTCCGGTTCTAAAAGATTAGTCCAGTTTTAAACAATTTCGGGTCCATCATTTGGATTTCGAATCTATCGATCCATTCCGGATCTTAAACACATTCCGGAACCTCGAAATAAAACATGGCTATGCGATACCGATTAACATTACTATCGAAAACTGATCCATTTCCATCGATTACCAAGTTTCTTTCTCCACCAAATGATTACTCTATTCTGCTATGATTATCTAAATCTATTTAGGCATTTAAAACTATTGAACACAGAAATCCCCAAGCAACTCAAACAACCCAACAGAACTCTAAAATATGAATTGAGGTTAAGAATTACCTGGTAGAAGAATCGATATAGAATCTGATTCCAAGTTTCTCTCTTCTTCCGATTTGATGGTTGGTGATCTTTCCTTTCTCCAATTTGATCTTGAGATATACAATTCTCCCTTTCTCTACTCTCTCTCTCTCTCTCTCTCTCTCTTCTAGCCGCCATACATACAAACAATAGAATTCTCCTAGGGTTTTGTGCTAAAAAAGGGGGTTTTATACCTTTTTCTCAATTTCCAAAACCGACCCCAAACTTTCAACTTTACAATTTCTCCACAAAACTTAATCTTTCCAATTAAAATCTTGGTTATTACAATACTCCCCCCTCAAAAGAATTCCGTCCCCGGAATTCCATTATCGAAGAGATGAGGATAACTGGACCTCATGTCCACTTCTACTACTCAAGTTGCCTCTTGTCCCTTAGGATGCCTCCACTGGACCTTTACTAGTCGGACCTCTTTGTTCCTCGTTTTGCGAGTCTTACTGTTCACGATTTCTATCGGTTCTTTGACATAAGTCAACTTCTCATCGTCGGTATTTCTTGCAAGGTCGCCATCATCTCAACTTCCAACATTTGCTCTTCAAAATAGAGACGTGCATCGCACTATGAAATCTTCTCAAATCTCGTCGGGTACCACAAGAGCGTACACTACCTACTCAACTTCCATAACTTCAACGGTTCCCAAAATCGTAGTCCACTTCACTTTTCTCCCAAACTGTTCTGTTGTAAAACATAACCATACTTCGGAACCGCCTCGGTGAGTCACCACTTGCTATGACGTGCCATATCGCACCATATACTTGTAACCTCTCTGAATACTATACTTGCTTAAGAACTACCTGATAAATCCAAGGCCAGTCGCACCTCAATTTGCTCGCTTCCGCCCACACACCGGGACTCGCGGTTTTAAAACACGTCTAATTAAGGTCTCTCATACATCTTTACTTCCTTAAAAGAAGGAACTTGGCGTAAATTCCTCGCTGCAAGAACAAGAATCTTTGACCAGGAAAAATCACTCATTTGCCAACGTGGCACAAGGCCAACCTTGTATATCCCGACAAACTCACACTCAAGAGTTTCTTCATTGGATTACATGTAATTCTAGATTACTTCTCCCAACTGACATTCGTCTATTGCAGATAACACCTCCTTTTCTCGAAACACATCGGCTACGGCTCATCAACCATTTCGTACGTTCTCACCACTTCATCACTCCACACTTATACGTAGTTGAAAGAAGGAACCTCCAAAATCTCTCATTGAAGTGTTAACCTATCCGAATTGAACTTATCCTGAAGACACATCAATTTCTTACTGCTTGCCACAAGCGTCCAGTCATATAACATAACTTCGGTTACCCTCACTCGACTAGGAGGAGTAACCATGGTCACACCATACTATTCTCAATAGCTTAGTACTGAATGACCAGTTCGTTTGAACATTTCTCACAACATCACCAACTCAACTCATTCAACTGCCTTTATCCACTTCTTTCCCGTACAAAATCATACGCAAATCCCCTTCCTCTATACTCTTTCCAAGAGTTCGCACACTTACTGATGTCAATCTACACACACTACTCCACCTTCATGGCGTTACTGCCAAGCTTGCAGCTTCTAACCTGCTCACTTAGTCCGACATACTATCTTTACCTCCCCACGTTAGCGTGGAGCCCCATCCACCAAACATTACTTGTCCCTCTCTTCCGACCTTTCCACACGTTGATAACACTTTTATTATACCTAATCAAACGGTTGCACCTAAAATTCTATCTTGAGGTATCCAACCAAGTTATCTCGAAATGACACCGGTGTTCGAAGTCACTACACATTCTTTGATCACCTTCCCGAATAAATCCTTCACACATAAGAAACACTTCACCTTCTTGAAAGATTTCGCATCTACTACATCACACTGTAGACTAGATCTCTCATGGTCATTTGTACACAACATCAAACTTGCCCTCATATTCATCCACATATAAAACAAAATCTATCTCACTACTTTTGTCTTTCCCAAACCCTTACAAATCCCTCACAGGTCGATATAATCTATACACTCACTTCGCTTGCGCTCATTACCTCATCCTTTTACGAACCGTCCAAACCTCGTAAGTAAAACGCTTATCCAAAACAACAGTCTTTCACCATCTTAACACCCATACAAGGTGGTCCACCACCACGCATGTACCTATCTTCCCTAGATGACCTCCTGCGTCTACACACCAGAGCGATATTCTCAACTTTCAACCTTCTGATTCAAGTCTTCGACCTCAGACACCTTACACAGCTGCCGACTTCAACATCAATAGTCGACCTGCTGATACTTCCCTAACCTTCCCGCCAAAAAGGATTCCTAACAAAACTTAATCTTTCCAACATATCATGATCATCCACACCTCCCGCCGTCTTCATTTCAAAACTTACTCGTGCAACATCAATATTACAAGATCACCTTAAAACTTTTATTCGACGTCTAGGATATTTCATTTCTGCCTCACCACACTCCTCATAACGAGTTGCTAATACCACCACCTTGATGACTTCTATTCCTTTCCCCGGACACAATCGTCCCTCGGCAACTGTATTTCCAGTCACCGAACAAGGGTACAGACCCTCATACAACCGACACTAAAGTCCACTTCCGACTCTTCCACTGTTTATCTCTCTTCTTGAACACAAATACCAAAGCCACAACATTCTCTCCTGGTTTGTCCAACACCTTTCCGCTCTCGGAATCCTTCCTCATCTTAAAATGTAATACTCTACGACCTAGTGAGTTCATAGCCTTCATGCATGACAACGTGATAAATAAATCATTTCGCACTTTTTATCATTTTAAAGAACAACGCTTGGAAACAACTGGGGTACACATGACCCCAACATTCTCATAACTTCAATGCCCTGCACAACGATCTCGAGAATCGTTCGCACGCACCCTTTCAATAAAACTCAATCTTACTCAACCAAACGACGTTGTTATGACAGTATCATATTGAATGAAAATCTTCCATACGACAAAATTCTGAAAGACATTACCGACACGAATTTAAACCAGTCGGCTCTCACATTCATTTATATGACATCAACACGTCAATACTCATTTTGGTTATAAAAGTTTTGCTGACAAACGTTTCCTTGAGTTTTTGCAACAATTTAACTTATCATGAAAAGTGTGAACTATTTTGCAAATCGCTAAGCTCAAAATTTCATTGTACGACGAATTGCCTTTTTCTTTAAACATACGCTTACACACGCTGACTCATTTTCGTCCAAAATTGTTATTTACACATTTATTTTAATCACGAAAAACTCATGTAACACATATAAGGATGCAATGCATGAAACTCTACTTGCAATTGAAGGCTAGTCACTCTAACAAGGTCAACCGCTTTACTCACGCAACTTATCATTGACATTCTACCCTCGACCAGTGGTCGCCCTCTCGGCCCTGCAACAACTTGCTGAACATGCGTTCTACAACCCACTTACTCAGCCACTCATACTATTTTCGTCCTGGTCAATTATTTCACACTCTACCTCTACACGTTTTCAATCCTCTACTGGTCTCTCCCTTCACTGATCCTGCCACAGAAAAGCTCGACTAAATAGTCAGGGCTCTAATCCTTCTCTCGCTTTTGAATTGACACTTTTAAGATCTCGACACTGTCCTTCCCTATCATCCCAACTGATCCACCTCTAGACGGCTCATAACATTCCAAACAAAAATTCTTCTCTACAATGTATACATACGCCACATCATAGATGATCTCTCACGATACTTCCCCATCAATGGGTCTCAATCTACCCCTCAGGGATCTTGCTGACATTCTAGATTACTGGAACACGACATATAAACTATCTTAAGACTACAACTTCGGAATAATAAGGCAATTTTAAGTACATACATGTACCTGTAAGCTCGCAATTACACTGGCCAGGTGTAATCCCAAACTTACCTTACATGACTGTCCTCGGTACCCTATTAGTCCTAGCTCTACAATAGTGCCCTCCAAACGCATTTCCTGATTCTCAGTTGTGATTTCTACTTCCAAAGTTTAAGTTTAGGCCCGTCCGGTCAACTAAATCCCTTAAACTATGGCTCTGATACCAATTGTAACAACCCAGTGTAAAGTGGAACATGCATAACATTCAATCATAAGCATTACAATACTGGGTCCCAAAATTTCATTACATCTGATTCAAATTTAGGTTGGCGAAAACAACCTATACACAACTGAAAATATCTAACTACTAAAGGTATGAGTGGCACTGCTCCTATCTGCTTTTACTCACTAGCCCGCCCTGATCACTTGCCAGAGACTCCTACTACCTGCTTTCTTGAAAAGGTTTAGTTTGGAAAATGCGAGGGTTAGACCAAAAGGTCTAGTGAATTCCCTCCGAAAACAGCTTTTAACAACAGTATAAAAGTCATTTCATAAATTCATCAACAAACTCCACATAAGCAACAAACACGGTCCTGCACAGTGTTCAAGGATCTTACAAACTAACCACGATCGGGGCCCAAGCAGACTCCCCTCTCGCCTTATATCGGGGCCTAAGCAGACTCCCCTCTATCTGAGTAGGAAGGAAACGAATTCCATCCCACTGGCTCATCATAACTGCCCAAGGGATCATCGGATCCCGAGGTACTCTGATCCCACTGTGCAGACCGACTCCACATAGCATACACATAGCTCCCCTTAAATCACGGAACGTGAAATCTTTACAAATCATTTCTTTCATGCTAAATAATCTTTCAAACAAAACATACTTTTCATGGAATGGTTCGTAAAAGCTTGTAAACAAATCATGCTCGTAAATACACCATAATCAGTAAAACATTTAACTTTCATTCCACGTAAAAAGGATTAAGGGAACTCACCTGGCTTTCTCGCTTCAAGGCTTCTCACTTAAGCTTCCGAGCTCTAAGTGAAACACCTATCATTTTTAGGGACACATTGCATTAATCTAACAATTGTTACTCGAGTTTACTTCCGAACATAACCCAAAACTATCTAAGTTTGGTATGTTACGCTTTTAGACTAAATCGGTCTGGACTCTGCTTACTTACGGTCCAATTAAATTAACTCCAGATCCAAATTGTATTCCGGGCTTACGGCCCAATATAATGAATTCCGAATCCCTTAAATTAATACCGGACTCTCTAAGCCCAACTACAATTTTCGGATCCTAATTATTTAAGCCCATTCCGGATCTTGGTTAATAGTCCAAGTTTCGGATCCAATAATTGACAACCAAAATCCCGGATTTAATAAATAGTCCACTTCCGGTTATTAAATGTTAGCCCATCAACACCGGATCTACATTGAATCACATTACCGGACCCATATTAAATTTTACCGGATCGTGTGGTTGAGCCCAAGAAATACATAATTCCGGATCGCATGATGTAACATCCCGTAAACTGAACATACATATAACATATAATTCATAACAGGGTTTCAACAAAATCATTCACATTACACATTTGGTCCCAAAATCTGATCTAACCAATATAAAATTCAGTACAAACTTGATCCCATTTAAATCTGATAATGGCTAATAACTGAAATTTAAGTACAAAAGTATCATCAACTTCATAATGATCATCATTCCACATAGCTATCCACCAAGTAATCTAATCACTTACTCTTACTGGTACCACCACCTGGAATACAGATTTTTAAAACAAAAATGAGGGTTAGACCTAAGGGTCTAGTGAGTAAATCCATGATATTTGAAAATCATTAAATTCGTTTATATAAATACACACATTCATATAAATACATATACTTCACACACAACTTAATACCAATTACAATTTACACAACATACCTGTCCCATTCCACCTTATCCCTCCACCAATGGCCAATAACAATTGGTTGCGAGCCAATTTAACACACCGGTCCAAAGCCCGGCCACGTATTATATTTTCATATAATACTCACGTAATTATAATATCTCAATATATTATAATCACCCACGTATGACATATTCATACCACATATCAAATATTTATTATTCACGTAATGTATTCCAGTAAAATACTTTTTAACGTAAAACTCACCTGATCAGTTTATCAGCAAAAGCCTTCTCAAGTTTATCTCACGTATTTCCACCCTTCACAGAATCTGAAATTACACAAAATAACAGATATCTCTTCTTAAAACTAAATTTACGAAATCCTTAACTCAAATCGCAATCCAAAATAATATGAAATCGCAATGAACAGTACAAGTCGCAACCGTGATGAACAGTACAAAGTCGCAACCTCTTACTGCGACTTCACCCCGAAATCGCAACCCACTATTGCGACTCCATCCTAAGTCGCAATCAACTACTGCGATCCCAAACCCAAATCGCAATCAACTACTGCGATTCTAATCCCAAATCGCAATCAACTACTGCGATTCCAATCCAAGTCGTAATCAACTATTGCGATTCCAATCCAAGTCGCAAACGACCATTGCGACTTCAAGCCCAAATCGCAATCGACCATTGCGACTTCGTTGAATGTCGCAGTCCTCTATTGCGACTTCGATGAATGTCACAGTTCACTGTTTCATCCTAAAACCCAGATTTTTGTACTTTTACTCTATGCAAGCTACTGTAAAAGTGCAGATATGTTTAAGACCATAAGCATAACCTATCCTTATACTCAAATTTCCCAAAACATCTATTTTTAACAAAACCCACCAAGAATTTAACTAATAACCTTTCAAGAACACTTTGAGATAATGATTACACAAAAAGATATGGATGGTTTACCTTGATTACTTCAATTTGGTAAAAATCACAGCAGCAATTCCTTCTTCTTCTTCAATTCTCTCGATCTCTCTCTCTTTCTACCGAAATATCACACATACACACACTTACACTTTGAGATATTTACTTCATTTGGACACCTCACCCTATTTAGAAAGAAAAGTCGGTTTGACCATATGAGGTGTCAAAATAAGTTACCAATAAACCCAAAACTTGTTCCACTTGCCAAAACATACCCCTAACTTCTATTATAAAAATTAAAACTTACCCCTTAACTTCTCACTCCTTAAAATACCCACATAAACTTATAACATTTTCATATTTTAAATTAAATAAGAATACCTGGTTATTACACATGACTTGGCCCAAATGGAATACACAGTTCCAGATCTCCTTAAAATTTCCGGATCTCAGTGGCCCATTACAATACCGGATCCACTTAAGTGGATTCCGGATCCATTAACTAATTTCGGTTCTATGGACAAGCATAAATCAATTCCGGATCTTAGCTAGTAAAAAAAACCCAAATTCCGGTTCTAAAAGATTAGTCCAGTTTTCCAAGTGCGAGTTTTGGCTGAGGGAAGTGCAGTTCCTCGGGCACGTGGTGTCTGAGACGGGAATCATGGTTGATCCGGCTAAGATTTAAGCCATTCGAGACTGGGAGCAACCTAGGAATCCGTCAGAAGTTCGAAGTTTCCTCGGGCTGGCAGGGTACTACCGGAAGTTCATCAAATACTTTTCGCGTATTGCCACGCCACTGACCTCTTTAACGAAGAAGAATGTCAAGTTTGTCTGGTCAGAGAAACAAGAAGAAGCATTTCAGAAATTGAAGGATATGCTGAGTAGCGCTCCGATTTTGTCGTTACCGGACGGTTCGGGCGATTTCGTGGTTTTCAGTGACGCATCGAAGCTCGGCTTGGGTTGCATACTCATGCAACGAGGTAAAGTGACGCTTATGCCTCTCGGCAGTTAAAGGATCACGAGACTCGTTATCCTACGCATGATTTAGAATTGGCGGCAGTGGTTTTTTCCTTGAAGATTTGGCGACATTACCTGTATGGGACGAAGTGCCAGATCTTCACGGACCACAAGAGTTTGTGTCATCTCTTTGATCAAAAAGAGTTGAATATGCGCCAAAGGAGATGGATTGAACTGTTGACCGACTACGACTGTAAGATCGAATACCATCCGGGGAAGGCAAACGTGGTGGCGGACGCTTTGAGCCATAAGGAACGAGGTGAAACCCCCAGGATTATGGCCATGAGGGCGGAGGTCACATTCAATCTGTTAGCCGAAATAAAGAAAAGTCAGGTCGAAGCGCTCGAAGCTGAAAATCTTAAGAAGGAGAGAATGGTAGGGCAAGTGTCCATGTTAGTGGAAGATAGTCGAGGGGTGAAATGTCTGAATGGGAGAATCTGGGTTCCGAAACTCGGGGAGCTCCGAAAGCTGATTCTTGAAGAAGCTCACAAATCGAAGTACACGATCCACCCCGGAACTAACAAGATGTACGGAGACCTACGACGAGACTACTAGTGGCCCGGATTAAAGAAAGACGTGACCCATCTTGTAGAGACCTGTATGACGTGTTTGCGTGTAAAGATCGAACATCAAAGACCGTACGGGAAGCTCCAGTCGTTAGAGATACCGATGTGGAAGTGGGACCAGATCACGATGGACTTCGTGACCCATTTGCCTAGAACTCCAAAGGGTTATGACGCCATTTGGGTGATCGTAGATCGACTAACGAAGTCGGCACACTTTTTACCTATACGAGAGTCTTACTCTTTGGAGCATTTAGCAAAGTTGTACATCGACGAGATCGTAGCCCGCCACGGGGTACCCTCGTCAATTGTATCAGACCACGATAGCAGATTTACCTCTACGTTTTGGAGGAGCTTTCAAAGAGAAATGGGTTTGCAGATCAAGATGAGTGCCGCTTATCATCCTCAGACCGACGGTCAGAGCGTGCGAACAGTCCAAACGTTAGAAGACATGCTAAGAGCGTGTGCTTTGGATTTCCAAGGCTCATGGGAAAAGCACCTACCGCTAATCGAGTTTGCTTATAATAACAGCTATCACTCGAGCATCAAGGCAGCGCCATTCGAGGCACTTTACGGTAGAAAGTGTCGGACACCGTTGTGTTGGAACGAAGTCGGAGAGAGACAGTTAGCAGGGCCAGAAATTGTACAACTAACTTCGGACAAGATAGTCCATGTGCATGAAAGACTGAAGGTCGCCCGCGACCGACAGAAAAGCTATGCAGATAAGAGGCGGAAAGACATTGAATTCCAAGTCGGGGATCATGTTCTGCTAAAGGTGTCTCCGTGGAAGGGTGTGGTACGATTTGGAAAGCGTGGGAAGTTAAGCCCACGTTACATCGGACCGTTTGAGATTACTGAACGAATTGGAGAAGTGGCGTATAGGTTGGACCTACCGGAGGAATTGGGCAGTATTCATAATGCGTTTCACGTGTCTAATCTAAGGAAATGTCTAGCCGACGTGACTAAAGCGGTGCCGTTGAATGACATTAAAGTGGACGAGAAATTGAACTTTGTAGAGGAGCCTGAAGCAATCACGGATGTTAAGGTAAGGAAGTCGCGAAGCAAGGAGACTAAGCTAGTTAAGGTGCAATGGCAACACCACAAGGGTCCGGAGGCGACATGGGAGTTGGAGTCGGAGATAAAAGCTAGATACCCGCACCTTTTCCAATGAGGAATTCCGGGGACGGAATTCTTTTAAGGGGGAGTGTTGTAACAACCCAAATTCTAGTGAGTTTTAGAGTTAGTGGTCAAAGTGGAATAAATGAAAGTTAACTTGAGGGGCTTGATAGCAATCTTGTGAAATGTATTTAAGGACACCAATCCCTAGGGCAGCCTCCAATTGCTGAAATCAGTAGTGTGATTGTGTGTGTGCTCTTGGTGGTGGCGGCTAAGGAAGAAGGAAGAAGAGAAAGAAAAGTTTGGAGAGAAATCAAGAGAAAGGAAAAATCAAGCTAAAATTTGCAAGGTAATGCATCCTAATTCGTTCTTATGATTAGGATAATGCTTCTCCTTCTTTTCGTTATGAATCCTTAGGACTGATGTTGATGATTACTTGAGTTTTCACCATTTGTCCTTGAAAATGGTTTTTATGGGTTTTGTCTTAATGGATCGATCTTAAGAGATTAAAGTGGGATTAATTGGGTATTTGAAGTTGGGGGATGAACCCTTGAGGTTATCTAATCAAGCTAATGGCTAAAATCAGGTTAGAAATCACTTTTAAGGAATTATTTTTCGAACAACAGTCGTATACGGATACCTTCAGTTCCTGATGATATGGTGATTTCCGGATACGGATGCTGTTTTCTGGGTGAACCTTTATGGTAGTTTCCGGGTGGGTGTTTTCCGGGTAGATATCCGGACAAGTAGTTATCCGGACAAGTTGGTCTCCGGACAAGTAGGTATCCGGACAAGCTGGTCTCCGGACAAGCAGGCATCCAGACGAGTTAGTATCCGGACAAGTAGGTGTATCCGGAAAATCTGTGCTGGGCAGTGGGTTGAGCCGTTTAATCTGATCTGAATCTAATGCCTTTAGGTGTTCGACTGGTTTAGCTGGGAAGAGTTTAAGAAGTGCGTTCTACGATAATCAAAGGTGAGTTCTCTCACTCCTTTTTATGACGTACCATTTTTACTGAATATGGTTCCTTTATCGAGCATGAATTGATTTATAAAAATTATGCATGCTTCCATGATTTACATGTTTACCCACAAACGAAAGATGTTTTATGTTTTCATGCATATGGTTTCAATGTATGTGTTTGCTATGTGGAGTCGGTTGCACGGTGGGGACGGGGTACCTTGGGATCTCTGATCCCTTGGGCATATGGAGGTTAGCTTGTAGGTTGGAATTTGTTTTCTCCTACATGAAGGAACGGGGAGTCCATTTGGATTCCGGCGTAGACGAGAGGGTGTCTGTTAGGCCCCGATCGGAGTAGCTTATGCAATTCCCTGAACCCCGTGTTTAACCTTGGATGATGTTATGAGAAAGATGCGAAAGTATTTTCTTTATGAAATGATCTTTTATTGTGATAAATGTTTATGGAGGGAATTCACTAGACCTTTTGGTCTAACCCTCGCTTTTCAAAAACTAAACCATTTTCAGGTAAGCGCGCTATGGGTTCTTATAGTAAGAACTAGGAATGATGCAAGGAGGATTTGGAGACTAGAGAGACTCCAGAGTTTTGGATTCTATTGACTATAGATGTAGCTCTCGGCTGTGGATTTTAGACTTCCGCTGTCAAATTTTGTTTAGTATAGAAGAATGAATATTGTTGGACAAGTTTAATTATGTAATCAGAACGCTTATTTCTGGTTGAATGCATGTAATGTTTTTGGGACGTTACAAAAACCGACCCAAAACTTTCAACTTTACAATTTCTCCACAAAACTTAATCTTTCCAATTAAAATCTCGGTTATTACAGTTTCTTTCATATTTATCTTTTTTCTTATAACTTTGTTTTATTTTTAAATAATTTCAACACATTAAATGCTAGAACTTTTCATTTTCATTTTTATTTAAATTAAAACCATTAATCAATATATATCTATTATTTTTAACATTGTATTTCTAATTATTCAATAAACCCAACATTTTTCTTATTTAAATTTATAAACTTATTATTTCTAATCAATAAGATACACTAAATTTATGAACTCATTTTTTAAACTTTTTGTAGTAAACTTAATATTTATTTAATTGTACGTGTTTTCATTTGTAAGCTAACATCAATATATATATATATATATATATATATATATATAGAGAGAGAGAGAGAGAGAGAGAGAAAGGTTCAAACGAGGAGCGTAACAATTTACGAGAAACGCGAGGAGCACCTCCCATGTACAAAATCACATGTGATTCACAACAAAATCATATGTGATTAAAAAATGCAAAGCGCGCTGTTTGTCCCGCGGTTTGCAAAGCGCGCAGTTTGTCCCGCGGTTTTTGTTGTGAATCACATGTGATTTTGTACATGGGCGGTGCTCCTCGCGTTTTCTTAAATTGTTACGCTCCTCGTTTGAACCCGCCTCTATATATATATATATAAAGGAGAATGTAAGAGAGAGAGTTAAGGAGAATGTTCTTTCATATTTATCTTTTTTCTTATAATTTTGTTTTATTTTTAAATCATTTCAACACATTAAATGCTAGAACTTTTCATTTTCTTTTTTATTTAAATTAAAAACCATTAATCAATATATATCTTTTATTTTAAACATTGTATTTCTAATTATTCAATAAACCCAACATTTCTTATTTAAATTTATAAACTTATTATTTTCTAATCAATAAGATACACTAAATTTATGAACTTATTTTTTAAACTTTTTGTAGTAAACTAACAATCATCAATCATCAATCATCAATCAATCTTTATATATATAAAAGGAGAATCCATGGTTGATGAGGTGGCATCATGAGAATCAAATATTCATCAAATGGTGAATTGTGGTTGATTCTTCATTGTCCCACATTGGTGACAAAAGTGAAAAGTTGGAAGTGTGAGTGGCTATATAAAGGATAAGATATGGCTTGAAGGTTCATAAAAAAATTTGATCCATTTTTGGGTTAAATAGTTATTTTTTATTTACATGACAAAATATTTCATGTAATAGTTAAACATTTCATATCTTCTTTATCTTTATATATATAAAAGGAGAATCCATGGTTAATGAGGTGACATCATGAGAATCAAGTATTCATCAAATGGTGAATTGTGGTTGATTCTTCATTGTCTCACATTGGTGACAAAAGTGAAAAGTTGAAAGTGTGAGTGACTATATAAATGATAAGATATGACTTGAAGGTTCATACAAAATTTGATCCATTTTTGTAACAACCCAAATTAGAGTGAGTTTTAGAGTTTGGTGGTCAATGTGGAATAAAAGAAAGTATTCTTGAGGGGCTGAATTGTCATTTGGTGAAAGAGGAGTAGGGCACAAATCCCTAGGACGGCCTCATTATCACAAAATCAGTATTTGGTCTTGGGGTTGGCGGCTAAGGAAGAAAGAAAGAGAGAAAGGAAGGTTTGAAGAGAAATCAAGAGAAAGAAAGGATCAAGCTCAAATCTGCAAAGGTATTGCATCCGAATTCGTTCATCTGATTAGGATAATGTTTTTCCTTCTTATTGTTATGAATCCTTAGGTTTGATGTTGTTGATTTCTTGAGTTTCACCATTTTCCTTGAAAATGAAGTTTTATGGGTTTTGTCTTAATGAATCGATTTTAGGGGATTAAAGTTGGATTAATTAGGTGTCTGGGGTTAGTGTATGAACCCTTGAAGTTATCTAATCAACCTAATGGCTAAAATCGGGTTAGAAATCACTTTTAAGAAACTTAGTTTCGAACAGCAGCCGTACCCGGACACCTTCAATTCATGATGATATGGTGGTTTCCGGATACGGATGCTAGTTTCCGGGTAAAGCTCTAAGGTAGTTTCCGGGTGGGGGGTTTTCCGTATGGCATCCGGACAAGTGTAGTATCCGGACAAGTATGGTATCCGGACAAGTGTAGTATCCAGACAAGTATGGCATCCGGACAAGTGTAGTATCCGGACAAGTATGGCATCCGGACAAGTGTAGTATCCGGACAAGTATGGTATCCGGACAGGTGTAGCATCCGGATAAGTGTGGTATCCGGACAAGTCAGCACCCGGAAATCATGTGCTGGTCAGTGGGTTGAGCCGTTTTATCTGATGAGGATTTATTGCCTTAGGTGTTCGTTTGGGTTAGCTTGGAAGTAATTAAGAAGTGCGTTGAACGTCAAGCAAGGTGAGTTCCCTAAACCCTTTACGACTTAAAGTGTTAAATGATTTTGACTGATTATGGTTTCATTTACGCGCATGAAATGTTATAACCATCACGCATGTTTTCCATGAAATACCTATTTTTTACTTGAGAAAATGTATTGTACATGATGAACTGAGAATGACGATTTACTAAGGTTTTAAAGGTGCATGTTTTACGAAATGAATTACGTGTTATGTGGAGTCGGTCTACACTGTAGGATCAGAGATAGATCCTCGGGGTCTGATGATCCCTTGGATGTTTATGACAGACTGGTAGGTTGGAATTTGTTTCCTCCTATTTCGAGTAGAAATGGGGGTCTGCGTAAGCTCCGGGAAGGGGAGTTTGCGTAGGCTCCAGTTGAGGGCGAGAGGGTAGTCCTTTGGATCCCAATCGTGGAATGTTTATGTGATCCTATATACAGTGTAGTTCCATGCTTGATGTATGTTAAGGGTTACGATGATATTTTCATAAATGCTTTTATACTGGTTATATGTTGTTTTTCGGAGGGAATTCACTAGACCTTATGGTCTAACCCTCGCTTTTCAAATCTAAACCATTTTCAGGTAAGCGTGCTATGGGTTCTTCAAGTAAGGACTAGGTGGCGATAGAAAGGACTTGGAGCTTAGGGCGTCTCCAAGATTTTGTCTATGTTATTTATAGAATAGTTCTCGGCTGT
This sequence comes from Saussurea involucrata, assembly GCA_033807775.1. NCBI lineage: Eukaryota > Viridiplantae > Streptophyta > Magnoliopsida > Asterales > Asteraceae > Saussurea > Saussurea involucrata. The sequence goes on from CM066316.1 coordinate 66,286,355, forward strand.
GGATTTTAAAGACTTCCGCTGTCATTTTTGCTTAGCATGAATTATTGTTGATGTAAAGACAAGGTTTTATGTAATTCGAATGCTTAATCTATGTCAATGCTTAATGTTGAAATTGGGACGTTACAATTTTTTGGGTTAAATAGTTATTTTTTATTTACATGACAAAACATTTCATGTAATAGTTAAACATTTCATATCTTTAAATAGATAAAAGAAAAACCCAAAAGATACGAGTTAGCACCATGAGAGTTGAGTATCAAATAGTGGATTGTGGTTTAGTTGTAGCTATCCCGCATTGGTAAGAAGTTGAAACATTGGAATAAAGATGTTGTATAAAAAAGATGGATGTGATGACATTATGTCAAGCCATAAGATTTTAGTATTCTCAAATAGTGAATTGTGATATATTAGAAAATGAGAGTGTATTAATAGGAGAAGGTGTCATTGAAAATTAAAAAGAGATTAATGATTGTTAAAACGAAGTTTGTTTACAAACACAATTAAACAATCAATAATGTACGACCCAAAAGCCATAAGATTTTAGAATTTTCAAATATTGAATAAAACAATCTATCTATATATAAGAAATAACCAAAATAATTTGAGGTACCATTGTGAAACGTCTTTTGACCAATACCTCAATAGATATTTTACAAAAGATAACATAAATATTTATATAACATATATATATATAAATAGAAATAGAAAAATATTTACATTTTCTATCTATCTTTCTTTATTTATATGTATAAAAGAAATAACCAAGGGTATTTGAAGTGACATTGTAAGATTTTTTATTCTTAAATCTTGCATTGTATTATTTTAGTCATTCCACATTGATGAGTGAATGCTAGATTGGAGAATGAAATGGGCTACAAGAAATGATGAAGGAAAGTTGTATATAAAATTGAAATGAGTTTGGTAATCTCACACTGATAAGAAGATTAATATTTTTATGAAACATGTTAACATATATTGACAACAAGAGAGGGATACATGTTTAATTTGTGAAAACTCATAGAGTTCACTAAGTTTAGTCAAACCCTTTTTGGGAAAAAAAATTCTTCAAACTATTCGTAAGAACAATATGTTTGGTGTGTCATTTGAGTTCTAAACAATATAACAACAAAATTATTTCCAATAAATCTCAATTTATTCGTAACAACAAATGGTAATCAATAGATGAAAATGAACAACTTATGGAATTGCATTTTTCGTTTTAAATCGTATCTCATTAGTATTAACCGATGAATTATCTTTTATCTTAATGCGATCAAGTAATTCCTTAAAATATTACTCGCTACCGCGCAACGCGCGGGGCGCACACTAGTATATATATTAAAACAAAAACCACATGTAGTGATGTGGCACCTCCTAGAGCTTAGAATCCACTCTATCTTTTTTCTCAATTTTTTGAATTTTTAAATGTTGAATATGTAAAAGACGTTTCCACCCATGTATGTTAAAAACATAAAACTCATTGACATAGGGTTATTTTAGTAATTTAAAAAAATTAACCTCCAAAACCTTTCATCTTCATTATTGAAGATAAAACCACTAAATCTTCCCATCTTCATTCTTTAAGGTAAGACCTCCAAAACATTTCATGTGTTCATTGTAACAACCGAGTTCTAAATTGTAAATATGGAAGTTTAGTGCCTTTTGTCTAATAAGTGAAAGTTGGCTTGAGGGTCTGAATGGTCATTTGGTGAAAGAGGGGTAGGGCACAAATCCCTAGGTCAATCCTCATTTGGAACAAATCAGTATTTGGGTTTTGGTTTGGCGCCTAAGAAAGAAAGAGAGAAGGAAGAAGGAAAGAAGGGTTTGAGAAGAAATTCAAGAGGAAAAGAGAAATCAAGGAAGATATTGCAAGGTAATACATCCTAATTAGTTCTTCTGATTAGTGTAATGCTTCTCCTTCTTATTGTTCCGATTTCTTAATACTGATTTGGAAGATTGCTTGAGTTTTCACCATATTTCCTTCTTTATGAGTTTTATGGGTTTTGTCTTAATAAATTGATTTAAGGGGTTATAGATGGATTAAGTGGGTGTTTGGGGTTGGTGGATGAACCCTTATAGTTGTCTAATCAAACTAATGGCTTAAATCGGAGTTTAAATCGGTTTTAGAATTTCTAAGTTCGAACAGCAGCGTTTTCCGGACACCAGCGTTTGAAGGTGTCCGGATATGTTGCGTATGTCCGGGTAAGTGCCTCGTGAAGGTGTCCGGATAAGTGGTGTGTCCGGATAAGTGGTGTGTCCGGATAAGTGGTGTGTCCGGATAAGTGGTGTGTCCGGATAAGCGTAGTGTCCGGAAAAGTGTAGTGTCCGGATAAGTATAGTGTCCGGAAAAGTGTAGTGTCCGGATAAGTATAGTATCCGGAAAAAGGTATCCGGACAGTGGGGCTGAGCTATTTACCTGATGTGGATCTTTTGCCTTAGGTGTTCGGTAGGTGTAGCTTGAAGGTGTTTAGGAAGTGCATTGTACGACAATCAAGGTGAGTTCCCTAAACCTCTTTTACGACGTAAATGTTAAATGATTCTCTTAACTGATTATGGTTCTTATTGAGCATGAAACGTTTACGAACTGATTTACATGTTTCCCACGAATGCACTTATTGTATTAAAAGGAATGTTTAGCATGTTTTACGAGGAATACATTTTACATGTTTGCATGAACGTAAGGGTACACTATGTGGAGTCGGTCTGCACTGTGGGATCAGAGAGAGGTTCTCGGGTTCTTAGGACTCTTGGTTATGTATGATAGACCGGTGGGTTGGAATCCGTTTCCCTCCTATCCGGTAGAGGGGAGTCCGTGGGGATTCCAAAGCGGCGAGAAGGGAGTCTGCTGGGGCCCTGATCGCAATATGTTTATGTAGTCCATTACACAGTGCAGTACCATGCTTGATGATATTTCTGGTCATTGATAAATGTTTTCCAAATGTTTTTATGTGCTATTTTCGGAGGGAATTCACTAGACCTTTTGGTCTAACCCTCGCTTTCAAAACTAAACCATTTTCCGGTAAGCGTGTAGCGAGTTCTTCTAAGTAGAACTAGAGACGGCATGGAGGTGACGGAGCTCGTGAGGCTCCCAGTTTTGGATCTTGATATGTCTAGATAGTGCTCGGCTGTGGCTTAGAAAGACTTCCGCTGTTTATGATTAATGTTAACGTTAAAGTTTTGTTAAGTATGTTTTAGCATTGATGTAAGGACAGGCACTTTTATGTCATTTAAATTGTTAATCTCTTGACTTTGACTTTTATGGAAAACGGGACGTTACAAATGGTATCAGAGCCTTAGTTTAAGGGATTTAGGTGACCAATAGGGCCTAAACTTAAACTGTAAGATGAGGAACACAACCGAGACATAGGATTGCCTCTAGGAATGATCACTAAATGCGCTTAGGAATAAGGTGCCAAGGACAAACGTGTAAGGTAAGTTTAGGATTACACCTGGCCAGTGTAATTACGAACTTACAGGTACATGTGCGTGCTTACAATACCTTATATAGCATTTTATGATGTCATGTCTAGCAAAGGTTAATTATTGTCTTCTTTCAGCGTTAGTGAAATGGCTGGAAGAACCCTGAGGAGTAAGTCGGCACCTGCCGTACCAAGGAATGATGAGGTACTAGAGAATGGACCGGTGGAACCGGCAAGGGCAACTGTTACCCGTGGAAGGGGTCGGGGAAGAACACCCCGCCGGGCCGCCACCCAAGTGGCCGGGGATGGGGGATACCCGAACCTGAGAACGACTCGTGCAACTAGAAGGACGAGGAGTGTGGAAGCCCCCGTTCGTCAAGAAGACTCTCTTCAGGAGAGTTCAGCTTCTGCAAGGAGGGTAACACAGCCAAGGGGACGGGGTCGAGGCCGCGGATCTACATTTGTCACTCGAGAGAACCTAGCTGCTGAACTGGGTAAAATTCAGGAGACTCTGCAAGCTCTCCTGACCAAACAGAATGGGTCAGCCTCGGGAAGCAAAGAAGCAAGCGAGAACAGGGAGAGTGTAGAATTGTCAAGCCCAGTAGAGACTGGTAATGGGAGTCACTCAAAGGAAGTTTCTCTAGTGGTGAATGAGTTAGCAGCTAAAGGGTACAGTTACAAGGCCTTTGCCTCATGCAAGCCCCCTACTTTCAAGGGCGAGTGTGATCCGGTTATGGCAATGAAATGGGTGAAAGAGATGGAGCTAGTGTTCGATACGTGTAAGTGTGATGATGGGGATAGGGTGATGTATGCCTTATCAATGTTGAAATCTGAGGCCGTTTATTGGTGGGATGCGGAGACTGGGGGAAAGGGATCAGCAGTGGCAAAGGGAATGTTATGGGAAGCATTTGTAGACAGGTTCAAAGCTCAGTTCTGTCCGCTCGCAGCAGTGAAAAGATTGGAAGAAGAGTTCTTGGGGTTGGATCAGGGAGGTATGACAGTGCGAGAATATACTACAAAGTTTATCGAGAAATCTCGCTTCGTAGACTTATATGTGCCAACCGAAGAACGACGAGTGGAACGTTTCATTCACGGATTGAAGAGCAGCATCCAAGAACTAGTTCTGACAAGAAACCCCACTACTTTTCAAGCGGCCATTAATGCGGCCGAGATGATCGAAAAGGAAAAGGATCGTCAGACGACTGAGAAGGGTGGTGATAAACGTAAATGGGATGGGCCGAGTAATGATTCCAGGAAGGGGAAAGTGTTCCGACCAGAAAACCGTGCTAGTAAGGGCCCAACCAGTAAACCGTGTAGTAAGTGCAACAAGGTACACCGGGGAGAGTGCATGGCAGGTTCAAACTCATGCTACCGGTGTGGGTTGCCTGGTCATATGTCAAAGGATTGTCCCAAGGGGAAAACATGTCACCAGTGTGGGACGGTGGGTCACGTACGGTACGATTGTCCGCGGTTGAAGAAGGATGGATCAGCTCAGTACGGGAACCACCAAGGAGGAAGAGGCGGTGATAAGGGGGCAGAATCGGCGCGCCCAAATGGACGTGCGTTCCGCATGACCGCTGAAGAGGCGGAGGATGTACCGGATGTTGTTGCAGGTACGTTTCTGGTAAACTCTCTATGTGCTAAAGTGTTGTTTGACTCGGGAGCGAGTCGCTCTTTTGTATCGCATGTGTTTATGAAATGTTTGGGGGTAAGGCCTAGACGCTTGGAGAGGGCACTAGAGGTGGAAACCGCCAATGATAGTCTGGTGTACGTTAAGGAGGTGGTAGAGGGTTGCGTTATAGAGATAGAAGGGAGGTTAGTGCCTATGAAGTTATACCCCATGGAAATGGGAGAGTTTGATGTGGTGTTGGGTATGGACTGGTTGGCCGCGAATGATGCGAATATCGTTTGCAATAAAAAGCTGATCAGGGTTCGGTTACCTGATGGAGATACCGTAGTGATCTATGGGAATCGCCGTAATAGAACCACTAGTCTTATCTCCATGATTAGGGCTACTAGATGTTTGAGGAAGGGGTGTCAAGGGTTCTTGGCGTACGTGTTGGACGTCAAGAAAGAGAAGCGTGGGATGGGTGATGTGTGGGTGGTAAATGAGTATCCGGAAGTATTTTCGAACGACTTGACAAGTCTACCTCCGGATCGTCAGATCGAGTTCAGAATTGATTTGATGCCCGGAGCTGCACCTATCGCTCGCGCACCGTATAGATTGGCACCGTCCAAGATGAAGGAAATTATGACTCAGTTACAGGAGTTGCTGGACAAGGGATTCGTTAGACCGAGTACGTCTCCGTGGGGAGCACCTGTGCTCTTCGTGAAGAAGAAGGACGGTACTATATGAATGTGCATAGATTACCGAGAACTCAACAAGGTCATGATCAAGAATAAGTATCCGATACCGAGGATTGACGACCTGTTTGATCAGCTGCAAGGAGCCAACTACTTCTCCAAGATAGATCTGAGGTCAGGGTATCATCAACTCAAGGTGAGGGAGGAGGATGTGCCAAAGACTGCCTTCAGGACCAGGTATGGACACTACGAATTCTTTGTGATGTCGTTCGGGCTAACCAACGCCCCAGCAGCATTCATGGACTTAATGAATAGGGTATGCCAACCTTATTTAGACCAGTTTGTGATAGTGTTCATAGATGACATCCTGATATTTTCAAGATCGGATGGGGAGCATGAAAGTCATCTTCGAACGATTCTCGAGCTACTAAAGCAAGAGAAGCTGTTTGAGAAGTTTTCTAAATGCGAGTTTTGGCTTAGGGAGGTGCAGTTTCTCGGAGATGTGGTGTTTGAGAAAGGAATTATGGTTGACCCGGCTAAGATTGAAGCCATCCGAGACTGGGAGCAACCCAAGAATCCGTCAGAAGTTCGAAGTTTCCTCGGACTGGCGGGGTACTACCGGAAGTTCATCAAGGACTTTTCGCGTATTGCCACGCCCCTGACCTCATTGACGAAGAAGAATGTCAAATTCGTCTGGTTAGGGAAACAGGAAGAAGCATTTCAGAAGTTGAAGGAGATGTTGAGCAGCGCTCCGGTGTTGTCACTACCGGACGGTTCAAACGATTTCGTGGTGTTCAGTGATGCATCGAAGCTCGGTTTGGGTTGCGTACTTATGCAGCGAGGTAAGGTGATCGCCTATGCCTCTCGGCAGTTGAAGGATCACGAGACTCGTTATCCCACGCATGACTTGGAACTGGCAGCAGTGGTTTTCGCCTTAAATATTTGGCGGCATTATCTGTATGGAACGAAGTGTCAGATCTTTACGGACCACAAGAGTTTATGTCATCTCTTCGATCAAAAGGAGTTGAATATGCGCCAAAGAAGGTGGATTGAATTATTGACCGACTACGACTGTAAGATCGAATATCATCCGGGAAAGGCAAACGTGGTGGCGGACGCTTTGAGTCGTAAGGAACGAAGTGAAACCCCCAGTATTGTGGCCATGAGGGCCGAGGTTACGTTCAATTTGTTAGCAGAAATAAGGAAATGGCAGGTTGATGGGCTTGAAGCTGAAAATCTTAAGAAGGAAAGAATGGTAGGGCAAGCGTCCTTGTTAGTGGAAGATAGTCGAGGGGTGAAATGTCTCAATGGGAGAATCTGGGTTCCGAAACTCGGAGAGCTCCAAAATCTGATTCTAGAAGAAGCTCATAAATCGAAGTACACGATTCACCCCGGGACTAACAAGATGTACGGAGATTTACGTCGAGACTACTGGTGGCCCGGAATGAAGAAGGACGTGGCTCACTTTGTAGAGACATGTATGACGTGTTCACGAGTAAAGATCGAACACCAGCGACCATACGGAAAGCTCCAGTCGTTAGAGATACCATTGTGGAAGTGGGATCAGATCACGATAGATTTCGTGACCCATTTGCCTAGAACTCCAAAAGGTTATGACGCCATTTGGGTGATCGTGGATCGGCTCACGAAGTCGGCACACTTTTTGCCTATACGGGAGTCTTACTCGTTGGAGCAGTTAGCAAAGTTGTACATCGACGAGGTCGTAACCCGTCATGGGGTGCCTTCGTCGATAATTTCTGACCGTGATAGCAGGTTTACCTCTAACTTTTGGAGAAGATTCCAAAGAGAAATGGGTTCACAAATCAAGATGAGTACCGCTTATCACCCTCAGACCGACGGTCAGAGTGAGCGTACGATCCAAACATTGGAAGACATGTTGAGAGCATGTGCTTTAGACTTCCAAGGCTCTTGGGAAAAGCATCTACCATTGATCGAGTTCGCTTATAATAACAGCTACCATTCGAGCATCAAGGCCGCGCCGTTTGAGGCACTATATGGTAGAAAATGTCGGACACCTTTGTGTTGGAACGAGGTGGGTGAAAGGAAGTTAGCCGGACCAGAATTGGTACAGCTAACTTCGGATAAGATAGTCCAAGTGCGTGAAAGGCTGAAGGTCGCTCGCGACCGCCAGAAGAGTTATGCGGATAAGAGACGGAAAGACATAGAATTTCAAGTCGGAGATCATGTCTTGTTAAAGGTGTCTCCTTGGAAAGGAGTGGTACGATTTGGAAAACGTGGGAAGCTAAGCCCACGTTACGTCGGACCATTCGAGACTACGGAACGAGTTGGAGAAGTGGCGTATAGGTTGGATCTACCGGAAGAATTGTGAGGTATCCACAATACGTTTCACGTGTCCAACTTGAAAAAATGTCTAGCCGATGTGACTAAAGCAATTCCGTTAAATGACATTAAGGTGGACGAGAAGTTGGATTTCGTGGAAGAACCCGAAGCCATCACAGATTTTAAGGTAAGAAAGTCACGGAACAAGGAGACTAAGTTAGTTAAGGTGCAATGGCGACACCACAAGGGTCCAGAGGCGACCTGGGAGTTGGAGTCGGAGATGAAAGCAAGTTACCCACATCTTTTCCAAAGAGGAATTCCGAGGACGGAATTCTTTTAAGGGGGGAGTGTTGTAACAACCGAGTTCTAAATTGTAAATATGGAAGTTTAGTGCCTTTTGTCTAATAAGTGAAAGTTGGCTTGAGGGGCTGAATGGTCATTTGGTGAAAGAGGGGTAGGGCACAAATCCCTAGGTCATCCCTCATTTGGAACAAATCAGTATTTGGGTTTTGGTTAAGCGGCTAAGAAAGAAAGAGAGAAGGAAGAAGGAAAGAAGGGTTTGAGAAGAAATTCAAGAGGAAAAGAGAATTCAAGGAAGATATTGCAAGGTAATACATCCTAATTAGTTCTTCTGATTAGTGTAATGCTTCTCCTTCTTATTGTTCCGATTTCTTAATACTGATTTGGAAGATTGCTTGAGTTTTCACCATATTTCCTTCTTTATGAGTTTTATGGGTTTTGTCTTAATAAATCGATTTAAGGGGTTATAGATGGATTAAGTGGGTGTTTGGGGTTGGTGGATGAACCCTTATAGTTGTCTAATCATACTAATGGCTTAAATCGGAGTTTAAATCGGTTTTAGAATTTCTAAGTTCGAACAGCAGCGTTTTCCAGACACCAGCGTTTGAAGGTGTCCGGATATGTTGTGTATGACCGGGTAAGTGCCTCATGAAGGTGTCCGGATAAGTGGTGTGTCCGGATAAGTGGTGTGTCCAGATAAGTGGTGTGTCCGGATAAGCGTAGTGTCCGGAAAAGTGTAGTGTCCGGATAAGTACAGTGTCCGGAAAAGTGTAGTGTCCGGATAAGTATAGTATCCGGAAAAGGGTATCCGGACAGTGGGGCTGAGCTATTTACCTGATGTGGATCTTTTGCCTTAGGTGTTCGGTGGGTGTAGCTTGAAGGTGTTTAGGAAGTGCATTGTACGACAATCAAGGTGAGTTCCCTAAACCTCTTTTACGACGTAAATGTTAAATGATTCTCTTAACTGATTATGGTTCTTATTGAGCATGAAACGTTTACGAACTGATTTACATGTTTCCCACGAATGCACTTATTGTATTAAAAGGAATGTTTAGCATGTTTTACGAGGAATACATTTTACATGTTTGCATGAACGTAAGGGTACACTATGTGGAGTCGGTCTGCACTGTGGGATCAGAGAGAGGTTCTCGGGGTCTTAGGACTCTTGGTTATGTATGATAGACCGGTGGGTTGGAATCCGTTTCCCTCCTATCCGGTAGAGGGGAGTCCGTGGGGATTCCAAAGCGGCGAGAAGGGAGTCTGCTGGGGCCCTGATCGCAATATGTTTATGTAGTCCATTACACAGTGCAGTACCATGCTTGATGATATTTTTGGTCATTGATAAATGTTTTCCAAATGTTTTTATATGCTATTTTCGGAGGGAATTCACTAGACCTTTTGGTCTAACCCTCGCTTTCAAAACTAAACCATTTTCAGGTAAGCGTGTAGCGAGTTCTTCTAAGTAGAACTAGAGACGGCATGGAGGTGACGGAGCTCGTGAGGCTCCCAGTTTTGGATCTTGATATCTCTAGATAGTGCTCGGCTGTGGCTTAGAAAGACTTCTGCTGTTTATGATTAATGTTAACGTTAAAGTTTTGTTAAGTATGTTTCAGCATTGATGTAAGGACAGGCACTTTTATGTCATTTAAATTGTTAATCTCTTGACTTTGACTTTTATGGAAAACGGGACGTTACATTCATCGATTATGAAGTTTCCATCACGAGATGTCTACTTCCTCCTCTCAACCACTTGATATATTATTCATTTCTAAAATCATTATTCTTCAACAAATTATTTTCAAGGTAAACTCCGTTTCTTCTTCTTTGTCACTTGATTTGTTCCTTCATTTCACAAATTATTATTATTATTCAACAAAATCGTTTGTAGGTAAACTTATTTTCTCTCTTTCCATCACATGATTTGTTCTTTCATTTCACAAACTTTTATTCTTCAACAAAGTGGTTTTGCAGGTTAACTTTGAGTATAATAATCCAGGTATTATTCGTTATTGACTTTTGTTGGAATTTTAGAGTTTATTTTTACTTTTGTCATAATTTTTTTTTATGTTTTTCCAGTAGAACCGGGGGTTTGTTCTTAGCAGCGGACAACGATTTTATAGTCTTAATGAAAACAATGATTCAATAATCGAGTCCTGCAAATACGTATTACATTCTATGATATATCTCAACAAACTTCAACATGTTCTTTTTCAATGGTTATTCTTATTTTTTCAGGTTATTTCGAGAAGACTAATCCGTATTACATTCACGTTATACGTTTCTTTTGACTTTTGTTACGATCTTAAAGTTCTTTTCTTATTTTCGTTGTAACAGCCCACTCCAAAGCATGCCAAATTAAGACATTAATTAATATATATATATATATCACCAAAACATGACCAAAGGTTCACATCAACAAAATTCCAAAATTTGGGTTTGCGGAAATAACCCTAATCCAACTGAGAGTATCTAAATACTGAAATGTAGGGAAGTCCACTAATGCAAGCCACGCCCGCCCTCACGCCTTCTCTTTACCACTAGAGGAACCGCACTTAACCTGCTTACCTGAAAAGGGTTTCAGTTTTGAAAATGCGAGGGTTAGACCACAAGGTCTAGTGAGATCCCTCAGTTACATCCACACCACATATAGCAATTAAAGAGTTATGCGAAACATAAATCAATATGAAGTTTGGTTAATAACATTCACACAATTGACCAAATCGTCCATCCAGTCACACACACCCGTGGCTTGATCCCAGGGCGCTCAATCACCCTCGTATGGGACACACCCCCCATATATCTGTCACACCATGTCATATGGGTCACACCCCCCATAAGCGTCATACCAAATAGCGTATGGGACACCCCCCATAAGCATCACACTATGACATATGGGCCACACCCCCCATAAGCGTCATACCACAACAGATGGGACACACCCCCCATAAGCATCACACTATGACATATGGGTCACACCCCCCATAAGCGTCATACCACAACATATGGGACACACACCCCATAAGCATCACACTATGACATATGGGCCACACCCCCCATAAGCGTCATACCACAACATATGGGACACACACCCCATAAGCATCACACTATGACATATGGGCCACACCCCCCATAAGCGTCATACCACAACATTTGGGACACCCCCCCCATAAGCATCACACCTTAATGATTGGGACATGCCCCCCCCCCCCCATATACCTCGCACCAAGCATAAGTAATTTATATGCAACATATATTAAGCAAACGCACATGTACGAGTAAATGAACAAGTACCATCAAGCTTCAGTTAGAAAACTCACCTGTTACGCTTACGATCCTTTCCTACTCTGACCTGCACTTCCAGATGGTCTACCTGAGCGAAAGGGTAAACACATAAGTTGACAGCTCAACTATCCGGACACACTACCCTGTCCGGACAACACCTTTATCCGGACAACACCTATCCGGACGGCACCCCTATCCGGACAACACACCTATCCAGACAACACCCTTATCCGGACAGCACCCTTATCCGGACAACACCCTTATCCGGACAACACCCGATCCGGACAACACACCTATCCAGACGACACCCTATCCGGACAACACTCTTATCCAGACGACACCCTATCCGGACAACACTCTTATCCGGACAACACCCTATTCCGGACACTTACCCGGAAACCTTCAACCACTCGAATGTATCCGGACGTCCAGGAAGTTATCCGGACGTCGACCTGACCTTTAATTCGACCGAGAAATCACAGGCAAGCTCGAAATCTCGAGAAATAAGGATTAGCAATCACCCCAAGGTCACTAGACTCACCACTTACTGAACTCTTAACAATAATAACACATTAAAATGCCCAATTTCTCCCATTAAGCTCCAAACCCATCTTTAAACAAAAACCCACAAAATACTTCAACCAAACCACAGATTTCTCAGCTGAAAGATGAAGAGAGTGAAGTTACCTGATTGATTCCTTACAAAAAACGAATCCCCAACACGCCTCTTCCCTTTGATTCCAAGCTTGATGCTCCTTTTTCTCCCAAAATGCCCAAGAACTCAAAAATGCCTATCTTCCTCTTCTCTCCCAATACAGCCGCCAACACACACACAAATTCAGTAATATGGAATGTTCTCTAGGGTTTTGTGCCCAATTTATACCCTATCTCACAATTGCAAAATACTCCCCTCAACTTCCACTTTATTAAATTTCCACCACAAGACTTGGAAACTCTTTCTTTTTGGACACGGTTACTATAACACTCCCCCCTCAAAAGAATTCCGTCCCCGGAATTCCGTTCTCGAAAGGTGAGGGCACTTGGACATCATATCCGACTCCACCTCCCACGTAGCCTCTTGTCCCTTATGATACTTCCACTGAACCCTCACTAGACGAGTCTCCCTATTCCTTGATTTCCGGACCATACTGTCCATATTAACTATTGGTTCCTCTTCGTACCCCAATTTCTCATCGATACGGACATCTTCTAACGGAGTAGCCACATCCGTCTCGGCCAAACATCCCCTTTTTGTGGTCTAGGGCCACCCTTAACTTCCTGCGAACCTAAATGGCTTATCAGTAGCCGACCGCGCGACCTCCGGTCTCACATAACGTCTCTTTCCCGCGATACATCTTTACTCACGGAAAGTTCACAGATAACTGCACATGCCAACCCCTTTGCTTTTCTAAGGATTTTCTTACTTCCACTTGCATAACCCTTCAACAACAAAGCGTACGCCAACAATTTCCACACTTTCGAATGATTACAACTCCTACTCTAGGAAATTTGCGTACCACAACTATGACGCCTCAGGTCAACGGTACATGGTACCGTCCACACACTTAGACGCACAGTTGCAACAAATTTAGAATTTTCGTCCACAACTTCACTCCTGTGACCGCACAAGCTGCAACGGTTAGAGCCACAACAACATCAATTTCTTAACGAACCTTCAATTCACCAACCTAGCACAAGACCAACCTCGAGTATCACCTTAGCTCACAGACATAATCCTCTTCGACTGATAACACACAACTCTACGATCACTTTCCCCACCTCAATACACGTATAAGGCAGATAACACTTTCTCACCTGAACTGTGTTGCCCACGGTTCATCAATATTAATCAATTCACACCCTTTCGCCATAGCAACACCCCTACACTATACAGAGCCAAAAGTAGAAACCTCCACACTTTAACATCTGACGTACCCATCAATCCAACCCGAACCAATCTTGAAGTCACGCATCCGAATTCTCCTTGCATCTAACAGTCGTCCATCCACATGTGAGATAATTCAGGGTTCATCCGCTACCAGCAAGGAGCAACTATGCTCACACAAAAATATTCTTACTAGCTTAACACTGAACGACAAAGTTTACTTGGAACATTTCTCACACTACTACCAGGTCCACTCCAATGGTCCATTTCGCGAACACTACTTTCGACTACATCCTTCCACTTCCTTTTCACTCATAAAACACAATTCCAAAGATCGGCTCACGGGAAGGTGCACACTCTTGATCAACCACACAAGCTGACTTTCCTTGACTCGAAAACCAATCACATACATGCCAATCCCCCTTTCTCATACTCCCACTAGGAGTTCATGCACCCGACGGTGACGTTCTTGAAAACATTGCTTCCACTTTTCGTGCCACTTGCCACACCTTCTACTTCACGCTTACACACCCATCCCAACCTACCGCCCCAATTACCCTGTGGACATTTCTCATCCAACATTTACCACTCCATACACGCAATTTCAACGGTTACTATGCCCAACCAACAGTTTCACCATCTTTCATACGAGAAACTCCACCCAGTCAATCCGAAACACACTCGATGTTCGAAGCGACCACACATTTCTCATTCCTCAAAGATATTAACTCACCCCTTTGCATTTCCTTTATAAACAAGGATTAGTCCAGTATACCCAAAGATTTCATATCTACAACGAAACACTGTAAACTACTCAATCCAAGATCACACCATCTCCCCCTTAGCTAGCCACCAACTTCCACCCCAATCTCTTGTTTTCGGATAAAAGCACCACACCCAACTTTAGCCACATAGAACAACTTATCAACAAATCCCGAGCAAGGATCTCCACTTACGCTCATCTCATAACAACACTAATCCACCACTTAACCTCACAACACTTCATTCCCACCATGCTTCGCATGCTTACTAAATATAAGTTATCGCCTTCATATCTACACAACCCCACACACTAGAGGTTCTATCCTCACGACTATTGTCCGCTCACTAGGCCATGCTTTCTCCCGCCAAACATCACATATATTTGAAAGAGTTGGCGAAAACATTATGCAATAACTAATCTTGCAATTCAACATCCTCACACGAATAACGGAAATTCCTGGCTGGTCACTACACACCTGTGACCTGAACTAGGGCTCACACCCGCCCTTGGGAACAGACCAAGTCTATTCGAACAAACCACATGGGACGCACCCCCCATGTATTTTACACCATCAACCTGAGATTTACACACTTATATAAACCAGATGCAAACACACAATAATAAGTATGCACGTTCAATTAACAAACAAGTACTATCAAGCTTTGATTTAGAAACTCCCAACTTTGCCTTCCTCCCATCTAGATGAACCACAAATTTATGACCGTTTACCTCACTCAATCGAGCCCTTAATTCCGACCGACTCTTCAGATCCACTTGAGACACGCTCAAGTAAATCAAACTATAAGACACACCCTTGCAATCCAACATAGTCTACTTGTCCCACATTAGTTAGCTAACTACCTCCTTCGCAAATGACATAACCGCCATATAGGATGAATCACTTATCCTACTAACACATCTCCACCTTCAGGATATTTACAAAAGGCGGCCCATCCTCTTGACAGATGCATACCTTTCCACACCGACCTCTCATCTCCGCGCACATACCCGACAAAGTGATCACTCAAAGGCAACCTTTCAAATTCAAATCTCTCGACAACGAATTCAACACCCGTCGCTGACTTCAACCTCAATGCCCGACAATTAGTCTAAAGGCAAGTTAACCACGACCCCGGCTTCATGCCGATACTGTTTCATTCACGTACCATGACGTTACCTTTCAAAGTAATTTGTCTACTTCGAAATCACCCGGGACACACCTCCCCCGTCGACAGTCATATGTCAACTTACCAAAAGAGTAAGGACTCCCACCACACAGGCATTTCCATGGTCAAAGACCAAGACTACAGGTAGACACGGTCCTCCCTATACTGTAACACTAAGGTCACAAATCAACCATCGACGACCCAACCACATTTTCCACTCCCGGAACTTCGCACCTTCTTAGGCCCGATATCGCTTACTACCTAGCGAGTTCATAAAATCATACACGGATATAGGTCCGCCCCTTTATAAAACATCCACAAGATAAGGTCTGCCCCTTTATAAAACATCCACGGAATAAGGTCCGCCCCTTTATAAACATTCACGGAATAAGGTCCGTCCCTTTATTAAACATCCACGGAATAAGGTCCGCCCCTTTATAAAACATCCACGGAATAAGGTCCGCCCCTCGTAAATTGGCACCCTAAAGTCACCCTAGGGTGACAACGAGTCAGTCTCATGCTGCCTTACAGGGCCACACTACCCTTAGCATAAATGGGTCACACCTCCCGACACGAGCTGGCGGGCCACACCCCCCGACTTAGCCAATTTACACCTCGAACAATGTATGACTCACTTAACATTGAAGGCTATATGCTCCAGCCGGGTTAACCTTTTTGCAGTTACAATAATTCGACGCCGACACCCTACTTCCAACCAAACCATTCGGTTCCTTACATTAGAAACAACCTTCGGTACCGATACTTTCGTTCACACTTGGATGCTCCAACCCCACAGTCCACTTGACTATAAATACGGCTTCACCTCAGTCCAAAATGGTTGACCGACACCAGTGTTACCAATCCATGCATCTATCACTTCTCATCCACTCCTGTCACTCTTCCACTAACTCGAGAGTGAGACGGCACATCTCCACTATCCGATCCTTGAGTTGAAACTCTCAAGATCTTAATTCGCCGACATCGGGGACTCCCAGAATAAGGACTCATCAGAGATTAGGAGCTCATCTCCAATCATTTATTTCCCTTAAGAACTCTAAAGGTTCTACTTCACACGGACACTCATATCGAATACGATGCCTCTTCTAGGTAGTATCATCAATCACGCCAAGAATAATCTGCACAACACACTAAACAGTTGCCATAATGACAAGGTTAAACTTTACACACAACACAGATTAACAACTGTCCCAAAATAATAAGGCAAGAATGATCGCCGTCATGCACCTGTAAATTCACAATTACACTGGCCAGGTGTAATCCCGAACTTACCTTACATGATAGTTTTCACCACCCTGTTATTCACGCTTCCCAGTGAGGTCTTCCTAGGCCTTCCTACATTCTCAGTTGTACTTCTACAGTTTAAGTTTAGGCCCATCCGGTTACCTAAATCCCTTAAACCTGGCTCTGATACCAACTGTAACAGCCCACTCCAAAGCATGCCAAATTAAGACATTAACTAATATATATCGTCAAAACATGACCAAAGGTTCACATCAACAAAATTCCAAAATTTGGGTTTGCGGAAATAACCCTAATCCAACTGAGAGTATCTAAATACTGAAATGTAGGGAAGTCCACTAATGCAAGCCACGCCCGCCCTCACGCCTTCTCTTTACCACTAGAGGAACCGCACTTAACCTGCTTACCTGAAAAGGGTTTCAGTTTTGAAAATGCGAGGGTTAGACCACAAGGTCTAGTGAGATCCCTCAGTTACATCCACACCACATATAGCAATTAAAGAGTTATGCGAAACATAAATCAATATGAAGTTTGGTTAATAACATTCACACAATTGACCAAATCGTCCATCCAGTCACACACACCCGTGGCTTGATCCCAGGGCGCTCAATCACCCTCGTATGGGACACACCCCCCATATATCCGTCACACCATGTCATATGGGTCACACCCCCCATAAGCGTCATACCAAATAGCGTATGGGACACCCCCCCCATAAGCATCACACTATGACATATGGGCCACACCCCCATAAGCGTCATACCACAACAGATGGGACACACCCCCATAAGCATCACACTATGACATATGGGTCACACCCCCCATAAGCGTCATACCACAACATATGGGACACACACCCCATAAGCATCACACTATGACATATGGGCCACACCCCCCATAAGCGTCATACCACAACATATGGGACACACACCCCATAAGCATCACACTATGACATATGGGCCACACCCCCCATAAGTGTCATACCACAACATTTGGGACACCCCCCCCCCATAAGCATCACACCTTAATGGTTGGGACACGCCCCCCCCCCCCCCCCCCCCCATATACCTCGCACCAAGCATAAGTAATTTATATGCAACATATATTAAGCAAACGCACATGTACGAGTAAATGAACAAGTACCATCAAGCTTCAGTTAGAAAACTCACCTGTTACGCTTACGATCCTTTCCTACTCTGACCTGCACTTCCAGATGGTCTACCTGAGTGAAAGGGTAAACGCATAAGTTGACAGCTCAACTATCCGGACACACTACCCTGTCCGGACAACACCTTTATCCGGACAACACCTATCCGGACAACACCTATCCGGACAACACACCTATCCGGACAACACCCTTATCCGGACAGCACCCTTATCCGGACAACACCCTTATCCGGACAACACCCTATCCGGACAACACACCTATCCAGACGACACCCTATCCGGACAACACTCTTATCCAGACGACACCCTATCCGGACAACACTCTTATCCGGACAACACCCTATTCCGGACACTTACCCGGAAACCTTCAACCACTCGAATGTATCCGGATGTCCAGGAAGTTATCCGGACGTCGACCTGACCTTTAATTCGACCGAGAAATCACAGGCAAGCTCGAAATCTCGAGAAATAAGGATTAGCAATCACCCCAAGGTCACTAGACTCACCACTTACTGAACTCTTAACAATAATAACACATTAAAATGCCCAATTTCTCCCATTAAGCTCCAAACCCATCTTTAAACAAAAACCCACAAAATACTTCAACCAAACCACAGATTTCTCAGCTGAAAGATGAAGAGAGTGAAGTTACCTGATTGATTCCTTACAAAAAACAAATCCCCAACACGCCTCTTCCCTTTGATTCCAAGCTTGATGCTCCTTTCTCTCCCAAAATGCCCAAGAACTCAAAAATGCCTTTCTTCCTCTTCTCTCCCAATACAGCCGCCAACACACACACAAATTCAGTAATATGGAATGTTCTCTAGGGTTTTGTGCCCAATTTATACCCTATCTCACAATTGCAAAATACTCCCCTCAACTTCCACTTTATTAAATTTCCACCACAAGACTTGGAAACTCTTTCTTTTTGGACCCGGTTACTATAACACTCCCCCCTCAAAAGAATTCCGTCCCCGGAATTCCGTTCTCGAAAGGTGAGGGCACTTGGACATCATATCCGACTCCACCTCCCACGTAGCCTCTTGTCCTTTATGATACTTCCACTAAACCCTCACTAGACGAGTCTCCCTATTCCTTGATTTCCGGACCATACTGTCCACATTAACTATTGGTTCCTCTTCGTACCCCAATTTCTCATCGATACGGACATCTTCTAACGGAGTAGCCACATCCGTCTCGGCCAAACATCCCCTTTTTGTGGTCTAGGGCCACCCTTAACTTCCTGCGAACCTAAATGGCTTATCAGTAGCCGACCGCGCGACCTCCGGTCTCACATAACGTCTCTTTCCCGCGATACATCTTTACTCACGGAAAGTTCACAGATAACTGCACATGCCAACCCCTTTGCTTTTCTAAGGATTTTCTTACTTCCACTTGCATAACCCTTCAACAACAAAGCGTACGCCAACAATTTCCACACTTTCGAATGATTACAACTCCTACTCTAGGAAATTTGCGTACCACAACTATGACGCCTCAGGTCAACGGTACATGGTACCGTCCACACACTTAGACGCACAGTTGCAACAAATTTAGAATTTTCGTCCACAACTTCACTCCTGTGACCGCACAAGCTGCAACGGTTAGAGCCACAACAACATCAATTTCTTAACGAACCTTCAATTCACCAACCTAGCACAAGACCAACCTCGAGTATCACCTTAGCTCACAGACATAATCCTCTTCGACTGATAACACACAACTCTACGATCACTTTCCCCACCTCAATACACGTATAAGGCAGATAACACTTTCTCACCTGAACTGTGTTGCCCACGGTTCATCAATATTAATCAATTCACACCCTTTCGCCATAGCAACACCCCTACACTATACAGAGCCAAAAGTAGAAACCTCCACACTTTAACATCTGACGTACCCATCAATCCAACCCGAACCAATCTTGAAGTCACGCATCCGAATTCTCCTTGCATCTAACAGTCGTCCATCCACATGTGAGATAATTCAGGGTTCATCCGCTACCAGCAAGGAGCAACTATGCTCACACAAAAATATTCTTACTAGCTTAACACTGAACGACAAAGTTTACTTGGAACATTTCTCACACTACTACCAGGTCCACTCCAATGGTCCTTTTCGCGAACACTACTTTCGACTACATCCTTCCACTTCCTTTTCACTCATAAAACACAATTCCAAAGATCGGCTCACGGGAAGGTGCACACTCTTGATCAACCACACAAGCTGACTTTCCTTGACTCGAAAACCAATCACATACATGCCAATCCCCCTTTCTCATACTCCCACTAGGAGTTCATGCACCCGACGGTGACGTTCTTGAAAACATTGCTTCCACTTTTCGTGCCACTTGTCACACCTTCTACTTCACGCTTACACACCCATCCCAACCTACCGCCCCAATTACCCTGTGGACATTTCTCATCCAACATTTACCACTCCATACACGCAATTTCAACGGTTACTATGCCCAACCAACAGTTTCACCATCTTTCATACGAGAAACTCCACCCAGTCAATCCGAAACACACTCGATGTTCGAAGCGACCACACATTTCTCATTCCTCAAAGATATTAACTCACCCCTTTGCATTTCCTTTATAAACAAGGATTAGTCCAGTATACCCAAAGATTTCATATCTACAACGAAACACTGTAAACTACTCAATCCAAGATCACACCATCTCCCCTTTAGCTAGCCACCAACTTCCACCCCAATCTCTTGTTTTCGGATAAAAGCACCACACCCAACTTTAGCCACATAGAACAACTTATCAACAAATCCCGAGCAAGGATCTCCACTTACGCTCATCTCATAACAACACTAATCCACCACTTAACCTCACAACACTTCATTCCCACCATGCTTCGCATGCTTACTAAATATAAGTTATCGCCTTCATATCTACACAACCCCACACACTAGAGGTTCTATCCTCACGACTACTGTCCGCTCACTAGGCCATGCTTTCTCCCGCCAAACATCACATATATTTGAAAGAGTTGGCGAAAACATTATGCAATAACTAATCTTGCAATTCAACATCCTCACACGAATAACGGAAATTCCTGGCTGGTCACTACACACCTGTGACCTGAACTAGGGCTCACACCCGCCCTTGGGAACAGACCAAGTCTATTCGAACAAACCACATGGGACGCACCCCCCATGTATTTTACACCATCAACCTGAGATTTACACACTTATATAAACCAGATGCAAACACACAATAATAAGTATGCACGTTCAATTAACAAACAAGTACTATCAAGCTTTGATTTAGAAACTCCCAACTTTGCCTTCCTCCCATCTAGATGAACCACAAATTTATGACCGTTTACCTCACTCAATCGAGCCCTTAATTCCGACCGACTCTTCAGATCCACTTGAGACACGCTCAAGTAAATCAAACTATAAGACACACCCTTGCAATCCAACATAGTCTACTTGTCCCACATTAGTTAGCTAACTACCTCCTTCGCAAATGACATAACCGCCATATAGGATGAATCACTTATCCTACTAACACATCTCCACCTTCAGGATATTTACAAAAGGCGGCCCATCCTCTTGACAGATGCATACCTTTCCACACCGACCTCTCATCTCCGCGCACATACCCGACAAAGTGATCACTCAAAGGCAACCTTTCAAATTCAAATCTCTCGACAACGAATTCAACACCCGTCGCTGACTTCAACCTCAATGCCCGACAATTAGTCTAAAGGCAAGTTAACCACGACCCCGGCTTCATGCCGATACTGTTTCATTCACGTACCATGACGTTACCTTTCAAAGTAATTTGTCTACTTCGAAATCACCCGGGACACACCTCCCCCGTCGACAGTCATATGTCAACTTACCAAAAGAGTAAGGACTCCCACCACACAGGCATTTCCATGGTCAAAGACCAAGACTACAGGTAGACACGGTCCTCCCTATACTGTAACACTAAGGTCACAAATCAACCATCGACGACCCAACCACATTTTCCACTCCCGGAACTTCGCACCTTCTTAGGCCCGATATCGCTTACTACCTAGCGAGTTCATAAAATCATACACGGATATAGGTCCGCCCCTTTATAAAACATCCACAAGATAAGGTCTGCCCCTTTATAAAACATCCACGGAATAAGGTCCGCCCCTTTATAAAACATTCACGGAATAAGGTCCGTCCCTTTATTAAACATCCACGGAATAAGGTCCGCCCCTTTATAAAACATCCACGGAATAAGGTCCGCCCCTCGTAAATTGGCACCCTAAAGTCACCCTAGGGTGACAACGAGTCAGTCTCATGCTGCCTTACAGGGCCACACTACCCTTAGCATAAATGGGTCACACCTCCCGACACGAGCTGGCGGGCCACACCCCCCGACTTAGCCAATTTACACCTCGAACAATGTATGACTCACTTAACATTGAAGGCTATATGCTCCAGCCGGGTTAACCTTTTTGCAGTTACAATAATTCGACGCCGACACCCTACTTCCAACCAAACCATTCGGTTCCTTACATTAGAAACAACCTTCGGTACCGATACTTTCGTTCACACTTGGATGCTCCAACCCCACAGTCCACTTGACTATAAATACGGCTTCACCTCAGTCCAAAATGGTTGACCGACACCAGTGTTACCAATCCATGCATCTATCACTTCTCATCCACTCCTGTCACTCTTCCACTAACTCGAGAGTGAGACGGCACATCTCCACTATCCGATCCTTGAGTTGAAACTCTCAAGATCTTAATTCGCCGACATCGGGGACTCCCAGAATAAGGACTCATCAGAGATTAGGAGCTCATCTCCAATCATTTATTTCCCTTAAGAACTCTAAAGGTTCTACTTCACACGGACACTCATATCGAATACGATGCCTCTTCTAGGTAGTATCATCAATCACGCCAAGAATAATCTGCACAACACACTAAACCGTTGCCATAATGTCAAGGTTAAACTTTACACACAACACAGATTAACAACTGTCCCAAAATAATAAGGCAAGAATGATCGCCGTCATGCACCTGTAAATTCACAATTACACTGGCCAGGTGTAATCCCGAACTTACCTTACATGATAGTTTTCACCACCCTGTTATTCACGCTTCCCAGTGAGGTCTTCCTAGGCCTTCCTACATTCTCAGTTGTACTTCTACAGTTTAAGTTTAGGCCCATCCGGTCACCTAAATCCGTTAAACCTGGCTCTGATACCAACTGTAACAGCCCACTCCAAAGCATGCCAAATTAAGACATTAACTAATATATATCGTCAAAACATGACCAAAGGTTCACATCAACAAAATTCCAAAATTTGGGTTTGCGGAAATAACCCTAATCCAACTGAGAGTATCTAAATACTGAAATGTAGGGAAGTCCACTAATGCAAGCCACGCCCGCCCTCACGCCTTCTCTTTACCACTAGAGGAACCGCACTTAACCTGCTTACCTGAAAAGGGTTTCAGTTTTGAAAATGCGAGGGTTAGACCACAAGGTCTAGTGAGATCCCTCAGTTACATCCACACCACATATAGCAATTAAAGAGTTATGCGAAACATAAATCAATATGAAGTTTGGTTAATAACATTCACACAATTGACCAAATCGTCCATCCAGTCACACACACCCGTGGCTTGATCCCAGGGCGCTCAATCACCCTCGTATGGGACACACCCCCCATATATCCGTCACACCATGTCATATGGGTCACACCCCCCATAAGCGTCATACCAAATAGCGTATGGGACACCCCCCCATAAGCATCACACTATGACATATGGGCCACACCCCCATAAGCGTCATACCACAATAGATGGGACACACCCCCATAAGCATCACACTATGACATATGGGTCACACCCCCCATAAGCGTCATACCACAACATATGGGACACACACCCCATAAGCATCACACTATGACATATGGGCCACACCCCCCATAAGCGTCATACCACAACATATGGGACACACACCCCATAAGCATCACACTATGACATATGGGCCACACCCCCCATAAGTGTCATACCACAACATTTGGGACACCCCCCCCCCATAAGCATCACACCTTAATGATTGGGACACGCCCCCCCCCCCCCCCCCATATACCTCGCACCAAGCATAAGTAATTTATATGCAACATATATTAAGCAAACGCACATGTACGAGTAAATGAACAAGTACCATCAAGCTTCAGTTAGAAAACTCACCTGTTACGCTTACGATCCTTTCCTACTCTGACCTGCACTTCCAGATGGTCTACCTGAGTGAAAGGGTAAACGCATAAGTTGACAGCTCAACTATCCGGACACACTACCCTGTCCGGACAACACCTTTATCCGGACAACACCTATCCGGACAACACCTATCCGGACAACACACCTATCCGGACAACACCCTTATCCGGACAGCACCCTTATCCGGACAACACCCTTATCCGGACAACACCCTATCCGGACAACACACCTATCCAGACGACACCCTATCCGGACAACACTCTTATCCAGACGACACCCTATCCGGACAACACTCTTATCCGGACAACACCCTATTCCGGACACTTACCCGGAAACCTTCAACCACTCGAATGTATCCGGATGTCCAGGAAGTTATCCGGACGTCGACCTGACCTTTAATTCGACCGAGAAATCACAGGCAAGCTCGAAATCTCGAGAAATAAGGATTAGCAATCACCCCAAGGTCACTAGACTCACCACTTACTGAACTCTTAACAATAATAACACATTAAAATGCCCAATTTCTCCCATTAAGCTCCAAACCACAGATTTCTCAGCTGAAAGATGAAGATAGTGAAGTTACCTGATTGATTCCTTACAAAAAACGAATCCCCAACACGCCTCTTCCCTTTGATTCCAAGCTTGATGCTCCTTTCTCTCCCAAAATGCCCAAGAACTCAAAAATGCCTTTCTTCCTCTCTCCCAATACAGCCGCCAACACACACACAAATTCAGTAATATGGAATGTTCTCTAGGGTTTTGTGCCCAATTTATACCCTATCTCACAATTGCAAAATACTCCCCTCAACTTCCACTTTATTAATTTTCCACCACAAGACTTGGAAACTCTTTCTTTTTGGACACGGTTACTACATTCGTCTTTTATATTTTTCTAAGTTTTAAGTTTTACTAATCATTTTAACTCTTATTAAATCATTATTTTTTTATTTACATGACACTCGAATATAATAATATGTATATTTTTATTTAAATAGCAATTGAATACAATAGGAAACGGATTATAATTGTATATATGAATGTAACAACCGGTTCTTTTGTAGAAAATGTGAAAGTTTAGTGCCATTTGTCTAAAGAATGGAAGTGTACTTGGAGGACCAAAATGGAAATTTGAGAGGGGGTATTTAAGGGCACAACTCCCTAGGGTTAGCTGATTTTCAGCTATTCTTGGTGGTGTTGGCGGCTAGGGAAGAAAAGAGAAGGAGAAAGGGGTTTTTGGAGAAGAAATCAAAGAGAGAAGAAATCAACCAGGTAATTCATCCTAAATTCGTCCTTCTTGTTGTTTGTAGTATTCCTTTCTATTTGGTCTGGATTCATAAGCCTGAATTGGTTGATTCATTGAGTTTTCATCCTTTTTTTCTTAAAAGTGGGTTTTAAGGGTTTTTGGCTTTGGAATCGATTTAATGGAGTAATTATGGTTTAAAATGGGTATTTGGAGTTAGTGGGTGAACCCTTGTAGATATCTAATCGAACTAATGGCAAAAAATTGGGTTAATGATTACTTTTAATAAATCTGGGTTCGAACAGCCGTGTTTTCCGGACACCAGTTTTAGGTGGTGTCCGGATAGGTTGCAGGTGTCCGGGTGAGTGTCCCATGAGGGTGTCCGGGTTTTTTTAGTATCCGGGTAGCTGAAGTCTCCGGATAAGCTTAGTGTCCGGGTAGTTTTGCCCGGATAAGTCTAGCGTCCGGACAATGCTGTTGTGTCCGGAAAAGTGATGTGTCCGGAAAAGTGATGTGTCCGGAAAAGTGATGCGTCCGGAAAAGGGTATCTGGACAGTAGGTCTGAGTTGTTTATATGATGCGAATCTATTGCCGTAGGTGTTCGTTTGGGTTATCTTGGAAGTATTTAAGAAGTGCGTCGTACGTCAAGCAAGGTGAGTTCCCCTAAACCTTTTACGACTTAAAGTGTTAAATGGATTTTGACTGATTATGGTTTCATTTACGAGCATGAAATGTTTATAACTGTTACGCATGTTTTCCATGAAATACCTATTTTTACTTGAGGAAAATGTATTGTACTTGATGAACTGAGAATGACGATTTACAAGGGTTTTAAAGATGCATGTTTGTGAAATGAATGACGTGCTATGTGGAGTCGGTCTGCACTGTGGGATCAAAGATGGATCCTCGGGATCTGAGGGTCCCTTGGATATGTAAGACAGACTGGTAGGTTGGAATTTGTTTCCCTCCTATTCGATAGAGGGGAGTCCGTGGGGGCTCCAAAGAGGACGAGAGGGGAACCTAATGGAACCCTGATCGTAAGATGTTATGTGATCCATACACAGTGTAGTACCATGCCTGATGTTATGTTAAGGTTTACGATGATATTTTTCTATAAACGATTTTATACTATGTACATGTTGTTTTCGGAGGGAATTCACTAGACCTTTCGGTCTAACCCTCGCTTTCAAAACTAAACCATTTTCAGGTAAGCATGTTAAGGGTTCTTCAAGTAAGAACTAGGAGGCGATAGGAAGAACTTGAAGCATAGAGTAACTTCAAGTTTTGGCTACGTTGACTATAGAATAGCTCTCGGCTGTGGAATTTAGAGACTTCCGCTGTCAATTTTGTTTAGTATGAATTATTGATGTTGTAAAGACAAGGTTTTATGTAATTCAAATGCTTATTTATGGTTGTTTTCTTGATATGAAATTTGGGATGTTACAAATGGTATCAGAGCCTTAGTTTAAGGGATTTAGGTGACCAATCGGGCCTAAACTTAAACTGTAAGATGAGGAACACAACCGAGACATAGGATTGCCTCTAGGAACGATCACTATTAATGCGCTTAGGAATAAGGTGCCAAGGACAAACGTGTAAGGTAAGTTTGGGATTACACCTGGCCAGTGTAATTACGAACTTACAGGTACATGTGCGTGCTTACAATACCTTACTTATAGTAAATTTGTTGTGTCATGTATAGTAAGGACTAACTGTCGGTTTCTTTCAGTTTAGCGCTATGGCTGGGAGAGCGTTAAGGAATAGGTCAGCAAGATCCCTGAGGGATAGACCGAACTCCATTGTCTGGGGAAGTGTCGTGTAAGAGTCATTATGACGTAAGGTATGTAGACATCGTAGAGAAGCAACGTTGTAAAGGATGTTATGAGTCGTCTAAAGGTAGCTCTTCGTGAATTCGGAGAGGATGAATGTTTGAGTTTGAATAAGACTCCTGTTTTGGGAGAGTCCTAGTTTTGGAAATCTTGGGATAGATCAGTTGGGATGGTAAGATAGAACAGTATAAAACCTTGAAAGTATCAGTGGAGCCCTGACTTTTTAGTCGAGTTTTTCATTGGCCGGACAAATGGAATAAGATACTTATAGTGAATTGAAAGCATGTAGAAGTAGAAAGTGAGATAGTCGATCAAAGCGAAAATAGTGTGAATTGGTCGAGTAAGTGAGATGTGGAACGCACGTACATCAAGTTAGTGCTTGACCAAGAGGGCGACCCTTGGTCGAAGGAAGAGTGTCAAGGATAAGTTGCGTGGGTAAAGCGGTTGACCTTGCTAGGGTGAGTAGCCTTCAATTGCAAGTAGAGTATCATGCATAGCTTTCTTAAATATAACATAGAAATTTTCACGATTTAAATTAAATGTGTAAATATCAATTTTGATCGAAAAGGAGTCAGAATGTGCAAGTATATGTTTAAAGAAAAGGTGATTTCATTCACATTGCACTATGAAACTTTGAGCCTAACGATTGCAAAGTATTTCACACTTTTCAGGATAAGTTAAATTATTACAAAAGGTCGAGAAGACGGGTGCCAACAAAACTTTTACAATCAAATGAATTTTAACCGATTGATATCATATAAAAGAATGTGAGAACCGACCGGCTTACTTAGTGTCAGTAATTTATTTTGAAATTGTGTCGTATGGAAGGATTTTCATTCAACGTATTACTGCCGTAATAACATCGTTCGGAATTGAGTAAGATTAAGGTTCACGAAAAGATGCATGCAAACGATTCTCGAATCGTTGTACAGGGCGGTGAAGTTATAAGAGTGATGGGGTCATGTGTACCCAAGTGTTTTCCAAACGTTGTTTATTTAAAATGATAAAATGTGTAAAAGGATTTATTTACTGTATTGTCATGCATGAAGGCTATGAACCCACTAGGTCGTAGAGTATTACGTCTTAAGCTAAGGAAGAATTCCGAGAGCGGAGAGGAGTTGATCAAGTCAAGGGAGAACGTATGTAGTTTTAGTATTTGTGTTCAAGAGGAAAGGTGAACCGTGGTAGAGTCAGTAGTGGATTATAGTATCGGTGGTATGAGGGCTTGCACCCGGGTTCAGTAACCGGAGGTACATTTGTCAAGGGACGGGTGTGACCGGAGGAAGGACTTGAAGCCTTCAAGATGATGGTTTTAGCAACTCGTTTTGAGTAGTGTGGTGAGGAAGAATGAAATGTCTATGGCATAGGATTATGAGTTTCGAGGTGAGCTGGTAATGTTGTCGTTACATGAGTAGGTGTCGAAAGGAGAGAGAGAGATCATGAAAGTGATTATGTTATGTGGAAGGATTAGGCTCCGTAAGGAACTCATGTTAAAGGATAGGTTGAGGAAGTAGTTAAGAGCTGTCTTTTGTTGATTGAAGTCGACAATGGTGTATGTTGGCCGAGGCCGAAGACTCAAACCAGATGAGTGTAAGTTGATAGAATATCTTGTAAAGGTGTTAAATTAATAAGAGACTGTTGTTGTTGAATAGGCGTTCTATTTCCGAGGGGAGGAGGGTCCGTAGAAGGACAAGGTGTGTAACACAAGCGGAGTGAGTGTAGACTATACCAGTCAGTAAGAAAATGTGCCGTGTCTAAGAAAGGACTCGGATCATAAAGAGCTAGTTAGGATGTTTGTGTTTGAGCTAAGTGTGAACTCGTGAGTCATAGTTCAGCAAGTTGGGAGAGAACTAAGTGGCGAGACAGACTCGATGGTAGTATACAGGAGAATATGAAGGAAAGGGTGAATTGTGTACGAATGGCCATGAGAGACTTGGTTGGTAGTGTGACGATAGGAGTGGTGAATGTACGAACGTATAGTAGCTTCAATTGTCAAGATATTTGTGTCAGCCGGTGATGTAGTAAGGCGATGTTGGAAAAGATGAAGGATTAGAAGGAAATCCTTATGGGATTTCGGGTAGAGTGTACGTTTTGCAATCTCAGTTGTTGAAGTATGTGGTTTGTAAGTTGGTGTTCATTATGACTGTTATCGGAATGGAATGTCGGGACAGAATTGGGTGATTGCCCAGTTGTGAGACCAAGCTTTGTGGTCATGTATGTTGTTAAGTATATTCTTGAAGACAGAGTAAGTTTAAAGAAGATGATGAATAGATTAGTCAAGCTGTAGTATAGAAGATGAAAATTGTTCCTTATGCGTGCGGGAATGATCCTAGAAGGAAATAGTTGGAAATTTTGGTTATGTTTAAGGAATGACATGATGATGATTGTGGGTCAGAGTGGTAGCATGGTCAATAGTTGATTTGGAATGTCATGATAGAGGTATAAGCCTTTGGTTGGCTGATTAAATTTTTATAAATTTGTTAAGTAACGACATTCTTTTGTTATTACAGGATGTGTTACAATCCTTGGGGAAGTGTTATTGGGATTAACACACTGATTGTTAAAGAATTATTTAAGGTAAATCTAAGTAAGAAAGTCGGGATGACGGTATTTATACATCTGTCTGATTTTATGATCATGGTGGTTAATCGAAAGAACTGTGGAACCCGAGTCTCGGGGTGTTCCCGAGTTGATAGATCCGTTTGTAATAAGGAATCCAAGGGGGGTGGATTATTAGAGTGAATAGGGGACGTTCCTAAGAATCATACTTTGGGGTCATTGGAAGTTTAAAGAAGATGAGGGTTGTGTTAGTCAAAATGTGGTGGGATAGATGTGAAATCCTTAAAGAATGTGAATTGTTGCTTATGTGTGAAAGAAATGTCTGAGAAGGTAAAAGTTGGAGATTTAAGAATGTGTAGTGACGTCGAACACTGGTCTTATTTCAAGACGGCTTGGTTGAATGCCTTAAGATAAGATCTTGGTGCAACTGTTTGGTTATGTAAGTAATGAGAAAGCGATACCAGCATGTGGAAAGGTCGGGAGAGAGGGGCAAGTAACGTTTGGTGAGCAGTGCTCCACGCTAACGTGGGGAAGGTGTAGATAGTATGTCGGAACAAGTGAGTAAATTGGAAGTAGTAAACTCGACAGTATTGCCGAAAGGTACAGTATTGTGTAGATTGTCAGTGATAAGTGTGCGAACCGTTGGAAAGAATATTGAGGAAGGAAACTGTGTATGTTTCTGTGCAGGGAAGAAGTGGATGAGACAACTAAATGAGTTAAGTTAGTGACTTTGCGAGAAATGGTTAAACGTTTTGGTCGTGGAGTGATAAGCTAGTGAGAATAGTATGGTGTGACCATGGTTACTCCTCCTAGTTGGGCGAGGATAACCGGAGTTATGTTTTTGTGGTTGAACGAACGTGGCAATCCACGAGGAATGGTGGGGTTGCAGGATAAGTTTAATTCGAGTAGGTGGACACTTCAGCAATGGGTTGGAGGTTCCTACTCTTAGTTACGTATAAATATGGAGTGATGAAGTGGTGAGGATATGAGAGATGGTTGACGAACTGTGGTTTAGGTGGTCCGGGATTGGGAAGTGTTGTCTGCATAGACAATTGTTGGGTGGCACAGGGTTGAGAGTTGTGATACGATGAAGGAACTCTGGGTTGTGAGTTGTCGAGGTGTATAGGGTTGGCCAGGTGCCAAGCTGTCAAGTGTGTGTGGTCTTTTGGTAAATGAACCTCGTGTGATGGCGGAGGATTTAGCTAAGTCCCTCCTTATAGGAAGTATAGATGCATGAGAAGCCTTAGTTAATCTTCGGCTGTCAAGTCCGCCCGAGTAGGAACAATAGCCTACGAGTTAGAGTACCGTAAGAAATGAAGGGGATGCAACCAATGTTCCGTGTTTCGAAACTAGTGAGGCGGTTGACTAGGTCAGAAATGGCATTACCTTGGGGAAGTGTCAGTTTTGGTGTGGGCAAGATACCCGCATCTTTTCCCATGAGGAATTCCGAGGACGGAATTCTTTTAAGGGGGGAGTGTTGTAACAACCGGTTCTTTTGTAGAAAATGTGAAAGTTTAGTGCCATTTGTCTAAAGAATGGAAGTGTACTTGGAGGACCAAAATGGAAATTTGAGAGGGGGTATTTAAGGGCACAACTCCCTAGGGTTAGCTGATTTTCAGCTATTCTTGGTGGTGTTGGCGGCTAGGGAAGAAAAGAGAAGGAGAAAGGGGTTTTTGGAGAAGAAATCAAAGAGAGAAGAAATCAACCAGGTAATTCATCCTAAATTCGTCCTTCTTGTTGTTTGTAGTATTCCTTTCTATTTGGTCTGGATTCATAAGCCTGAATTGGTTGATTCATTGAGTTTTCATCCTTTTTTTCTTAAAAGTGGGTTTTAAGGGTTTTTGGCTTTGGAATCGATTTAATGGAGTAATTATGGTTTAAACTGGGTATTTGGAGTTAGTGGGTGAACCCTTGTAGATATCTAATCGAACTAATGGCAAAAATCGGGTTAATGATTACTTTTAATAAATCTGGGTTCGAACAGCCGTGTTTTCCGGACACCAGTTTAGGTGGTGTCCGGATAGGTTGCAGGTGTCCGGGTGAGTGTCCCATGAGGGTGTCCGGGTGTTTCTTAGTATCCGGGTAGCTGAAGTCTCCGGATAAGCTTAGTGTCCGGGTAGTTTTGCCCGGATAAGTCTAGCGTCCGGACAATGCTGTTGTGTCCGGAAAAGTGATGTGTCCGGAAAAGTGATGTGTCCGGAAAAGTGATGCGTCCGAAAAAGGGTATCCGGACAGTAGGTCTGAGTTATTTATCTGATGCGAATCTATTGCCGTAGGTGTTCGTTTGGGTTATCTTGGAAGTATTTAAGAAGTGCGTCGTACGTCAAGCAAGGTGAGTTCCCCTAAACCTTTTACGACTTAAAGTGTTAAATGGATTTTGACTGATTATGGTTTCATTTACGAGCATGAAATGTTTATAACTGTTACGCATGTTTTCCATGAAATACCTATTTTTACTTGAGGAAAATGTATTGTACTTGATGAACTGAGAATGACGATTTACAAGGGTTTTAAAGATGCATGTTGTGAAATGAATGACGTGCTATGTGGAGTCGGTCTGCACTGTGGGATCAAAGATGGATCCTCGGGATCTGAGGGTCCCTTGGATATGTAAGACAGATTGGTAGGTTGGAATTTGTTTCCCTCCTATTCGGTAGAGGGGAGTCCGTGGGGGCTCCAAAGAGGACGAGAGGGGAACCTAATGGAACCCTGATCGTAAGATGTTATGTGATCCATACACAGTGTAGTATCATGCCTGATGTTATGTTAAGGTTTACGATGATATTTTTCTATAAACGATTTTATACTATGTACATGTTGTTTTCGGAGGGAATTCACTAGACCTTTCGGTCTAACCCTCGCTTTCAAAACTAAACCATTTTCAGGTAAGCATGTTAAGGGTTCTTCAAGTAAGAACTAGGAGGCGATAGGAAGAACTTGAAGCATAGAGTAACTTCAAGTTTTGGCTACGTTGACTATAGAATAGCTCTCGGCTGTGGAATTTAGAGACTTCCGCTGTCAATTTTGTTTAGTATGAATTATTGATGTTGTAAAGACAAGGTTTTATGTAATTCAAATGCTTATTTATGGTTGTTTGCTTGATATGAAATTTGGGATGTTACAATGAAAAATAAAATAAAGATTATGTAATTTAATACATTTTAATTTACATGTACAAAAAATCTTATTGCAAGCAATATACATAAATGTGTAGTAACCGTGTCCAAAAGAAAGAGTTTCCAAGTCTTGTGGTGGAAATTTAATAAAGTGGAAGTTGAGGGGAGTATTTTGCAATTATGAGATAGGGTATAAATTGGGCACAAAACCCTAGAGAACATTCCATATTACTGATTTTGTGTGTGGTTGGTGGCTGCTGGAGTGAATTAGAGAGAGAAGAGGGAAAAGAGAGAAGGAAAGGAGAAAGAAGAAGAAAGAGGGTGAAATCAAGAAAGAAGGATCAGTTGCAGATTTGTTGGGAGAAATAGAAGGTGTACTTCTTTTGGATTCAAGCAGGTAATCACTTCTCCTCTTCTCTAATCCCTGATTCTTGTTGTTAATGAGTTATTTGGGGGTTTTTGTTAAAAGTTGGGTTTGGAACTAAATGGAAGAGATTAGGTGTCAAATCTTATCTTTTGCAGCTAATATTTCAGCAGTAGTTGAGCTTATTGACCCTATTGCCGTTGCTAATCTCTATCTGTGAGATTTCGGCCATTTTCCGTGGTTTCTCGGTCCAAATAAGGGTCAGGTCGACGTCCGGACAACTTTCGGGACGTCCGGACACATTGAACGGTTGAAGGTTTCCGAGTAAGTGTCCGGTAGTCGTGTGTGTGTCCGGATGGTTGGATATTCCAGATAGAGTGTTGTCCGGATAGGGTGATGCCCGGATAGAGTGTTGTCCGGATAGGGTGATGTCCGGATAAGGGTGTTGTTTGGATAGGCGTGTTGTCCGGATAAGGGTGTTGTCCGGATAGGTGTGTTGTCCGGATAGGTGTGTTGTCCGGATAGGTGTGTTGTCCGGATAGGCGTGTTGTCCGGATAGGTGTGTTGTCCGGATAGAGGTGTTGTCCGGATAGGTGTGTTGTCCGGATATGGGAGTTGTCCGGATAAGTGTGCTGTCCGGAATAGAGTGTCGTCCGGGGAGTTGAGATGATCAGCTTATGAGTTTACCCTTTTGCTCAGGTAGACCATCTGGAAGTGCAGGTCAGAGTAGGAAAGGATCGTAAGCGTAACATGTGAGTTTTCTAACTGAAGCTTGATGGTACTTGTTCATTTACTCGTACATGTGTGTTTGCTTAATATATGTTGAATATAAATTACTTATACTTGGTGCGAGGTATATGGGGGGGGGGGGGGGGCGTGTCCCAACCATTAAGGTGTGATGCTTATGGGGGGGGGGTGTCCCATCTGTTGTGGTATGACGCTTATGGGGGGTGTGGCCCATACGTCATAGTGTGATGCTTATGGGGGGTGTGCCCCATACGCTATTTGGTATGACGCTTATGGGGGGTGTGACCCATATGACATGGTGTGACGGATATATGGGGGGTGTGTCCCATACGAGGGTGATCGAGCGCCCTGGGATCAAGCCACGGGTGTGTGTGACTGGATGGACGATTTGGTCAATTGTGTGAATGTTATTAACCAAACTTCATATTGATTTATGTTTCACATAACTCTTTAATTGCTATATGTGGTGTGGATGTAACTGAGGGATCTCACTAGACCTTGTTGTCTAACCCTCGCATTTTCAAAACTGAAACCCTTTTCAGGTAAGCAGGTTAAGTGCGGTTCCTCTAGTGGTAAAGAGAAGGCGTGAGGGCGGGCGTGGCTTGCATTAGTGGACTTCCCTACAGTTCAGTATTTAGATAATCTCAGTTGGAATATGGTTATTTCCGCAAACCCAAATTTTAGAATTTTGTTGATGTGAACCTTCGGTCATGTTTTGGCGATATATATATATATATATATATATATATATATATATATATATATATATATATATATATATTAATGTCTTAATTTGGCATGCTTTGGAGTGGGCTGTTACAAATGCGATATACTTTATCATACTATAATTTATCATTTATTATTATTTGTACAATACCCTTATTATATATATATAATTAAGTGAATAACCAATAGCATTAATTACTATTTATGTAAATTTTTATGACTTTTGTTAGATTTTAGAGTATTTTTTATTTTTGTCTTCTATACTTTTCTTGATCTTTAAATTGTACTATTATTAAAATTAATAACTTTTATTTACAAGATATGAAAAATAATAATATGTATATTTTTATTTAAATAATATTTAAATACAATAAAAAACTGATTATAATTAATTAAAATAAAAAGGAAAATAATTACATCACATTAGTATACATAAATCAACTACTTATAATTTTAATATAATATAACTTATCTTTAATTATTGTTTACATAGTACTTTTAACCTTTGAGTTTAATTACTATTTATGTAACACGGGTTGTTCAAGAGAAAAACCCTAAATAACTGGAAAACCGAAAAACCACGAAAATACGGAGGAAAAAGTATATCAATATGGATGTCAAATTAACGAGAAAAATATGATCGTTTATTTGGTGTAATTTATTTCATTCGGATTTTGTTTATTTTTTGTCTTTTTCGAATAAAAAATAGGGGGTGAGGTTTTTTAATTTAATTAATATTGTTGTAACCGCTCATCTAATCACATCCATCATATTATCTAATCTAACGGTTGATAAAATGTTTTTTAGTTTTCCATTTATTTGAGGTTTTCCCCTGAACCTCCCTCTATATAATACCCACTATATATTTTAATATCATTAAATGACTATTATCTATTAATATGTTTTCTTTTTATTTTGATTTATTTTTAATATACAATGAACAACTAAACCTTTCATCTTCTTATTTTCTTTTTAATTTTGTTTTCATTGTTTAATAAATGAAGTTCGGATACAACGGTTGATACACTTCTCTCACGCTTCTCACGTTAACTCAATTTCTCATTGGAACCCAACCGTATATATATTAAAGCTACAATTTCTACGATCACATACGCAAATACAAAACACGATGCAAGCCAGGAAATAACCAACGATATCAAGGTGGCAACACAAGATTCTAGATGACCTTATTTTTGCAAAACAAAACTTATTATTTAGATATCCCGCATTCGTGAGACTATTATAAAGTGGCATTACAAGATTTGAGAATACTTAAATCTTGAAATGTAGTGTGTTTTGTTTATACCAATCGGTGCAAAGATGGTAGCTTGGAAAATAAAATATGAATATACAAAATGTGGAATGATATCTTTGAAATTATAACCATGGATAGAAATATAGAATCAAACCCAATTCCAACCAACGATAAAAATTATAGTCATGAAAAATACGGTTGTAATTAATCAAAGCCTACCAAATTATAGAACTAGACAATGGTTAAATGAGAAGTTTTCAGACGCCTTTATCTTTTTTCTTCTTATTCTGTTTTATTTTTAGAACTAATACAATAGTTACTAAACCTTTTATTTTCTTGCATTTTCAATTTCATTTTAGTTTTCTTAAAAATGAAATTATAATGCATATATACATAAAACAACATATATTTTTATTTATTATGATAAAACACACCCTAAATTACTTTTGTCGTTAATTAGAACACATTACATTTAAACGATAAAAACATTAATATTTTTTATGAATGCTTTAGTTTATTTGTAGTGATATAATAAATATAAATAAATCGGCAGATGTACCATTCTCTTTTAACTTAAAAATAAGAAAAACTCCATACAATGTCATAATGACATCCTATCATTCTTTTTTTTATACATACCACTATACTCCAATATTTTTATCTCTCACAAACGTGGGATATCTCAAACTCAACCAAAATTCACCAATATATACCCTAATACTCTATTCTCATGATGCCACCTCAATACCCCTTGGTTTATTTTTAATATATATATATATATATATATATATATATATATATATAGGCTGGGTATCTTTTGCAAACCAGTGTATTTGTACAAACTCGTACAAACCATACCTAGCTTCATGATTTTGTAATTTTGGCTTCATGAATGTATATATATATATATATATATATTTTGGCTTCATGAATATATAATTTGGCTTCATGAATATATCATTTGGCATTTTTAACTAATTTTTTTTACAAAAATAAGGGTATTTTAGGGCTCCACCGAAAAAAATTAGTTAAAAAGGCCAAATGATATATTCATGAAGCCAAATTATATATTCATGAAGCCAATATATATATATACATTCATGAAGCCAAATTTACAAAATCATGAAGCTAGGTATGGTTTGTACGAGTTTGTACAAATACGCTGGTTTGCAAAAAATACCACCCCTATATATATATATATATATATATATATATATATATATATATTGACTGATTGATTATCTTATTCCCACCAATGTGGGATATAGAAACTCAACCACATTTCAAGATTTAAGAAATACACAAACTTTATAATGTCAATTTTGTATTCTTATACAAACATTCTTGGTTTTTTTTAACCAATTTTTATGTATATAGAATTTTTTTACCAAAAAGACATTGTTTTAACAATTTATTATATAAAGAGAACTTTTTTTTGCCAAAAAAAGGTTTACTAATGTGGGTCAAGACTATTTGCTCAAAAGAATGAGCTCCACGTTTCTTACACACATTTCATTCTTTCAAACTTTCTTTTTCTCACCAATGTGGGATAGCCAAAACACATATATTTCAAGATTTGATGTCTATAAACAAAGCTTTTTTTTGCAAACAAAGCCTTTTTGCCAACAAAAGGTTTACTAATGTAGGCCAACACTATAAACAATGCATAATATGAGTCCAATCTACCATTAGTTGGAAAAACCTATTATGTATGTATGTATGTATTAAAATTCCACTAATTAAGTTCTAATGATTTCTACAAATAATTTGTATACTATTTATTGTTTATCATATTTAAAAATTAACATGTATCATATGGACAATCTTCATATCACTACCCAAGTTATTCACGCTACCACGCAACGCGCAGTTTCAACCCTAGTATATATATAAAGGAGAATGTAAGAGAGAGAGTTAAGGATAATGTTTCTTTCATATTTATCCTTTTTCTTATAATTTTGTTTATTTTTAAATCATTTCAACACATTAAATGCTACAACTTTTCATTTTCTTTTTTATTTAAATTAAAAACCATTAACCAATATATATCTATTATTTTTAACATTGTATTTCTAATTATTCAATAAACCCAACATTTCTTATTTAAATTTATAAACTTATTATTTTCTAATCAATAAGATACACTAAATTTATGAACTTATTTTTTAAACTTTTTGTAGTAAACTAACAATCAATCAATATATATATAAAAGAGAATGTAAGAGAGAGAGAGAGAGTTAACGAGAATGTTTTTCTTTCATATTTATCTTTTTTCTTATAATTTTGTTTTATTTTTAAATCATTTCAACACATTAAATGCTAGAACTTTTCATTTTCTTTTTTATTTAAATTAAAAACCATTAATCAATATATATCTATTATTTTTAACATTGTATTTCAATATATATATATATATATATAAATCAATATATGGAGAATGTAAGAGAGAGAGTTAAGGATAATGTTTCTTTCATATTTATCCTTTTTCTTATAATTTTGTTTTATTTTTAAATCATTTCAACACATTAAATGCTAGAACTTTTCATTTTTTTTATTTAAATTAAAAACTATTAATCAATATATATCTATTATTTTTAAAATTGTATTTCTAATTATTCAATAAACCCAACATTTCTTATTTAAATTTATAAACTTATTATTTTCTAATCAATAAGATACACTAAATTTATGAACTTATTTTTTAAACTTTTTGTAGTAAACTAACAATCAATTAATATATATATATATATATATATATAAAGGAGAATGTAAGAGAGAGAGAGTTAAGGAGAATGTTTTTCTTTCATATTTATCTTTTTCCTTATAATTTTGTTTTATTTTTAAATCATTTCAACACATTAAATGCTAGAACTTTTCATTTTCTTTTTTATTTAAATTAAAAACCATTAATCAATATATATCTATTATTTTTAACATTGTATTTCAATATATATATATATATATATATATATATATATATATATAAAGAAGAATGTAAGAGAGAGAGTTAAGGATAATGTTTCTTTCATATTTATTTTTTTTCTTATAATTTTGTTTTATTTTTAAATCATTTCAACACATTAAATGCTAGAACTTTTCATTTTCTTTTTTATTTAAATTAAAAACCATTAATCAATATATATCTATTATTTTTAACATTGTATTTCTAATTATTCAATAAACCCAACATTTCTTATTTAAATTTATAAACTTATTATTTTCTAATCAATAAGATACACTAAATTTATGAACTTGTTTTTTAAACTTTTTGTAGTAAACTAACAATGCTTATAAGCTAATACTTTGGTTAATTGACTTAATATTTATTTAATTGTATGTGTTTTCATTTGTAAGCTAACAATGGTTATAAATTAAAATTTTTGTTAAATTTACTAATATTTATGAGTTAGACTTAAATTAAAATTAATTTTTTTAATTTACATGATCCATAACTTAATAGGCAAAGCTAACAATGTTTATAAATAATATTTTTTTATTGAATAAGCTAACAATAATAGTAAATAAAATATTTTACTTCAATTTTTGTATTTTTTTTTAATAAGCTAACAATGCTTATAAATCAAAACTTTTATTAAATGAGTCTATTTTTTAGTAAAGTAACAATGTTTATAAATCAAAACTTTTATTTAGAAAAATCAATTATGTGTTTTTCAATATTATATATAGTAAGATATCAATCCTTATAAATCAGTTTTGAATAAATATATTATCTTTACTTTAATTGAAATATTAATTAATAGAAAGTTTCATCATATTTGTACTAACTATGAGTAATTAAAATATCATTAATTAAAAAACCTTTCATTTTTTTTTCTCAAATATGAATCATCAATATATTTATAAATAGATCATAATAACACATATTTGTTTATATCTATCTATTATATTATATATTAAGAAACAACCACATCTAATGTTGTACGTGAAGTAGGAATTAAGGCTATGAATTTTCTCAAACTTTTCATTATTACCTTGTTTTTTTTAATTTATGGGTTTAACCTATGATTATTTATTTGCTCTTTTCTTTAAATCCTTTTTAATTCTCACTTTTCGAAATTGAAACTCTTGAAATTCACTTGGTATATATAAATAGATGGGCAAGAGGTACTTGAGAAATAAAAATGGAAGAAGTGAATTGAGAAGTATGTGGATAAAAGAATTCCTAATCAAGAAGAAGAATACCTTCAATCACTAACATCTCAAACATGTATGTAACCATTATCTTCTTCAAGGAAAGTAAGATTTCTTCAATTGGCACAAGTTCATGTAATCTTTTGTTATGTACTCTTCCAATGCGATTGATTAAAGTTGTTAATATGTATATAAAGGAGTATGCAACTACATGTCACAATGTTATATTCTATTTGTTTCACTTAAAGTATATTTTAGTAAGATACACATGTTTATAAGTCAAAACTTGTATTAAACACGCTATGACGTGATCTACGTCTTACATATAACGCTGAGTCGCAACGACGAAAACACGTCTTGCGCTATATCGTGCCATGACGCACCTTTTTTAGCATCGTGTAACAACCGGGTGTTTTCTGTGTGAAAATGATAGTTTAGTGGTCTTTGTGCAAGAAATGAAAGATAAGTAGAGGGACTATTGTGCAAATTGTGAAAGATATTTAAGCACTCCAATCCCTAGGGCAACCTCTATTTTGTAGAAATCAGTATTGTGTGTGTGTGTGTGTGTGTGTGTGTGTGTGTGTGTGTGTGTGTGCGCGCGCTCTTGGTGTTTGGCGGCTAAGAGGTTAGAGAGGAGAAGAGGATAAAGGTTGGAAGCTCTCAATTTGTGCAAAGGAATTGTTAAGGTAATCTTCTAGCATATTTCTTCTGCTTATTTCAAGTCCATTACTCTTATTTGTTCATGATTTGGGGAGGAAATCGTGAGGGATCGTTAGAGTTTTACCTAAACATCTCCTTTTTGAGTATTTTGGAGTTTTATTGCTAATGTGCCGATTTGGTGGTTTAAATGGAATTTATTTAGTGATTATGACTAGTTAATGAACCCCTATGGTTGTCTAATCGAGATGATAGCAAATAAACGAGTTTTAATCACTTTTAGATGTCTGAGGTTCGAAACAGCCGTAGTTTCCGGACACTGACTTTTTAGTGGTGTCCGGATAGGTTGCAAGTTTCCGGGTAAGTTCCTTAGTATCCGGATAGAAGGAGTCTCCAGGTAGATTGTGGTGTCCGGAAGGTTTTGTTCGGAAAGCTGTTGTGTCCGGAAAGCGGTTGTGTCCAGAAAGCGGTTGTGTCCGGAAAGTTTTTGCATCCGGAAAGTAGCTGATACCCGGAGAGTAGTTGGTGTCCAGATAGTTCTGGATTAGTGTTACTGATTAAGGATTTATCTGATCTTCTAGGTATCAAGTTTGGTTAACCCAAGGGTAGAACGAGTGTACGTTCAGCGTTACCAAGGTGAGTTCCCTAAACCTTTTTACGACGTATAGTGTAAATGATTTAACTGATTATGGTTTCATTTCCGAGCATGAACTGTTTATAACTGTCACGCATGTTCCTCCATGAATTATACGTTTTACTTAAGAAAGCTTAATATGATATGATGAAATGAGAATGAGGATTTAAAGGATTTAAATCTGCATGTTTTATGAAAAGAATGATGTGTTATGTGGAGTCGGTCTGCACTGTGGGGTCAGAGAATGATCTTCGGGATCTGATGATCCCTTGGATAGGTATGACAGACTGGTAGGTTGGAATTCGTTTCCTCCTATTTCGAGTAGAGGGGAGTCTGCATAGGCTCCGGGAAGGGGAGTCTGTGTAGGCTCCGGTTGAGGGCGAGAGGGTAGCCCATTGGGCCCCGATCGCGGAATGTTTATGTGATCCAATACATAGTGCGGTACCATATGTGATGGTATGATATATTATGTATTTTAACAAAATGATTTCCTATTGTTTATACATGTTGTTTTACGGAGGGAATTCACTAGACCTTTTGGTCTAACCCTCGCTTTTCAAAAACTAAACCATTTTCAGGTAAGCGTATTATGGGTTCTTCTAGTAAGAACTAGGATTGACTGCATGAAGGATTTGGATACTAGAGCGACTCCAGAGTCTTGAATGATATCTATAGATATAGCTCTCGGCTGTGGGATAGAGACTTCCGCTGCCAATTTTTGCTTAGTATAGATGGGTGATGTTTAAAAGACAAGTTATTTATGTAATTCAAATGCCTACTCTATGTTATTGCATGATTATGTTTATGGGACGTTACAAATGGTATCAGAGCCTTAGTTTAAGTGATTTAGGTGACCACTCGGGCCTAAACTTAAACTGTAAGAGGAGGAACACAGCCGAGACATAGGATTGCCTCTAGGAACGATCACTATAAATGCGCTTAGGAATAAGGTGCCAAGGACAAACGTGTAAGGTAAGTTTGGGATTACACCTGGCCAGTGTAATTACGAACTTACAGGTACATGTGCGTGCTTACAATACCTTACTTATAGCAAAATTGTTGTGTCATGTCTAGCAAGGACTAATTATCGGGTTTTTTCAGTTTAGCGATATGGCTGGGAGAGCGTTGAGGAATAGGTCAGCAAGATCCCTGAGGGATAGACCGAGCTCCATTGTTTGGGGAAGTGTCGTGTAAGAGTCATTATGATGTGATGTATGTAGACATCGTGGAGAAGAAACGTTGTATAGAGTGTTATGAGTCATCTAGAGGTAGCTCTTCGTGGATTCGGAGAGGAAGAACGTTTGAGTTTGAATAAAACTCCTGTTTCGGGAGAGTCCCAGTTCTAGAAAGCATGGGATAGATCAGTCAGGATGGTAAGATAGATCAGTGTAAAAACCTTGAAAGTATCAATGGAGCCCTGACTTTTAGTCGAGCTTTTCATTGGCAGGATAAATGAAATAAGATACCTATAGTGAATTGAAAGCACGTAGAAGTAGAAAGTGAGACAGTCGATCAAAAACGAAAATAGTGTGAAATGGTTGAGTGGGTGAGAGGTGGAACGCATGTACGACAAGTTATTGCATGACCGAAAGGACGACCATTGATCGAAGGAGGAGTGTCAAGGACAAGTTGCGTGAATAAAGCGGTTGACCTCGTTAGGGTGAGTAGCCTTAAATTGCAAGTAGAGTCTCATGCATGGCGTTCTTTTTTTTGTAACATGAAATTTTCACGATTTAAAGTAAATATGTAAATGTCAGTTTTAAACAAAAATGAATCAGCTTGTATGAGTGCATGCTTAAAGTATTGTTTCGTGGAGGATCTATAAATTTTCACGATTTACGGAGGGAGGGAGCAGGCACACGGGCGGCATCCATCAATCAAGTGCTAGTACTAGTACTAGTACAGGATTGTGACGTCTGTCTGCACATTGGAAGTTGGGACTCAAATAATTGTTTGTTTTGTTACGTCGCACGTGGAAATTTT
The DNA here is from genome assembly GCA_033807775.1 of Saussurea involucrata. Lineage (NCBI taxonomy): Eukaryota > Viridiplantae > Streptophyta > Magnoliopsida > Asterales > Asteraceae > Saussurea > Saussurea involucrata. The sequence continues at coordinate 66,329,695 of CM066316.1, forward strand.
GAACTTAACGATTTATAAAGTATTCCACATTTTTTTAAGATAAGTTAAATTGTTACAAATAGGTCAATAAAACATTTACCTACAAACCTTTTATAACCAAAATGAAGATTTACCTATTGATATCATATGAAAGAGTGTGAGAATCGACTAGTTTACTTGGTGTCAGTAATTTCTTTCGAAATTGTGTCGTATGAAAGGATTTTCATTCAACGTATTACTGTCGTAATAACATCGTTCGGAATTGAGTAAGATTAGGGTTCACGGAAAGATGCATGCAAACGATTCTCGAATCGTTGTGCAGGGCGTTGAAGTTATAAGAGTGATAGGGTCATGTGTACCCAAGTGTTTTTCCAAACGTTGTTTATTTAAAATGATGAAATATGCGAAAAGATTTATTTACTGTATTGTCATGCATGAAGGCTATGAACCTACTAGGTCGTAGAACATTACATTACAAGTTAAGGAGGAACTCTGAGATAGGAAAGGTGTTGGACAAGTCATGGGAGAACGTATATAGTTGCAGTATATGTGTTCTAGATGAAAGGTGAACAGTGGTGGAATCGGAAATGGATTATCGTATCGGTTGTATGAGGGTTTGCACCCTTGTTCGGTAACTAGAAGTACGGTTGTTGAGGGACGGATTGGGCCCAGGGGGAGGAGTAGAAGTCATCGAGGTGTTGGTACTAACAACTCGTTGAGTAGTGTTGAGAGGCAGAAGCGAAATGTCCACGGTGTTGGATATGAGTTTTGAGGTGAGCTTGTAATATTGATGTTACAGGAGTAAGTTCAGAAAAAAGAGAGGCGTATTATGAGGTGATTATGATATGTTGGTAGGATTAGGTTCCGTAAAGAACCCTTGTTAGAGAATAAATTAAGAAAGTAGTTACAGGTTATCTGTTGTGGTAGAAGCCGACAGTTGTGTAAGGTGGTCGAGGCCGAAGTCTTGAACCAAAAGGTTGGAAGTTGATTGAACACCTTGTAGGAGTGTTAAGAAGATGAGAAGTTATTGTTTTAAACAAGCGTTCTATTTGCGAAGTATGAAGGGTTCGTAGAATGATGAGGTAAGTAGCACGAGCGAAGCGAGTGTGTAGACTTTATCGCTTAGTGAGGGACTGTGTCCAGCTTACGTAAAAGCTCGGATCGTAAAGAGCTGACTAGAATGTCTGTGTTTGAGCTAATTGAGAACTCGTGAGTTATAGTTCAGCAAGTTGAGAAAGGACTAGGTAGCGAAATAGGCTCGATTTCAGGCGGGTAACTTTGAAGGCGAATTTAAATTGTGTATGGATGATCATGAGAGATCTGGTCTGCAGTGCGATGTTATGGGCAAATAGTGTAAGGATGTGTAGTGACAGTATTTGTCAAGCTAAATGTGCCAGCTCGTGTCGTAGTGATGTGATGTTAGAGGGAGAGGAAGCATCAGATAGAAGCTTTTGAAGGTTTCGGATGAGGTGTATGAATGGTAAACCAGATTGTAGGAGCACGTAGAGTGTAGGTAGACGTTGTGGGATGATCATGCTCGGGGTGGAATGATGGAGCGGTAGTGGGTGGTTACCCAAGGGAGAAACCAAGTGTTTTTAGATGTAAGAGTCGCTAAGTAAGCATATTTTGGGATCATTGGAAGTTTAAAGAGGATGATGGTTGTATTAGTCAATGTGGTGGGATAGATGGGAAGTCCTTAAAGGACGTGACTTGTTGATGTTGTGTGAAAGAAATGTCTGAGAAGGTAAAAGTTGGAGATTAAAGAATGTACAGTGACGTCAATCACTAGTGTCGTTTCAAGACGACTTGGTTGAATGCCCTAAGTTAGGATCTTGGTGCAACTGATTGGTTATGTGAGTAATGAGAAAGTGATGTCGGCATGTGGAAAGGTCGGGAGAGAAGGGAAAGTAATGTTTGGTGGGTTTAGGGTCCACGCTAACGTGGGTAGGTGAAGATAGTATGTCGGATTAAGTGAGTAAATTGGAAGTAGTAAACTCGACAGTAATGCCGCAAGGTACAGTGTCGTGTAGATTATCATTGATAAGTGAGCGAACTTTGGAAAGAATATTGAGGAAGGAAATTTGTGTATGTTTTGTGCAGGAAAGAAATGGATAAGGCAACTGAATAAGTTAGGTTAGCGATTTGTGGAAAATGTTTCATTGATTTGGTTGTGCAGTGATTAAGTTAGAGAGAATAGCATGGTGTGACCAGGGTTACTCCTCCCAGTGGAAGTGAGGATATCCGGAGTTATGTTTTATCCGAATGAACGAACGTGGTATCCGGGAGGATTTGATGTGTTTCAGGATAAGTTTAATTTGAGTAGGTGAACACTTCAGCAATGGGTTGGAGGTTCCTACTCTTAGTTACGTTTAAGTATGAGGTGGTGAAGGGGTGAGGATGGGAGAGGTGTTTGTCGAACTGTAGTCTATGTGGTCCGAGATAAAGGAAATGTATCTGCATAGACGATTGTTGAGTGGTGCAAGGTGGTGAGTTGTGATACGATGAAGGAACTCGGGGTTGTGAGTTATCGGGATGTATAGGGTTGGCCCTGTGCCAAGCTGTCAAGTGAGTGACCGTTTCTTAGTAAATGAATCTCGTGTTGTAGTGGAGGATTCCGCCAGGTTCCTCATTTTGGGAAGTAAAGATGCTTGAGAAACCTTATTTATTCTACTATGGTTAAGACCGATTGAATAGGAACAGTAGTCTGCAAGATAGAGTACCGTAAGAATTGAAGGGATTGCATCCAATGTTCCATATTTCGAATCTAATGAGGTGGTTGACTGAGTCAGAAGTGGCTTTACCTTGGGGAAGTGTCAGTTGGGGTGTGGGCATGATACCCGCATCTTTTCCAATAAGGAATTCCGGGGACGGAATTCTTTTAAGGAGGGAGTGTTGTAACAACCGGGTTTTTTCTGTGTGAAAATGATAGTTTAGTGGTCTTTGTGCAAGAAATGAAAGATAAGTAGAGGGACTATTGTGCAAATTGTGAAAGATATTTAAGGACTCCAATCCCTAGGGCAGCCTCTATTTTGTTGAAATTAGTATTGTGTGTGTGTGTGTGTGCTCTTGGTGTTTGGCGGCTAAGAGGTTAGAGAGGAGAAGAGGATAAAGGTTGGAAGCTCTCAATTTGTGCAAAGGAATTGTTAAGGTAATCTTCTAGCATATTTCTTCTGCTTATTTCAAGTCCATTACTCTTATTTGTTCATGATTTGGGGAGGAAATCGTGAGGGATCGTTAGAGTTTTACCTAAACGTCTCCTTTTTGAGTATTTTGGAGTTTTATTGCTAATGTGCCGATTTGGTGGTTTAAAATGGAATTTATTTAGTGATTATGACTAGTTAATGAACCCCTATGGTTGTCTAATCGAGATGATAGCAAATAAACGAGTTTTAATCACTTTTAGATGTCTGAGGTTCGAAACAGCCGTAGTTTCCGGACACTGACTTTTTAGTGGTGTCTGGATAGGTTGCAAGTTTCCGGGTAAGTTCCTTAGTATCCGGATAGAAGGAGTCTCCGGGTAGATTGTGGTGTCCGGAAGGTTTTATCCGGAAAGCTGTTGTGTCCGGAAAGCTGTTGTGTCCGGAAAGCGGTTGTGTCCGGAAAGCGATTGCGTCCGGAAAGTAGCTGATACCCGGAGAGTAGTTGGTGTCCGGATAGTTCTGGATTAGTGTTACTGATTAAGGATTTATCTAATCTTCTAGGTATCAAGTTTGGTTAACCCGAGGGTAGAACGAGTGTACGTTCAGCGTTACCAAGGTGAGTTCCCTAAACCTTTTTACGACGTACAGTGTTAAATGATTTAACTGATTATGGTTTCATTTCCGAGCATGAACTGTTTATAACTGTCACGCATGTTCCTCCATGAATTATACGTTTTACTTAAGAAAGCTTAATATGATATGATGAAATGAGAATGAGGATTTAAATGATTTAAATCTGCATGTTTTATGAAAAGAATGATGTGTTATGTGGAGTCGGTCTGCACTGTGGGGTCAGAGAATGATCTTTGGGATCTGATTATCCCTTGGATAGGTGTGACAGACTGGTAGGTTGGAATTCGTTTCCTCCTATTTCGAGTAGAGGGGAGTCTGCATAGGCTCCGGGAAGGGGAGTCTGTGTAGGCTCCGGTTGAGGGCGAGAGGGTAGCCCATTGGGCCCCGATCGTGGAATGTTTATGTGATCCAATACACAGTGTGGTACCATATGTGATGGTATGATATATGATGTATTTTAACAAAATGATTTCCTATTGTTTATACATGTTGTTTTACGGAGGGAATTCACTAGACCTTTTGGTCTAACCCTCGCTTTTCAAAAACTAAACCATTTTCAGGTAAACGCACTATGGGTTCTTCTAGTAAGAACTAGGATTGACTGCATGAAGGATTTGGATACTAGAGCGACTCCAGAGTGTTGAATGATATCTATAGATATAGCTCTCAGTTGTGGGATAGAGACTTCCGCTGCCTATTTTTGCTTAGTATAGATGGGCGATGTTTAAAAGACAAGTTATTTATGTAATTCGAATGCCTACTCTATGTTATTGCATGATTATGTTTATGGGACGTTACACACCGGTTCAAATATAATATTATCATAAATTAAAATTTTGTCGTATTTATCTTCATATATAACATTTATAAACACCGCGCAACGCGCGGTGCAATTACCTAGTTTGATATAAATAGTAAATCTTTTTATCTTTTTCCTTTTTAACCGTCCCATTAGTTTTGTAGGACTCTATAATCTTGTAGACTCAACAATGACAATTGAAGAGGATCCCTAAAGAGTCAACATTTTAGGGTTGTTTACATAGGTATTGCTTTACTGCTTAATGTTAAGCAATTACGTTAAAATGACAATGCAATAAAACAAACAAATTAATACCAGAAATAATTCAACCCTTTCTTCTTGCCTCCTTCAAACCTACTGGTCTCCTGTGAGACAAACAGATTTATCTAGATAAACAACTTAACTCATACATAGCTTGATGTAAAAAAAAGTAAACATCCCCTTATTGTCATTTGAGGAGGATCCCTAACTCACAAGACCAAATCTTATATCAAAATATAAGAGCATCTTTAACGGATTCTTTAAAATAGATAAAATTAGATTTTTGTTCTCTATTTTACTCCAACAGATTGTCTATAATGTTTATTAAAATAAAGCAAACTATGAAAACTTCAAGTTGGATAATTCTCTAAAACTTGATATATGAAGAGATAAACTAATTTTTTTATCTGTATCCACCAATTAAATTATTATTACTTTATATAAAGTTTTTTTGTATTTTGATGATAAATTTATAGCATATTTTAATAATATATTGGATGTTGTTAAAGAGAAACTAAATAGAACACAATAGAATGGAGAGAATGAAGCTGTAATTCCCATTAATCATAAACCCTTTAAATAGAGATGAAATACAAGTAGATAACTACGAGAGATATAAGATCTAACCTATCTCTAATATGTTTATCTCTATCTATATCGTCATATCTAGAGATGGCAACGGGGTCGTGGATACCGGGGATCACATTTCCCATCCCCATCCCCGCTTCCCCATCCCATCCCCATCCCCGTCGGGGAACAAAATTCTTTCCCCATCCCCATCCCCATCGGGGAATGGGATCCCCACCGGGGAATCGGGGATTTTTCCCCGTTTACAAAACTTAATTATTCTTTATATAATATCTTTATAAATGTCAATTTCACGATTGAATGATTATTTTTATAAACTTTAGTTAACCAACTTTTAAGTTGTTTCGTTTGTAAAAGAGTTTTTCGGAAATAAATATATTAATTACAATATAATATATATATATATATATATATATATATATATATATATATATATAGCCTTAGGTTCAATAGAGAAGTGCAAATATTTAGAGAAGTAGAGAAGTAAAAAAACACGGGTCCGTTCATATATGAACGTTCATATATAAACAGTCATATATGAACGTTCATATGAACGTTCAGATATGACTGTTATATGAACGTTCATATATGACTGTTTATATATGAACGTTCATATATGAATGTTCATATATGACTGTTATATGAACGTTCATATATGAACGTTCATATATGACTGTTTATATATGAACGTTCATATATGAACGGACCCGTGTTTTTTTACTTCTCTACTTCTCTAAATATTTGCACTTCTCTATTGAACCTTTCCCTATATATATATATAGAGAGAGGGATAATAAATTGTAAATCGCTAAATGTGTGTAAACTTGTAAACTTTTGGATTTCATAGGTTTTCTTGATGAAATTATTTTATGAAATTGTTTATTTTGATAAAAATGTTTCATATCATTCATTTCTTAATGAAATTGTTTCATATATTTGTGTTTTTTTATGTAAAACGAAAAAGTTTCATCAAGTTTCATAGGAATGAAAAAACATATATGAAACTACATAAAAAACACAAATATATAAAACAATTTCATCAAGAAAATGAATGATATAAACAATTTCATCAAAATAAACAATTTCATGAAAAAAAATTCCATTAAAAAACCTATGAAATCCAAAGTTTACACGAAAAAAAGTTTACAAAATAATGAGCCTCTATATATATATATTATACATCCACGTTATATAACTAAAAGTTTCACCGAACAATAATACAAATACTATAATATATCTTGAAAGTTTTCTCATAATCGAAGATTGATTATATTGGTGTGTTATATATACTATATATACTCATTGGATTTATCATTTTTATTATGTTATATATACGTATATATATAAACACATACTATATATAAAAACTTATATATATATTAAATAATCGGGGTCGGGGTCGGGGTCGGGTTTGAGAGGTATCCCCATCCCCGGTTAACAAATTCGGGGATTCCTCATCCCCGTCCCCATCCCCGGTCAACTCGGGGATTCCCCGGTCAAACCGGGTTCGGGTGTCGAATCCCTGTCGGGGACGGGGTTTTTTGCCATCCTTAGTCATATCCTTTAGACGACGGCACACTTATCCTACAACACTCCCCCTTGTGCCGAGTTAAAGGAGTGATGGTGCACAATTGTTGCCTCGTTAAAACCTTACACCAATATAAAAACCCAGTGGGAAAAAACAAAAATAGGACGAAGGAAAGAGTACAACGCACCCGTCTCTTTACAATACGTAGACTTTTACTTTAGTCTAAATTTCTCTTAGATTTCGTACATTAATCATGATAGTTAAGAAAACATGATGGTGTATGAACTGTTGCCTCACTAAAACCTTACACCAAGGAACAAAACCCAATGGGAAAAATAAAACTTTAGTTGAATGAAAGAGCACAACATACCCCCGTTAGCCTGGGCGAAGATGAGGATAAAGAGTAAGGATTGAAGCCCCCCTCTTTAACACATTAAGAAAATATGTTCACAGGGGCAGAAAGACTCGGTCATAGGAACTTAGACAATATTACATATATAGTAGACTCCCCCTTTTGTCTACTACTCCCCCTGATTCGTGCATTAATCAAAGGAGGTTTAAAACATTTCCATTTTAATACTTTCTACATGTTTCTCAAATATGGTTTTACGTATTGATTTGGTAAACAAACATGTCACAATTTTCTCGCATCTTATTCAGTTCACTTTAATCTTGAGGAGAATTGATTATATAAAAACTTAAGTGAAATATGCTTTGTGTTATAACCCTTGATATATCTTACTTTCATTTCTTCGATACATGATGCATTATTTCCATACATGCAAGTTGTATAGTGGTTAAACTCAAATTACTAGCTCCTCTTATATGTGTAATTATAGTCCTTAACCGTATACACTCTTGAATAGTCTCATAGATAGTAAGATTGTTGATAATATAAGAAGATAACTATTAAAGGTTTGCTTAGTTTACTTCTAAGCAATCGGCATGTTCCATATGATAATTCCTTTATCCAGTTTGGGAACAACGTTTATATGAGTCAAACATATACCTAATATCAGTAAATATATACCAACGCATTGTTTGGTGTTTTTCTATAAGAGTCAGTACTTTTGCCGCTCACAATCTAAGTAGGTATTGAAGTTTCATTATCAATCTATTTTTCTCCGTAGGAAAATTATAAGTCCGCGTCAATGGTGTCAAAAGATTAATTTGAAATCATTCCAACGACGTTGCGTTGGCACTGAACTAAATCTAGCTAACAAGTTCAGTGAGAAGTACAATATACGGTCAAGTGTATTATGTTGAGTACAATAATGCGCCTTGTAACAACCCAAATTTAGTAGGCTGGAAAGTTTAGTGTCCAGAATTAAAAGAATGGAAGTTTGGGCTTAGGGGCTATAGTGTAAATTGTGAAACATCTTTAAATGAGCCAAATCCCTAGGTGGTCTTGGTGATTCAGTATTATTGTGTTGTGGCGGCTGAGGAGAAGAGCAGAAAGAGGGAGAAATCGGTTTGACATCAGGATCGGGAGAAGACTCTTTTGGTAAGTAAAACCTCAAATCATTGTTATCTTCTTGTGCATTAATAGCTAGAAAATAGTTAGTTTCCTGGATGGGTTTTCATGTTTAAGCTGGGATATCGTTTAACATCACTGTGGAGAGTTTTAGTTCACGAATGGGTTTGTAATCTAATGAAACTAATGGACTAGAAATTTATGTTGTTTAAGGAGTTGTAATAGAACAAATTGGGTAAGAATGCTGTGTTAAATTCTCAATTTACTGGACTCCGTAGGAAGAAATCGAGTAATGAAGCGTATAAGGTTCGTCCCTGTTCGCTAGACCGGGAGTCGGGGTACCGGGACTTCGGGTACCGGGAGTCGGGTACCGGGAGTCGGGGTACCGGGACATCGGGTACCGGGAGTCGGGGTACCGGGAGTCGGGGTACCGGGAGTCGGGGTACCGGGACTTCGGGGTACCGGGACTTCGGGGCACCGGGGGTCGAAACATGTTGGGATCGTCGGTTTGGGCTTCGTCAGTCAGGCCCATAGTGTCTAGCTATTGGGCCGATGTGTTTAGAGTTTAGCTTAAGTCTCGTGGGCTTAGTAAAGGATAAAAGAAACCCAATATGTAATAGATGGACCTGAATGAGCTATTGGAGACCGAATTAAGAGGAGGACTTAGGATCAGAATTAGAGACGTGCCTAATTGATCTATAATTATGCTTTAGGTGAACGGACGAAACGAGACACCAGGTTAGAAAAGAAATTGCTATCAGGTGAGTTCCCTAAACCCTTTTTATGATGCAAAGTGTTAAATGTTTTTTTCTTTAACTGATTGTGGTTTACCGAGCATGAAAAGTTATGAATTGACTTGCATGATTTCCATGAATACACGGATTTTGAATGAAAGAGATGTTTAGCATGACAAGGAAAAAGGCATGATTTATGAGCAACTTATTTTACATGTTTGCATGAACGTAAGTGTACACTATGTGGAGTCGGTCTGCACTGTGGGATCAGAGAGAGGTTCTCGGGGTCTTAGGACTCTTGGTTATGTTTGATAGACCGGTGGGTTGGAATCCGTTTCCTTCCTATTCGGTAGAGGGGAGTCCGTAGAGATTCCAAATCGGCGAGAAGGGAGTCTGATGGGGGCCTGATCGCAATATGTTGTTGTGATCCACTACACAGTGCAGTACCATGTTTGATGATATTTATGGTCGTTGCTAAATGTTTTCCAAATATTTTATATGCTATTTTCGGAGGGAATTCACTAGACCTTCTGGTCTAACCCTCGCTTTCAAAACTAAACCATTTTCAGGTAAGCGTGTAGCGAGTTCTTCTAGGTAGAACTAGAGATGGCATGGAGGTGATGGAGCTCGTGAGGCTTCCAGTTTTGGATCTTGATATGTTTAGTTAGTGCTCGGCTGTGGCTTAGAAAGACTTCCGCTGTTTATGTTTAATGTTAACGTTAAAGTTTTGTTAAGTTTGTTTTAGCGTCAATGTAAGTACAAGTACATTTATGTCGTTTGAATGGTTAATCTTATGTTTTGACTTTTATGGAAAGTGGGACGTTACAAATGGTATCAGAGCCTTAGTTTAAGAGATTTAGGTGACCAATAGGACCTAAACTTAAACTGTAAGATGAGAAACACAGCCGAGACATAGGATTGCCTCTAGGAACAATCACTACAGATGCGTTAGGAAATAAGGTGCCAAGGACAAACATGTAAGGTAAGTTTGGGACTACACCTGGCCAGTGTAATTACGAACTTACAGGTACATGTGCGTGCTTAAACTTACCTTATATAGCAAGATGATTGTGTCATGTCTAGCAAAAGTTAATTATTGTCTTCTTTCAGCGTTAGCGAAATGGCTGGAAGAACCCTGAGGAGTAGGTCGGCACCTGTTGTGCCAAGGAATCAAGATGACGAGGTACTAGAGAACGGACCGGTGGAGCCGGCAAGGGCAACTGTTACCCGTGGAAGGGGAAGAGGTAGGGGTCGTGGAAGGGGTCGGGGAAGAACACCCCGCTGGGCCGCCACCCAAGTGGCCGGGGATGGAGGAAACCCGAACCCGAGAACGACTCGTACAACTAGAAGAACGAGGAGTGTGGAAGCCCCTGTTCATCGAGAAGACTCTCTTCAGGAGAGTTCAGCTTCGGCAAGGAGGGTAACACACCCTAGGGAACGGGGTCGAGGCCGCGGATCTACTTTCGTCACTCGAGAGAACCTAGCTGCTGAACTGGGTAAAATTCAGGAGACTCTGCAAGCTCTCCTGACCAAACAGAACGAGTCAGGTTCGGGAAGCAAAGAAGCAAGTGAGAAACGAGAAAGCGTGGAGCTGTCTAGTCCACTAGTGACCGGTACTGGGAGTCACTTGAATTCAAACCCTAAAGTGATGAATGAGTTAGCAGCTAAGGGATGCAATTTCAAGGCCTTTACCTCATGCAAGCCCCCTACTTTCAAGGGCGAGTATGATCCTATCTTGGCAATGAAATGGATAAAGGAAATGGAACTGGTCTTCGATACATGCAAGTGTGCTGATGGGGATAGGGTAATGTTTGCTCTGTCCACGTTGAAATCTGATGCAGTTTATTGGTGGGAGGCCGAGACTGGGGGACAGGGTTCGGCAGCGGCTAAGGGAATGATGTGGGAAGCGTTTGTAGACAGGTTCAAAGCTCAGTTTTGCCCGCTCGCAGGAGTAAAAAGATTGGAGGAAGAGTTCTTAGGGTTGGATCAGGGGGTATGACAGTGCGAGAATATACTACAAAGTTCATCGAGAAATCTCGCTTCGCAGACCTTTATGTGCCAACAGAAGAATGTCGAGTGGAACGTTTCATTCACGGATTGAAGGGCAGCATCCGAGAACTAGTTCTGACAAGGAACCCCACTACTTTTCAAACGGCCATTAATGCGGCCGAGATGATCAAAAAGGAAAAGGATCGTCAGACGACTGAGAAGGGCGGTGATAAACGTAAATGGGATGGACCGGGTAATGATTCCAGAATGGGGAAAGTGTTCCGACCAGAAAACCGTGCTAGTAAGGGTCCAACCAGCAGACCGTGTAGTAAGTGTAATAGGGTACACCGGGGAGAGTGCATGGCAGGTTCAAACTCATGCTACCGGTGTGGAGTGCCCGGTCATATGTCAAAGGATTGTCCCAAGGGGAAGACATGTCATCAGTGTGGGGTTATGGGTCACGTACGGTACGACTGTCCACAGTTGAAGAGGGATGGGTCAGCTCAGTACGGGAGCCGCCAAGGGGGAAGAAGCAGTGATAAGGGGGCAGAACCGGCGCACCCAAAGGGACGTGCGTTCCGCATGACCGCTGAAGAGGCGGAGGATGTACCGGTTGTTGTTGCAGGTACGTTTCTGGTGAACTCTTTATGTGCTAAAGTGTTGTTTGATTCGGGAGCGAATCGCTCTTTTGTATCGCATGTGTTTATGAAATGCTTGGGGGTAAGGCCTAGACGCTTGGAGAGGGCACTAGAGGTGGAGACCGCCAATGATGGTCTGGTGTACGTTAAAGAGGTGGTAGAGGGTTGCGTTATAGAGATAGAAGGGAGGTTAGTGCCTATGAAATTATATCCCATGGAAATGGGAGAGTTCGATGTGGTGTTGGGTATGGACTGGTTGGCCGCGAATGATACGAATATCGTTTGCAATAAAAAGCTGATCAGGGTTCGATTACCTGATGGAGATACCGTAGTGATTTATGGGAATCGCCGTAATAGAACCACTAGTCTTATCTCCATGATTAGGGCTACTAAGTGTTTGAGAAAAGGGTGTCAAGGGTTCTTGGCGTACGTGTTGGACGCCAAGAAAGAGAAGCGTGGGATTAGCGATGTGCGAGTGGTAAATGAGTACCCGGAGGTATTTCCGGATGACTTGACAAGTCTACCCCCGGATCGTCAGATCGAGTTCAGAATTGATCTGATGCCGGGATCTGCACCGATTGCCCGCGCACCTTATAGATTGGCACCATCCGAAATGAAAGAGATGATGACTCAGTTGCAAGAACTGTTAGACAAGGGATTCGTCCGACCAAGTACATCACCATGGGGAGCACCTGTGCTATTCGTGAAGAAGAAGGACGGTACCATGCGGATGTGTATCGATTACCGAGAACTCAAAAAGGTCACGATCAAGAACAAGTACCCGATACCTAGGATTGACGACCTGTTCGATCAGTTACAAGGAGCCAATTACTTTTCCAAGATAGACTTGAGGTCAGGTTATCATCAGCTCAAGGTACCGGAGGAGGACGTGCCGAAGACTGCCTTTAGAACCAGATATGGACACTACGAATTTCTGGTGATGCCGTTTGGATTAACCAACGCCGGCAGCATTCATGGACTTAATGAATAGGGTATGCCAACCCTATTTGGATCAGTTCGTGATAGTGTTCATAGACGACATCCTTATATTCTCAAGATCGGAAGGGGAGCACGAAAGCCACCTTCGTACAATTCTCGAGCTATTGAAGCAAGAGTGGTTGTATGCAAAGTTTTCCAAGTGCGAGTTCTGGCTGAGGGAAGTGCAGTTCCTCGGGCACGTGGTGTCCGAGAAGGGGATCATGGTCGATCCGGCTAAGATTGAAGCCATTCGGGATTGGGAGCAACCTAAGAATCCGTTAGAAGTTCGAAGCTTCCTCGGGCTGGCGGGGTACTACCGGAAGTTCATCAAGGACTTTTCGCGTATCGCCACGCCACTGACCTCTTTAACGAAGAAGAATGTCAAGTTCGTCTGGTTAGAGAAACAAGAAGAAGCATTTCAGAAATTAAAGGATATGCTGAGTAGCGCTCCAGTTTTGTCATTACCGGACGGTTCGGGTGATTTCGTGGTTTTCAGTGACGCATCGAAGCTCAGTTTGGGTTGCGTACTCATGCAGCGGGGGAAGGTGATCGCGTATGCCTCGCGGCAACTAAAGGATCACGAAGTTCGATACCCCACTCACGATTTAGAACTGGCGGCAGTGGTCTTCGCCCTGAAGATTTGGCGACATTACCTATACGGGACGAAGTGCCAGATCTTCACGGACCACAAGAGTTTATATCATCTCTTTGACCAAAAAGATTTGAATATGCGCCAAAGAAGGTGGATTGAATTGTTGAGTGACTACGATTGTAAGATCGAATATCATCCGGGAAAAGCAAACGTGGTGGCGGACGCCTTGAGCCGTAAGGAACGAAGTGAAACCCCCAGGATTGTGGCTATGAGGGCCGAGGACACCCTCAACCTGTTAGCTGAAATAAAGGAATGTCAGGCTGAGGCGCTCGAAGCTGAAAATCTTAAGAAGGAGAGAATGGTGGGGCAAGCGTCCCTACTAGTGGAAGACAGTCGAGGGGTGAGGTGTCTGAATGGGAGAATCTGGGTTCCGAAACTCGGAGGGCTCCGAAAGCTGATTCTCGAAGAAGCTCACAAATCGAAGTACACGATTCACCCCGGAACTAACAAGATGTACGGAGACCTACGGCGAGACTATTGGTGGCCCGGATTGAAGAAAGACGTGGCTCACCTTGTAGAAACCTGTATGACGTGTTCGCGTGTAAAGATCGAACATCAAAGACCGTACGGGAAGCTCCAGTCGTTAGAGATACCGACATGGAAGTGGGATCAGATCACGATGGATTTCGTGACCCATTTGCCTAGAACTCCGAAGGGTCATGATGCTATTTGGGTGATCGTGGATCGACTCACAAAGTCAGCCCACTTTTTGCCTATACGAGAGTCTTACTCGTTGGAGCAGCTAGCCAAGTTGTACGTTGATGAGATCGTAACCCTCCATGGCGTGCCTTCGTCGATAATTTCCGACCGAGATAGCAGGTTTACCTCTAGCTTTTGGAAAAGCTTCCAAAGAGAAATGGGTTCGCAGATCAAGTTGAGTACCGCTTATCATCCTCAGACCGACGGTCAGAGCGAGCGTACGATCCAAACGTTAGAAGACATGCTAAGAGCGTGTGCTTTGGATTTCCAAGGCTCATAGGAAAAGCACCTACCGCTAATCGAGTTTGCTTACAATAATAGCTATCACTCGAGCATCAAGGCAGCTCCGTTTGAGGCACTTTACGGTAGAAAGTGTCGGACACCGTTGTGTTGGAACGAAGTTGGAGAGAGACAATTAGCAGGGCCGGAAATTGTACAACTGACTTCGGACAAGATAGTTCAAGTGCGAGAAAGGCTGAAGGTCGCACGCGACCGACAAAAGAGTTATGCGGATAAGAGAAGAAAGGATATAGAATTTCAGGTCGGAGATTCCGTGTTGTTAAAGGTCTCCCCGTGGAAAGGAGTTGTACGGTTTGGAAAACGTGGGAAATTAAGCTCGCGTTACATCGGACCGTTTGAAATTACCGAACGAATTGGGGAGGTGGCGTATAGACTGGACCTACCGGAAGAGTTGCAAGGCATTCACAACGAGTTTCATGTGTCAAATCTGAGGAAATGTTTAGCCGACGTGACTAAAGCGGTGCCGTTAAACGACATTAAGGTGGATGAAAAGTTGAACTTCATAGAAGAGCCCGAAGCGATCACGGACGTTAAAGTGAGGAAGTCACGGAACAAGGAGACTAAGCTGGTTAAAGTACAGTGGAGGCATCATAAAGGCCCGAAGGCTACTTGGGAGTTAGAAACGGAGATGAGGGCGAGGTACCTGCATCTTTTCCAATAAGGAATTCCGGGGACGGAATTCTTTTAAGGGGGGAGTGTTGTAACAACCCAAATTTAGTAGGCTGGAAAGTTTAGTGTCCAGAATTAAAAGAATGGAAGTTTGGGCTTAGGGGCTATAGTGTAAATTGTGAAACATCTTTAAATGAGCCAAATCCCTAGGTGGTCTTGGTGATTCAGTATTATTGTGTTGTGGCGGCTGAGGAGAAGAGCGGAAAGAGGGAGAAATCGGTTTGACATCAGGATCGGGAGAAGACTCTTTTGGTAAGTAAAAACCTCAAATCATTGTTATCTTCTTGTGCATTAATAGCTAGAAAATAGTTAATTTCCTGGATGGGTTTTCATGTTTAAGTTGGGATATCGTTTAACATCACTGTGGAGAGTTTTAGTTCACGAATGAGTTTGTAATCTAATGAAACCAATGGACTAGAAATTTATGTTGTTTAAGGAGTTGTAATAGAACAAATTGGGTAAGAATGTTGTGTTAAATTCTCAATTTACTGGACTCCGTAGGAAGAAATCGAGTAATGAAGCGTATAAGGTTCGTCCCTGTTCGCTAGACCGGGAGTCGGGGTACCGGGACTTCGGGTACCGGGAGTCGGGTACCGGGAGTCGTGGTACCGGGACTTCGGATACCGGGAGTCGAGGTACCGGGAGTCGGGGTACCGGGACTTCGGGGTACCGGGACTTCGGGGTACCGGGACTTCGGGGTACCGGGAGTTTGGGGCACCGGGGTCGAAACATGCTGGGATCGTCGGTTTGGGCTTCGTCAGTCAGGCCCATAGTGTCTAGCTATTGGGCCGATGTGTTTAGAGTTTAGCTTAAGTCTCGTGGGCTTAGTAAAGGATAAAAGAAACCCAATATGTAATAGATGGACCTGAATGAGCTATTGGAGACCGAATTAAGAGGAGGACTTAGGATCAGAATTAGAGACGTGCCTAATTGATCTATAATTATGCTTTAGGTGAACGGACGAAACGAGACACCAGGTTAGAAAGGAAATTGCTATCAGGTGAGTTCCCTAAACCCTTTTTATGATGCAAAGTGTTAAATGTTTTTTTCTTTAACTGATTGTGGTTTACCGAGCATGAAAATTTATGAATTGACTTGCATGATTTCCATGAATACACGGATTTTGAATGAAAGAGATGTTTAGCATGACAAGGAAAAAGGCATGATTTATGAGCAACTTATTTTACATGTTTGCATAAACGTAAGTGGACACTATGTGGAGTCGGTCTGCACTGTGGGATCAGAGAGAGGTTCTCGGGGTCTTAGGACTCTTGGTTATGTTTGATAGACCGGTGGGTTGGAATCCGTTTCCTTCCTATTCGGTAGAGGGGAGTCCGTGGGGATTCCAAAGCGGCGAGAAGGGAGTCTGCTGGGGCCCTGATCGCAATATGTTGTTGTAATCCACTACACAGTGCAGTACCATGTTTGATGATATTTATGGTCGTTGCTAAATGTTTTCCAAATATTTTATATGCTATTTTCGGAGGGAATTCACTAGACCTTCTGGTCTAACCCTCGCTTTCAAAACTAAACCATTTTCAGGTAAGCGTGTAGCGAGTTCTTCTAGGTAGAACTAGAGATGGCATGGAGGTGATGGAGCTCGTGAGGCTTCCAGTTTTGGATCTTGATATGTTTAGTTAGTGCTCGGCTGTGGCTTAGAAAGACTTCCGCTGTTTATGTTTAATGTTAACGTTAAAGTTTTGTTAAGTTTGTTTTAGCGTCAATGTAAGTACAAGTACATTTATGTCGTTTGAATGGTTAATCTTATGTTTTGACTTTTATGGAAAGTGGGACGTTACACGCCTATTGTACTTAGGTATGGAATTCCAGCTCCCAACGCCTCTTCGTCCTCATCCATTAGATATTTCTTTATATCCAACACTTTGATCGATCATGGGAGTGCTAGTCGGATGCGCTTTGTCGATATTAGGTCTCCTGATCATTTTCTAGACATATGCGGATCGGTGGATCAATATTCCACAAACTCGGTGTCATAGCTCAAGTATCTAGACAAAACCAAGTTTTCCCAAGATATTTTATCTCAAGACCAGATTTCAAATAGCTTGTGTTTTCTCTTATTTCATCAAGAGTATCTATTATGTTCATAACGTCGACATATAGAGCTACTATGAAAATCTGGAACTTTTTTTCCTAAACAAATACGCAAGGGCACAGTTCATCGTTCTTATATATCATTTCTCAATAAAGTATTCACTCAAACTTAGGCTCTGATACCAACTTGTAACACCCTCGAATTGGGAAAGAGCAACTAATTAAAAATTTTGATAGTACATCCGAAATAATATGATTTCTTCCTATAATCCAATAGGTAAAATACCTTTAATTACAATCTATGGTTAACCTCAAACAAAATATAATTCAAGTCCTGTTACAAAGACTACAACTACAACAGGTGTTACTTAACCCAAGTACAAGTTGCTAATCCCAAGGATGAATGCGGAAAACTTCACTTAAGCTATTCACCTCTCGAGCACGTTACTAGCACACGACCTTTCACACGTGTCACTAGAACTACTCCCAACCTGAGACCTGTTGCACATGCCGACAAATAAAAAGGTTAGGCTAACGCCTAGTGAGTTCAAGAGTTTATAACATGATTTATATAATTTGTAGAATGACAGTTTGCGACATAAATCATGATTTTCAAAAGAGTTTATGAAAGAATGTAAACGAATCATTTTCCAACACACACAAAATCCATGAGAAAAGTTCCCAAAATGTATAAAGCGTTTTCTAAAATGAATCCCAATCCCAACTTACTCAAACGTGTTTTGACATTATACATCCCAATAAATGTAAGTGTGGACAAAACCCCAATATTTAAAACACCTAAATAGGATGAGGCATAGAACTCTGCCAATAAACCATGAAGACCTTTCATATAAATAAAGAGCGTCACCGAAAATATGGATAAAAGTACTACCCAAAAACAACACCTTTCGGTGACGGGGGAGACCCGATTCCATCGAAAGTGACGGGCACATAAAGTTAGGCCACTTTTGATGTTACTGGATTACACCTCAAGTCCCGGTCTTAGTTCCCATGCCATAAAGACATCACAACCTCAAAACTTTCCCATGCCTTTATTGCATACCCCGTCGAGTTACACCTCAATGACTTATGGGACCATATTGCCTATCCAGTCTAGACGAGTTACACCTCAAGTTCTTCAATGTCCCACATTGCATACTCGCTAGTGGCCCCCACGGCCTAACGCATATAACCATGCGTCCCCATAGTCCACTCCTCGTGCACAAAGAGATAGACCATCAAATAAAGACTGACTTACATGCCTATGGATCCAATGCAACACAGTCTACAAAACATGCTCAACCTAGAATGACTAAAACACCCAAGCATGTAAATATCAATAATGAGCAATAAAATGAAATTTGGTGCAATAAAAGCAAACCATAAATAAGACTCCACATCGAGCCATTAAAACCGGACAAATGTCCCCAAGACTTCCTCAAAGTTAAAACCGAGCAAATGCTCAAAACCCATTAGACCCATAAATAACGGTTCTCAAAATATAGACGTATTAAACGTCGTTTTGGTAAACGTATACCATAAAGTCCTCACGACTAAAAACTCATCATGGATTAATAATAATGAATTTTCCCAAAATGGATTTATACTCTTTTAATTCTCAAAATGACCCATTACACTAAAATATGCATTTTCCCAAATGGTTTATAGAATCAAGTACATCAATATGATTAAACCATTAAATAAACTTCATTTTGAACAATAAATCTTTTAAGAACATATTTATGATTTCTACACATCAAAATATCCAAAAACCCCGAATATGGGTGTTTTACAACATTTATGAAGATAAATACTTCAAGAGAGTTAGACTCATCAAATAACTCAACAATTGATAATTTCAAGTAAAACACACAAACATTTGGAAAGTAACATTTTTGGCATGTACAAAGTTTTCACAAATCAACTTGAACTCACCTTGCTAGATTTAGGTTAAATTTAGATTTTTCCCCAACGTAAGCTCCTTTGAAGAAACTTGAATCCTCAAGCCAAAACTTCCAAAAACATAGATCCATAAATTTCCAACCATCAATAACCACATTTAACCATTTAGAATTGTTCCCCAACATCAACCATGAAAATTTCCATTTATACCCAAAACCCCAATTTGTCCTAACTTTTCTCAAAATCATCCAAACCGAAAATGGAGGAACAAAATGCTAGGAGATCATCAATGGAACATTTATAACTCATAATGAAGCTTGTAAATGGAGGAAATGAACTTACCACTTAGGTTTTGATGAAAACCTAGAAAGCCCTAAAAAGATCTAGTGTTGGAGATGAAAACTTGCTCTTGCATCAAAAGATGAAACCACTAACATATGATGGAGAAGGAACACTTTAATCTCCATAAAAAGCCCCAAAATCAGTTAGGGTTTGAGGGGGAAGAAGAGGAAAAGATTTGGGAGAGAAGATATGGAGTTTGGGAGTGAGAAATGAGAAGATTACCACCACCAAACGTTCTTGAATCTTCCAATAAACTTCCAAACTCTTTCTAGATCCTTGAAGAGATCTCAAAAACGGAACCATAGCAACATGAATCACCAAAATCGGAGTTGAAATGAGAGAGATATGAAGAAATGAAGTTTGGGGCTAAAAATCCAGTATTTATGCTCATCAGACGCTCCGTGCGGATGCACTAGCGCCACCATCAGTGCTAAGCACTGGTCATCAGACGCTCCACGCGGATCTCCGCGTGGGTCCACTAGCGCCAAGCACTGGTCGCCCGGTTTCTTCCTAAACACTGTTTTGGCCATAACATCTTCGTTTTCGCTCCGGAAAGAACCGTTGGACTCGTATTCAAATTCCCCATCCAACAAGACCATAAAATCTAGGATTTAATCCAAAATCCTATTTTTCATATTTTTCTTAAAAGACCGATTCCACACTGATTCGAAATTGTACTTATCCAAAAATTACGTGTGTTACAATCCTCCCAACCTTAGGATGATTTCGTCCTCGAAATCTAGCTCCCAAACATCCAAAGGTTATCGAACTCAACACTTTCCATGCTTCTCCAGTTTCCTACTGAAATTCGAATCCTTTCTTGCCAGAACTGCTATGACAACTTCATGTCGATACTCACAATCAATGTCCATTTAGACCCACTACACTTATGCCCGAGTACGCTTAATTTACTAAGGTAGCCTCTATCTGAATGACCCAGGTCATCACCCAACCTTAGGTGATCCATACTTCCTAAACGCCCGATCTCGACTTCCTATCAGCTCAGATCCACATGCTTAAAATTTCTTCTCCAATCAACCCGAGGTTTGATTACCACCGAAACCAACAAAATCTTTAAATCCAACCGTCCCGCTGCTGAATTGACATTTGACCCTAACGAGCACTAATAGTCCCCAAAACATACGGTCGTCCCTGACCCAACGATTATACAACTCCATGAATACATCCCATTACCAACCATCTAATCTGCAAATTCTTTTACCGTTCAGGTAAAGTCGTTCTACTAAATCCACTTATCATAATCTGAACTTCTTAAAATCACTACAAGCGATAGGATTGTCCTTTAAGATTGGACTACAACACTCCCAAAACACGGACGGTTCATGGCCTCAAAATCCAAAGTCGACACCTAACCATACCACCAAGATTCAAACCACTGCAGTACTTCACACCCGAGCTCCATCCGTCGGGCATCCCCACAAAACCAAGGTTATCAATATGGTGCCTAAAGGGTCATACACGTTCCTTATGCGAAAATTTACAAAGACCCAAAACAAGGTTGTCGATAAGAACGGGTACCACCAAATTTAACAGATATCATCGCGAGTCTAACCCCACAGTTACAAAAGTACGCCGCCTATGCAAACAATACTACTCGGCCTATGACACGATCACGCATCGGAATACCCTAATCGGGGTTACTTAACCTTTCCAAGGTTCTAATGAGTTCAAGGTTTTCTGTAATACCCCGGGTAAGTTCGTTAGTTAAATTCTAGTTCCGTTAAATTTATTTAACTCTATAATTGATGTTTAGGGTAAGTTTGGGTAAATTTATAAGTTTAGGGGTGTTTGGGTCTTTATTGAATAGTGCAAGGTCTAAATTAGTAAATATGGTTTAATATTATCTCTTAAGGTATCCAGATATTTTTCATAAAGCAGAAAACATCCAGATATTCCAGGTCGTCGATCAAGTAAGAGCAAATGAGAAGGGTAACCTGTATCTAGCTTTTGGAAGACGTATGTTTTGAAGACTATGACGTGTTTTGTAGTTATAACTTTGTTATTTAGTAGCAAAAAGTTTGTAATGGAATCCGTAATATAGTTGTAAAGACTAAGGGACCGAAGTTGTTATGTGATGTATCTTTTGATTATGTAACGATAATATGCAATATATGTTATTTGACGCATGTTTAAGAACTGGGTCGTTACAGATGGTATCATCGCCCTAGTTTAAGGGCTTTAGGTATTCGTATCCGTACCTAGACTTAAACTGCATGTGAAGTAGGATGTCCCTATTATTTTAGAACCTTGGGGTGCTAAATATAAAAGGTAGAAGGAACATCATGTAAGGTAATTTCAAATTACATTTGGCCAGTGTAATCATGAACTTACAGGTACATGTTTGAACTGGAAAACCTTATTATATGGGTATGTGCTTATGTGTATATTAACCTTGTTGAAATCCACAGAATGGCAAGTGGTACTCGACGTACAAATAGGGAGGAAGAAGGAAACCCTAGTAGAACTAATCCAACAGTCGGGATAAGGGGAAGAGGGGGAGAACGAGGCAGGGGCAGGACTGGAGGCAGAGTTCAGCCGCGAGGTAATGAATTTGTTACAAGAAACGACTTGACGGCTGAAATGGGAAGACTGCAAGCAAGTATATAGGCTATGTTCGATCCAACTCGTAATACTGAAACTGAAATACCAGATCCTAATCTGGAAGACGAGATGCCCAATACACCTACTGTCATACCGGTGCCAAGGAAGTGTGATTATAAAATGTTTCTAAGTTGCAAACCTCCAACCTACGCAGGAGAAAGAGATCCAGTGAAGGCCATGAGGTGGCTAAAAGAGATAGAAGCTGTCTTCAAGACCAGCAAGTGCGCTGAAGAAGATAGAGTGCTATACGGAACCGCGATGTTGAAAGCATATGCTCTATATTGGTGGGAAGCTCTCATTACCTCTAGAGGATCTGATATATATTCTACTTTTTCTTGGGACGAATTCACAACAGCTTTCAAAAGACAGTTTTGTCCTCAAGTAGCAGTTAGACAACTGTAAGAGGAATTTATGAATCTGCAACAGGGTAGTTTATCGGTTAGGGATTATACTGCTCGTTTCCTGGAGAAGTCTCGTTTTGCAGAGTACTATGTTGCCACGGAGGCACTGAAGATGGAAAGGTTTATCTTCGGGTTAAAGTCATAAATTCAAAGTCTAGTGATTGCAAAGGGACCGGAAACCTTCTCAGCCGCAGTAGATGCCGCGGAAAATGTGGAATGGGATAGAGGAAGAGATTCTGGTGATAAGAGTACTGGGAAAAGAAAATGGGAAGGACCACAGTATGATCCAAAGAAGTCCAGATTTCAGAGATTTGATAGTCGTACACCTTTCAGACCAGCTGAAAGACCTTGCCCAAAATGCAACCGTTTTCATCAAGGAAATTGTCAAGTTGATCCTCAAATCTGTTACAAGTGTGGAAAGACCGGTCATATTGCTAAGGACTGTCGGGTAACTAGATTTTGTTTCTCATGCAATTCTCCTGATCACATTCAGTCTGATTGTCTACGGGGGAGAGTACAGCAGGGTGGTACGTCAGTAAGACCAACGGGTGTTAGACCGGTAGTACCAAGGCCAGAGTTACCAAGAGCTAGGGGTCGTTCCTTTCAGATGACAGCACAAGAAGCAGAGGAAACTCCTGATGTGGTTACAGGTACATTTTTAATAAACTCTACACGTGCTAAAGTGTTATTTGACTCCGGTGCAAACCGATCGTTCGTGTCTCCTTCATTTGCTGCTTATATGCATTTAAAGCCTAAATTGTTAGATCATGCTTTAATGGTAGATACTGTAAATGATAATCAAGTACCAGTTAAAGAGGTATTTGATAGTTGTGTTATAAAAATAGATGGGTGTGGAGTGCCTATTCAGTTATTTCCTATAGTTTTAATTGAGTTTGATGTAGTAGTGGGAATGGATTGGTTAGCCGAGAATCAGGCTAGTATAGTTTGTGATAAGAAGTTGATCAATGTTGTTTTACCTGAGAAAGGACCGGTAGTGATTTACGGTGACCGTAGAAATCATCAGTCTTGCCTTATCTCTATGATGAAAGCTCGTAAGTGTGTTAATAAAGGTTGCCCGAGTTACTTAGCTTATGTGATAGATACTAAGTTGGAAAAGAGTAAATTGGAAGGTATTCCTGTGGTTTGTGAATTTCCGGAAGTCTTCCCAGAAGACTTGAATAGTCTTCCGCCCATTAGACAAGTAGAGTTTGGCATAGATCTGATTCCTGGAGCCGCTCCTGTTGCCCGTGCACCGTATCGTTTGGCACCTCCAGAGATGAAAGAAATGATGATGCAACTGCAAGATCTTTCAGATAAGGGCTTCATCAGACCCAGTTCTTCACCGTGGGGTGCACCGGTTCTGTTTGTGAAAAAGAAGGATGGTTCGATAAGGATGTGCATTGATTATCGGGAACTGAATAAACGCACGATCAAGAACAAGTATCCGCTTCCCAGAATTGATGACCTCTTCGATCAATTAGTTGGAGCTTGTTATTTCTCAAAGATTGATCTAAGATCTGGTTATCACCAGTTGAAGGTTAAAGAAGAAGATGTTCTGAAATTGCTTTTCGCACAAGGTATGGTCACTACGAATTCTTAGTGATGACTTTCGGTCTGACGAATGCCCCAGCTGCTTTTATGGATTTAATGAATGTATGAAAGCCATATCTCGATAAATTTGTTATTGTGTTTATCGACGATATCCTTATCTATTCCCGATCCAAAGAAGAGCACGCACAACATCTTCGTTTGATTCTGGAGTTGTTGAAGAAGGAACAATTGTATGCTAAATTTTCTAAATGTGAATTCTGGCTACGAGAAGTTCAATTTCTGGGACATGTAGTTTTCGAGAAAGGCATTCAAGTTGATCCGATGAAAGTAGAAGCAATTGAAAAGTGGGAACCGCCGAGAACACCAACCGAGGTACGAAGTTTTCTGGGTTTAGCTGGCTACTATCGCAAGTTTATACAAGATTTCTCTCGCATCGCTACGCCCCTGACCAAGCTGACCAGAAAGAATATAAAGTTTGAATGGAAAGCAGAACAGGATGAAGCATTCCGAATATTGAAAGAGAAACTCTATAGCACGCCGATACTATCACTACCTGAAGGTTCCAACGATTTTGTTGTTTACAGTGATGCTTCCAAACTGGGATTGGGATGTGTACTAATGCAGCGTGGGAAAGTTATTGCTTATGCTTCTCGTCAACTAAAAGATCATGAACGGTAGTATCCTACACACGACATGGAACTTGCAGCAGTTGTTTTCGCGCTAAAGATTTGGAGACATTATCTCTACGGTTCTAAATGTCAAATTTTTACCAATCATAAGAGTCTCCAACATCTTTTCGATCAGCGGGAATTGAATATGAGGAAAAGAAGATGGTTAGAACTGGTGAATGACTACGACTGTGAAATTCTCTATCATTCGGGAAAGGCAAATGTGGTAGCTGATGCACTAAGTCGTCAAGAAAGGAGTGGAACAATAAAAGCCATTGCACTACGAGCGGAACTTCTACCTAACATCTTTGACGAATTGAAGAAATGTCAAGTAGAAGCCTTTCAAGAAGAACACTTGAAACCAGAACGGTTAGTGGGTATATCAGCATCACTCGTAAAAGATGATCGTGGGTTACTGTGTCTGGGAAACAGAATTTGGGTGCCTCGTTTGGGTGGTTTACGTGATCGGGTACTACAAGAAGCTCATCAATCTCGTTTCTCTATTCATCCAGGTACGAATAAGATGTATAAAGATCTACGACAGTTCTACTGGTGGCCGGGAATGAAAAGAAGTATTGCCCAGCATGTGGAAGGTTATACCACTTGTAAGAAAGTAAAGATTGAACATCAAAAGCCTTTTGGTCAGTTACAACATTTAGAAATACCTATGTGGAAGTGGGATCAGATTACTACAGATTTCATCACGAAGCTACCAAGGACTCCGAAAGGGTTTGATGCCATTTGGGTGATCGTTGACAGGTTGACAAAGTCTGCTCACTTTCTACCGATAAAAGAAACCTATTCGTTGGAAAGACTAGCCAAATTGTATATCGATGAAATAGTAACTCGACACGGAGTTCCAATCTCGATTATTTCTGATCGTGATAGTCGTTTTACTTCAATGTTCTGGAGGAGTTTTCAAAAAGAAATGGGAACGCAGATAAAGTTAAGTACAGCGTATCATCCTCAAACTGACGGTCAGAGTGAACGAACGATTCAGACTTTGGAAGATATGCTACGGGCCTACATTGTTGACTTTGGGGGATCATGGGATAAGCATTTTCCGTTGATAGAATTTGCCTACAATAACAGTTATCATTCTAGCATACAAGCGGCACCGTTTGAAGTTCTGTATGGTAGAAAATATCGAACGCCTCTTTGTTGGAACGAAGTGGGAGAGAAACAATTAGCGGGGCCAGATATAGTTCAGTTAGCCGCGGATAAGATTACTCAGATTCGGGAACGATTGAAAGTGGCTCAAGACAGACAGAAAAGCTACGCTGACCGACGCCAAAAACCGTTAGAATTCCAAGTTGGAGATTTTGTAATGCTGAAAGTCTCACCTTGGAAAGGAGTCATTCGATTTGGGAAACAAGGCAAACTGAACCCAACGTACATTGGACCGTTTGCTATCACAGAAAGAATCGGTGAAGTAGCCTACAGGTTAGCTCTTCCGCCAGAGTTAAGCAGAATCCACAACACTTTTCACGTATCAAATTTTCGAAAATGTTTGGTTACGCCAGATCAGGCAGTTTCTCTACCAGATATACAGGTTGATGAAAGGTTGAATTACGTGGAAGAACCAGAAGCCATTGTTGACAGTAAAGTCAAAGTTTTGCGGAATGGTAAGGAGATCAAGCAAGTAAAAGTTCAGTGGCGACATCATAAAGGGCAGGATGCTACATGGGAATTAGAATCAGAAATGAGAACTAAGTACCCGTACCTTTTTGCCTAACCGAATTCCGGGACAGAATTCTTTTAAGGGGGAGATGATGTAATACCCCGGGTAAGTTCGTTAGTTAAATTCTAGTTCCGTTAAATTTATTTAACTCTATAATTGATGTTTAGGGTAAGTTTGGGTAAATTTATAAGTTTAGGGGTGTTTGGGTCTTTATTGAATAGTGCAAGGTCTAAATTAGTAAATATGGTTTAATATTATCTCTTAAGGTATCCAGATATTTTTCATAAAGCAGAAAACATCCAGATTAGTGTGTGTGTGTGTGTGTGTGTGTGTGTTTTGAGAAGAGAAGAGAAGAAGAAGAAGAAAGAAGAGTCTTGTGGCTAAGGCTTCAATTTGGTGTACTTGGAAGTGATTTGAGGTATGTTTCCTTTGTGTTTTATGTCTGTAATTGCTAGTAGATAGTTTCTATCGGAGTAGAATCATCGATTTCATGTCTGGGGTTGATTCAGTCGATTTCTGGGTAAAAATTGGGTAAACCGACAGAGGTTTCCGGACACAATATGAATGTGTTCGGTAGTTTCTTTTGGGGGTGTCCGGTGGTTCTTCCTTGCAGGTATCCGGTAGATGAAGTGTCCGGGTAAGTTCCTCTTTCTATAGTTTCCGGTTGAAATTAGTTACCGGATGGTGTCCGGATTGCTTTGGTTTCCGGATGTCGTCCGGATTGTTTAAGTTGTCCGGATTGTTATGTCATCCGGATAGGGTATGTGTCCGGAAAGTTGTGTTGTCCGGATTAGTCATGTTGTCCGGATAGTTCTGTAGTATCCGGAAACCTTAGCTGTTTGGTCACTTTTGAGAATTCAGATACTTTTGAGTATCCAGTGGCTTGTGTTTTGTCGACTCTTGGATAGTTTATGAATGAGGACTGAATATACCGTAGACTTGACTTCAGTTCGGGTTTGGGGGAATCAATTGAGGATTAGAATTATCTAGAGTTCTTAGCTTTAGTAAGTCTTATGTGTTCTATTTGGTAAGGAGATACTTGTATCAATTTGTTTCAGATTCTGTGAATACTGGGTGAAAGACTAAATCTTTGGAAAAGGCTTGGAAGCATTTTGATAAGCGAACAGGTGAGTTTTACTTTAAAATGTTTTTCAAACTGGAATACATATATGTGGATTGAGTATGTGATAAGTAGTGTGATTATGTGCATATGTATGAAGTATGATATATTGAGGTGTATATTATATTTATACAAGTATTACACTACACGAGTGCACATTGGCCGGGCTTAGGACCGGCGGAGTTTGGCTGTACGGAGGGACAGCGGTGTTGGCTGTATTTAGTACAGCGGAGTAAATTTATTAGTTGGCTCGCAACCAGCTAATATGGCCATGGAAATGAGACAGGAAAGTACACGATGCATCAGTTATAATTGGTATTTATATTTGAAGGATGTATATGGTGTTTGTGCAAATGGTTTTAAACTAACAGGGATTTTCTCACTTAGACCACTAGGTCTAACCCTCATTTTGTTTTAAAAATATGTATTCCAGGTCGTCGATCAAGTAAGAGCAAATGAGAAGGGTAACCTGTATCTAGCTTTTGGAAGACGTATGTTTTGAAGACTATGACGTGTTTTGTAGTTATAACTTTGTTATTTAGTAGCAAAAAGTTTGTAATGGAATCCGTAATATAGTTGTAAAGACTAAGGGACCGAAGTTGTTATGTGATGTATCTTTTGATTAGGTAACGATATTATGCAATATATGTTATTTGACGCATGTTTGAGAACCGGGTCGTTACATTTTCAAGTGAAACACTTAACAAATATGCCAATCGAAAACTTTTATAGAAATTTTCAACACAAAGGTTTTCATATCAATTTAATTGTACGCACAACATCTACTACTATCAATTCAGTAGTTGTGCAAAAATGGGCACGCTCGTCCCACATATGAAAATCGTATTGAAAACTATTTCATCGAAATTTAGACCGTTAACAAAACGCAAAAGCACAATAAACAACTTCTTTGAAAGGAACCGTTACGGTCCTAGCATGGATTAATTTATGTTATGCACGCAAAGTATCTGCCCACTTTGAATGGTGTGCAACAAAAGTTTCGCACGTACTTCCAAAAGAAGTTTAAACGACATTTGACTCCAAAACTCCTTTTTAACCATAAGATGGCATGGAACAAGGTTCACCAACAAAATTTGCGCGTGTCAGTTTATTATACAAAAAAAACGATGAAACGAGTCATAAATACACTTTAGTCAAAACATAAAATGACTTGTGTAAGTTCCAAATTTAAAGATAAAAATCAACATGTTTTCATCATTTGAATATATCGACAAAATAACATGAGGAACTCTCAAATCGGAGTTCGCATGCAAGCTTGTAACACTTTCCTAGTAGCTTTATTAAAATGAAATGACGTGCATTAAATAGTTCACGACAAAATCTCAAAAGTTGAAATTATTTAAGTAAATTTCTAAAATTTTCTCCTCTGGTCATATAATGACACATGAGTAAAATGTTCCTGACAACGTTGGCACACAACAACGTGTGTTCCCAAAACTTAGGAGAAAATAAGCGCTGGTAATTTTGTTGACACCAAAAAGGGTTCAAACCGACTTCAAATCTCGAATCGCACCAACAGTACGCATCAATGTTAAAAAACATGAATAATTCCATGCACTCTAGTTTTAGACAAATAACTTTTCCAAAATGCTCCTCGTCAATGACTCACACATGCGTGTTTTTCAAAATATAACGTATCGTAAACCATGCATGATCCCCACAACACTAAAACATACTTTGACCAAATGGCCTTCATTTAAGCAAGGAGTTAATAAAACATTCTCATGCACGACTCGTTTATCAAAGTGTCGAGAAGCAATGGTTACCAAGCTATGCATACCCCTAAGTCGATATAATGCATTTACATGAAATGATACTAAAACAATCAATTGACCGAAAGCACAATAAGCAAATTGTTATGAAATTTTATCAAAGTGTTCTTTCATGCATCACTTACGTCACGTATAAATCAATCCATACACTGAACAAGTTGCAACCAAACATGTGTTAACACAAATCTTTGAAAGAGAGATCACGCGACACTAAAGTTCCAAAACTCACCCCTTTTGGTCGCCTTACGGCATGAAATTAATATTTCTCAAAAAAGCTCGAGTGAGAGAAAATGCCCAACATAACTCATAAATTTTCACATAAATAAATGGAGTATGCACCTTGTGAAATTGCACTCACGCGACTCAAAACGTTGTAAAACAAAATTCCATGAAATTCAATGGGCTCAATGACCTCAAGTCAATAAAATGGCACCAAACATTATGCTTTCAAAAGTCAAATTGCAATAATCAAAATCATGACTAAAACGCCAAAATTCCAAAAATCCCCTTATCGTTGCAATACCATATAAACAACATTAATCAATAAACTTGCATTAAACAAAGTCTCCAAAATAGCTTTACATAGACATAATGGAAGATAACTTTCCGTCCAAACTCTAACATATGTGGAGGAGATCCAATGTTAAAGTCATAAGCCGTAGTTACTTGCCCAACATCTTAAATATCATAGAAATATGGATATCACTGTATCCGAAAGGAACGTTGGACAACAACAAAATAAAACAAGTTCCGACGGAGTTTGCAACTCCCGCAGTAAAATAATTTCATGCAGGTTCAAAAACCATGATTTAAAATCTTGTGTGTGCTAAACATTTTTCCAAGACTTTGTAACACAATCCATATAAGAATTTGAAACACAAGAAATAATTGATGCAATTTGTTTTAAAATAATTTTTGTGCATAACTTAGTCGGCACTCAACGTCTCAACCCATACTCCTCTGAATCCCTCCGGTCTACTATTGTCATCCGAATGCTCAAACCTCTCAAGGCAAAGTTGGGAATTTCATTGATTAACCTTACGGTTTTTCCTCGAATCAAAGTCGGTTCAATAAGTCTATGGTTCTAATCCAACCATAAATCTCGACCCGAAACGGTCCACTTAGAGCAAATATCATGCTTATTGTCACCCTAAGTGACTAAAACTAAAATCGTTAACCTTTTTCCAACGACTACTCGCTTAGAAACTTCTTCACTACCCCAACGGCCATCACATTAAAGTAATTCAAGTATGCACATGTAACTAGTAGGTTCACCATGACATTGGTCAGGTGTCATTATGAACGCACCGTACATGATTATCCTTGCTACTCTCGACGTGATTCTCGTTTCTAGCAACTCCATCGACCTTAAAACATCCTATCTTAAAGTGCCTAATGGTGAATTTCACCCTCGCTTACTTAAAAGAACGCTAGTTTGAGTCTAGGTATCCAAAATCAACACCTAATTCTCTCAAACTTAGGCTCTGATACCAACTTGTAACACCCTCGAATTGGGAAAGAGCAACTAATTAAAAAATTTGATTGTACATCCGAAATAATAGGATTTCTTCCTATAATCCAATAGGTAAAATACCTTAAATTACAATCTATGGTTAACCTCAAACAAAATATAATTCAAGTCCTGTTACAAAGACTAAAACTACAACAGGTGTTACTTAACCCAAGTATAAGTTGCTAATCCCAAGGATGAATGCGGAAAACTTCACATAAGCTATTCACCTCTCGAGCACGTTACTAGCATACGACCTTTCACACATGTCACTAGAACTACTCCTAACCTGAAACTTGTTGCACATGCCGACAAATAAAAAGGTTAGGCTAACGCCTAGTGAGTTCAAGAGTTTATAACATGATTTATATAATTTGTAGAATGACAGTTTGCGACATAAATCATGATTTTCAAAAGAGTTTATGAAAGAATGTAAACGACTCATTTTCCAACGCACACAAAATCCATGAGAAAAGTTCCCAAAATGTATAAAGCGTTTTCTAAAATGAATCCCAATCCCAACTTACTCAAACGTGTTTTGACATTAAACATCCCAATAAATGTAAGTGTGGACAAAACCCCAATATTTAAAACACCCAAATAAGATGAGGCATAGAACTCTGCCAATAAACCATGAAGACCTTTCATATAAATAAAGAGCATCACCGAAAATATGGATAAAAGTACTACCCAAAAACAACACCTTTCGGTGACGGGGGAGACCCGATTCCATCGAAAGTGACGGACACATAAAGTTAGGCCACTTATGATGTTACTGGATTACACCTCAAGTCCCGGTCTTAGTTCCCATGCCATAAATACATCACAACCTCAAACCTTTCCCATTCCTTTATTGCATACCCCGTCGAGTTACACCTCAAGGACTTATGGGACCATATTGCCTATCCAGTCTAGACGAGTTACACCTCAATGACTTCAATGTCCCACATTGCATACTCGCTAGTGGCCCCCACGGCCTAACGCATATAACCATGCGTCCCCATAGTCCACTCCTCGTGCACAAAGAGATAGACCATCAAATAAAGACTGACTTACATGCCTATGGATCCAATGCAACACAGTCTACAAAACATGCTCAACCCGGAATGACTAAAACACCCAAGCATGTAAATATCAATAATGAGAAATAAAATGCAATATGGTGCAATAAAAGCAAACCATAAATGTAACATCCCAAAACTTGATCATGCGATAAAACATAAAATGAGCGTTTTTACCAAGCAAAAAAATTTCATGTCCATTACATTAGAAATATGAACTTAACAAAATGACAGCGGAAGTCTAAACTATCCACAGCCGAGCTCTAACTAAAGTCAATCATCTACTTTGGAGCCGTTCTTATCTCCAAGCCACAACGCCTCACCCTTTAGATCTTAGAAGTAGAGCCTGAAACTCGCTTACCTGAAAATGGTTTAGTTTTGAAAAGTGAGGGTTAGACCGAAAGGTCTAGTGAATTCCATCCATAAAAACATGTAATATAGAATAAATTCATTTCACGTATAAAAGAACTCTTATGCATCACATTTCCATCATACAAGGTTAACACAGGGTTCAGGGGTTTGCATAAGCTAAACCGATTGGGGCCTGACGGGCACCCTCTCGCATACGCCGAAATCCAAATGGACTCCTCGTTCCTTCATGTAGGAGAAAACAAATTCCAACCTACAAGCTAATCTTCCATATGCCCCAAGGGATCAGAGATCCCAAGGTACCCTGACCCCACCGTGTAACCGACCCCACATAGCATACACATACATTTGAAACCACGTACGTGAAAACCTTAAGCATCATTCATTGGTAAATAATCGTGCAACTCATGAAAACATGCATAGCTTTTATAATTTCAAATCATGCTCGATAAAGGAACCATTTCAGTAAAATCAGTACGTCATAAAAAGTCGAGAGAACTCACCTGGCTGCAAATCCTTCTCTAACCTCGAATCTGGCACCGACCGCTCACCTAATAAATGATTCACAGATTTAATTAGATGAACTCTCTATTCTCTTCCTACGTTTCTCTTAATCCGAGCTCAACTACTCGGTTAGGTCCATCTATTAATTATTGGGTTTCTTTTATCCTTTACTAAGCCCAAGAGACTTAAGCTAAACTCTCAAACCATCGACCCAAATAGCTCGATACTACGGCCTGGCAGACGAAGCCCAGACCAACGGTCCCGGCATGGTTCGACTCCCGGTACCCAACCCCCGGTACCCCGACTCCCGGTACTCGACTCCCGGTACCCCGACTCCCGGTACTCGACTCCCGGTATGGGTGACTTACGGTAGTTTACAACCAGACGACGAAAACTCCTCATTTCTATAATCGAAACTTCCTACCCTTTTCAATTTATGAGGCCATTAACCATAACATTTTTACCCAAACTGCTACATCTTTTTCTTTACAACCAAAACCCTTATTCTATCATATTTCCTTGATTAGCAATCCAATATTTGATTACATACCCTTCAGAGTGTTCTTAAACCCTACCCAGTTACAAAATCAAGAAATCAAGACCAACCAAGGGCTTACTGTAAATTCTATAAGTAGGATTTATACTGAGAGATTGGATACTTACAACGATTGGGCTCTTCTTCTCACGTTTGCTGCTACACCTCTTCACCATGTTTT
This sequence comes from Saussurea involucrata, assembly GCA_033807775.1. NCBI lineage: Eukaryota > Viridiplantae > Streptophyta > Magnoliopsida > Asterales > Asteraceae > Saussurea > Saussurea involucrata. The sequence continues at coordinate 66,363,048 of CM066316.1, forward strand.
CTCTTGATACCTTACTCAGCCGCCAACCAAATGAATAGAACAGCAAAACAATTATGCCCTAGGGATCTGGGTCATTTAATACTTGCCATGAATTGCAATTTAGTCCTCCAACAATAACTTCCCTTTTCTTTCACTTTGACCACCAAACTCTACTTCCTACTAGGATTTGGGGTTGTTACAACACTCCCCCCTTAAAAGAATTCCGTCCCCGGAATTCCTCATTGGAAGAGATGCAGGTATCTTTCCCACACCCGAAACTGACGCTTCCCCAAGGTACTGCCACTACTGACCCAGTCAACTATCTCATTAATTTCGAAACATGGAACATCGGTTGCATTCCCTTCAGTTCTTACGGTACTCTAACCCGTAGGCTACTGTTCCTACTCGATCGGTCTCAACAACCGAGAATGAAATAAGGCTTCTCATGTATTAATACTTCCTTTAAAGAGGAACTTGTCGGAATCCCCCACTACAACACGAAACTTGTTTACTAAGAACCAATCACACACTTGACAGCTTGGCACAAGGCCAACCCTGTACATCCCGACAACTCACAACCCGGAGTTCCTTCACCAAACATCTATGCAATTAACATTTCCCTTCTCTCGGGCTACCTATACCACAATTCGTCAAACTTCTCTCACATTCTCACTACTTCGCCACCCCATCCTTATACGTAACCAAGAGTAGGAACCTCCAAACCCATCGTTGAAGTGTTCACTTACTCAAATTAAACTTATCCTGAAACACATCAGTTCCTCACTAGCTTAAACATTGCACGACCAAATCGTTTAAACATTTCTCACAAGGTCACTAACTTAACCCATTCAACTGTCTTATCCACTCCCTTCCTGCACAAAATCATACACAATTCCCTTCCTCAATATTCTTTCTAACGGTTCGCACACTTATCAATAACCCTCTGCACAACCCTTCACCTTTCGGCATTACTGTCAAGTTTATTACTTCCGATTTACTCACTTATTCCGACCTACTAACTTCACTTCTCCACGAAGCGTGGAGCACTGCCCACCAAACATTACTAGCTCCTCTCCTCCGACCTTTCCACATGCTGATATCACTTTCTTATTATTCACATAACCAAACAGTTACATCAATATCCTAACCCAAACATTCCACCAAGTCGTCTTGGAACAACACTAGTGTTCGTCGTCACTACTCATTCTTTGATCTCCAACTTTTACTTACATAGATCCTCCTCTCGCACATAAGCAACTTTAACTCGACCAATTCATTTCAATTGTAATTATCAACTTATTTCAAATGATAAACTCCAATTTAGATGCAATACGTTTCTTTCTATCAACCATAAATATTATCATAATTAATCATTTAATATCATAACTCAGCATCACATCTCGCTATGCTGGTATTCACAAAATCCCTTGGTCAGAACTGATTTCTTAACCAACAACTCCACTGAGTGAATCAACCATTCACAAATTACTAAATAATTTGAAATTTACATATTCCAACGTACTATCATCAACTTCTCACTTTAACCTATCGATTTTCCCTTATCAACTCTTAGTAAGAATTTCGGTAGAACCATAACGCATTCTGTAATAACAAATAAATGCCATTACTTAACAAATCCCTAAAAAATAACAACCAATCAAAGGCTTATACATCTATCGTGACATTTCAAATCACTAATGATCATACTACCGCTCCGACTCATAATCATCATCATGTCATTCTTTAATTGTGACCAAACTTCCCAACTATCTCCTTTTAGGGTTACTCCCTTTCACATAAGAAACAATTCACGGTCTACAAAGATCTAGCATTTACTATAACACATTTGGCTAATCCACTCTTCGTCCTCTTTAAACTTCCAATGATCCCAACATACACCTACTTAGCGACTCTTACCACCAAAAATAATTGGTTTCTCCTTTGGGTAGTCTCACACCATAACGTCAACTTACACCCTATGTGCTCCAACAATCTGGTTAATAGATCATACATCTCATCTGTAGACCCCAAAAGCTTCTATCTGATACTTTCTTTCTCTCTAACATCACCTCACTACGATACTAGCCGGTACATTTAACTTGGCAACTAATGCAATTACATAACTGTACGTTCCTCACTTATAACATCACACTGCAGACCAAATCTCTCATGGTCATTCATACACAATTCACACTTTCCTTCATATTCTCCTGAATACTACAATCGAGTCTATCTCGCTACGTAGTCCCTTCCCAACTTGCTGGACTATAACTCACGAGTTCTCCATTAGCTCACACGCAAACGTTATAGCTAGCTCTTCACGATCTGTGCCCTTACAAATCAGGGCACATCCCCTCCCTGAACGATAAGATCTACACCCTCGCTTCGCTTGTGCTACATGCCTCCTTATTCTACGAATCCCTCCATACCTCACAAAAGAGAACGCTTAAATCAAACAATAACTTCTCATCCTCTTAGCACCACTACAAGGTGTTCTATCACTCTCAACTTTCTGGTTCAAGTCTTCGGCCCCGGCCATCATACATATTCGTCGGCTTCTACATCAACTGGCAACCTGTAACTACCTTCTTAACTTATTCTTAACATGGGTTCCCTTACAGAACCTAATCCTACCATCATAACATAATCACTTCATAATACGTCTCCCTCTTTTCTGGACTTACTCCTGTAACATCAGTATTACCAGCTCACCTCAAAACTCATACCCAACACCGTGGGCATTTCGCTTACGCCTCAACACTACTCGTAACGAGTTTATAATACTAACACTTCGATGACTTCTACTCTTTCCCCTGGACCCAACCGTCCCTCGACAATCGTACTTCCAGATACCGAACAAGGGTATAGACCCTCACATAATCACCCCTATAATTCACTTCTGACTCTTCCACCGTTCACCTTTCCTCTTGCACACAAATACTAAGTTTACAACATTCTTTCCTGACTTGTCCGACACTTCTCCACTCTTGCAGTCCTTCCTTAGCTTAACATGTACTACAATATGACCTAGTGAGTTCATAGCCTTCATGCATGACAATACAGTAAATAAATCTTTTCGCACATTTCATCGTTTTCAATAAACAACGTTTGGAAAGCATTTGGGTACGCATGACCCCATCACATTTATAACTTCAACGCCATGTACACGATTCGAGAATCGTTTGCATGCGTCCTTCCGTGGACCTTAATCTTACTCATTTCTGAACAATGTTAATACGACAGTAATACGTTAAATGAAAATTCTTTCATACGACACAATTTCGAAAGAAATTACTGACACCAAGTAAACCGGTCGGTTCTCACACTCATTTGTATGATATCAACAAACTACTACTCATTTGATTGTAAAAGTTTTGCTGGCAAACATTCTCTTGACCTTTTTGTAATAAAAGAATTTAACTTATCTTTAAAAGTGTGAAATACTTTGCAAATCGTTAACCTCAAAATTTCAATGCGCAAAGCGAAAGAAATCATCTTTTCCTTAAACATACGTATGTACACTCTGACTCTTTTTCGATCAAAATTTGATATTTGCACATTAATCTTACATCGTGAGAATTTCATGTTACATAAAAGATCGCCATGCATGAGACTCTACTTGCCATTGAAGGCTACTCACCCTAACAAGGTCAACCGCTTTACTTACACAACTTATCCTTAACACTCCTCCTACGACTAACGGTCGCCCTCTCGGTCATGCAACTGCTTACTGAACACGCTTTTCACATTTCACTTGCTCAACCCTTCCATACTATTCGTTTTGATCATCTACTTCACTTCCCACTTCTACACGGTTTCAATTCACTATAGGTCTCTTACTTCATTTATCCTACCATAGAAAAGCTTGACTACAAAAGTCAGGGCTCTATTGATACTTTCAAGGTTCTGACACTGTCCTTCCTTACCATTCTGACTGATCTATCCCCTGGTTTCAAGAACTGAGACTCTCCCGACTGGAGTCTTACTCAAACTCAACATTCATCCTCTCCGAATCTACGAAAAGCTACCTCTAGACGACTCATAACACTCTATCCAACGTTTCTTTTCTACGAAGTGTACACACCTCACAACATAAGTGACTTCTCATGAAACCTCCCCAACTAGGGGCCTCAGTCTACCCCGCAGGGATCATACTGACATTCTAAAGTACTGGAACTCGACATAAACACTATTTTCCGATTACCACTTCGGAGCAATACGGTAGGTTAAGCATGCAATAGTGTAACAGATCAGTCTGGCAAGGTTGCACCGGCCTATCATTCAGGACCTCCTCATCTAGCTTTCTTGAAACACCCGATACTGTCTGTCCCTCAAAGTTCTCCCAGTCATAGTACTAAACTGAAAGAAACCGAAAATTAGTTCTTGCTAGACATGACACCACAGATTTGCTATAAGTAAGGTATTGTAAGCACGCACATGTACCTGTAAATTTGTAATTACACTGGCCAGGTGTAATCCCGAACTTACCTTACACGCTTGTCCTTGGTACCTTATTCCTAAGCGCATTTATAGTGATCTTTCCTAGAGGCAATCCTATGTCTCGGTTGTGTTCCTCATCTTACAGTTTAAGTTTAGGCCCGTCCGGTCACCTAAATCCCTTAAACTATGGCTCTGATACCATTTGTAACATCCCAAAACTTGATCATGCGATAAAACATAAAATGAGCGCTTTTACCAAGCAAAAATATTTCATGTCCATTACATTAGAAATATGAACTTAACAAAATGACAGCGGAAGTCTAAACTATCCACAGCCGAGCTCTAACTAAAGTCAATCATCTACTTTGGAGTCGTTCTTATCTCCAAGCCACAACGCCTCAACCTTTAGATCTTAGAAGTAGAGCCTGAAACTCGCTTACCTGAAAATGGTTTAGTTTTGAAAAGTGAGGGTTAGACCGAAAGGTCTAGTGAATTCCCTCCATAAAAACATGTAATATAGAATAAATTCATTTCACGTATAAAAGAACTCTTATGCATCACATTTCCATCATACAAGGTTAACACAGGGTTCAGGGGTTTGCATAAGCTAAACCGATTGGGGCCTGACGGGCACCCTCTCGCATACGCCGAAATCCAAATGGACTCCTCGTTCCTTCATGTAGGAGAAAACAAATTCCAACCTACAAGCTAATCTTCTGATGCGGGTGCGGGTCAAGATACGAATACGGAAGTGGGTCAAGACAACCCGTGAGGTGATCGGTCGGAATATTTGGAAAATATCCTAATCTTCGGTTTCCTAAAGAGAGTCTCCTAATTCAAATTTCCTAATTTTTAGAGACTATTATCTCTTGATTTAAGCTAATCTAGTTTCCTAATTTAGTTTTATTTCCTTTTCTTGTTTTATTTCCTTTTCTTGTTTTCCAGTATTTAAGAGACGTTTTGTAATTAGCTTGGAGGGAATTTTTTTGAATTTCAATTGGAATGATAATAGTTTGATTCCTCTCAACTATTTTGGTTCACTTCTCTTGGTATTTCAGGGATACAACGGGGTTGGGATCTTAACTAATTCTCGGGCATTCGTAGACTAAACGAGAGCTAGTTCGGTTAGTACTCCGCTGCGTCAGTTGGTATCAGAGCCTTATTGTGTTTGGTTTCATTCGTGTTTAATGGCACCACGGAGGCAACCGCGCGTGCAACCACTTGACGAGATCTATCAACGCGAGTTTGAACAACGTCTGATAGATCGAATGGACGAACGGTTCGAACGGATGATTGATCACATGACCACTCGCCTGGCTGACTTGATGAACCAGGGGGGTCATCGGGCAAGAAATCCACAAAACAGGGAGGGGGACGACTTCAACAACCTGTTCGCAGAGAACAGTGACGATGATCAGTCTGAACCTGAAAGTAATCCTAGGAGGCACAGGGGTCGAGATCAAGGAGAAAACAACCGGCGTTGGGAGGCGGGCATGAGAATCGAAATCCCTGAGTTTCATGGGGATAGTTTGAATTCGGAAGGATTTATTGATTGGTTGGCGACGGTCGATGAGGTCTTCGAACTCAAGGAGGTCCCGGAAGATAAACGCGTCCCTTTAATTGCTACCAGGCTACGAGGCCGAGCTTCGGCATGGTGGCAACAATCTAAACAGACACGTACTCATCTTGGTAAGGCAAAGGTTAATACCTGGGAAAAGATGAGAAAACACCTGCGTGCTACTTTTCTACCCCATAATTTCCAAAGGATAATGTACCAACGGCTTCAAAACCTGAAACAAGGCACCAGATCAGTCGATGACTACACCACTGAGTTCTACCAGCTCGTTGCATGGAACGATATCCAAGAGTCCGATGAACAGCTGGTGGCACGATATATTGGGGGGTTAAAGGCTCAACTTATGGATTCGGTGAACATGTTTGACCCAATTTCTATACCCGAAGCCCATCAGAGGGCCTTGGCATTCGAGAGGCAACATCGACGTGTTGGTGCATCTTTCTCGCCCGTCAATACTGGGGGTGCCCACGAGCCAGGTACTACCATCCCGTCGACTAAGACACGTCCCAATTCCTACCCATCAAGAATCGGTTCAGGACCGCCTTCTAACGGGGTGGGTCCTAGCAACATCAAGTGCTTTAACTGTGGTGAGGTGGGTCATAGGCAATCAGAGTGCAAAAAAGTCGGAAAACGCCATATGTTTGCTGAGACTGAGGGCTTTGAAGGTGATGAAGTTGATAGAAGTTATGGTGACGACCCCGTATATGATACTGAACAACAATATGCAGAAGAGGTGGTGCCTGGAGATGTTGGGGTGAGCTTGGTGGTCAGACGATCCTGTTTCACGCCTAAGGCATCGGAAGATGATTGGCTTAAGCATAATATATTTCAGTCCACTTGCACGGTGTTGGGAAAGATCTGTACTTTTGTGATTGATTTTGGAAGCTGCGACAATCTGGTCTCGGAAGAAGCAGTCCGAAAACTACTCTTGAAGACCAAAAATCATCCAAAGCCTTATAAGCTACAGTGGCTAAAGAAAGGCGGTGAAGTCTCAGTTGTTAAGCGATCTTTTGTTCCGTTCTCTGTTGGATCGAAATACAAAGATGAAATCTGGTGTGACGTGGTAACGATGGATGCTTGTCATTTGCTACTGGGAAGGCCATGGGAGTACGATCGTAATGTGGATCACAACGGGCGGAATAACACTTATAGTTTTATATGGGGAGACACTAAGATCACACTGGTTCCCAACAAACCGAGCGAAAAGGCTACTGTAACATCTGGTTCGCTCTTAACGTTGGCACAATTTCAGGAAGAGCTAAGAGAAGCAGAAAACGTCTTTATTCTAATCGGGAAGGATGCGGCTGAGGAATCTGAGGTTCCTAAGAACATAAGTCCATTGTTAACTGAGTTTGCGGATGTGTTCCCGGGGGATTTACCGGACGAATTGCCACCACTACGGGACATCCAACACCACATCGATTTGGAGCCTGGGTCCCAACTACCCAACAAAGCACACTACCGAATAAGCCCAACGGAACACGAAGAATTAAGGAGGCAGGTGGAAGAACTAATAGCCAAAGGACACGTTCGGGAAAGCTTAAGCCCATGTGCGGTACCTGCACTATTAACGCCAAAAAAAGATGGCTCATGGAGGATGTGTGTCGATAGTCGTGCCATCAATAAAATCACTGTAAGGTATCGATTCCCTATTCCACGCCTAGATGATTTGCTGGATCAAATTAGTGGGGCAACTATCTTTACAAAGTTAGACTTAAAAAGTGGCTACTACCAAATACGGTTGAGACCCGGGGATGAGTGGAAGACGGCTTTCAAGACTCGAGAAGGTTTATATGAATGGTTGGTTATGCCATTCGGGCTGTCCAATGCACCGAGCACGTTCATGCGCGTGATGAATCAGTTATTTCGGCCTTTCATTGGAAAGTTCGTAGTTGTGTACTTTGATGATATTTTAATTTATAGTGCCAACTCGGATGAGCATGTACACCATGTACGTGAGGTGTTGCAATTATTACGACGATATAAATTTTATGCAACCATTAAAAAGTGCGTGTTCATGGCTCCAAAGGTTCTATTCTTAGGGTATATAATTTCTGGGGAAGGGATACAAGTTGATGACTCAAAGGTAGCTGCAATTCGGCAATGGCCTACACCAAAGACCGTGACTGAAGTTCGAAGTTTTCACGGTCTTGCATCATTCTATAGACGATTCATCCCACACTTTAGCTCCATCATGGCGCCCATAACAGACTGCATGAAGGGCACAAGCCTTAACTGGACAGAAGCAGCCGAGTCGGCATTTAAAACAATAAAGGTACGACTTACTACCGCTCCTATACTTGTGCTCCCAGATTTTTCGCAGGCGTTCGAACTTCACACTGACGCGTCAAAAGTCGGGATTGGGGGCGTGCTAAGTCAAGGCGGAAAACCAGTGGCGTTTTTTAGCGAAAAACTAACAGGATCGAAGCTAAAGTATAGCACGTACGACTTAGAGTTTTACGTTGTGGTGCAAGCTGTGAAGCATTGGCGACACTACTTATTTCATCGTGAGTTTGTCTTGTTTACCGATCACGACTCCTTGAGACACATTCGAACTCAAGACAAAGTCTCCCATCGGCATGGGTTGTGGCTTGCTTACCTTGAAAAATTCACCTTCGTGGTTAAACACAAGTCTGGCGCTACAAACCGTGTAGCCGACGCATTGAGTCGTAGGAGCAACCTGCTAGTCACCATGCGCATAGGTGTACCGGGGTTTGAGGCATTCAGTGAATTAATTGCAAACGACCCATTCTTCTCTCCCATTCTACACGCGGTACAAAATAGTCAAAAGTCGGACTTCGTTCTTCATGATGGGTTCTTATTTAAAGGAAATCAACTATGTGTGCCTGACTCGAGCTTACGACTACAAATTATTTCGGAGCTGCATGGAGAGGGTCACGTTGGCCGCGACCGTACCTTACAATTAGTGCAAGCGTCTTACTATTGGCCTAGTATGCGGAAAGAGGTGGATAGGTTCGTTAAGAGGTGTCGGACTTGCCAAGTTTCAAAAGGGGACGCTACGAATGCCGGACTTTATATGCCACTACCGGTCCCTACTCAACCGTGGGTGGACGTGAGCATGGATTTCGTCCTAGGATTACCGCGGACTCAACGAGGTAACGACTCTATCTATGTCGTTGTTGATCGTTTTTCAAAAATGGTGCATTTTATCCCATGCAAAAAGACCTCGGACGCTGTACATGTTGCTCAACTTTACTTTCGAGATGTCTACCGATTACATGGTTTGCCATCTTCTATTGTGTCGGACCGGGATACACGATTTTTAAGCCATTTCTGGCGGAGTTTATGGAAGATGGTGGGCACACAACTAAATTTTAGTAGTGCGTACCATCCTCAAACGGATGGCCAAACCGAGGTTGTCAATCGGTCACTTGGGAATTTACTTCGGTGCTTGGTTGGTGAGCATGTTAAAGGGTGGGATTTGAAGCTCTGCCAAGCCGAGTTTGCGCACAATCATGCAACTAATCGGAGCACGGGGTTTAGTCCGTTCCAGGTAGTCTACTCCACGCAACCGCGTGGGCCTTTAGACTTAATACCCTTGCCGAATAATAAATCCGTCCCGCAAAAAGTGCATGAATTCGTGGGCGGGTTACAAAACACGCATAAAATGGTACAGGACAATCTGCTTAAGGCTAATGCAAGATACAAGCAGTATGCAGATATGAAGCGAAGGAAAGTTGTGTTTGAGGTAGGGGACTTCGTTTGGGCAATTCTGACAAAAGATCGGTTTCCGGTCGGTGAGTACAACAAACTATCAGCAAAAAAAATTGGACCACTCGAGGTTGTGGAGAAGATCAATTCCAATGCCTATCGCCTCAAGCTTCCAGCTCATTTGCGATGTTCCGACGTATTCAATGTCAAGCACGTAGTCCCATATTACGGGGATACACCAGACGACAATGCAAATTCGAGGGCGAATTTTGTCTACCCTCGGGAGAATGATGCGGGTGCGGGTCAAGATACGAATACGGAAGTGGGTCAAGACAACCCGTGAGGTGATCGGTCGGAATATTTGGAAAATATCCTAATCTTCGGTTTCCTAAAGAGAGTCTCCTAATTCAAATTTCCTAATTTTTAGAGACTATTATCTCTTGATTTAAGCTAATCTAGTTTCCTAATTTAGTTTTATTTCCTTTTCTTGTTTTATTTCCTTTTCTTGTTTTCCAGTATTTAAGAGACGTTTTGTAATTAGCTTGGAGGGAGTTTTTTTTGAATTTCAATTGGAATGATAATAGTTTGATTCCTCTCAACTATTTTGGTTCACTTCTCTTGGTATTTCAGGGATACAACGGGGTTGGGATCTTAACTAATTCTCGGGCATTCGTAGACTAAACGAGAGCTAGTTCGGTTAGTACTCCGCTGCGTCATCTTCCATATGCCCCAAGGGATCAGAGATCCCAAGGTACCCTGACCCCACCGTGTAACCGACCCCACATAGCATACACATACATTTGAAACCACGTACGTGAAAACCTTAAGCATCATTCATTGGTAAATAATCGTGCAACTCATGAAAACATGCATAGCTTTTATAATTTCAAATCATGCTCGATAAAGGAACCATTTCAGTAAAATCAGTACGTCATAAAAAGTCGAGAGAACTCACCTGGCTGCAAATCCTTCTCTAACCTCGAATCTGGCACCGACCGCTCACCTAATTAATGATTCACATATTTAATTAGATGAACTCTCTATTCTCTTCCTACGTTTCTCTTAATCCGAGCTCAACTACTCGGTTAGGTCCATCTATTAATTATTGGGTTTCTTTTATCCTTTACTAATCCCAAGAGACTTAAGCTAAACTCTCAAACCATCGACCCAAATAGCTCGATACTACGGCCTGGCAGACGAAGCCCAGACCAACGGTCCCGGCATGGTTCGACTCCCGGTACCCGACCCCCAGTACCCCGACTCCCGGTACCCCGACTCCCGGTACTCGACTCCCGGTACTCGAATCCCGGTACCCCGACTCCCGGTACTCGACTCCCGGTACGGGCGACTTACGGTAGTTTACAACCAGACGACGAAAACCCCTCATTTCTATAATCGAAACTTCCTACCCTTTTCAATTTATGAGGCCATTAACCATAACATTTTTACCCAAACTGCTACATCTTTTTCTTTACAACCAAAACCCTTATTCTATCATATTTTCTTGATTAGCAATCCAATATTTGATTACATACCCTTCAGAGTGTTCTTAAACCCTACCCAGTTACAAAATCAAGCAATCAAGACCAACCAAGGGTTTACTGTAAATTCTATAAGTAGGATTTATACTGAGAGATTGGATACTTACAACGATTGGGCTCTTCTTCTCACGTTTGCTGCTACACCTCTTCACCACGTTTTCTCTTGATACCTTACTCAGCCGCCAACCAAATGAATAGAACAGCAAAACAATTATGCCCTAGGGATCTGGGTCATTTAATACTTGCCATGAATTGCAATTTAGTCCTCCAACAATAACTTCCCTTTTCTTTCACTTTGACCACCAAACTCTACTTCCTACTAGGATTTGGGGTTGTTACAATAAATAAGACTCCACATCGAGCCATTAAAACCGTACAAATGTCCCTAAGACTTCCTCAAAGTCAAAACCGAGCAAATGCTCAAAACCCATTAGACCCATAAATAATGGTTCTCAAAATATAGACGTATTAAACGTCGTTTTGGTAAACGTATACCATAAAATCCTCACGAATCAAAACTCATCACGGATTTATAATAATGAATTTTCCCATTAAAGAAACTTCATTTTGAACAATAAATCTTTTAAGAACATATTTATGATTTCTACACATCAAAATATCCAAAACCCCCAAATATGGGTGTTTTACAACATTTATGAAGATAAATACTTCAAGAGAGTTAGACTCATCAAATAACTCAACAATTGATGATTTCAAGTAAAACACACAAACATTTGGAAAGTAACATTTTTGGCATGTACAAAGTTTTCACAAATCAACTTGAACTCGCCTTGCTAGATTTAGGCTAAATCTAGATTTTTCCCCAACGTAAGCTCCTTTGAAGAAACTTGAATCCTCAAGCCAAAACTTCCAAAAACATAGATCCATAAGTTTCCAACCATCAATAACCACATTTAACCATTTAGAATTGTTCCCCAACATCAACCATGAAAATCTCCATTTATACCCAAAACCCCAATTTGTCCTAACTTTTCTCAAAATCATCTAAACCGAAAATGGAGGAACAAAACGCTAGGAGATCATGAATGGAACATTTATAACTCATAATGGATCGCCGCACGGATGCACTAGCGCCACCATCAGCGCCAAGCAGTGGTCATCAGACGCTCCGTGCGGGTCCACTAGCGCCAAGCACTGGTCGCCCGGTTTCTTCCTAAACAATGTTTTGGCCATAACTTCTTCGTTTTAGCTCCGTTTTTGCTCCGGAAAGAACCGCTGGACTCGTATTCAAATTCCCCATCCAAAAAGACCATAAAATCTAGGATTTAATCCAAAATCCTATTTTTCATATTTTTCTTAAAAGACCGATTCCACACTGATTCGAAATTGTACTTATCCGAAAATTACGGGTGTTACAACCACATCCGCATAGATTGCTGTAATTTTCAAAGTGAGTGTTTCAATTTTATTGTAAACGCATTTCATGGTTTAGAGTTACTTGATATTGGTATAATGCCATCAAGCACTTTTATATATCTCTGAATTTAGATCCCCATAGAGATATGTAGTAATTACATCGTTGAGCTGCAATTTCCATTCCTTCGGAAACTACTTGGCTAATTAATTAGTAGAACGTTGTCCATCACGAGAGAGTAAGTCTTATTGTGGTCAATCAAGTGCTTTGTGAGAAACCTTGCGCCAAAGGAGAGCCTTATATATTATGACTTAGTTATTCTCATTACGCTTCCCTGACAAATGATTTATTTATGTCCTACAGGCTTTACACTTGGTCGGTTAGCACTACCGAACCAAATACCTGTTCATTTGTCAAATAATTATCCTGGATTGCTTCTTTTCATTTAGGCCAATTTGCTCTTTGTTGACATTCTTCAACTGAGCATGGTTCGATGCCATCGTGCTTTGTTATCTCATAAGCAACAGTATATGCAAATATATTCCCATTGAGTATGTATGATCTGTCCATCGACTCATATTCATTTGAGATTTCTTTGATCTCTGGAATCAATATTAACTTTGGAGCGTCCTCCAGTAATGATTCATAAACATAGATTTAATCAGAGATAATCTCATGTATTGATGATAAATAGTTGTGTCTTACTTTTTGTAGGAAAATTGTTTCACCAAAACTAAAGTATAAAATAAATTAACGAAAGATGGAACAAACTGGAGTATTAAGCCGAGGCCATGTTGGACACGGTTTCCTTAATACCGATTCGTCCCCAACCGGGACGTCGATTTCCCATGATACAACGACTCTAAACAGAATCGAGTTCTACCGGACTTCACCTTCATGCCTGAACTTGAGAATCTATTTACTCGGTTTTCACTTGGGATGAGCGTTGAGCACCGTTTTCCTGAACCGAACCGGTACCGTACCGAACCTGAACCGATACCATGTATTCGGTTCGGTATTTGGTTCCGAACATTTATCAAAATCGGTATTCGGTATTTCGGTACCGGGATTTTCCCGAAAAAAAACCGAAACCGAACCAAAATTTTTAAAAGCAAAGTTTTAAAAAAAATTATGCTTATCATCTACTAAATAAAGTTTATCTTGATTATTGTTGTAACAACCTGAATTTCAAGTTTGAAAGATGAAAGTTTAGTGTCCTTTATGCAAGAAATGAAAGTTAAGTTGAGGGGCTTGTTTGCAATTAGTGAATGATATTTATAGACTCAAACTTCTAGGGCAGCCCCCATTTGCACAAATCAGTATTTGGTTTTATCTTGTGTGTGTGTGTGGTGGTGGCGTGAAACAAGGAAAGAAAGGGAGAAGAAGAAGAAGAAAGCTAAAGAGAGGAGAAATCATCAGGTAACCCCTCTAAAATTCGTATTCTGTGTGATGTAGTATTCCCTCTTCATTAGTTCGGATTCTATGATTGAAATCAGTGATTTATTGTGTTTTCAACCACAATTCCTAAAAAGTGGGTTTCATGGGTTTTGCCTTAATAAATCGATTTAAGAGGGTTAAAGATGGATTAAGTGGGTGTTTGGGGTTGGTGGATGAACCCTTATAGTTGTCTAATCAAACTAATGGCTTAAATCGGAGTTTAAATCGGTTTTAGAATATCTAAGTTCGAACAGCAGCGTTTTCCGGACACCAGCGTTTGAAGGTGTCCGGATATGTTGCATGTGTCCGGGTAAGTGCCTCGTGAAGGTGTCCGGGTAGTTTTGTCCGGATAACTGGTGTGTCCGGATAAGTGTAGTGTCCGGATAAGTGGTATGTCCGGATAAGTGGTGTGTCCGGATAAATGATGTGTCCGGATAAGTGGTGTGTCCGGATAAGTGTAGTGTCCGGATAAGTGGTATGTCCGGATAAGTGGTGTGTCCGGATAAATGATGTGTCCGGATAAGTGGTGTGTCCGGGTAAGTGTAGTGTCCGGATAGGTGTTGTGTCCGGGAAGAGGTGTCCGGACAGTAGGGCTGAGATATTTTATCTGATTCGAATTCAATGCCCTTAGGTGTTCGGTTGGATTAGCTTGGTGATTTCAAGAAGTGCGTTCAGCGTCATCAAGGTGAGTTCCCTAAACCTATTTACGACGCAATGTGTTAATTGTTCTTTTAACTGATAATGGTTCACTTTGAGCACGAAATGTTTACCAAATCGATATGCATGTTTTTACATGAAAGCTCATACTTTATTCAAAGAATATTTAGCATGATGAAATGATTATATGGTTTACGAGATTCCAAGTTGTATGAAGTATGACATGTGATGTATGCTATGTGGAGTCGGTCTGCACCGTGGGATCGGTATGCTCTGGGATCCGATGATCCCTTGGACATGGGTGATGAGCCGATAGGTTGGAATCTGTTTCCCTCCTATTCGGGTTGAGGGGAGTCTACTTGGGCCCCGGTACGAGGCGAGAGGGGAGTCTGCTTGGGCCCCGATCGCGGCAAAAGGGGAGTCTGCTTGGGCCCCGGTCGTGGTTAGTTTATGAGGTCCTCATCACGGTGCAGTACCATGTTTGACGTTATGTGAAGTTTGATGATGAATTTTATAAATGATTTTCCCAATGCTTATATATGTTGTTTTCGGAGGGAATTCACTAGACCTTTTGGTCTAACCCTCGCTTTTCAAAATTAAACCATTTTCAGGTAAGCAAGTAGTAAAAGGCTCAAGTAAGTGAGCAAGAGCATGATTGAGTACAGATGCAGCTAGAGACTGTGCCGTTGCCACTTGTAGTAGTAGTTGTTCTCAGTTGTGTATAGGTTGTTTCCGCCAACCTTAGTTTGGGAATGATGTAACTGAATTTTGGGACCCAGTTTTATTACAGAGTATGATTTAATGCTTTGGTTGTCTTGTTATGTACTTGGGACGTTACAAATGGTATCAGAGCCATAGTTTAAGGGATTTAGGTGACCGGACGGGCCTAAACTTAAACTTGAGAGTAGAAAATCACAACTGAGAATCAGGAAATGCGTTAAGAGGGCACTAATGTAGACACAGGAAATGCGTTAGGAGGACACTATTATAGAGATAGGACTAATAAGGTACTGAGGACTGTCATGTAAGGTAAGTTTGAGATTTCACCTGGCCAGTGTAATTGCGAACTTACAGGTACATGTATGTGCTTAACCTACCTTATTAACCTGCCTAGTGTTATGTCGTGTTCCAGCACGTTAGAATGTCAGCAAGGTCCCCGAGGGGTAGATTGAAACCCTTGTTGGGAAGGTTCATGAGAAGTCGTATATAAGGTGATGTATGTATACATGGAAGAGAAGAAATGTTGTATATAACGTTATGAGTCGGCTAGCGGTAACTCTTCGTGGATTCGAAGAGGATGGATGTTGAGTTTGAGTAAGACACCTGTTTCGGGAGAGTCCCAGTTCTAGAAATCATGGGATAGATCGGTCGGGATGGTAAGAAAGGGCAATGTTGAAGCCTTGAAAGTGCCATTGGAGCTTTGAATTCTTATTCGAGCTTTTCAAGGACAGAGTAAATGAAATAAGATACCTATAGTGAAATAAAAGCATATAGAAGTGGAAAGTGAGATAGTTGTTTAAAGCGAAATAGTATGAAAGGGTTGAGTAAGTGAGAGGTGGAAAGTGTGTTCAGCAAGTTGTTGCGTGACCGAAAGGACGACCATTGGTCGTAGGTGGAGTGTCAAGGATAAGTTGTGTAAGTAAAGCGGTTGACCTTGTTAGAGTGAGTAGCCTTCAATTGCAAATAGAGTCTCATGCATGGCGTTCTTTTATGTAACATGAAATTTTCACGATTTAAAATAAGAATGTAAATGTCAAACTTTGAACAAAATGAGTCAGCTTGTACGAGTGCACGTTTAAAGAAAAAGCGATTTCAGTACGTCGCACATTGAAAATTTGAGGTAAACGATTTGCAAAGTATTCCACACTTTTAATGATAAGTTAAATTGTTACAAAATGGCCAAGGAAATGGTTACCTGCAATTCACTTATAACCAAAATGCTTATTGACCTTTTTGATATCATACAATTGAGTGTGAGAACCGACTGGTTTACTTGGTGTCGGTAACTCTTTCAGAATTGTCTCATATGAAAAGATTTTCATGCAAATTATTACCCTCGTAATAACATTGTTCGGATTGAGCAAGATTGGGGTTCATGGGAAGATGCATGCCAATGATTCTCGAATCGTTGTACAGAGTTTTGAAGTTGTAAGAGCGATGGGGTCACGAGTACCCGAGTTGTTTCTAAATGTTGTTTATTTAAAACGATAAAGTGTACGAAATGATTTGTCTTTTACGTTGTCATGCATGAAGGCTATGAACTCACTAGGTCGTAGGATGTTACATGTTAGGCTAAGGAAGAACTTCAAGAGTGAAGAAGTGTCGAACAAATCAGGAAAGAATGTTGTAGCCTTAGTATTTGTGTTCAAGAGGAAAGGTGAACAGGGGTAGAGTCGGAAGTGGATTATAGTGTCGGTTGTATGAGGGTTTGCACCCTTGTTCGGTATCTGGATGTACGTTTGTCAAGGGACGGTTGTGTCCGGAGGAAGGACTCGAAGCCTTCTAGGTGATTGTTTTTTTTTGCAACTCGTTTTGAGTAGTGTGATGAGGAAGAATGAAATGTCTATAGCGTGGGAGTATAAGTTTTGAGGTGAGCTCATAATGTTGATGTTACATGAGTAGGTTTCGAAAAGAGGGAGGCAGATCATGAAGTTGATTATGACATGTGGAAGGATTAGGTTCCGTAAGGAACCCCTGTTATAGAGTAAGTTAAGAAGGTAGGTACAGGTTGTCAGTTGATGTAGAAGTCGACGGTTGTGTAAGATGGTTGAAGCCGAATACTTGAACCAGAAGGTTGAAAGTTGATAGAACACCTTGTAGGGGTGATAAGGGGATGAGAAGTTATTTTTTTGATTAAGCGTTCTCTTTACGAAGCATGGAGGGTTCGTAGAATGATGAGGTATGTAACACGAGCGAAGCAAGTGTGTAGATTCTATCGTCCAGTGAGGGATTGTGTCCAGCTTATGTAAGGCCTCGGATCTTAAAGAGCGAGCAAGAACGCTTGCATTTGAGCTAATTGGGAACTAGGAAGTTATAGTTCAGCTAGAGTGAGAAAGGACAAAGTAGCGAGATAGACTCGATTGTGTATGCGAGAAAATATGAAGGAAAGTGCGAATTGTGTACGAATGACCATGAGAGACTTGGTTGGTAGTGTGATTATAGGAGTGGTGAATGTACAAATGAATAGTAGCGTCAATTGCCAAGATAGCTGTGTCAGCCGGTGATGTAGTAAGGCGATGTTAGAAAGATGAAGGATTAGAAGGAAGTCCTTTTGGGATTTCGGATAAAGTGTACGTTTTGCAATCCCAGTTGTTGAAGTACGGGGGTTGTAAGTAGGTGTGTATTTTGACTGTTATCGGAATGAAATGTCGGGGTAGAATTGGGTGATTGCCCATCTGTGAGACCAAGCTTTGTGGTTACGTATGTTGTTAAGTATATTCTTGAAGGCAGAAGTACGTTTAAAGAAGATGATGAATAGATTAGTCAAGTTGTAGTATAGTAGAGGAGACATTGTTAAAGAATTATTTAAGGTAAATCTAAGTAAGAAAGCCGGGATGACGGTATTTATATCTGTCTGATTTTATGATCATGGTGGTTAATCGAAAGAATTGTGGAACCCGAGTTCGGGGTGTTCCTGAGTTAATAGATCCGTTGGTAATAGGGATTCCAAGGGGGGTAGATTATTAGAGTGAATAGGAGACGTTACTAAGAAAAACACTTTGGGGTCATTGGAAATTTAAAGAGGATGAGGGTTGTGTTAGTCAAGATGTGGTGGGATAGATGTGAAATCCTGAAAGATTGTGAATTGTTGCTTATGGGTGAGAGAAATGTCTGAGAAGGTAAAAGTTGGAGATTAAAGAATGTGTAGTGACGTCGAACACTGGTCTTGTTTCAAGACGGCTTGGTTGAATGCCTTAAGATAAGATCTTGGTGCAACTGTTTAGTTATGTAAGTAATGAGGAAGCGATAGCAACATGTGGAAAGGTCGGGAGAGAGGGGCAAGTAATGTGTGGTGAGCAGTGCTCCACGCTAACGTGGGGAAGGTGTAGATAGTATGACGGATCAAGTGAGTAAATTGGAAGTAGTACACTTGACAGTATTGTGTAGATTGTCTTCGATAGTGTGCGAACCGTTGGAAAGAATATTGAGGAAGGGATGGTGTAGGATTTTGCACAGGAAAGAAATGGACGAGACAACTGAATGAGTTAAGTTAGTGACCTTATGAGAAATGTGTAAACGGTTTGGTCGTATAGTGTTTAAGCTAGTGAGAATAGCATGGTGTGACTATGGTTATTCCTCCCAGTTGGGTGAGGGTAACCGGAGTTATGTTTTATGACCGAACGAACGTGGTAATCAACGAGGATTTGATGTGTTTCAGGATAAGTTTATTTCTAGTAGGTGAACACTTCAACGTTAGGTTTGAAGGTTCCTACCCTGGGTTACGTATGAGGATGGAGTGATGAAGTGGTGAGGATGTAAGAAATGGTTGACGAGCTGTGGTCGTGGTGGTCCGAGAAAGGGAAACGTTATCCGCTTAGTCGATTGTTGATTAGGAGAAGTAATCTAGGATTGCTTGTTTTTCGATGAAGGAACTCTAGGTTGTGAGTTGTCAGGACGTTCAGGTTTGGACTTGTGTCAAGCGGTCAAGTGTGTGTCCGTCTCTTGGTAAATGAATCTCGTGTTATGGCAGAGGATTTAGCCAAGTTCCTCCTTAAAGGAAGTGTTGGTGCATGAGAAGCCTTAGTAAATCTTCTGTAGTCAAGATCGACCGAGTAAGAACAGTAGCCTACGAGTTAGAGTACCGTAAGAACGGAAGGAAATGCACCCAAGGTTCCATGTTTCGAGTCTGATGAGATGGTTGACTGAGTCAGATATGGCTTTTCTTTGGGAAGTGTCGGTTTTGATGTGGGCAAGATACCTGCATCTTTTCCCCAATAAGGAATTCCGGGGACGGAATTCTTTTAAGGGGGGAGTGTTGTAACAACCTGAATTTCAAGTTTGAAAGATGAAAGTTTAGTGTCCTTTATGCAAGAAATAAAAGTTAAGTTGAGGGACTTGTTTGCAATTAGTGAATGATATTTATAGACTCAAACTTCTAGGGCAGCCCCCATTTGCACAAATCAGTATTTGGTTTTATCTTGTGTGTGTGTGGTGGTGGCGTGAAACAAGGAAAGAAAGGGAGAAGAAGAAGAAGAAAGCTAAAGAGAGGAGAAATCATCAGGTAACCCCTCTAAAATTCGTATTCTGTGTGATGTAGTATTCCCTCTTCATTAGTTCGGATTCTATGATTGAAATCAGTGATTTATTGTGTTTTCAACCACAATTCCTAAAAAGTGGGTTTCATGGGTTTTGCCTTAATAAATCGATTTAAGAGGGTTAAAGATGGATTAAGTGGGTGTTTGGGGTTGGTGGATGAACCCTTATAGTTGTCTAATCAAACTAATGGCTTAAATCGGAGTTTAAATCGGTTTTAGAATATCTAAGTTCGAACAGCAGCGTTTTCCGGACACCAGCATTTGAAGGTGTCCGGATATGTTGCATGTGTCCGGGTAAGTGCCTCGTGAAGGTGTCCGGGTAGTTTTGTCCGGATAACTGGTGTGTCCGGATAAGTGTAGTGTCCGGATAAGTGGTATGTCCGGATAAGTGGTGTGTCCGGATAAATGATGTGTCCGGATAAGTGGTGTGTCCGGATAAGTGTAGTGTCCGGATAAGTGGTATGTCCGGATAAGTGGTGTGTCCGGATAAATGATGTGTCCGGATAAGTGGTGTGTCCGGATAAGTGTAGTGTCCGGATAGGTGCTGTGTCCGGGAAGAGTTATCCGGACAGTAGGGCTGAGATATTTTATCTGATTCGAATTCAATGCCCTTAGGTGTTCGGTTGGATTAGCTTGGTGATTTCAAGAAGTGCGTTCAGCGTCATCAAGGTGAGTTCCCTAAACCTATTTACGACGCAATGTGTTAATTGTTCTTTTAACTGATAATGGTTCACTTTGAGAACGAAATGTTTACCAAATCGATATGCATGTTTTTACATGAAAAGCTCATACTTTATTCAAAGAATATTTAGCATGATGAAATGATTATATGGTTTACGAGATTCCAAGTTGTATGAAGTATGACATGTGATGTATGCTATGTGGAGTCGGTCTGCACCGTGGGATCGGTATGCTCTGGGATCTGATGATCCCTTGGACATGGGTGATGAGCCGATAGGTTGGAATCTGTTTCCCTCCTATTCGGGTTGAGGGGAGTCTGCTTGGGCCCCGGTACGAGGCGAGAGGGGAGTCTGCTTGGGCCCCGATCGCGGCGAAAGGGGAGTCTGCTTGGTCCCCGATCGTGGTTAGTTTATGCGGTCCTCATCACGGTGCAGTACCATGTTTGACGTTATGTGAAGTTTGATGATGAATTTTATAAACGATTTTCCCAATGCTTATATATGTTGTTTTCGGAGGGAATTCACTAGACCTTTTGGTCTAACCCTCGCTTTTCAAAATTAAACCATTTTCAGGTAAGCAAGTAGTAAGAGGCTCAAGTAAGTGAGCAAGAGCATGATTGAGTACAGATGCAGCTAGAGACTGTGTCGTTGCCACTTGTAGTAGTAGTTGTTCTCAGTTGTGTATAGGTTGTTTCCGCCAACCTTAGTTTGGGAATGATGTAACTGAATTTTGGGACCCAGTTTTATTACAGAGTATGATTTAATGCTTTGGTTGTCTTGTTATGTACTTGGGACGTTACAGTTGTTAACATTAATTATTATTGTTTGTTGATGTATATATAGAGATTGAAGAGTTGATAAACAAACAAAATGGAAAAACGAAAATCGTAAACGAATATCGAAGATTGTTCAACTTTCGATTTGTTTTGAACTTTTTGATTGTTTGTGATTGGTTTTGAAACACATTTGAATCACTATGAAGTTATTTAGGTTTGCGATTGGTTTTGAGACGCATTTGATACATTTTAAAATTTTCGGTCCTAAGTGGTCCTAGTACCGATTTTCCCGTCCCGAAACTGAAACCGAATCGGTACCGTACCGATACATACGGTTCGGTTTTCGGTACCACTTTTTAGTCCCAAAAATTTCGGTACCGGTCCAATCCCGATCTCATCCCTAGTTTTCACTGTATTCTCTGTTTCTTGTGTTTCGTGAATTTTAGAACTCAATATTGTGTTCTTTATATATGAAACATATGTGTAAGCTACGGAAGATTAGGTCACCATAATGGAACATAATTCCATCGATTATAACCGAAGCATATAGAAGGTCAAAAGACTTCATCCTTAATTTTCATTCAATTTAAAATTAATATATTAATTAATTTTCCAACAATCCCCCACATAAATGGAAATTATCATAGACGTCTCAGAAATCATGATACTCAAGTTCAATGTCAGAATCCTGCAAAGGATAGGTAGGCGTTAGCCTTTGAACCTTCCCTTATGAAGTATATCTAGTCTACTAGCGGATCAGTAGACATGATGTCCTTGAACTGTTATGCCGTTTGTGTAAACATTAAGTCATTAACACACTTCACACAAGACTCTTCCTGACATAGTAAAGTCCTCATTGATGTGCTCGTTATGGTCATGAATACTTGTCTGGTTCTGCAAGAACAGTTAGGAATTAAGCCCCCATAATTCCCTTAGAAGCGACCCCACTTCTTCTCACATAGGTGATCTCACTTTGATCATTAAAAGCCATATGCTTAGCCTAATACCACTCACCGTTTATCAATGGAATGGACAGGGTTTTACCCCCGCAGTGATCTGACTTAGTTTGTACAATTAGGTTGTCCCGTTGAACCTAGATCTTGGGATCTCCAGTCAGCTAGGTTGGGTTTCCTTTGTACAAACTTTTCCATGGGCTTCAATCACATTCCCTTTAAACGACTTACTCACCAGCTCTCCATTTTCACAATTTTGTTAGCGGATCCGCAATGTTATCCTTTGACTTAACTTAGTCAACAAATATAACCTTAGTTGAGAGTATTAGTCGTACGAGGTTACATCATCTTATAATCTAGCAATTCAGGTTCTTATCCATACTTTCTCATAGCTATGAGAACAAAATCCATAGCTAACCATGTGTTTTAAGGATTTCCAAATTATATTGTCTCTTCAAGTCTGATCACAAACCAACTGGTTGCTTGGAGTCTTTATAATCTAAAATCCGATATGAATCGCTAACCCTTCATCATTTACTAGATATACAAATAAGACAATTTGTACTCACGAGTTTGCCTTACACATCTCGTGACTCGAACTGTTTGAGTATTTACTCAATCTATTTAGTATAAGTTGAGTCTGATTAAGCTTGTATCAAGCTTATCACATCTCTTGAAAAATTCTTCTTGAAATATGTATTCTTCTCTATCATCAATAGACATGTTGGTTATATTCACCACATAGGGCATTTAACTTTTATATTGCACTAGTCAATATGTTTAGGTTATATCAAGAACACATACATGTATCGGTGAATTTACAATAACATTGGCCAGATGTAATTGTCAATGCACCATGCATGAGGGTTCTTGTCACCACCAATGTGCTATGTCAATTTTTTTTATAAGTGACAACCTTAGGCATCCAATTTCTAGGATCCTAGTTGTTCTATTTCACTTTTCATTTCTTTAGCCATCTTTAACGATAAGTATATCATCACACTCGTTCATGACTTGGTCAAACTTTTGGATACCCTTGTATTAGAGTCTCATTTAGGTCATACACTTGATACTACAAGTTTGCAACCTTTTACTCATTGATTTGGCACTTTTATTTTCATCAACAATCTCTAGAGGTTGTTATTTGATGAATTTGATCCAAAATTATTGGATTTGCATCAAATCATAATTTGATTTCAGATTCATATGCAAGGAATCAATAACATTACCATGTTGTATAGCCAATGGAAATACCAACCATCTTCGTACCGATTTTCATTCATTTGGCAAGACACCCCACATTTCAAGATATTCAACCTTTCTTTGTGTCTTTACTTTCTTTCTCGTGGATATACATACTTTTAAAAGTTAGAAGTCGATAACATGACATATTTCTTACTTAGTGAATCAACACATTCACCACCATGATCACTTCGTCATATAGTAAACTATTGATCTACGTCTCGTTTGACTTATATATTTAGATCATGATACATTATGAAAATTCAACTAATCATTAAAATACCTTCAACATGCGTCGGTTACAGTATTAATTAGGATTTAAAATTATATTAAAATTCACTTTAATGTCAATTAAATTGAGATTAAATCAACAAAATTTCAAATGCTAGTGACATTTAAAATATCAACATGACAACAAATTAATTTCTTGGAAACCTAAAATTCCATGAAACAAGTGGAGTTTGTATCCACAAATATTTCACTGTATGATATCTCCATATTATGACTCTTTTTCTCGAACATCAATCTGAATATATCATCTTGAAGGTTTTTTTTTCCAAAAACCTATTTGTCCTAAAAATTAAAGCCCATCCCTCGATGTAGAGTGCTAACAATATCCATCTGCAACGAACTTGCTTTCAGATACGGACAACATTATTTATAGCTTGTCCTATATGAATCATACAAACATAGAAACGAAGATTCTACACTAAGAAATTTAGTGCATAAACAAAATATTATAGTTAACTTTATGCACATTCACGGATTCAAACATGTCCAAACACATGAACAATGAAACACTTGATTTAGACATTATCCGGTCTATTTTCCATCTAAAATCCATAGCGCAAATAACTAGTCACGTTACTGATTTTACTTAAATAAAAAAGATCACACAAATCAAACTCATTCATTTTTTTTTCCAGTTGCCTCAAAATGATGGGAAAATATGTAATTTCTAATCCACAACAAAAATATGTATAATTTTCCTTTTTCACGTTGTCGATCTTTAAACTAAAAACAACAAAAAACTTTTCTTGTTTTCCTCTTAAGATCGCAAAGGAAAACAACAAACTCTGAGGACTTTTGGGTTTCGATCGAATACCAAATTAACAAAAAGGAAAAAATGGTTTCTTAAATTTATGATGTTTGAAAACACCACATATAACACCAAAACTCACACGTGTTAAGAGTAATATACAAATAATTCAAAAGATTTTTTCCTTTTTCCTTTTCTGATTTGTTGTTAAAAAACAACAACACCACAAGTAGAAAAATAGTTCCTTCATGTGTTCCTGTATGAAACAACAACACCACATATATTTGTTTTTCTTTTCTACAATTGTTTGATGACATTAAAACCTTTTAATTTCTTATGCCAAGACTCAAATGCATTTCACTTAAGAAACTAGCCACTGGCTTTTAAGAGGACACGATAAAACAATTAACAATGTTTAAGTTTTCACGTGCATGTGATTGACTTTCAAGAATAGTACAAGAACTTTTGTTGAAAGCAAATGCAATGGAACCGCAATTGTTAAACAACCATGTATCCTCTAAATGAAATTTAATAGTCGGTTTTAAGATTGTAGGAAAATTGTTTCACCAAAACTAAATTATAAAATACATTAACGAAAGATGGAACAAGCCGGAGTATTAAGTCGAGGCCCATGTTGGGCACGGTTTCCTTAAAACCGATTCGTCCCTAATCGGGACGTCGATTTCCCAAGATACAACGACTCTAAACAGAATCGAGTTCTGTCGGACTTCACCTTCATGCCTGAACTTGAGAATCTGTTTACTCAGTTTTCACTGTATTCTCTGTTTCTTGTGTTTCGTGTATTTTAGAACTCAATATTGTGTTCTTTATATATGAAACATATGTGTAACCTTTAGAAGATTAAAGATCACCATAATGGAACATAATTCCATCGATTATAACCGAAGCATATAGAAGGTCAAAAGACTTCATCCTAATTTCCATTCAATTTAAAATTAATTTATTAATTAATTTTCCAACACTTTTCTCTTCCTTTAGATAAGTATCTATCAAACCAAGTAGCTTCCCCCATTTCCTTTTGGGAGCTACGACCTCAACCACACCTCCACCATGTGTGATTGCACCGTACTTCCAGGCTTCCAGCGACGTTGTGCCCTTGTTTGGGGAATTTTGACTTTGGGAGTGTATTTGCAGCTCGTATATGTGATCTTGTCACTTCTAGATAGTATTAAACGTATCAGGTATCGAGTCTGATTCGTTTGACTTCAACTTTACGTTGTAAAGTTTTGGGGATCAAAATGAGACACGGTTGAAATATTCAATGACACTTCCTGTCGTTCCCATGGAAAATCCTTTTTCCTATCTCCCCCTAACGACAGGTTGTCTCATCAAAGTGACAACCCGCAAATCTAGCGGTAAAGAGATCACTCGTCAAGGGTTCTAATTAACGGATAATTGTTGAGAATTCATATCCAACATTTGATGGATCGTCTTTAAGACCCATTTTGTTACACTGTGAGGCGTAATTGGCACATATACAACACAACCAAACATACGTAAATGTAAAACATCAGGCTTATATCCAGTTGGTAAGTTACCAACTGGTACGCATGAGATTGGTTGGTTGGTTGTGGGTCTAAACACGAATAAGTAAAGTTGCATGTAATATTGCATAACCCCATGTAATATTCTTTTGATGACAACTTTTATTATTCTATGAGACCATTTTATATATACACATGGGTATAGGAAACTCTACATTAATCTCTATACATATTCAATAATCATCAAATCCTTATGATTTAAATTCTCCAACATTCTAAGTCATGCAGACTTGATGAGAAAATCAGGGTGGTGAGTCCTTAAACGTATAAGTAGTGCTAGTAGTGCAACATTTCATGTGGATGATAATATTACACGTGTTCATCGTGTCAAAACTAGAACCATAAAGTACTTTAATGGTCCGCATTCTGGATGTTTATGTCCATAAATATCACCTTGTATTCGTTGTAAGAATGAAATATTTGTATATTATGTCCTTAGCTTTAGGATTGTCTCATTCCTGTCTTGGCCAAGAATCAGGGTATACAAGAGTTCTAGGTATTGGAGAGGGAACAGTTGCAATTTGGTTAATTCCCTCGTTTTGTCTTTCACTCGAAAGAGAACGTGTCTATGTGTATTTTCCAATACATAGATCACTATGTCATGACCGTGGTGTCCCACATGGTCATGCCGAAACATATATGTGTCATTGTCCCAAAGTTCTTTATTGGTGACAAAATATGATTTTAATGACATAGATTATCCATTAATTTGATACATTAATTTCTCTAATGTATGTTGCTTTCATATCATTAGAGTTGATGTACATATACTCATTTCCATTCTTATAATATGATTTCTCATTGATACGAATATCTTAACAAGGTTCCTATTAATATAGTGTTTAGTGATTGATCTTGTGTCATTAAGCAACAAGTGACAATCCATCGTCTAAGTGTTTGGAGGAATTAAAATAATTAATTCAATGAATAATAATCTATTTCTTAGGATTGTATGAGATGCCGCAAAAACAATCAAGTTCTCCTCGATACATTCCTACATGGAACGAAGAACATTAAGAGTTTTGCATTTGTTTTTTATGTGTTTATTTACATTTATAATGACTATAAACTCAGATGTATATATACGCAAATGCAACTAATTTGATAGTTAAAGTATATTCAAATAAACTTATACTTAAACAATCTTAGATATGACATAGTTCGTTTATAACTTGTTCCATTTTCTATTAGGAGTTCGTTCCCGACTCTTTCCATGAATTTGACGTTTTCCACAACCTTGTCCATATGGTACATAATTAGCATATGTGTGTGGATCAATATGTTTAACTCACTATCCTTTGGGGTTCTTTCCACCTCCAACGCTTGCCTTATTAACCTCAAAAATTTTCTTTATCCGGGTATGTCTAGCGTTGTTAAAAAAACATTGTTACAACTCTTAGCCACTTGCATTAAGTTAATGAGTTTGTTAAGGGTTATATTGCAGCTTATACTATTTCATTAGTATGATTGGTGATATAGGGAAGATGAAAAGATGTTATGATTCGCATAATCTTTTGTGAGTTCCTTGCCACAATGATTGAAATGCATTTTGAGACATGACATTTCTTTGTCAAAATCAGTTACCTTCTTGTAATCAAGTAAGTAGGTTTCATTCCACTATATAATTAGTTTGAGAAATATATGGTACTGAATATTCCCGAATTTCCTTTTTGGGACTTCCCACGGATTCTTGGGGGTTTCTAGTTATTCCCTCTGAAGGTTGTGACTGATGTATCGTCTAAATTTTTTTAAAGTATTTACTTATATCTTAACATCTAGTGTTTTTTCTTTAGAGTCAAAAGGGTTCGATGATTTTTGCATATTTTCTTGTGTTTTTCGAACCTATATTATGGTAATCAAATCCTTCTGATTAAAATATGTCGTAGAAAATGGGGAATATGTTATTTTCTAAAATAGTGAATTATGGTTTATCATTATTATGTTATGCATGAAATTTTTCATCGTCATAATAATATTGGATTTTTGTATTCTTACATTTTGTTGATAATACTTCATCAATATTTCAATTTGCGAATAAAAACCACTCAATCTATTGGATCTCCAGGTAGTAGAGAATCACGCGGATTTCTTAAGTCCCTACAAACTTTAGGGTTATTTACACCCGTTTGACAAAATCCAATCGATATACTGCGATTTATTTAATTTGAAGATGACATTTTTAATTATAGAGCTTTTGGCATGAGGCCAAAATGAATATGAGTTTGGCTTATGAAGCCAATTTCAATGTTTCAAAACCTTAATAGTATTTTACAAGATTACCCTTTGACAAATAAATATTGGTTTTGACATAAAGTCAAATTCATACATTTAACATCTTAATAGCTATTTTTTACAGCTTTTGATAAAAGACCAAAATATATGGGGGTTGGAGGTGTAACTTCCAAAAGTTAATTATAAAGTTGAAAATTATGAGTAGGACAGCATAAACATTTGAACGTAATTATACCCAAGAGATGTGATGATAATCATAATCATAATAGACTAGCAGTGTACCCGCGCAATGCGAAGGGATGTAAACTTGAGTAAAGGGCCGTTTACCAAACACTTACCCGGGTAAGCGTTTGGTAAAGACCCCTAAATGTAAGCGAGAAAACCATAAGAAACATGCGTTTTAGCAATGACTTTTGTCATCGCTAAAAGTCCATTTATCGTTAGAATCGGTCTATAGACACTACATATCGTCGCTATAGCTATGGGTTGAATTTGTGTTTGGTTTTGATCCATCTTGCTAGTGTTTCCTTGTTCCAACCGCTGTCGATTCGATGCTATTATCGGCTTGTTTGTGATCTTAGCAAAAAATGGCGGAGTTGGTAGAGAGATAGTCGGCTACTGTATAAATTGGTTTTTTTAGGGATGATGAACATTCACTTAAAACAAAATTAGAGAAAAACACATTCACTTAAACAAACATACATCAATCATGGTGCAGCGGGATATTAATTCTTTTTTGTAAATCAAAAATATAAAATCAATGCAATTCGTATAGATGAATCCAAATTATTATAAATGACGACAGTCCCTTATTTCATGAAATCCTGCTTAGATTGGTTCTAATTTCAAATCAAAGACCAATTCATATACATCCTTTTTTTCTCCTTGACAATTTATGTCTCTCCATTCTTTCAATAAAGCGTCTATTGAGTGTACAATATACCATTAATATATATAATACAATTAATTTTAGCAACTCATGGTTAATCTCTAAAGGGAATCAATTTTTTTACAGTAAATCAAATCAAATGATGAAATGTTGAAGGGTGAAGAAATGGCCCAAAGAAAACTTGCAAAAGAACCATAAGAAAAGTGTATGCTTGTATTATTGTATACTTTTACAATCATTACAGATAGTTTAATAAACATGATAAGTTGCTTGTAGGCCTTCTTGCTTCTGTTCTCTGCAACATCTTTCGTTGGACCTGCACCTGTCCTTTACCAAATTATACGTATTCTACAATCATGTGACATATTTCACAATATATTTTATGATCACCGTTACTGCTCAAAACATTATCGCAAATCTTTCATTATATAACTTCAATTTATAATACAATTTCTAACTTTTACTTACTTATCATTGCTGAAATTGTGTTGTTTGTTTAAAAGGAGCCGGTAGGTTCAACAAGAAATCAAGAATCTATCTTCTCCACCATTGTAATCGTCTTCTCCAAATGGTTGGTTACTCACCGGAGATGATTGAATCGAATTCTAAGTGTACAGAAACAGACAAATAACACCAGAACGGTAACATTTTGTTTCTATAATCTAAGTTCAAACAATGCAACAACTAAGTTCAAACAATGGACAATTAAGACTGGATTTTATGCCAACGGGGACTCTGTTTTGGTTAAGAAGATTGGAGCTGCAACTGTATTTAAAGAATACCTACAATCCACGTTTAATTTAAAGATGTCTCGGGTTTTCACATACATCTATATATATATATATATAATCAAGAAGCCTCAGGGTTTCACATGTATTAGTACTCACCAATAATGTCCCTCTCAACCACCAATTATATATATCAAATATGTGAACACAAAGAACTTAAGAATAAAATAGCTAGAATGAGTATATATTTAAACCTTGCGAGGATAAGACTCCAATTTGTGCAAATAAGGCTGATTTAGGCCGCAATGTGTTCACATTTAGACTCTCATAGTAGAACGCCGACTCTAACAAAGAGAGATCCAAGCAAAACAATTAAACAACACAACAAATTACACAAATAATACATCCAAACAAAATTAAGCTAAATACGAACCAGAAAACAACTTCAAATGCATCGTAAATCATACCGAAAAACTGTTGGATATAGTGTCCAGAGTCATTAACTATTGGTAATATTTCTAATAATAGCAGGGTCCTTTTGGGTTGCCCTTAAGACCCAAAATAAACAATCAGAAGAATAAAACGGAGTTAAAGCAATTAGTTCAATTGATGATAAGCTGCAATATAATTAATTAGATTAATTATATAAAGTGCAGGGACTGATTGGTTAAAATAGTTTTAACAAGCTTATCGGTTCAAGGGGGCTAAGTGTAAAATAGAGGGTTATAAATAAACTGCTAGGGGTTAAACCCTAATGAGTTTTTTGATCTCTCTTGGAGCCGTCGATGTCCCCTCTCCCTCTCCTAAAATCGTAAACTCTAATTTAGGGTTTAGTGATTAAGCATCTTCCGGTTGTTGGTATTTTGGTGTTCTTAAGTGTGAGCCACTAGAGGGATTCATACTATTGGTCCTTGACATCCAAGAAGCGAGATCAAAGGTTTGATTCATCATTGTGGTTTTCGACAATCGCAATAAACAAGTAAGTGTTCTTGATTCAATCTTTTGTAGTTAATTATCTAGAACGCATGTATTCATATAGGTCAATAGTTTGTATAACCATTGATGATAAAAATTAAAATATGCTTCCGTTGCCTATATCATGTGGTTGTATGTTTACTCAAAACCTTACAGTGGTATCAGAGCCATTGTTCTTAGATATTATCTCAAAAGTGTTTCAATTTGATTTGCAAAACTGTTTATGTTGGATTAGGGTTTTTCGAAATTTTGGGTTTGAGGTTACAAAAAAAAATCGATTTCAAATTTTCGTGGCCATTGGATTGCTTAATCCTTAAGTTAGGGTTTCAGTTTCATGGTCATAACCTCAAAACATAATTTTTTGGAAACTAATTTTTCACTTGCATAAAAGGTTTGTATTATTAGCGATTAAGTTTATCGAAATCCCTAAAGGGTATAGGGTAGTCTTTTTTATACAATTTTATACCCTAATTGTTTTTTGCTAGTTTCCTAACTTGCCTAAAACACAACAATAAACGATTTTGGCAAATATTGAATAGATAATCTTACATATTATCTTATCTTATATAAATATATTTAAGTTGAATAAAATTGTAAGATAAACATTAACATTATTTATATAGTGAATATAAATTGTATGTCAAATGTTTACATTAATTATTAGCATGTGTCCTCACATGTTTAATTGGAATTAATTATGGAAACGATTATATTAATTATTAAATGTGCCCTCACATGGTTAATTAGAATTAATTAGATAATCATAATTTTAAATTGTTTAAAATTCCATTCAATTAATTATGAAAACGATATATTAAATTAACTAGGTTCGAACCGTGTATTACACGGAGTAATTTAAAAAAAAATCATACCAGAAAACTTACCAACTATTATGAAAGATTTAATTAAAGTGAATTGACGGGAAGCATAACAATTTGACTTTGAAAATATCATTAACTAACCATCCGTTGATAACTGATATTATGTAGTTCAATTAAAATTAGAGGAAATAATATAATCATGATTAAGAAAGTATAAATAATTAAATATATTATACTAAAATATTTGCATATTTATATTTTTGAAAAAGGTTCGAACTCATAATCCAAAAGTCAGTTGCTAAGTGATATTTTTTTTTCAAGTAATTAAATCCCTTATGATAATTCTAAGGGTGTTTCGTTGACAGAATGAAATTTGATAGAATTGTAATTTGTCGAAGGATTCGACTTTGAAGTAAAAATTGATATGAAATTGCAAAAAAAAAATCACGACAATTTAGTGATTATTTGTATCAAATCTCATACTAATTTCAACAAATCCCATACTAATCACGACACATTAATTCGTATATATTTATGATATTTAATAATATAATTAAATCAAAAAATATTCAATATTGAGCTCATTTCGAAGGTATTGACGAAGCGATTACAATGGTATAATTTGTAAAAAAAATAGAAATGTTTTTTATTGCATTTTAGTTTATATACATTATTTATGTTAATATGATAAGAGTCTAAAATGAAAAATAAAAAAGTAAGGGATTAAAAGTAAACTACATGCCTAATTATAAGGGTAGTAAATGTAACGTATAAATTAAAAAAATTGAATTAAGGAGAGATTTAAGGAGGAGTGAATGTGGTGTGTTAATTGAACTTATAATGTAAATTGGGTCCAGATACATGTTTAGGCGGAAAAATACTGAAGTCTGCTCACCAGAAGACGACACATGGCATGCTAGTTACTTATTTATTATATGTATAGATTATTAAATGTGCCCTCACATGGTTAATTAAAATTAATTAGATAATCATAATTTTAAATTGTTTAAAATTTCATTCAATTTATTTTTATATATATATATATATATATATATATATATATATATATATATATATATATATTAGACCTTAATTATATATATATAATTAAATTATACATTGATAGTCAAACCGAGACTAGGCGTACTCACTATAAGCACTCTAAGGGGGTTTAAGGAGGTTACCTATAATATGGTTGCCGAATGAGTCAATGGTTTTTAAAACGCCCTGCGTTACCATGCTCACCGCCTCTTGTGTGGACTAGTGGAATTACCGAAAAGGTTTGATAGGTCAATGTGACAAGTTAAAAGTATTAACTATGAAGTATAAAAACAAAATCCCGTTTTAGATATACTAAGAAATGTGAAAGTCTTATGTTACCCATGAGAAGAACACACATATTCTTATAGTTTGTTAACGGAGCGTGTACGGTTTGCCGGCACGTTAATGTGAAACTATAGTCGAAAATGATGTGGCGCTCGTGATTCTCAAGCGTACTTGAGCCGAGGGGTCCATGTGTTCTTGCATGGTCGATTCACCATCTAGTTTGTGATCCTCGGCATCCCAGTCACAAATAGAAGATAAGCATAGTCGAGATTAACATGCCATTGACATAAGTCGGTGAATCTCAAAAGAACTAGGAGTTTCATAGTGAATGAAATTAACAAATAGCATTTGTTTACCTAAATAACTTTGTGATGTGATTACGGCATCCCTTTTCACATCATAGAGTAAAATATGGATCCTAGCCTTGTTAAATAATTTTGGATAATTGTTTTAAAGGTTAAATTTCAAACTAACTAAAATAAAACTATATCTACAGATGGCTGAAAATATTCCTCCTCATCCTCCTACTCACTCAACATCCAACCTTACGTTACACTCTATCCTAAGTAAAGATAAGCTAACTGGGCCAAATTACTTGGATTGGATTCGTGCCTTGAGAATTGCCTTGAGGTACGAAGACAAAGAGTATTTGCTCGACGAGGATCTTCCTATACTTAATGATGATGCAAGCCCTAAAGCAGTAACTGAATACAATAAGCAATTCGCGGAATCCACAAAAGTCGCGTGTCTCATGTTGGCGTCCATGTCCCCGGAACTTCAAAAGAGTTTCAAGAACATGGGGGCGTTTGAACTAAATGAGCAGCTTCGTGAAATGTTTCAGGAGCAAGCGAGGCAAGAAAGGTTCCAAGTCGTAAAATCGCTTATGGAATGTAAGCAACAGGACGGTGCCCCTGTATCTGCACATGTGCAAAAGATGAAAGCGTACATTGACAGGTTAGGCAATCTAGGTGTCGATTTCCCAAGAGAGCTTGCCATTGACATGGTGCTAAACTCTCTTAGTGGGGCATATAAACAGTTCATAGTGAACTTCAATATGAACAATATGGACAAGACCTTGATGGAGCTCCATGGCATGTTGAGATCTGCTGAAGAAAGTATGGGTAAGACCCAAAGTGCTCACTCAACTGCTCCCGTCCTGGCCATTAAGGAAGGTGGCTGTAAGAAGAAGAAAGTTTCTCATCCCAAAGGGAAGGGAAAGGCTAAAGTTGTTCCTCGCAACCAAGGCCATAAGAGAAAAGATGATTCTTCCGACATACCACCCATAAGTGACCCTAAAGAGGTCATATGCTTTTACTGTCAAGAAAGGGGCCATTGGAAGAGAAGCTGCCCAAAATATATGGAGGACTTGAAAATGAACAAGGTCAAAGGGTGTGGCACGTCAGGTATTTTTACAATTGAACTCCATAGTACTTCGATTTCTAACTCTTGGGTCCTTGATACGGGATGTGGTACTCACATTTGCTCTAATTTCCAGGGACTAAAGGGAAGTAGAACGTTGAAGCATGGGGAGCTGAATCTGATCATGGGAAACAGGATGACTGCCGCTGTTACCAAGATTGGAGATTTTGAGCTCATGCTTAGTAGTGGTTTTTCAATAAAGTTATTAGATTGTTGCTACTCGCCAGAAATGGCTCGAAACATTATTTCTTTTCATGTATTGTACAAGGATGGTTTTGAATTTCAATTTGATAATAATAATGGTTGCATTTTGGTTTATAAACATGGTTGTTTTTATTTTAAAGCCTCTCCTTGTAATGGTGTGTATGAAAGTGTGATTTGTGTTGGTAGAAATAATAATAACTTAACTCTAAATGTTGGTTCCTCCAATAGTGAATTGGATAAATAGTTGTTAATCATCGTCTTGGCCACATAAACAAGAAACACATCGCCAAGCTCCAATCGGATGGGATCTTGGAACCATTTGGCTTAAAGTCGGATGGAGAATGCGAGTCTTGCTTACTTGGCAAGATGACAAAAGCACCTTTCAAAGGAAAATGGAAAGGGGTAAGGATCTGTTAGACTTAATCCACACAGATGTATGTGGACCGTTCAGATCTGCCACGAGAAACGGTGAGAGATACTTTGTTACCTTTACTGACGATTTCAGTAGATATGGATTTATCTATTTGATGAAAAACAAGTCGGACACCTTTGAAGTGTTCAAAGGATTCAAAAACGAAGTAGAAAACCAACTGGGCAAGAAGATCAAGATGCTCCGGTCCGACAGGGGTGGAGAATACTTGAGTCATGAATTCTACGACTATCTAAGGGATTGTGGAATAGTTCCGCAATTATCTCCTCCCAGAACACCACAACTCAATGGTGTTGCTGAGAGAAGAAATCGAACGCTACTTGATATGGTTCGGTCCATGATGAGTCATGCTACACTTCCAATATCGTTCTGGGGCTATGCCTTAGAAACTGCAGCTCATATCTTAAACCTCGTTCCAACTAAGAAGGTTGCAAAGACACCCTCTGAAATGTGGACTGGGACTCGTCCCTCGTTAGCACATATAAAGGTCTGGGGTTGTGAAGTCTTCGTTCGGCGCGAAACTAACGACAAGCTAGAACCTAGAGTAGAGAAGTGTCGGTTCATTGGTTATCCCTACAAATCCTTTGGATACATATTTTACAAACCTTCTGAGAACAAAGTGTTTGTAGCTAGAAGGGGAGTCTTCCAAGAAAGGGAGCTCATCTCCAAAGAGGATAGTGGGAGCAGTATTGATCTTGAATAAATTCAAGAAACAACCAATGATGAACCTATAGTTGACACTAGCCCTCAACATGAGGTTGAACCACCTGTTGAGAAAACTGACATACCTCCACCACCTCTTCGCAGAACTAGTAGAGATAGTAGAGCTAATCAATCTCCTGATTTTTATTATGGTTTTCATATTACAAAGGAAGGAGCTACACTAGTCAATGATAAAACATTTGATAGTGCGGATGAGCCATCCAACTACAAGGAAGCGATGGCAGGCCCTGAGGCTGCCAAGTGGAAAGAGGCCATGGAGAGCGAGATTCAATCTATGTACGATAACCAATTTTGGAAATTGGTTGATCATGCACCAGGTCGCAAGACAGTTGGGTGTAAGTGGATCTTCAAAAAGAAGACCGACATGGATGGGAATGTGCACACATTCAAGGCTAGACTGGTTGCGAAAGGTTACACTCAAACTCAAGGGATTGATTATGATGAAACCTTCTCACCAGTAGCAAAGATTAAGTCTATCAGGATATTACTTGCCATAGCTGCATTTCATGACTATGAAATATGGCAAATGGATGTAAAAACCGTTTTCCTCAATGGAAAACTTGATGAGGATGTGTATATGGCACAACCTGAAGGTTTTGTACATACCGAGTATCCAGATAAGGTGTGTAAGCTTGAAAGATCCATTTATGGACTTAAACAAGCGTCTCGTAGCTGGAATCTTTGTTTTCATGAAAAGGTCAAGGAGTTTGGATTTTCTCGAAGCGAAGATGAGTCTTGCGTATATGTTAAGGCTAGTGGGAGTAATGTTATATTTCTAGTCTTGTATGTTGATGACATACTACTCATAGGAAACGATATTCCGATGTTGCAAGATGTAAAGGTCTGGCTCGGGAAATGTTTCGCTATGAAAGATTTGGGAAATGCAGCATACATACTTGGAATAAGAATTTATCAAGATAGAACCAAGCGTTTAATTGGACTTAGCCAAAGTACATACTTGGATAAGATATTGAAGAAATTCAATATGAGTGAATCCAAGAAAGGGTATTTGCCCATGCAACATGGCATAAGATTGAGTAAAGATCAATGTCCCAGCACTAGTAAAGAACTGGACAGGATGAGTCGAATTCCATATGCATCTGCTATAGGATCGATCATGTATGCCATGACATGTACTAGACCTGATGTCTCATTTGCTTTGAGCATGGTGAGTAGAGTGCCGACTGAAGAAAATCCGGCGGATCCTTTCACGAAAGCATTAACTCGACCCAAACATGAGTATCATACTGAAGCCATAGGTGTTAGAATTATCAATATACCTTGAATGTTTTAGTTGTTAGTTTGATGCATTAAAAACGTAATAAATTGTATTTGATTTGGAGATTATTATATGGAGATTATAATATATGCTGGATTGCGTCCATTTACATTTAATTTATTATCGTGTTTTGTTTTGCATGTTTAGAACCAACTTCCTGAGTATTAATTTACTTAAACCTCCACAGTCAGTCATACTCCTGGAAGTAAGTAGTGATTCAAGACTGTCATGGAGTGTTAGAAGCATAGAGAATGCAACTAACGCTCATGAGTACTTAATGGTGATTTAGGTATTGGAACAACCCGCACTCAAAAGTTTACTTCATGGATTAAGTCAGAGTAATTTTGAGATGATAATATTTTATGTTCTTCAAACGGAGATACATAGAGTTTTGCTCTAGGATTCTGTTATACTTTGGTGTGCTCCAACGCTGACCGTAACTGACAGCTATACAGGGTATGTCCATGTATAATATGATGAGTAGAAATGAACTGTGTAGTCAAAGTTTATTTGTTCCTTCTGCCTAAACAGGAGAAGCGATATCCATGGGCCCCTCGATGATTTGGTGTTGACATTAAGTGTTTGGCCAAACCTTGACTAGAATTGATGTGTTCAATTAAGTAGTCTGACGTATTCAACACATATCGGAAATCGGGAAACATAATCTTGATCCATGAGATAGACATTTATCCATGTCTCAGGTTCATATGATATCTTGTAGAACAAAGGAACATTAAATCACTTATCTTAGGACCGAATCTTTATCAGAGTTCGGCAGCTGCATTGGATGGCTTGCTCTCTGCTGATTATTGAAAGTGTTAAAACCAAATAGAGTTAATAACTTGTCCAAGTGGGAGACTGTTGGATATAGTGTACAGAGTCATTAACTATTGGTAATATTTCTAATAATAGCATGGTCCTTTTGGGTTGCCCTTAAGACCCAAAATAAACAATCAGAAGAATAAATGGGAGTTAAAGCAATTAGTTCAATTGATGATAAGCTGCAATATAATTAATTAGATTAATTATATAAAGTGCAGGGACTGATTGGTTAAAATAGTTTTAACAAGCTTATCGGTTCAAGGGGGCTAAGTGTAAAATAGAGGGTTATAAATAAACTGCTAGGGGTTAAACCTTAATGAGTTTTTTGATCTCTCTTGGAGCCGTCGATGTCCCCTCTCCCTCTCCCAAAATCGTAAACTCTAATTTAGGGTTTAGTGATTAAGCATCTTCCGGTTGTTGGTATTTTGGTGTTCTTAAGTGTAAGCCACTAGAGGGATTCATACTATTGGTCCTTGACATCCAAGAAGCGAGATCAAATGTTTGATTCATCATTGTGGTTTTCGACAATCGCAATAAACAAGTAAGTATTCTTGATTCAATCTTTTGTAGTTAATTATCTAGAACGCATGTATTCATATAGGTCAATAGTTTGTATAACCATTGATGATAAAAATTAAAATATGTTTCCGTTGCCTATATCATGTGGTTGTATGTTTACTCAAAACCTTACAAAAACAATTTGGCAAAAAAGGAAGAAGCAAAAGCTTGTTAGTATGGTGTAGCAGTGACTGAATCGAAGTCAAATAGAAGTGGTAGATTAAAGTATATACCTGAGAAACTGAAATTGAAGAATGAACGTGAAGAACCCTAGCAACACGTTCGTTGAAGATAGTGGCATCAGTCAAATTGAGAGCTCTGTTAGTGGAAAAACACAAATAGGAATCAAATGAAATCAGATAAGATGGAGATGAAGCACACTGATTGAGACCCTGAAATCGAATCGAGATGCAGACCTCGTTATTTTGGAAAATCAAAAGTTGAAAAGGTGAAACCTTTGTGCA
Organism: Saussurea involucrata; assembly: GCA_033807775.1. Taxonomy (NCBI): domain Eukaryota; kingdom Viridiplantae; phylum Streptophyta; class Magnoliopsida; order Asterales; family Asteraceae; genus Saussurea; species Saussurea involucrata. The sequence goes on from CM066316.1 coordinate 66,402,105, forward strand.
AAAATCAAATGAATCGATGGTGAGAAATCATACCTCAGAACCTTTGGCGATTCGAAGTAAGTGTGAAACCAACAAAATCGCGAAACCGCAAAATCAAAATAAAAAATTAAGAGTTAAGCCAAAATCGTGAAACTGAAATCGAAAATCGAAGAAACCACAGAGCCAAACCAAAATCGAAGAAACAACATGTAGAAAACTAACCTGAGAAACCCTAATTGAAGAAACGAAGAAATCCAACATGATTTATGAACTGATTTGAATCCATAAGCAGGTATAAAAAGCCTACATGTTTGTCTTGGAGGCCGGAGCGATGGTTCATCCGAATAGAACACAATAGAATGGAGAGAATGAATCAGTAATTCCTATTAATCATAAGCCCTTTAAATATGAATGAGATACAAGTAGATAACTACGAGATATATAAGATCTAACTTATCTCTAATATGTTTATCTCTATCTATATCGTCGTATCCTTTAGACGATGACACACTTATCCTACAACAAATGTTGAAATATCTATAATAAAGAAATTGACGAGTTAAAAGTAAATTATTTAGAGTTTTTGGCTTTTGGTTCTCTATTTTTGAGATATTATAGAGAACTGTTGGAGATGCTCTAAGATTATAGTTATTTTTCTTTCTCGATAGATGTAAAAGTTGGTGTGAATGAATAATGTTATACCAAATTTGGTGTAATAAACCATGTTATCCTTTAATGGATTTATTATCAGTCTCATTCGAAAGTTTGGGGTGTCCCGCTTAGTTAACAAATTCGAGTTTAAGTTAAAGTCGAGGCGGCATGGACACGAGACTTGATTCCTATGAAGATAGGAAACTTGTATTTCTCATTCACAAATTCATCTCTGTTTATGCTGCTAACTCTCAGTTTGGTCCTACTTTTGTTCCCAGTCTCGGGATCTTTCTCTCTAGGTACGGTACGTCAAGGACGCTTTTTTCTATATTTAACAAAAAGTAAATCTTATTTACTAGATGAGTCTGATTATCCCTAAACTCAATGTGAGTTTTTATATTTTGATTTGCTACCCCGTCGTGATTGAATTAACAACTGAATTTAACTATTCATTACACCAATTTTGGTGTATCCATCGAGTGATTTGATGTCAAAATTAGTATTTGTTGTGAGTTGTGACCATTGGAGTGGCTTGACGTTGAATTTGGTATTTGATGTCCCCGAATAGCTTTACAACTTACAAGAATCTTATCAAGTTAAATGTTGTTTTATTGGGCTTTTATATATTTTTTACCTTATATATCTACATTAAATTTACATAACTATTAAGAACCTTGGTTCTTGTAAGTTGTAAATCCTCATAAAGAAGTTTATTGGTTTATTGAGTTGATAATATTACAACAAAAATGCAAAAAAGAGGTTCATATACGGAGTAGTTTATCTAGCACTTACTCGGTAAGACAAATTTGGGTCCTTGTCATCACTCTTAACGGGTAAAATTCTCGATCATTGTCATGTTACTTGGGGTAGAAGGGACTTTTTCGGTGAAAGAATTTAAGAAAATAATTGATGAGAAGATAACGATAGTTGACGATCAAATCGAAGAAACCAAATGGTCAAAGTTGGTACCTAAAAATAGGGATGAGCATCGAGGACCGTTTTCCCGAACCGGGACCGAACCCGAACCGGTACCATATATTTGGTCCGGTATTCGGTTCCAAACATTCCTCAAAATCGGTATTCGGTACCGGGATTTTCCCGAAAAAACCGAAACCGAACCGAAATTTTTAAAAGCAAAGTTTTTTAAATTTTTTAATTATGCATATCATCTCCTAAATAAAGTTTATCTTGATTATTGTTAACATTAATTATTATTGTTTCTAGTTGTATATATAGAGATTGAAGAGTTGATAACGAACAAAATGGAAAAACGAAAATCGTAAAAAAATACCGAAGACTGTTGAACTTTTGTTTGGTTTTAAACTTTTTGATTGTTTGTGATTGGTTTTGAAACACATTTGAAATATTATGAAGGCATTTTGGTTTGCGATTGGTTTTGATACACTTTGATACATTTTAAAATTTTCGGTCCTAAGTGGTTCTAGTACCGATTTTCCCGTCCTGAAACCGAAACCGAACCGGTACCGTACCGGTACATACGGTTCGGTTTTCGGTACCAATTTTTAGTCCCAAAAAAATTCGGTACCAACCGGTCCGGTCCCGATCTCATCCCTACCTAAAAAAGTGGGTATCCTCATTTTGGAGGGCTAGACAAGGTAGGCTTCCATGTCGAGTGGTACTCGATAGGATGGGATTGGACATCCCTTCTATTCTATGTCCGAGATGCGGGAAGGAGTTGGAGTCGGTAAATCACACATTGGTGCCAAGAGGTAAACAAAGTTTGGTTAGATGTATTTCGGTGGTGGAAGGTCAAAAAAGATCAAATCAAATCGCTTAACGATATCCTCGAGGTTAGTAGCGGGCCGACATTATGGACAGAAAAGGCATGGAGTTTCATTTACTTAATTTGATCCCGCCGTAACCGGTTAGTGTTCAAAGACGAAAAAAGGAAACTAGAAGACCTTCTCTTAGAATTTCAGCGCAAAAGTTTCGAGCGGATCTTGAGGAGAAACTGTAGCAGAAAAGTAGACTGGATTGGCTGGATTGCAGATCCCGCGGGGCTGCAGTAGCGACACTGCTGCAGCAGGCGTTCTCTTCACAGATCGGAGTTGCTCTCGTGACCTCGCCATGGGCTGTTACGGTGTTGGTGCGAGGCGCTATATGCTGTATTGTATCTCGTTTGCTTGGTTATGTTTTGGCTTAGGCAGGGGCGGACCCAGAAATTTTTTCAAACGGTGGCACCATTTAACTATAAAAAACAAATATAAAGATATTTTTTACAAAATCAATGCTGGTTTGGTGGTTAGTCCCTTGCTTTTCAAACTTGAGGTCTCAAGTTCGAATCTCATTATGACAATTTTTTTAGAAACATAGTAAATATGAAATTAAAAACTAGAAACTACAAAAAAAATATATCTAACAAGACTTGAACCCGGATCTTGAGTAAGATAAAAGTCATCCTAACCAACTCTATTAGGGGGAACTTGTGTCTTTATTTGAATGTGTTTATAGATATCGTGAATGGCAATAGGAGAAGGTTTCACGAGAAGAATATTAAATGGGGTTTTGACAAGTCGGTATAACTTGACTCATTTAAGAATTGTGAAAATGGGTATTTGGTGAATGATGATTCATGTGTGTTTGGAGCTGAAGTATTTGCAGTTACAGAGTATGCACAAAATGATCGATGTATTTCCAACGTAACTTAGATTAAAATTATCTTCTTCAGTTCAGTCCCGTCCCGTCCCATCCAGTTCAGTCCCGTCCAGTTCCGTCCCATCTAGTATGCGTACCAAACGCTACCTAAGAGTACCGTAAATTAAATAATTAATTATAAATGTATAAATTGTAAATTTTAAAAATATTTTGATGTAGTGTATATGATATATATTAAAATATATAAATTCAAAAAAATTCAAGATTGGGCTCATTTCAAACGTATCGAAGTGACGATTACAATGGTGTAACTTGTTAAAATTAAAACGTATTTTTTTAACGTATTTTAGTTGATAAACGATTATGTGTTAAATGTAAATTTAAATTATGAAAGTAAAATGTATAAAGTAAAATAAGTAAATAAGTATAGGGGGTGAAATTGTAAATTTCAATTCAAAATTGTGATATCGAATTGAAATTTATACTTTCAACCCCTATACTTATTTACTAACTATACACTACATAAAAATGGTCGAATGGAATTTTTCAAAAATTTATTTACTAACTATACACTACATAAATTTATACTTTCAACCCCTATACTTATTTACTAACTATACACTACATAAATTTATACTTTCAACCCCTATACTTATTTACTAACTATACACTAAATTTAGTAAATTTATACTTTCAAAATTGTGATATCGAATTGAAATTTATACTTTCAGGTGAGAAGCATCTAAAAATAAACAGCTAAAATTTCATCCACATATCAATCAAATTTCAGTGTCCTAAGAAAAGCTCAACTACATTTGGTCCAACTAAAAGATAGATTGCAACACCAGGAGAGATATCAGGTCAGCTAATCTGCAACAATGAGTTCCAATAGAATACTAAAAAACATACTACTCATAAATGAATTACTGCAACCAAAATGGTTAAAGAAAAGTTGCAGCAAAATAAAATAAAATGAGATAGAAGGTACCAATCATCGATATGGCAATAGAACATCATCCAATCAGACTCCTCATGTCATATTAGCTTAACAGCCAAATGGAATCACATCACTTTGCTGCTGTAACAGCTGGATCAGATCATGAGTGACAACCATGCAAGCCACACCACCGATAATGAAATCACATGATGCAAGTACCAAAGCCACCGATAATGCCAAGGGCCGGACCCAAACATCCAAAGCACCGACAGTATAAAACATACCAGACAGCAGAACAGCAGAGCAAAATACAATAACCACAGTGACTAGCCGGAAGCCACAACTTTGAAGGCCAGCACCCGCAGCAGCACTTCCACTCTATCTCTTGCAAATCAGCAAACTCACGGAACTACCAAAAAGAGAGCAAGATCCACCAGCAGCTTTGCCAATAACATTTTAGCTCCTCAACTCCAACTAGATATTACATCAACTTTGACCAAGACAGCATCTGAAATTTCCAGCTCTTACCAAAAAACTCATGGTGGAAGGCCACACGACCATAACATACAAAACAATTGAAACTCATACATATAAAACTTAACCAATTAACAGTAGAAACTATCAGGTACAAGAATTTGATGTCCACTACAACATAAGGTGAACATGAGAATGATTGCAAAGCCTCAAAAAGAAGCAAAGTCTTTATCAACAAAAAGATCACATAAAAACAAAGAAATCAATGAATATCTGGCATAAAGTTGTGAACAGTTAACAACTCCTGGCGTTACTCATCTGTGCGGTTATGCACAGTTATGAGAAGTTGCATATTACCAACATTGATCAGGAACAATTGTTCAATTGTTGAGACCGTCGATATTGGGATTGTGGAGAGCAATAATTGCAAACTAATATTGATCATAAATATGTAGACGCTTCCAACAACATTGGGTATGTAATGTTTTTAGAACGTTAGTGCACCATTGTATAAATAGATGGCCGAATTCGGTTCTTAAAATATTCTAGGGAAAAAAACATATATATTCTTGGAAAAAACTATTTTAGATGAATGTAGTGAGATGGTTGAAATATCAAGTTTGGGTAAGCTCAATTAAGAGACTATGACAAATAGCAAGAAAGTCTTTTCGACCAACATCCCTTCATAAACCATTGGTAGAATGTCTGTCAGTTCTATTTCAGAATATACAGAGGTTAATCATGCTTGTCAAAAATCTGTTATTCATGTTAAACGTAGAGCTTTGTGCAAAACTTATGGTGGCGTGATTTAATACAAACAGTTGGCTCAACGGCCTATCAAGAGACTTATCGTGATGTACCATATGACTTGACCAAAATTTGCGATATATATTGTAAAGGACCAGGTTAAGCAGTTTGACGGATAGTACCTTTTGATGAGACTCAGATGCTTAATGTTGATGGGGGATCACTTGGATAATCGATGTTGATGTTGCCACGGTTTGGATTGTAAGAGGCTTTGAGAACCAATAGAGCGCCCAACACAAAAACAGGACACACACACAAGACAAGGCGCGCGCACCAGAGGAGAGGCCCCGGGCAAACCCCGTGCGACCTCCCCTCAAAACAAAAACAATATTTTTTATTAGGATATGATGGCCTGCCATGCGAGCGCACCCAACATGGCAAAGGCCAAATAACAAGGGGTAATAGGACATACAGGACTCCACTACAAACGAGACCCGTTCCTTCCGATTACTTCCTATTTATACAAACCTGCATGTCGATCCCACACTTCAAGTTCTCATTAGTACATGAACATCGAATTCCAGCGACTCAACCTCTGATCACTATGATGAATTTGATGAAGATTCTGATGATCAATCAAACGAACAAAAACCTTCAAAACCGTAAATCCATCCGAATCACGACCTTCAGAACATTTCACCCACAACCAACGAACATTAAACCCTAAAAACCTGAAATATACAATGAAGAACTCAGATTCTAGAAGAGCATACCAAAGCGGCTAAACGACCTACGGATCCGAGACAATACTAGCGATTCTAAAAAAGAAATCGATCCAAGAATAAGAAAACCGGACTAAGCGATTAAGGTGACTAAAAAGAAAAACAGAATCCTGGAAAAACATACGTCTATGTAACTGGCTTTCAAATTAATCGATAGACGTTTATCCCTTCCCCCTCCCGCTTGATAACAAAAAGAATCGGACAACAATCCATAACAACGCTACCCAAAAACAGCCAAAAGAACGATAAATCTTAACTACATATACAAAGCGACGATTAACCGTACCTTCCATTTCGCTATCGAGCAACAAATTGCAGATCCGAACCGTTGAAAACAGATCCATGCCGGATAATCCAGATCCAGACGATCAAAGGTAATTCGATGGCGGAAATCAACGACTCACGTCAAATCCATCGGTTTTCTGCAAAACAAAGACGAACGATAGATGGATCCATACGAAAAACCACATCAAAACGTAGATCGTCTACCGATCTACCTCGATAACATGTTGATCGAACTAAACTCGAAACGCTCGACATCGGATCTGAGATTTCTCCCAATATGAAGATAGGATATTTACGTTGGTTGTCGGCGCGGCGAGATGGAATTTTGCAGTCTCGTAATTTGCGTTTTATGGAAGCGGAGGTAGTGATGGACGGATGAGATTGAAAGATAGAACGATGATCCGACGGTGGATAGAGGAGATAATGACGTGTAGGATTATAAAGGCGGTACCCACGAGAAACTTGACGCGTTCGCAAAATCGCACCAAAAAATTCGTAGCCGCTTATTTGTAAGTCCACGGTTCAACCCACCCGACCCGATAGCTCACAACTGAACCGCCTCATTTTATGTTGAGAACTTGAGATGCCAAACTTCAAGTTTTTCAAAAAAATACCCAAATAAGGATTTTGTTTCAATTATACCCCAAATTGCTCAATAAACCAAAAGCGGTTACTTGTGAAGAAATGATTTTTTATTCAATCTACAAATTTTATTGTTTGATTTCTTTTTTATTCAATCTACAAATGTAAAAGCTCGATTTATGTTGGAGATGGTCTAAAGAATCATTGTTTAATACTTACCTATTAGTATTCGAAGGCAAGATTTTCTATTAGCAAGCTGATAAGACTCTCCATTATGCTTAAATACCAAACGCACCCTAATGGACATCTAATCTGGTGGATACCGCTAGGTGGTGGTGGAACCGGTTAGAACATCAATTCCCTTCTGATATAAATAATCATCAATTTGCAAGCACACGTTCAAGGTTTTAGAGCAGGTCCAACACTGAAATAGAACATTTAGGTCATTTACTAAACCTTACCGGATGAACATGGGAATGATCGAAAATCTTACCTGGTTAGAACAGTGATATGCACTTCGAGTCTTACCCAGTAAGAACAATGATAAGGACCGAATATCGTGCTCTTGTCTAGCATACTTGATGCTCGCCTCTAAAAGCGCAACATCCTAAATTGAGTTCCACCGGTGGTTGTCTAAACACTAAGGTGGCGTTTGTTTTTTAAGAGGTGCTGAAGTCTGAAATCTGATTTCATTTCTGATATTTTAGAGGCGGTGCTGAAGTCTGAAATCTGAATCAATAAGATTGTTTGTTTTTATAAATTGACAAACATTTGAATATGTATAATTGTCTAATTTATCCCTTAACAATGTTACATTGTGAATTAATAAAACATATATTTATGTAAAATATCTTCCAAAACTAAAACTAATCTTCAAACTAAAGAGTAAAGAGTAAAGACAATAAAACAATGGTTCTTCCGGTTCACCTTTTCTTATTGGGATGAAATCTCCAATCTTCACCGTTTCTCCAAACTCACCTTCCTTGATCCAAACCCAGACTTCCTTCCATTAGGAATTGCTTGTTCGGTGGCAACCCTTTTCGCAGGATGTTTGGGCTGTTCAGTTTGATCAATCATAACGCAGTTAACAACTACCAAGCGTTCTTCCAAAGAACCAATCATGATGGCAACTCCAACTTGAATACAACACGCTGCATCTTAACAGAGAACCAAGCAAGCCTTCTTCAAAAGAACCAAACAAGCTTTCTTACAAAGAACCAAGCAAGTTGAACAACCATGCATAAGAAAAATCGGAAACAGAAACTTTAAGGTACACATAAGAGAAATCGATGTTTACCCAAATCATGTTGAACAAAACCAGGAAAAGAAGCAATAATTGGCACACAAAGAGAAATCAATACCTGAGAGGAGAACGAAAGAAATCGATCGGCGGGAAGAAACCTGCTAACATCATGACTGAAACGGCTAGAATCAAAATCCCAAATCGAGCACGTTCACTAGTACTAGGTCCAATTGGGGGTAATGTTGTTGACCCTCATGGCTCCGATTTGACACTCAAATTATTTCCAAATGGCGGTGAATAAACCAAATGCCTACCAGAAGGAGGCAGCAAACTCCCACCGAGGTTTGGAGATTTGTGAAGGTAACCCAATATCTTCCTTCACAATAAAGAAACAAAGGAACTGATTTTCCTCGAAAATCAGCCAATTGTTGCTTCTTGTTCAAATAGAAACCCTAATGCAAGAAAATCCGATCATAAGAAAATACGTCCCACGAACTAAAAGTCGAGTTTTTTGAAGGTAAACCGAGAACCTGATCACAACAACAAGTTGTTGTCCAAAAACATGTAAATTTGAAGGTTACATCAGTTTTAAATAGAGTTTTTGAAATTGTTGTCTATTTTGTTGATATTACACAATATAGTAATTGAATCTATGTACATGTTTCTGTTTTAAAGAAAACTTACATCAGTCGTCATCTTCCCTCCGATCACCCTCACCACCCTCTTGACCTGTCGTCCCCGATGAAGTCGATGGGTTCATTATCAACTGTGGGTTCAAGTTCGTGATATGGGCTCCCGATGTTGACGAAAACAAGTTGCTAAAAGACCACGAGAGAGCCACAGAAAACCGCCTAGCGTTTCTCCCTTCATCCTCACCTTCTTCGCCATTATCGGATTCCCCCGTAATCGCATTGGTGTTGACCACGATGCCTTGGGATGCTTCTCAATCGCGTTCAAGCGTTAAAGACAAAAGATTGTTTAGTCTATGGGATGGAGTCGCTGGAGAGGAGGCGAGAATATGAGGATGGAGCGTACCTCTAAGCGAAATAAAGGTTAGGTTTTATCTTTTTGGTTCAGATGATATTTAGAGATTTGACCCTCTGAAAATTAAAAATAAACGAACACCCTGAATTTTGTAATATCTAACTGATTAAGAGAAAAAGGTTAAATAAGTGTTGAAACCATGAAAACAAACAGGCCCTAAGTTCATCTTTAAATTCTGAACAAACCGATTGTCAGCTTCAAAAATTTCACTTATTATATATGGAACATGGAAAGTGAAGTTAAATGTCTTGAGATTGATTAGCTTCTGACAATGTATTTAACTAGCAAGCATCAAGATAATGATGAGTTTACCTGAAGAAACCGTTCAGAGCAATGAGAATACATTGCATTTAAAGTTCATCTGGATTTAATAATTTTAATGCCTTTGACATGGCAATAAACACCTCAGTAGTAACTCGTTCTGGTATCCCCTAGAGAAATGAGAAAAATGCATTAGCTATCCAAAATTTATCCTGATAAAGAACCGAAAACTTATGCTTTTAACTGAGGGTATTACTAAACCAAAAATCCTCCCACAAAAAACCTTGCTAAGGGTTGACCTCTCAACCTTCCACTCAGAAATGAAACTAAAAATATATCTTCTAGAAATCATGAAAATCCTCCAGGCTTGTTTTGCATTGCAAATATCATAGAATGCTCCTTCCGCTGCAATATATCATTAATGCGTAGTTCTCCAAACAGGTTCTCTACATTTGGGTAAGCTCCAACTTCAAGCAAATGAAAAGTTCATTGAGCATTAGGTGTCTGGTTATGAATGTTCAGAAGAAAAGACAATAATGTGGGGGAACAGTAACTTATAGCAAACAAATATTGCACAAAAAGACAAGAAATATATAAAGAGTATTATACTGGTGTAACATTTTATGCTAACTACCAGATTTCTTTTTAGATGCTTGAAGGATAATAATAGGAAAGGTTAAAACATACAGAATATGTGTAAGCATGTCTCGTACCAATCCCCATCATCATCTTTCCAACCCGCAACCTATGTGGAAAGACCAACTTGTAATTGGTCATAGAAATATTCACAATATGTAGTAACATCTAATGAGAACCTAAATTTTTAAAATTAAACCAAACATCTAGGCTTGCACTACTCGCTATATATAGAAGTTGTAATGCAAGTGAAATGCCTTAAAAATAATTCACCTTCGCCTGATGAGACTCACAAACAAACAGACGTCCCACCTTAGTTATTGTACTTGCGCAAAGGGAAGACAGAAAGAAAGCAACAGAGAAAGAGAACAACAGGAGCAAAGAGAAACCACATGCACATGGGCTGGGACTAATCTTCTACCCATCATTTAAAAGTCAAAAGCACCAGAGACCAGGAATGTTTATTAAACTATTACCCGGTAATTGCTTACGGGTCATTTACCTTGCCAGAAAAACATGCCAAAGACCGATAATCTTAGCGAGTAAATGTGATGATAAGAATAGAGAGTTGTAAGTGAGGGTAAAACGACTCTTACTATTTCCAAAACTGAATTCCAAACATCAACTATCTAATTTCCAGAATTTCACCTTCTTATAACCCCAAAATCAATGGAAAAAACCCAAAGAAATCACTTAAAAACACATTTACAGGAATATGCAACCATCAAATTGAGACCAAAACCCATTTACTCTTATTTTGATATGAAGCACAACGATAAGTAGGCATAGCAATATTCAACAATCCATATTGCCAACATATAAACAATTTAACTTATCTCCCATCTTCAAAAATCATAACTGGCCTAATGCAATTGTCAATTAAAAATTGTTTTGAGAGCCCCTTTCAACAACCACCACCAGATGAAGAATATTATTGTCCATATCAACTATTACTAGTATTACCGAACACAACCAAGGAAATCCAATGCCTTTTTTAATTTATTGTACGATGAACACAAAAAACCAAATGAAAACATTTTGTAAAACAAATACATTTTCTATCTTACACAAATTGATATTGAAACATATCTCCAATACGTGAGAATTTCATTAAACTCTACTTTAACCTTCCAAGGTATAGATGCAAATAAAATGAAAGAAACAAATAAGAACTAACCCATTTTTCCATCTTCCTTATATCACCACAGCTGCTCAGACAAAATCTGCATTTGGGTTTCCGAAATTTTGTTAGTGGCTTTTATATCATAAACATGGCATTGATTTTTTCAAGTTTCATGAAGCATGAATTTCAAATCTTTGTAAACACAATAGTTTTCTTCATTTTTATGATTGATTTTGGTTTAATTGAAAAGCAGTGAAGTTACTATTTTATGTTAAAAATACTTGGGAAAAAATGAACGAGGAAACAAAAATATATCCTCAAAGTAAAACCAACCTCATTCTTTTTAGATGTGCAATCCTTGTTTATTCGTGACTTTCAAGATTAATTTTGGTTAATTTTACTTATTGCTTTGCAAAGATTTGGGAAAAGAATGAGGTTAGTTTTACAGTTTTCCACTTAAACCCAAAATCAATCTTGAAAATCACGAATGGTAAGAGTTATGCAAAGAGGAAACAAAATAGAAACAAACCATATAACCCATTGAAGGAAACACATAAATCACAACTCAAAAGGAAACCTGAAAAGTACGATTCCCAAAGAGGTCTGCGATCGAAAGATTGAGGGAAACCCATAAATTTACTGCCCTAAAAGAGGTCTTAGCGATAGAAATAGGTATTACCTTCACAACCCTAAGCGATGCGATGGAAAGAGGTCTGGGATGGTGTCTTGGATGCCTTCCAAACGGAGGAAGCATATGATCAAATCAAAAAATCTACTAACGAAAACGATTCAATCGAAGAAAGAAGGGATTTGTGGGAGAGACGGTCTCTGCAGATACGAACAGAATGCAGTGGGTCGATCATGGTGAAAAGGATGTAGAGATCATTGTCGGTGGTGTCGGGGTGAAGGTCGCCGACGTAGAGTGCAAAGCATGGTTATCAGTTGCTCTGAGCTTTCACCCTACTCAGAGTGCAAACTGGAAGAGCAATTTAAAATTATAATCCATAGAATTTGGGGAAGCTGATTTTTATGGAGAGATTTCGAGGAGTGGGAGAGAATTTAGAGCAGTTTCTAAAGTAATGGGGTGTTTCCATGGGTAGTTGTCCTTGAATGTGGAGGGGAGGTTGAAGGCGGAAAGAATATAGGTTAAAGGAGTGGGATCGAAAGAATATAGGTTAAAGGAGCGGGAATGAGTGGTGGCTAGTTTGATATAAAATGAATTATACTTAATATGGACCCAATGGAGTCTAACCACTTTTGATTTAATCTCAACCCTTTAAATTAAACTCAACTTTCAATCTGGGCCGTTTAAATTCAATAAGCCCTTCACCCAGCATGATTAAGCCATTCATTAAGCCCGATTTCCCCCTCCTTCCTCACGTCTGCAACCTCCCACAGTCCCACTCTCACAAACCCCTCTCCTCTCACACAAACTCTCCCTGGTTTTCTCTCCCACGTCTCAGGCTTCAGTTTCAACTTCCCACGTATACCCTGAATTCACTCAGTCTTCAACCTCCCATCCTCCTATAAATAGACTACCTTTCCATGGCTGCTACTCTTTACTGAATCGATGGAGTTTTGCAGCTGTAGAGGGCATCATCGGCCCAACCCAATTTTCACCCTGGTAGGCTCAGTTATCGTTTCATTTTTCATGCCCTTGATCGATGCTCCCACGACTTAAACCTGATTTCTCTCAATTTTCTCTCCCACGAACTCTCTTCATCCGCTCTATAAATAGCGATTTTCTTCAAATGGGTATTCAATTGTGTGTTTTTCTGCTGTTACAAAGGCTCTGGTGGTAAGACTTTTGTTTACATAGTTCTTTGTTTAATATTAGGTTTTCAAAGATTGTGTATATGGCCAATTTTAAGCTCCAACACTCAACTTCCAACTCTCTCTCTCTCTATATATATATATATATCTATTTTGTGATGATCTTTGGTTTATGCAACAGGTGAAGGATTATGATGCTGCGTTGGATTTAGAGCTTTACTCGATGGACAATTTTGTGCTTCAGTGCCTGGCCTTCTATCAGGTTTTCAGAAAAACAAATCCTGATTTTTTATGTGTTTGCTTTTGTGTTAATTACTGTATAAATCGAGAAGATGAACATTTTGGTTTCTGAGTTGAATTACTAGGTTTGCGTGCATGTTTGACACAGTCAATCATGGATTCTAGTGATGGATTGCAGATGAATGTAATCAGGTAAATTTTCATCACTGAGATCTTGCATAATAGATTGGACTACATAATTTTTTGGGGGGTTAGTATATAGTGTTGATAGATTTTATATACAACTGTAAAATTGTATAGTATATAGTTTTATTTTTTGGGGGTAGTTTTATTTTATATTATGCTAATCATATGGTGTCATTACCATAAATACTTTCTGGGTCTGCCTCTGTTTAAGTATGTTGATGGGAGGAAATTTATGTAACAAACAAGACTCATAAAAACAATAGATAGCTCATGTTAACAGATGACAAGTGATGTTATCATATGATAATAGCTGATTATAAGCTCTCGACGGGTAATGATTTATCAATTTCTTCTCTACTTATTCCTTTGTTTATTTCATTTGTTGACGTCGTTACCTTTCACAATGAAACCTACATTTTATGGAGAGAGCATTGATGTTTAGTACTCTCTGGTTGTTTCTTCACAGGGTAACAATTTCGACTCTTGAACCAGTTGTTTCTTGTGGTTTCTTCTCAACAAGGTAAGGATTGAAGGATTTTTACCTCTGTGTCAATTTTTATTCTGCCTCTGGTTGTCCATTACTCTGTATAAATTGAGCATTATTAGTTTAAGCATCAAGAAATAGTTGAGCATTAGGTTCCATATTTAGAGAGATTATGACACACATGTAACTAAAACCATTGTATACAAGGAAAACTAAGCTTTATTAACATTTAGTGGCTTTTGTTTATGAGAAGTGTCAGGTGAATGAAAGATGCTCTAGCATGTGAAGAGCTCCACAAATGGCTCTATGTAACTTATGTCTATTAAAGTAAATAAAATAAATGTAAACAACACATGACAACATCTGAAGTACAAATCATTATATTTCTATTTTGCAGCTAAATATCCATTTCCGTTTTGCAGCTAAATACCATAACATGTTTTTGATGTAGCTTTCACATATACCTGCGAAAGTTGGAGAAATCTAGCTATTCAAATGATGATCTATTTAGGGGTTGTTTGGCAGTTGCCGAATGGTTTGGTGCACGATGATTAAATGGTCAGAATGACTAAGAGGCTCTTGGTGCAAAGTGAAATATGGTTATTTGGTAACTATTTAGAATGAAATTAGGGTGTTGAATGGTTAAAGGAGGGCCAAGATTCAAAATCATTCAGAGGGTTACCATTAAGAGGCAAACTTACTTTGCAAACACGATTCACCTCTTAACAATTCAGAGGTTGTCTCTTAATGGAACTAATAAGAGGTAAACAAACAGCCCATGCCCCCTTAGTCGAGATAGGGATGAGTTTATCTGTATAATTGATAACAAAGCATATCAATTGGTGTTAAAGAAAACTAATTTCATTCACATATGAAGATATTTAGCTATTTGTTTCTTTTGCTTTGTGTCTCAGGCTATCATTGGGACAATTGTTGTCATTTTTGGTGTTACAAATGATGGCTGGAACTGGTAGTCACGACATGGCTAGCAAATCAGCTGTACATAATTAATCAAGGGGTTGACGTATATATGAAATCAATTCAGTTTCAAGGTTTGATCTCGATTTCTATTTTTTTTTGGAAAGGCAAACAAATTTTATACCAACTGCACAGATATACAAATGTACAAGGATACAAACTGCACATATATACAAATGTACAAGGATACAAACACATGCAATAAAACCACCTGTACCAACCAACCGACCACAAAACACAGCACACAGCAGAAAACACAATAAGCAAAACCAAAACAGCAGCTACCACGGTTAAGCACAAACCAAACAACCCCCCAACAGCCCCTGCAGCTGGACTGAAGCTGCACTGACTGTAGCTGTCAGGCTGCAGCTTAACTGAACAGCCACAGACCCCGCACAGCCGTGACTTAATCCTGCAGATTAAGCCATACCAGCCGATGTCCACAGCAGATTCAGCCGAACCTGCATCCAATCAGCCTGCGCTCCTCTGCAACCTCGATCAATCAGATTTCGATATCTCTCATATTGTCTACACGACCTTCGGTTGACAGCCCCTCCGGTCTTGCGAGCCACTGATTCCAATCGAGGTGTCTTCTACCGATTCCAATCGATTTCTATTGTAACATGGTGGTGAACTTGTAACATCAATTATAAATATAAGCGATTACTCTTCCTTGGAAGGAACGCGGTTGTTACAGTTCATTTTCGTATGCAAAGCCTTGAGTGTGTCACGATAGTTTGTAATCCTTAGGTTTGTCGTTGTAAAACTGACTTCCATTTGGGTGGTCTTTATTATTATTTATGTATTATTATTTAGAATGTGGCACAAATATTAGTGTATTTCTATATTTCAAAATCAGAAGTTGTCTTGTGTGCATATTATGAATAGCCCTTGATTAACTTTTGTATAAGAATTACATCTAATTTTGAGATATTCTATCATACATTGAACATAAAAATGTTAAGCATTTAAAGGTGCATCTTCACAAGTTATTTGATCTTTAGAACATAAAAAATTCTTGCTTCAAAGATTCATTATGAATTTGATGCACCACAATGTTTAAAGAGAATACACATGGATACATAACAATAATGAACAAATCTTTTTGTTTATAGGTCAGTTGGTAAAAAGGTGAAACACAAATACAAGGCAAGTCCAAGGTTTGATCCCAAAGCCTCTACCACAATGCCGTTTCCTATAACTCAGATATACAACTTATTAGATATAAACATTTTTTTAGAACTTTAAACTCCCATGAAAACTAATTGAAATGCGTTCAATTTAAAGATAGATGAATAATCCTACTTAACAATGTAAAATACTCGATAAGTTTATGTTTTCCAATAAAAAATGAAATTGATTTTTTGTCCTCGGTTACAAGAAATTTGACATCCCGTGCATTGCACGGGTAGATAGCTAGTATGTATGTATATATATATATATAGGGGCAGGTTCAAACGAGAAGGGATACCATATGCGAGAAGGCGAGAAGTAATCCTAGCCAATCATTTATTAGATTAATTTTTTATTTAATAATCATTAATTAATAATTAATAAGGGTATTAATGACTTTTCAGTTATGTCCATATCTTGATCCGATTTTGCATTCCTTGTAAATCGGGATTTCATTCCAAATCACCAAATTGTTATCTATCTAATTCAATTGAAGATTCTACAAAGGCGATAACATTTATTTGATGATTAATCATCGTCTTCTCCTCAAGTCGTTCATCTCCAAAAGTTGCTTCGATTTTAGAAAAAAAAACATTCAATAAATCCAAGCCTTTCGAGTTTGAAGTTTATTCGCTTAACGTATCTGATGATGATAATTCTAGGATGAGATGGAGTTGTTTTTAGATGATGAAGATGCAACAGGACTTTATTAACATATTGTATATGTGGTTGTTACATATGTAATCATATATGATTGTCTTCTTTACTCACACATTATTACATTGTTAATCATATATGATTACACTGTGTATCATTTTTGCACTTCACTATTAATCATGTGTGATTACACTGTTTAATCATGTGTGATTACCCTGTAAATCATGTATGATTACAACATCAGTGCTATAAAGAAATCTATGTCAATATGGAGAGAGTATCATCAATGTCAAACCATACATCGCTTCAAGTGGTGATTAAGTGAGAAGGTATGGTCTAAAATACAAGTATACCTTATGTTATTGTAAATAGTTTACTTTTGTTTTATTTCTAAGCTTTGTGTTGTTTTATTTTTTTTGTGTTCTTGTAGAATGAGGATGATGATGATTGATGTGGGTGTTGTAATGCAACCGTTCGAGTGGTGGGGCTACTGTTATGATTGGGCTTTTTGTTCCAGACTTCTTATTTTGATTGATCTATGGTTTCTACTCCAATTTTTTTATGCTTTCGTAGTCTTTTGGATCAAAGTTAGACTTTTGTTTCCCGGTTGTTACAAACTTTGATTTCTATTTTTTGTTCAACCCTATTTGGACTTTTGTTTGCCATTGTTCTTATGTTGGATTTAAAAACAGCATTCGCGAATGTTGAAATAATTGACCAATCTATGATGTTTCCTTGTCTTTTGGTTTCTGGAGATGCCTACTAGGTTAATAGTTCAAAGTTTCATGAGAGATATCACCCAACTTTGTTTTTACATTTACTAGAATTTTACGTCATGTTGTATCTTAGGTAGAATTATCATATTGGTTATAGTATGCTTTAGTGGCATGGAGAATGGTTTGAATGTATGAGTTCTTTCTCTATATCTCTCGCTCATTACTAGGAAGGGGTTAAGAATCTTAAGATGACAACTCAGATAATCTAGAATGTCTTTTGGAGAAGCGCCCGAGATTAGCACAAGACTGCCAATCAAAAAACTAAATCTAAATTAAAGTCATGTTGTATACCCGGCCACCGGACGGGTATAGCACTAGTTTGAACGGACGAGATTGAATTTCACATGAAAAGGTGAGGGAAGAGGCCAGATATGGGTTCTCCATTTCTACAACTGTAGTCTTTTGAGAAACTGCAGAGGAGTCGGTGGGGATAATGACAGATTCCCTTTGCCCGGAGGGGTGAAGTTCAACAACTGGCGATTTTTGAGAATCGACAGTTGGATTAGTCGGTTGAGCCGATGGTTTCCGAAACCTCTTTGAAAGATATCTCGAAGGGGAAGTTGAGTGCCTCCGCTTACGAGATGGGGATTGAACCGGGGAAGCCTCCGAGGGATCTCTCGGTGGCATAGTTCGAGAAGCGGGTGCGGAGGTGTCGGGGGCCGTACGTTGTTTCTTTTTCGCGCCGCCCGACTTTACTCGAGAATGGGAAGAGGGGGCCACTACAACTTGGGGTGCCTCGGGAACTTCCGGGTGTTGAAACCCGGGAGCTTCCGCATCACCCCAGTGAAGATCGGGAGATAAAGCGAAAGAAATCATACCTTGGCGTAAGGGGAGATCAGTAGCGAGATGGCCAATATTGAGCGTCTTTTGGCCAACAAAGGGTGATGACCAATCGTAGATGAAGCGAGGAGTTTTAGACTTACGATCCGCATCCAACGCCACACCGAGTTTGTGTTGAAGGATCATAGAGATGAAACGGGGATATGCGACATAACACTTTTTCGGGTGTTTGATTACTTCGGTCAGCTCAGTAAAGAAATACTGAGCAAAGTCCACCTTTCTTTGAAAAATTAGTGCATGAGAAAGCTTTGTAATATAAGATGGGGATTGGTCTTGACCACTTGTCTTTCTAGAGAGACAATGGATCACATGAGCAAAGAAGAAGTTCCAAACCCCACCCATATTTTTGCGAAGAAGGGTACCTGTCCTTTAGAAGACTTGGAAGCTTTATCATCAGAATGTTGGACATAGCCAAGAGTGCTGATGACTTGCTCAAGAAAGTTGTCCACATGCATGTCAACATATTCTGAAAAGGCTTCGATCCGGAGAGCACTACGGACATCATCCACGCCAAAAGTAACATCGTGATCACCCTCTTCGTCAGAAAAGATAGAGGCATGAATGGCTTCATTTGAAATATCATACACACAGGAAAGCCAAAATTTGCCAATGAGCATTTTGCTCATCTTTGGGTTGCAAGAGAAAGCATGGAGAAGAGGTGAGCGGGTTAAGAACTTGATAATGGTGTTGAACTCGGGATGTGCGGGATCGGATTCGAGCCTTGCTACATGGTTGCAAGGGTTAAAGATGAGGTCTTCAAAGCACGTAGGTATCTTGGTTGGTGCCATTGTTTGCAGGTGAGAATGATAAGAAGTAAGAAAGTGGAAGAGGAGTTGCAGGTTTCGAAATAAGAAAATGGAGAAGGAGGGCGAAGGGTTGTATATATAGGAGGAAAGTGGAGGGTTTAGGTATGTTTAAAAATAAACTAGGAGGGAACGGTTATGAGGGAAAAAATTTAAATAAAATAAACAAATTGGAAATGGTAATGATCAGGGTTTCGGGGTTTGTGGTTGAAAGGGTTTTACATGGAAAAGGAACGGTCAAGGTCACTGACATCTAGGGTCTTAGGGGTGATGTGAGCATGGGGAAGCGTATGGGATAAGGTTAGGGATTCGATGGTTTATTTCGGTGGGCAGATCTCACCGACGGGGATGAATTGGACAAGGATATATGTGGGAAGATGTATAGACGTCGGTGGATGAAGAGAGATTGGTGGAAGAAATCATTCGGTGGACATTTCGGTGGAACATAACTCACCGACAAAGAGACGTCGGTAGTAGATATTTTACCTATGAGAAAGTTACATCGGTGATCGGTGTATATGTCGGTGGTGAGAATGGTGTGCGTTCGGTGTAGAAAGAGGAAAGAAGAGAGTGTCCACCGATGAGATTTCGGTGGAAGAAGAGAGAATGAGAGAGTGTCCACCGATGTGAGATCGGTGGAAAGTGAGGACACACAGTTATTGAAGATTACACATGCCAAGTTCACTTATTAGGAAGTTGAACCTGGCTTCATCTAGGGGTTTGGTGAACAGATCAGCAAGTTGTAGATCGGTAGGAATGAAATGATATCTGATATCTATGTGCTTTGATCTGGAATGAAGAACTGGGTTGTTTGCAATAGCTATTGTACTTGAGTTATCACACAAAATTGGGACTTTGGAGTAGATTTGAGCATAGTCCCTGAGTTGATTTCTCATCCACAGGATCTGAGCACAACAGCTTCCAGCAGCTACATATTCAGCCTCAGCAGTAGAGGTTGACACAGAGTTTTGTTTCTTGCTGGACCAACTTACCAATTTGCCACCAAGAAGCTGGCAGCTTCCTGTAGTACTTTTTCTATCAATCTGGGAACCTGCATAATCTGAATCTGAATACCCAATTAGTTCAAAACCTGAGTCTTTGGGATACCAAAGACCCAAGTGCAAGGTACCCTTGAGATACCGAAAAATCCGTTTTACAGCCTTTAAATGTGATTCTTTTGGATTGACTTGATAACGGGCACATAGACAAGTAGAAAACATAATATCCGGTCTGCTAGCAGTTAAGTACAGAAGAGAACCAATCATGCCTCGATAAAGGGTAACATCCACATATTCACCTTTAAGATCAGCATTGAGTTTCAAAGGTGGTGCCATGGGAGTTTTCATAGGAGAACTATCTAAAAAATTAAATTTCTTCAGAAGATCACGAATATATTTACTTTGGTTTATAAAGATCCTTTCTGAAGATTGTTTGACCTGAAGGCCCAAAAAGAATGTAAGCTCTCCCATCATGCTCATCTCATATTCACTTATCATGAGAGAAGCAAACTCATCACATAGTGACTCATCAGTGGCACCAAAGATGATGTCATCAACATAGATTTGGACAAGAATAAGGTTACCTGAGATCTCCTTGATGAAGAGAGTATTGTCAATTTTACCTCTGGAATATCCATGCTTTAGAAGGAAGTTGGCAAGTGTGTCATACCAAGCACGTGGAGCTTGCTTGAGACCATAAAGGGCCTTGTCAAGTCTGTACACATAGTCTGGATGAGCTGGATCTTCAAAACCAGGAGGTTGTTTCACATAGACTTCCTCTGCAAGTTCCCCATTGAGGAAGGCACTTTTGACATCCATTTGAAAGACTCTGAAATTTCGGTAGGCAGCATGAGCCAGAAAGATTCTTATTGCTTCAAGTCTTGCAACAGGGGCAAAAGTTTCATCATAATCAATGCCTTCTTCCTGTCGGTATCCTTGAGCAACCAGTCTGGCTTTATTTCTGATAACTGTACCATCTTCATCCATTTTATTTCTGAAGATCCATTTGGTTCCAATGATTGTTTTCTTTCGGGGTCTGGGAACCAATCTCCAAACTTTGTTTCTCTTAAATTGAGAAAGCTCTTTTTGCATGGCAGTGATCCAACAGGGATCTGCATGAGCTTCATCAGTCTTCTTGGGTTCAAAAAGAGAGAGAAAATTCACATAGAGACAAATGTTTCCAACTCCTCTACGTGTTTGGACACCTGCTTGTTGATCACCGATGATTTGATCTATGGGGTGATCTTTGGTCCATTTTGTTGCAGGAGGTAAAGGTGGTGGAATATTTTATGTTAGGGGTGAAGATGGAGTGGGATCAGAGGTTCGGTGGTAGGCAATATTTTCGGTGGAAGAAATTGGATCGGTGGAAGGCTGTTCGTCGGTGGAGGGTTGCACATCGGTGGGAGAAAGTACATCGGTGGAAACATGGTCAAATTCGGTGGGAATTATAGAGGATGACCCGACTTGGTTATTTGATGGAGATGGATTGGAGGGCGTGAAGGATGTATCGGTGGAGTTTGATAAATGAGCATCACCGATGCATGAAGAGATCCATCTGTGTAATTCATCATCATCATTTGACAGAGATGATGATCTAAGATCATCAAATTTGACATGAATAGACTCATCAATGCATTTTCTCCTGAGGTTGTACACACGATATGCTTTGGAGGATAGAGAGTATCCAACAAATATTCCTTCATCAGCTTTGGGATCAAACTTCCCAAGATTGTCACGGTCATTTAGAATAAAGCACACACAGCCAAAAACATGAAGAAAGCCAATGTTTGGTTTTCTGCCATGGAAAACTTCATATGGGGTTTTATCATGTCTTTTGGATATCACTGACCTATTTTGGGTAAAGCAAGCAGTATTAACAGCTTCAGCCAAAAAATAGGTGGGTAGGTTGGATTCACTTAGCATGGATCTTGCAGCCTCACATAGAGTTCTGTTTTTCCTTTCCACCACTCCATTTTGCTGAGGAGTACGGACTGCAGAGAAGTTTTGAGAAATTCCTTTCTCAGTGAAGAAGTCTTCAAGAGCACTGTTTCTGAATTCAGTGTCGTTATCACTTCTTACCGAACGAACAAGTTGACCATTAAGAACTTCATTTTTCTTGACAAAATTGATGATTTCTTCAGTTGCATCACTTTTATACCTGAGAAAAGACACCCAAGTATATCTAGTAAATTCATCAACAATTACAAGAATGTACCTTTTTCCTCCTAGACTTGGAGTGCTGACTGGTCCACATAGGTCCAAGTGCAGCATCTGGAGAGGAAGAGTGATGGAAGAGCATTGCTTGGTCTTGAAGGAAGTTTTGGTGAGCTTCCCTTTTTCACATGCATCACACAGCTTCTCTTCGACACAGTTCAACTTTGGCATACCAGTCACCAGCTCTTTGTTGAAGATTTTATGAAGGGTTTTGAAATTTAGATGAGAAAGACGCTTATGCCACAACCAGTTCCTTTTGGATGTGTCATCTGACACAAAGCAGACATTGGATGAATTGTTATTTAGTCCCATATCAATGATATAGACATTTTCCATCCTTTTTCCAGATAACACCACATTGAAGTTCTTGTCCACCACAGTACAAATACAAAGTTCAAAGATAACTTTATATCCAAGATCACACAGTTGGCTAATGATGAGAAGATTATGCATGAGGCCGTCAACAAGGGCTACTTTATTGAAGGTGACAGATCCATTAGTGAGAGTTCCATATCCTTTGGTATAGCCTTTAGAGTTATCACCAAAAGTTACAGATGGACCTTTTCCAGGCACATAGTTGATAAGGAGAGATTTGTTTTCCGTCATGTGGCGTGAGCACCCACTATCCAGATACCATATTTGATGGTGCTCAAAAGCCTGAGCATAAGCTGTCGAGCACCCAGTTGACACAAGAGCCATTAGAGAGGTAGCTTTTTCAGAATCTTCCATCTCTTCAGAAATGGCCATGATACTTCTCAGCACGCTCCTGATGGTCTAAGGAAGAGGATTGGGAATCCTTTTTGGAAAAGGTTGATTTGAAAGGATTATTTCTGGGTTTCTTATTCTTTGAAGAATATTTGTCAGAGGATGGGTTCCTAGACTTAGTAACACGCTTGCTCCTACACTCAGATGCAAAGTGTCCTTTCTTGCCACAGTTATAACACTCTTCATTTGACTTATCAGATGAAGTCTTGGAAGATGAAGATTTTCTAAAATTTCTGGATTTGTTGAAAGGACGAGACTTGTTCTTAGAACCAGCCATCATTGCCATTTCATCAGACAACTGTTCAACCATAATATCCTCACCTTCATCATCAGCATCACTAAGATATGCCTTCGTTTGGTGGGTAGAGTTATTTTGGTTGTCATTGTCAGAGTCTGATGAAGGATAGGTGATTCTAGGAACATTTTGAGATTTCTTGGAACTTTCACTAACAAGAGCTATAGAAGAGCTCTTTATCTCTTTGATGAAGGATTTCCTTTGTAACTTGGTTTGCTCAAAATTGAAGAGAGTTCCATACAGGACAGTTAAGTAGGAACTTTCACTGTGTGTACTATAATCGTTTCAACTCTCTTTTAAATGATCTGAAGTTATTGGGCAGAGTCTATGATAATGAGGAAGTCTTATGTAAGTTCATGGATTGTCTTTCAGATCATTTAAAAGAGATTCTCCTTTTTCAAAAGCAAAGAGTTCATACTTTCTAATAAGACCAATCTTTTTACTTTTCTTTACTTCCTCTGTACCTTCGTACAGTACACACAGTGTGGTCCACATCTCTTTAGCAGTTTCAAAGTTAACCAGAGAGTGATAGACCTCATCAGGAAGTGAGAGTGCAATAATTGCTCTTAGCTTAGAGTCAAGAGAAACCAAACGTTTTTCCTCATCAGTATATTTCTTAGGATTTTTGAGGATGTAACGACCAGTAGCACTGGATTTCTCTTCATCAGAGTCACTAGAGATTTCTTTTTCCATGGTTTCTTTACCAGGCTTCTGCGTTTCATAGCGAGCCCAAACTCTGGGGATGATAGGTCCCTCTTTGAGAATGGTTGGATATCTAGTATCCACTCCTTCCATGAATAGCATCATGCGACTTTTCCACAAAGAAAAGTTGTTAGCATTAAACTTAGGAGGTTTTGTTATGGAGCCATTCTCAGAAAAGTTGTTTTGAAAAGAGTTTTCAATGGTTGAAGAAGAAGAGGCAGCCATCGCAGATCAAGTTTATGAAATTAAACTTTCTGCTCTGATACCACTTGTTAGTCCCAGATGGCTTAACAAGTATTGTAGAAGGGGGGGTTGAATACAATACTAAAAAAAGTCACAATTTTAATTCTTTTATTGAAAAACTTTCAACAAGAATTACACAAAAAAACTTAAAGACTGTTGCGGAAAAGAACAGATAAACTATTCTAACAATCTTTAACAAAGTATACTAAACAAAACAACCAAGAACACTTAGAACAAAGCTATTAAGTTATCAAGCAATATGGAGATTTCTTGCACTGAGAGAGGCTTCCAGAAAGCGTAGTTTGCATGAGGATATCTTCTTCCTTTTATAGTGACAAGGAGTGTACAAGCATTAAATGCTTGGGACACTTGTCATCATCATATTTGCTGAGGATGTTGACTCCTGAAAAGCTGAGATGTCCTTATCACCCATGCTGAAGAAAGAGAATTTAACTGATAATGGATAAAACGACAAACAGTCACTATTATCTGTCAAATGATATTGTCCCATAACAAATGATCTTTTTGATGTGTATTCTAAGACCATCACACCGATGAAGTTTCACCGATACAATTGACTTTGGAACTTGAAACAATCTGCAGAGATAAAATCATTTATTTGATAACACATAAATCCCACCGATTTTAGCACCCTTATCGGTGGGATGATGCTGACCGACAAAGGATATGTCGGTGGAGGGGTTGTCCACCGATTTGGGAAAACAAGATCGGTGATGGGTTGTTCACCGATTTGTGAGAACAAATTCGGTGGATAGTGACTTGGTTGAATGTAGAGAAGAGTCTTCTATTTTCCACAAGTAGAATGTCTTCAAGCTTGGTTCCGGTTGATCTTCGACTTCACCGAACAGTTGATATCTTGTACAAGTCATCTTTAAAAGAACCATGCTAAAATATTCTAAGTATGAGAACATCGGTGAGTCAATTTCAAATCTAGGTGACCCAACATCATATATGAACGTATAGTTCATATGTGAATCACACAGATTCATATATGAACTCAGCCCGTGTATTTTTTACGAAACTACTCATCTATCTTGTACAAACCACGCGAGTAATTATCCGCTGCTTCTCGGTCAAAGCCGCCGATCTTGACCGAATAAATGGCCAAGATCACTTCTCTATTTCTCTAAATATTTGGACTTCTCTATTGAATCCTTCCCTCTATATATATATATATGACGATAATCAAATGAGAACCTAAAATAAGTTGAGAACCATGAAAACCAATCTAAACCGTTAATTGATTTTAATCTATGGACATTATTATAGGCAAAATAGGTTGAGAACCGTGCAAACCTGTGAATGAATTTTTATGTTTTTAAAACGATGGGATCAAAACCAAATGACGCCTTAGATCGGTTCTCACGGTTCTCAACCTATTTTTGGTTCTCACATGATTTAACCCCTATATATATATATATATAGGATTAGGTTCACGAGAAAACCTCAAAAAAACGGAAAACTAAGAAACACTTTAGTAGCCTTCCATCTGGACCGTATACACAAGTGCATATAGATAATTTGTAACATGCACACGTGCATATATGCACAAATACATGATGCATTTGTGCATAAAACCAAAAAACAACTTAACTTACCTGTATGTACAAATACATACCGTGTAGATAAAGGGCTATAAGGATTTTCTTCATTTTTTCATTTTTTCATTTTTTAAGGTTTTTCCCATAACCTCACTATCTCTCTCTCTCTATATATATATATATATAGTAGTAGATCTGGGTGGAATTGAACCACCAACCTCACAGGGGAAATTATACCCCGTGCGCTCTTACCGTTTCAGAGCTCACAGATCTCTCCTAAACTTATCAAAAAAGACTTCATGCCAACTTTCAAAAACCAAAACCATTACTTACTTTCTTTTGCACAAAATGTCATTCAGAAACTATCTCGTTTTTTAGATACTACATAATAAAACATTTTCATCATTCTGAAACAAAAGTTCAATTAAAAAAAATAAGCTAGATCATATAAAGCATAGTCATCCAAATTAAGGGGATGTTTGGCATTTGCCTTTTGGTGCAGAAAGATTTAAGAGGCTTTTATGATATAGTGCAAAATAAAATATTGTGGTTCGTTAATTGTTGAGAATGAAATTAAGGCGCTGAATGGTTAAGAGAGGCCCAACATACAAAATCATTCATGGGGTTTTAGAAGCATCAAGAGGTAGACTTTTTGTTGCCAAACAAGATTCACCTCTTAACGATTCAGAAGTTGCTTCTTAATGGAACTATTAAGAGGTAAAACATTTATAACAACAATCAATAATAGAAAATAAATCAGGTTTTGCTCCATAAAACAAAACTGGAAAATTCCACAACCCCACCATATTCACAGTTGAGAAAGGAAGGATTGTCTAGAGAAGTAAAACATTTATAACAACAATCAATAATAGAAAATAAATTGAGTTTCAGGTGAGAAGCATCAATCAAGAAAAAGCTAAAATTCCATGCACAAATCAATGAAATTTCAGTGTCCAACATGCAACCTAAGAAAAGCTCAACTACATTTGGTCCACAGGTCCAACAACAGCAAGAGAGAGATCAGGTTAGCTAATCTGCAACAGTGAATTCCAATAGAATACTAGAAAACATATTATGAGAAATGAATTACTACAACCAAAATGGTTAAAGAAAGTTGCAGCAAATAAAAATGAGATAGAAGATACCAATCACCAATCAGACTCCTCAAGTCATATTGCTTTATCAGCTGAATCAGATCATGAGCGACAACCATGCAAGCCACACCACGAATGAAATCACATCATGCAAGTACCAAAACCTGTAACGCATTCACACCTATAATGCCATGTGTCGAACCCAAACATCTAATGCATAAAACATACCAGACAGCAGAACAGCAGAGCAAAATACAATAACCAACAGTGACTAGCCAGAAGCCACAACCAGCAGAACAGCACTTCAACTCCCAAACTCTTGCAAATCAGCAAACTCACGATCCACCAAAAACAGAGAGAAAGATCCACCAACAGCTTTGCCAACAACATTATAGCTCGTCGCCTCCAACCCGAAATTACATCAACTTTAAGAGTGATGAAGGGCAAACAACCAATTGCTTTGACGAAGGCCAGACGACTATAACATACAGAACATTTGAAACTCGTACAGATAAAACTTGACCCATTAACAGTAGAAACTACCATGTACAAGAATGTAATGTCCAGTACAACATAAACATATAAATGATTGCAAAACCTCAAAATGATTATCAATAAAGAAAGTACAGACAAAACAAAAGATCAAAAAATATTCTGGCATAAAGTTGTCAACAGTTATGATCTCCAGGCGTTTTTCATCTGTGCAGTTGTGCAGTTATGAAAAGTTGCATATTGCCATATCATTGATCAGGACTTTTGAACAGTTGTTACACTGCAATGATTGCAAGACTATTATAGTTCATAATTTATAAATATGTGGCCGAATTCTGTTTCCAAAGGACAATCTTGATATATTCTAGTCAAAAAACATATATTCTTGAAAGAAACTATTTTAGAAGAACGTAACGAAGACTGTTGAAAAATCAAAGTTTGGGGTTAGCTCAATTGAGAGACGATAAAAAATTTATTGCAAGACTGCTAGTTATAACAAGACAGTCTTTTCGACCAATATCCCTTTTATTTCAGAAGATATACTGGTTTCATCATGCTTGTCAAACACCTATAATTGATCTCAACTGTAGAGCTTTGTGCGAAATTATGATGGTGTAATTTAATAATATAAACCGTTGGTTCAAAAGCCTATCAAGCAAGTTGTCGTGATGTATTATGATTTGACCAAAATTTGGGATATATATTAGTAAAGGACAACGACAAGCAGTTTGATGGATAGTACCTTCGTTGAGAATCAGGTGATGCTTAATGTTGATAGGGGGTCCCTTTGGATAATCGATGTTGATGTTGCCACGGTTTGGACTGTAAGAGGCTTCGAGCACGGATAGAACACCAACGCAAAAACAGGGCACACACACACACACGATTAAGGAGCGCGCACCAGAGGAGAGATCCCGGGCAAACCCCGTGCGACCTCCCCTCAAAACAAAAACAATATTTTTTATTAGGATACGATGGCCTGCCATGCGAGCGCACCCAACATGGCAAAGGCCAAATAACAAGGGGCAATAGGACATACAGGACTCCACTACAAACGAGACCCGTTCCTTCCGATTACTTCCTATTTATACAAACCTGGATGTCGATCCCACACTTCAAGTTCCCATTAGTACATGAACATCGAATTCCAGCGACTCAACCTCTGATCACTAAGATGAATTTGATGAAGATTCTGATGATCAATCAAACGAACAAAAACCTTCAAAACCGTAAATCCATCCGAATCACGACCTTCAGAAGATTTCACCCACAACCAACGAACATTAAACCCTAAAAACCTGAAATATACAATGAAGAACTCAGATTCTAGAAGAGCATCATACCAAAGCGGCTAAACGACCTACGGATCCGAGACAATACTAGCGATTCTAAAAAAGAAATCGATCCAAGAGTAACCGGAATAAGCAATTAAGGTGACTAACAAGAAAAACAGAATCCTGGAACAACATAATTCTGTGCAACTGGTTTACAAATAAATCAATCGACGTTTATCACCTTCCCCCTTCCGCTTGATAACAAAAACAATCGGACATAATATCCATAACCATCGCAACCAAAAGAAACCAAAGAACCATAAATCTTAACTACAAAACGTCGATTAAACCATACCTTCCATTCCGCTCTCGAGCAACAAATTGCAGATCTGAAACGTTGACAACAGATCCATGCCGGATAATCGACGATTAAAGGTAATTCGATGGCGGAAATCAACGACTCACATCAAATCCATCGGTTCTGCAAGACAAAGACGACCGATAGATGGATCCATACGAAAAACCACATCAAAACGTAGATCGTCTACCGATCTACCTCGATAACATGTTGATCGAATTAAACTCGAAACGCTAGACATCGGATCTGAGAATTCTCCCAATATGAAGATAGGATATTCGTCGGTTGTCGGCGAGATGGAATTTTGCAGTCTCGTAATTTGCGTTTTATGGAAGCGAGGGTAGTGATGGACGGATGAGATTGAAAGATAGAACGATGATCCGACGGCGGATAGAGGAGATGGTGACGTGTAAGATTATATTGGTTGTTAATTCCAATATTAAGGCGGTGCGCACGAGAAACTTGACGCGTTCGCAACAAAAACTTTCGTAGCCGAAATTTGTTAGTCCACGGTTCAAGCCACCCATATTAGGATTTTTGTTTCAATTATACCCCAAATTGTTGATAAGTTTTTAATTTATAAGTATTGTTAGTTACACAAAAAAATATAAATAAATAAAAATATATTTTTGATTTATAAGATTTTTACTTAATAAAAAAATAAGTATTGATTTATAATTATTGTTATTTATCTTAATAAAATAAGTTCATATAATATTTCATTCATTTAATCGTACAAAGTAAAATAAATAATAATAAAATGATCATCTTTATCAAATATTGATTATAATTTTAAAAAATATAAGCATTGAAAATAAAACAATTTAAAAGTTTTGATTTATCATCATTGTTAACTTACTAAGAAAAATACAAAAATACAATATTAAATAAGTTTGGTTTATAAGTATTGTTAGCTTACACAAAAAATGTAAATAAACAAAAATATATTTTTGATTTATAAGCATTGTTGGCTTAATAAAAAAAATAAGTATTGATTTATAATGATTGTTATCTATTTTAATAAAATAAATTCATATAATATTTCACTCATTTAACCTTACAAAGTAAAATAAATAAATAAATAAACTCATTAATAATAATAAAATAACCATCGTTGTCAAATAGTGATTATAATTTTAATAAATATGTGAACGTTGAATTTATTAAATTATGGGTTGATTAAATAAATAAATACTTTAATTTAAAATCAATAATAAAATATAGAAAATGAAAAGGTGAATACATTCAATGCTACATTTCCTATTTAAAAAAATTCAAAAATCTCACAAAATTTTAAAGACTCAATGGTGGTCTCTCCTTAACTCATTCTCTCACATTCTCCTTTATATATATATATATATTGATTATTCAAAAGAGAGTTTGATTATAAATATAAGATATTAGGAAATAAAAGCCAGTATATATAGTAGATCTGGGGGAATTAAACCCCGTGCGCTCTTACCATTTCAGAGCTCACATATCTCTCCCAAACTTATCAAAGACTTTCATGCCAAGTTTTAATAACCAAAACATTACTATCTTTCGCACAAAACTAATTTCAATTTATCAACTATCAGTAATTCAAAACAATTCGATTTTCTTGACACTACATGATAAAAAGTTTTCATCAATCTGAAACAAAATTTTATTTTTAAAAAAAACAAGCTAGATTATATAAAGTATAGTCATCCAAATATAAACACCATTCACGGGCAATAAAATTGTTAAACCATGTTTTGATCCAGATATCAAAACTGTCCACAACATCACTATATTCACAATTGAGAAAGGAAGGATCGTCTAGAGAAGTAAAACATTTATAACAACAATTAATAATAGAGAATGAATTGAGTTTCAGGTGAGAAGGATCTATCAAGAAACAGCTAAAATTTCACCCACAATCAATGAAATATCAGTGTCCTACATGCAATGCAACCTAAGAAAAGCTCAACTGCATTTGGTCCACTGGTTCCACTAAAGATTGCAATATCAGCTAATCTGCAACACAATGACTTCCAATAGAATACTTGAAAACATAGCATCAGAAATGAATGAGATGGAAGGTACCAATCATAGCTATGGCAATAGAACACCATCCAATCAGACTCCTCATGTCATATAAGCTTAACAGCCAAATGGAATCACATCACATTGCTTGAACAACTGGATCATAACATGATTCATGAACCATGCAAGCCACATCATGCAAGTACCAAAACCTGTAATGCATTGACACAGATAATGCCAAGGGTCGGACCCAAACATCTAAAGCACCGACAGTATAAAACATACCAGACAGCAGAACAACAGAGCAAAATACAATAACCAACAGTGACTAGCCAGAAGCCACAACCTTGAAGACCAGCAGCAGCACTTCCACTCTAACTCTTGAAAATCAGCAAACTCAAGATCTACCAAAAAGAGAGCAAGATCCACCAGCAGCTTTGCCAATAACATTTTAGCTCCTCGGCTCCAACTAGATATTACATCAACTTTAAGAGCGATGAAGGAAAAAAACCCAATAGCTTTGACGAAGACAGTATCTGAAATTTACAACTTTTACCAAAAACATCATGGTTGAAGACCACACGACCATAACATACAAAATAATTGATCCTCATACAGTCTTACAGAAAAAACTTAACCCATTAACAGTAAAAACTAACATGTACAAGAATTTGATGTCCGATACAACATAACATGGACATATAAATGATTGTGCAAAACCTCAAAGATTGTCAAATAAAGAGAGCAGAGAAAACAAAAAAATCAATGAATATTCTGTGGCATAAAGTCGTGAACAGTTATGATCTCCAGGCATTATTCATCTGTGCAGTTATGAAAAGTTAAATATTAAAAGCTGTCTGTTTTGGTAAAAATTCACCGGTCTCGACCACGACCAAGGTAAGGAAACGTTTATTACACTCTTTCATAGCAAGTCAAATTCATAGTACTTTATCCCCTGATCAAAGGTTAAATCGAAAGTTATTCATCTCACGACCTTCGACCATAACGTCGCCTAGTTCACACGACTGTCGCATGGAACCTTGCGACCTCGACCAACTAACGTACGATATTACTGTTACGTTTTTTCAGTGATTAATGCAGGAATCAATGACATTGATGACCAACAGTTATAACTGACGAAGGCCATTAACAGCAATAAAGATGATGTCCGTTACAGCAGTTACCAGAAGCATTTAGGGAGTCGATAAATGCACCCGAAGACTATAAAAGCAAAGGATCAATCAACATTTCGGGGCATCGCATTGCATCACACAATCATCTGAACTCTGAAGAACACACAACGCAAAGAACTCTCTCTCGAAGGATCACTCTCGACGCACGTCATTCGCACACGACACACAATTTTTACACACAACGCACATTGTTTTCATATTCAAAACACTTGTTACTTTACATTTAAAAGTATTTCCTTTCATCCGTATTGTAATCATTGTACGATGATCGACACCCGAAACATAAGGATATCGCCCCTGTTTGGCGATCATAGTGCAGCGACGACTTCCACAATCGTCCGCGGGGTTTTTTCCTCGTTGAGGTTTTTCCCGCGTCATCAAATTATCTGTCTCATTTACAATTTTCATATTTGTCATACGCTTTGTCGAAAGATTCCTTTCTTTAGTTGTTAAATTCCACAATCAACCTTAAGTTATCCTTTTGGACGATTTTTGGCATTAACAGTTTGGCGCCATCCGTGGGACGTCATCTAGAGAAAATCTTCGACAAACATGCGTTTTACTAACGGTTTCTTGTAGTTTCCTCTGTTTTTTGTTTCAGGAAAATGGCAGCCCCTGGAAATCAAGAGCATGTCACTGTCCAAGTGTACCAGGAGCTGGAAGTTGCGAGAAATCAAATCAATGTCATGGCTGAGCAGAGTCGAAAAGAAGCTGAGGAAATCGCGCGACAGAGGAATCCCTTCGGACCGCAGAACGGTCCAAGACCATTCATCCAGAATCCAGGTCGAGGATCGTTCGGTCAGAACCCCGGAACCGCTCCATTCGTCCATAACCCTAGTTCGGCTCCATTCGTCCGTAATCCAGAACCAGGTCCATTCATCCAGAATCAGCAGCCTGGTCCATTCATGCATAACCAGCACCCGAGGATGTTCAACCCAAATCCCCAGTCCGGGACGGTTCCTCCTCAGTATATAAGGCCGCCACCCATGAAAAATGGATCGCAACCGTTTCAGAATGGATCGCATCCGTTTCAGAATGGGCCACAACCATTTCAAAATGGGTCGCAACCATATTTTATCCCTTTCAACAGGGACGTCAATGGTTCGTCGTATGGAAATGGCACCAGTTCAGGGGTCAACCCTCAAATCGGTGCAAACCCTGATCCTAAGGACCCCATCACCCAGCGGTTGAAGATGCTAGAAGACCAGAATGAGCGTGTCCTGTCCTTGCTCGCTAAAAAATTATTTTAAAATTTAATTTAATTAAATTATTTAATTAAATTAAATTTTCTAATTATTGATTTTTTTTTATTTAAAATCGTATTTATTAATTTTTAATAATTAAAATATAACATAAAAAGTCTTTAAAAATCTATTTAAAAATTGATTAATTTAGAATCTAAATTATATTTAAAATTTTAAAGAAATTAATGTATTTTTAAAATTAATTTTAAAAAAATAAAAAAAATTCACCGGTCAACGCCGGGTTTGCGCCGCCGGAGAAGAGTAGCGCCGACCGGCGCGAACTGGGGTGGGTTACGAGGTGTCGTTTTTGTTTTTATTTGGTAAGTGTGTTGTCAAATCAGTCAAATCATGGAATCTTATATCAAATCATGGAATCTTATGTCAAATCAAGGAATCTTACATCAATTCAAGCATATTGTGTCACATCAGTCAAATTTTTTTTTTTAATTAATTATGAAATGTGTCATGTCGTGGACCACTTCTCCTCAAGCAATGCTTGAGAAGAAGAGATTGTTATTTTTGAAAAAAAAATTAAAAGTGGGTTAATTTTGTAGTTGGTTTAGGTAAATGGGCTAAAAAAATTAAGGACCCATATATATCAGGTTATCTAATAAACTGTAATATTTAATGACATATTACAAAGACATGTGAATAGAAAAACCAAATTTACAATAAATATTAATATTTTAATAGAAGTGGGATAATTTCAAGAGGCATGAAGCGGTCCATCTGCAAGGACCTGTTCTCTTCCACGTGGAGGGAATCGCTTCCTCCCAGCCATTGTAAAATTTATGAACCGGTTCATGGACCGATTGAAAATGCCCATTGCGGATGCTCTTAATTGTTAGAGTAAATTACTGTTTAGTCCCTATGGTTTGTCAAAAAATACGAAACTGGTCCTTTAACCTCAAAAATTACCTTTTTGGTTTCTGTGGTATACATTTCGTTATGAAACTGGTCCCTCGAGCTGACGGCCGTCTATTTCCTCTGTTAAGCTCAAGGGTAAAATGGTCTTTTTATATATTTTTATTTCTTTTAACATTTTTTAATCAATTATACCAATTTTCTTTTATTTATAAGAGTAAATTACATATTTGGTCCCTGTGGTTAGGTCCAAATCTGGATTTGGTCCCTATTTTGAAATAAGTACATCAGGCGTCCCTGTGGTTGTCATTTTGTTTCACGTCGGGTCCCTGATCCGTTAAAATAAGTCCGTTAACTTAGGGGTAAAATGGTCATTTTACCCCTGTCTTCACCGGTCACCTTCTCCGGCCACATCGCCGCCATCCACCTTCTTCGACGAATTACACCCCCACCCATTTCTCCCCTTCTCCCTTGTTTCACTATTTTGACTAATTGACCAACAACTCTTCTTCTCATATTTATATATATATAACCATATATATATATATATATACACACACACAGAGAGATGAAAGACATACCGTGTGTTTTGCTCGTTTTTCCCCCGGTGATCGGAGTTACTAGTCGGATGTATTTTTTCCGGTGATCAGAGATTCAGAGTTGTGGGAGAGATGAGAGAGGAGGTTGCAGGTTTGTAATATATATATATATATATATATATATATATATATATATATATGTAGGTGTGTTAAAGAGAGAGAGAGGGTCACATAAATGGAGGTGTTGAGAGATCTAGCAGTGAAGAGTGGGAGGGGTGGCCGGAGAAGGTGACTGGTGAAGACATGGATAAAATGACCATTTTACCCCTGAGTTAACGGACTTATTTTAACGGAGTTAGCGTCAGGGACCCGACGTGAAACAAAATGACAACCACAGGGATGCCTGGTGTACTTATTTCAAAATAGGGACCAAATCCAGATTTAGAGCTAACCACAGGGACCATTCATGTAATTTACTCTATTTTTTAATTTCTTTTCTTCAATCTTCATCTTCTCCAAGAAAATGAAGAACATGAAGAACACCATGATCAAGAACACATAGCACCAAGAACAATTCAGATTTAAATACCTAATTCAAACCATATTGAAATCCTAAAGATCTAAATCAAACCCATATATAATAACCTAATAAAAATCAAGAACCATAACTAAAAATATCATCACAACCTCGATAATTTTTCGATAACAGTAGGTGACAACCTCCGATATACCTCCAGTTCAGAAAATAAAACCAATCTCGGATGAATCGGAAACAATACCAAAAGCATAAGTTGTTTTAAATAAGCAACACAAACAACACCTTATAGACAGAGAGATAGAGATAGAGATAGAGATAGAGAGAAAGAGAATAAGCAACCCAAACATCACCTTATATATATATATATATATATATATATATATAGAGAGAGAGAGAGAGAGAGAGAGAGAGAGATAGATAGAGAGAAAGAGAATTCTTCAACAACAATTTTCTAAAAACCCATGTAAAGTTGTTAGTTTCCTTCCATAATCGCAATTACCCAAAATCCAGAAACCCCATGTTGCTTGTTTGCTTCGTCAAAAAGTTCAAGAAAATTTAATCTTTAATGGTGATGAAGATGATCAAGCCAAAGATGATGTTCAAGTCTCGTAAATGATATTTTGATTTAGGGTTTTGATTTAAATGATGTTTTTGGGATTGGATTTGGATTGTTAAATATTATTGGTGTTATTTGAATTGGATTTAAAGTTTGATTATCATGGTTTCTTCATGGTGTTCTTCATAATCTTCTTGAAGAAGATGAAGATTCAAGAAAAAAATAAAAAAATAAAAGAAAAATGGAAAAATTGAGGGACCAAAACTGTAATTTACTCTATAATTAATTAAAAAATGTTAAAAAATGAGAAAGGGTCAAAAGACCATATTACCCTCAAGATAACGGAGGAAATAGACGGCCGTCAGCTCGATGGACCAATTTCATAACAAAATGCATACCACATATACCAAAAAGGTAATATCTATGGGGATTATACTCAATTATCCTCCCAAATAAGATTAGAAGGATTTATGAAGAATTTAAAACTAAAAATCCTTCATGTAAATTTCCCGGATTATATTTTGCTGTCCTATATCAAGTCCCTTGGATTCTTAAATGGGATTATATTTTAGGACCAAGTTCCATTGCTAATCTTGGGGAAAGTTATAATAATATTCCTCATTTAGGAAGAAGAATTGCAATAAAATGGTGGGATAAATATCAGTTCTTTCAAGGTGGATCAATATTCTCCACTAAAGGGATTATTAGTCTCGAGCCTCCAAAGATGTCAGAAGCAAGTTCATTGAATTCTGGAAAGCTAAAAGACATTTTGGAAGCTCTTATAGAGTTAAAATCTAAAGGCACTTCCAAGAAGGAGTTAGAAGAAATGCTTAAAGCCATTTTTAAAAGTAAAGACACTCCAAAAAAATCCTCCTCTAATGATTCAAGGGAGCAACTCAAGAGAGGGAGAAGAAGACGACATTATGCAAGATGCTCAAGATCAGGATACTGACGAGTTACTGGACGAATAATTTTATTGGCGTTATCCTATACCTCATCCTCTATTATTGAAGAATCTTTGACCTCATCTTCGATTATTGTGTTTTACTGTTTATGTCAATTATTGTTGTAACTGTTTATTAAACAATATAAAGTTTTTTTTGCCTATATAAGGCAAGGTCATTTTGTGGGGAGGGACAAGTTAAGTTGAATATTTTGATAGTGGTTTATCTTATAGTTGTTTACCAAGACTAGTGCTTGGTGTTATCCTCCACATTCCCACCTTCGTTGGTGTTCCTTCAACCCTTTGTAATATATATCTGTATGCTTTTCATCCAATAAAAGTACAACTTTGATATTTCTATATTC
This sequence comes from Saussurea involucrata, assembly GCA_033807775.1. Classification (NCBI taxonomy): domain Eukaryota; kingdom Viridiplantae; phylum Streptophyta; class Magnoliopsida; order Asterales; family Asteraceae; genus Saussurea; species Saussurea involucrata. The sequence continues at coordinate 66,439,621 of CM066316.1, forward strand.
TATCTTTGTCTCTATATTTATCTACGAGAAGATCCTGTCAACTTATATATATATATATATATATGGGTCCTTTATTTTTTGAGTAAATTACGGATTTGGTCCCTGTGGTTTGGCGGTTTTTACGAAAATCGTCCCTAAACTTCATTTATTACGGATTAGGACTCGGCGTATGACAGTTTATAACGAGTTGGTCCCTCCCTCTAACTGCCGTCCAACACCTCCGTTAAACTGAAGGGTATTTTTGTCCTTCTTTCTTTTTTGTCTTTACATGAGGGACCAATTCCGTAATGACACAAACCCCAGGGACCAAATCCGTAATTAAGTTTGAAAAATAAAAATTATTAATTTTTTTATTCTTTTAGTTTATTAAATTAATAAAGTAGTATACATTAATATTTATTAATTATTATATATTTCCTATATACACACACCAACACACACACATATATAATTAATGAATATATTCTCTTTCAAATATATATATATAGGAGTAAATTACATGATTGGTCCTGTGGTTTACCTAAAATTACACTGTTGGTCCCTAAAATGAAATAATTACGTGTTTGGTCCATGTGGTTTACATTTTCTCACCCCTTTGGTCCTTCTGTCCTAACTCCATTAACATGACTTTGTTAATTAGGTTAACTAAAAGGGCAATTTAGTCATTTCATAATTCTATATTTCCAATTAAAAATACAAGGACTAGGGATGTAATATATAAATTATGTGGCCACTCTTTCACTATCTGATCTTTGTATACACAACACATATGTGTATATATATATATATCATATATATGTACACACACAAAAACACACATATATACATATATATATATCATGTAAATGAACCGAACGAACACGAGCGGAGGCTTGTTCATGTTCGTTCGTTTAACTTAACCAAACAAACGAACGAACACGAATGGTAAACGAACGAGATTTTTTTTGTTCATGTTCGTTCGTTAAGAATTTTTGTTTGCTCGTGTTCGTTTATGTTCGTTTATTAAGAGTTAACCGAACGTAAACGAACGAACTTAAATAAACGTAAACGGACGACTTTAAATGAACATAAACGAACAAACTTAAATGAACATAAACGAACAAACACAAATGAATAAAAAACAACCACCGTACTCATCATTTCGTTCGTAAAAAATACCTTAACAAAATGAAAAACCGGGTTAACTTAGAAGGTATAAAAAATAAATTCTAAAGATCAATTTACTTGATGATTTTACACATTAATTTCATATTATATAAATATGTTTATATGTATAAACAAGCATAAACGAAAATAAACGAACGTAAACGAACATAAACGAACGTAAACGAACGAACATTAACGAACATAAATGAACGAACGTTCACGAACATAAATGAACGAACGAGACCATTGTTCATGTTCGTTCATTTAACTAAACGAACAAAAAAAAGTGTTCATGTTCGTTCATTTATTAAAAAAACGAAGTTCTCGTCGAACGGTTCGCTGAACGTTCGGTTCGTTTACAGCCCTATATATATGAAATCATCTTTGGTTGGGAGGTGGTATGGGGTGCAAGTGTACCACATCTCTATATATTTATATATATTTATTTTGATGATTACAAACACACCGTATTATTGTTTTTCTAACAATCCTATCCAAGTGTACAGTTCTTGAAGAACACGAAGATTTTATCTGAAGAGTTCAAGACGGAAGATTTACGTTGTCATTAGTGTTTATAATTTATAATGATAAACACCCTAAAATAATATACCACTTGGATATTTCTAAAAACCCTTTAAATAATATTTTAAATAAGAAATTTTGGTTCTAGAAGTATCTGCCATGCGTACTGTTTCTGCAACCACTTTCTGACGCAGGTATACCGCGAAGGTAGAGCCGGTATTCCGCGGTGGTACGGCCGGTATACCGCGGGTGTTCAGCCGGTATACCGCGGCAGGCTCGGTGTGCATCTCTGATTGGTTGGAAGTCTTTTCTTCTGCGCGGTATACCGCGGTGTTCAGCCGGTATACCGCGGGTACTGTTTCCGTTGGTTTTTGCAGAGTTGACTTTCTGATCTTGATGTGCTTTTTCCTCTGCACGGTATACCGCGGGGGATAGCCGGTATACCGCCAACTCACAATGCCGTTGGAGCTTCCTTGGTATAAATGATGCATGCTGGTGGTGATGGAAGTAAGAGAATAACAACAACAATAAGCATCAACAACACCATTCTCTCAGCTCTCTCTTTTAATATATATTTATATATTTTATAAAATATTTTTTTAAATATCCAAGTGTGAGATATTATACAAGAGTGATTACCCATTGTGAGTTATACTCCTCTTGTAAGTATTTGAATAACGGGTGTGTGATCCTGTTTATCTCATAGCAGAGGCTTGAGAAACTATTACAAATTCCTTTGTATTTGGTTTGTGTTCTACCGTAAAGAATACATTTATTGGATCGTGTCGAGAAGTGTCTCGGCTGCTGGTTTATCACAGTTGGTGGTAAATCAGTAAATCTCTGTGTCAAGTATCTCTAACCTTTATCTCTTTATTTATTCCGCTGTGCATTTTAATTATATCTGTTTATATAATTGTTGTTTATTTATTATTTCTATACTCTGATTTATTTATACTGTTTCTGTACTGTATTTATTTGTAAAAGAATTTTTGAAAGTAAAAGATTTTAAATACAACCTTACCCCCCCTAGGTTGTCTAACATTTGGTATCAGAGCAGGTCTTTCAAAAATTTCTGCATAAATTTCTTTTATTCCTTTAAATGGCTCAACAAACTAATATTGTGTTTTCAAAACCTCCCTTGATAGATACTGAAAAGTTTGGCATTTGGGCCGAGCTATTTGAATGTCACGTGCGTGGCAAAAATCAAAAGATTTGGAATATTATAGAAAAAGGGAATTTTAAACCCACCATTGTGAAAGATGATGTTTATATTGATAAACCTATAGATGAATGGACTACTTCTGATGAAACTCATTTTTGTTTAAACTTTGAGGCTAAGAATATATTATATGCTGCTTTAACAACTGATGAAATTGAAAGAGTATATACATATAAAACTGCAAATCAAATATGGGAAAGTTTAAATAATACTCATCGTGGAAACACGGAAGTTAAATCTAGTAAAGTGAATATTTTAGTTCACGATTATGAACTGTTCGAAATGAAACAAGATGAGTCGATTGACTCAATGTTTAAAAGATTTAACCTTATTGTGACTACGTTGAAAGGTTTGGATCGCACTTATCCTAACGAGGACTATATAAGGAAAATCCTACGAGCCCTTCCTTCGGAGTGGATGCAAAAGATAACATCTTTAGAAGACTCCCGTGACCTTTCCATAATGAAGATAGATGACTTGATCGGTAATCTTAAAGTGCATGAAATTGCACTCAAAAGAAACAAAGATCGGGAGCAAGTCAAAAAGAAGTCGATCGCTCTTAATGCCTCAACTCCGAATGTCAAAAAGAAGAAGGAGGAAGCTAGCACCTCAAAAGATCAATCCGATAAACTCGACGAAGTCGCTATGTTGGTAAGAAACTTCTCTAAATTTTTTACTAACAAAAATTTCTCTAAAAATAATAGATTTCAAAGAAACGGTAACTACCGTCGTGGCGGTGAAAACCGGAGTCGCAACTTCCACAAAAGAGAAGATAAAGTAAAGAAAAATGGCGACTCGAGCGAAGACGAAAAAGCAAAACCAAAGAGAGGTTATTGTTACTCTTGTGGTGATAAAGACCACTACGCCAATGAATGTCCGAAAAAGAACAAGTTCCAAAAGAAGAAGGAGAAAGCCTTCATTGGAGGCGCGTGGAGCGAGAGTGAAGAAGAAGATGACTATCAAGCCATTTGTCTTATGGCCGAAAGCGACGACGAGGTAAAATCTTCTTATTCAAATTACGATAGTGATTATGATAGCGATAGTGAAAACAATCTTGAAGAATTATATGAATCATTTCACAAAATGGCTAATCTTGCTAATAATTATAAAGACGAAATTGCTATGTTAAAAGAAACTGTAAATGCATGTAAAAAGGAAATAAATAATGTTAAACAAAAATCTGAAAATGATTTAAATATAATTGCTAAATTAGAAACTAAATTAGGAGAAAAAGATTTTTGTAAATCTTGTGATGCTTTAAATAAAGAAATTGCATGCTTAAATAAAAAATCACATGAAAATATTATTTGTACAAAATGTGATATACTTGAGAATGAGATTACATGTTTAAAGGCAAAATGTGCTTCATATGAAAAAGATAACATGTTAGCTAAAGCATTTGAAAGTAGTAATAAAAAAGTTCTTAACATGCTTAATATGCCTAACCGTATAAAATGTAGAAAAGGTATTGGTTCTGATACATGTGTTGATAAATGCTCGTGTAAACCCATTAAAAGATTTTTTGCATCTCCTAAAGTTGATACAAGAAAACCCCCATATATGTCAAAAATGAAAAATGTGAATTATGGGAGGAAACCGTATGCTCGTATGTATAATAGTAATTTTTCTAGACCTAAAAATAATGCGAATATAAATGCTTCATTTTATGTGTATGATGAATACGATCGTAAAATTAAAATGGTTAGAAAATGGATTCCGAAAGGAATGTTTAATGTTGATAATCCCGGTGGGATGCGTTTGTGGTTTTAAACCATTTATATGGTTTTGTATGTTTGTCGTGTTTTATTTTATGTCGACAACATGTTTTTTTTTTGCAGTTTATGTTTTATACTAACTGTTAAAAGGACCCATAAGAAAAGGGTACCACGAAAAAATTTCTTTGCCTTTTGTACGTGGTTTCCTGGCGAGGATATAATACGTGTTTCCTGACGAGGATATAATACGTGTTTCCTGGCGAGGTTATAATACGTGGTTACCTGCCGAGGTTATAATATGTGGTTACCTGCCGAGGTTATAATACGTGGTTACCTGCCGAGGTTATAATACGTGGTTACCTGCCGAGGTTATAATACGTGGTTACCTGACGAGGTCATAATACGTGGTGATTTTTTTATCACATAAAATTAACCGAAAATTGAAGCCTTAAGATCCGTTTTGGTGCAAGTGTTTCGTATTGGTTTGTATATCTTTGTCTCTATTGCTTTTTGCATTTTATTTTATCCCTCAAATTTTATAAAATCAAATTGATATCGTTATAAATTTGAGGGGGAGCGTTTTAGCTCTTTTACCCATGAGTTTATGCTACCTCAAATATATGCATATTTTGAGGGGGAGCATCTCTCGAGGGGGAGCATACCGTCTTTCTTGACCCTTTTTGTTTCGACAAACGGGGGAGAGAAACCGCATATGCTCATGCTTAGCGGTTGTGTTTTTCATCATCAAAAAGGGGGAGATTGTTGGTGCAAGTGTACCACATCTCTATATATTTATATATATTTATTTTGATGATTACAAACACACCGTATTATTGTTTTTCTAACAATCCTATCCAAGTGTACAGTTCTTGAAGAACACGAAGATTTTATCTGAAGAGTTCAAGACGGAAGATTTACGTTGTCATTAGTGTTTATAATTTATAATGATAAACACCCTAAAATAATATACCACTTGGATATTTCTAAAAACCCTTTAAATAATATTTTAAATAAGAAATTTTGGTTCTAGAAGTATCTGCCATGCGTACTGTTTCTGCAACCACTTTCTGACGCAGGTATACCGCGAAGGTAGAGCCGGTATTCCGCGGTGGTACGGCCGGTATACCGCGGGTGTTCAGCCGGTATACCGCGGCAGGCTCGGTGTGCATCTCTGATTGGTTGGAAGTCTTTTCTTCTGCGCGGTATACCGCGGTGTTCAGCCGGTATACCGCGGGTACTGTTTCCGTTGGTTTTTGCAGAGTTGACTTTCTGATCTTGATGTGCTTTTTCCTCTGCACGGTATACCGCGGGGGATAGCCGGTATACCGCCAACTCACAATGCCGTTGGAGCTTCCTTGGTATAAATGATGCATGCTGGTGGTGATGGAAGTAAGAGAATAACAACAACAATAAGCATCAACAACACCATTCTCTCAACTCTCTCTTTTAATATATATTTATATATTTTATAAAATATTTTTTTAAATATCCAAGTGTGAGATATTATACAAGAGTGATTACCCATTGTGAGTTATACTCCTCTTGTAAGTATTTGAATAACGGGTGTGTGATCCTGTTTATCTCATAGCAGAGGCTTGAGAAACTATTACAAATTCCTTTGTATTTGGTTTGTGTTCTACCGTAAAGAATACATTTATTGGATCGTGTCGAGAAGTGTCTCGGCTGCTGGTTTATCACAGTTGGTGGTAAATCAGTAAATCTCTGTGTCAAGTATCTCTAACCTTTATCTCTTTATTTATTCCGCTGTGCATTTTAATTATATCTGTTTATATAATTGTTGTTTATTTATTATTTCTATACTCTGATTTATTTATACTGTTTCTGTACTGTATTTATTTGTAAAAGAATTTTTGAAAGTAAAAGATTTTAAATACAACCTTACCCCCCCTAGGTTGTCTAACAGGGATGATGGAGTTCATGTGACTATATATATATATATATATATATATATATATATGCATATGTGTTGTGTATATAAAGATCAGAGAGTGAAAGAGTGGACCCACAATATTTATGTATTACAATTAACATCCCTAGTCCTTGTATTTTTAATAGAAAATAAAAATATTATGAAATGACTAAATTGCCCTTTTAGTTAACCTAATTAGCAAAGTTATGTTAATGGAGTTAGGACAAAAGGACCAAAGGGGTGAGAAAATGTAAACCACAGGGACCAAACACGTAATTATTTCATTTTAGGGACCAACAGTGCAATTTTATGTAAACCACATGACCAATCGTGTAATTTACTCTATATATAGAGTCCTAATAAATTGTAAACCATCATTTTCGTGTAAACCGCCGATTTCATAGGTTTTTTTAATGAATTTTTTATGGAATTGTTTATTTTGATGAAATAGTTTCATGTCATTCATTTCTTGACGAATTTTTTTTGTGCAAGAAGCGCGTGAGTTCCACCGTCAAATTGTCAAAAAAATTTATTTTTTTTGTGCAATTTATTTCTCTCGTTTTTGTTTGTATTTTTGTTTTTTTTTCAAATAAAAATTGGGGTGAGGTTTTCTTAATTTAAAAAAATTTGTTTCAGAAAACTTATGATTGGCTTTTTTGGTGCAATTTATTTATCTCTATTTTTCTAATTGTATTTTATTTTATTTTTAGAATAAAAAATTTATGATTGTCTTTTTTGGTGCAATTTATAGGTAATATATATATATATATATATATATGTATGTATATAGGGATAATAAATTGTAAACCATCATTTTCGTGTCAACCGTGTAAACCGTTGATTTCATAGGTTTTTTATTGAATTTTTTTATGGAATTATTTATTTTGATGAAATTGTTTCATATCATTCATTTCTTGATGAATTTTTTTTATGAAATTTGTAGTTTAATAGGTGAAAAAGAAAATATATGAAATAGTTTCATAAGAATGAAAAAAACCTATAAAATTACAAATTTCATAAAAAAAATTCATCAAGAAATGAATGATATGAAACCATTTCATCAAAATAAACAATTCTATAAAAAAATTCATCAAAAAAACCTATGAAATCGACGGTTTACACGAAAATGATGGTTTACAATTTATTATGACTATATATATATATATATTTGAAAGAGAATATATTAATTAATTATATTTGTGTGTGTGTTGGTGTGTGTATATAGGTAATATATAATAATTAATAAATGTTAATGTATACTACTTTATTAATTTAATAAACTAAAAGAATAAAAAAATTAATAATTTTTATTTTTCAAACTTAATTACGGATTTGGTCCCTGGGTTTGTGTCATTACGGAATTAGTCCCTCAAGTAAAGACAAAAAAAAGGACAAAAATGCCCTTCAGTTTAACGGAGGTGTTGGACGGCAGTTAGAGGGAGGGACCAACTCGTTATAAAATGTCATACGTCGAGTCCTAATCCGTAATAAATGAAGTTTAGGGACGATTTTCGTAAAAACCACCAAACCACAGGGACCAAATCCGTAATTTTCTCTTATTTTTTTTAACCATTTTATCCAAACACATTACAAAAATAACCCTCTTTTTAAAATTTTACAAATATAGCCCCCACTTCTCCTCAAGCATTGCTTGGGGAGAAGTGGCCAACGACAATACACTTTATTTAATTAATTAAATCAGAAATAAATTAAAATAATACTGATTTGACACAAGATTCTTTGACTTGACTGATTTGACAACACATTTACTACAAAAAACCAAAAAATAACTCAAAATCCACCCGGGTTCGCGCCGGCCGGCGCTACCCTCCTCCGGCGGCGCGAACCGGCGACTACCGGCGTTGACCAATTTTTTTTAAACTTATTTTAAAAATACATACATTTTTAAAAAAAATTAAAAATACATTTTTAAGTTTTAAGTAATTTTAAATATGATTTAAATTAATACGTTTTATAATTAAAATTTTAAAAAAACGTTTTATAATTAAAATTTTAAAAATACGTTTTTTTTAATTAAAATTTAAAAATACGTTTTTGTAATTAAGATTTAAATTTAAGTAATTTTAATTAAATACGTTTTTTAAAATTGTTTTTTCTTTCAAAAATAAATTAAAGATCAAAAATAAATCAAAGATAAATTTTAATTAAAATAATTTTAAAATTTTAAAGTATAAAGAATTGGTTTTCAAAAATAATTAAAATTTTAAAGTATAAATTTTTTGTTTTGTACCTTAAAATTTTAATTATAGAGAGAGAGAGCGCATCATTTGTAACCCATTTTTTTATGAAACCCAATCTAATGCCTTGCATGATTTTCGGGTTTAACTTAGATTCAGTTACGAAATTAGGATTTCATCTAAGCCATCCGTGTTTTTCATCTACGGTTCAGATGAGGTTTCACAGTTTATAGCAAAAATTATGGTTATAAAATAAGGCACCTCTATATATATAAGTAGTATAATATAATTGTTCAAAGAAAATCGGTAACTAAAATATTCTCATTTACGTGTTTTAGAGCCAAATACATTTAGCTCCACCAAGTGAAAGGTTGTTTCTTGATTATGACGATAACTATAATTGAGAATTTGTTGTTCATTTAACTTGAACAGAACCTCCAAATCTGAAATGAAATCGTATTTGTTCTTGTCAATTGCTAAATCCTGAAACAAGATGTCCTTGAACATTAGATCCACAGTTATCCGGAAAACTCACGGCATTTGAATTTATTTCCTAAAACTACACATCTCTCAATCAGTGCCAGAGATTAGTCTAGGCAAAGCCTAGGATACCCTTTCAAAAAAAAAAAAAATTTCGTCAAATTAGTTGTAATCATTTCATAAAAATGATAACTATAGTAACAAAAACAAAATCCCAAACATGTATCTAAGAAAGTAACATAATAATGCATATTTTAGCTGATGCTACAACAATCACAAAAAGTCGTATAATAAAAATAAAAATAAAAATATATGCATCAATGCATGTAACAAAAACTTGTACTAAATTAGATTTAGAAATAAATCGAGTTTCAGGTGAGAAGCATCTAAAATTTCATCCACATATCAATCAAACTCCAGTGTCCTACATTTGGTCCCACTGGTCCAACTAAAAGATTGCAACACTAGTCAGCTAATCTGCAACAATGAGTTCCAATAAAATACTAAAAAACATACTAATCATAAATGAATTACTACAAACGAAAATGGTTAAAGAAAGTTGCAGCAAAGAAAAATGAGATAGAAGGTACCAATCAAACAATCAGACTCAACAGCCAAACGGAATCACATCACTTGGCTTTAACAGCTGGATCAGATCACGAGTGACAATTATGCAAGCCACACCACGAATGAAATCACATCATGCAAGTACCAAAACCTGCAAGGCATTCACACCGGTAAACATCTAATGCACCGACAGTATAAAACATACCAGACAGCAGCAAAATACAATAACCAACAGTGACTAGCCAGAAGTCACAACCTTGAAGACCAGCAGCACATCAACTCTTTAACTCTTGCAAATCAGCAAACTCACCATCTACCACCAAAAAGAGAACAAGATCCACTAGCAGCTTTGCCAATAACATTTTAGCTCCTTGACTCCAACTAGATATTACATTAACTTTAAGAGTGATGAAGGGCAAACAACCAATAGCTTTGACAAAGACAGTATCTGAAATTTACAGCTCTTACCAAAAACCTCATGGTAAAAGAATTGAAACTCATACATATAAAACTCAAACCAATTAACAGTAGAAACTACCAGGTACAAGAATTTGATGTCCAGTACAACATGAGAATAATTGCAAAGCCTCAAAAACATGCAAAGTGTTTATCAACAAAAAGATCATAAGGAAAACAAAAGAATCAATGAATATCTGGCATAAATTTGTAAACAGTTACGGTCAACGGCCGTTAGTCATCTGTGCGGTAAGAGAAGTTGCATTTTACCAACATTGTTCAATTGTTGAGACACTGGAGAACATTAGCACACCATTGTATGAATAGATGGCCAAATTCTCTTTTGAATGGACAACCTTAAAACATTCTAGTAAAAAAACATATATTCTTGGAATACACTATTTTAGATGAATGTAATGAGACTGTTGAAAAATCGGAGTTTGGGGTAAGCTCAATTAAGAGGATAACAAATTTACTGCGAGACTGATGGTCATAATAAGGCGGTCTTTTCGACCAACATCCCTTCATAAGGTAGATTGTCGTAGGTCTATTTCAGAAGATATACTGGTTAATCATGCTTGTCAAAAATCTATTATTCATCTTAGACGTAGAGCTTAGTGCAAAAGTTATGGTGATGTAATTTAATACAAACCATCGGTTCAAAAGCCAATTAAGAAAGTTGTTGTGATGTATCATATGATTTGGCCAAAATTTGCGTTATATATTGTAAAGGACCATGACAAGCAGTTTGACGGATAGTACCTTTGTTGAGAATCAGGTGATGCTTAATGTCGATGGGGGATCACTTGGATAATCGATGTTGAAGTCGCCACGGTTTGGACTGTAAGAGGCTTTGAGAACCGATAGAGCAAAAACAGGACACACACACAAGATAAGACGCGCACAGCAGAGGAGAGGTCCCGGGCAAAACCCCGTGCGACCTCCCCTCAAAACAAAAACAATATTTTTTATTAAGATATGATGGCCTGCCATGCGAGCGCACCCAACATGGCAAAGGCCAAATAACAAGGGGTAATAGGACATACAGGACTCCACTACCCGATTACTTCCTATTTATACAAACCTGAACATCGAACTCCAGCGACTCAACCTCTGATCACTAAGATGAATTTGATGAAGAATTTAATGATCAATCAAACGAACAAAAAGCTTCACAACAAATATCCATCTGAATCACGGCCTTCAGAAGATGTCACCGACAACCAACGAACATTAAACCAAGAACCAAGAAAACCTGAAATACAATGAAGAACTCAGATTCTAGAAGAGCGTCCCAACGAGGATAAACGACCTACCAATCCGATAGTGATTCTAAAAAAGGAATCGATCAAAGAATAAGAAAACCGGAGTAAGCGCTTAAGGTGACTAACAAGAAAAACAGAATCCTGAAAAAACATACTTCTGTGTAGCTGGTTTACAAATAAATCGATCGACGTTTATCCCTTCCTTCCCCCTCCCGCTTGATAATAAGAACAATCGGATATAATATCCATAACAATAGCAAGCCAAAAGACACCAAAAGAACGATATATCTTAACTACATATACAAAACGACGATTAACCGTACCTTCCATTCCGCTCTCGAGCAACAAATTGCAGGTCTGAACCGTTGACAACAGATCCATGCCGGACAATCCATATCCAGACGATTAAAGGTAATCCGATGGAGGAACTCAACAACTCACATTAAATCCATCGTTTTTCTGCAAAACAAACACGACCGATAGATGGATCCACACGAAAAACCACATCAAAATGTACATCGGATCTGAGAATTCTCACAATACGAAGATAGGATATACGTCGGATGTCGGCGGGATGAAATTTTGGATCTCGTAATTTGCGTTTTATGGAAGCGAGGGTGGTGATGGACGGATGAGATTGAAAGATAGAACGATGATCCGACGGTGGATAGAGGAGATGGTGACGTGTAGGATTATACTTGGTTGTTAATTCCGATAAGGGCGGTACGCACGAGGAACTTGACGCGTTCGCAACAACAAAATTGAGATGCCAAACTTCAAGTTTAACCCACCCGACCCGATAGCTCACAACTGCACCGCCTCATTTTATGTTGAGATGCCAAACTTCAAGTTTTTCAAAAAAAATACCCATATTTGGATTTATTTTGTTTTAATTATACCCCAAAAGCGATCACTCGTGAAGAAATAGTTTTTTATTCAATCTACAAATTTAATTGTTTGATTTCTTTTTTATTCAATCTACAAAAATATAATTGCTTGATTTCTGGTCTAAAGAATCATTGTTTAATACTTGCAACATTAGTATTCGAACGTAAGATTTGCGATTAACAAATCAGCACTAAAAGCAAAATATTTAAATTCATGAAAATATGTTGTCTGAAATGATAACTATTAGCCAAAATAAAGAAGTAACAAAAACAATATCCCAAACATGTATTTAAGAAAGCAAGATAATAATGCATATTTTAGCTGATGCTACAGTAACCACAAAAAATGAGCTAAACAGAGAAAATCTTATAATAAAAATAAAAATACATGCATCAACGCATGTAACAAGAACTACTACATTAGATTTATAGAAAATACGCCACCATCAATTGAAGAAATCAATGATCAAAGCCGATGATCGTAAGTTATGTCCTCCATCACGATCTCGAATGGAATCATGCGCCGTGTGAAACATATTGTCATCGCTGTTCTTAACCGAGAGTCGGGTTAAGCTCCGTCTCGGAAAGAGAAGATAGAATATAAGAAATTATTCAAAAGAGTTTGATTATAAAATATAAGATATTACGAAATGAAGGCCAAATAAATATAGTAGATCTGGGTGGAATTGAACCACCAACCTCACGGGGGGGGGGGGGGAATTAAACCCCGTGCGCTCTTGCCATTTCAGAGCTCACAGATCTCTCCCAAACTTGTCAAAACCAAAACACACAAAACTAATTTCGATTTATTAACGATCAATAATTCAAAATAATTCAATTTTCTTGACGTCATTCAGAAAATATCTCGCTTTTTTGACAAAAAATTATTTAAAAAAACAACCTAGATTATATAAAGCATAGTCATCCAAATATAACCACCATATTCACAGTTGAGAAAAAGGTAGACGATCGTCTAGAGAAGTAAAACATTTATAACAACAATCAATAATAGAGGAGAATGAATCGAGTTTCATCCACAATCAATGAAATTTCAGTGTCCTACATGCAATGCAACCTAAGAAAAGCTCAACTGCATTTGGTCCACTAGTTCGACTAAGGATGCAACACGAGGATAGATATCAGCGCTAATCTGCAACAATGACTTCCAATAGAATACAACATAATAGTATCAGAAAATGAATTACCACAACCAAAATGGTTAAAAAAAGTTACAGCAAAGAATGAGATAGAAGATACCAATCATAGCTATGGCAATAGAGCACCATCCAATCATCAAACTCCTCATGTCATATAAGCCAAATTGAATCACATCACATTGCTTTAACAGCTGGATCATAACATGATTCATGAGTGACAACCATGCAAGCCACATCACGCAAGTACCAAAACCTGTAATGCATCGACACCGATAATGCCAAGGGTCGGACCCAAACATCTAAAGCACCGACAGTATAAAACATACCAGACAGCAGGACAGCAGAGCAAAATACAATAACCAACAGTGACGACTAGCCAGAAGCCACAACCTTGAAGACCAGCAGCAGCACTTCCACTCTAACTCTTGAAAATCAGCAAACTCAAGATCTACCAAAAAGAGAGCAAGATCCACCAGCAGCTTTGCCAAAAACATTTTAGCTCCTCGACTCCAACTAGATATTACATCAACTTTAAGAGCGATGAAGGGCAAACAACCAATAGCTCCGACGAAGACAGTATCTGAAATTTACAGCTCTTACCAAAAACCTCATGGTGGAGGCCACACGACCATAATATACAAAAAATTGAAACTCATACATATAAAACTTAACCCATTAACAGTAGAAACTACCCCATACAAGAATTTGAAGTCCAGTACAACATAAGGTAAACATGAGAATAATTGCAAAGCCTCAAAAACATGCAAAGTGTTTATCAACAAAAAGATCATAAAAAACGAAAGAATCAATGAATATCTGGCATAAATTTGTAAACAGTAACGGTCCACAGGCGTTAGTCATCTGTGCGGTATGAGAAGTTGCATATTTTACCAACATTGATCACGACTTCTATTAAACAATTGTTTAGACTCTGGATATTGGGAATGTGAAGAGCAATAATTGCAAACTAACATTGGGTATGTAATGTTTTTAGAACATTACCACACCATTGTATGAATAGATGGCCGAATTCTCTTTTGAATGGACAACCTTAAAACATTCTAGTAAAAAAGCAAATATATTCTGGGAATAAACTATTTTAGATGACTGTAATGAGACTGTTGAAAAATCAGAGTTTGGGGTAAGCTCAATTAAGAGGATTGTAAATTTACTGAGACTGCTGGTCATAACAAGACAGTCTTTTTCGACCAACATCCCTTTATAACGTAGATTGTCGTCAGTTCTATTCCAGAAGATATACTGGTTAATCTTAATCATGCTTGTCAGAAACCTATTATTCATCTTACACGTAGAGCTTGGTGCAAAAATTATGGTGGTGTAATTTAATACAAACCGTTGGTTCAACGGCCTATCAAGAGCGTTATCGTGATGTATCATATTATTTGACCAAGATTTGCAATATATATTTTGTTGAGACCACGACTAGCAGTTTGATGAATAGTACCTTTGTTGAGAATCAGGTGATGCTTAATGTTGATGGGGATCACTTGGATAATCGATGTTGATGTTGCCACGGTTTGGATTGTAAGAGGCTTTGAGAACTGATAGAGCGCCAACGCAAAAAGAGGACACGCACACACACAAACAAGATAAGACGCGCGCAACAGAGGAGAGGTCCCAGGCAAACCCTGTGCGACCTCCCCTCAAAACAAAAACAATATTTTTTATTAGGATATGATGGCCTGCCATGCGAGCGCACCCAACATGGCAAATGCCAAATAACAAGAGGTAATAGGACATACAGGACTCCACTACAAACGAGACCGGTTCCTTCCGATTACTTCCTATACATACAAACCTGGATGTCGATTCAACAGTTCAAGTTCCCATTAGTCATGAACATCGAATTCCAGCGAATCAACCTTTGATCACTAAGATGAATTTGATCAATCACACGAACAAAAACCTTCACAACTGTAAATCCATCCGAATCACGACCTTCAGAAGATGTCACCCATAACCAACGAACATTAAACCAAGAACACCTGAAATACAATGAAGAACTCAGATTCTAGAAAAGCGGATAAACGACCTACCGATCCGATAGCAATTAAAGTGACAAACAAGAAAAACGGAATCCTGGAACAACATACTTCTGTGTAACTGGTTTACAGATAAATCAATCGACGTTTATCCCTTTCCCCTCCCTCGATAACAAAAAGAAACGGACAACAATCCATAACAATCGCTACCTAAAAGCAACCAAAAAAACGATAAATCTTAACTACAAATACAAAACGTCGATTAACCGTACCTTCCATTCCGCTATCGAGCAACAAATTGCAGATCTGAACTGTTGACGACAGATCCATGCCGGATAATCCAGATCCAGACGATTAAAGGCAACTCGATGGCGGAAATCCACGACTCACATCAAATCCATCGGTTTTCTGCCGGATAATCCAGATCCATACGAAAAACCGCATCAAAACGTAGATCGTCTACCGATCTACCTCGATAACATGTTGACCGAACTAAACTCGAAACGCTCGACATCGGATCTGAGATTTCTCCCAATATGAAGATAGGATATTTACGTTGGTTGTCGGCGAGATGGAATTTTGCAGTCTCGTAATTTGCGTTTTATGGAAGCGAGGGTAGTGATGGACGGATGAGATTGAAAGATAGAACGATGATCCGACGGTGGATAGAGGAGATAGTGACGTGTAGGATTGTCTTATTTGTTAAGGCGGTACCCACGAGAAACTTGACGCGTTCGCAAAATCGCAACAAAAAATTCGTAGGGGCATTTTGTAAGCCCATGGTTCAACCCACCCGGCCCGATAGCTCACAACTGAACCGCCTCATTTTATGTTGAGACGCCAAACTTCAAGTTTTTCAAAAGAATACCCAAATAAGGATTTTGTTTCAATTATACCCCAAATTGCTCAATAAACCAAAAGCGGTTACTTGTGAAGAAATGATTTTTTATTCAATCTACAAATTTAATTGTTTGATTTATTTTTTATTCAATCTACAAATGCAATTGCTTGATTTATGTTGGATATTTTTTGTTTGTTTGCTAGGATTATTATCTAAAAAGTTTTTATCGTCACAATTAGCGGTATAGTGCCTCAAAAACTCTCTAACATCAAGAAATTGCATATATGTCAATTTTTTATTCTCAAAGTGATATAATCCCGACTGTTTTCGATATTAAGATTTAACTAAATCTTGGGTTCATATGATCTCTCTTGGGATTTAATTATTTTAGGGGCCGTTTACCAAATGTTTACCCGGGTAAGCGTTTACCAGTCAAATTTAACACTATCACTTAGTTATCGGATAAGATTTTAGTCCGTCAAATTGGTATCGTATGCAACAATTCACCCGGTAAACGCTAACCGTGGTAAGAATCGTCGCCATCACTTACCGGAGTAAGACTCGGTCCTTTCATTCGCTCTTACCGGGTACGATTTTTGGTCTTTGCCATATCAATCCGGTAGGTAATGCGACTTGGTAAGCGCTTACCCGAGTAAGTGTTTGGTAAACGGCCCTTTAGCTTAAATTAATATTTATCTAAATCTTTATAGAAGGGTTTATATAATCTCTTTTAGAGATTTAATTATTTTAGTTTAAAGCCCAATACCTTGATGGATTATCTTTGTTGTTAATTTTGTGTATTGTTATCTTTTACCTTATATTTTGATGCATCTCTTTATTTTGTTTTACATAGTTCTCTTTTTTTTTTATCCTTCTAAACAAGCGCAATATATGTTTTAGTGCATCTATTTGTTTTGATTTGTACAATTCCTTTTTTGTTTTAACGCTTCTAAACATGGGTGCTAGGAAGCGTGAATGAATGTGTTTCTCTTCGAGACAGTGCCCAGATCATTATGTCTTTCGTGCGGGTCGGAACTTACCCGACAAGGAATTTCGCTACCTTAGGACCGTTATAGTTACGGTCGCCGTTCACCGGGGCTTCGGTCGTCGGCTCCCGTGTCATCAGGTCACCAACTTCCTTGACCTTCCGGCACTGGGCAGGCGTCAACCCCCATACATGGTCTTACGACTTTGCGGAGACTTGTGTTTTTGGTAAACAGTCGTCCGGGTCTGGTCACTGCAGAATAAACTAATTTAAAAATGGGATAACATGCTCGATAAGGCATGAGTTCTAATATAATAAGTGTTTCTTCGTAGGAACGTCCACGGATTTGATCAATTACTCTTCGCGCTTTGTGAGCAGATGTAATACCCCGGGTAAATCCGTTAATTTAAATTCTAGTTCCGTTAAGTTTATTTTCTTTATAATTGATGTTAGGGTAAGTTTAGGAGGGTTTATAAGTTTAAAGGGTAAAAGTTTGACCAAAGGATAAATTAAAGGTGTATTAGTTATTAGTGAGGAGTTTAGGGGTGGAAATGGTAAATATATGTAGATAATACCCTTTTAGTTTTCTGATATTTTCATATCAGCTAAATATCCAGAATTTCAGTGTGTGAGTGTGTGTATTGAGAGCAAAAGAAGAAAAGAGAAGAAGTAAAGCTAAGGATTCAACTTGGTACTTTTGGAAGTGAATTTGAGGTATGTTGCTTTGTATTTTGTGTTTGTAAATGTGTTTAGATAGTTTCTATCGGAGTAGAATAACCGATTACACTTCCAGTAGTGATCTCTGTTAATTCCGGGTCGAAAATGATGAAACCGACAGAGGTGTCCGGACGCAGTATGAAGGTGTCCGGATAGTTTTGTTGAATGTGTCCGGGTAGATTCTTGGGTAGTGTCCGGGTAAGTTATTGATAGAGTCCGGACGATTCGATTGATGGTTTCCGGATGATCTAGAGTCCGGATGGCATCCGGATTCCTTTGTTGTCCGGATTAGTCTGTGGTGTCCGGATTCCTCGTGTTGTCCGAATTCCTTGTATTGTCCGGAAAGTTGTCCGGATACTTTGAGGTTTCCGGATAACTTGGCTGTTTGGGTAAATTTTGAGGATAAAAGTTATGTAGATGTATCTAGAGTCCATAACCTGCTAGTAAGTCTTATACATAAGTTGGTAAGGAGATATTTGTATGTAAATGGTTTCAGATTCTGAGGTATTTGGATAAAGGATCGGATAGCTCGGAGAAAGGCTTGGAAGCGTATTTTAAGCATTCAAGGTGAGTTTTGCTTTAAAACGTTTTTGAACTGGAATACATATATATGTGTATATATATATGAGATGATTATGTGGTAGGAATATGATTATGTGTATATAAATGACAATATGATGTAATGAGATATGTATTGTATTTATATAAGCTTTGCACTACACGAGTGCACTTGTTGCCGGGTTCCGGTGTGCGGACCGGTGAGTAGTCGGGTTCCGGTGTGCGGACCGACAGGTAGCCGGGTTCCGGTGAGCGGACCGGTTGTTGATTTATTAGTTGGCTTGCTACCAACTAATATGGCCATTTGTGGAGGAATAAGGTGAATGAGATGTACACGATGCACGAGTCTGGATTGGTATTTAAATACGTGTGGTATGTTTATATTTTACGAAAGGTTTATCTAAACTATTTTGATACAAAGGATTTACATAAAAGGTTTGATAATGATTTTGGAAAGGACCGGGATTAACTCACTAGACCCGTTTGGTCTAACCCTCATTTTGTTTTCAAAAATATGTTTTCCAGGTTAAGGATCGGCAGGAGAGGATGAAGTATAGGAAGCTTTTGTTGGATGTTGATTAGGAAGCTTTCATAATGAGACCGTACTTGGTTTGTTATGTAACTTTTGTTGTAAATCAATGTTATGTATGAATGTTATGTATTATGATGTATGTTATGGGATTTGGGTCGTTACAAATGGTATTAGAGCCAGGTTTAAGGGATTTAGGTATTTGTACCCGTACCTAGACTTAAACTGCATGTGAAGTAGGATGACCTTGATATATTAGAACCTTGGGATGCTAAGTATAAAAGGTAGAAGGAACATCATGTAAGGTAATTTCAGATTACACCTGGCCAGTGTAATTATGATCTTACATGTGCATGTTTGGACTGGGATACCTTATTATATGGGGTATGTGCTTATGTGTATATTAATCTTGTCTGAATCTACAGAATGGCAAGCGGTACTAGAAATACGACTAGAGAGGGAGGAAGAAATCCTAATAGAACGAATCCAACAGTCGGGACAAGGGGAAGAGGAAGAGAAAGAGGTAGGGGCAGAACCGGAGGTAGAGTTCAGGGGCAAGGTACGGAGTTTATTACAAGAAACGATCTGATGGCGGAGATGGGAAGACTTCAAGCAAATATCCAGACTATGTTCGACCAAGCTCGTCATACTGAAACACCAGATCCTGGTTTGGAAGACGAAATGCCCATTACACCTACGGTCATACCAGTGTCAAGAAGGTGTGATTACAAGATGTTCTTAAACTGTAGACCTCCAACTTACTCAGGAGATAGAGACCTAGTGAAGGCAATGAGATGGTTAAAAGAAATAGAAGCCATCTTCAAGACCAGTAAGTGTGCGGATGAGGACAGAGTATTATACGGAACGACGATGTTGAAGGCAGCAGCTCTGTACTGGTGGGAAGCTCACATTGATTCCACAAGATCGGATGTATACTCTACTTTTACTTGGGACGAATTCACAACAGCATTCAAAGGACAGTTTTGTTCTCAAGCAGCAGTTAGACAATTGGAAGAGGAGTTCATGAACCTACACCAGCGAAGTTTATCGGTTAGGGATTACACCGCTCTCTTTCTGGAGAAGTCTCGCTTTGCAGAGTACTATGTTGCCACGGAGGCTCTAAAGATGGAAAGGTTTATTTTTGGATTAAATGCAGAAATTAGAAAGCTAGTGACTGCAAGAGGACCCGATACCTTCTCAGCCGCAGTGGATGCCGCGGAAAATGTGGAACATGATAACCGGAGAGACGTTGGTGATAAGAGTGCTGGGAAAAGAAAACTGGAAGAAACGATGTACGATTCGGAAGAATATGAATCCCCGAGGTTTGATAGTTATTCACCTTTCAGACCAGTTGAAAGACCATGTCTAAAATGCAACCGTGTGCATCAAGGAAACTGTTATGTGGATTCCCGAAGTTGTTACAAATGTGGAAAGACTGGTCACATAGTTAGAGACTGTCGAGTAACTCGATTATGTTTCGTTTGCAATTCCCCGGATCATATTCAGGCAGATTGTCCGCAATGGAAAGCACAGCAGAGTAGTATGACGGTAAGACCAACGAGTGGTAGACCGGGAGAGGAACACGGGCCGGAGGTACCGAAAGCAAAGGGTCGAGTTTTTCAGATGACGGAACAAGAGGTGGAAGAAAGTCCTGATGAGGTTACAGGTATATTTCTATAAACTCTATACGTGATAAGGCGTTATCTGACTTCGGTGCAACATGGTTATTTATATTTCCGTGCCTTTGTTGCTTATCTGTGCTAGAGATATAGGTGGGTGTGGGGTGGCTATTTAGTTAGTTCCTATGGTTTTGATTGAGTTCGAGGTAGTAGTGGAAACTAAGTATTCATACCTTTTCGCTTAACCGAATTCCGGGACGGAATTCTTTTAAGGGGGAGATGATGTAATACCCCGGGTAAATCCGTTAATTTAAATTCTAGTTCCGTTAAGTTTATTTTCTTTATAATTGATGTTAGGGTAAGTTTAGGAGGGTTTATAAGTTTAAAGGGTAAAGGTTTGACCAAAGGATAAATTAAAGGTGTATTAGTTATTAGTGAGGAGTTTAGGGGTGGAAATGGTAAATATATGTAGATAATACCCTTTTAGTTTTCTGATATTTTCATATCAGCTAAATATCCAGAATTTCAGTGTGTGAGTGTGTGTATTGAGAGCAAAAGAAGAAAAGAGAAGAAGTAAAGCTAGGGATTCAACTTGGTACTTTTGGAAGTGAATTTGAGGTATGTTGCTTTGTATTTTGTGTTTGTAAATGTGTTTAGATAGTTTCTATCGGAGTAGAATAACCGATTACACTTCCAGTAGTGATCTCTGTTAATTCTGGGTCGAAAATGATGAAACCGACAGAGGTGTCCGGACGCAGTATGAAGGTGTCCGGATAGTTTTGTTGAATGTGTCCGGGTAGATTCTTGGGTAGTGTCCGGGTAAGTTATTGATAGAGTCCGGAGGATTCGATTGATGGTTTCCGGATGATCTAGAGTCCGGATGGCATCCGGATTCCTTTGTTGTCCGGATTAGTCTGTGGTGTCCGGATTCCTCGTGTTGTCCGAATTCCTTGTATTGTCCGGAAAGTTGTCCGGATACTTTGAGGTTTCCGGATAACTTGGCTGTTTGGGTAAATTTTGAGGATAAAAGTTATGTAGATGTATCTAGAGTCCATAACATGCTAGTAAGTCTTATACATAAGTTGGTAAGGAGATATTTGTATGTAAATGGTTTCAGATTCTGAGGTATTTGGATAAAGGATCGGATAGCTCGGAGAAAGGCTTGGAAGCGTATTTTAAGCATTCAAGGTGAGTTTTGCTTTAAAACGTTTTTGAACTGGAATACATATATATGTGTATATATATATATGAGATGATTATGTGGTAGGAATATGATTATGTGTATATAAATGACAATATGATGTAATGAGATATGTATTGTATTTATATAAGCTTTGCACTACACGAGTGCACTTGTTGCCGGGTTCCGGTGTGCGGACCGGTGAGTAGTCGGGTTCCGGTGTGTGGACCGACAGGTAGCCGGGTTCCGGTGAGCGGACCGGTTGTTGATTTATTAGTTGGCTTGCTACCAACTAATATGGCCATTTGTGGAGGAATAAGGTGAATGAGATGTACACGATGCACGAGTCTGGATTGGTATTTAAATACGTGTGGTATGTTTATATTTTACGAAAGGTTTATCTAAACTATTTTGATACAAAGGATTTACATAAAAGGTTTGATAATGATTTTGGAAAGGACCGGGATTAACTCACTAGACCCGTTTGGTCTAACCCTCATTTTGTTTTCAAAAATATGTTTTCCAGGTTAAGGATCGGCAGGAGAGGATGAAGTATAGGAAGCTTTTGTTGGATGTTGATTAGGAAGCTTTCATATATTTTGTAATGTCAAGACTAATGAGACCGTACTTGGTTTGTTATGTAACTTTTGTTGTAAATCAATGTTATGTATGAATGTTATGTATTATGATGTATGTTATGGGATTTGGGTCGTTACAGCAGACATAGATATATGTTGACCTAAAGCGTATACTTCTGTTGTTCTCTTATTTAACATAAAGTTCGCCTCCTACTAATCAATGATAAATACCTCTATATATATTATAGATATTAGTATGGATTCCGATTTAATTATATTTTCATATATACGTGATACTAATATAGTTTGCTGCTAAATTTTGATTCATTTTATTTAATCATATACTGAAAATACATAAACAATGAATTTTTTGTTGAAAGTTTGAATTTGGTGAGAACTGGCAAAGCTAAAAAATTTAATATACACCCTCATTATATAGCCCGAAACATAAACCCAGACTGCTACTTGACAATACTGAGCAAGCGAGTCATCAGTCCAAGGAAAGAAAAGGACATTCCTTCATAAAATAGGCTGGGATTAGTCTGGATCTAACCTTAGCGATGTTCTAAAAAAATATTTGACTAAAATCTCATTTAAAATCAATAAATAAAATGGTGAGACAATACATTTTTTTCAGTTTTAAAATAAAATGGAGATGTGTTGATATATTTTTTTAATTTCAGCTACCAACCAAAAAAAATTTATATTCGAATGATCGGATTTAAAAAATGTAAAATGGTAATCCTTGAAGAATTTCATTTGCCATAGACGTAAAATTTACAATTTTATTTTTGAATGATCAGGTTTAAAAAATGTAAAACAATATCTTTTTAGGGTACGTTTAGTACATTGGACACGACAGACAAAACAGACAATGAATCATGTCTCATATTTGGAAGGACTTTTTATGTGGAACATACATAAATAGAGTGGAATAAATTGGACCAAGCGAGTCCCACCCCCACCCAATAGAACAAGATAGAACAAAGTTATATTTTAATTATTGTATTATTTGACCTTTAAACTTTTATTTTACTTGTAACATCCGCACTTTTGCAACCGTTAAGCCTCACTATTATCAAGGATTATTGGGTTAATTAACCTTGGTACTAATTAATCGTGAATATATATATATAGGGCCGGTCCTGAGATTTCGGATGCCCATGGCGAAAGACAAAAAAAGGCCCCTATATTACGAGAACGAAAAACAATTTAACGGGGTTTGGAACCTAGTCAAGCTAGGCGGCTCATCCCCACGCCGAGTCTTTATTAAAAGAAACAAAAATAGTACAACGAGGGGGACATAAACCAAAACCCCGTATAATAGAACATAAAATACATTACTTAAAACGATGCATTCAATGTTTTCATTATCATCAACCGGATGCTCAATAGGATTTTCAACCGGATTCTCAATAGGATTTTCAACCGGATTTTTAGAAATGTTTGATGGTTTAACAAGAAATTTATTCAAAGATCCTTGCATCGATTTTTCAATTTTTTCCTGCTGTTTTTTCCTTTTCCTCTTTTGAGCACCCGAGGGGTGTGATCTTGGAAACATGTTGTCTATTACAGTATTACTCTAATCTATTATCTAATAAATTGAAATTTGAAAGATAACAAGTCAACAATCAAATAACTAAACAACTAAACAAGTATCCAATTCCAAGCAAATGCACAAAAATCCAGATTCCAGCAGGCAAAATGAATAACAAACCACCAGACAAAATCAAAATGCAAGCAAACCACAGTTCAAAAAAGGATAGAAAACACCTGATTTAGCCATTTAGGGCAGAAGGCAGAAGCAAATCAAGCAACTGCAAATCTACTGAGTTTGCCAATACTTGGAGATATAAATCCCCCAAACTCCATGTAGGGCAAGTTTCTGTCAAAACCACCAAAAGGTTACTTAAAATTTAATCTTGACACAAAAATTAGGGTTTTTATGTTACTCTTTTTCTTCTATAAAATGGGCAATAAAATAAAAAAAGTTGAAATAAAAAGTGAAGATTTACATGGATAAAACTCTTTGGTCAGTTGGATGGCAAGTAATACCAGTCCATAAACATTGGGTTTCATCATTATCAACCGAATTGGTCAAAACATTCTTGGTGTCATTCAAAGTTTGTTTGAACTCCAGCAAAGCTAAACCTAAAAAAACAAGAAAACAACCATTAAAACGATGCATCTAAAGACACCAAAAAACACAACTTTTTGGGTTTAGTGATTACCATCTTGGGTGAGAGCAAAGGAGGAAGTGATGAGCTTGTAGCCTACAACTCAGTAACAGCAATCCAGCAAGCAATCCAGCAAGCAATCGCACGCAGGCTCTCGACTTCTCGTTCTCGTTTCTCGCTGTCAATGAAATACAATATACTGATTAAATTAAAAACCCTATATGATAGTATGATTTTGAGGCCCCTGCTGGACCTGGGGCCCATGGCCCAAGCCACACTTGCTATGGGCCAGGGCCGGTCCTGTATATATATACTAGATACGTACCCGTGCGCGATGCGGCGCGAGATATCTCGAATCTAAAGCCGAGAATTCGAAAAAATAATTTTGTTTCATGTTCATATTTTTTCACTTTTAACTCGCATATCAGATGTATAAAATTAAAGGTCAATATGGTTAATTGGTCAAAAAAATTCAAAGATATTCGTTCGATCAATAACATTTGTGCCCATTTTGAAGGTTTTGATGAACGGTTATAATGGTACAGTTTATAAAAAAGAAAAACATATTTGTTTAATGTATTTTAGTTTATGTATGTTGATATGATAAGGATGTAAAATGAAAAATGAAAGGAGAATGGATATAAAGTAAATTAAATAAATAATTATAATGGTATAAAGTGTAATTTAAAAATAAAAAATAACTTTATTTTTAATTATCATGTTGAACGTTGGAGGTTTTAAAGCTTTTAAACTTGTACATGATGTATTGAGATTTGTACTTCTTAAAAATTCAAGAATAACCGTAAATGAAATTATTTTTAAAGGAGTATAATAGATAAATATAAATAAGAGCATAAAATGTACAAGTTTAAAAAAAATCTCGATACGTCATTCTTGAAAAATCTTGATACGTATTTATGATATTTCAGAATATTATTAAGTTAAAAAAATATTCAATAATAAACTTATTTTGAAATTATTGACGAGAATATTGTAATAATATAGTTTGTAAAAAAATGCATCTATACATATAATAAATAAGTAACTAGCATGCCACGTGTCGTCTTCTGGTGAGCCGACTTCAGTATTTTCCCGCCTAAACATGTATCTGGACGCAGTTTACATTATAAGTTCAATTAACACACTCACATTCACTCTTCCTTAAATCTCTCCTTAATTCAACTTTTTTAATTTATACGTTACATTTACTGCCCTTATAATTAGATATGTAATTTACTTTTAGTCCCTTACTTTTTTATTTTTCATTTTAAACTCTTATCATATAAACATAAATAATGTATATGAACTAAAATGCATTAAAAAACATTTCTATTTTTTTACAAATTATACCATTGTAATCGTTTCGTCAATACCTTCGAAATGAGCCCAATATTGAATAATTTTGGATTTAATTATATTATTAAATATTATAAATATATACGAATTAATGTGTCATATTAGTATGAGATTTGTTGAAATTAATATGGGATTTGATACAAATAATCACTAAATTGTCGTGATTTTCTTTTTGCATTTTTATATCAATTTTTACTTCAAAGTCGAATTCCTTCGACGAATTACAATTCTATTAAATTTCATTTTGTCAACGAAACACCCTTAGAATTATCATAAGAGATTTAATTACTTGAAAAAAAAGATATCATTTATCAACTGACTTTTGGATTATGAGTTCGAACCTTTTTCAAAAATATAAATATGCAATTATTGTGTATTCGTTTGATAAATTCATTTAGTAACGATATTTATAATAGGTATCAAACTTAATAGACATATTTTTATCGATAATATTCCCTATTTGTGGAATTTTTGTTTTCTTTTTATCAATTATTGTATGTGTCACAAAATTATTCAACAACTATTAAACATCAAATAATTAACTTAAAACACAAATTTGATCGTCGCGCAACGGGCGAGCTAAAGACTAGTTTATTAATATGTTTTAGTTAAACTATGATTATGTATTTTTAATATTATAAGGGTGTAAAATGAAAATGAATAATGTAATGAGATATAAAACAAATTAATTCGTACATGTTCTAATGTTCATGATATTTAATAATATGATTAAATCCAAAAATATTCAATAGTGGACTCATTTCGAAGATATTGACGAGACGATTACAATGGTGTAATTTATAAAAAAATGTATTTTTTTAATGCATTCTTGTTCATATACGATTATTTATGTTAATATGATAAGGGTGTAAAATAAAAATTAAAAAAGTAAGGGATTAAAAGTAAATTGGATAACTAGTTCTAAGGGTATAAAGTGTAACTCGATGCTTTGTATAATTGGGGGCGTGAGAGGTTAGTAGTTGTGAGAGTTGTACATATAGCATCAAAAGTCATACGACTTAAATTTCAACATTAACTGACGTTTCATGCTTATATAACCACGAAGAGGCAGTTAATGTTGAAAATTAAGTCGTACGAGTACTTTTGCACCATGTACAAGTTTTTTTAGCTTGGTTCATGTAACACCCTAAAAACATGGCCAATTTAAACCTTAAAAATTGCTACAAGTTATGATTGTAAAACTTCAAACTTCTATAACCTGAGGATCAAATGTAAAAGGTCTTGTATACAATGCATCTAATTCAAATAACCTATTAACCTAATCATACATCAATAATCAGATTAATTAAGTTATCTAACCCTTTGTCCCAAAAGCATCAAAAGAACAGCTAGATCCTCCGTTATCTCTAAGTTTAAGTCTTTCCAAAAGATCCTCATCACACTTTCCCGCTTACTTCCCGGAGCTCGTACCTGGTAAGAAAATTCAACTTGAAACATTAGGCTTTCGCCTAGTGAGAATATTCAAATCAAATTAAAGTTAAACAATTAAAATTTCAACAGATAAAACAAACATGTTCTCGCCCATCTTACCATACATCAACTCCTTTCAATACTGGGAGTCTACCCCACTCCCATACTTATGACTAATTCGTCTAGCCATAATATCACTATCAAGAGTTTACTATAAATCATCCCAGATTCAAAGTTATTACTCTTATCTAATAAATTACAAGTCAAAACCTGCCTATTTCTTAATCCGGAAGTAGAGATTACAAATTTCTTTATGCCTATCTCTAATCTTCCTTTCACAACGGGAAATCTCCGATCTTCCCTATAAAATGGAAATCTCCGATCTTCCATTCGAAATGGGAATTACAAATCAAAATCTGCCTATTCCACATTTCACGTCCTCACCATCTCAGAATCACTGACCCCAATGGGATTAATATATCGCGATACACAACCGGGGCCCTCACGATGATTCAAGATACGCTCATTCACTAGAAATTACATCCCTTGGTCAAATGGCAAGTATTTCGGTTCCCATTAGACCATACCCAGGTGCCTTACTATGACCGGATGCCTATTTCTAGCAATCGCCACTCAATACATAAGTATTATTACTCTTACTATCATATGTGCATAACATACAATATTTTCATCTCCAAAACATATTCTATATATATAAACATTTATAAATAATATTAATAGTTTTGACACCTCGACTTCTTAACTATCCCCTTATTGCATTTTAGCACGAGGATCAACATATCATAACTTTTAGTCATCTATTTGGACTCATTATTGATTGAGACGAGTCCTTTATTAACACGTTCAGACATACGTATTACATATCGATTTCAATATTAATTGCTGAATTTTAAAGAGAGTTGAATAAACTCACCTGATATGAAGTCACACTTCTTTTATTTCTTTTAAAGACGCAGGAACTTCTGTCTTCACCACCACAGTTACTGTAATATCCAATATACACATATACTGATATTAAATTACGGAACATGACTCTCTAAAACTAAGAATCCTTATTATCTAAAAATCTTCGTCTTAAGTCGCAACCAACTAAATATTAAAATCTCTTGTCGCAATGCACAGTGCAAGTCGCAATCAACTACTGCGACATGGTCACCATGTCGCAACCTTTTATTGCGATTTCAACCCCAAGTCGCAACCTTCTATTGCGACTTCAATACCAAGTCGCAACCTTCTATTGCGACTTCACTACCAAGTCGCAACCTTCTATTGCGACTTCAACACCAAGTCACAACCTTCTATTGCGACTTCAACACCAAGTCGCAACCTTCTATTGCGACTTCATTTCCTTGTCATTCTTAAGGCTGCGACATTCATGAATGTCGCAATGCACTGTTGCGACATGCTTGAATGTCTCAACCCACTGAAAATATCTAAAACTCAGATTTTATACTTTTAAGCTATGTTTGTTTCTGTAAACATGCAGATATGTTTAATACTACTAACATAACATATCTATCAACCCAGATTTCTTATAATTTTATCAAAATAACAAGACCCAATTTCTAAACTCATAAAGAAGACTTCATCTACATAATATGAAGAATTCAAGAATTAAGATTACCTTTGTTTCACCAATTACTTGTATAAATTCCATCTGTAAAGAAGTTGTCTACTCTTCTTCTTCTTTTCCCTTTTCTCGCTTTCTCCCTCTATCTTTTCTTCTTGAGCACCGAATGCACACACACACACTCTCTCAAAATGATAAAGTGTCTATACAAGAGACACCTCATTCCCTTTTACTGAAAATAGGGCGGTGCTTATAAGTTTGTTTAATTACCTTTGCCAAACACTCCCCTCAAGTATCAACAATTGGCAAGTTAAATCCCTCAATTTATAAATTAAATTAAAGTTTACCCCTTAATTTATTAATCCAATAAAATACATAACAAAATTTACTCGGGGTTAAACTCTAAATTTAATCTACCAAATAACCAATCACCACTTGTCAAATAAAAATATACTCAATTTATTTAATAAACCCAAACATTATCTTTTATAAAAAAATTGGGATGTTACAATACTCCCCAACTTGAAAATGATTTTGTCCTCGAAATCGAAGCTAGGTAAACAAATGAGGATATTTAATCATTATATCCTCTTCCAACTCTAAGATCATATTAACACCTCAATGATGTAATACCACATCCTTAGGTCACAACTTTTTAACTGATATTTCTATAACCCCTTACAGTTCCTCCAAACAACTACTCTTACCATCCATTCTACTTTAGTAAATGAAATCACATCTTACCAACATGAAGTATTTTGTACATCTCTTCACTTTAAGTCTTACATACTTAATTCACAAATGAAAGTTCAGAAATAACAAGGATTCATCTTTTAGTATTTTCTGAACCTTACCTCTTTCATTATTACCCACTCCTCAACTTAGATTTACAAACCTCCTTAGAGTAACTGTTATCATCAAATCCTTATCCGACTACTTCTTGGTCCACCATACCATTATCATTTCTCTCATGATTACATGGAACATCCACCACACACAACTACAATCCAAGAGGACAGTTTCTCTAGAATCATTAGCTAAGACCTTTAGCCAAGTCCTCGTAACACCGAGGACTAAATTCAATGCACTTCTTTACATTCACGGAATACTCCAACACTCTTGACTAACCTTCATAACGAAGTACTACAGCTTAACGGTTACAGTATTCTCTTCGATAATATAGTGAAGTATAAAAGCTCACCTAAAATCCAATGGGATCGAGAAGAACAAGAGTTCTCCTTTCACCCCATCATCACCACAACTCAATCCCCAGGTCTCAAAATAACATTAATGTATACTACCTGAAAATTCACATACTTTAAATCAAGCATACTTATCACTTTTGAATATTTCAATAATTATGGCAACCATTATTACATCCATGACTTATACGTTTCTTCGGTACAAAATGTTACCATTTCTTCACTCCACTATCGTACCACACGACCATATTGCAACCAAGCACTAAAGGGTTGCATGTCAAGGGTAATGCTTCCATTGAATCTGTAGTATGACTACATTCCTAGGTCCGATCTTTTTATCATTGCTTCCCTACGTTAGTGTGGAATACTACCCTCCAAACATTATTTGTCTCTTTCTCCCAACTTTGTCACATGCCGAAAACATTTTCTCATTACTATACATAACCAAACATTTGTACCAAGATTCTAACTTAAGGCATTCAACTAAGTCATTTTGAAATGACACCACTATTCGAAATTACTACCCATTCTTTGGTATTCAACTAACACTTTCTCGGACAATTCTTTCTCACATAAGAAGCAACTCATACTCCTTAAGGATTTTGCATCTACTACACCATATTTTGACTAACACACCTATCATCTTCGTTAGACTTCCAATGATTCAAAACCATAAACTTACTTAGCAAATCACATGCTCCAACAACTTTATTTGATAATTAGTACACTTCCTCCGCAATCCTGCTCCCTCTTTCTAACATCACATTACATATTGGTGGACACATTTATCTTGACAATTGATGCCGTTACTCGTCCGTACATTTTCCACCCATAACATCTCACCACAGACTAGGTCTCTCATGGTCATTCGGACCCCATTCAAACCTACCTTCATGCTTTCCCGCATAAATAACCGAGTCTATATCACTATTCTATCCCTCCCCAACTTTAGTTGAACCACAACTCACGAGCTTCTAATTAACTCAAACTTACTCGTTTCTTGCTAGATCTTGTGATTCCAAACTATTATATAGTCAGGGCACAATCCCTCACAGATCGACATAGTCTATACACTCACTTTGTTCGTATCTAATACTTTATCCTTTATAACTTATCCACATCGTAAGTAGAACGCTTATCTAAAACAATAGTCTTTCACTATCCTAACACCCCTACAAGGTGGTCCTTCAGCTTTTAAATCTTTTGATTCAAAATTTAACATTCATACATGACCTCAAAAGAATGACCAATACATTCACATCATGTAAGTTTCAATTATAATATAATTCATGTAATTCCAACCCTAAGCCTACGTCGAGCTTATTAAACCGGGCAAACGCCCTCGAGATCCCACCGAATCCAAAACCGAATCATCTGCTCAAAGAATTTAATGCTCATTTATCAATATCAACTCATGCAATTTAAAAATGCATCTAACCCACATCATGCAACACACTCTCCGAGGCGTAATAATCTCCGACCCCTTCCTTGCTACTTTCCCAATGAAGTCAAATCATATATGTATATATATGTACCCGTATATGCAACCTTTATATACTCAACAATATATATATATATATATATATATATATATATATATATCTTGCCAAAGTTCATTAGTCCCAAAGGTACTAAGAATGCAAGATCATCAAACGGTCCTCACACACATAAGACCAATACTTAAACCGGCGCTTATTTAAATAGAATGCAATTAAACACATAACACATCATAATTATTGCACAACCATAATAAATTCTAAAAGCGTATTTTGACCACATAGCTTTTACTTATGCAATAAATTAACCAAAACCTCTCATACCATTCTGTAACATTCCCAGTCCACCGTACACGATATTGTCCGCTTTGCGCATACCCTCTGCATAACATCATGCCGGTACCGCTCACGGTTTTGTTCCTGCCCGCACAGGCATACGCGGGACGCACCCAGTGACAGGCAAAAGGCCTCATACACATTACACAACTGCTGACTTCAACGTCAATAGTCGACCTGTCCATACTTCCTTAATCTATTCTTCAACAAGAATCTCTAACTGAACCTAATTCTTCCAACATAACATAATCCAATTCTCCTCCCATCGTCTTCATCTCAAACATACTCGTGCAACATTAATATCACCAGATCATCTTAAAATTCTTATTTGACGTCGAGGATATTTCATTCCTACTTCACCATACTACTCAAAACAAATTGCTAATACCAACGCATTGACGACTTCTATTCTTTCCTTTTCTCTTCTTGCATAGTTTCCAATCTCCTAATGTCTCTTGGCTCTTAGGTTCAGGAAATAATTAATGTCAAAATAGTCTTACCAATTGGTACACGTTCAACTAACGGAATAAGTAGATAATGATTAAGTTATCCTACTTTCACTCAGGAATCTCCAAAGTTTGTAAACTTCCATTTACTAGGTCAACTTACAAAGTATCTTCCGAACATAGTAACTGGTATAGCTAACTTTTAACGCCACGACCAAACACCACCCAAGCCATACTTCACCAACAAGTAAACAAGTCTGTAATATACACACATCGATGCAATTTACACAATTGTATGCATATAAGACTCCCTACGATGATTAAGGACCCTAAACGACCCATCGGGCACCCCCGAATCGCAACCGGGCTAGAAACCGAACAACCGTCATTAAAACAATACTTGGAGTTGTTATAAGTCCAAACTAACATGTTCAAAGTGTTCAAATGCTATCTTCCACCCAAAACGAGTACCCATACACCTATATTACGCCCTAAAACGACACCGGTACGCAAGAAACAAAAATAAAAAATAAACATAAGGAAAAATTAGAAGTGATGGAATAACATACGAAACATACCTTACCGATCGTTAGTCACTGTAACAATTTATAAACAAGTATACTCGTGTAGTAATATATTCATAATAACAGTAGCTAATTGAGATTGTGAACATATCATACATGAGAATTCTCATTACCATTGTTACAGTACTAACTTTGCGTATTTCTGTCGACTCTAAGACTACCCAGTCTTAGTACTTCTACCCATAACTCACGGATCATAACTTAATTCATCACAACTTAAGTCTAGGTATCTCAAAATCATACCTAGTTCGCTTAAACTACAGCTCTGATACCATATTGTAACACCCTAAAAACAGGGCCAATTTAAACCTTAAAATTTGCTACAAGTTATGATTGTAAAACTTCAAACTTCTATAACCTGAGGATCAAATGTAAAGGTCTTGTATACAATGCATCTAATTCAAATAACCTATTAACCTAATCATACATCAATAATCAGATTAATTAAGTTATCTAATCCTTTGTCCCAAAAGCATCAAAAGAACAGCTAGATCCTCCGTTATCTCTAAGTTTAAGTCTTTCCAAAAGATCCTCATCACACTTTCCCGCTTACTTCCCGGAGCTCGTACCTGGTAAGAAAATTCAACTTGAAACATTAGGCTTTCACCTAGTGAGAATGATCAAATCAAATTAAAGTTAAACAATTAAAATTTCAACAGATAAAACAAACCTGTTCTCGCCCATCTTACCATACATCAACTCCTTTCAATACTGGGAGTCTACCCCACTCCCATACTTATGACTAATTCGTCTAGCCATAATATCACTATCAAGAGTTTACTATAAATCATCCCAGATTCAAAGTTATTACTCATATCTAAGAAATTACAAGTCAAAACCTGCCTATTTCTTAATCCGGAAGTAGAGATTACAAATTTCTTTATGCCTATCTCTAATCTTCCTTTCACAACGGGAAATCTCCGATCTTCCCTATAAAATGGAAATCTCCGATCTTCCCTATAAAATGGAAATCTCCGATCTTCCATTCGAAATGGGAATTACAAATCAAAATCTGCCTATTCCACATTTCACGTCCTCACCATCTCAGAATCACTGACCCCAATGGGATTAATATATCGCGATACACAACTGGGGCCCTCACGATGATTCAAGATACGCTCATTCACTAGAAATTACATCCCTTGGTCAAATGGCAAGTATTTCGGTTCCCATTAGACCGTACCCAGGTGCCCTACTATGACCGGATGCCTATTTCTAGCAATCGCCACACAATACATAAGTATTATTACTCTTACTATCATATGTGCATAACATACAATATTTTCATCTCCAAAACATATTCTATATATATAAACATTTATAAAGAATATTAATAGTTTTGACACCTCGACTTCTTAACTATCCCCTTATTGCATTTTAGCACGGGGATCAACATATCATAACTTTTAGTCATCTATTTGGACTCATTATTGATTGAGACGAGTCCTTTATTAACACGTTCAGACATACATATTACATATCGATTTCAATATTAATTGCTGAATTTTAAAGAGAGTTGAATAAACTCACCTGATATGAAGTCACACTTCTTTTATTTCTTTTAAAGACGCATGAACTTCTGTCTTCACCACCACAGTTACTGTAATATCCAATATACACATATACTGATATTAAATTACGGAACAGGACTCTCTAAAACTAAGAATCCTTATTATCTAAAAATCTTCGTCTTAAGTCGCAACCAACTAAATATTAAAATCTCTTGTCGCAATGCACAGTGCAAGTCGCAATCAACTACTGCGACATGGTCACCATGTCGCAACCTTTTATTGCGATTTCAACCCCAAGTCGCAACCTTCTATTGCGACTTCAATACCAAGTCGCAACCTTCTATTGCGACTTCACTACCAAGTCGCAACCTTCTATTGCGACTTCAACACCAAGTCGCAACCTTCTATTGCGACTTCATTTCCTTGTCGTTCTTAAGGCTGCGACATTCATGAATGTCGCAATGCACTGTTGCGACATGCTTGAATGTCTCAACCCACTGAAAATATCTAAAACCCAGATTTTATACTTTTAAGCTATGTTTGTTTCTGTAAACATGCAGATATGTTTAATACTACTAACATAACATATCTATCAACCCAGATTTCTTATAATTTTATCAAAATAACAAGACCCAATTTCTAAACTCATAAAGAAGACTTCATCTACATAATATGAAGAATTCAAGAATTAAGATTACCTTTGTTTCACCAATTACTTGTATAAATTCCAACTGTAAAGAAGTTGTCTACTCTTCTTCTTCTTTTCCCTTTTCTCGCTTTCTCCCTCTATCTTTTCTTCTTGAGCACCGAATGCACACACACACACACTCTCTCAAAATGATAAAGTGTCTATACAAGAGACACCTCATTCCCTTTTACTGAAAATAGGGCGGTGCTTATAAGTTTGTTTAATTACCTTTGCCAAACACTCCCCTCAAGTATCAACAATTGGCAAGTTAAATCCCTCCATTTATAAATTAAATTAAAGTTTACCCTTTAATTTATTAATCCAATAAAATACATAACAAAATTTACTCGGGGTTAAACTCTAAATTTAATCTACCAAATAACCAATCACCACTTGTCAAATTAAAATATACTCAATTTATTTAATAAACCCAAACATTATCTTTTATAAAAAAATTGGGATGTTACAGTTCAACCTTTCCGCATCCACTCCCCCCTAATCTCTCCTACCTACGACCACATCTCATTAACTGCTTCTAAACGCATGTCCCCAAAACCCAATATCCTCCCATATCCCTCCCCTTAATTGTCGTGGTATATTGTTGAAATCGCTATCCCACCACTCTCGATTTCTTTCTGAATTCTCTCTTTCAACCTGTTGTGTAGAGTTCGACGGGGAGGGTTGTTTATGCCAAAAATCACCCAAAAGGACAACTTAAGGTTGATGTGGAATTTAACACCTAAAGAAAGAGATCTCAAGACCAAGCAACACAATCACGATAAAAAGTAAATAAGACAAGGGATTTGGTGACGCGAAAAACCCCAAAAGAGGGAAAAAACCGCGGTCGACTTATGGAAGTCGGCAGTGCACTATAGTCGCCAAACATGGGCGAAAGTCCTTTTGTAACAGGTGTTTTGTGTACAACAGATTACAATATGAGAAAAAATGAACTTAATCGTATGTAAAAGTCATGCGTCGTGTATAAATCGTGCGAAATAAACTGATGTCATGCGGTCCGAACTGCTGTCGTGCGAAGGTTTCTTTAGCGATATTTATTCGAATGCTTTGTAGATTAATGTTGCGTTTGCGATGTATAATAGCTTGGGAATAGATGTGTTTTCCGGTTGTAGAGCAGGCCTTTATATAGCTTCCGTTAGTAATAAATGTGTCTTGATAACTTATTTCGTAACCGCTGTCGGGTCTTTAATGCCATTAATAGCTCATCCGTTACTGGTCGTTGTACTATGAATGCTCGTGGACCTCCATTAATGAACAAAAGAAACGGGTGTTGACTGTTAACGGATCAGAAAAATGTACGACCAAGCGCTCGTCTGTAAATAACCTGCAAGACCTTATCTTAATACAAGGGTGGCCTTATGTAAATGTTATTTGAGTTTTCTATCGTCGGTCGTGAGGTGTGATTTTTTACCCAAACAGTTTGCCCCAAAAATTTGAATTTAGACGTGAAATTCGAATTTTAAATCAGACGAAGTGGTTTGACACGTGTCGCATGGGGAGAGGGTCTGGTTGAACTCCAACTGTCTTGGTTCGATTTGGATCAAAGGAAACGAGAAGATCGTGACGTCATGACGACATGTCAGAGGCGTAGAGCCGCTTAGAGGACAGGTGTTGCTCATCGGCACGATGCATGCGAAAAGGCGATGGACAGGTGTCGACCATCCAGAGGGTCGACATGACACGATGTTGCTATAAATATCGCGATCGTTGAGATCACTTCCTTTTTTACGTTTGTGATATTTTTAGAGAGAGATTTTCGAAAGATTTAGTTGCCTTTCCGTGTGTTGGCTATAAATCGAGAGAGAAATTTTGCTAATCTTCTTATTGCTTTTCAATGTCGATAGAACCCGCGAGCACCATCATTGGCCAAGAGGGTATATCGGCTTTTCGGACGCTATCAGTCGTCCCTGATGCTGTACAACTATATTCGTCGGGCCAGTTTTGGCTGTCTGAATGCCCGAATGGGCACTTCGTTTTGTACGAATACCCTTTTAAGGTGGGTTTTAAGTGGTCATTCTCCCCATTAGTTAGGGAGTTTCTGGCGAAGTTCCAACTTTCCCCTGCCCAAATGATGCCTCAGTTCTGGCGAATAGTCCGTGTGATTGATAGGATCACCGGCGAGTGGACGAGTCCGTTCACGGTGGAGGACCTTCTGGTGTCCCACGTAGTCAAGGTGGACAACTACCACCGGTACAATTTGTTTTCCAAGTATAAGAAAGCTCAGCTCCTGGTGTTGAACACCCAAGTGAACGACCGTGAGTGGAAGGCTCGATACGTCGTTGGCAAGACGCAGTCGCTCGAGCTTCTGCAGGAGGATACGACATGGGTTACTGCCGAGTGGAACATCAACAGTAAGTCTTTCATTTATCGTATATTATTTCCGGGTCGTGTATTATAGCTGATCGTAAGTTTTCATTTCAGCTCTTACGTTCCCGGACGTTAGCGTGTCCAAGGATATGGAGGCGAAGATTGAAAAATTCCGGATGTATAATCCGGATGACAGATCTTTCTTCGTCCAACGAGGTCTCAGAGACGAGGGTTCGAACGACGAGGTCGTCGAGTTGACAGGGACGGAGATCCCTGTAAGAGAAGAAACAGAGAGAGAAGAGGAGGAAGAAGAGACAACAGGTAATTGGTCGTACGTTCTACCGATATGTCGTACGTTTTGTTTTATACATCTTTCCTCTTATCGTATCTCTGTCGTTTTGTAGGTGGTTCGGGCGATGTGCCTACCCCTGATGTGCAGAAGAAGAAGGCCCAACTCCTATTGGCTCGTAAGGCCAAGGAGTTGAAGCGAAAGGCTCCCCCACCCCCGTCGTCGGGGGTAAAGAAGTCCAAGACGGTTCATCGGAGGGAACCGTCGTCGAAGGGTGGTGACCCGTCTAGGGTCGCCACTGCTGAGAAGACGAAGACGCCATCGGGAGTCATTGATGCGATTTCGGTGAGTGTGGCCCCTCCTCTATTTGAAGAGGTCGGTTGTAACACCCTAAAATTTAGAGTAAATATAAACCTGAATAATTGCGGAATTAATACTTGTAATGACATAGACAAATCACCCAAAACGGGGAAGTAGTATCGTGGCATTTACATTACAAATAGTTGAACGGGATGACCCAACAACCTACTAATCTAGACTGAGCAAAGTTAAGATTATATGCAGGTGTTGGTATCTCGCTCACAAAAGTATTTTAAGCTATACACCAAAAGATCGCCTCTATGCCCCTTCAAAATGCTACCGCCTCTTCCAGACTCTACTCTCAAGCCCGAAGAGCCCCTCCACTAGAATGATCTACTATATATGCCATTTAAAGAAGAAGTGTTAGGCTAAAGCCTAGTGAGAACAATCAATTATAAGTGGGAAATAAAAGTCATTATTAAATGAGCAATGAATATTGTACTATAATCGTAATGGGATACCTCAAATACCCAATGCCTTTAGAGTGACGGGAAGACCCGTTTCCCAACGTAAATGACGGAACACAATATTAAGCCATTTGACAGGTTAGCAAAGTCGTACACTTAAATAACACATAAAACGGATGCCGGGTGTGGCCACTTAAAACCACACCCAATGTAGAGCAACTTCCTTAACGTATTCGCACGTAGGACTTATACCATACTGTCGATGCCTAGCCGTGCCGCGATGTGGAAAACCAGCGTCCCAACATCGGCATATATTCTAGTGCCTATGGATCCATTACACTTAACTACAAGTTCCGACTCTCAAATAAACCATTACCATTATCGCCAATAAGCAATTTTATGGACATAGATAATAAATAACTCTAACACATATGGAAACAATTCATCAAGACACATTAAGGAATGTTGGGGTAACATGATATTTCCAAGTAAAATATTTAATCCATAACCCACCATCAATTCTTCTTTTACTTAACAATTTCCTTAAAATCCCAATTTATCAAAACTCTAGGTTTTGACCTAAAATGGTCAAAATCGTTTCATCAAGCCATAATAGAAAATAGATGTTGGGAACTGAAGATTTGCTAAGTATGGATAATACTGCCAGAACAACATTACTACTTCCAGAACAAAGTTACTACTGCCAGTAAAGGTTAGTACTGCCAGAACAAAATTACTACTGCAAGACAAAGTTAATACTGCTGGAAGAATGTTAGTACTGCTGATGCATTAATGCTGCTGGAACAAGGTTAGTACTGCTTGTCAAGATTAATACTGCTGAAGCAAGGTTAGTACTGCTGAGTCAAGTTAATGCTGCTGGAATGAATTAATGCTGCTGGAGAATATTAGTACTGCTCATGCTGAATAAAGTTAATACTGCTGATGTGATAAGTTTGGTATGCGAAGATTTTGGAGATAAAGATGGAATGGATGAAGATAAGCTTAAAGAAGATTCAGAAGATCAATTTATTTTTGATAGTTATCTTGTAACTATTTAGTATAAATAGATGTTGATAGATAGCTATTCAAATATACGAAATACGCGATATACGAGAGTTTTTGAGAATACATTCTGTTTTAGAGAGAATTAACCTCAAGGTTTAGAACCCTATTTCTAGAGAAGTAGAAGTCGTCTTGATTGAGCCTGTTCATCAAGATTGAGGTTTGGTTGTAAGCTTGTGAGTTGAATCAGTGAATACAAACAGCTGTGTGTTTTCTGATATATTGTTCTTTGATTGTGTGAATTAAAGTTCTATTCCGCAGATTCTTTAATTCTGAGTTCTAAGTATTTTTAGTCTTGTTAAGATTCGATCCTGACAAGTGGTATCAGAGCTTGTGTTTCTTAGAACTCAACAATGGACAATTCTATTGAATCAAACAGTACTCTTGTTTCTAAGGTTCCTATGCTCAGACCCAATGAGTTTGACATGTGGAAAATTAGAATCAAGCAGTATATTCTGCTTACTGATTATTCCATCTGGGATATCATAGAGAATGGTCCATGTGCTGAAGGAAGAATTGGACCAGATGGCAAAAGACCTCCTCCAAAGACTGATGCAGAGAGAAAAGTCAGACAAATAGAGATGAAGGCCTTAAGCACTCTGCTTTTGGCTATCCCCAATGAATATCAGCATCAATTTCATCACTGCACTGATGCTCAGACTCTGTGGAATGCATTGGAAAAGAGATTCACTGGCACTAAAAGCACCAAGAGGAATCAGAAGGCAATTCTCAAGCAGCAGTATGAAAACTTTACTTCTACTAAGAATGAGTCTATGACTCAAACTTTTGATAGATTTAATAAGCTGATTGGAGAATTGGCTACAGTGGGAGTCAAGATGGAGGCTGATGATGTTAACAGAAAGTTTTTAAGATCATTAGGTGAAGAGTGGACAATGTATACTGTGTCCTTCAGACAGAATGACCAATTGGAAGATAAAGAGCTTGATGATCTTTACAATGATCTTAGAGTCTTTGAAGAAGAGGTTGAAGCCAAAAAGAAGCCCTCTGGATATGTACATAATGCTGCACTCCTTTCAGCATCACCTGATTCTACTGCTAACCCTGAATCAGTTAGTGCTGCTGGAGGAGTCAATCAGGAAAAGACCAATGATTCAGTACTAGAAGCCTTTTTTTCTAGTCATGTTAATTCCTCATTGATTAATGATGACTTAGAACAGATTAATTCTGATGATCTTGAAGAGATGGATATCAAGTGGCAGATGGCTATGCTGTCTATGAGGGTGAAGAAATTCATAAAGAGGACAGGGAGAAACAACTTTTCCCAAAGAAGAGAAGATGGTGTTGGATTTGACAAGTCCAAAGTTGAATGCTACAAGTGTCACAAGATGGGACACTTTGCCAGGGAATGCAGAGGTGGAACATCTCACAACAACCATCAACAAACTCAGGCTGGAAGTTCCAATCAAAACAGAAACTCTATTTAAGCTCTTGTCTCTCAACAAGGAATGGGATTTGATTGGAGTGATCAAGCTGAAGAGGCCATCCAAAATCAAGCACTTATGGCTGAAGTTTCAGATCTTCCCACTGAGGTAAAATCTAATCTCTGTACTCAAGCTTGTATAGACACTGTTAAAAGGTGTAGAGATCACAATCGGGGAATGTGAGATGACCTTAAGAGATTAGAAAAGGACAGAAAAGACTATGTAGTAATTGTTGAGAAGTTTGAAGAACAAATTAGGGCTTTTCAAGCCAATGAACTTCAACACTCCTATGATACAAACTACTGGAAATGGGAAAAGGATGGTCTAGAGTTCCAGCTTAGAGAATCCAGGGAA
Organism: Saussurea involucrata; assembly: GCA_033807775.1. Classification (NCBI taxonomy): domain Eukaryota; kingdom Viridiplantae; phylum Streptophyta; class Magnoliopsida; order Asterales; family Asteraceae; genus Saussurea; species Saussurea involucrata. The sequence continues at coordinate 66,481,230 of CM066316.1, forward strand.
GAGTGTGAGAAACTAAAAGGAGAGCTTGAGAAAGTTAAACTTGATGTAGAAAAGTTTAATTGTGCCTCTAAAGTCATGGACAACATAATCAACTCTCAAATCCATAGTAAGTTGAAACCAGGCATAGGGTACAATGCCACACCCCCACCCTACAACAACAACTACATCCCTCCTAAGTCAGACCTATTAGAAACCAAGGATAGGAAGGACTTACCTGAAGGAGCCACTGAAGTAGATCCATTAGATAAAGTAGTTGTTGAGGATAAGACTGAAAAAGAAGGATCTGATGAGAAATGTGTAAGTCCATGTGTTAAGAACAATGAGATGAAAAGGACTGGAAAGGGAAAGGGAGTTCATTATACACAGACCACTGTTGTGAACTCTAATACTTGTGAACATTGTTCTTGCAAGAAACATCAAGAGAATAAGCCCCAAAAACATGATAAAAAGAGGGGAAATCAAAGAAATTGGAATAACCAGTGGGCACAAAAGCAAGGAGTTGATCTGCAAAGGATTAACAGACCAAAACCTTGTTTTATTTGTGGCAAATTGAATCATCTTGCCAAACACTGTTATTTCAATCCTATTAACCAAAAGAAAAGTTTTCAAAGAAGTTTTCAAAAATCTTCTGGTTATAGGAAGCCTGCAAGGAATAATGCGGCTAAGAAACAAGCTGAAACCAAAAGCCACATGAGAAAACAGACTGAAAAGGAATGTGTCAATATATGGGTCCCCAAAAGCACTAATGTTAGTACTGCTACCTCAGATAGTACTGCTGGCAAGGATAGTGCTGCTAGAAGCAATACTAAAGACAATACTGCTGCTAGCAGTGTTAGTGCTGCTAACACTGTTAGTACTTCTTTTAAAGACAATACTGCTGCTAGTAGTGTTAGTGCTGCTAACACTGTTAGTACTGCTTTTAAAGAGAATACTACTGCTAGTAGTGTTAGTGCTGCTAACACTGTTAGTACTTCTTCCAAGGTTAATACTGCTTCTAGTTTTTGTGCTGCTAGACCAATCATATTGACAAAGTACTCCAGTTCTGCAGTACCTAAGTTTGAAAATCTCATCAAAACCCAGTGCAAGTACTTTGATGAGCAAGGGAGACCCAAGACCACTTCGGCTTGGGTTCCCAATAAAAACTAACTGATTTATCTGATGTGCAGGGCAACCAACAGCTCAAGGGGAAGAGCATCTGGCATGTTGATAGTGGTTGTTCCAGGCACATGACAGGTAACATGGCCTGCCTCAAGAATTTCAAAAGAATTGATGGAGGACATGTTGCTTTTGGAAATAATCCTGCAGGAGGTAAGATAAGTGGCAAAGGTGATGTGTCAAAAGGTAAGATGACATTTGAGGATGTTTACTATGTTGAGCAATTGAGATACAACCTGTTAAGTGTATCACAGGTCTGTGACAAGAAACATAGTATATTATTTACTGATTCTGAATGCATTATTCTTGCTCCTGGATTCAAAGTAGTTGATGAAAACATGATACTATTGAGAACTCCTAGAAAGGATAATGTGTATTGTTTAGATTTAGAAAGTGTTTCATCTGATTCATCTCTAAATTGTTTGGTTTCAAAAGCTTCAATAGATGAATCTTCACTTTGGCACAGAAGGATGTGTCACATGAATTTTAAAACAATGAATAAACTTGTTAAAAATAATCTTGTTAGGGGTTTACCATCAAAAGTCTATTCATGTGATGATCATTGTGTTGCATGTCTCAAAGGCAAACAACACAAAACTTCTCATAAGTCCAAAGAGATAAACACTATCTCAAATCCTCTTCAGTTGTTGCATATGGATCTGTTTGGCCCTACAAATGTCATGAGCATTGGCAAGAAGTCATACTGTTTAGTTATTGTTGATGATTACTCTAGATTTACTTGGGTATATTTTCTGAGAACTAAAGATGAGACAAGTGGACTGATCAAATCTTTTATTCTTAGAATTGAAAACCAATCAAATCAAAAAGTGAAAGTCATTAGATCAGATAATGGGACTGAATTTAAAAACTTTGATCTAAACACCTTTTGTAAGGAAAAAGGAATTGAGAGACAATATAGTGCTCCTAGGACTCCACAACATAATGGTGTTGCTGAGAGAAGGAATAGGACACTGACTGAGGCTGCTAGATCTCTGTTAGCTGATTCAAAATTACCCACTACTTTTTGGGCAGAAGCAGTTAATACTGCTTGTTATGTTCAAAACAGAGTCTTGGTCATAAAGCCTAAAAACAAGACACCTTATGAGCTTTTTCTGAAAAAGAAACCATTTATTGGATTTTTCAAACCATTTGGGTGTCCTTGTACAATTCTCAATACCAAATCGCACTTAGGTAAGTTTGATAGCAAAGCAGATGATGGCTTTCTTGTTGGTTACTCATCTCAGAGTAAGGCTTACAGAGTGTTTAATACCTCTTCTAGAATAATTGAAGAAAGTGACAATGTCAAATGCAATGAGCACACACCAAATCCTATTGGTTCAGGTCCTGATTGGCTATTTGACATTGATTCACTCACTAATTCTTTGGGTTTCAGTAGTGATGTGAATGCAGGACAAAGGGATGCACCACCATTAGATAACAGTATTCAGTCTGTGATATTTCCACTCCCTACCATTGATCCTGTTGACTTCTGTGAACCAGAAAAGGAAGCTGAACCCATTCAGAATGAAGAAGAGAGAAGAATAGAGGAAAATCAGACTTCAAGAGAGTCTGAAGTACTTGAAGAAGCTGAAGAAAATCCAGACTTAAATGAGTCAAATCTGGATGGGAACTTAGTTGAGGAACCTGGTCATCCATCAAGAACTCAGAAAAATCATCCTCCTGAGTTGGTTATAGGAGACATTGCTTCTCCCATGATGACTAGGAATCAAAGCAGACTTCAAGAGCTACAAGATCAGCAGAATACAGTTAATACTGTACTTACTTGCTTTCTATCCCAAATTGAGCCCTAAAAGGCTTATGATGCTATGAAAGATCCAAGTTGGATAGAAGCAATGCAAGAGGAGCTGCTACAGTTTAAATTACAGGATGTTTGGGACTTGGTGGACCTTTCAAAAGGTCATAGAGCAATTGGCACCAAGTGGATTTTCAGAAACAAGAAGGATGACAGAGGAATTGTGATCAGAAACAAAGCAAGGCTGGTTGCACACGGGTATACTCAGGAAGAGGGCATAGACTATGAGGAAGTCTTTGCTCCAGTGGCACGGATTGAAGCAATTAGGCTATTTCTAGCCTATGCCTCATTCATGAAGTTCAAGGTCTACCAAATGGATGTAAAAAGTGCTTTTCTGTATGGAAGTATTGATGAAGAAGTATATGTCTGTCAACCCCCTGGATTTGAGAATCCATTGCACCCTGACAGAGTGTACAAGTTGAAGAAGGCACTTTATGGTTTACATCAAGCCCCAAGAGCATGGTATGACACCCTGTCTACCTATCTCTTGAAAAATGAATTTGAAAGAGGAGTCATTGACAAGACCTTGTTCATTAAGAGGAGAAAGAAAGACACACTACTTGTTCAGATCTATGTGGATGACATCATCTTTGGATCCACAAATGATCACATGTGTAAAGAGTTTGAAGAGTTAATGCACAAGAGCTTCAAGATGAGTTCCATGGGAGAACTTACTTTCTTCCTTGGGCTTCAGGTGAAACAGAGGAAAGATGGGATTTTCATAAGCCAATCCAAATATGTGAAAGACATCCTGGACAAGTATGGTTTAACAGACTCAAAGCCAGCAAGCACACCAATGGAGACACACAAACAGATCACTGCAGATCTTGAGGGGGAGGATGTGGATGTCCATCATTACAGATCTATGATTGGATCACTCATGTATCTCACAGCCTCTAGACCAGACATTATGTTTCCTGTATGTGTTTGTGCCAGATTTCAGGTTACACCTAAGCAATCACACCTTCATGCAGTCAAAAGAATTTTTAGATACCTAAGAGGGCAACCTAGATTAGGTCTTTGGTATCCTTATGAATCTTCGTTTGACTTGCTTGCATACTCAGATAGTGACTTAGGTGGAGCTAACATGGATAGGAAGTCTACTTCAGGTGGATGTCAGTTTTTGGGTGCAAGACTTGTATCATGGCAGTGTAAGAAACAAACCACAGTGTCCTTATCTACAACAGAAGCTGAGTATATAGCTGCTGCAAGTTGCTGTTCTCAGGTGTTATGGATTCAGAATCAGATGTTGGACTATGGGGTAACATTTCTTCACACTCCAATCTTCATTGACAACAACAGTGCCATTAGCATTGTTAACAATCCTGTCAAACACTCAAAAACAAAGCACATAGAGATCAGGTATCACTTTATTAGAGACTGTAATGAAAAGAAATTGATTCAAGTTGCTAAAGTTCATACCAATGACCAGTTTGCAGATCTATTCACAAAAGCATTTGATGTGGGTAGATTCACTTTCTTGGTAGCAAGTGTGGGCTTGATCAACCTTGAATAAATTCATGATTTTTAATTTTTTATACCTGTATTTCTTTGTATATTTGGTGTTACTAACTAGTTTTCTCAGAACCTCAGTATGACTCAGATTGACAAGTGTTGCAAAGTGTAAGTATAGTTACTACTGCCAGTGCAGAATTACTACTGCTAGTACATATTTTCTACTGCTAATGTGTAGTTAATACTGCTTTGTAGTTAATACTGCTTAGTAGTTAATACTGCTTTGTAGTTAATACTGCTTTGTAGTTAATACTGCTTTGTAGTTAATACTGCATGTGTAGTTAATACTGCTTTGTAGTTAATACTGCTTAGTAGTTAATACTGCTTTGTAGTTAATACTGCTTTATAGTTAATACTGCTTAGTAGTTAATACTGCTTGTGTAGTTAATACTGCTGTGTAGTTAATACTGCCTTGTAGTTAATACTGCTCAGTCGTTAATACTGCTAAGTCGTTAATACTGCTTCTAAAGAAAATCAGGGCTAGTACTGCTATAAATACTCTTTCAGCCCGCCAAAGTTCATAACGTCTCTTTGCATTCAATTTCTCTCTCTCGTTCTAACCTTTTCTCCCTAGAATCTCTGTGTTCTCTATCCAAATCCTCAGGAAGAATGACGGCAATGGAGTTTGTCGATGAGCACAATGAGATTGCGACGCTTCAGAAGCCAAAGCAGGCCGCAGGATTTCATGATATGGTGGATTTTCTCAAGTCCACACACATCTCTCATGCCCTAACAGTGTGCCCAACCATATATATTGAGCATCAAAAGCAATTTTGGGAGAATGCCACTGTTATATTCGAAGATGGGCAGAAAATCATTCGAACAAGGGTTTGTGACAAACCCTTGAAGGTCACAGGGGAGGTTATTCGCATCACTCTTCACTTAGATGATGCCTCAGGTATAACCTATCTCTCTAATGATGAACTTTTCTCGACCTTACCAAGAATGGGGTATGAAGGTCCCATTGGAATTTTTAAATTCTACAAGTCAAAGTTTTTCACCCAATGACGATTTTTTGTTCATACTCTTATGCACTGTATTTCAAAGAAAACAACTGGATGGAGTGAGTTTAGCAGTACCATTGCTTATGCCTTGGTCTGCTTAGCCACTGCCAGAAAGTTCAATTTTTCAGCAATGATTTTTAATGATCTTGTGGCAAACCTAGAATCCAAAAAGCGCTTTTACATGTATCCCAGGTTTGTCCAAGAAGTAATTAACCATGAATTGACGGATTTACCTCAGTCCGCTGAGGTATATGTGCCAAAACCCCCTAAGGGGAAGGTTTTCTCAAATATGAGAAGAATTCCTAGGGACTCGGAAGGAGTTGACACACCATTGTTCTCTACAATGATGGTTGTGTCCCACACCACTGAAGGTATGGCATCAGGGTCAAGGCCCCCATTAGACACACCCACTGATGGCCAATCCCCACCTTCCATCACCAAAGAAATCCCACAGTCCATTCTTTTAAGACCCACTCCAAAAATCACCAAGAAGTTTGAAAGAAGAAAGGTACACAAGGTTCCTTCCCTTGATGTATCTCCTAATAGCCCAAAGCCTACAAGCCCTCTATTGGAGCATTCTCCAATAGAGAATATCAAAAGGGTAACCACAGGGGTGTCTCCCAACCCCAAGAAGGTGCTCTCTAAGGAGAAGGATGAGCATGTGGGCTGCAAGGCTGCCACTACTTCTGCTAGCAAAGAGAAGGACAGTGGTAACATCACTAAGACCTTCCCCACGACAACTCAGAATGTGAAAACATTCAGAGGACCCAGGCGCCAAGAAAGCATGGGAGTAGGTTGTACTTTTGCTAGGCAAGAGACACCTACTAAAACTTCCTATGATCCTGCAAGGGAGGTAAACACTTCTAAACCAGGTGAGGATAGATATACTTATGAGGAATTGATGGAAACCATTGCCAACATCAACATTGATGTCATGGATCAGCAAAAGGAGATTGATGAGCTTAAGAAGGTGGTTCTTTATCAACACACCAAGATAGAGAAGAATAAGAAGATGATCACCAAACTGCTGCAAAGAAGGAAGAAAGCTCAGTATGTTCTGAAAAGGAGAAGCTCAACCACTGATGCTTCCAAAAATGGGGAGTTAGAAACTGAACTAAACATGGAGGATGCAAAGGTTGAGGGGGAGAATGAGCATAAGGTTGAGGGGGAGGCTGCAGTATCTGAGATTGAAGCAGTAGTAACTGAAATTATGAAGAGTCTTGTTGATGCAGCAGTATCTGAAAGTGAGAAGGAAACAGTATCTGTATCTACAGTAACCAAATCTGAGATTGAAGCAGAGGTATTTGAGATTGTGAAGTATAGTGTTGAAGAAGCAGTATCAAAGATTATAAAAGAAGCAGTAACAGGTAGAGCAGCAGAAATGGTTAATGCTGCTAGTCAAAAAGCAGCAGAAACCATTCAAGCAGCAGAAATGGTTAATGTTGCTGAAAAACATAAGGCAGCAGAAACCATCCCTGAAGCAGCAGAAACAAAGGAAACAGCAGAAACGATCCCTGAAGCAGCAGAAACAAAGGAAACAGCAGAAACGATCCCTGAAACAGCAGAAACAAAGGAAACAACTGAAACCATTCCTGAAGCTGTTAAATCACTCAAAAGAACCAAGATGGTGTCAAACAAAAGACCTAGAACAAAGTCTATAGCTTCAAAGAAGAAAGTTGTAAAGAAGCCTAGGGTGGAACCCATTGTAGAAGAAGCTAAGGAGGAAGTTGTGAAAGAGAAAGCTGATCAAAAAGTTGCTGAAGAAGAAGTGGCAACTCCATCAGGTCAACCAAGCAATGTACAATCACCAACAAATGCTCAATGTGATATGTATATTACTGTGGTTGATACTAGTCCAATCAAAGTTAAACCATTAGCTTCTATGGCTCCTGAGATCATCTTCTGGGATACTTTGAAAGATCAGAGAAAGGAGTACATTAGAGTAAAAAGAGCAGATGGGAAGTTTGAGGTCAGTTCTACATGGGGAAGACTTATCAGGATGTGCTCTAGATCTGACATTGAGGAGATGTTCAAGGTAGGAATGAAGCTTTATGGAAATATGCTGACTGAGAATGGAATGTCCATCACCAAAATGGTACTTGAATACTTGTGCCTAATGTTCAATACAGAAGCAGTTAAGTATTTGACAGAAAGGCAATTTCAAACTGTTACCAACTGGATGCTTATTGAAAACTGTGGTGTGTATGTCATAACACTTGACTATGCATATCATGAGTATTATTTGGTGGATAAAGTATACAAGCACAGCATGACAAGGTTGAAAGGAATGCTAAAAACTAAGTTGGTGGGTAACAAAGATTCTAAGATGGCAAGATACCTGGTAAGAAGGATCATCAATCAAAGTTTGGGATTGAATCCTGACTTGTGTGTTCAAGATTAAGTTTTGGAAGCATCATCATCTGAAGAACTTGACTTCTCTTTATAAAAGTCAAGTTAGGGGGAGATTGTTGGGAACTGAAGATTTGCTAAGTATGGATAATACTGCCAGAACAACATTACTACTTCCAGAACAAAGTTACTACTGCCAGTAAAGGTTAGTACTGCCAGAACAAAATTACTACTGCAAGACAAAGTTAATACTGCTGGAAGAATGTTAGTACTGCTGCTGCTGGAACAAGGTTAGTACTGCTTGTCAAGATTAATACTGCCGAAGCAAGGTTAGTACTGCTGAGTCAAGTTAATGCTGCTGGAATGAATTAATGCTGCTGGAGAATATTAGTACTGCTCATGCTGAATAAAGTTAATACTGCTGATGTGATAAGTTTGGTATGCGAAAATTTTGGAGATAAAGATGGAATGGATGAAGATAAGCTTAAAGAAGATTCAAAAGATCAATTTATTTTTGATAGTTATCTTGTAACTATTTAGTATAAATAGATGTTGATAGATAGCTATTCAAATATACGAAATACGCGTTATACGAGAGTTTTTGAGAATACATTCTGTTTTAGAGAGAATTAACCTCAAGGTTTAGAACCCTATTTCTAGAGAAGTAGAAGTCGTCTTGATTGAGCCTGTTCATCAAGATTGAGGTTTGGTTGTAAGCTTGTGAGTTGAATCAGTGAATACAAACAGCTGTGTGTTTTCTGATATATTGTTCTTTGATTGTGTGAATTAAAGTTCTATTCCGCAGATTCTTTAATTCTGAGTTCTAAGTATTTTTAGTCTTGTTAAGATTCGATCCTGACAATAGAGGTGAGAAAATCATAAATAAACCAAGAAGATCTACATACTTCAAGTTTTCCAACCATTTTACACCACAAAACTTTAAAGTCATCAAATCTTTTTTAGGTCAAAAGTAAATTCATAGATATGAGTAGTGGAAAGCATAAAATAAGTTAGAATCATTTATAATGACAGAAATATATGAGTTGGAGTTGGGAATAACTCACCTTAGAGGGTTTTATAGAAAACCCCAAACCCTAGTAAATGGAAGAGAAGATTCTTGAGCACTTAAGTGTAGTAACCACTTAACAACCTAGAGATGGAGAAGGTTTTCTCATTAATGTGGTGGATGATGGAAGAAGTAACTTACCAAGCTTGAAGATTGTTTGGGTAAAAATTTGTTAGTCTCGACCACGACCGAAAAAGGAAAAAAACACTTCTTATACGACACATCTCATGATAAGATAAAATCATACACACTCTATCGTCAGACCTAAGTTTAGGTCGAGGGTTACTCACGACACCCGACCATGACCGTCGTAAGATACCTTACGACCTCGACCAACTAACATATGACACAACAATTATCTTTTCTCTGTTTAATGCAGGATCAACGCCATTAATGACCAACGGCTATAACCGACGAAGATCATTATGAGTATTAACTCTCCGAAACCGTTACGACCGTTACTGCAACTTTTACGGAATCATTTAAGGCTGCGAAGGCTATATAAACAAAGACACCAGTCTCATTTGCGGACATCTGATTTCGTGAACACCCACTGCACAACGAAAGCATTTGGAGCAAAGTTCTCTCTCGAACAGACGACACACGACACGCTGTTTTTACACACGACGCACTTGTTTACTTTACAATTAAACTATTTCTGATATTTGTACTGTAATTGTTTGTACTATCGACATTTGGAACACAAGGACGTCGCCCCTGTTTGGCAACCATAGTGCAGCGACGGCCTCCACTGTCGTCCGCGAGTTTTTTCCTCGTTGAGGTTTTTCCCGCGTCACCAAAATCTTCTTTCGTCTCCTTTACTTTTTGTCTTTGTCGCATAGTTTGTTGAACGATCTCTTTTCTTTAGTTGTTAAGCTCCACATCAACCTTAAATTGTATTTTTGGACGATTTTCGGCATTAACAGTTTGGCGCCTACCGTGGGGCCCCGTCTAGAGAAAGTATTCGACAAACGTGCGTCCGACTAACAGTTTCTTGGAGTTTTCTCCTTTTTCCCTTTCAGGAAAATGACAGGTCATGGAAATCAAGAGCAGATCATCGCCTAGATGCATTGGGAGCTGGAAGCTGCGCGCAATCGCATCGACGCCCTTGATGAGCAAAGTCGAAGGGCAGCTGAATAAATCTTGCGATTGCGAAATCAAAATACGAATGGATCATTCGAACAGCAGAATGGTCCAGGACCATTTGTCAGCAATCCAGGTTCAGGACCATTCGTTCAGAATCTGCAGCAAGGTCCGTTCATCCAGAATCCGCAGCAGGGATCGTTCGTCCACAATCCTCTGTATGGGCCGATCCCTCCTCAGCATCTGAGACCACCGCCCCTGCATAACGGGTTTCAGCCGTACTTCGTCCCTCTCAATAGGGACGCCAATGGATCGTCGTACGGAAACGACACAAATTCAGGGATCAACCCTCTAACAGGTGTGGATCCCGTCGCTCAGCGACTGAAGATGTTGGAAGACCAGAACGAACGTGTCCTGTCCTTGCTCGCAAAATTGCCGGGGGCAGCCGTGCCCGTCGACGTCGAGCCTCGCACAAGATTTCATGCTTCCCCTTTTGTCGACGAGATCGCTCTGGTCGACGTCCCTAAGAAGTTCAACATCCTATCTTTTACACCCAAATATTCTGGTATCTCGGATCCCACAGAACACGTCGCTCAGTACAAACAACTAATGTGGACTGTGTCGATCCCTTACCAGTATCAGGAGGTTTGTATGTGCAAGAGTTTTGGGGTGACCCTCACGGGTGCCGCCCTCCAATGGTTGATTAACCTCAAGCCCAAATCCATCGGATCATTCGCTGAGTTAGTCAACCAATTTTCCCAGCAGTTCGCCAGCAGTCGTAAAATGGAAAAGCAAACCAGCGACTTATATTACGTCGTGCAGAAGGCTGGTGAATCTATCCAGAGCTATTTCAAAAGATTCAATGCGGAAATTGTTTGGGTAAAATTTCACCAGTCTCGACCACGACCAGAAAGTTACTCGACCGTTGTAAGACACCTCACGACCTCGACCTACTAACGTATAACAACTGTTATGATCTTCATGTTTAATGCAGGGTCAACATCGTTAATGGCCAATAGACATAACCGACAAGGCAATTACGAGCATTAACCACAACGACCGTTACCACTGTTACATTCATGAGGGTCATTCAAAGCTGCGAAGACTATAAATACAAAGACTTCAGCCTCATTTGCGGACAACTGACTTCTCAAGAATACTCACTGCAAAGCACTCGAAACAAAGAATTCCCTCTCGAAAGATCTCTCTCGACGCACGATTCCTACGCACGACGCTTTACTTCTACACACGACGCACTAGTTTTTTTGCACGATACACTTGTTATTTTACATTTCAAGTCTTTATTTCATTTGTATTGTAATCATTGTACTCTCGACACCTAGAACATAAAGACATCGCCCCTGTTTGGCGACCATAGTGCAGTGACGACATCATCACTGTCGTCGTGGGTTTTTTCCTTGTTGAGGTTTTTCCCGCGTCACCAAAATCTTTCGTCTCATTTACATTTCTGTCTTAGTCGCATTGCTTTGTCGAACGATTTCCATTCTTTAGTTGTTAAGTTCCACAATCAACCTTAAGTTATCCTTCTGGACGATTTTTGGCATTAACAGTTTGGCGCTCACCGTGGGGCACCATCTAGAGAAAATCTACCACAAACGTGTGTCCTACTAACATTTCCTTGGAGTTTCCTCTCTTTTTTCTGTTTCAGGAAAATGTCAGGTAATGGAAACCCAGAGCAGGTCATCGCCTAGATGCATTGGGAGCTTGAAAATGTGCGTCGTCAGATCGATGCCCTTGCTGATCAAAGTCGAAGGGCAGTCGAAGAAATCGCACGGCTGAGAAATCCATTCGGACCGCAGAACGGTCCCAGACCATTCGTCCAGAATCCAGGTCCAGGATCGTTCGGTCAGAATCCAGGATCCGCCTCATTCGTCCATAATCCAGGTTCGGGTCCATTCGTTCAGAATCCAGGACCAGGATCATTCATGCAGAACTAGCAGCAGGGATCGTTTATCCCAAACCCTCAGTTCGGGCCAACTCCGCCTCAGCATTTGAGGCCACCACCCATGAACAATGGGTCCCAGCCGTACTTCGTCCTTTTCAACGGGGACGCCAATGGCTCATCGTACGGGAATGGCACCAGTTCAGGAGTTATTCCTCCTACCGGTTCCGATCCTAACGACCCCGTCACCCAACGGTTGAAGATGTTGGAAGACCAGAACGAGCGTGTCCTGTCTTTGCTCGCTAAGTTACCGGGGGCAGCCATGCCCGTCGACGTCGAGCCTCACATGGGATTTCAGGCGTCGCCTTTCGTTGACACGATCACGACAGTTGACGTCCCGAAGAAGTATAATATTCCCTGTTTCACGCCCAAGTATTCGGGAATAACCGATCCGATGGAGCACATCGCGCAGTATAAGCAGCTAATTTTGACGATCTCGATCCCGCATATGTATCAGGAAGTTTGCATGTGCAAGAGTTTCGGGGCGACCCTCACAGGTCCTGCTCTCCAATGGGTGATTAACCACAAACCCAAATCCATCGGGTCGTTCGCTGAGTTAGTCAACCACTTCTCCCAGCAGTTCACCAGCAGTCGCAAAATGGAGTAGCAGACCAGCGACCTGTACTATGTCGTGCAGAAGGCCGGTGAATCTATCCGGAGTTATTTCAATAGGTTCAATGCAGAGATGATCAGTGTCCATAACTGCGACGTCAAGACCGCGATCTAAGCTTACAAACGTGGTCTAGACGACAGTTCGGGTCTATACACCGATCTGACCAAGTATCCCCCAGAGAATTTCGAAGACGTCCGAGCAAGAACCCTAGCCTATATGAGGGTGGAAGACGATACTGCCTTTCGTCGTAAACACACTGACGACAAGAAGTCGCTAGGTGTAAAGAAGCCATATTTCAAGACGAAGGCAATATCCAAGTCAGAGCCTACACGACAAATCTCAAACGTCCGATTCAAGACGAAAGCGGAGTTCAAGACCGCGATCGCGACCAAATTTCCTCAGTACCCTAAGATAGCCTCCTATGGATTCAAAGGGATGACTAAGGACTTGGTCGAGGCTCTAAAGACCGTCCAGGCGACCATCCGGTGGCCGAAGAAGTCCGACAAAGACGACAGTAAGAAAGATAAATCAAAGTGGTGCGACTTCCACGTCGACCACGGTCATCTGACGGACGAGTGCATAGCTCTCAAAAAGGAGCTAGCATATCACGTCCCGAAGGGCAATCTCAAAGATATCATCGACAACGTCATTACTCCAGCTAACGACGTTCGACCGCCGACTCCCGATCATGCAAAGGCTGTCAACTGCATAACTGGTGGTTCCGACGTGTGTGGTCTGACGTATTCCACAGCCAAACGTCATGCCAGCCATGCACCTGACGATCGACCTGTTCCTCGTTCATCAAAACCCAAAGGAGATCTGGAGTTAGAGGCCATGAAGATTTCATTCGACCAAGACGACCTCGGCGATTCGTATCGCAAACATCATGACGGGTTGATCATTCAACTCACGATTGGTAATTGTTTAACCCGACGAGTCTTGGTCGACGAAGGCAGTTCGGCGAACGTCATCTTCCTTGATACCATCAAGACCATGGGAATCGATCGATCGGAAATCACCCGACGCTCGACAACCTTGGTCGGGTTCGATGGAGACGCGACGAGCACCTTTGGAGAGATCACCCTGCCTATATATGCCAGAGGAATCAACAAGCAGACCAAGTTCAACGTCATCGACTATGCGTCGGCCTATAACATCATCTTAGGTCGACCATGGATCCATGAAATGAAAGCCGTTCCCTCGACGTATCATCAAACCATGAAATTCCCTATGCCGTGGGGAGTCCAGGAGATCAAAAGTGAGCCAAAAGTCGCCCGTGATTGCTACAAGACCACCCTGAAGCCGCAGAAGAAAGCCATCTAGCAATTACAGGTCCAGGATGCTCCTGGGACAACCGACAACTATCGCCTAGAGGAAGTCATCTTGGACAGAGCAAGCCTGATCAGAAGGTATTTATAGGTTCATCCCTCGATCCCTGCCTTAAAGACAAACTGATATATTTTTTGCAGAAACATGCCGACTGTTTTGCCTGGTCGCATGAAGACATGGTCGGCATAGACCCCAACGTCATTTCCCACAAGCTCAATGTCGACTCGTCATTTAAACCTATCAAACAAAAGCGCCGAAAATTTGCTCCTGAAAGGAATAAGGTGATAAATGACGAGGTCGACAACCTCCTCAAGACAGGGAAAATTCGAGAAGTAAAGTACCCCGATTGGCTTGCCAATGTCGTGGTCGTGGCAAAGAAAAATGGCAAGTGGAGGGTCTGTATCGATTTTACAGATCTCAACAAAGCTTGTCCAAAAGATCCCTTCCCATTGCCACATATCGATGCCAGGGTCGACGCGACAGCAGGGCATGAACTATTGACGTTCATGGATGCTTATTCTGGATACAATCAGATCCTGATGCACGTCGAGGACCAAGAAAAGACTGCATTCATGACAGATCGAGGTATTTACTGTTATAAAGTTATGCCTTTCGGACTAAAAAATGCAGGTTCTACTACCTACCAGCGCCTGGTGAATAAAATGTTCAAGGATCGTCTTGGCGACACAATGGAGGTTTATATCGACGACATGCTGGTCAAGTCAAAGCAAGCAATCGAACACGTCGATCATTTGAGGCAGTCGTTCGACATCCTTCGGAAATATAGCATGAAGCTCAATCCGACGAAGTGTTCCTTTGGTGTCAGTGCCGGGAAATTCCTAGGTTATATGGTCACTCGTCGAGGAATCGAGGCCAACCCCGACCAGATCAAAGCTATTATCGAGATCAAATCTCCAAGAAATTTCAAAGAAGTCCAAAGGCTTACTGGTCGGGTGGCAGCTTTGAACATGTTTATCTCTCGATCCTCAGATAAATGCCATTTATTTTATGACGTCCTTAGGAAAAATAGAGGCTTCGACTGGACCGACGATCATGAGCAAGCATTGCAAAAAATTAAAAGAATATATGGTGTCGCCTCCTATGCTGTCAAAGCCTCACGACCATGAGGTCTTGCAACTATATTTGGCTGTTAGTCCTAATGCAGTAAGCGCCGTCCTGACACGAGAAGATGAAAAGCAGCAACTGCCGATCTACTATGTAAGTAAATCCCTCTTGGACGCAGAAACCAAGTATTCCTCAATGGAAAAATTGCTCTTATCGCTAGTCACAGCTGCTAAAAAATTACGACACTATTTTGAATTGCATCCTATTACTGTCGTAACTAACTTTCCTCTTAAGTCTGTCTTGAGGAAACCTGAGTTGACAGGTCGTTTGGCAAAATGGAGCATATATATCTCAGCAGTTACGACATCGATTTCAAGCCCAGGACCGCGATCAAATCGCAAGCCTTGGCGGATTTTAGTGCTAATTTCAGCCCTGCGCTGGAAAAGGAAGCAGAGCTCGAAGTGTCTACTATGGCGACTCACAACGATGTACCCTGGACTCTACATGTCGACGGTTCATCCAACACTAGGGGTTCAGGACTAGGCGTCGTCTTAAAGTCGCCACAGGGGGGCAAAATTGTGTATTCCTTGCGATGCGACTTCAAAACCACCAACAACAAAGCTGAGTACGAAGCCCTGATCATGGGAATGAATATGGCCCACGACTCGGGGGCAACCGCGCTACATGTCAAAAGCGATTCTCTCCTGGTCGTGAACCAGATGAATGGAGAATTCGCGTCTAAAGATTCAAAAATGACAGCGTACCTGAAGATAGCAAAAGAAAAATCCGAAAATTTAAATCTTTTTCTATTGAGCAGATTCCAAGGGACCAGAATACTCAAGCAGACGCTTTAGCAAACCTTGGGTCTGCATTGGTCGAACCAATATTCGATAGCATTCCTATGATCCATCTGGCGACGTCGTCCATCGAAAATCACGATGTCGTCCAGATCGAAGACCAAGAAGATGATTGGTCGTGCGACATCCGAAATTTCCTTATACACGACCAACTCCCAAAAGATAATATGGAAGCTCGGAAGATCAGATTCAAAGCATCCAGGTATGTCGTGATCGGAGATAGGCTCTATCGACGATCATCGACAGGCTTAAACCTAAGATGCGTCACCAGCAAAAGTCAAGTTCAGAAGATCCTTCAAGAGATGCACGATGGAGAGTGTGGCAACCACTCGGGAGGTCGCAGTTTGGCCAATCGTATCTCTCGACAGGGCTTTTTTTGGCCAACGCTGCGACAAGACGCCGCCAGGTATGTCCAGAACTATGATCCCTGTCAATGACATTCGGGTACGTCCCATAAACCTTCTGAACCTTTACACTCGACATTGATCCCATGGCCCTTCATGAGATGGGGGATGGACATTGTCGGTAAGCTACCACCTGCCCCTGGGCAAAAGGTATTTTTCCTAAGTGGGTAGAAGCGGCTGCTTTTTCCCAAGTTCGAGACAAGGAAGTCGTCTCTTTTATCCAGACTAACATCATTTGCAGGTTTGGGATCCCGTCCGAAATTGACTGCGATAATGGATCCCAATTCATAAGAAACAGGACTCGACAGTTCTGTGAAGACCTCAACATCAAGCTAACGACCTCGACCCCCAGATATCCCCAGGAAAATGGACTTGCTGAGTCGAGCAATAAAACCATCATTGCTTCGAACAAGAAAAGGTTAAAAGCTGCAAAGGGAAAGTGGGTCGAAGAACTCCCTTCGGTCCTGTGGGCGAATTGCACGACACCTCGCACGTCCACAGGACAAACCCCTTTCTCCTTGGTCTATGGTTGCGAAGTAGTCTTGCCGGTCGAGGTCCAGCTCCCAACCTCGAGGCATACTTCCGTCGACCATAATCTGGTTGATTTAAGTTATGACCTCGACGCCCTCGAAGAGCTTAGAGAATCAGCATTGATCAGAATGGCGTCACAAAAGCAATCGGTCGAGCGACATTTCAACAAGAACGTCAAAGCTAAAGTCTTTCAAGAAGGCGACTACGTCCTCCGACGAGTGTTCCAGAGCACTCAAGAGCTCAATGCAGGTAAGCTTTCTACCAAGTGGAAAGGTCCTTATCGTATCTCAGAAGTCATGGGTAAGGGTGCCTATCAGCTCCAAACCCTTGACAATCAAAATGTCCCACGTAGATGGAATGCAACACATTTGAAAAGGTATTTCTTCTAAACATTTTTATATATACGATTTTTTAATCACAACGATTACTGACTTAAGCATCGGTGGGTCGTTGGTTAGCCAACGACCAACCTCTGACATTGTTTTATCGCAGGATCTCACGACATAAGTTACTAAGTCTATCGTACGACTTCAGTAAACTTTTGCAGGATCGCACGTCTTAAGTTCGTCGCACGATTTAATTGTTCGACTGTTTGGGTAAAAATTCACCAGCCTCGACCACGACAAAGTAAGGACAACATTTATTACACTTTTTTTCATAGTAAGGTAAAATAATAATACCTTATCCCCTGAGTAAAATTGAAATCGAAAGTTATTCACCTCACGACACTCGACCATGACGTCGTCTAGCTCACACGACCGTCGTATGAAACCTTGCGACCTCGACCGACTAACGTGCAATATTACTGTTATGTTTTTTCAGTGTTTGATGCAGGAATCAATGTCATTGATGACTAACAGCTATAACCGACGAAGGCCATTAAAACAACATTAAGATCGACGTCCGTTACGTCTGTTACAAGAAGCATTTAAGGAGTCAATTAAAGCACCCGGAGACTATAAATACCAAGCTCAATCATCATTTCAAGGGCATCACACATCAACACAGACATCTTGAATCATCCGAACTCTGAAGAACACTCGAAGCAAAGAATTCTCTCTCAACAGATCGCTCACGATGCACGACTTTCTCGCACGAAACATTGTTTTTACACACGACGCAATTGTTTTTTTACCTCCGATACACTTGTTACTTTACATTTAAAGTCTTTCTTTCATTTGTATTGTAATATTTGTACGATCGACACCCGAAACACAAGGATATCGCCCCTGTTTGGCGATCATAGTGCAGCGGCGACCTCCACTGTCGTCCACGGGTTTTTTCCTCGTTGAGGTTTTTCCCGCGTCACCAAAATCTCTGTCTCATTTACGTTTTCTGTCTTTGTCGCACGGTTTGTTGAAATATTCCTATCTTTAGTTGTTAAATTCCACAATCAACCTTAAGTTATCCTTTTGGACGATTTTTGGCATTAACAGTTTGGCGCCATCAGTGGGACCACATCTTAAGAAAATCTTCGACAAAGGTGCGTCTTACTAACGGTTTCTTGGAGTTTCCTCTTTTTTCCGTTTCAGGAAAATGGCAGTCCCTGGAAATCAAGAGCATCTCATTGCCCAGATGTATCAGGAGTTAGAAGTTGCGCGAAATCAAATCAATGTCATGGCTGAGCAAAGTCGAAGGGAAGCTGAGGAAATCGCGCGGCTAAGAAATCCATTCGGACCACAGAACGGTCCAAGACCATTCGTTCAGAACCCAGGTCAAAGATCATTCGGTCAGAATCCAGGTCCAGGTCCATTCGTTCATAACCCGGGACCAGGACCGTTCGGTCAGAATCAGCAACAAAGTCAATTCATGCAGAACCATCAGCCGGGATCTTTCATCCCAAATCCCCAGTTCGGGACAGTTCCTCCTCATCACATAAGGCCACCACCCATGCAGAATGGATCTCAGCCGTTTCAGAATGGATCGCAGCCATATTTCGTCTCTTTCAATGGCGACGCCAATGGCTAGTGTTAATGCCAAAAATCGCACCAAAGGGACAACTTAAGGTCGATGTGGACTTAAACAACTAAAGAAAGAATCTTTCGACGAGACGTGCGACGAGGATAAGAATAAAGAAACAAGGGATTTGATGACGCAGGAAAAACCTCAAATGAGGAAAAAACCTGCGGACGACAGGGGGTGTCGTCGCTGCACTATGGTCGCCAATCAGGGGCGATGTCCTTCGGTACTGGTGTCGATCGTACAGAGATTACAATACAAATGAAGGAAATGCTTCGAAATGTAAAGTACAAGTGTTTGAACGTAAAAACAGGTGTTTGTCGTGTGAATGCAAAGTGTAAACAACTGTTGGTCGAAAGCTGTTGGCGTGTGTCGAGAACGATGACTTGAGCTTTTCTTCGAGTGTTCTTGAGTTCGCTGATGATTACTGATGTGTGTCGGATGTTAACTGATGATCCTTGATGTGAAGACTTAGCTTGGTATTTATAGTCTTTGCCTCATTAATTAGCTCCATTAATGCTTTGATCAACGGCTACAACGGCTGGAAACGGTTGCCGGAGTGATTATCTTCGTCCGTTACGGTCGCCGACTGTTTAATGATTGCGTCGGTTATATCCGTTGCTCCTTAATGACTCTGACTCCTGCATTAAACACTTGACAAACGTAACAGTCATGGTTAACGTTAGTTTGGTCGAGGTCGCATGGTTCTATGCGACGGTCGTGCGGGACAGGCGACGCCATGGTCGAGTGTCGCGAGGAACTCTCGACTTACCTTTTAGGAGGGATGACGATGGTGTTTTGGGTCTTTGTCGAGACCTTATCTTAATACAAGATATAGCTTAGGACATGCGTCTTACCTGTTCTGGTCGTGGTCGAGCGACGTGATTTTTTGCCCAAACAGTTTGCCCCCAAAATTTGAAAATTGAATGTCAAATTTAAGTTTTAAATTTTGCTTGTCGAACGCTTAGACTTATGACCTGGGTTGAGGGACTTACCTGGTTGTCGTGGAACTAGACCGGTTCGCCTTTAACTGAACGAGAAGTTGAAAAGTTATGACGTCATACTGATGCACGATGATGCTTACTAGATGTCGATGACATGTGTCAACGATCCCTGTGGTCATACGAAGGGACGAGAGCACGCATTGATCATCAAAGGGCTCGAACTGACATGATAGACAGCATAAATAAAGATTATGATGGATCTTTTCTTGGAGATTTCCGTTCGATTAAAACTTGCAAGAATCTTTGACCTAATTTAAGGTTTTTCTGAGATACGACTCTCCAGTTTGCGTATGCGGCGCAAGTCTATCGCTAGAAAGCCTAGAAAAAACTGGGATATTTGGGGCCTTTCAGAAGTGCAAATCAATTTAACGGGGCTGCCAATGTCGACAGAGCCTAGAAGCACCATTAAAAACGAAGAAGATCTCGACGACTTTAGAAGTCTAGCGGGGATTCCTATGGGGATTGCTGTAAGCAAGGTTGGCAAGGTTCGACCGGAAATGTGCCCCGAGGGGTACGTTGTTATATACGAATACCCGTTCAAAATAGGCTTTCACTAGCCATATTCGCCTTTAGTCAAAGAGTTTATGTGTGAATTTGATCTTTCGCCGGGGCAATTGATGCCCCAGTTCTGGCGAGTTATCTTGATCATCGAACGACTTACCTCCAACTGGAATCCACCGATGAATGTGAGGGACCTTCTGACGGCGTATAAGGTCAAGAATGACCGGTACCGTCGCTATAGTTTGTTTTCAAGGTTCAAGGGTGATCGTACCCTGGTTTTAAATACTGCGGTCAACGACCGTGGATGGAAGAAGAGGTACGTATTCGTACAGGTGTCGACGCTGGACACTGATAGTGACTGGATTAGGGAGGGTTGGAATATGACGGGTGAGCCTTTGATTGTACGTTTTCATGTTATTCTGTTGCTCGATTGTTTTTTCGATTGATCTTCTTTTTTATGCGTAGATATTGATTTCGATAAGGTAGAGCCGGATGATGCTTCTCAGGCTAAGATCGAAAAGTTCTTGGAATTTAGTACTGAAGACCGGTCGTACATCACGCGTCATTTGATAGATGAGGATGATGACACCATTTTCTTGAGTGACAGAGTGAGGATGGGTCGAGAGGAGAAAGAAGAAGAGGAGGACTCTGAGAAGACTGAGGAGGAAGAGAAGAGTGAAGAACCAGAGGTAGAGATAATTGGTAAGTATTTTTTTGTCTTCTTTTCGCTTGACCCGGTCTTTCTCTGTTCTGAATCGTCTAATTTTTTTCTTTTACCGTACAGGTGAATCTCAAGCGCAGGCGACATCTTCTGTTGCTAGGAAGATGGCCCAAGTCGAAGTAGTTCGCGAGGCGAGGGAAAAGGACGTTTCGACAACTGGGTCGGGAGTCCTGAAGAGAAAAGAGGCCCCGATAGCCGGGTCGGGCCCCTTAAAGAGGACAAAGGTGTACGTTCTGAGGGAATCGCCTTTGAAGACGGGTAACCCATCGAGGGTTGCCTTGTCCAGGAAGGCGAAGGCGTCAGTTGCGTTTGACACGATCGGCGTAAAATCTGTGGATACTACGCAACTGGCGACGATGTCTCCCGTCGTCCTATCTGGCCCTTCATCGACCGATAGGGGCAAAGGCGCGCAGAAGGGACCTGTGGGGGAAACGACGGTCAACTTTACGTTGCCGTCGGGTTTTCTGGACGACAATGTCTTGGACGAGACGAAGTTGTTCCCCCATTTGGAAAAAATATTTGCTTCCGTCTTTCAGGGAGCGTTTTGACGGGTTTTCTTTTGAGAAGAAAGAGTTCCATGCAGCTGGACTCTTATTCTTGGTAAGTCTTTCTTTCAAGACTTGTCGTTTGTCGTTGTCGTTGTTTACTAATGTCGCTCATATTATGATTCTTCAGGCGTTCCAAGCTTCCCTGGCATTGCAGGCCGAAACGACGAATATAGAGGTTTCAACGGCTTCTGTTACCAAAGATGAAGATGCAGCGTTAGCTAAAGAGAAAGCTGCTTTGGAGCATGAAGAAGCGATGTCGGTGCGCCTTGACCATGCTCTGGACGAATTAGATGCCCTCAGTCATACAAGAGACGAGATAAACTTGCGTTTGAAGGAGTCCCTGACTTTGATGCGCGACCAGAGAAAGGAGCTGGAGGGGATGAAGGAATCCGTAACCGCGAAGAGGAAGGAAGTCGAGGGAATCAAGGCTAAGGTGATAAATTTGAAGAAGGAGTCTGATGAGTTGAAGGACGAAAATAAGTCTTTCTTTTCTTATGCTCGACTTACTACGCGTGCGGCAGTTATGCGACGTCACCTGCAGGGCAAGGATCCTTTGGCTTCAGCGTCAGATGAGCTGCGTCTCTTTTATGAGAGAGTCGGGACCGAGAGAGATCTCGACTTGGATGACGAGAAGGAGGCCGAGGAGGAGGTGGCTAGCGAGGGTTTTCAGGATGAGGTATCGGACAAGGTTGTGATCGATGTTCCTCCACAACCTTAGAAAAAATGCATTTGTTTGTTTGTGCTGCTCGACCGTTAGTGGTCGATTATGTACTCGATGGTTTATATAATGAACGCAACTTTTGTTTGAACTTTATGCTTTATCTAAACCATGTTTAATTATGAATTTGAACATAGGACACATAGGAAATCATGCGACTGAGGCATACATTGTAATACGATGAGTAAAACAAATATGTGAACACGCGATTAAAGCATTTTCTAAGTTAAGAGACTTACGGGTAAAATCGTTTAGGTTTTGCGGTCGTACGATTAGATCGTATAATGAGTTTGTATCGTATGCCCCTATGGAGGGATGATCAAGTCACATACCTGATCATGTATGTCATGCGACCCTGCGAATTTGAAGTCATATAGTAGACTTAATGATTACTGTCGTGCGATTCTGCGATAAGCTGTCGTGCGATTCTGCAATAAAACGATGTCAGGGGTTGGTCGTTGGCTAGCCAACGACCCTCCGGTGCTTAAGTCAGTAGCTGTTTGTGAGAAAAATTTGTATGGAAAAGAGTTAGAAATCATACCTTTCTCCTTCATGGGGTATTGCCCCCCTGTCATTTATTATCCTATTCTTTTTGGAAAGGAAGATAGGTTTTAAATGACAGGACGACACGACGATCCGATGAGATACTGTCTGTGATTGATCATGTCGTCGTACGATAGGGCACCGTAGCGACGTTTTGACTTATTCTTGATCTTCAGGATTCCCAATGGCATAGGGGATTTTAATTGACAACTTTTGCATGCTCGGGAGTCGATGATATTCTTGAGATTTCCTTTCGGGAAATGATACGCTAGTTCCTTCTTCAATGCGATACAATCGTCTGTCGCATGACCATGATCGACGTGGAAGTCGCACCACTTTGATTTGTCTTTTTTAGCATCGTCCAGGTCGGACTTCTTTGGCCATCGAATGGTCGCTTGGGAACTTTTCAGAGCTTCGACTAGGTCCTTAGCGGTCCCTTTGAATTCGTAAGAGGATATCTTGGGGTACTGAATGAACTTAGTCGCGGTCTTGGCTTCTGCTTTCGTCTTGAAACGAACATTTGAAATTTAGCGCGCGGGCTCTATTCTGGAAACAGCCTTTGTCTTGAACTCTAGCTTTCTGACGCCTAACGACTTCTTGTCGTCAGTATGCTTGCGACGAAAGGCGGCATCATCTTCGACCCTCATATATGCTAAGGTTCGCGCTCGGACATCTTCGAAAGTCTCTAGGGGATACTTGGTCAGATCGATATATAGACCTGAACTATCGTCTAGACCACGCTTATAGGCTTCGATCGCAGTTTTGATGTCACAATTGCGGATACTGATCATTTCGGCATTGAATCTATTGAAATAACTTCGAATACACTCATTGGTCTTCTGCACGACATAGTACAGATCACTAGTCCGCTTTTCCATCTTACGACTGCTGGCGAATTGCCGGGAGAATTGGTTGACTAATTCGGCGAACGACCCGATAGATTTGGGTTTGAGATTGATCAACCACTAGAGAGCTGGACCAGTGAGAGTCGCCCCGAAACTCTTGCACATGCATACTTCCTGGTACATGTGTGGAATCGAGATTGTCCACATGAGCTGCTTATACTGCGCGACATGCTCGGTTGGATCGGTCACACCCGAATACTTGGGAGTGAAGGCATGAATGTTATACTTCTTTGGGACCTCGACGGTGGCAATCTCGTCGATGAAGGGCGACGCCTGATACCCCGAGCGTGGCTCGACGTCGACAGGCACGGCTGCCCCAGGCAACTTGGCGAGCAAGGACAGGACGCGCTCATTTTGTTCTTCCAACATCTTCAAACGCTGGGCGACGGGATCGTTAAGATCAGGATTTGCCCCTGTCGAGGGATTGGTCCCTGGACTAGTGCCATTACCATGCGACGAACCATTGGTGTCCCCGTTGAACGGAACAAAATATGGCTGTGACCCATAGTGGAATTGCTGCGGTCCATTCTGAAACGATTGTGGTCCATGCTGAAAAGGTTGCGATCCTTGTTGGAAAGGTTGCGGACCACTTTGGAACGGCTGGGATCCATTCTGAAACGGCTGGGCGCTACCTTGCGATGGTTGGGATCTATTGTTCAAGGGTGGTGGTCGGATGTGCTGAGGGGGAATCTGCCCAGACTGGGGATTCGGAATGAACGGACCCGACTGCTGATTCTGCATGAATGGACCTGGATGCTGATTCTGCGCGGACGGGCCTGGTCCCGGACCTGGATTCTGGATGAATGGTCTAGGACCATTCTGGGGTCCAAAAGGATTCCTTAGCCACGCGATCTCTTCAGCTGCTCTGCGATTCTGCTATGCCATTGCATTGAGTTGATTCCCGGCAACCTCGAGCTCCTGATACATCTGAGCTACGGCTTGCTGCGGATTTCCAGGGGCTGCCATTTTCCTGCAACAGAAAATAGAAGAAACTCCAAGGAACTATTAGTAGCATGCACGTTCGTCGAGGATTTTCTCTAGATGTAGTCCCACGGATGGCGCCAAACTGTTAATGCCAAAAATCGCACCAAAGGGACAACTTAAAGTCGATGTGGACTTAAACAACTAAAGAAAGAATATTTCAACGAGACGTGCGACATGGATAAGAATAAAGAAACAAGGGATATGATGACGCAGGAAAAACCTCAAACGAGGAAAAAACCTGCGGACGACAGGGGGTGTCGTCGCTGCACTATGGTCGCCAATCAAGGGCGATGTCCTTCGGTACTGGTGTCGATCGTACAGAGATTACAATACAAATGAAGGAAATGCTTCGAAATGTAAAGTACAAGTGTTTGAACGTAAAAACAGGTGTTTGTCGTGTGAATGCAAAGTGTAAACAACTGTTGGTCGAAAGCTGTTGGCGTGCGTCGAGAACGATGACTTGAGCTTTTCTTCGAGTGTTCTTGAGTTCGCTGATGATTACTGATGTGTATCGGATGTTAACTGATGATCCTTGATGTGAAGACTTAGCTTGGTATTTATAGTCTTCGTGTCATTAATTAGCTCCATTAATGCTTTGATCAACGGCTACAACGGCTGGAAACGGTTGCCGGAGTGATTATCTTCGTCCGTTACGGTCGCCGGCTGTTTAATGATTGCGCCGGTTATATCCGTTGCTTCTTAATGACTTTGACTCCTGCATTAAACACTTGACAAACGTAACAGTCATGGTTAACGTTAGTTTGGTCGAGGTCGCATGGTTCTATGCGTCGGTCGTGCGGGACGGGCGACACTATGGTCGAGTGTCGCGAGGAACTCTCGACTTACCTTTTAGGAGGGATGACGATGGTGTTTTGGGTCTTTGTCGAGATCTTATCTTAATACAAGATATAGCTTAGGACATGCGTCTTACCTGTTCTGGTCGTGGTCGAACGACGTGATTTTTTGCCCAAACAGCTAGTCGTATGGAAATGGCACCAGTTCAAGGGTCAACCCTCAAACCGGTGCAAATCCTGATCCTAACTAGGGATGGAAACGAGGCGGGTATTAGGCGGGTAATGCATCCCCCGTCCCCGACCCCCATTTAAGCCCCCCGTCCCTGCCCCTGCCCCGACTAATCCCCGACGGGTTCGGGGGAGAAAATCCCCGACGGGTACGGGGAACCCGTTGGGTACCCGTTTACGAAAAAAAATATTTAAGTTATTTTTAAAGAAAATGAAATTAGCGAGTTTTTAATTTTTAAAACAAATAAATAAACCTCAAGTTTCAAAAACATATAATGATATAATCAACCATGTGTAATCATAGTTCATGACAAATTTTAAAGTATAAAATTATCAAACAACGAATAAGAAACTAAATAAATTATATATAAAAATATATATCGGGTATTATTAGGGACGGGTAATACCATCCCCGACCCCGACCCCGAACCCGCTTCGGGTATGAAAAACAATACCCGTCCCCGCCCCGTTACCCGATTAGCCGGGGAATCCCCGCCCCATTATGGGCGGGTACCCGTGGATACCTGACCCGACGGGTAAAATGTCCATCACTAATCCTAACGACCCCGTCGCTCAGCGGTGAAGATGCTGGAGGACCAGAATGAGTGAGTCCTGTCCTTGCTCGCTAAGTTACCGGGGGCAGCCGTGCCTGTCGATGTCGAGCCTCGTTCAGGATTCCAAGCATCGCCTTTCGTTGACACGATCGCGACAGTTGACGTCCCGAAGAAATATAATATCCCCGCTTTCACGGCCAAATATTCGGGGATAACCAATCCGACGGAGCACATCGCGCAGTACAAGCAGTTGATGTGGACGATCTCGATCCCACATATGTATCAAGAAGTGTGCATGTGCAAAAGTTTTGGCGCGACTCTTACCGGTCCTGCTCTCCAGTGGATGATTAATCTCAAACCCAGATCCATTGGGACGTTCGCCGAGTTAGTTAACCAGTTCTCCCAGCAATTCACCACTAGTCGCAAGATGGAGAAGCAGACCAGCGATCTGTATTATGTCATTCAGAAGACCGGTGAATCCATTCGGATTTATTTCAACAGGTTTAACGCTGAGATGATCAGTGTCCGCAACTGCGACGTCAAGACTGCGATCGAAGCCTACAAGCGTGGTCTAGACGACAGTTCGGGTTTGTACACTGATCTGACCAAGTATCCCCCGGAGAACTTCGAAGACGTCCGAGCCAGAACCCTTGCTTATATGAGGCTAGAAGACGACGCCGCCTTCCGTCGAAAGCATGCCGACGACAAAAGGTCGTTAGGTGTAAGGAAGACAGAATTCAAGACAAAGGCAGTATCCAAACCAGAGCCTGCGCGGCAAATCTCGAACGGCCGATTCAAGACAAAAGCGGAATCTAAGACTGCGACCAAATTTCCTTAGTACCCTAAGATATCTTCCTACGGATTCAAAGGGACTACTAAGGGCTTGGTCGAGGCTCTGAAGACCGTCCAGGCGACCATCCGGTGGCCAAAGAAGTCCGACCAAGACGACGATAAGAAAGACAAATCGAAATGGTGTGACTTCCATGTCGACCATGGTCATACAACAGACGATTGCATAACTTTTAAAAAGGAACTCATATATCACCTCCCGAAGAGCAATCTCAAAGATATCATCAATGACGTCGTTACTCCAGCTAACGACGCTCGACCACCGACTCCCGATCATGCGAAGGTCGTCAATTGCATCACTGGTGGTTCCGACGTGTGCGGTCTGACGTATTCTGCAGCCAAACGTCACGCCAGCCAGGCACCTGACGATCGGCCTATCCCCCGTTCATCAAGACCCAAAGGAGATATGGAGTTAGAAACCATGAAGATCACGTTCGACCAAGACGACCTCGGGGATTCGTATCGCAAGCATCATGACGGGTTGATCATTCAACTCACGATTGGTAATTATTTAACCCGGTGAGTCTTGGTCGACGGAGGCAGTTCAGCGAACGTTATCTTCCTTGATACCATCAAGGCTATGGGAATCGATCGATCGGAAATCACCCGACGCTCGACAACCTTGGTCGGTTTCAATGGAGACGCGACGAGCACCTTTGGAGAGATCACCTTGCCTGTCTATGCCGGAGGAGTCAACAAGCAGACCAAGTTCAACGTCATCGACTGTGCGTTGGCCTATAACATCATCTTAGGTCGACCATGGATCCATGAAATGAAAGCCGTTCCCTCGACGTATCACCAGACCATGAAGTTCCCTACGCCGTGGGGGGTCCAAGAGATCAAAAGTGAGCCGAAAGTCGCTCGTGATTGCTATAAGACCACCCTGAAACCGCAAAAGTAGGGTGTCTAGCCGTTACGGGTCGACGAAGTCATCCTAGACTAGAGCAAGCCTGACCAGAAGGTCTTGACAGGTTCGTCTCTCTGTCCCTACCTTAGAGACAAACTAATATCTTTCTTGCAGGAACATGCCAATTGTTTTGCCTGGTCGCACGAAAACAAGAAATTTACTCCTGAAAGGAACAAGCAGAAAGGGCCTAGTCGTATCTCAGAAGTCGTGGGTAAAAGTGCCTATCGGCTCTAAACCCTCAACAAGCGAGATATCCCACGTAGCTGGAATGTGATGCATTTGAAAAGATATTTCTTCTAAGTCCTTTTCTTTCTGTCATATGATTTTTTACCACGACGATTACTGACTTAAGCATCGGAGGGTCGTTGGTTAGCCAACGACCAACCTCTGACATTGTTTAATCGCAGGATCACACGATATCAGTTGCTAAGTCTACTATACAATTTTAGTCTCGCAGGATCGCACAACATGAATGATGGAGTCTATGACTTGATTATCCTTTCACAGGGACACATGAATCAAGATCATCGTACAATCTCATTGTACGGTCATAAGGTCTAGCGACCCCTCGATCTAGGTTCCCAACTTAGAGGAATTTCATGTTCTGAATGAATGATTTAATCGCATGTACTTACGTTTGCTCATTCGATTTAAATATATAAAAGTCTTATGACTTATGTGCTAGTCTTTGCATCATAATGAATGCCTAAGTCGCATGATTTCTTGTTGATTCTGTACTTGATAAATTTCATACTATATCCGTCCAAGACATGTATGAGTCGGAATAATACATGAGTTCAACAGAAGGGTAAAAATTTCATTCATGAAATAAGTAATTACGTCTAAGTGACTCGACCACCAACGGTCGAGTGCTCAAAAACAAAAGTACATATAGCAAAGATTTTCCTAAAGCTGAAGAGGAGCATCGGTCGCATCCTTGCCTGAGGCCTCGCCCTTAGAGCTTTCGTCCACCTCCTCCTCCTCGTCCGCCTCCTTCTCATCATCCGAGTCGAGGTCTCTTGCAGATCCGACTTCGCTCAGATAGAGGGCAAGCTCTTCTGACGCCGAGGTGAGAGGATTGTTTCCCGACAGGTGTCGTCGCATGATCGCCGCTCGCGCAGTAAAACGAGCGAAGGCGAAGACGGACTTAACCTCGTCCTTCAACTCTTCGACCTCCTTCTCTAAACCCGCAACCTTGGACCTGGAGTCTTCAGCTTCCTTCTCCTTCGTAGCCAAGGACTCCTTCGTCCTGTCCATCTCCACCCTTTAGTCGGTGAGTAAGGATAAGGATTGCTTCAGACGAAAGTTCGCCCCGTCCTTGGCATGTCCGACGGCTTCCAGCTCGTTCAGAGCGTCGTCGAGTCGTACCGACAGACCCTCGGCACGTTCCAGAGCAGATTTCTCCCTTACCAATGCCGTGTCTTCCCTATTAAGGGCAGAAGATATTAGGCCTTCTATCTTTGTCGTTTCGGCGTGCAGGGCCAAAGAAGACTGAAACGTCTGAAAAAACGTAAGACACATGTTAGTAAACATTTGGCAAAAATTAAACATCGATAAAACAAAACAAGTCTTGAAAGAAAGACCTACCATGAACGCCAGTCCGGCAACATGCACTCCCGTATCCTCGACCCCTCGAAAACGCTCCTCGAAAGATGGGAGCTGATACTTCCCCAGATGCGGAAACAATTTCGTCCCGTCTAGGACGTTGTCAGCTAGGAAGTCCGACGGCAATGTAAAATTAACCGTCGTGACCTCCTTATCCTTGGTCGCGTGACCCTTGCCCTTGTCGGCCGTTGTACAGGTCGACGTCGCAGACACATGCATCGTCTTTGTCGCCTGAAGCGCCGGATCGACCAACGTTGCGTCAATCACGTCGGAAGACATCTTCGTCTTCTCAGAAGTCGCGATCCCCGCCTTCGCCTTCTCCGGACTAATGACTCTCGACGAGTCGCTCACCTTCGAAGACGATTCCCTCAAGACCATCATCCTCGTCCTCTTTAGGACCCC
The DNA here is from genome assembly GCA_033807775.1 of Saussurea involucrata. Classification (NCBI taxonomy): domain Eukaryota; kingdom Viridiplantae; phylum Streptophyta; class Magnoliopsida; order Asterales; family Asteraceae; genus Saussurea; species Saussurea involucrata. Next base: position 66,511,199 of record CM066316.1, read on the forward strand.
TGACCCAGTTGTTGGGACCTGTTTTTTCTTTAGGACTCCCGACCCAGTTGTTGGAGCCTTCGTCCTCTTTTCTCTCGCCTTACGAGCCAATTCGGCCTTGGCCGCCCTCTTGGCCATCGCAGACGACGTTTTCGGCTGAGACTCTGCTGTAAACCAAGAAAGGAAGAACAAGTAAGCGACTGAAACAAAGGAAGAAATATGTCGAGACAGAGTAGGGTACACTTACCAGTCATCTTTACCTTTGCCTCCTCTCTTGACCCCTCTTTCTTTTCTTCTTCCTCAGTCTCCTCTCCTCCCTCCTCTTCCTCTCGACTCTCCCGAAGTCTTTCGCTCAAGAAGACTAAGTCGTCGTTCTCGTCTACCAAATGTCGCGTGACGAACGATCGATCGTCGGGACTGATCTCCAAGAACTTCTCGATCTTGGCCTTGGAGTCGTCGTTAGGCACCACCTTGTAGAAGTTGATATCTGAGAACACAAGGGAGAAGGTTAGTCGAAGAACAAATAAAATGGATACGATAAAAACGCTCGACCAAAGCTGAAAACTCACCCGTCATGTTCCAACCAGACCTGATCCAGTCACTTTCAGGGTCCAGCGTTGCTACCCGCACGAGTACATACCTAGTCTTCCATTTACGGTCGTTGACCGCAGTTTTCATAACCAAGGTACGATCGCCCTTGTGTTTGGAAAATAGGCTGTAGCGACGGTAGGTATCCTTCTTGACATGGTAGGCCGTAAGCAGGTCCGTCACATTTATCGGCGACTCCCAATGAGAGGTAAGTCGCTTGATGACCTGAATAACGCGCCAGAATTGGGGCATCAGTTGCCCAGGCGACAAGTCAAACTCACACATAAACGCCTTGGCTAGAGGCGAATATGGCCAGTGGAAGCCTATCTTGAATGGGTACTCGTAAATCACGATGTACCCCTCCGCTTGCCTCTGGGTGTCGGGGTCGCCAGCTAGGGGTGTACAGAAGACCGTCAACCCGCGAAACCCGACCAACCCAACCCGCTAACAACCCAATTAAACCCAACCCGCCGGACCGCCGAACCGCCAAACCGCCAAACCGCTAATTATAAGGGTTGAAATTGGGTTGAGAAAACTCAACCCAACCCAACCCGCCAACCCGCCGCAAATATTATAATTTTAATAAAATTATATTTATATATATATATAAGATATATATATATATATGTATAATACGTGCAGGCAGTCTAAGAAAGGCCCAAAAAAAACTAATTTAAGTTAGTTTCAAACTTTAAGCTGGCTAAGGCCTAAATTATGTAGTTTTGGACTGCCCAAGCCCAAGTGCCCAGTGCAATTTTGGTAAGTGAACTAGGGCTAGGTTGATAACCTTTCTCTCAGTCACTCTCAGTCTCTCCTAGTCTCCTCCAGTCTCCACTCTCTACGATTCCAGACTTCAGTCACCTCGGTGCCCTGGACGACGATGAACTGTTGCTTCTGTGCTGGCTGAACAAACGTGGACGACGACTAAGCCGCCGCTGCTCGTTTAGTTTCACGACGCCGCCACTGCTCCTTTGTTGCTGCTGGCCTGCTGCTTGAAATTTCAAGTCTAGGTAACCTTCTGATTAAAGTTTTTACCAATAGTGGACTCATGAAGAAGTTTGCTCTGCTAGTCTATCATAAATCAATAGCTTATGAAATTAGAATTATTTCAGGAGTTTCATACACATAAATCCATATAAATTAAGTAAATATTTTCCCTGAAACTCTACAAGGACATCCGAATGCAGCATGACCAATTATTTGGTGGGGGGGGGGACTTAGTGGGGGATGGAGGAAGAAATGGTTTTCAACCATGTAGATGATCACAGATTCACATCCCAAAATGTTAATAAGAAAATAAGATTATATATTCATCATTTTGTTATGAACCACCAGGCGCACCCCATATTGTTAATAAGAAAATAAGATATAGCACTGAGAATTAGTTTGAAGGCATAATAAGCATACACATCCAGAATCTGATTTATAGATCGTCAGTTGCATTAATAGAGTGTGTTGTGGCTAACTGATGCATATTACAGATAGATTATATATTCATCATTTTGTTATTAAAAAACAATAATTTATTGCCTTTAGACTTTGGTGTTAACAAAAAACTAAATGCTGAACCAAAAATATGTATAGGAGCAATGGAAGATAGTCCTAAATCGTGAATTATATATATATTACCAAACCGTTCAACCCGCCCAACCCGCCACAACCCGCAAGGGTTGGGTTGGGTTGGGTTATACTTTTGAATGGGTTGGGTTGGGTTGAAAATTTTCAAACCGCCATAATTGGGTTGGGTTGTAAAATTGTCAAAAACCGCCCAACCCAACCCGCGAACACCCCTATCGCCAGCTTGATGTCGCGGTCTTCACAGAACTGTCGAGTGGCTTACGAACTGGGATCCATTGTCGTAGACAATTTTGGATGTCGTTTGACCAATTATCTTCTTGGTCTTCCATCTGGATGTCATCGTCATTTTTGATGGACGACGTCGCAAGATAGGTCATTGGAATGCTGTCGAGTATTGGTTTGAGCAAAGCAGACGCAAGGTTTGCTAAAGTGTCGGCTTGAGTATTCTGGTCCCTTGGAACCATGACTGGTGATTGCGAGATTCAATGTACAAGTCGTCTTTATTGACGACATATGTCATGACTAGCGATCATAAGGTTAAAAAGGGGTGACTCGTCTTTTGTCGACGACTACAAATTGTCACCTACTTTTGCCATAAATGGCGATCATAAGATTTAAAAAATATGAGTCGTCTCTTATCGACGACAATAAATTGCAACCTGCGCTTGCCATAACAGGCGATCACAAGATTAAAACTGTGAGTCGTCTTTTATCGACGACAATAAATTGTAACCTGTGTTTTAAGTCGTAGAGACTTCGTTTCTTACGATGTAAATCGTAAGACCTGTATTTATATAATCTTACGAGCCTGCAATGAAAAAATCGGGGGTGGTCGTTGGTTTTGACCAATGATCCTTTGATGCTTAAATCAACGATCATATATTAGATCAAAATAATTAAACGAGGAAAATATACTTAGAGTAGCACATTTCCGGTCGAACTTGACCGGCCTTGCTCACTGTAATCCCCGTAGGGGTTCTCGCTAATTTCCTAAAGTCATCGAGATCATCTTGATCTCGAATGGTACTCCTGGGCTCAGTCGACATTGCTAATCCCATTAACCAAATTTGACAGTCGGAAAAACCCCAAATGTCCCAATTTTTCCTAGGTTTTCTCGTAATGGATTTACGACGCATACAAAGACTGAAGAGTCGTACCTTATATAGGCGCTCTAGACCTCAAAGTTCCTAATCGAATCGAAGATTCTTGCAGGTTTGGAAAGAATATCGGCGAAGAACAAGCAAGAAAATCAGGAAGAAATCTCTCTCTCTAAAACTCTCTGAAAGCGTAAAATGGAAAAGATCCACCGTGGGTCTCTATTTATGTAAAACGATCATGTCAGGTCGAGTCCCTCGATGAACGACACGTGTCCTTACCTTTTCGTATGCACACACGGATCGTCGACACCTGACAATGACAGCTGCTAAGCATGATCGTGCGTCAGCGTGACGTCACGATCTTATCCCCTTTTTGACTTCCTCTCTAGTTGGAATTGGACCGATCCAGTTCCAAAGCAATTGAAGTAACTTGCGACACGTGTCATGACCCTAGGCGTCCGACTGACAAAATTCAAAACTCAAAAAATTGCTTCTTCATTTTAAATTTTGGGGGCAAACTGTTTGGGTAAAAATTCACCAGCCTCGACCACGACAAAGTAAGGACAACATTTATTACACTTTTTTCATAGTAAGGTAAAATCATAGTACCTTATCCCCTGAGTAAAATTATAATCGAAAGTTATTCACCTCACGACACTCGACCATGACGTCGTCTAGCTCACACGACCGTCGTATGAAACCTTGCGACCTCGACCGACTAACGTGCAATATTACTGTTACATTTTTTCAGTGTTTAATGTAGGAATCAATGTCATTGATGACCAACGGCTATAACCGACGAAGGCCATTAAAACAACATAAAGATCGACGTCCGTTACGTCTGTTACAAGAAGCATTTAAGGAGTCAATTAAAGCACCCGAAGACTATGAATACCAAGCTCAATCATCATTTCAAGGGCATCACACATCAACACAGACATCTTGAATCATCCGAACTCTGAAGAACACTCGAAGCAAAGAATTATCTCTCAACAGATCGCTCACGACGCACGACTTTCTCGCACGACACATTGTTTTTACACACGACGCAATTGTTTTTTACCTCCGATACATTTGTTACTTTACATTTAAAGTCTTTCTTTCATTTGTATTGTAATCTTTGTACGATCGACACCTGAAACACAAGGGTATTGCCCCTGTTTGGCGACCATAGTGCAACGGCGACCTCCACTGTCGTCCGCGGGTTTTTTCCTCGTTGAGGTTTTTCCCGCGTCACCAAAATCTCTGTCTCATTTACATTTTCTGTCTTTGTCGCACGGTTTGTTGAAAGATTCCTATCTTTAGTTGTTAAATTCCACAATCAACCTTAAGTTATCCTTTTGGACGATTTTTGGCATTAACATTGACCATAGGGTTTAAGAACCCCACGATCTAAGTTTTTTAAATTAGAAGAATTCTAGTGTTTTGGATGAATACTTTAATCGCTCGTACTTACGTTTGTTTTACACGGTTTAAAGATCTTACGACTTATGTTTTAATCGTTATATTTCAATGGATGCCTATGTCACACGTCTCTATAATCATTTCTATACGATGTGTATTTACTTAATGAAGCTCACGATTGATATTAAATATATATTCGCAAGATATGTGAGACAAATTAATGCGCAAGTTCAAAAGAAAAGTATCCATTGATCAACAATCGATTACATCTAAGTTACTCGACCACCAACGGCCGAGTGGTAGAGACCAAAAATAAAATCTTCTAAATCTGAGGAGGATCGTCAGTCGCATCCTTGCCTGAGGCTTCGCCCTGGAGGCCCTCGTTCGTCTCTTCCTCCTTAGCCTCCTTCTCGTCGTCTGAGTCGAGGTCCCTATCGGTCCCGACAGTCGACAAGAAGAATGCCAATTCGTCCGACGCTGAGGCGAGAGGATTCTTCCCCGATAGATGCTGCCTCATTATCGCCGCACGAGCGGTCAATCGAGCCAAGGCGAAGACAGACGCCGCCTCGTCCTTGAGGTCCTTCACCTCTTTCTCCAAACTCGCCACCCTAGACTGGGAATCCACGACTTCTTTTTCAATCGCAGCCAAGGATTCCTTAGTCTTGTCCAACTCCACCCTTTGTTCGGCGATAAGGGACAGAGACTGCTTCAGACGGAAGTTCGCCTCGTCCCTCGCACGTCCAATGGCCTCCGACTTGTTCAGGGCATCATCGAGTCGTACGGACATCTCCTCGGCACGTGCCAGAGCGGACTTCTCCCTCTCTAACACCGCATTCTCTCTCGCAAGAGCAGAAGACATTAGACCTTCAATCTTCGCCGTTTCGGCGTGCAGAGCCAGAGAAGACTGGAACGTCTGAAAAACACAAGAACATGTTAGTAAACACTCGATAAAGTTTAAACGACAAAAGGTAAACAAGTCTTGAAAAAAAAGACTTACCAAGAACGCCAGTCTGGCAACATGTGATCCCGTCTCCTCGATGGAGACCCCTCGGAAACGCTCCTTGAAAGACGGGAGCTGGTACTTACCCAGATGGGGAAAAAGTTTCGTCCCGTCTAGGACGTTGTCGACCATAAAGTCCGACGGCAACGTAAAGTTAACCGTCGTGACCTCAGCCTCTCCGGTCGCATGACCCTTGCCCTTGTCGGCCGATGAAGGGGTCGATGCTGCGGACGGAGATACCACCGATTTCGCCAGAGGCGCAGAATTGACAGGTGTTGCGTCGATCGCATCAGAAAACGTCCTCGTCTTCTCAGCGGATACAATCGACACCTTCGCCTTCTCAGGCGTGACGACTCTCGACGAGCCGCCCATCTTCGAAGACGGTTCCCTCGGGACTGACATCTTTGTCCTCTTCAGGACCCCCGACCCAGTTGTCGGGGCCTCTTTCCTCTTTTCTCTCGCCTGGCGAGCCATTTCGGCTTGGGCCGCTCTCTTGGCTATCGCAGACGACACTTTCGGCTGGGATTCTCCTGTAAAGTAAGAAAGGAAGAACGATTAAACGACTGAAATAATGGAAGAAAATAAGTCGAGCAGAGTAGGGTACACTTACCAGTCATCTCTACCTCTTCTTCTTCTCTCGACTCCTCTTTCTCCTCTTCCTCTCGTCCCTCTTGACGATTTTCACCCAAGAAGACCAAGTCGTCGTCCTCGTCTACTAGATGTCGTGTGACGAACGATCGGTCGTCAATACTGATCTCCAGAAACTTCTCGATCTTGGCTTTGGAGTCATCGTTGGCCTTCACGTCCTCGAATTTAATGTCTGAAGGCACATAAGATAGAGGATTAGTTGAAAAATAAATGAATAAATGTCATAAAAAACGCTCGACCAAAGCTAGAAACTCACCCGCCATGTTCCAGCCAGACCTGATCCAATCGCTATCGGGGTCCAGCGTCGCTACCCGCACAAGTGCGTACCTGGTCTTCCATTTGCGGTCGTTGACCGCAGTTTTCAGAACCAAGGTACGATCGCCCTTGTGTTTCAAGAACAGACTATAGCGACGGTACCCGTCCATCTTGACCTGATAGGCTGTCAAGAGGTCGTTCACATTCATCGGCGAATCCCAATTCGAGGTAAGTCGCTCGATGACCTGGATAACGCGCCAAAACTGGGGCATCGGTTGCCCTGACAAGAGATCGAACTCGCACATGAAAGCCTTGGCCAAAAGCGAATAGGGCCAGTGGAAACCTATCTTAAATGGGTACTCGTATATCACGACGTACCCATTAGGACACATCTCCGGTCGAATTTGACCGGCCTTGCTAAATGTAATCCCCGCAGGGATTTTCGCTAAACTTCTAAGGTCATCGAGATCATCTTGATCTCGAATGGTACTTTTTGGTTCTATCGACATTGCTAATCCCGTTAACCAAGTTTGTCGGTCTGAAAAACCCCAAATGTCCCAGTTTTTCCTAGGTTTTCTCGCAATAGACTTACGACGCATACAAAGACTGAGAAGTCGTACCTTATATAGGCGCTCTAAACCTCGAAATGCCTAATCGATTCAAAGATTTTTGCAGGTTTGGGAAGGATTCACTGAGAAATGGCAAGGAATCGGAAAGAAATCTCTCTCTAAACTCTCTGAAAGCGTAAAACAGAAAAGATCCACCGTGGGTCATTATTTATGTAAATGATCGTGTCAGATCGAGTCACTCGATGAAAGACACGTGGTTTCTCTTTTTCAAAAGGCTCGACGGATCGTCGACACCTGGCATTTACAGCTGTTAGGCACGATCACACGTCAGCATGACGTCACGATCTTATCCCCTTTTCAACTTCCATAGTTCAAATCGAACCGATTCAGTTTCTAAAACCAACGAATTTCGACACGTGTCATTTCCTCGACATTCCCTTCAACGAGAATTTTAAAAGATTTTCTTCTGACAAAAATTCAAAATTCAAAATTGCTTTTTCATTTTAAATTTTGGGGGCAAACTGTTTGGGTAAAATTTCACCAGTCTCGACCACGACCAGAAAGTTACTCGACCGTCGTAAGACACCTCATGACCTCGACCTACTAACGTATAACAACTGTTATGATCTTCATGTTTAATGCAGGGTCAACATCATTAATGGCCAACAAACATAACCGACAAGGCAATTACGAGCATTAACCACAGCGACCGTTACGACTGTTACATTCATGAGGGTCATTCAAAGCAGCGAAGACTATAAATACAAAGACTTCAGCCTCATTTGCGGACAACTGACTTCTCAAGAATACTCACTGCAAAGCACTCGAAATAAAGAATTCCCTCTTGAAAATCGCTCTCGATACACAATTCCTACGCACGACGCTTTACTTCTACACACGACGCACTAGTTTTTTCGCACGATACACTTGTTATTTTACATTTCAAGTCTTTATTTCATTTGTATTGTAATCATTGTACTCTCGACACCTGGAACATAAGGACATCGCCCCTAGGGGTGTACAGAAGACCGTCAACCCGCGAAACCCGACCAACCCAACCCGCTAACAACCCAATTAAACCCAACCCGCCGGACCGTCGAACCGCCAAACCGCCAAACCGCTAATTATAAGGGTTGAAATTGGGTTGAGAAAACTCAACCCAACCCAACCCGCCAACCCGCCGCAAATATTATAATTTTAATAAAATTATATTTATATATATATATATATATATATATGTATGTATAATACGTGCAGGCAGTCTAAGAAAGGCCCAAAAAAAACTAATTTAAGTTAGTTTCAAACTTTAAGCTGGCTAAGGCCTAAATTATGTAGTTTTGGACTGCCCAAGCCCAAGTGCCCAGTGCAATTTTGGTAAGTGAACTAGGGCTAGGTTGATAACCTTTCTCTCAGTCACTCTCAGTCTCTCCTAGTCTCCTCCAGTCTCCACTCTCTACGATTCCAGACTTCAGTCACCTCGGTGCCCTGGACGACGATGAACTGTTGCTGCTGTGCTGGCTGAACAAACGTGGACGACGACTAAGCCGCCGCTGCTCGTTTAGTTTCACGACGCCGCCACTGCTCCTTTGTTGCTGCTGGCCTGCTGCTTGAAATTTCAAGTCTAGGTAACCTTCTGATTAAAGTTTTTACCAATAGTGGACTCATGAAGAAGTTTGCTCTGCTAGTCTATCATAAATCAATAGCTTATGAAATTAGAATTATTTCAGGAGTTTCATACACATAAATCCATATAAATTAAGTAAATATTTTCCCTGAAACTCTACAAGGACATCCGAATGCAGCATGACCAATTATTTGGGGGGGGGGGGGGGGGGACTTAGTGGGGGATGGAGGAAGAAATGGTTTTCAACCATGTAGATGATCACAGATTCACATCCCAAAATGTTAATAAGAAAATAAGATTATATATTCATCATTTTGTTATGAACCACCAGGCGCACCCCATATTGTTAATAAGAAAATAAGATATAGCACTGAGAATTAGTTTGAAGGCATAATAAGCATACACATCCAGAATCTGATTTATAGATCGTCAGTTGCATTAATAGAGTGTGTTGTGGCTAACTGATGCATATTACGGATAGATTATATATTCATCATTTTGTTATTAAAAAACAATAATTTATCGCCTTTAGACTTTGGTGTTAACAAAAAACTAAATGCTGAACCAAAAATATGTATAGGAGCAATGGAAGATAGTCCTAAATCGTGAATTATATATATATATTACCAAACCGTTCAACCCGCCCAACCCGCCACAACCCGCAAGGGTTGGGTTGGGTTGGGTTGAAAATTTTCAAACCGCCATAATTGGGTTGGGTTGTAAAATTGTCAAAAACCGCCCAACCCAACCCGCGAACACCCCTAATCGCCCCTGTTAGGCGACCATAGTGCAGCGACGACATCATCACTGTCGTCCGTGGGTTTTTTCCTTGTTGAGGTTTTTCCCGCGTCACCAAAATCTTTCGTCTCATTTACATTTTTGTCTTAGTCGCATTGCTTTGTCGAACGATTTCCATTCTTTAGTTGTTAAGCTCCACAATCAACCTTAAGTTATCCTTCAGGACGATTTTTGGCATTAACAGAAATGATCAGTGTCCGTAACTACGATGTCAAGACCGCGATCGAAGCCTACGAACGTGGTCTAGATGACAGTTCGGGTCTGTACACTGATTTAACAAAGTATCCTCCAGAAAATTTCGAAGACGTCCGAGCAAGAACCCTAGATTATATGAGGGTAGAGGACGACGCTGCCTTCCGTCGTAAGCATTCTGACGACAAAAGGTCACTGAGTGTAAAGAAGGCAGAGTTCAAGTAGAAGATGATATCCAAATCGGAGCCTGCACGACAGATCTCGAATGTCCGATTCGAGAAAAAGAAGACCGCGACCAACCAAATTTCCTCAGTATCCTAAGATATCCTCCTACGGATTCAAGGGAACTTCCAAGGATTTGGTTGAGGCCTTGAAGACCATCTAGGCGACCATCCGGTGGCCGAAGAAGACCGACAGAGACGACGACAAGAAATACAAATCGAAGTGGTGCGACTTCCACGTCGACCATGGTCATATGACAGATGATTTCATAGCCCTTAAAAAGAGCTAGCATACCATGTCCCGAAGGGCAATCTCAAGGATATCATCGATAATGTCGTTACCCCAGCTAACGACGTTCAACCGACATCTCCCGACCATGCCAAGGTCGTCAATTGCATAACTGGTGGGTCAGACGTCTGCGGTTTGACATATTCCGAGGCCAAACGTCACGCCAGCCAAGCACCTGACGACCGACCTATTCCTCGCTCATCAAGACCCAAAGGAGATCTGGAGTTAGAAGCCATGAAGATTACATTTGAACAAGACGACCTCGGCGACTCGCATCAAAAGCACCATGACGGGTTGATCATTCAACTCACGATTGGTAATTGCCTGACCCGACGAGTCTTGGTCGACGGGGGCAGCTCAGCGAACGTCATCTTCTTTGACACCATCAAGGCCATGGGAATCGATCGATCGGAAATCACCCGACACTCGAGAACCTTGGTGGGTTTCAATGGAGACGCGACGAGTACCTTTGGAGAAATTACTCTGCCTGTCTACGCCCGAGGGATCAACAAGCCGGCAAAGTTCAACGTCATCGACTGCTCGTCGGCCTATAACATCATCTTAGGTCGACCGTGGATCCATGACATGAAAGCCGTTCCCTCGACATATCATCAGACCATAAAATTCCCCATGTCATGGGGAGTCCAGGAGATCAAAAGTGAGCCGAAGGTCGCCCGTGACTGCTACAAGACGACCCTGAAACCGCAAAAGCAGGCCATCTAGCAATTACAGGTCCAAGATGCTCCTGGGATAGCCGACGACTATCGCCTGGAGGAAGTCGTCCTAGACCAGAGCAAGCCAGACCAGACCATCTTTATAGGTTCATCCCTCGACCCTTGTCTTAAAGAAAAGATAATATCTTTTTTGCAGGAACATGCCGACTATTTTGCCTAGTCGCAAGAAGACATGGTCGACATAGACCCCAACGTTATTTCTCATAAGCTCAACGTCGACCCGTCATTCAAACCTGTCAAGAAAAAGCGACGAAAATTTGCTCCTGAACGGAATAAGGTGATTAATGACGAGGTCGACAACCTCCTCAAGACAGGGAAGATTCGAGAAGTAAAGTACCCCGACTGGCTTGCAAACATCGTGGTCGTACAAAAGAAAAATGGCAAATGGAGAGTCTGTATCGACTTCACAGATCTCAACAAAGCTTGTCCAAAAGATCATTTTCCATTACCACATATCGACGCCATGGTCGACACGACAGCAAGACATGAACTATTGACGTTCATGGATGCTTATTCCGAATATAACCAAATCCTGATGCATGTCGAAGACCAGGAAAAAACTGCCTTCATGACAGATCGAGGTATTTATTACTATAAAGTTATGCCCTTTGGTTTAAAAAAATGCGGGTTCTACCTACCAACGTCTTGTAAACAAGATGTTCAAAGATCATCTTGGCGACACGATGGAGGTGTATATTGGCGACATGCTCGTCAAGTCGAAGCAAGCAGTCGATCACATCGAACATTTGAGGCAGTCGTTCGATATTCTTCGAAAGTATAGCATGAAGCTGAACCCGACGAAGTGCTCCTTTGGCGTCAGTGATGGGAAGTTCCTGGGCTATATGGTCACACGACGGGGGATCGAGGCCAATCCAGATCAGATCAAGGCCATTATCGAGATCAAATCCCTAAGGAATTTTAAAGAAGTCCAAAATCTCACTGGTCGAGTGGCAGCCCTGAACAGATTTATCTCTCGATCCTCGGATAGATGCCATCTATTCTACAACGTCCTCCAGAAAAATAAAGGTTTCAACTGGACAGACGATCATGAGCAAGCACTGCAGAAACTGAAGGAGTACATTGTTTGGGCAAAATTTCACCAGTCTCGACCACGACCAAGGTAAGAAAAACACCTATTCCTTTTTCTTATAACGAAGGTAAAATCATAGTACTTTCTCTCACGATTAAAGATAAAATCGAAAGTCTTTTACCTCACGACACTCGACCTCGACGTCGCCTAGTTCACACGACCGTCGCATAAAACCATGCGACCTCGACCGACTAACGCGCTATACGACTGTTATGTTTGTTTAGTGTTTATTGAAGGAGTCAACACCATTAATGGACAACGGCTATAACCGATTAAGTCAGTTAAGAACATCTAATCCCGTATTAAAGACATTGACCGTTACGGCGGTTACCAAAGTCCTTAATGATCCAATTAAAGTGCCCGAAGACTATAAATATCAAGGAGAATCATCATTTCAAGGGACGGAACACAGATACAACATAGAACATCAGACACAAGCACTCGAACTCCGAAGAACACTTGAAGCACAGAAATCGCTCGTAGAAGAATCGCTCTCGATGCACGACAATCACACACGACGCACACTGTTTTACATTAGAAAACACTTGTTACTTTACATTTTCGAAGTCTTTCCTTCATTTGTATTGTAATCTCTGTATGATCGACACCAGAAACACAAGGACATCGCCCCTGTTTGGCGACCATAGTGCAGTGACGACTTCCACAGTCGTCCGCGGGTTTTTTTCCTCGTTAAGGTTTTTCCCGCGTCACCATAATCTCTGTCTCATTTATATTTTCATCTTTGTCGCACGCTTTTGTCGAAAGATTCCTTTCTTTAGATGTTAAAGTCCACATCGACCTTAAGTTGTACTTTGGTGCGATTTTTGGCATTAACATACATGACGTCGCCGCCTTTGCTATCAAAGCCTCACGACAATGAGGTCTTGCTGCTATATTTGGCTGTCAGTCCTAATGCGGTAAGTGCCGTCCTGACACGAGAAGACGAAAAGCAGCAACTGCCGATCTACTATGTAAGTAAATCTCCTCTGGACGCCGAAACCAGTTATTCCTCTATGGAAAAATTACTTTTGTCGCTAGTTACAGCTGTAAAGAAATTGCGACATTATTTCGAATCACACCCTATTACTGTCGTGACTAATTTTTCTCATAAGTCTGTCTTGAGGAAACCCGAGTTGACAGGTCGACTGGCGAAATGGAGCATATATCTCAGTAGTTACGACATCGACTTCAAGCCCAGGACAGCGATCAAATCGCAAGCGTTGGCAGATTTCATCACCGACTTTAGTCCTGAATTGGAAAAAAGAAGTACAGCTCGAGGTGCTCACTGTGGTGACTCACGACGCCGTTCCCTAGACCTTACATGTCGATGGGTCATCCAACATTAGGGGTTCAGGACTGGGCGTTGTTTGGGCAAAAAATCACGTCGCTCGACCGCGACCAGAACAGGTAAGACGCGTGTCCTAAGCTATATCTTGTATTAAGATAAGGTATCAACAAGAACCCATAAAACATCCGTCGTCTCCCGTAAAAGGTAAGTCGAGAGTTCCTCGCGACACTCGACCATAGCTTCGCCCGTCCCATACGACCGTCGCATAGAACCATGCGACCTCGACCAAACTAACGTTAACCATGACTGTTACGTTTGTTAAGTGTTTAATGCAGGAGTCAAAGTCATTAAGGAGCAATGGATATAACCGACGCAACCATCAACGATCGATAGCCGTAACAGACCAAGATCATCATGGATAATCACTCCGACAACCGTTACAGACCGTTGCAACCGTTATAGCTGTTAAATGAAGCTAATTAATGACGCAAAGACTATAAATACCAAGCTAAGTCTTCACATCAAGGATCATCAGTTAACATCCGATACACATCAGCAATCATCAGCGAACTCAAGAACACTCGAAGAAAACCTCAAGTCATCGCTCTCGACGCACGATAACAACTCTCGACCAGCAGTTCACACTTTGTATTCACACACGACAAACACTTGTTTTTACATTAGAAAACACTTGTACTTTACATTTCGAAGCATTTCCTTCATTTGTATTGTAACCTTTGTACGATCGACACCAGTATCCAAGGACATCGCCCCTGATTGGCGACCATAGTGCAGCGACGACACCCCCTGTCGTCCGTAGGGTTTTTCCTCGTTTGAGGTTTTTCCTGCGTCATCAAATCCCTTGTTTCTTTATTTTTATCCTCGTCGCACATTTCGTCGAAAGATTCTTTCTTTAGTTGTTTAAGTCCACAGCGACCTTAAGTTGTCCCTTTGGTGCGATTTTTGGCATTAAAAGTTTGGCGCCATCCGTGGGACTACATCTAGAGAAAATCCTCGACGAACGTGCATTCTACTAATAGTTTCTTGGAGTTTCTTCTATTTTCTGTTGCAGGAAAATGGCAGCCCCTGGAAATCCGCAACAAGCCGTCGCTCAGATGTATCAGGAGCTCGAGGTTGCCAGGAATCAACTCAATGCAATGGTAGAGAAGAATCGCAGAGCAGCTGAAGAGATCGCGCGGCTAAGGAATCCTTTTGGACCCCAGAATGGTCCTAGACCATTCAAACAGAATCCAGGTCCGTGACCAGGCCCGTCCGTGCAGAATCAGCATCCAGGTCCATTCATGCAGAATCAGCAGCCGGGTCCGTTCATTCTGAATCCCCAGTCTGGGAAGATTCCCCCTCAGCACATCCGACCACTGTTTGGGCAAAAAATCACGTCGTACGACCACGACCAGAGCAGGTAAGACACACGTTATAATCCAAATCTTGTATTAAGATAAGGTCTCAACAAGATAACGTCTACCATGACGCACGACCATAGCATCATCGTTGCACCTTCGACCAAAGCTAACGTTAACCTTGACTATTACGTTTGTTAAGTATTTAATGCAGGAGTCAAAGCCATTAACAGCAAGTAGCTGTAACGGACGAAAAGCATTATGGGTAATCACTCCGGCGATCATTTTCAGCCGTTGTAACCGTTGATCAAAGCATTAATGGAGCTAATTAATGACGCGAAGACTATAAAAGACAAGCTAAAGCCTCATTTCAGGGGACATCAGTGAACATCCAATATACATCAGCGAACATCATCAAACAACAGAGAAAATCTTCCAAACTCATAGCAAAGAACATTCAAACTCTGGAGATCAAGTACTGAAAGCCAGAACCTAACAGCGAACTCAAGAACACTCGAAGGAAAGCTCAAGTAACGCTCTCGACGCACGACAAACCGCCCTCGACCAGAAGTTCACACTTTGTATTCACACACGACAAACACTTGTACTTTACATTTCGAAGCTTTTTCTTCATTTGTATTGTAATCATCGTACGACCGACGCCAATACCAAGGACGTCGCCCCTGATTGGTGACCATAGTGCAGCGACGACAC
This sequence comes from Saussurea involucrata, assembly GCA_033807775.1. Taxonomy (NCBI): domain Eukaryota; kingdom Viridiplantae; phylum Streptophyta; class Magnoliopsida; order Asterales; family Asteraceae; genus Saussurea; species Saussurea involucrata. Next base: position 66,526,625 of record CM066316.1, read on the forward strand.
CCCTTGTCGTCTGCAGGTTTTTTCCTCGATTGAGGTTTTTCCTGCGTCATCAAATCCCTTGTCTCGTTTATTTTTTCCCTCGTCGCACGTCTCGTCGAAAGATCCTTTCTTTAGTTGATTAAGTCCACATCGACCTTAAGTTGTCCCTTTGGTGCGATTTTTGGCATTAACAACCACCACCCTTGAACAATGGATCCCAACCATCGCAAGGTGGCGCCCAGCCATTTCAGAATGGATCCCAGCCGTTTTCCCAGCCGTTCCAAAGTGGTCCGCAACCTTTCCAACAAGGATCGCAACCTTTTCAGCATGGACCACAATCATTTCAGAATGGACCGCAACAATTCCACTATGGGTCGCAGCCATATTTTGTTCCGTTCAACGGGGACACCAATGGTTCATCGCATGGTAATGGCACTAGTCCAGGGATCAATCCCTCGACAGGGGCAAATCTTGATCTTAACGATCCCGTCGCCCAGCGTTTGAAGATGTTAGAAAACCAAAATGAGCGCGTCCTGTCCTTGCTCGCTAAGTTGCCTGGGGAAGCCGTGCCTGTTGACGTCGAGCCTCGCTCGGGATATCAGGTGTCGCCCTTCATCGACGAGATCACCACCGTCGAGGTCCCAAAGAAGTATAACATTCCTTCCTTCACTCCCAAGTATTCGGGTGTGACCGACCCAACCGAGCATGTCGCGCAGTATAAGCAGCTCATGTGGACAATCTCGATTCCACACATATACCAGGAAGTATGCATGTTCAAGAGTTTCGGGGCGACTCTCACTGGTCCAGCTCTCCAGTGGTTGATCAATCTCAAACCCAAATCTATCGGGTTGTTCGCCGAATTAGTCAACCAATTCTCCCGGCAATTCGCCAGCAGTCGTAAGATGGAAAAGCAGACTAGTGATATGTACTATGTCGTGCAGAAGACCAATGAGTCTATTCGAAGTTATTTCAATAGATTCAATGCCGAAATGATCAGTATCCGCAATTGTGACATCAAAACTGCGATCGAAGCTTATAAGCGTGGTCTAGACGATAGTTCAGGTCTATATATCGATCTGACCAAGTATCCCCCAGAGACTTTCTGTTGGTCCCGAAGGCCTATACAAGTTTGTAGAAGGGGGGGGGGGGGGGGTTGAATACAAACACACAGATTTTACTTTTCTAAATTGCTTATTTATAAATCATTAACAATTTACAGCTTGTTGCGGAAACAAGATTAAGGATAAACCTAAATCTAAACAAGTTGGAACACTAAGGTTTCTTGCACTAAGAGAGATAAGGAAATTACTAATAATAACCTATCTTGAGATAAGAGATTGAACTTGTCCAGAGTTAGCAAGTTACTTCAAAAAGAAGTGGGTTCATCTCTTTATATACTGCATGCATTTAATGCAAGTCAGTATACACTTTACACGTGTCATCAGCTGGTTGGTTGTATGTCATTGACCTTGGTTGACAACCTTAGTAGCCGCATGGATGAACAGTGTAGTATCAGAGTGGTTGTACGATTTCAGACAGTCGGAGGTTCTTTTCTGACATTTCGTACGGAGTCGTGCAAGGGGGTTGAAGACAAAAGTACTTTGTACGGAGGACTTCATGATCAACTTTCGTTGATTCAGCGATTATCATTTTCTATTCAGCGAATGATAAAGTTCAACGATAGCTGAAGTCTTGTACTTGATACTTCACGTTGTGGACAAATCTGAGTCTTCGCTGATCCGCATCAGTTCATTAGGAGACTTGTCGCTGGTTCTTGAGCTTGATCTTCGACTTCAGCGTAGAACCTTTGTTGACGTGAAACTTGTCTTCAGGGATCATAAGTAAACAACTAACTTATCAGCCATCATCATAATGAATGAACAGACTCAGAGCATTAATGATGAACAGTGTTCGCTGAATGTTTAATTTAAAAGAGCGAGAGTTCCTATCAGCGGTACTGTAAGATCTTAGTACTTATCAGTGATAGTGAAACTCTGATACATATTGTTTACTTACAATTTTCACTAAGTATATAAGAGAGGGTCATTATCAAATCACTGAGGGTTTGGATCAACAATCTCCCCCTATTTGATTATGACATAGCAACAAAGAAAATTGCTATTTAATGAAAACATAAGGATAAAAAGAACTCATAAACTATTTGTCCCTTTTACTGTTTTCTGGGATCTTTTCAGTACTGATGGAGTAAAGTACATTCGCTGAAATCTTTCTTTTAAACTTTGAATCAGGTTACAAAGAGAAATGGAAAGATTACAAGTACGAGCGAAATAAATTACAAGTACAGAAGAATAACTGATACAATAGAGAAAAGGGCGATCATATCAGCTTATAAAGGTTCTTCCTTAATGAGAAGTTCATCAAGGGTCATTGATGTGGTGGGAATCATCCAGTCAGGAACGGTTACACCTTGTTTTCTTTTGATCAGCGCTTCTTCAAAAATCAAGGGTTTTAGATGTCGTGCCTGAGGGTCATTCCTGAAGTCACACCAGTAGATGAGATCTCTCAGCTGTTCGATGAGAGTGATGTGAAGTTCAGAGATGCGTTGAAAAAGCTTTCCACCATCGTAGTCATGAAAAAATATCCCGTAGGGTTCGCTTATGACTTTGCCAAGGATGAAAGTCTCACCAGGAGGAAGAGATGTGTCAAGCATGGAAAGATCAGGATCAGGACCAAGGACTTCAGCACGTGAAAAACCAATACCTGTTTCATTTCGAATGACAGGGCCATCAATTAAAGATATAGATTTCTTCTTCTTCGCCGAGGCCTTTCTTTTCTGACTTTCGAGAGGAGGAGGAGGAGGAATATCCACACATGAGTAGACTAAGTCGATTTGTTTGTTGATCAGCTTTTCAACATGTTCCTTGTATTTTGACTTGGACTTCTGGATGGCTAATTTGATCTCCAACCATTCAGAGAGACCGTACTTCGTTATGGCTTCAGCATAGAATTTTTCGTACTTCTTATCTTCTCTGAATATCTCGATTTCAGCGATTGAAACAAGGGTTGTTCTTCCAGAGATGAATACCTTGTTGATTTTGGCAGGAGAGTCTCTGTAGTTGACCTTTTCTTTGCACCAGGCTAAAGTTGACTGAGACACAGTTCTCTTTTCTTCAGTTATCTTCTTGGCGTTTTCCCAGAGCTGACGTTGAACATCAATGGGAACTCTTTTCAGCTTGGGGTCTTTTATTGATCGTTTAGAAAGCTGGATGGCGTATTCTCTGTCTTTTTCTTCAGCTTCTTTTCTTTCAGCGATTAGACGTTCAACTCTGAGGTGTTCCTTGTATTCCTTTTTGGAAATTCTGAACTTTGGAGGAACTGAAGGAAGTTGATCACGCCTCAGAATGATTCGCTGATCCTCAAATCGCTTTATTATTTCCTCTCTTCTTTTCTGATCCTCTTCACTTAGCTTTTGAGGAGCTAAGGAAGGTCTGCCTCTGTGCGAGAGTAGCTGTTCTTCTAGTTCATCAGTCTCAGAGATTAAATCTAAGACTGGGATTATTTCTTCAGCAGCATCTGGTATTATTGTTGAAGTCGCAGGTTTGGAGCCTTCAGCGATATCCTCAAACAGGGGAGAGGACTAGCTGAAACACATCGATCTTACGAGTAAGAACTTGGGTAGAATCAGATAGAGAATTGGTTCAAGTGTATAGGCTTGGGTAGTAGAACTGATAGTGTATGAAAGAGGAAGGATGGAGTGAGAGATGTTTAGCATACCTGACAAACCGGCTTTTCAAGCAAGATCATCAGATTGTCATCTTCAGCGACGCTTTTGCCTTTGCCTTTCTCAGCTCCAGAGGCTGAGGGCTTTGTCTTTGTCCGCTCCCCTGAAGGTTCATTTATCGAGATTCCCTTAAGAGCTATGATCTTCGGAGCAGGTTTGACGATAAAAAAGTCATCGTCATCTTCGTCATCATCATCATCATTCTTTGGAGAAGAAGATGGTTCATCATCAGGGATGTCGACGGCTTCATCATCTTCTGCTTCGGATTCAGTTTTCTCAGCTTCTTCTTCGAGTTGCTCCCCCTCAGATACAGAGGCGAGCTTCTCGGTTTCCTCAGGGTTTTCATCTCCCTGAGGTCCAGCGGTGGTTTCTTCAGTATTCGTCTTCTCTCCCCTGATAGATTCATCATGGGAAAGGTCTTCAGCGCTCTTGGCGAGGTCTTCAGCGCTCTTCTCCCCCTCTTTTTCATGATGACTGGGGGAGGAATGGGTAGATTCAACAGCGTTGGTAGGTTCTCTGTCTTCTTGGCCAGAGAGACCTACACAAACTTCAATCTTTTCTAATCTGTCTTCAAGGCCAGAAATAGCAGGATTGATTTACTTCAGCTCAGTGCGATCTTCCACTGTGAAGTTTTCAGATGCATGGACGGGGGCAGGAGCAGGATCAGGAGTATTCGCTTTGTGTAGCAGCTGCGCGATCATCGTTTTCATTGAACCAACATCGGTCTTAACAGAGCCTAAGTCAGTCTTCATAGTAGACATATCCCCCTCTAGATGTCCAACCGATGTCTTCAGCGATGTAAATTCGCTGGACATGGACGAAACTGAGTTTTTGAGAGAGGTGTAGTCTGTGTAGATGTCAACGAGCACTTTGGCGAAGTCGCTGAGAGTTTTATCAACCTGCTTCATGTCATCTGTGGAAGCCTTCTTCTCCACCACCGTTGTCAGTTTGTTCAGATTCTCTCCAGCGTTTGTTACAGCTGTAGAGTTATTGGAGAGAGTAGTGGTGAGACCTGTCAGCTTTTTCTCCACGAACTTCAGAGAGGCGTTGATATCTCCCAAATTAGGACCTGTAACATATAAAAACTTGTGAACAGAGGAAAGCTCAGAAGTTTGGGGTTTAGTCACAGTGTTTATGGGTTGTTGTTTACCTGCAGGAGGATTGGTAAATTCATCGAAATCACGGGTTCCTGAGTAAAGTTCCATGTCATCTTCAAAAGTGCCCATGGATTTTTCTGCAGGTCCTGTCTTCATCATTCCTGGAGAATCAGCTTTAGGTTCCGAGGAAATGATGGCAGCGCCAGTTAGATCTGGAGTAGAGACCAAATGAGTGGAGGGAGGAGCGAAGGATAAGAATAGGGGTTGGGTTATGAGTTCAGCGTTGGATTCGCTGACAATCACTTCATCAGTCTTTTGAGAGACTGAAGGAGGTTGGGTAGGTTCCAAGTTTGTAACCTCAGCGTTTAGAGACGCTGAAGTTGGGATAAAAGGGATGGCTTGTTCAGGTGTGGCAGAGCGTACCACTGAACGTTCCTTCAGCTCTGCAGAAAGAGCTGAGGAGTCTTCAGCATGAGATTGCTGGGGTTGCTCCTTTGTTTTCTTGATCCTTTTAGAATCAAGTGGGGTAGATGAATGTTTCCTTTTCTTAGGAGAGGATTTTGTGGCCAGGGTATCAGCGATGGGTATTGTCACTGAAGGAGCCACAGAATGAGAAGAAGAAGGGTTGAGAAGAGACAAGAGTGTAGAGAGACGTACCTCATTCACCATCGGTTTGAAGTCGAGTATCTTTGGGCCGACCTGAGAGAGTTTCAGGTTACCTTCAGTTGGGTAGCTCTCCTTCAGGCCATATTGGAAGATGGCGCTGATGAATCGGGGGTAGGGAACCCATGGAGGTCTGTCAGCGACGGTGTCCACCCTTAGAACTAGGTCATCATAGATAATCGATGCCCAGTCTATGTTGAGACCTTTCAGCAATGCATAACCCATTGCTTGCTGAGGTTTAGCGGCTTGGTCAGAGGAGCCGCTCTTTGCAGTCATACAGCTGATAACATGAGCGAAGATGAAATTCATCTCGCTGGGCATTTTCGATTTCTTGATAATCGTCAGCTTCTTCTCGGGCTTCATGTCTCTGCCGATTTCCCATACATAGCCCATTGCATCGAAAAATGCAATGATGGCTTCCCTGTCTGAGTTTTTCTTGGGGTCAGGGAGGGGAACGAAAGGTTTTTCCTTGGTAGCTATTGGAAGGCTGAGAGCTTTGCGAATAATGGCAGGGGTGATCTTCATCGTACCATATTCGATGTCGCAGAGGATGCAATTGATTGATTTGGAGGGGTCTTTGGCTGAAGGTAGTTGAGAGTGTCTGGCTAAGTACCAGAATTGTGAGAGCAAAAGCTGATGTGCAGGAGGTGTTATGGTCAGGGCTTTGGAGATGCAGCAATTCTTTAGAAAATTCACAGCATCATCTAGATGTGTGACTTGCTTTCGAGGAGGAAACTCGAAAAGCGCATAGAGGTTGTTTACCTTAGTCCAATCCAGTTTATCCAGGGTAAACTTGACTTGAGGAGCCTTGAGGATGTCCACTTCCTCAGAATCAGCGGAGATGTTCTCAGGCCTCAGCGGTAGCAGGAATGTCAGATGAAGCCATTTCTCTGTATTATCAGTTCAACCAAAGATGTTAACAAATAAGAATTATCTTAATGTGGAAAGGATTTCCATTAAGATGGTTCAAATTTTATCCATTTCATTCAGACACAAAAGTCTTAATGAAGATTAGGGTTTTTCTTGATTTTAAGAAATGAAATATAAAACCCATTTATTCTTGTTATCCAGTTTTCTATGAAGAACGAGATTCTGTAAAAACGAATGTGTGAAGAACAAGTTTAAGATTTTTGCATTTAAACTTGAAGAACAACCATGAAATGGTTGTGTTCATAAAATCATGAAAGAAAATGATCTCATTTTAAGAAGTTCTTTTGTTTGATCTTGTTAAAACAAAGAGTAGATCAGAAACAAGTTATTTGCATTCGGTAAATAATAAGAACATATTAACCTTGATGTTTGATGAAGAAGATGATGAACAGTTCTTGAAGTTTTTGAAATCACAAATGCAACAGTGAATTCTTTCTTGCGGAGGAAGATTGATCGCGTAAAAGAAAAATATAAACAAAGAATTTGTTTATATAGAGATTTTAGAAAGAGAAAATCTTGAGCGGGAAAAGATTTTCATCATGACACGGACACATGTTTGCATTTGATTGGAAGTTTGAACGAGACGTGCAAACGTGTGTCAGGAAGAGAAAACGTGCCGGGGTTTTATCCGTTGTAATGACGTCACAACTGTCCTTTCATATTCTTGGTTGTCTCTGAGGTTTTGAAAAACTAGATACTTTTGAAAACATGAAGCACTGAATGAAAATATTCAGTGAAGGTTTTAAGAAATTTCAAAATATCGCTGTTAAGGAAGAGATATTCAGCGATGCATTTTGTTTTGAAATCTTGCATTTTCATGCGATTGTCAGAGAGAGTAAACATACCTTGATATCAGTTTTAACCAAGTTTTATTCAGAGAGAAGATGATAGAATGGGTTATACAAGTTGATTTTATCCTATCGCTGATCAATGTGAACCGTTGAAGATTTTATCCTTCAAAGTTCAGCATTCCAAGCTCGCTGATGAGAAAGTTGAATCTTGTCTCATCAAGAGGTTTGGTAAATAAGTCAGCTAACTGATAATCAGTTGGGATAAAATGAAGTTCTATATCACCATTCATCACATGATCTCTGATAAAATGATATCTGATTTCTATATGTTTGGTCTTTGAATGTAGTACTGGATTGTTTGCTATAGCGATGGCACTTGTGCTGTCGCAATAGATTGGAATTTTGGAGAGCTGAAGATCATAGTCTAGTAGCTGATTTCTCATCCACAAGACTTGAGAACAACAGCTTCCAGCAGCTACATATTCAGCTTCAGCTGTGGAAGTGGACACTGAATTTTTCTTTTTACTTGTCCAACTTACCAGCTTTCCACCCAGGAGCTGACATCCTCCTGTGATGCTTTTCCTATCCATTTTGCAACCTGCAAAATCACTATCTGAATAGGCGGTTAGATCGAATCCTGAATCTTTGGGATACCAAAGACCTAGATTCGCTGTACCCTTAAGATATCGAAAGATTCGCTTTACAGCTTTCATATGAGATATCTTAGGTTCAGCTTGATATCGTGCACATAAGCATGTTGCAAACATAATATTGGGTCGGCTAGCTGTAAGATACAATAGAGAGCCGATCATCCCACGGTACAGCGTGACATTGACAGGAACACCCTTAGTGTCCTTATCAAGTGTCAGCGGTGGTGCCATAGGGGTTTTCATAGCTGAACTTTCAGTTAAGTCGAATTTCTTCAGCATATCTTTAACATACTTTCCCTGATTAATAAAAGTTCCTTTTTCAGTTTGCTTAATCTGAAGACCAAGGAAATATGTTAGTTCACCCATCATGCTCATTTTGTACTCATCTTTCATTCTATCAGCGAAACGAGTACAAAGTTCAGGGTTAGTAGACCCAAATATAATGTCATCAACATATATTTGAACTAGAATGATATGACCTTTCACTTTTCTAAAAAATAGAGTTTTGTCAATCTTACCTCGCTCAAATTTTTCAATATGGAGATAAGTAGAAAGAGTATCATACCATGCACGTGGAGCTTGCTTCAAGCCATAAAGTGCCTTATCCAGTTTATAAACATAACCTGGACGCTTAGAATCTGAGAATCCTGGAGGTTGTTCCACATACACTTCTTCATTCAGCTTTCCATTTAGAAACGCTGACTTAACATCCATCTGATGTACTTTGAAGTTTTTGTGTACATCATATGCTAAGAATAGACGAATAGATTCAAGTCTTGCTACTGGAGCAAATGTTTTGTCATAATCTATACCTTCCTTTTGTCTGTATCCCTGAGCAACAAGTCGAGCTTTGTTGCGGGTTACAGTACCATGTTCGTCCAACTTATTTCGATAGACCCATTTAGTGCCTATTACTGTTTTATCAGTTGGTCTCTGAACAAGTTTCCAAACTTTGTTTCTTTCGAATTCAGTCAGCTCTTCTTGCATGGCGCTGACCCAGTTTGGATCTTTGAGGGCATCATCTACTTTCTTTAGTTCAGTTAGTGAAATAAAATTTACAAATAAACAAATATTACCTGCACTTCGTCGAGTCTGAATCCCAGCGTTTGGATCACCAAGAATTTGATCAATTGGGTGATTTATAGTCCATCGCTGAGCCGGAGCGTGAGACGCTGACACAACTTGAACTGGAGGAGCTGAAGATGAAGCTTCAGCGACGTCAGGAGTATCAGCCAAGAGAGGAATGGATTCAGTTGTCATTATATTCACTGATTGCTGAGAAGTAGATGGAATGTCTGAGACATTTGGTTCAGCGTTAGGTATAGTGTTTATAGGAACAGCTGAGACCCAAGAAGTTTCAGCTTCACTGTTCTGCATATTTGGAATGATAGGACTATCATCTTCTACTGGATGAGCTTGAGTAGTGGGAATAACTTCTGAATCACCAAGATGAGAAAACATCCATTGATTCAGTTCTTCAGTATCAGCGGACGGTTTAGAGTTCGCTGAACGGGATTCGTCAAACGTGACGTGAATAGTTTCTTCTACAGTTTGTCTTCTACGATTGAAGACTCTGAAGGCTTTGGAAACTCAGGAGTATCCAAGAAAGATTCCATCATCAGCCTTAGGATCAAACTTTCCAAGTGCATCTCTGTTGTTCAGTATAAAACACTGACATCCAAAGATGTGAAGAAAGCTGATTGAAGGCTTTCTCCCATGAAAAAGTTCATAGGCTGTCTTTTTGAATCTTTTGACTATCAGCGACCTGTTTTGCGTAAAACAAGCAGTGTTGACAGCTTCTGCCCAAAACTGAGTAGGCAAGTGAGAATCGCTGAGCATTGAACGTGCAACTTCAATAATTGTTCTATTTCTTCTTTCAGCGACTCCATTTTGTTGCGGTGTTCTCACTGAAGAAAAGTTGTGAGAAATACCCTTACTCTCAAGGAAGGAATCAAGAGAACTGTTTTTGAATTCAATCCCATGATCACTCCTTATTGAGCGAACGGTCAGATTTTTCAGGGTTTCCATCTTCCGAACAAAATTGATGAGTTCTTCAGGGGTGTCACTCTTAGAACGGAGAAACATTACCCAAGTGAAGCGAGAGAATTCATCAACTATGACCAGCGTATATTTCTTTCCAGCGATGGATTGTTTGTTAACAGGGCCAAACAAATCCATATGGAGTAGTTGTAGAGGAGATGACACTGAAGAAACTTGCTTTGACTTAAAGCTTGCTTTGGTCTGCTTCCCTTTTTCACACGCTGAACATATCGACTCTTTGGCGTATGAATGCTGAGGTAGACCAGTGACTAACTCTTTTGAAGAAAGAGTGTTCAGTGTCTTGAAATTTAGATGAGATAGCCTCTTATGCCATAGCCAGTTGACATCAGATGAGGCCTTTGAGAAGAAACAGGAGTTCTCAGTGGTTGTTGAGTCCATTTTTATTACATAAACATTTTCCAAACGATAACCGCTGAGAGCTATCTTCTCCTTTTTGTCAGTGACAAAGCAGGATTCCTTAGTAAAGATTACTTTGTTATCCATGTCACACAGCTGACCGATGCTTAGAAGATTATGCTTCAGCCCTTCAACATATGCGACTCTTCTGAAGGAGGTTGTACCATTTGAAAGTACACCATACCCTCGGGTATGTCCTTTTCCATTTCCACCGAAAGTCACAGCGGGACCCTTCTCTTCCTTGTATTCAGCGAGCAGGCTTTTCTTTCCAGTCATGTGTCTAGAGCATCCGCTATCGAGATACCAGATACCCTTCTTAACCTGCAATACGAAGGAATATTAGTTTTTCTTGGGTACCCACTTTACCATGTATACACATTTGTCAGTGGAAGTAGTTGGAATGGAAGATTCAGCAGTCTTCGCAGCATTTGAAGATTCAGCTTTGTCTTTCTTCACTTTGGTTAATTTCTTAACTTCAGTGGTAGGATTCACTTTGACCTGATTTGCACCAGGGTTGGTCTTCTTTGCCTTGGGGGCAATCTTCACCTTAGCTATCTTTTCAGCTTTGGTGGCTGTGGGGCACTTACTAGCAATATGATCGGTAAGTCCACAGTGATAACATTTCCTATAACTAAAAGTAGTTCTAGGACCATTTGAATGCTGAGCTTTTAATTTCAAATTAGATGTGCCAGCACCAAGTAAACTATTGGCTTTAGAAATGGGACGAACATTCAGTTCTTCTGATTTCTTACCAAGGACATCCAATCTGAGTCTAGGAGTAGATCGCTAAATAGATCCAAATATCTGCTTCCTTGATCCAGAGGGATGAGCCAATGAAGCTTTAGAAGCATTCAGCTTTGGTACTAAGGTACCCTTCTGAGGATTCTGGTAAGTAACAATTCCTTTACCTTTGTCTTTAGAGACAGAGGTAGGTTTTGAATAAACCATTTTCTCATTGCCTTTTGAGGAGGTAGAAGTTTCCTCAGGGATTGGTGTAATGGACGAGGAGCACTGAGAAGATGAAGTATCAACGACTGAGGATACGAACGTTCCAAATTTAAGCATTGAACGCTCAGTGGTTGGTTTTGGAGTTTCATATTTGTAACCCAAACCACGTTTATCACTCAGGGGAATCTGAGACTTTATTATCTCAGTGATCTTTGTTGAAGAATTACACCATCCTTCAACAGTAGCTTTTTCAGCCTTTAATGCAGCGATAGCTTCTGCTCGTTCGATTTTGACTAGCTGATTTAAATATACTTGATCTTTAAAATCTTCTTCAATTTTAGAAAGCTTTTCTATTTGAAGGTGGCAGTTTTTAAGCTTTTCAGCGAGATCAAGATTTTGGTTTTCAACCACAGTTTTGCCGTTCATGGCTTCGTATAAACTTCTAGTCAAGAGATCGATCTTACGGAGACTATCAGCTTCATCAATATTTGCAATATTGGTAAAGAAAGAAGGTGATACCTGAATAGCAGATGTTGAAGTGGAGGGAATGTCTGAACTTTCTTCCTCTTCTTCAATCTTGGCCATAAGACATAGATTTGCTTCATCATCTTCAGAGTCTGATGATGATGCTTCTTCATCAGAAGCAGCCCAATCATAGTCAGCCATCAGGCCTTTATTCTTCTTCTTAAAGCTTTTCAGCTTTGCATATTTTTCTTTCAGCTTTGAATACTTGTCATCTTTATTCCTTGGAACAAAGGGTTTCTTTGTAAAAGCTGAGGGTCTAGAAACTTTCTTTGACCTGCACTCGTTAGCGAAATGTCCTGTCTTTTCGCAGTTAAAGCAAGTAGCAGTAGCCTTATCAACAAAAGCTGATGATCTAGGATTGTCAGTTATGGAAAGAGGTTTGTTCTTTCTATACATTTTCTTTTTGGCAAATCTCCTGAACTTCTTAGTTAGGAGAGCCAAAGATTCATCATTATCTGAATAATCAGAATCTGATGACCTTTCAGAGTTACTTTCTAACTCAGTGATGGTGACCGAGGGTTGCTGAGTAGAAGGTTCCTCTGAGATTAAAGCAACATGGGTGCTTTTGGAATCTTTTACAAGATACTTCTTAAGATGGCTCGATTGCTCATGATTCAGCAACGTGCCATATAAGGTTGAAAGGGTCATTGATTTTAGATCCTTTGATAGCTTGAGACACATAGCATAATTGTCCCAGCTTTCAGGTAAACATTCTAGAAACTTTGTCAGTACTTCAAAGTTAGAATATTCCTTACCAACAGTTCTCAGATCTATAATTAAACAATTAAAACGTTGGTGAACTTCAGAGAGAGATTAATTCTTACCAGAAATGAAGCTTTCGTATTGTCTTACCAGGTTGATCTTTCTTGAATCCTGGACTTCAGACGTTCCTTCATACTGAACACATATTGTGTCCCACATGGCCTTTGATGTTTTCAGATTCATGACGGAATGGTAGACTTCGTCAGGAAGAGCCATGGATAGTATGGATCTGGCTTTTGTATCTATAGCCACTTTCTTCTTATCTTCGTCAGTCCATTGAAAGATTTCCGTAGGTACCAGCCTTTCTGGAATAGCAGGTCTATTCTCAGCGGCTGGAACAGCAGCATCAATTCTTACAGGGATGAATGGACCATTCTCTAGATAGTAAGGCATAGTAGGGTCTACACCTTCTAAGAAGAGTGTCATCCTATTTTTCCATAAGTTGAAGTTATCTTTGGAAAATCTAGGGGGTTTAGCAAGAGAACCATTGTCTATATAATTTGTGTTTGTGTTGGTGGCCATTTTCAGATAATAGCAAGGAAGAGAAATATCTTAGATTAGATATTGTTTATGAGGTTAAACAAATCCGCTCTGATACCACTTGTTGGTCCCGAAGGCCTATACAAGTTTGTAGAAGGGGGGGGGGGGGGGGGGGGGGGGTTGAATACAAACACACATATTTTACTTTTCTAAATTGTTTATTTATAAATCATTAACAATTTACAGCTTGTTGCGGAAACAAGATTAAGGATAAACCTAAATCTAAACAAGTTGGAACACTAAGGTTTCTTGCACTAAGAGAGATAAGGAAATTACTAATAATAACCTATCTTGAGATAAGAGATTGAACTTGTCCAGAGTTAGCAAGTTACTTCAAAAAGAAGTGGGTTCATCTCTTTATATACTGCATGCATTTAATGCAAGTCGGTATACACTTTACACGTGTCATCAGCTGGTTGGTTGTATGTCATTGACCTTGGTTGACAACCTTAGTAGCCGCATGGATGAACAGTGTAGTATCAGAGTGGTTGTACGATTTCAGACAGTCGGAGGTTCTTTTCTGACATTTCGTACGGAGTCGTGCAAGGGGGTTTAAGACAAAAGTACTTTGTACGGAGGACTTCATGATCAGCTTTCGTTGATTCAGCGATTATCATTTTCTATTCAGCGAATGATAAAGTTCAGCCATAGCTGAAGTCTTGTACTTGATACTTCACGTTGTGGACAAATCTGAGTCTTCGCTGATCCGCATCAGTTCATTAGGAGACTTGTCGCTGGTTCTTGAGCTTGATCTTCGACTTCAGCGTAGAACCTTTGTTGACGTGAAACTTGTCTTCAGGGATCATAAGTAAACAACTAACTTATCAGCGATCATCATAATGACTGAACAGACTCAGAGCATTAATGATGAACAGTGTTCGCTGAATGTTTAATTTAAAAGAGCGAGAGTTCCTATCAGCGGTAATGTAAGATCTTAGTACTTATCAGCGATAGTGAAACTCTGATACATATTGTTTACTTACAATTTTCACTAAGTATATAAGAGAGGGTCATTATCAAATCACTGAGGGTTTGGATCAACACTTTCGAAGACGTCCGAGCTCGAACCTTGGCGTATATGAGGGTCGAGGATGATGCCTCCTTTCATCGCAAGCACACTGACGACAAGAAGTCGTTAGGCGTCAGAAGGACAGAGTTCAAGACAAAGGCTGTTTCCAGAATAGAGCCAGCGCGCCAAATTTCAAATGTTCGTTTCAAGACGAAAGCAGAGGCCAGGACCGTGACTAAGTTCACTCAGTACCCCAAGATATCCTCTTACGGATTCAAAGGATCTACAAAGGACCTAGTCGAAGCTCTAAAAAGTTCCCAAGCGACCATTCGATGGCCAAAGAAGTCCGACCTGGACGATGCTAAAAAAGACAAATCAAAGTGGTGCGACTTCCACGTCGATCATGGTCATGCGACAGACGATTGTATCGCATTGAAGAAGGAATTAGCATATCATTTTCTGAAAGGAAATCTCAAAGATATCATCGACGATGTCGCTATTCCAGCTAATAGCCATCGACCGTCGACCCCCGAGCACGCGAAAGTCGTCAATTGCATCACCGGTGGTTCAGATGTGTGTGGTCTGACGTATTCAGCGGCCAAGCGTCATGCCAGTCAGGCGCCCGATGATCGGCCTATTCCTCGCTCGTCTAGACCCAAAGGAGATTTGGAGCTAGAAGCCATGAAGATTGTGTTCGACTACGTCGACCTTGGCGACTCGTATCAGAAGCATCACGACGGGTTGATCATTCAGATCACGGTCGGTAACTGTCTAACGCGTCGAGTCTTAATCGACGGGGGCAGCTCATCAAATGTTATTTTTCTAAACACTATCAAAGCCATGGGAATCGATCGCTCGGAAATCACCCGACGTTCGACGACTTTGGTCGGTTTCAATGGAGAGGCGACGAGCACCTTCGGAGAGATAATCTTGCCCGTCTACGCCGGAGGAGTCAACAAGCAGACCAAGTTCAGTGTCATCGATTGTGCGTCGGCCTATAACATCATCTTAGGACGACCATGGATCCATGATATGAAAGCCGGTCCCTCGACGTATCATCAAATTTTGAAATTCCCTATGCCATGGGGAATCCAGGAGATTAAGAGTGAGCCAAAAGTCGCTCGCGAGTGCTACAAGTCTACCTTGAAGCCGCAAAAATAAACCAAAATCACAAGATCAGGCTCTCGACAGGTTCGTTCCTCTATCCCTAAATTAATATCTTTTTCACAGAGACAAGTCTACTATGGTGCCCGGTCGCACGACAACATAGTCAACGCAGGACAATATTTCTCCGTGTCATTCTGTCATTTAAAACCTATCTTTTCCTCCCAAAAAGAATAAGGTAATAAATGACAGGGGGCAAATAGAGAGAGTCTGAAATGGTACGTTCTCTAACTCTTTTTCATACGATTTTTTCTCACAAAACGTTTACTGACTTAAGCATCAGAGGGTCGTTGGCTAGCCAACGACCAACCCCCGACATCGTTTTATCGCAGAATCGCACGACAGATTATCGCAGAATCGCACGGCAGTAATCATTAAATCTACTAGATGACTTTAAATTCGCAGAATCGCACGACATAAACAATCAGGATTTTCTTCCCTGACCATCCCTCCACAAGGGCATACGACACAAATTCCTCGTACGATCTCGTCGTACAATCGCAAAGCCTAAATAACTTACATCTAAGTTTCTTAGCTTTTTTACCCTGAATGGATGCTTTAATCGCGTGTTTTTATTTGTTTTACGTTCTTATTATCGTATTACAATGAGTGCCTTAGTCGCATGATTTCATATGTATCTTATGTTCGACTTTATAATCAAATGTGATTCGAATAAAGCATAAGCAAAAGATATATTCATTAAGTAAACCATTATATACATACTCGATCCCTGATTGGTCGAGTGGCAAAACAAACAAGGAAAGGAAAATTCTAGACGACAGGGGGAACATCGGTCGTATCCCTGCTCGAAGTCCCGACCCGAGGACCTTCATCTGCCACTCCTCCCGCACGAATCTCCTGCAGTTCATACTGAGCATCGAAGAGCTGGATGGCTAGCTCGTCAGCACGCGCCAAGGCAAACCTCTCCCTATCTAAAGTCGCCTTCTCTCTCTCCAACGCCGCCTCCTCCCTTTTCAAAGCAAACGCCACCAACTCCTCGGCTTCCGACATCTCGACGTACAATGCCAGAGACGATTGGAACGTCTAAAAATACACGAAAAAGTGTTAGACAACGAACGACATCGAACGTTGAAACAAGTCATGAAAGATTGACACTTACTGAGAACGCCAGACTGGCAACCTGAGATCCTATCTTTCCGGACGGAACCCCGTGAAAACGCTCCCTGAAAGATGGAAGCAAACACCTCTCCAAGTAAGGAAACAACGTCGTCCCGTCTAGGACACCATCCGCCATAAAGTCCGACGGCAATGAAAAATTAGCCATCGCGACTTCGGCCGACGACCCCTCGCCCCTAACGGCAGATGATGGGGTTGACATCTTGAACACCGGTCTCGTCATTGTCGCCAGAAGCGCCGAACTTGCCGGTGTCGCGTCCATCGCGCCAGGACGACTGGATGACGCCTTCGCCTTTTTAGGCAGAACAACTCCCGGTGAGTTATCAACCCTAGACGACGGTTCCCTCAGGACTGTCCTCCGGGTTCTCTTTTCGCTCGACCCAGCTGTCGAAACATTTTCACCCCGAAGGGCACGCATAACCTGCTCCCCTCTCGCCCTAGAGACCGATTTCCTCTTGGTCGGCACTGATCAAGAAATACATGAAGCGTCAGGCGGATAGAGTAAACAAAGTAAAATAAAAACTACGGTACGTTTACCAGTCGCTTCTTCCCTCTCATCCTCCTCTCCCTCTTCTTCAGAATCTCCCATCGCGTCCTCGTCCTCGGCCGCCGGTTGCCACGTGACGAAAGATCGGTCATCAGTACTATAACTCAAGAATCTGTCGACCTTGGCTCGAGAACCTTCGTTCGGGTGCAAGGCGTCGTACTGAATCTCTGAAGACGACAAAAAGCAATGAGTAAATAGAAAGCGGAATAACCAAACGGTGACATATATCGAAAAAGCATACCTTCCATATTCCAGTCAGGACGAATCCATTTGCTATTGATGTCAAGCGAGTCAGTACGCATGAATACATACCTCGATTTCCACCCACGATCATTGACGCCAGTTCCCAAAACCAGGGTGCGGTCACCCTTAAACTTGGAATATGGACTGTAACGCCAATTCTTGTCTCTCTTAACATGATAAGACAACCAGAAATCATTCAGGGTCATAGGTGGATCCCACTTTGCAGACAATCGCTCGATAACCAGAATACCCCGCCAAAGTTGGGGCATCAACTGCCCTGGTGACAGGCCAAAATATCGCATGAAGTTCTTAGATAAAACCGAATACGGCCACTCAAACCCTATTTTGAAGGGATATTCGTATATCACGAAGCATCCTTCGGGACAATTCTCAGGACGTATATCCCCTGGAATGGTTAACTCTACTTCCGCAGGGATCTTCGCTAGACGCCTAAAGGAATCTAAATCCTCCTGACTCACGATAGAACTCTCTGGTTCAATCGACATTGTTTATCAAACGAAGGAGATGATCGATAAAAACCAAAGCGGAAGAGCAATGCGTTATATAAACACTCTAAACCTCGAACAATCTCTACTAGGCCGAAGATTTACAACGATTCGAGTAAGTTCGGACGAAGAATGGAAAGGAATCAAGGCGAAATCTCTTCCCAAAGAAACACTTCGAAGTATAGCAAGAAAAGATCCGTCGTGATCTTTATTTATACAAACAATCGCATCAAATCGAATCCCTGGATGACCGCCGCGTGCTCTCGTCCCTTCGTATAACCTCAGGGATCGTCGACACCTGTCATCGACAGCTAGTAAGCACAATCGTGTGTCATCGTGACGTCACAACCTCGTTCCCTTTTTAACTTCTCGTTCAGTTAGAAACGGACCAGTCTAGTTCCAAGGCGATTGAGATAATTTATAACTCTTGTCTTAATTCCTATGCGTCTGATTGACAAAATTTAAAACTTAAATTTGACATTCAATTTTCAAATTTTGGGGGCAAACTGTTTGGGCAAAAAATCACGTCGCTCGACCGCGACCAGAACAGGTAAGACGCATGTCCTAAGCTATATCTTGTATTAAGATAAGGTCTCAACAAGAACTCAGAAAACATCCGTCGTCTCCCGTAAAAGGTAAGTCGAGAGTTCCTCGCGACACTCGACCATAGCTTCGCCCGTCCCGTACGACCGTCGCATAGAACCATGCGACCTCGACCAAACTAACGTTAACCATGACTGTTACGTTTGTTAAGTGTTTAATGCAGGAGTCAAAGTCATTAAGGAGCAATGGATAGAACCGACGCAACCATCAACGATCGATAGCCGTAACGGACCAAGATCATCATGGATAATCACTCCGACAACCGTTACAGACCGTTGCAGCCGTTATAGCTATTAAATGAGGCTAATTAATGACGCAAAGACTATAAATACCAAGCTAAGTCTTCACATCAAGGATCATCAGTTAACATCCGATACACATCAGCAATCATCAGCGAACTCAAGAACACTCGAAGAAAAGCTCAAGTCATCGCTCTCGACGCACGATAACAGCTCTCGACCAGCAGTTCACACTTTGTATTCACACCCGAAAAACACTTGTTTTTACATTAGAAAACACTTGTACTTTACATTTCGAAGCATTTCCTTCATTTGTATTGTAACCTTTGTATGATCGACACCAGTATCCAAGGACATCGCCCCTGATTGGCGACCATAGTGTAGCGACGACACCCCCTGTCGTCCGCAGGTTTTTTCCTCGTTTGAGGTTTTTCCTGCGTCATCAAATCCCTTGTTTCTTTATTTTATCCTCTTCCCACATTTCGTCCAAAGATTCTTTCTTTAGTTGTTTAAGTCCACATCGACCTTAAGTTGTCCCTTTGGTGCGATTTTTGGCATTAACAGGCGTCGTCTTAAAGTCGCCATAGGGGGCAAGATGGTATATTCTGTACGATGCGACTTCAAAACTACCAACAATGAAGCCGAGTACGAAGCCCTGATCGTGGGAATGAGCATGGCCCACGACTTGGGGGCAACCGCCCTACATGTCAAAAGCGATTCTCTCCTGGTCGTAAACCAGATGAATGGAGAATTCACGGCCAAAGATTCAAAAATGACAGCGTACTTGAAGGTAGCAAAAGCAAAGTCAGAAGTTTTTAAATCATTCTCCATCGAACAGATTCCAAGGGACCAGAATACTCAAGCCGACGCTTTAGCAAACCTTGGATCTGCACTCTGCGAACCATTATTCGACAACATTCCTATGATCCACTTGACGACATCATCCATAGAAAATGACGACGTCGTCCAGATCGAAGACCAAGAGGATGATTGGTCGTGCGACATCAGAAATTTCCTTATGCACGACCATCTCCCAGAAGACAAGATGGAAGCTCAGAAGATCAGGTTCAAGGCGTCCAAGTATGTCATGGTTGGAGATAGACTCTATCGACGATCATCGACAGGCTTGAACCTGAGATGTGTTATCAACAAAAGTCAAGTTCAAAGAATCCTTCAAGAAATGCATGATGGAGAGTGTGGCAACCACTCAGGAGGTCGCAGTCTGGCCAATCGTATCTCTCGACAAGGCTACTTTTGGCCGACACTACGACAAGACGCCGTCAGGTACGTCTAGAATTGTGATCCTTGTCAACAACACTCAGGTACGTCCCACAAACCTTCTGAACCTTTGCACTCGACACTAATCCCATGGCCCTTCATGAGATGGGGGATGGATATTGTCGGCAAGTTACCACCTGCCCCCGGGCAAAAGGTATTTCTTCTCATACTTATAGATTATTTTTCTAAGTGGATAGAAGCAGCTGCCTTCTCCCAAGTCCGGGACAAAGAGGTCGTCTCTTTTATCCAGACTAACATCATATGCAGGTTCGGGATTCCATCCGAAATTGTATGCGACAATGGATCCCAGTTCATAAGCAACAGGACTAGACAGTTCTGTGAAGACCGTAATATCAAGCTGACGACCTCGACTCCAAGGTACCCTCAGGCGAATGGACTTGCAGAGTCGAGTAATAAAACCATTATTTCTTCGATCAAGAAAAGGTTAAAAGCTGCAAAAGGAAAGTGGGTCGAATAACTCCCTTCAGTCCTGTGGGCGAATCGCACGACGCCTCGCACGTCCACAGGACAAACCTCTTTCTCTTTGGTCTATGGTTGTGAAGCAGTCTTGTCGGTCGAGGTCCGACTACCGACCTATAGGCATACCTCGATCGACCATAACTTGGTAGATCTAAGTTATGACCTCGATGCCCTTGAAGAGCTTAGAGAATCAGCACTGATCAGAATGGCGTCACAACGGCAAGCGGTCGAGCGACATTTCAACAAGAACGTCAAAGCTAAAGTCTTCCAAGAAGGTGACTACGTCCTCCGACGAGTGTTCCAAAGCACTCAAGAGCTCAATGAAAGTAAACTTTCCACTAAATGGGAAGGTCCTTATCGTATCACAGGAGTCATGGGCAAGGGTGCTTATAAACTCCAGACCCTCGACAATCGAGATATCCCACGCATCTGGAATGCAACACATCTGAAAAGGTATTTCTTCTAAACCCTTTTTTCATAAGATTTTTTATTTACCACAACGATTACTGACTTAAGCATCGGAGGGTCGTTGGTTAGCTAACGACCAACCTCTGACCTTGTTTTATCGCATGATCGCACGACATAAGTTATTAAGTCTATTACACGACTTAAGCACATTTTTGCAGGATCACACGACATAAGCAACCAGGTCTATTATACGACTTGATTGCACTATTGCAGGAACGCACGACCCAAGTCTGTCGCACAACTTAATTATACGATCATAAGGTCTAAAGACCTCACGATCTAAGTTTTCTGACTTAGAAAAATTATCATGTTTTAGATGAATGCCCTTGTCGCAGGTGCTTATGTTTGTTCCATACGACTTATGTTTAGTTGATGAACGCATGATTGATGTTGTATTTGTTATCTGCTTGCAAATATGAATGAGAATCAATGCATAAGTTCAAAAAAGAAAAGTTTTCATTTCATATTCGAATGTTGTTTACATCGAAAGACTCGACCCCCAACGGTCGATCGGTAAAAAACAAAATGAAAAATTTTTCTAAGGCTGGGATGGGTCATCGACTGTCTTAGAAGATTCGCCCTTGAATCCCTTGTCCATCTCCTCCTCCTCGACCTCCTTCTCGTCGTCCGAGTCGAGGTCCCTCTCAGATCCGACGCTCGACAAGTAGAAGGCCAACTCGTCCGACGCCGAGGCAAGAGGATTCTTCCTCGACAAGTGTTGTCGCATGATCGCCGCCCGTGCGGTCAGTCGAGCAAGAACGAAGACGGACTTCAGCTCATCCCTCAACTCCTTCACCTCCCCCTCCAACTCCGACACCTTAGACTTAGAATCCTTGACTTCTTTTTCATTCGCAGCCAAGGACTCTTTGGTCCTGTCCAACTCAGCCCTCGAATCGGCTATCAGAGACAGGGCCTGCTTTAGGCGACGGCTCGCCTCGTCCTTCTCACATTCAATGACCTCTAGGTCATTCTGAACGTCGTCGATCCGCACAGACAAGGCCTCAACGCGCACCAGGGCGACTTTCTCTCTCTCCAGTGCCGCCTTCTCTCTTTCGAGAGTTGCGGGCACCAAACCCCTCGTCTTCTCCATTTCGGAGTACAAGGCAAGGGAGGACTGGAACGCCTGAAACACAAAGAAACATGAGTTAATAACACTCGACAAAAACTACAGAAAGCACAAAAAGACAAGTTTTAAAAACTTACCATGAACGCAAGTCCTGCGACGTAAGATCCCGTCTCCTCGACTGGGACCCCCTGGAAACACTCCCTGAAAGAGGGGAGCTGATATTTCGCCAGATGAGGAAAAAGCTTCGTCCCGTCTAGGACATTATTCTCCATGAAGTCCGACGGCAACGTAAAGTTAAACGTCGTGACTTCGGCCTCTCCCGTCGCGTGGCCCTTGCCCTTGTCGGCCGACGAAGGGGTCGACGTGGCAGATGGAGGCACCCTCGTTGTCTCCGGAGGCGCCGAATTGACCAGCGTCGCGTTGATCGCGTCAGAATACGTCCTCGTCTTCCCAGGAGATGCGACCGTCACCTTCGTCTTCTCAGGAGTGACGACTCTTGACGAGTCGCCCGCCTTTGAAGACGGTTCCTTCGGGACCGTCATTTTGGTCCTCTTTAAAACCCTCGACCCAGTGGTCGAGGTCCCCTTTCTCTTCTCTCTGCCCTTGCGGGCCAATTCAGCTTGGGCTGCCCTCTTGGCAGCCGCAGACGACAACTTCGCACTGGCTTCTCCTAAAAAACAAGAAGGGAAACGTTAGACAATAAGACGATTATGCAACGAAGCAAGGGATCAAGAAAGAAGAGCGATGCACACTTACCAGTCATCTCTAGTTCTTCTCTCGACTCCTCTACTCCTCCTTCCTCTTCTTCCGTCTCTTCCTCTCGATTCTCTCCCAGGAAGACCACGTCCTCGTCCACGAGATGTCGTGTAACGAACGATCGAGCATCGACACTGAACTCCAAAAACCTGTCGATCTTGGCTTGGGAGTTGGCGTAGGGCTTAACATCTTCAAACTTAATATCTATCAACAAATAAAAACGAAAAAGATAAGTAAAAAAGAAGTAAACAAATATAATGCAGGACGTACGGTGTTTGGGAAAAATTTCACCAGTTTCGACCACGACCAAGGTAAGGAAAACACCTATTCCTTTTTCTTATAACGAAGGTAAAATCATAGTACTTTCTCTCACGATTAAAGATAAAATCGAAAGTCTTTTACCTCACGACACTCGACCTCGACGTCGCCTAGTTCACATGACCGTCGCATAAAACCATGCGACCTCGACCGACTAACGCGCTATACGACTGTTATATTTGTTTAGTGTTTATTGCAGGAGTCAACACCATTAATGGACAACGGCTATAACCGACGAAGTCAGTTAAGAACATCTAATCCCACATTAAAGACATCGACCGTTACGGCAGTTACCAAAGTCCTTAATGATCCAATTAAAGTGCCCGAAGACTATAAATATCAAGGAGAATCATCATTTCAAAGGACGGAACACAGATACAACATAGAACATCAGACACAAGCACTCGAACTCTGAAGAACATTTGAAGCTCATAAATCGCTCACAGAAGAATCGCTCTCGACGCACGACATCAGCACACGGCACTTCATTTTTACACACGACGCACACTGTTTTACATTAGAAAACACTTGTTACTTTACATTTTCGAAGTCTTTCCTTCATTTGTATTGTAATCTCTGTACGATCGACACCAGAAACACAAGGACATCGCCCCTGTTTGGCGACCATAGTGCAACGACGACTTCCACATTCGTCCGTGGGTTTTTTTCCTCGTTGAGGTTTTTCCCGCGTCACCAAAATCTCTGTCTCATTTATATTTTCGTCTTTGTCGCACGCTTTTGTCGAATGATTCCTTTCTTTAGTTGTTAAAGTCCACATCGACCTTAAGTTGTACTTTGGTGCGATTTTTGGCATTAACAGTTTGGCCCCATCCGTGGGACCTCATCTAGAGAAAATCTTTGACGAACGTGCGTCTTACTAACGGTTTCTTGGAGTTTACTTTGTTCTCTGTTTCAGGAAAATGGCAGCCCCTAGAAATCAGCAGCATGTCATTGCCCAGATGTACCAGGAGCTTGAAGTCGCTCGAAATCAAATCAACGTCATGGCAGAGCAAAGTCGCAGAGCAGCTGAGGAGATCGCACGGATAAGGAATTCCTCTGGACCTCAGAATGGTCCTAGACCATTCGTTCAGAATCCAGGCCAAGGACCGTTCATTCAGAATGGTCATCGACCATTCGGGCATAATCCAGTTCCAGGATCAGGTCCGCTCGCTCAGAATCAACATCCAGGTCCGTTCATGCAGAACCAGCAGCCGGGACCGTTCAACCCGAATCCCCAGTTCGGGACGGTTCCTCCTCAGCATATAAGGCCGCCACCAATGCAGAATGGGTCGCAGCCGTTTCAGAATGGGTCGCAGCCGTTTCAGAATAGGTCGCAACCGTTTCAGAATGGGCCGCAACCGTATTTTGTTCCTTTCAACGGAGACGCCAATGGCTCGTCGCATGGCAATGGCACCAGTTCAGGAGTCAATCCGCAAACAGGGGCAAATCTCGATCCCAATGACCCCGTCGCCCAGCGATTGAAAATGCTAGAAGATCAAAACGAGCACGTCCTATCTTTGCTCGCCAAGCTACCTGGGGCAGCCGTGCCCGTCGACGTCGAGTCCCGATCAGGATTTCAGGTGTCGCCCTTCATCGATGAGATCGCGACCGTCGAATTCCAAAGAAGTACAACGTCCCCGCCTTCACGCCCAAGTATTCGGGAGTGACTCATCCGACAGAGCACGTCGCGCAATACAAGAAGCTCATATGGACGATCTCTATCCCACACATGTATCAGGAGGTCTGTATGTGCAAGAGCTTCGGTGCGACTCTCACTGGTCCTGCTCTCCAATGGTTGATCAATCTCAAACCCAAGTCCATCGGGTCGTTCGCTGAATTGGTCAACCGATTCTCTCAGCAATTCGCCAGCAGTCGCAAGATGGAGAAGCAGACCAGTGAGTCTATCCGAAGTTATTTCAATAGATTCAATGCGGAGATGATCAGTATTCGCAATTGCGATGACAAGACTGCAATCGAAGCTTATAAGCGTGGTCTGGACGACAGCTCAGGTTTGTACACTGATCTAACCAAATATCCTCCGGAGAATTTCGAAGACGTCCGCGCTCAAACCCTAGCGTATATGAGGGTAGAAGACGACGCTGCCTTTCGTCGCAAGCATACCGACGACAAGAGGTCGTTAGGAGTGAAGAAGCTAGAGTTCAAAACAAAAGCAATTTCCAAAATAGAGCCCGCGCGCCAGATCTCGAACGTCCGATTCAAGACAAAAGCAGAGGCTAAGACCGCGACCAAATTTCCTCAGTACCCTAAGATATCCTCTTACGGGTTCAAAGGGTCCACTAAGGATTTGGTCGAAGCTCTGAATACCGCGCAGGCGACCATCCGGTGGCCCAAGAAGTCCGATCAGGACGACACTAAGAAAGATAAATCTAAGTGGTGCGACTTTCATGTCGACCATGGTCATACGACAGATGATTGCATAGCTCTCAAAAAGGAGCTAGCATATCACGTCCCGAAGGGCAATCTCAAAGATATCATCAATGACGTCGTTACTTCAACTAGCGACCATCGCCTTCAACCCCCGAGCATGCAAAGGTTGTTAATTGCATCACCGGCGGTTCAGAAGTCTGTGGTCTGACATATTCCGCAGCCAAGCGTCATGCCAGTCAAGCACCTGACGATCGGCCTATTCCGCGTTCATCAAGGCCCAAAGGAGATTTGGAGTTGGAAGCTATGAAGATCATATTCGACCAAGATGACCTCGGTGATTCGTATCAGAAGCACCACGACGGGTTGATCATTCAACTCACGGTTGGTAATTGTTTAACCCGACGAGTCTTGATCGATGGGGGCAGCTCAGCGAACGTCATTTTCCTTGACACCATCAAGGCCATGGGAATCGATCGTTCGGAAATCACCCGACGTTCGACAACCTTGGTTGGTTTCAATGGAGAAGCGACGAGCACATTTGGAGACATTATCTTGCCCGTCTATGCCGGAGGAATCAACAAGCAGACCAAGTTCAGTGTCATCGACTGTGCGTCATCCTATAACATCATTCTAGGTCGACCATAGATCCATGAAATGAAAGTCGTTCCCTCGATGTATCATCAGACCCTGAAGTTCCCTACGCCGTGGGGAATCCAGGAAATCAAAAGTGAGCCAAAAGTCGCCCGTGACTGCTATAAGACTACTCTAAAGCCGCGAAAGTAAGCCGTCTAGCGGTCACGACCCGACCATAAGGTCTCGACAGGTTCGTCCTTCTATTCCTAACCTTAAAGATAAACTCATGCCTTTCTTACAGGAATAAAACGGTTATCTTGCCCTGTCGCAGGAAAGCACAGTCGACATAAGCACGGTCGTCATTTCTTAAAAACTCGATGTCGATCCGTCATTCATAATCTATTTTTCTCTGAAAGAAATAAGATAATAAATGACGAGGGGCAAATAGGCATAAAAGAGAAGAGAATATAAAAAGGTACTTATTCTGAGACCTTTTTCCTGTTTGCTTTCATACGATTCCTCATCACGAATGGTTACTGTCTTAAGCATCGGAGGGTCGTTGGTTAGCCAACGACCAACCTCTAACATTGTTTTTTCGCAGAATCGCACGACAATAATCATACAACTCTAGTTTCGCAAGGTCGCACGACAAAAATGATCAGGTCTATGACTTGATCATCCTTCTACAGGAACACACGATTCAAGTTCATCGCACGACTTAGTCGTACGATCGCAAGGTCTAGCGATCTTATGATCTGATCTTATGATCTAAGTTTCTTGACTTAGAAAAATTTCATACTCTGAATGTATGCTTTGGTCGCGTGTGCTTATGTTTATATGCACGATTTAAAAGTCTTAAGGCTTACGTTCCAGTTATTGTGTTGCAATAATGCTTAAGTCACGTGATTTCTTGGTTATTCTTTACTTAGTGAATCTTACAATTAATATTGTATTTATAAAATCGCAAGTTCAAGCAGAAGTCTAAGTTTCATTCATCGAAAAACTGTAGATTACATTCTTGACCACCAACGGTCGATTACATTCTTACCCTCGTCCTTAGCAGCTTGCACCTCTTTCTCCAGACCCTCTACCCTGGACTTGGAATACTCAGCTTCCTTTGTAGCTGTAGCCAGGGATTCTTTAATCTTTTCTATCTCCTCCCTCTGGTCGGCAATCATGGATAAGGACTGCGTCAGACGATGATTGACATCATCCTTCGCATGACCGATGACCTCTAAGTGTTTCCAGGCGTCATCGAGACGTTGTTTGGGCAAAATTTCACAGGTCTCGACCACGACCAGAAAAGGTAAGACACATGTTATGAACTATATCTTGTATTAAGATAAGGCCCCGACGAAGACCCAAAAAACCTCCGTCGTCCCCCCTAAAAGGTAAGTCGAGAGTTCCTCACGACACTCAACCTCGACGTCGCCTAGCTCACACGACCGTCGCATAGAACCATGCAACCTCGACAGACTAACGCGCTATACGACCGTTATGTTTTGTTCACTGATTAATGCATGAGTCAAAGTCATTAATGGGCAACGACTATAACCGACGAAGAGCAGTTATGAAGTTTTACAACTGGCGACCGTTATGACTGTTATTGAAGCAATCAATGAGCTAATTAAAGCACCGAAGGCTATAAAAGATCAAGTTAAACCTCAGTTTCGGACATCGGATAATACATCAAATAACACAGAGAGAATATCAGACACAAGCACTTGAACTCCGAAGAACACTTGAAGCACATAAATCTCTCACAGAAGAATCGCTCTCGATGCACGACATCAGCACTCGACACACAGTTTAAACACACGACGCACACTGTTTTACATTAGAAAAAACTTGTAACTTTACATTTTTGAAGTCTTTCCTTCATTTGTATTGTAATCTCTGTACGATCGACACCTGGAACACCAAGGACATCACCCCTGATTGGCGACCATAGTGCAGCGACGATATCCACTATCGTCCGCAGGTTTTTTCCTCGTTGAGGTTTTTCCTGTGTCATCAAATTCTCTGTCTCGTTTATATTTTTGTCTTGGTCGCACGCCTTTGTCGAATGATTCCTTTCTTTAGTTGTTAAAGTCCACATCGACCTTCAGTTGTCCCTTTGGTGCAATTTTTGGCATTAACAATTTGGCGCCATCCGTGGGACCTCATCTAGAGAAAATCTTCGACAAACGTGCGTTTTACTAACGGTTTCTTGGAGTTTTCTTTGTTCTCTGTTTCAGGAAAATGGCAGCCCCTGGAAATCAGCAGCATGTCATTGCCCAGATGTACTAGTAGCTTGAAGTCGCTTGAAATCAAATCAACGCCATGGCGGAGCAAAGCCGTAGAGCAGCTGAGGAGATCGCACGACTAAGGAATCCCTCTAGGCCTCAGAATGGTCCTAGGCCATTCGTTCAAAATCCAGGCCAAGGATCGTTTGGTCAGAATGGTTCTCGACCATTCGCACATAATCCAGGTCCAGGATCAGGTCCGTTCACTCAGAATCAGCATCCAGGTCCGTTCATGCAGAACCAGCAGCCGGGACCATTCAATCCAAATCCCCAGTTCAGGACGGTTCCTCCTCAGCATATAAGGCCACCACCCATGCAGAATGGATCGCAACCATTTCAGAATGGATCGCAGCCATTTCAGAATGGCTCGCAGCCGTTTCAGAATGGGTGGCAGCCGTATTTTGTTCCTTTCAACGGAGACGCCAATGGCTCGTCGCATGGCAATGGCACAAGTTTAGGAATCAATCCGCAAGCAGGGGCAAATCTCGACCCCAATGACCCCGTCGCCCAGCGATTGAAAATGCTAGAAGATCAGAACGAGCGCATCCTATCTTTGCTCGCCAAGCTACCTGGGGCATCCGTGCCCGTTGATGTCGAACCTCGATCAAGATTTCAGGCGTCACCCTTCATCGATGAGATCGCGACTGTTGAGGTCCCGAAGAAGTACAACGTCCCCGCCTTCACGCCCAAGTATTCGGGAGTGACCGATCCAACAGAGCACGTCGCGCAGTATAAGCAGCTCATGTGGACGATCTCGATCCCATACATATATCAGGAGGTCTGTATGTGCAAAAGCTTCAGTGCGACTCTCACCGGTCCTGCTCTCAAATGGTTGATCAATCTCAAACCTAAGTCCATCGGGTCGTTCGCTGAATTGGTCAACCATGTCTCCCAGCAATTCGCCAGCAGTCGCAAGATGGAGAAGCAAACCAGTGACCTGTATTACGTCGTGTAGAAGACCAGTGAGTCTATCCGCAGTTATTTCAATCGATTCAATGCGGAGATGATCAGCATTCGCAATTGTGACGTCAAGACTGCAATTGAAGCTTATAAGCGTGGTCTGGACGACAGCTCAGGTTTATACACTGACCTGACCAAGTATCCTTCGGAGAATTTTGAAGACGTCCGAGCTCGAACCCTAGCGTACATGAGAGTAGAGGACGACGCTGCCTTTCGTCGCAAACATACCGACGACAAGAGGTCGTTAGGTGTAAGGAAACCCGAGTTCAAGACGAAAGCAATTTCCAAAATAGAGCCCGCGCGTCATATCTCGAACGTCCGATTCAAGACGAAAGCGGAAGCCAAGACCGCGGCCAAGTTTTCTCAGTACCCCAAGATATCCTCTTATGGATTCAAAGGATCCACTAAAGATTTCGTCGAAGCTCTGAAAACTACCTAGGCGACTATTCGATGGCCAAAGAAGTCCGATCAGGACGACGCTAAGAAAGACAAATCTAAATGGTGTGACTTTCATGTCGACCATGGTCATGTGACGGATGATTGCATAGCTCTCAAAAAGTAACTAGCGTATCATGTCCCGAAAGGAAATCTCAAAGATATCATCGATGACGTCGTTACTCCAACTAGCGACCATCGACCGTCAACCCCCGAGCATGCGAAAGTCGTCAATTGTATCACCGGTGGTTCCGACGTATGTGGTCTGATGTATTCTGCGGCCAAACATCACGCCAGTCAAGCGCCTGACGATCGGCCTATTCCGCGTTCATCAAGGCCTAAAGGAGATTTGGAGTTGGAAGCTATGAAGATCGTATTCGACCAAGACGACCTCGGCGACTCATATCAGAAACATCATGACGGGTTGATCATTCAACTCACGATTGATAATTGTTTAACTCGACGAGTCTTGATCGATGGGGGCAGTTCAGCGAACGTCATCTTCCTTGACACCATCAAGGCCATGGGAATCGATCGTTCGGAAATCACCCGATGTTCGACAACTTTGGTCGGTTTCAATGGAGAAGCGACGAGCACCTATGGAGATATCGTCTTGCTAGTCTACGCCGGAGGAATCAACAAGCAGACCAAGTTCAGCGTCATCGACTGTGCGTCGGCCTATAACATCATCTTAGGCTGACCATGGATCCATGAGATGAAGGCCGTTCCCTCGACGTATCATCAGACTCTGAAGTTCCCTACGCCGTGGGGAATCCAAGAAATCAAGAGTGAGCCGAAAGTTGCTCGTGATTGTTATAAATCCGCTCTGAAGCCGCCCGCAAAAGTAAATCGTTTAGCAGACACAACATGACCAAAAGGTCTCGACATGTTCGTCCTCCTATCCTTAAAGACAAACTCATGCCTTTTCTACAGGAGTATGCCGACTATCTTGCCTTGTAGCACGAAAACACAGTCGACGCAGACATAGATGGTATTTTCCAAGATCCCTGTGTCGATTTGTCATTTAAAACCTATTTTCCTCCTGAAAGGAACAGGATAATAAATGACAGGGGGCAAATACCCCGTCAAATAAAAGAAATAATCTGAGAAGGTACGTATTCTAATTTCTTCTCTCTTCCTTCATACGATTTCTCATCACGAACGATTACTGACTTAAGCATCGGAGAGTCGTTGGCTAGTCAACGACCAACCTCTAATATTATTTTATCGCAGAAACGCACAAAAGTAATCACTAAGTCTACTATGTGACTTTAAATTCGCAAGGTCGCCCGACATAGACGATCACGTCTATGACTTGATCACTCTTCTGCAGGGACACACGATTCAAGCTCGTCGCACGACTTAGTAGTATGATCGCAAAGTCTACACGACTTTTTCATTCTAAGTTTCTTGACTTAGATTTTTTTTCATACTCTGAATGAATGCTTTGATCGCCTGTGCTTGCGTTTGTATACACGATTTTAAAGTCTCGCGTGCTAGTTATTGTTATGCAATGATGCCTAAGTCGCACGATTTCTTGGTTATTTTTTACTCAGTAAATTCTACAATTGACATTATGTTTGTTCATGAAATATATGAATTCAAAAGAAGCCCAAGTTTCATTCAGTAAATAAACTGTTATTTACATCCAGGAATTCGACCACAAACGGCCGATCGGTAAAAAAAAGCAAGGAAAGATTATAAGTTTCCTAGGGCTTAGGAGAATCATCCGCCTCCTTCGCGCAACTAACGGTCTTTAGCTCGTGCACAACGTCATAAAGTTGAATGGACAACTCATCGGCACGCGCCAAGGCCGATCTCTCCCTTTCCAAAGCCACCCTCTCCCTTTCTAACGCTGCATCATCTCTTTCAAGGGCAGACGCCACCAGATCTTCGACTCTCGACATCTCAACGTATAGCGCCAAAGAAGACTGAAATGTCTGTAAAAAGTAGGAAGTTCGTTAAATATCCCACTATGACAGCGACAAATGAACCAAGTCTTGAAAGAAAGACTTACCTAGAACGCCAAACCGACAACCTGAGATCCCGCTTCCCTGATCAGAGCTCTCTGAAAACGCTCCTTAAAAGATGGGAGCAAATATTTCCCCAAGTGAGGAAACAACGTCGTCCCGTCTAGGACACTATACGCCATAAAGTTGGACGGTAACGTAAAGTTAACCGTCGTAATTTCGGCCGACGACCCCTCGCCCTTGTCGGCAGACGATGGGGTCGACACCTTAGACACCGGTTTCGTCACTGTCGCCGGAGGCGCCGAACTTGCCGGTGTCGCGTCCATCGCACCGCGAATGATGGATTACGCCTTTGCCTTCTTAGGCGTGACAACTCTCGATGAGTCATCAGCCCTCGAAGACGGTTCCCTCAGGACTGTCTTCCTGGTTTTCTTTGGAATCCTCGACCCAGCTGTTGAGACATTCTCTCTTTCGCCTCGAAGGGCAAGCATAATCTGCACTCCTCTCTTCTTGGATACCGATTTCCTCTCAGTCGGTACTAGTAAGGAAATACATGAAGCATTAGACAGACAAAATAAATGGCGAAAACCAAACCATAGTACGCTTACCAGCCATCTCTTCCTGTTTGTCCTCTTTTTCTTCAGAGTTTCCAGTGTTCACCACGTCCTCGTCCGCGACCGCCGGTTGTTCTACGAAGAAAGATCGATCATCGATCCCTAGACTCAAGAATATGTCGATCTTGGCTTGGGAATCCTTGTTAGGCTTCACGACATCGAACTGGATCTCTGAAGGCAACAAAAGAAGAAGGTTAAGTAGAGATCATAAAAACTACACAATAACAAATATTCAGAACAATGAACATACCCGTCTTATTCCAATCTGGACGAATCCAGCTGCTATCAGAATCGAGTGAGTTAGTACGAACAAATACGTACCTAGATTTCCACCCACGATCGTTGACCCCGGTTCTCAAAACCAGAGTACGATCACCCTTATACTTGGAAAAAGGACTATAACGCCAGTTCTTATCCCTTTTGACTTGGTAAGCCAACAAAAAATCATTCATGATCATAGGTGACTCCCACTTTGCGGATACTCGCTCAACAACTAGGAAAATTCGCCAGAGTTGGGGCAATAATTGTCCTGGCGACAAGCTGAAATCATGCATAAAAGCCTTGGATAAAGCTGAAAATGGCCATTCAAACACTATTTTGAAAGGATACTCATATAGTACAAAGTATCCTTCAGGACAACTCTCAGGAGGTGTACTCCCTGGACATATCAGTTCTATCTCTGCAGGTATTTTTGCTAAACACCTAAAAGTATTTAAGTCTTTCTGACTCGTGATAGAACTCTTTGGTTCAGACGACATTGTTTGTCAGAGAAAAGAGAGGAGCAATAAAGATGAAGGTGAGAAAGTAATGCCTTATATAGGCACTCTAAGCCTTGAATCGCTATAGTTTCTCGCAAATTTGGAAGGGATTCGAAGAAGAACAGCAAGAAATCTAGCTTTAAAAAACTTTTCGAAAAGCCATAACAAATGATCCATTATGATATCTATTTATGCAAGAAATCGCGTCAGATCGAATCCTTTGATGATCACCACGCGTCCTCGTCCCTTCGTATGACCACACGGATCGTCGACATCTGTCAAAGACAGCTAGTAAGCACAATCGTGCGTCAGTATGACGTCACGACCTCGTTTTCTCTTCGACTTCTCGTTCAGTTAGAATTGAACCAATCCGGTTCCGAGACAACCAAGGTAATTTGCAACACAAGACCCTGAACACCCGACAAGCAAAATTTAAAATTCGAATTTGCCATCCTCCTTTCAAAAATTGGGGGCAAACTGTTTGGGCAAAATTTCACAGGTCTCGACCACGACCAGAAAAGGTAAGACACATGTTATGAACTATATCTTGTATCAAGATAAGGCCCCAACGAAGACCCAAAAAACCTCCGTCGCCCCCCCTAAAAGGTAAGTCGAGAGTTCCTCACGACACTCGACCTCGACGTCGCCTAGCTCACACGACCGTCGCATAGAACCATGCAACCTCGACAGACTAACGCGCTATACGACTGTTATGTTTTGTTCACTGATTAATGCAGGAGTCAAAGTCATTAATGGGCAACGGATATAACCGACGAAGAGCAGTTATGAAGTTTTACAACTGGCGACCGTTATGACTGTTATTGAAGCAATCAATGAGCTAATTAAAGCACCCGAAGGCTATAAAAGATAAAGTTAAACCTCATTTTCAGACATCGGATAACACATCAAATAACACATAGAGAATATCAGACACAAGCAATTGAACTCCGAAGAACACTTGAAGCACAGAAATCGCTCACAGAAGAATCGCTCTCGACGCACGACATCAGCAGTCGACACACAGTTTAAACACACGACGCACACTGTTTTACATTAGAAAACACTTGTAACTTTACATTTTGAAGTCTTTCCTTCATTTGTATTGTAATCTCTGTACGATCGACACCTGGAACACCAAGGACATCGCCCCTGATTGGCGACCATAGTGCAGCGACGACATCCACTGTCGTCCGCAGGTTTTTTCCTCGTTGAGGTTTTTTCTGCGTCATCAAATTCTCTGTCTCGTTTATATTTTTGTCTTGGTCGCACGCCTTTGTCGAATGATTCCTTTCTTTAGTTGTTAAAGTCTACATCGACCTTAAGTTGTCCCTTTGGTGCAATTTTTGGCATTAACAGACGTTCTAACAGAACCTCTTCACGTTCTGCGGTGACCTTCGCCCTATCCAACGCCACGTTCTCCCTCCCACGCGCAGCAGACATTAGATCTTCTTTGTCTCACCCCGCAAAACTAGGGAAGCCTGGAACGCCTGCAAAATCATAAAACAAATATTGTAAATAAACATACGACAATGAACAACGAACAAACGACACCGACAACGACAACGACACCAACAACGACAATGACAGCGACAAACGAACCAAGTCTTGAAAGAAAGACTTACCATGAAAGCCAGCCCGGCGACATGAGCTCCCGTCTCCTCGATAGGAAACCCCACAAAACGCTCCCTGAAAGAAGGAAGCAGATATTTCCCCAGGTGAGGAAATAGGTTCGTCCCGTCTAGGACACTGCTGGCCATAAAGTCCGACGACAATGTAAAATTAACAATCGTGACCTTAGCCCCTCCCGTCGGCTGATCCTTGCCCTTGTCGGCCGACAAAGGATCCAACGTGGCTGATGGGGACTTCGCTGTTTCCGCCGGAGGCGCAGAACTAATAGGTGTCGCAACAATCGCATCGGAAGACGACTTCTTGGGCGATGCGACCTTCGGCTTCTCAGGCGTAACGACTCTAGACGAGTCATGAACCCCCGAAGACGGTTCCCTCAGGATCGTCGTCCTCGTCTTCTTCGGAACATCTGGACCGGTGGACATAAGCTTCTGCCTATGCTCCCTGCCCTTACGAGCAAGTTCGAGCTCAGCTGCTCTTTTAGCAGAGACACTCGGCATCCGTGGTTGAGACTCCTCTAGAAACCACAGAAGAGTAAAAGTTATGAAAATCACAAGGGAAGAAGATTCGAATTAACACAGAAAGAAATAAGAAGGTACGCTTACCAGTCATCTCTCTTTCTTCTTTTGACTCCTCTTCTTCCCCCTCTTCTTCCTCACGTTTCTCCCCCTGATTTTCTCTTAAGTATACTAAATCCTCGTCGTCGTCCACCAATTGTCGTACGAAAAACGACCGTTCCCCAGTGCTGAACTCTAAGAACGCGTCGATCTTTGATTGAGAGTTAGCGTAAGGCTTCACGTCTTCAAACTTAATGGCTGTTAACATACAAAAAGCAAGTTAAAAATAAGGTAAAAATCACAAACGACGTACGACAAGGAATTTGCAAAGCTCACCCGACGTATTCCGTCCGGTCTTAATCCAATCACTCTCAGAGTCAAGGGTCGACTTACGCACGAAAACATACCGAGTCTTCCATTTGCGATCGTTCACAGCGGTCTGTTCACAGGGACTTTTGCTATGTTCCTAAACTCATCAAGACCCGATTGTTCTTGAATAGTGCTTTCAGGATCTATTGAAATTTCTAAAAGAAATCAACAGAAATCGTATCTTATATAAGCGCTCTAGACCTTGAACAATCTTAACCAAGTCGAAGATTCTCACGGGTTCAGGAAAAGATCGAAAGAAGAGTGGTATAGAAATCAAGGCAAAATCTCTCTGAATAAACTCTTCGAAAGCGTAACAAGGAAACAATCCGTCAAGGTCTCTATATATGCAAGAAATCGGGTTAGGTCGAGTCCCTTCTGATGATCGCCACGTACCCTCGTCCTTTCGTATGACTGCGCGGATCATCGACACCTGTCAAAAATAGCCGGTAAGCATCATCATGCGTCAGTATGACGACACGATCCCGTTTCCTTTTCAACTTCTCGTTCAGTTAGAATTGGACTAATCCAATTCCAAGATAATTCTCAACACGTGTCACGATCCCGAGCACCCGACAAGCAAAATTTAAAATTCGAATTTGCCATCCTACTTTCAAAATTTGAGGGCAAACTGTTTGGGCAAAATTTCACCAGTCTCGACCACGACCAGAAAAGGTAAGACACATGTTATGAACTATATCTTGTATCAAGATAAGGCCCCAACGAAGACCCAAAAAACCTCCGTCGCCCCCCATAAAAGGTAAGTCGAGAGTTCCTCACGACACTCGACCTCGACGTCGCCTAGCTCACACGACCGTCGCATAGAACCATGCAACCTCGACAGACTAACGCGCTATACGACTGTTATGTTTTGTTCACTGATTAATGCAGGAGTCAAAGTCATTAATGGGCAACGGATATAACCGACGAAGAGCAGTTATGAAGTTTTACAACTGGCGACCGTTATGACTGTTATTGAAGCAATCAATGAGCTAATTAAAGCACCCGAAGGCTATAAAAGATAAAGTTAAACCTCATTTTCAGACATCGGATAACACATCAAATAACACATAGAGAATATCAGACACAAGCAATTGAACTCCGAAGAACACTTGAAGCACAGAAATCGCTCACAGAAGAATCGCTCTCGACGCACGACATCAGCAGTCGACACACAGTTTAAACACACGACGCACACTGTTTTACATTAGAAAACACTTGTAACTTTACATTTTGAAGTCTTTCCTTCATTTGTATTGTAATCTCTGTACGATCGACACCTGGAACACCAAGGACATCGCCCCTGATTGGCGACCATAGTGCAGCGACGACATCCACTGTCGTCCGCAGGTTTTTTCCTCGTTGAGGTTTTTTCTGCGTCATCAAATTCTCTGTCTCGTTTATATTTTTGTCTTGGTCGCACGCCTTTGTCGAATGATTCCTTTCTTTAGTTGTTAAAGTCTACATCGACCTTAAGTTGTCCCTTTGGTGCAATTTTTGGCATTAACAGACGTTTTAACAGAACCTCTTCACGTTCTGCGGTGACCTTCGCCCTATCCAACGCCACGTTCTCCCTCCCACGCGCAGCAGACATTAGATCTTCTTTGTCTCACCCCGCAAAACTAGGGAAGCCTGGAACGCCTGCAAAATAATAAAACAAATATTGTAAATAAACATACGACAATGAACAACGAACAAACGACACCGACAACGACAACGACACCAACAACGACAATGACAGCGACAAACGAACCAAGTCTTGAAAGAAAGACTTACCATGAAAGCCAGCCCGGCGACATGAGCTCCCGTCTCCTCGATAGGAAACCCCACAAAACGCTCCCTGAAAGAAGGAAGCAGATATTTCCCCAGGTGAGGAAATAGGTTCGTCCCGTCTAGGACACTGCTGGCCATAAAGTCCGACGACAATGTAAAATTAACCATCGTGACCTTAGCCCCTCCCGTCGGCTGATCCTTGCCCTTGTCGGCCGACAAAGGATCCAACGTGGCTGATGGGGACTTCGCTGTTTCCGCCGGAGGCGCAGAACTAATAGGTGTCGCAACAATCGCATCGGAAGACGACTTCTTGGGCGATGCGACCTTCGGCTTCTCAGGCGTAACGACTCTAGACGAGTCATGAACCCCCGAAGACGGTTCCCTCAGGATCGTCGTCCTCGTCTTCTTCGGAACATCTGGACCGGTGGAC
This sequence comes from Saussurea involucrata, assembly GCA_033807775.1. Taxonomy (NCBI): domain Eukaryota; kingdom Viridiplantae; phylum Streptophyta; class Magnoliopsida; order Asterales; family Asteraceae; genus Saussurea; species Saussurea involucrata. The sequence continues at coordinate 66,564,258 of CM066316.1, forward strand.
ATAAGCTTCTGCCTATGCTCCCTGCCCTTACGAGCAAGTTCGAGCTCAGCTGCTCTTTTAGCAGAGACACTCGGCATCCGTGGTTGAGACTCCTCTAGAAACCACAGAAGAGTAAAAGTTATGAAAATCACAAGGGAAGAAGATTCGAATTAACACAGAAAGAAATAAGAAGGTACGCTTACCAGTCATCTCTCTTTCTTCTTTTGACTCCTCTTCTTCCCCCTCTTCTTCCTCACGTTTCTCCCCCTGATTTTCTCTTAAGTATACTAAATCCTCGTCGTCGTCCACCAATTGTCGTACGAAAAACGACCGTTCCCCAGTGCTGAACTCTAAGAACGCGTCGATCTTTGATTGAGAGTTAGCGTAAGGCTTCACGTCTTCAAACTTAATGGCTGTTAACATACAAAAAGCAAGTTAAAAATAAGGTAAAAATCACAAACGACGTACGACAAGGAATTTGCAAAGCTCACCCGACGTATTCCGTCCGGTCTTAATCCAATCACTCTCAGAGTCAAGGGTCGACTTACGCACGAAAACATACCGAGTCTTCCATTTGCGATCGTTCACAGCGGTCTGTTCACAGGGACTTTTGCTATGTTCCTAAACTCATCAAGACCCGATTGTTCTTGAATAGTGCTTTCAGGATCTATTGAAATTTCTAAAAGAAATCAACAGAAATCGTATCTTATATAAGCGCTCTAGACCTTGAACAATCTTAACCAAGTCGAAGATTCTCACGGGTTCAGGAAAAGATCGAAAGAAGAGTGGTATAGAAATCAAGGCAAAATCTCTCTGAATAAACTCTTCGAAAGCGTAACAAGGAAACAATCCGTCAAGGTCTCTATATATGCAAGAAATCGGGTTAGGTCGAGTCCCTTCTGATGATCGCCACGTACCCTCGTCCTTTCGTATGACTGCGCGGATCATCGACACCTGTCAAAAATAGCCGGTAAGCATCATCATGCGTCAGTATGACGACACGATCCCGTTTCCTTTTCAACTTCTCGTTCAGTTAGAATTGGACTAATCCAATTCCAAGATAATTCTCAACACGTGTCACGATCCCGAGCACCCGACAAGCAAAATTTAAAATTCGAATTTGCCATCCTACTTTCAAAATTTGAGGGCAAACTGTTTGGGCAAAATTTCACCAGTCTCGACCACGACCAAGGTAAGGAAAACACCTTTTCCTTTTTCTTAAAACGAAGGTAAAATCATAGTGTTAATGCCAAAAATCGCACCAAAGGGACAACTTAAGATCGATGTGGACTTAAACAACTAAAGAAAGAATCTTTCGACGAGGCGTGCGACGATAAATAAAATAAAGAAACAAGGGATTTGATGACGCAGGAAAAACCTCAATCGAGGAAAAAACCTGCGGACGACAGGGGGTGTCGTCGCTGCACTATGGTCGCCAATCAGGGGCGATGTCCTTGGATACGGGTGTCGATCATACAGAGATTACAATACAAATGAAGGAAATGCTTCGAAATGTAAAGTACAAGTGTTTGAATGTAAAAATAGGTGTTTGTCGTGTACGAAACAAAGTATGAACTGCTGGTCGAGGGCTGTTGTCGTGCGTCGAGAGCGATACTTAGAATAATGGTTCTTCACTTCAGGTGTTCTTGAATATTGCTTCGGTTGTTAATCGCCGGATATTCGATGTGTTGAAATGTTGATTGAGCTTGATATTTATAGTCTTCGCGTCCTTAGCTTCATCCATGAATGCTCCTTTAATGGCCTTAACGATTGGAAACGGTCGCCGGAGTAATGATCTTCGTTCGTTTTGGTCGCCAGCTGTTTAATGATTGCGTTGGTTATAGTCGTTGCTCCTTAATGACTTTTACTCCTGCATTAAACACTTAATAAACGGTCATGGTTAATGTTAGCTTTGGTCGAGGTCGCACGTCTTTATATAATAGTCGTGCGGATCGGGCGACGCTATGGTCGAGCGTCGTAAGGAACTCTCGACTTACCTTTTATGAGGGACGACGATGGTGTTCTGGGTCTTTGTCGAGACCTTATCTTAATACAATATATAGTCCTTAATCATACGTCTTACCTGTTCTGGTCGCGGTCGAGCGACATGATTTTTTTGCCCAAAACAGTTTGCCCCCAAAATTTGAAAATTGAATGTCAAATTTAAGTTTTAAATTTTGCTTGTCGAACGCTTAGACTTGTGACCTGGGTTGAGGGACTTACCTGGTTGTCGTGGAACTAGACCGGTTCGCCTTTAACTGAACGAGAAGTTGAAAAGTTGTGACGTCACACTGACGCACGATGATGCTTACCAGTTGTCGAAGACAGGTGTCGAAGATTCGGATAGGTATACGAAAGGACATGGACGCGTGTTGATCATCAAGGAATTCGGTTTGTTCGTATAAGTAAAAGATATGACGAATCCTTCCATGTTTCGCCTTTGAAGGGTTTGTGCTGTGATTTCCTTGCCATTCTTCGCCGGATCCTTTCCAAACTTGTGAATTTCTTTGATTTGATTAGGTTCTCCGGGGTCTAGCGCGCCTATAAGTAAGGTACGATTTCTTTAACTCCTGTAAATTTTGTGTTTAGGAATGTCGAGGGATCCTGAGAGTGTTATTCAAGAGCTATCAGACCTCCGTGACTTTAGAAAGTTAGCGAAATTCCTGCGTGGATCAAATTGATTCGTCCAGGTCAGATCCGCTCAAATGAATGTCCTGAGGGGTACATCGTGATCTACGAATACCCTTTTAAGATAGGCTTTGAATGGCCGTATTCGCCTCTAGCCAAAGCTTTTATGCTGGAGTTCGATTTAGCACCAGGCCAATTAATGCCCCAATTCTGGCGAGTTATTCAAGTGATTGAGCGTCTGTCGAGAGGATGGGGGAATCCTATGGGTGTACGTGATCTTCTCTTGGCTTATCAGGCCAAAAAGGATAGTTGTCATCGCTGTAGCTTACACTCTAGGCTCAAGGGTGATAGTGTCCTGGTTTTAGAGACAGCTGTGAATGACCGTGGGTGGAAGACTCGATATGTATTCGTGCGTAAGTTGTCTCTTGACTCCGAGAGTGAGTGGATTAGGACGGGCTGGAATATGTCGGGTGACCTCGTCATTTCATCTAGCGTGCGTTGTAGATGATTTACATATGATTTTTAACTTGTTTTTTGTATGTTGACAGCCATAAAATTTGAGGTCGTGAAGCCAGACGCTAATTCTCAAGCGAAGATCAATTCGTTTTTAGAATTTAGCGTCGCCAAAAGGTCTTTCGTCGTGCGACACTCGGCGGATGACGACGATTTAGAATCTTCAGGAGAGAACCAGGGGGAGAAGTGTGAAGAGAAAGGAAGATAAGAGGAGGAAGATAAGTCGAGAGGAAGGAGAGGGATGACGGGTAAGCTTTACTTTCCTTTTCTTCCTATGTTACTGTTTGGGAAAAAATCACGTCGTACGACCACGACCAGAACAGGTAAGACGCACAATTATGAACTAAATCTTGTGTTAAGATAAGGTCTCGACAGGAACCCATAAAACATCCGTCGTCTCCCGTAAAAGGTAAGTCGTACGTCTCCCATGACGCACGACCTTAGCATCGCCCGTTCCGTATGACCATCGCGTAAGATCGTTGTACCTTCGACCGAACTAACGTTAACCTTGACTGTTACGTTTGTTAAGTGTTTAATGCAGGAGTCAAAGTCATTAAATAGCAACGGACATAACCGACGCAACCATTAACGATCGATAGCCGTAACGGACGAAGAGTATTATGAACATTCATCTCGGCGACCGTTTCCAGCCGTTGTAGCCGTTGATCAAATCATTAATGGAACTAATTAATGACGCGAAGACTATAAAAGACAAGCTAAAGCTTCATTTCAAGGGACATCGGTTAACATCCAATACACTCCAGCGAACATCACCACACAACGGAGAAAATCATCCAAACTCATAGCAAAGAACATTCAAACTCTGGAGATTAAGTACTGAAAGCCAAAATCTTACAACGAACTCAAGAACACTCGAAGGAAAGCTCGAGTATCGCTCTCGACGCACGACAACAGTCCTCGACCAGAAGTTCACACTTTGTATTCACACACGACAAACACCTGTTTTTACATTTAAACACTTGTACTTTACATTTCGAAGTATTTCCTTCATTTGTATTGTAATCATCGTACGACCGACGCCAGTACCAAGGATGTCGCCCCTGATTGGTGACCATAGTGCAGCGACGACATCCTTTGTCGTCCGCATGTTTTTTCCTCGATTGAGGTTTTTCTTGCGTCATCAAATTCCTTGTCTCGTTTATTTTTTCCCTCGTTGCACGTCTCGTCGAAAGATCCTTTCTTTAGTTGATTAAGTCCACATCGACCTTAAGTTGTCCCTTTGGTGCGATTTTTGGCATTAACAGTTTGGCGCCATCCGTGGGACCTCATCTAGAGAAAATCCTCGACGAACGTGCACCCTACTAATAGTTTCTTGGAATTTCTTCTATTTTCTGTTACAGGAAAATGGCAGCCTATGGAAATCCGCAGCAAGCCGTCGCTCAGATATATCAGGAGCTCGAAGTCGCCAGGAATCAGCTCAATGCAATGGCGGAGCAGAATCGCAGAGCAGCTGAGGAGATCGCGCGGTTAAGAAATCCTCTTGGGCCTCAAAATGGTCCTAGGCCGTTCGTGCAGAACCCAGTTCCAAGATCGTTCGACCAGAATGGCCCTAGACCATTTGCCCCGAATCCAGGTTCATCCGCGCAGAATCAGCATCCAGGCCCGTTCATGCAGAATCAACAGCCAGGGTCATTCAACCCAAATCCTCAGTTTGGGACAGTTCCTCCTCAACACATAAGGCCACCACCCGTGAATAATGGGTCGCAGCCTTTCCAGCAAGGGTCGCAACCATTTCAGCAGCCATTTCAGAATGGACCTCAAGGTGGATCGCAGCCTTTCCAGCAAGGATCGCAGCCGTTTCAGAATGGACCGCATCAATTCCACTATGGGTCGCAGCCATATTTCGTCCCGTTCAACGGGGACACCAATGGTTCGTCGTAGGGTAATGGCACTAGCCCAGGGGCAAATCCCGATCTTAACGATCCCGTCGCTCAGCGTTTAAAGATGTTAGAAGACCAAAATGAACGTGTCCCGTCCTTGCTCGCCAAGTTGCCTGGGGCAGCCGTGCCTGTCGACGTCAAGCCTCGCTCGGGGTATCAGGCGTCGCCATTCATCGACGAGATCGCTACCGTCGAGGTCCCAAAGAAGTATAACATTCCTGCCTTCACTCCCAAGTATTCGGGTGTGACCGATCCGACTGAGCACGTCGCGCAATATAAGCAGCTCATGTGGACGATCTCGATCCCATTTATGTACCATGAAGTATGCATGTGTAAGAGTTTTGGAGCAACTCTCACTGGTCCAGCTCTCCAATGGTTAATCAATCTCAAACCCAAATCCATCGGGTCGTTTGCTGAGTTGGTTAATCAATTCTCCCAGCAATTCGCCAGCAGTCGTAAGATGGAGAAGCAGACCAACGACCTATATTACGTCGTGCAGAAAGCTAATGAGTCTATTCGAAGTTATTTCAATATATTCAATGCCGAAATGATCAGCATCCGCAATTGTGACGTCAAAACCGCGATCGAAGCCTATAAGCGTGGTCTGGACGATAGTTCGGGTTTATACACCGACCTGACCAAATATCCCCAGAGAATTTTGAAGACGTCCGAGCTCGGACCTTAGCATATATGAGGGTCGAATACGATGCAGCCTTTCGTCGCAAGCACACTGACGACAAGAAGTCGCTAGGCGTCGGAAAGCCAGAGTTCAAGACAAAGGCTATTTCTAGAGTAGAGCCAGCGTGCCAAATTTCAAATGTTCGTTTCAAGACGAAAGCAGAGGCCAAGACCGCGGCTAAGTTCACTCAGTACCCCAAAATATCCTCTTACGGATTCAAAGGACCCACAAAGGACATAGTCGAAGCTCTGAAAAGTTCCCAAGCTACCATTCGATGGCCAAAGAAGTCCGACCTGGACGATGCTAAGAAAGACAAATCAAAGTGGTGCGACTTCCATGCCGATCATGGTCATGCGACAGACGACTGTATCGCATTAAAGAAGGAACTAGCATATCATTTTCCGAAAGGAAATCTCAAAGATGTCATCGACAATGTCGCTGTTCCAGCTAATAACCATCGACCGTCGACCCCCGAGCACGCGAAAGTCGTCAATTGCATCACCGGTGGTTCAGATGTGTGTGGTCTGACGTATTCAGCGGCCAAGCGTCATGCCAGCCAGGCGCCCGATGATCGGCCTATTCCTCGCTCGTCTAGACCCAAAGGAGATTTGGAGCTAGAAGCTATGAAGATTGTGTTCGACCACGTCGACCTGGGCGACTCGTATCAGAAGCATCATGACGGGTTGATCATTCAGCTTACAGTCGGTAACTGTCTAACGCGTCGAGTCTTGATCGACAGGGACAGCTCAGCAAATGTCATTTTTCTCAACACTATCAAAGCCATGGGAATCGATCGCTCGGAAATCACCCGCCGTTCGACGACTTTGGTCGATTTCAATGGAGAAGCGACGAGCACCTTTGGAGAGATAATTTTGCCCGTCTACGCTGGAGGAGTCAACAAGCAGACCAAGTTCAGCATCATCGATTGTGCGTCGGCCTATAACATCATCTTAGGTCGACCATGGATCCATGATATGAAAGCTGTTCCTTCGACGTATCATCAAATGTTGAAATTCCCGACGCCATGGGGAATCCAGGAGATCAAGAGTGAGCTAAAAGTCGCTCGTGAATGCTACAAGTCTACCTTGAAGCCGAGAAAATAAACTGAAGTCGCAAGATCAAGTTCTCGACAGGTTCGTTCTTCTATCCCTAAATTAAGATCTTTTCCACAGGGATAAATCTACTATGGTGCCTCGTCGCACGACAACATAGTCGACCGCATGTCAATATTTCTCCGTGTCATTCTGTCATTTAAAACTTATCTTTTCCTCCCGAAAAGGATACGGTAATAAATGACAGGGGGCAAATAGAGAGAGTCTGAAATGGTACGTTCTCTAACTCTTTCTCATACGATTTTTTCTCACAAAACATTTACTGACTTAAGCATCGGAGGGTCGTTGGCTAGCCAACAACCAACCCCCGACATCGACATCGTTTTATCGCAGAATCGTACGACAGATTATCGCAGAATCGCACAACAGTAGTCATTAAGTCTACTTTATGACTTTAATATCGCAAGGTCGAACGGCATAGACGATCAGGTCTCTAACTTAATCATTCCTCCGCAGGGGCATACGCCACAAACTCACTGTACGATCTGGTCGTACGATCACAGAGTCTAAACGACTTTACCCCTAAGTTTCTTAACTTTCATACACTGAGTGGATGCTTTAATCCCGTGTTTTTATTTGTTTTACGTTCTTGTCATCGTATTACAATGAACGCCTTAGTCGCATGATTTCATATACATTTTATGTTCGACTTCATAATCAATATGATGTGAATAAACCATAAGATTCAAAGCAAAAGATATATTCGTTGAGTAAACCATCATATACATACTCAACCCCCGATAGGTTAAGTGGCAAAAACAACAAGGAAAGAAAAAATTCTAGACGACAGGAGGAACATTGGTCGTATCCCCGCTCGAAGTCCCGACCTGAGGGCCTCCATCTGCCACTCCTACCGCACGAATCTCCTGTAATTCATATTGAGCATTGAAAAGTTGGACGACCAGCTCATCGGCACGCGCCATGGCCAACCTCTCCCTATCTAAGCCGCTCTCTCCCTCTCCAACGTTGCAACTTCCCTCTCAAGAATAGATGCCACCAGATCTTCAACTCTTGACGTCTCAGCATGTAACGCCAAGAAAGACTGGAATGTTTGTGAAAAATAAAAGCATAGTTCAAGAACATTCGACAAAGATTACAAATTACACAAGTCATGAAAGATTGACACTCACCATGAACGCCGGATTGGCAACTCGAGATCTCATCTCTCCGGCCGGAACTCCGTGAAAACGCTCCCCGAAAGACGGGAGCAAATACTTCCCTAGATGAGGGAACGACGCCGTCCCGTCTAGGACACCATCCGCCATAAAGTCAGACGGTAATGTAAAATTGACCGTCATAACTTCGGCCGACGATCCCTCGCCCCTGTCGGCAGGTATTGGGATCGACACTTGAGACACCGGTTTCGTCACCGTCGCCGGAGGCGCAGAACTTGCTGGTGTCGCGTCCATCACGCCAGGACGGCTAGATGACGCCTTCGCCTTCTTAAGCAGAACAACTCTCGACGAGTCATCAACCCTCGACGACGGTTCCCTCAGGACCGTACTCTTGCTTCTCTTCTGGTTCGACCCAGCTGTCGAAACATCTCCTCCTCGAAGGGCACAGATGATTTGCTTCCCTCTCGACCTAGAAACTGATTTCCTTTCAGTTGGCACTGATCAGGAAAAATGCGAAGCGTCAGACAGGAATAAGAAATAAATGGTAAAAGACAGGAGACCATAATACACCCACCTGTCGATTCCTGTCGTCCACTTCCCTCTTCTCCTTCTCCTTCTTCCTCCTCCACAACGTCCACCACCACGTCCTCGTCCTCGGTCGCCAGTTGCCACGTGGCGAAAGATCGGTCCTCGACGCTGTAACTAAGGAATCTGTCAATCTTGGCACGAGAACCTTCATTCGGGTGCAGAACGCCGAACTTTATATCTGAAGACAACAAAAGGAGAAGAGTAAATAAAAGGTTAGAAAAACCATACTATGATCGAAAAAGAGCATACCTTCCATATTCCAGTCGGAACGGATCCACTTGCTGGCAGCGTCCAGCGAATCAACACGTACGAACGCATACCTGGACCCCCACCCCCGATCGTTCACTCCAGTATTAAAAACTAAGGCACGATCGCCTTTATATCTGGAATACGGGCTATAACGCCCACACTTATCTCCCTTAACTTGGTACGCTGCCAAGAAATCATTCAAAGACATAGGGGGGTCCCAATCCACAGACAAACGCTCAATAACCAAAAGAACCCGCCAGAGTTGAGGCATCAACTGCCCCGGCGACAAACCAAAGCATCACATCAAATTCTTAGTCAAAGTCGAAAACGGCCATTAGAAGCCAAGCTTGAAAGGATATTCGTATATCACGAAATACCCCTCGGGGCAATCCTTAGGACGAACAGTCCCCAGACTTGTTAGCTCTACTTCTAAGGGAATCTTCGCTAGACGCCTAAAGTCGTCTAAATCTTCCTGGCTAACGATGGAACTCTCTGGGTCAGTCGACATTTCTTACCAGGGGAAAGAAGGCAGTGAAAGCTGAAAGGAAGAAGCAATGCGTTATATAAACGCCCTAAATCCCAAACAATCTCCGCTAAATCAAAGGGATTCGGAAGAAGAATGGCAAGAAGAGCAAAGCGGAATTTCTTTCCAAAATAAACTCAGCGTAAGAAAAGAAAGGACTCGTCGTAATCTTTATTTATGCAGTCGATCATGTCAGGTCGAATCCCTGGATAACCGCTGCGCGTCCCCGTCCTTTCGTATGACCGCAGGGATCGTCGACACCTGTCCTCGACAGCTGGTAAGCATCATCGTGTGTCAGTATGACGTCACGACCTCGTTTCCTTTTCAACTTCTTTTCAGTTAGAAACAAACCAGTCTAGCTCCAAGGTGATTGAGGTAATTTCTAACTCTTGTCTTATTTCCTACGCGTCTGATTGACAAAATTTAAAACTTAAATTTTACATTCAATTTTCAAATTTTGGGGGCAAACTGTTTGGGCAAAAAATCACGTCGTACGACCACGACCAGAACAGGTAAGACGCACGATTATGAACTAAATAATGTGTTAAGATAAGGTCTCGACAGGAACCCATAAAACATCCGTCGTCTCCCGTAAAAGGTAAGTCGTACGTATCCCATGACGCACGACCTTAGCATCGCCCGTCCCGTACGACCATCGCGTAAGATCGTTGTACCTTCGACCGAACTAATGTTAACCTTGACTGTTACGTTTGTTAAGTGTTTACTGCAGGAGTCAAAGTCATTAAATAGGAACGGACATAACCGACGCAACCATTAACGATCGATAGCCGTAACGGACGAAGAGTATTATGAACATTCATCTCGGCGACCATTTCCAGCCGTTGATCAAATCATTAATGGAACTAATTAATGATGCGAAGACTATAAAAGACAAGCTAAAGCTTCATTTCAAGGGACATCGGTTAACATCCAATACACTCCAGCGAACATCACCACACAGCGGAGAAAATCATCCAAACTCATAGGAAAGAACATTCAAACTCTGGAGATTAAGTACTGAAAGCCAGAATCTTACAGCGAACTCAAGAACACTCGAAGGAAAGCTCGAGTATCGCTCTCGATGCACGACAACAGTCCTCGACCAGAAGTTCACACTTTGTATTCACACACGACAAACACCTGTTTTTACATTTAAACACTTGTACTTTACATTTCGAAGTATTTCCTTCATTTGTATTGTAATCATCGTACGACCGACGCCAGTACCAAGGACGTCGCCCCTGATTGGTGACCATAGTGCAGCGACGACATCCCTTGTCGTCCGCATGTTTTTTCCTCGATTGAGGTTTTTCCTGCGTCATCAAATCCCTTGTCTCGTTTATTTTTCCCTCGTTGCACGTCTCGTCGAAAGATCCTTTCTTTAGTTGATTAAGTCCACATCGACCTTAAGTTGTCCCTTTGGTGCGATTTTTGGCATTAACAGTTACCTCGAGTCTTTTTCCTTTGCGTGTTTTATAACATTCCTTTTTTCCAGGAGAGTCTCAACCTAAAGTGTTGAATGTTTCTGCTAAGAGAGCAGCTGAGCTGGAGCGTGCTCGTCAGGGTAGAGAGAAGAGGCTAAAAGCCATGTCTGCTGGCCCTGAAATTCCGAAGAAGACGAGGACGAAGACTCCGAGGGAGTCGTCGACAGGGGTTAATGACTCGTCGAGATTCGTTACACCCGAAGAGGTAGGGGTCGCATCTCCCAAGAAGGTGATTGCAGCGACACCCATCAATTCTGCGCCTCCGACGAAAACTGTGAAGTCCCCGTCTGCCACGTCGAATCCTTTGTCAGCCGACAAGGGCAAGGAACACTCGACGGGAGGGGAGAAGGTCACGACGGTCAACTTTACGCTGCCATCGGACTTTATGACAGGTAATGTCCTAGACGGGACGAACCTGTTCCCTCACCTAGATAAATTCCTGCTTCCATCTTTCAGGGAGCGTTTTGAGGGGTTTTCTATCCAGGAGACGGGTGCCCATGTAGCCGGCTTGGTGTTCATGGTAAGTCTTTCTTTCAAGACTTAGTTTGTCTCGGCCCAGACTTCGTTGTCGTTGTCGTTGTCCACTGATGATGTCTGTCTTTTATGATTTCGCAGACATTTCAAGCTTCCTTGGCCTTGCGAAGTGGAACGGCGAAGGTGAAAGATCTCTTGTCTGCTACGCGCGAAAGGGAGAATGCAACATTGGATCGAGCAAACGATGCTACTGGTCGCACAGAGGATCTATCGAAGCGTCTTGCTGACGCTTTAAAACATATGGAGATCGTTAATCATGCGAAGGAGGATCTTAGCCATCGCTTGACGCAGTCTTTGTCCATGACTGCCGAGCAAAGGGAGGAGATGGAAAAGATTAAGGAATCCTTGGCTGCTGTTTCGAAAGAGGCTGAGGATTATAAGTCCAAGGTGGAGAGTTTGGAGAAAGAAGTGCGGGCTGCTAAAGACGAGGGTAAGTCTATTTTTGCCATAGCTCGTTTGACTGCTCGGGCTGCTATCATGCGGCGGCATTTGCTGGGAAAAGATCCTCTTGCCTCTGCAAAGGAGGAACTGGGCATTTATTTGAATAGCGTCGGGACCGAGAGGGATCTGGACTCAGATGATGAGAAGGACATCGAGGAAGAGATGGTAGGCGAAGGTCCTCAAGATGAGACTTCAGGCAAGGATGCAGCGGATGCTCCTTCTTTAGTTTAAGAATTTTCTCTTTCTTTTTTGTTTTACTGCTCGACCGTTGGTGGTCGAGCGCGTTTTTGACAATTTTTCTGATGAATGCACTTTTTTGGTTTGAACTTTATTGGTAAACAACTATCGCATCGATTGAACATAAGATACATAGAAATCATGCGACCAAGGCACTTATAAAATATGAGAACATACGATCAAAGCATCCATACAGGGTATAAGAAAGAAAAAATAAGGCATTCGTTTAGAATGTATGCCAATCAAACACCAATACATGCGACTAAGGTATTTATTCAAAACGCGAAGTTTTTCTAAGTTAAGAAGCTCAGGCTGCGAAGCCGTCTATGCGATTGTGCGACCAAGTCGTTCGACTAGCTGTAAGGTGTGATCAAGTCATGGACCTGATTGTCTATGTCGTGCGATCCTGCGATAAAACGATGTTAAGGGTTGGTCGTTGGCTCACCAATGACCCTCCGATGCTTAAGTCAGTAGCTGTTTGTGAGAAAAATTTGTATGGAAAAGAGTTAGAAATCATACCTTTCTCCTTCATGGGGTATTGCCCCCATGTCATTTATTATCCTATTCTTTTTGGAAAGAAAGATAGGTTTTAAATGATAGGACGACACGACGATCCGATGAGATACTGTCTGTGATTGATCATGTCGTCATACGATAGGGCACCATAGCGACGTTTCGACTCATTCTCGATCTTCAGGGTTCCCAATGGCGTAGGGGATTTTAATTGATAACTTTTGCATGCTCTGGAGTCGACGGTCGATGGCTGTTAATAACGACATTATCAATAATATCTTTGAGATTACCTTGTGGAACATGATATGCCAATTCCTTCTTGAGTGCGTTACAATCATCTGTCGCATGACCATGGTCGACGTGGAAGTCGCACCACTTTGATTTATCCTTCTTAGCATCGTCCAAGTCAGACTTCTTCGGCCACCGGATGGTTGCTTGGGTGGTCTTCAGAGCTTCGACTAAGTCTTTAGCTGACCCTTTGAACCCATAAGAGGAGATCTTGGGGTACACGGGGAATTTAGTCGCGGTTTTAGCTTCTGCCTTCGTCTTGAAACGAACGTTTGAAATCTGACGCGCTGGCTCTATTCTGGATATGGCTTTCGGCTTGAATTCTGGCTTCTTGACACCTAACGGCTTCTTGTCGTCAGTGTGTTTGCGACGAAAGGTTGCGTCGTCTTCGACCCTCATATATGCTAAGGTTCGAGCTCGGACGTCTTCGAAAGTCTCTGCGGGATACTTGGTCAGATCGATATATAGACCTGAACTATCGTCTAGACCACGCTTATAAGCTTCGATCGCAGTTTTGATGTCACAATTGCGGATACTGATCATTTTGGCATTGAATCTATTGAAATAACTTCGAATAGACTCATTGGTCTTCTGCACGACATAGTACAGATCACTAGTCTGCTTTTCCATCTTACGACTGCTGGCGAATTGCCGGGAGAATTGGTTGACCAATTCGGCGAACGACCCGATAGATTTGGGTTTGAGATTGATCAACCACTGGAGAGCTGGGCCAGTGAGAGTCGCCCCGAAACTCTTGCACATGCATACTTCCTGGTACATGTGTGGAATCGAGATTGTCCACATGAGTTGCTTATACTGCGCGACATGCTCGGTTGGATCGGTCACACCCTAATACTTGGGAGTGAAGGCAGGAATGTTATACTTCTTTGGGACCTCGATGGTGGCGATCTCGTCGATGAAGGGCGACACTTGATACCTCGAGCGAGGCTCGACGTCGACAGGCACGACTGCCCCAGGCAACTTGGCGAGCAAGGACAAGACTCGCTCATTTTGGTCTTCTAACATCTTCAAACGCTGGGCGACGGGATCGTTAAGATCAGGGTTTGCCCCTGTCGAGGGATTGGTCCCTGGATTAGTGCCATTACCATGCGACGAACCATTGGTGCCCCCGTTGAACGGGACAAAATATGGCTGCGACCCATAGTGGAATTGCTGCGGTCCATTCTAAAACGATTGTGGTCCCTGCTAAAATGGCTGCGATCTCTGCTGGAAAGATTGCGATCCTTGCTGGAAAGGTCGCGAACCACTTTGGAACGGCTGGGCGCCACCTTGCAATGGTTGGGATCCATTGTTCAAGGGTGGTGGTCGGATGTGCTGAGGGGGAATCTGCCCAGACTAGGGATTCGGAATGAACGGACCCGACTGCTGATTCTGCATGAATGGACTTGGATGCTGATTCTGTGCGGACGGGCCTGGTCCCGGACCTGGATTCTAGATGAATGGTCTAGGACCATTCTGGGATTCAAAAGGATTCCTTAGCCGCGCGATCTCTTCAGCTGCTCTGCGATTCTGCTCTGCCATTGCATTGAGTTGATTCCTGGCAACCTCGAGCTCCTGATACATCTGAGCGACGGCTTGCTGCGGATTTCCAGGGGCTGCCATTTTCCTGCAACAGAAAATAGAAGAAACTCCAAGAAACTATTAGTAGAATGCACGTTCGTCGAGGATTTTCTCTAGATGTAGTCCCACGGATGGCGCCAAACTGTTAATGCCAAAAATCGCACCAAAGGGACAACTTAAGGTCGATGTGGACTTAAACAACTAAAGAATGAATCTTTCGATGAGGCATGCGACGATAAATAAAATAAAGAAACAAGGGATTTGATGACGCAGGAAAAACCTCAATCGAGGAAAAAACCTGCGGACGACAGGGGGTGTCGTCGCTGCACTATGGTCGCCAATCAGGGGCGATGTCCTTGGATACTGGTGTCGATCATACAGAGATTACAATACAAATGAAGGAAATGCTTCGAAATGTAAAGTACAAGTGTTTGAATGTAAAAATAGGTGTTTGTCGTGTACGAAACAAAGTATGAACTGCTGGTCGAGGGCTGTTGTCGTGCGTCGAGAGCGATACTTAGAATAATGGTTCTTCACTTCAGGTGTTCTTGAATATTGCTTCGGTTGTTAATCGCCGGATATTCGATGTGTTGAAATGTTGATTGAGCTTGATATTTATAGTCTTCGCGTCCTTAGCTTCATCCATGAATGCTCCTTTAATGGCCTTAACGGTTGGAAACGGTCGCCGGAGTAATGATCTTCATCCGTTTCGGTCGCCGGCTGTTTAATGATTGCGTCGGTTATAGTCGTTGCTCCTTAATGACTTTTACTCATGCATTAAACACTTAATAAACGGTCATGGTTAATGTTAGCTTTGGTCGAGGTCGCACGTCTTTATATAATAGTCGTGCGGATCGGGCGACGCTATGGTCGAGCGTCGTAAGGAACTCTCGACTTACCTTTTATGAGGGACGACGATGGTGTTCTGGGTCTTTGTCGAGACCTTATCTTAATACAATATATAGTCCTTAATCATACATCTTACCTGTTCTGGTCGCGGTCGAGCGACGTGATTTTTTTGCCCAAACACATAGTACTTTCTCTCACGATTAAAGATAAAATCGAAAGTCTTTTACCTCACGACACTCGACCTCGACGTCGCCTAGTTCACACGACCGTCGCATAAAACCATGTGACCTCGACCGACGAACACGCTATACGACTGTTATGTTTGTTTAGTGTTTATTACAGGAGTCAACACCATTAATGGACAACGGCTATAACCGACGAAGTCAGTTAAGAACATCTAATCCCGCATTAAAGACATCGACCGTTACGGTAGTTTCCAAAGTCCTTAATGATCCAATTAAAGTGCCCGAAGACTATAAATATCAAGGAGAATCGTCATTTCAAAGGACGGAACACAGATACAACATAGAACATCAGACACAAGCACTCGAACTCTGAAGAACATTTGAAGCACAGAAATCGCTCACAGAAGAATCGCTCTCGACGCACGACATCAGCACACGACACTTCACTTTTACACATGACGCACAATGTTTTACATTAGAAAACACTTGTTACTTTACATTTTCGAAGTCTTTACTTCATTTGTATTGTAATCTCTGTACGATCGACACCAGAAACACAAGGACATCGCCCCTGTTTGGCGACCATAGTGCAGCGACGACTTCCACAGTCGTTCGCGGGTTTTTTTTCCTCGTTGAGGTTTTTCTCGCGTCACCAAAATCTCTGTCTCATTTATATTTTCGTCTTTGTCGCACGCTTTTGTCGAATGATTCCTTTCTTTAGTTGTTAAAGTCCACATCGACCTTAAGTTGTACTTTGGTGCGATTTTTGGCATTAACATACGGCAAAGCTTAAAAATCTCACCCAACATATTCCAGTCGACTCTAATCCAATCGCTCTCAGGGTCCAACGTCGGTACGCGCACAAACGCGCACCTGACCTTTCACTTACGGTCGTTGACCGCAGTTTTTAGGACCAAGGTACAGTCGCCTTTGTACCTCAAAAAGAGACTGTAGCGTCGATATCCGTCCATCTTGACCTGATAGGCCGTCAGGAGATCGCGCACGTTCATGTGAGACTCCCAGTCTTTGGTAAGTCACTCGATGACTTGGATGACGCGCCAGAATTGGGGCATTAATTGCCCCGGTGAGAGGTCGAACTCACACATGAATGATTTGGCTAGGGTCGAATATGGCCATTGGAAACCTATCTTGAACGGATACTCGTATATCACGTAGTACCCGTCCGGGCACATTTCTGGTCGAATCTGACCAGCCCTACTCAGTGCAATCGCCACAGGGATTTGTGCTAGTTTCCTAAGGGAGTCGAGATCATCTTAATCTTGAATGGAACTCGCAGGCTCGGTTGACATCGCTAATCCCGTGAGCCAAATTTTCAGGTCTAAAAAGGCAAAAATATCCCAGTCATTCCTAGGTTTCCTAGCTATTGATTTTCGACGCATAAAAGGAAGGATGAGTCGTACCTTAAATAGACGCTCTAATCCTCGAAAACACTAAATCGGTTCAAGATTTTGCAGGTTTAGGAATGGATTCGCTGAAAGAAGGCAAAGATCGAAGAAAGAAATACGCTCTAAAAGCTCTCTGAAAACGTAAACTGGAAAAGATCCACCAAGGGTCTCTATTTATGTAATCAATCATGTCAGATCGAGTCGTTCAATGATCGACACGTGGCCATGCCTTTTCGAAAACTCAACGGATCGTCGACACCTGGCATCCACAGCTGTCAAGCACGATCGCACGTCAGCATGACGTCACAATCTTATCCTCTTTTCGACTTCCCATTTAGTTGGAATTGAACCGATTCGGTTCCTAGACAACTGAATCGACTTTCGACACGTGTCACGACCCCAGACGTCTCTCCGACAAAAAATTAAAAATTTGAAATTTGAAATTGCCTTTCCATTTTAAATTTTGGGGGCAAACTGTTTGGGCAAAAATTTGTTAGTCTCGACCACGACCGAAAAAGGAAAAAACACTTCATATACGACACATCTCATGATAAGAAAAAATCATACACACTCTATCGTCAGACCTAAGTTTAGGTCGAGGGTTACTCACGACACCCGACCATGACCGTCGTAAGATACCTTACGACCTCGACCAACTAACATACGACACAACAGTTATCTTTTCTCTATTTAATGCAGGATCAACGCCATTAATGACCAACGACTATAATCGACGAAGATCATTATGAGTATTAACTCTCCGAAGCCATTACGATCGTTACTGCAACTTTTACGGAATCATTTAAGGCTGCGAAGGCTATATAAACAAAGACACCAGCCTCATTTGCGGACATCTGAGTTTGTGAACACCCACTGCACAACAAAAGCATTCGGAGCAAAGTTCTCTCTCGAACAGACGATACACGCACGCTGTTTTTACACACGACGCACTTGTTTACTTTACAATTAAACTATTTCTGATATTTGTACTGTAATTTTTTGTACTCTCGACATTTGGAACACAAGGACGTCGCCCCTGTTTGGCGACCATAGTGCAGCGACGACCTCCACTGTCGTCCGCGGGTTTTTTCCTCGTTGAGGTTTTTCCCGCGTCACCAAAATCTTCTTTCGTCTCCTTTACTTTTTGTCTTTGTCGCATAGTTTGTCGAACAATCTCTTTTCTTTAGTTGTAAAGCTCCACATCAACCTTAAATTGTATTTTTGGACGATTTTCGGCATTAACAAAGATCCAAAATCGTCCCAAAGATGGAGAGAAAGAGAGTGAGGTACGATTTGGTAAAGTGAGAGAGAGAGAAGTGAAATTCTTGGAAGAAAAGAGCAAAATTTCGCCAGGTGCCACGCGGACGTCCGTCCCCTAAAACTCAGAAAAGCTCGGCCAAGTTTCTGTTGCTTCCGCAGATGGTATGCGGAAGTCCGTACAACATGAACGTCCGACAACGTCCATGCAGACGTCCGCTAATCCCCATTTTCAAATATTTTCTTCTAAAACTCAACCCATCAAACCATGAACTAAGTGGCTATCTTATTAGCAAAAATTGGGGTGTTACAATCCTACCCAACTTGGAAAAGATTCCGTCCTCGAAATCTTAGGCTAACCAAACAAATGAGGATATCGACGTTTCATGTTCTCTTTCGTCTCCCAAGTTACATTTGCACCCCGATGGTGTTTCCATTGCACCTTGACCATGCTCACTTGTAACACCCCGAAATTTCAAGTAAGTAACCGACCTCATTCGTATAACTTTCATATTCGGTATTTTAAGGTTCGTATGGGGAATTAGACATTCTTGCTTGTCTGGCGTCATGTGTCGTGACCAACCGCGAAAAGGAGGGAAACGTGACCGGACCAACTTTTGGACAGCAGCCAGGGCATTGCCGACGACTATGCATGCGACATTGCCCATGGCATATTCGCCATGGCATAGTCGCGAAGGAGGGTCGAGCGGCCGAAATCGAACAGAAGGTTGTCATCGCGGGGCAACTATGCCCACGACATTGCCCGTGGCATAGTCGCGAAGGCATAGTCGCGATCGGGCTGAGGGTTGCTGGAATTTAAGCCGATTTTTGGGGAAACTTTACTCACTTCTTCTCATTTTCTGCATTTTACTGAAACCCTCTCATTTGGGGCGATTTTTCTCACTTCTCTTCCTTTTCCCTCCTCATCCAATGCTCTCATGAATGCTAGCATTTAATGGCTTCACTTAGGGTTTAAGTTGTGCAAGCAAAGGCATATAGTGGTGTGCCAAGCTCTACTCAAGTCTCCATTCAAAGCTAAGATCCTCCATTTTCTAGGGTTTACCTAACTCTCTCCTAAACCTCTACTTTCCTTTGGATGAAATGAAGATTGAGGCTCACTTTGGTAACACTAGAAGTGTTTGGTTGGTGGATGCATTTGATGGTTGAGGTAATCTTCTCTCCTCTTCATTTTGGAAATTAGGGTTTTGATCTATTGGTGATTTTGGGTTTAATATGTTGAGGGAAATGATTCTAAGTGTTTGGGGATAAATATTTATGGTTGGAAATTGTGGATCTAGGTTTTTGGAAGATTTGGAGCTTGAGGATTCATGTTTCTTCAAAGGAGCTTACGTTTGGGGGAAATCTAGATTTAACCTAAATCTAGCAAGGTGAGTTCAAATTGCTTTGTGAAAACTTTGTACATGCCAAAAATGTTATTTTTCCAAGTACTTATGTGTTTTACATGAAAATTAGCAATGGTTGAATTATTTGGTGGGTTTTAACCTTTTGAATTATTTATTGTTGTAAATATTGTAAAACGCCTACAATTGAAATTTTTGGGAAAATTTGGTAGATAAATCATAAATGAAAATGTGTTGATGATTTATTTTAAAAATGGAGTCTATTTGTTATGAAAATGCATTTTTGCGTTTATCTTGGAAATATGCATATAGTACGTTATGAGACGATTTTGAAATGTAACGGTGTGAGTTCCTTGGAAAAGAGGGTTGTCCTAACCCAACGTCTTGTTTTGGATTTTCGTGGATTTGAAATATTTATTGGCAAAAGTGTGTGTTGCTACGTTTAATCTCATTTTATGACTTTTCATAAATTATCTTTTGAGTCAGTTGAGCTTATGGCTCGGTATTGGATTTTGATAAGTCTTGAGGACAATTGTTCAGTTTTGATATCTCAAAGTCGAGTTTTGATCATGATTTACGTTATTGGGGAATTGCATGTTTTGAATGCACTTGTTTATTTCATTTGGGGTCGTGTAATGTTTTAGACCTTATTAGCTATGGATCTGTAGGCACTTGAGTTTTACGTTCATTGTAAAGACGTTAGTTTCTCTTTTGTAGCACAGAATATGCATCGGGTTCCATGGTAAGTAAGGCATAGGCCTATATGGCCGGACGTCGTCCCATGGGCAGTAAGGTGTAATTCCAGATGTGCTTGGCACGGGATAGGCATCGGGTTCCATGGTAAGTAAGGTGTGGACCTATATGGTTGGGCAACGTCCCATGGACAGTAAGGTGTAATCCCAAACGTGCTTGTTTTATGGATTTGGAGTGACCCAATGTATAGACCTGGAGTGGTTGAAATTGGGGGCTCCCAAGTCTCACGGGCAATAGATCTGGAGTGATTGAGCTCAGTTTACGAGAGTAATCCACGTGTTTGTTTTGTTGCATAGTAGGTGACCCACTTTTGTATTCCGTCACGTGCAATGTAAACGGGCCTCCCCCGTCACCGAAAGGTGTTGCTTTGGGTATTTGTTTTTATCCATGTTTTCGGTGACGTATCATATTTATATGAATTATTTTCCACGTTATGTGAGTTATGGGTTATGCTTTATCCATGTTTGGGATGTTTGGAATAATAACGATTTATTTATGAATTCAATCGTTTTGGAAATCAAATGCTGTTTCACTTTCATGTTGGTTTTGGGATGAGTCCATTTTGAGAAATCATTTTATACTAAAGCTTCTAGTACGGGATTTGCGTGTGTTGGAAAAATGGGTGATTTGCATATAAAGTAAATTCTTTTGAACTCACGACTTAAATTGTACCACTCCCGTTTTATGAATTATATGGTCATGATAAAACTCTTGAACTCACTAGGCATTAGCCTAACCCTTTTTATTTGTCGGCATGTGCAACAGGTTTCAGGTTGGGAATAACTTTAGCTACACTGTGGAGTGATGAGTGCTAGTAGGGTGCACGAAAAGTGATTTGCATAAGTAAAGTCTTCCACACCGATTGGGATTAGCAAATTATAATTTTGTTAAGTAACACCCGACTTTATTTGGTCACCTAGTATGATTTGTATTATTAATTGTGAGAGGTGTTATGTTTATCTTGAGGTAATTTCAATAATGGCTTGTAGAAGGAATTTTATTCCTTAAGTGATTATTATTTTTATCGAACATGTATTTAGTTGCTCTTGCCAAATTCGAGGGTGTTACAAGTTGGTATCAGAGCATAAGTTTGAGAGAATTAGGTGTTGAATTTGGATACCTAGACTCAAACTAGCGTTCTTTTAAG
Organism: Saussurea involucrata; assembly: GCA_033807775.1. Lineage (NCBI taxonomy): Eukaryota > Viridiplantae > Streptophyta > Magnoliopsida > Asterales > Asteraceae > Saussurea > Saussurea involucrata. The sequence goes on from CM066316.1 coordinate 66,585,581, forward strand.
TAGATGGAAGTGAAATTCACCTTTAGGCACTTTAAGATAGGGTGTTTTGAGGTCGATGGAGTTGCTAGAAACGGGAATCACATCGAGAGTGGCAAGGATAAGCATGTACGGTGCGTTCATAATGACACCTGGCCAGTGTCATGGTGAACTTACTAATTACATGTGCATACTTGAACCACTTTAATGCGGGGGTAGTGAAGAGTTTCTAAGCAAGTAGTCGTTGAAAGAGATTGACGATTTTAGCATTAGTCACTTAGAGTGACAATAAGCATGATAATTGCTTTAAGTGGACCATTTTGGGTCAAGGTTGATGGTTGGAGTAGAACCATAGGCTTGTTGAATTGACCTTATTTCGAGGATAAATCGTAAGGTTAATCGATGTAATTTCCAATTTTGCCTTATGATGTTTGAGCATCTGGATGACGGTGGTGCGACCAGAGGGAATTAGAGGAGTATGGTTTAAAACGTTGAGTGCCAACTAAGTTCATGCACAAAACTTATTTTTAAGATAAATTGCATCAGTGATTTCTTATGTTTCAAATCCTCATGTGAATTGTGTTACAAAATCTCGAAAAATGTTTAGCACACACAAGATTTTAAAATCGTGGTTTTGAACATGCATGAAAATTATTTTATTGCGGGGATTGCAAGTTTTTTCGGGACTCACTTTATTTTGTCGAGGTCCAACGCTACTTTCGGACACGGTGATATCCATATTTTAATGTCGTTTAAAGTGTTGGACAAATGACTATGGCTTATGACTTTAACATTGGATCTCTTCCACGTATGTTAAGGGTTGGACGGAAAGTTATCTTCCATTATGTCTATGTAAAGTTATTTTGGAGAATTTAGTTAATGCAAGTTTGTTGATCAATGTTGTTTATATGGTATTACAACAAAAAGGAGACTTTTGGAATTTTGACGTTTTAATCATTATTTTGTATATTGCAATTCGATTTTTGGAAACGAAAGGTTTGGTGCCATTTGTTGACTTGAGGTCATTGAGTCTCGTTAAGTTTTATGGAGTTTTGGTCTTACGACGTTTTGTGTCGCGTGAGTGCAATTTCATAATGTGCATACTCCATTTATTATGTGGGAATTTATGAGTTATGTTGGGCATTTTGTCCCACTCGGGTTTTATTGAGAAATATTATTTTATGCCATAAGACGACCCAAAAAGGATGAGTTTTGAAACTTTGGTGTCGCATAATTTCCCATTCATAGATTTGTGTTAGCACATTTTGTTGCAACTTGTTCAGTGTACGGATTGATTTATATGTGGCGTGAGTAATGCATTAAAGGACGTTCTGATAGTATTTCTTAACAATTTTCTTTATGCGCTTTCGGTTAATTGATTATTTTATTATCCTTTCACGCAAATGCAAGGTATTGATCTAGGGATATGCATGACTTGGTAACCACGAACCCTCGGCACTTTGATAAATGAATCGTGAATTGAAATGTCTTATTAATTTATTGTATAAATGGAGGTCGTTTGGTCAAGTATGTTTTAGTGTTGTGTGGATAATGCATGGTTTACGATACGGTACGTTTTGAAAACACGAATGTGTGAGTCGTTGAACTTTGGTCAATATTGACTCGATAAACATTTTGGAAAATTGTAAACCTTTTTGGTTTTGGAGAAAATGTATGTTCTGGGCATTTGTAATTAGTAAATTTTAAGCATTGACGTTTTAACGTTTTATTTCGCGAATGAAAGACTTTTGTGTAAATACTCCGTGATGGGGATTTTGGAAGAATATTTGTTTAAACCTAGGGTGCGTGAAATTATTAAAGTTTTTGGAACATTAATGCGCATTGTTTGTACGATTCAAAGTTTGAAGTCGATTTAAAACCTTTTGGTGTCAACCGCTTACAAACACTTCTTATTCTCCTCAGTTTGAGAGAATGCATAATTGTGTGTGAAATTTTGTCAAAGAGCTTTTACTCTTATGTCATTATTGGACTAAATGAGAAATTTTATAAATTTGAATTAATGAAATTTTCTATTTCAAGAGTTTAGTGTGGGCTACCTGTTGCATGTAATTTTATTTTCGGAAAACCACTAGGAAAGTGTTACAAGTTTGCATGCATACTCCAATTTGAAATTTCTTCACGATACCTTAGTCGATACCTCCGAATGGTGAAAACGTGTTCATTTTGTCTTTAAACTCGGAACCGACATAAACCATTTTATGTTTTGACCTAAGTATATTTATGGAATTATTTCACCGTTTTGTGAAATAAGCTGACGTGTGTGAACTTTGTTGGTGAACTTTGTTTCATGCTATTTCATGATTTAAAAAGAAAATATTTGGAATAGGATGGCATTCAAACTCCTTTTGAAGTATGTATAAACCTTTTTGGTTGCACATCATTTAAGTGGGAAATTACCTTACGTGCATGACATAGATCAATCCATGCTAGGACCGTAGCGGTTCGTTCCAAAGAAGTTGTTTATTGTGCTTTTGCGTCATTGTTAATGATCTAACTTCGATGAAGTGGTTTTCAATATGATTTTCATATGTGGGACGAGTGTGTCGATTTTTGCACAACTACCGAATTGATAGTAGTATATTTCGTGCGTACAATTAGATTGATATGAAAACCTTTATGTCGAAAGTTTCTATAAACGTTTTCGATTGGCATATTTGTTAAATATTTCGCTTGAGAAAAACCTTGAACTCATTAGAACCTTGGAAAGGTTATGTAACCCCGACAAAGAGTAAATGTGTGTAAACTTCGACAGTGGAAGGTTGGGCATTCCGATGCGTGGTATTGTTGTAGGTCGATTGGTATCGGTGGTAGAGTCGATGTACTTTTCGTATCTAACAGGTGAGGCTCGCGGTATATTCTGGGGATGTTTGTGGTAAACTGTTCGTTTCGGCAACCTTGTTTGGTGATTAGTGTTGATGGAAGAAATTTTGGTATGAGGTTCAGTAGTAGTTTGAATCCAGGTGGAGTAACTAGGTGTCAACTTTTAGATTTCGGGGCCAAGAACCGTTAGTGTAATTGGAGGATTGTAGTCCAAGTTCTAAGGGATGGGGGTATAGATTGTAGTAATCTTATGAAGTTCAATCTGTGATAAGTAGATTTAGTGGGATGATCTTTCTCGATAGTAAAGGAAATTGTTGATTGGATGATTGGAAGTTGGACGCGTTCTTGGGGTTGTAGAACCAATGGGTCTGTGACGACCTTCTGTTTTGGAGTCTAATGGTATTCGTCAGAATGAAATGACGGTTCAACAGCGAAACGGTTGGATTTGGGGGAATTGTTGGTTTCGGTAGTAATCAAACCTTGGTTTGATCGGAGAAAAGTTTCAGAGCCTGTAGATATGGAGTGATTGAGAAACAGGGATCTACCGTTGGGGGAAGTATGAGACATTTAAGGTTGGGAGACAACCGAAGTCTTGTGATTATAAGCTGCCTAGGTAAGGTAAGCGTTACCCGAATGTAAGTGTGAAGAGCCTAAGGGGACTTAAGATGCGAACATCGATGCAAAGGCTTTTCTTAGCAGTTCGGTCAAGAAGGACAATTTGAATCTCAGTTGGAAACTGAGGGATCATGAATAGGTTTGAGCTTGGTAACCGTCGGAAGTACGAGAACTAGATTTCGAGGACGAAATCTCTATTTAGGTTGGGAGGATTATAACACCCTAAAATTTCAAGTAAGTAACCGACCTCATTCGTATAACTTTCATATTCGGTATTTTAAGGTTCGTATGGGGAATTAGACATTCTTGCTTGTCTGGCGTCATGTGTTGTGACCAACCGCAAAAAGGAGGAACGAAACGTTGCCGGCGACTATGCCCGTGACATTGCCCATGGCATAGTCGCGAAGGAGGGTCGAGCGGCCGAAATCGAACAGAAGGTTGTCATCGCGGGGCGACTATGCCCGCGACATTTCTCGTGGCATAGTCGCGAAGGCATAGTCGCAATCGGGCTGAGGGTTGCTGGAATTTAAGCCGATTTTTGGGGAAACTTTGCTCACTTCTTCTCGTTTTCTGCATCTGACCGAAACCCTCTCCTTTGGGGCATTTTTTCTAACTTTTCTTCCTTCTCCCTCCTCATCCAATACTCTCATGAATGCTAGCATTTAATGGCTTCACTTAGGGTTTAAGTTGTGCAAGCAAAGGCGTATTGTGGTGTGCCCAGCTCTACTCAAGTCTCCATTCAAAGCTAAGATCCTCCATTTTCTAGGGTTTACCTAACTCTCTCCTAAACCTCTACTTTCCTTTGGATGAAATAAAGATTGAGGCTCACTTTTAGAAGTGTTTGGTTAGTGGATGCACTTGATGGTTGAGGTAATCTTCTCTCCTCTTCATTTTGGAAATTAGGGTTTCGATCTATTGGTGATTTTGGATTTAATATGTTGGGGGAAATGATTCTAAGTGTTTGGGGATAAATATTTACGGTTGGAAATTGTGGATCTAGGTTTTTGGAAGATTTGGAGCTTGAGGATTCATGTTTCTTCAAAGGAGCTTACGTTTGGGGGAAATCTAGATTTAACCTAAATCTAGCAATGTGAGTTCAAGTTGCTTTGTGAAAACTTTGTACATGCCAAAAATGTTATTTTTTCAAGTACTTATGTGTTTTACATGAAAATTATCAATGGTTGAATTATTTGGTGGCGTCGATGAACGCGAAGGAAGACCTTTAGCGCCATCTGAGGGAGACCCTTGAGAAGTCCTTTGCGACTGAGGCGGAGTTAGGAGCGACTAAGGACTCCTTGACCGAGAGCGAAAAACAGGTCGAGGACCTTAAGTCGCTCGTCGCGGCGAAAGAGAGGGAGATCGCGTCCTTAGAGTAGCGACTCCAGTCGTTTGAAGCTCTGACCCGTCTAAGGGTCCGAGCGGCGATCATGCGTCGCCATTTACAGGGGTTAAACCCTATGGCCGGAGCTAAAGAAGAGGTCACTACTTTCTTAGAGCAAGTCGGGGACGAGGAAGAACTCGACCATGAGGACAAGCTCGAAGAAGGGGACCCGACGGACGCTGAGGTCGACGTGACTGGCGACGGGGAGGTCGCTAAGGAGCAGGACCCTCCTCTTCCTTGACTTTTGTCTTTGCTTTATTTTTGATGTGGGGCGACTATAATCAAGGCAATGAATCATTTAAATCTTGTTTATGACGTACGAGCCATAACAGTTGTGATATTTTATTTCCCGCGATATAAATCGTTCGGTCGACATTCAAGTCATAGAGACTTCGTTCCACATAATTTGAATTGTAAGATTGGTGCTTTAAGTCGTTGAAACCTTTATTCCTCACGATATAGGTCGTAAGAAAAGAATAAGTTTAGAAGTAACTAGGCGACTGGGCCGACTATATATTCTAAGTCATGGAGTTCAAGTCATAAGACTTTAATTTTGGAACTCAGATTAAGATGCACCTGTTGTGATCATAAGATCTATGTAATGAATCGTAAGATTCGGTTTATGTCGTATGAGTCATAAGTTATAGGTCATGACTTTATCGGTCGTGACATATTTTATTGTTACCTTGTAGTCTGAAAGACTTTGTCTTCTCACGATATAGATCGTAAGACTGACGTTTGTGTGATCCTGCGAGCCTGCAATGTAAGATTCAGGGGTGGTCGTTGGTTTGACCAACGACCCTCCGATGCTTAAGTCAGTAATCGTTTGTCGAAATAAATCGAAAGTAAAATATTAAATGAAATACTTCTTGAAATGTATTGCAGTCCAGCTACGTGGGGTTGAGATCGTAAGCTTGACATTATGATCCAGACGTATGATCACATGTAGGCCATTGTCGTACATGATTTCGGAAGGAATTCCAAACCTGCATAAAATGTTAGTCTGGATAAAAGAGATGACCTTTCTGTCCCGAATCTGGGAGTATACTTCTGTCCGTTCAGAGGAGTAATTTGTAAATACTAACAGGAATTGTTTTTGCCATGGGGCAGGATGCAATTTACTAGCGATGTCCATTCCCTACCTTATGAAGGGTCGTGGGATTAAGGACGTATGTAAAGCTTCAGAAGGTTGGTATATCATACCTGAATGTCGTTGACGAGCGTTATGTACCGGGTGACATTTAACGTCGGCTATTTGAGAATTACTTCTGTCGTGAGGTCCGACTGCCCCCGAGTCGTGAGCCATATTCAAGCCTGCGATCAGTAGCTGGAAACTGGAATTCGTATGGGGTACATCATTTTTCCCCCTTGTGGGGAATATAAGACGACACCGATATATGCCTTTTTAGCGTATGAAAAATTGTCGATATGGACTAGTCGGGTCGTGTCGTTTATAGTCACCACAACACAGGCGTCGACCTGTGTTTCCTTTTCTAGTTCAGGAATAAAGTCAGCATCGGTTAGGACCTGCGGTGCAATTGCCGTGTGAGGCATGTGTAAAGGCTAGATATCTTTTTTATGAGGTTTTAACGTTGCCTTATAGCAATCTCGGGCGGTCTTCGGTTCACTTTTAATTTCTTGTACTCCCCACGGCGTCAGGAATTTGATCGTCTGGTGATAGGTCGAGGGGACTGCCTTCATATCGTGGATCTACGGTCGTCCAAGTATAACGTTGTAGGATGACGAACAGTCAATAACGTTAAACTTCGTTTGTTTGTTGACCCCTTTAGCATACACTGGGAGAGTGATCTCTCCCAAAGTATTGGTAGAATCGCCATTGAATCCTATCAGAGTCGTCGATCGACGGGTGATCTCTGATTTATCAATTCCCATAGCTTTGATCGTGCTTAGGAAAATGATATTAGCTGAACTGCCTCCGTCGACCAATACTCTCTTAGTCGAGCAATTGCTGATAGTGAGCTGGATAATCAGGCCATCGTGATGTCTCTGCCAGCTGTCCTGAAGGTCGTCCTGATGATGGGGTATTCTCCTGATGATTGACTAGCATGTCGCTTGGCTGCCGAATAGGTTAAACCACAGACGTCTGATCCACCCGTCACATAATTGATGACTTTTTCATGGACGGGGGATTCTGGTCTTACGTTACCAACTGGCGTAGATTCTTTATTAATCAAGCCTTGTAGATGACCCTTAGGGACGATCCATGCTAACTCCTTTTGCAAAGCAAGGCAGTTATCTGTCGTATGACCATGGTCGCTATGGAAGTCACACCATTTGGTCTTGTCCTTTTGGTCGTCGTCTTTATCACTTTTCTTGGGCCATCGGACAGTCGACCGAATGTTTTTAAGAGCTTCGACCAATTCTTTCGATGTTCCCTTAAATCCGTAAGGGGAGATCTTAGGATATTGAGGGAATCGGGGCGTAGGATTGCTTTTTTTCTTATCAAACCGAACGTTCGATATCTGGCGCGTTGGTTCCGTCTTGATGCTCGGCTTGGATTTGAAATCTGGTTTCTTGATCCCGAGCGATTTTTTATCGGTGGAATGCTTACGGCGGAAGGCTAAGTCATCTTCGACTCTCATGTAAGCCAAAGTCCTAGCTCGGACGTCTTCAAAATTTTCTGGTGGGTACTTCGTAAGATCGACGTACAATCCGGTAGTGTTGTCGTTAAGACCACGTTTGTAGGCCTCGATGGCAGTCTTGACGTCACAATTTCGAATGCTGATCATTTCTGCGTTAAAACGATTGAAATAACCACGGATGGATTCTCCGGATTTTTGGACGACGTAGTACAGGTCGCTGGTCTGCTTCTCCATCTTGCGACTGCTGGAGAACTGTTGTGAAAACTGGTTGACCAATTCTGCAAAGTTTCTGATGGACTTGGGTTTGAGGTTGATCAACCACTAGAGAGCAGGACCTGTAAGAGTCGCGCCAAAGCTTTTGCACATGCACACCTCTTGATATTGATGTGGGATTGATACTGTCCACATCAGCTGTTTATATTGTGCGATATGTGTAACACCCCAAAATTTCATTATATTGTATTTAATATAAATGAGGTCTATTTGTAAGGTGTCTAAGTTGGGGAATAATTGTAAAAGTAAATTCCAGGGTTGAATTTGTAAATTGACCAAAGTTCAAAGGTGATTGATGAAAATTAAACTAGAGGGTTTATTTGGTCATTCTTTGAAAGTTGAGAATACTTTATGAGAGGGTAAGCTTTGAGATATTATCTTAATCAGTCTTTGTGAATCGGTGAAGTGAGAGAGCAGTGAGAGAGAAAGAAAGAAGAAGAAAACTCTGGTGTTTAAAAGCCTTACAGAAGATTAAATGTCTGGATTGTGCATAAAGAAAGGAGTTCGTCTTCTCCAGGTGAGTTCATTCTTCTCACTTAAATAATTTAACAGTTGCGAATTGAATCAGATATTGTGTTTTAGACGTCTGAATATATATTGGTATATTGATACTGAGATAGAGTCGATTAATAGACTGGAATTTTGGATGAGCTGTTGGAATTATTTGACGTGAAACGAATGGTTAAAATCGGAGTCCCGGTATTTTAGAAATTCCAGAACTGGTGAGTTTCAGAACTGATTTTTGAAGCCGGAAGTAGCAACTCTTGGAATTTGGGTTTGCATAGGGTTGGATCCGGAATAGTTAAACTACCGGAATTGGGCTCACTTTGGAGTCCCGGAATTAATACCGAAAGTGGGTTCCGGAATGCCTTTAATACCGAAACATGGGCCGAAGCCCGGTAAAGTGTTAATTTTTGAATTCCGGAACTTGGGCCTCGTTATGGGATCCGGAATCCATTCCGGAAGATGGATCTGGTATCCATTCCGGAAGGTGTGATCCGGTATCCGTTCCGAAAGATGGGCCTTGAAGGTAGATCCGGAATTAATAATGGAAGTGGACCGGAATTGGGTTAAAGTTTGGGGATCCGGAATTTGATAAACCGGAATTGGGTTAAGGGTTGAGATCCGGTAATTTTTCGTATTCCGGAAGTCGGGCCTCGTTTATAAATTCTGGAATTTCATAAATCAGACATGGGCCACTAAATTTGGACTTGGAATTAATTTCAAAACCGGAATAGGCTTTAGAATAGGAACAAAATTGATTTATGGAAATGGGCTCCATGCTGGACTGTTATTAAATTAGAAGTTGGACTTTTTAGAAGTTAATTTGGTTTTAATTTTTTTTAAATACGAATTTGATTGAAATGACTGTCTTCTCTAGAATCGAGGTTTCGTAATATCTTCTAAATATAATATTTTAGAAGAAGAGCATTCGAGGGTACAATAGGTTATCCAGTGTTTCCAGAATTGAAAATATTATGGAATGCAGTGTGTTATGTTTTGATACATTAATAGGTGTAATGGATCCATAGGCACTGTTAAATAAATGTGGAATAGACCAGGCTCTTAATGGTAATTCCCAATAGCCTATAATGTGGATTGTTAATCCCATTTCGGGAGGCGATAGCCTATAATGTGGATTGTAATCCCATTTCGGGAGGCGATAGCCTATAATGTGGATTGTTAATCCCATTTTGAAAGGCGATAGCCTATAATGTGGATTGTAATCCCATTTCGGGAGGCGATAGCCTATAATGTGGATTGTAATCCCATTTCGGGAGGCGATAACCTATAATGTGGAATAGGCATAATTTAATTTGTAATTCCTATTTCGAGAGGTGATTATTAACGTGGATTATTCCCGTTGGCCTATAATGTGGATTGTTAATCCCATTTCGGGAGGCGATATCCTATAATGTGGATTGTTAATCCCATTTCGGGAGGCGGTAAGAAGTGATTGAATAGGCAAGGTAAAACTGCTATCCATGTTGAAATAGTGGAATGGGCAAAATATAGTTGCTATTTGTATTGACTATAATGAATAGGCAAACATAACTGCTATTCGTGATTAAGATGTGGAAACGCGAGAAAGACAAAGTGTGATTGTCGTTTCCAGTTGCTTTCGATGGATTAGAGATAGGCAATATATAAGTGTTATTTTGTTTGCATTCCAAGAAACGTTATGGCGATTTATTGTAAGTCCTTAGGCTTGAGTGATGATCTAGAATCGGTAATGATTCATAGTAGGCCTTCGAACTTGATGTTAAGACTTTCTTACTATTGGTCATATACATGGGATCGGGTATGTTCCCGTCATTATGATACGAGTACGAGTAAGGTAAGAACGGTGGTGAACCAGGTTTGTTTATATGCTTGAATATCTGAGCTTTCAAGCTGTTAATGTTTTAATTTGAATTTGGATGTTCTCACTAGGCGTAAGCCTAATTGTTCAAATTAAACTTTCTTACCAGGTATCATCTCAGGGAAGTAAATGGGATGTGGGACGAGAGCTTTTGAAGCATTCAACTTTTGAGATAAGCGGAGGATTTAGCTAACACAATGAGGCTTTTTGATGGATTGCTCAGATAACTCAGTTAATCTGATTATAGTTGACATGATTAGATTAATAAGTTATACGGAGAATTCAATGTTTGTAAATATGAACCCTCATAGCTAATTCTCTCCTTAATTATTTAAAAGTTTGGATGTTATTCTATCATAACTTGTTACAAATTGAGGTTCAAATTGGCCCTGATTTTTAGGGTGTTACAATATGCTCCGTTGGATCGGTTATTCCTGAATATTTAGGCGTAAAGGCAGGAATGTTGTGCTTCTTCGAAACGTCAACACTTGCTATCGTGTCGATGAAAGGCGATGCTTGAGATCCTGTGAGAGGTTCGACGTCGACAGGAACGGCGGCGCCAGGTAATTTTGAAAGTAGCGACAACATCTTTTCGTTCTGATCCTCCAAAAACCTGAGTCGCTGAGCGACGAGGTCGTTAGGATCGGGGATTGTACATGCCGGGGGAATGAATCATGAGTTCTGGGTTGTCACACCGACTGTTGGGGGGAACCATTCCCGTGCGACGACCCGTTGGCTTGGAAGTATGGCTCCATTGTACAGTGGCGGAGGTCTCATATGCTGCGGAGGGAGTTGTCCGAAGGGAGGATTGTTGACAAAAGGCTCTGGACCTGCTTGGAATGGTGGCCTTACAAAAGGTGCACCCATAGGTCGGGGACCGTTCTGAGGTCCAAAGGAGTTACCAATCGTTGGATTCCTCAGAGCGGCGATTTTCTCGGTTGCCTTCTGATTCTGCTCATGCTGGGCTTGAATCTGACTTCGAGCCGCGTTCAATTCTGATTGAAGTTGAATCATGGGATCTTGATAATTTTCTATTTACCTGAAAGTAAGAAAAACTTCACAAGATCGTTAGAGCGACGTATGCGTTGGCCTGAGATTTTCTCTAGATGGGGTCCCACGGATGGCGCCAAACTGTTTATGCCAAAAATCACCCAAAAGGATAACTTAAGGTTGATGTGGAATTTAACAACTAAAGAAATAGATCTCAAGACCAAGCAACACAATCACGATAAAAAGTAAATAAGACAAGGGATTTGGTGACGCGAAAAACCCCAAAAGAGGGAAAAAACCGCGGTCGACTTATGGAAGTCGACAGTGCACTATAGTCGCCAAACGGGGGCGAAGGTCCTTTTATAACAGGTGTTTTGTGTACAACAGATTACAATATGAGAAAAAATGAACTTAATCGTATGTAAAAGTCGTGCGTCGTGTGTAAATCGTGCGAAATAAACTGATGTCGTGCGGTCCGAACTGCTGTCGTGCGAAGGTTTCTTTAGCGATATTTGTTCGAATGCTTTGTAGATTAATGTTGCGTTTGCGATGTGTAATAGCTTGGGAATATATGTGTTTTCCGGTTGTAGAGCAGGCCTTTATATAGCTTTCGTTAGTAATAAATGTGTCTTGGTGGCTTGTTTCGTAACCGGTGTTGGGTCTTCAATGCCATTAATAGCTCGTCCGTTACTGGCCGTTGTACTATGAATGCTCGTGGACCTACATTAATGAACAAAAGAAACGGGTGTTGACTGTTAACTGTTAGTGTAATCGTACGACCGTCTTAAGTCTTGGACGTCGGTCGTACGGAACATACGACCATCAGAAAAATGTACGGCCAAGCGCTCGTCTGTAAATAACGTGCAAGACCTTATCTTAATACAGGAGTGGTCTTATGTAAATGTTATTTGAGTTTTCTATCGTCGGTCGTGAGGTGTGATTTTTTACCCCAACAAGGGTTAGGCATCCTGCAATGTAACATCTCGATTTTTATAAAAGATGATGTTTTGGTTATTAAATAATTTGAATATAATTATTTGATAAAGTATGATTGATTATGTGATGAATTATTTATAGAGTTTATCCCCGATTGAGTTACGTTATTGTTTTATGAAGTTATAAGTTAAGGGGTAAACTTTATTTTTATTTTGGAAGCTGGAGGGTATAAATTGCCAATTAAGAGAAACTTGGGGTTTTGTTTGGTAAAACTGATTTAACAAATCAGTAACACCGCCCCATTTATAACAAAAGGGGTGAGGTGTCTTTCAATAGGACACTTAGCATATTTGTGAGTGTGTGTGTGTTTTATCGAAAGAACAAGAGAGAGAGAGATAGAGCCGAAAGAAAAGAAAGAAAGATAGAAGAAGAGGAAGAAAGGCTGATTGTTTGTGGCTGGAAGTTTAAAAAGCAATTTGTAGAACAAAGGTATGTATCTCATTTAAATTCCTCATCTTATAGTTAAAAGCTTATAGAAGTTTAGAAAATGGGTTATGGTGATTTTGATGATTATGATAAATGTAGGTTGATGTTTATGTTCAAATAGTAGTATTGAACATATCTGCAAATTTATAGAAACATGCATGGCTTAAAACTAGAGATTTCTGGGTTTTTACGTTTTTCAGTTAGTTGAGATATTCATGAACTCAGTTAGTTGCGACAGTTATGAACTCAGTTAGTTGCGACAGTTATGAATTTAGTTAGTTGCGATATGGTGTTATGTCTCAACAGTTGGTTGCGATATGGTGCTATGTCTCAACAGTTGGTTGCGATATGGTGCTATGTCTCAACAGTTGGTTGCGATATGGTGCTATGTCTCAACAGTTGGTTGCGACAAGAGGGAGTTATCGCAATAGTAGGTTGCAACAAGGTATATCGCAGCTAGTTGGTTGCGATAAGAGACGAGAATTTTGGATATTTAGGATTTTCAGTACTTAAGGGTCCTAAACAGTAGATTAATACCAGTACATTATGTATTTGGGTATTTCAGATCTCTGTGAAGTTGGTGACTGAAGTTCCTTACAACTTTGAGAAAGGAAACGTAGCTCTACTGCTACCAGGTGAGTTCATTCTTACCTTACCTTTTTATAATGTTTTTAAGTATTGTAAGGTGTATTTTATAAATGAATTGTTTTGGAAGAATGATTTTATAAAGTAAAATATGTGTTCTTAAATTGATGGTTTTGCATAAATTGGAATTTGATTTATAGCAATAACTTGTATGAGTTCAAATAGGTGATATGGATCCATAGGCACTAATGGTTATGAATACGTAGAATAAATGAGAATGATTCATTATTCTGATGTATGTGAGAAATCGTGGAATAAACGTAATTCCCGATTTCTAAGGGAGAAAAGCGATTGACATAAGTAATTGTAATCTCTACTTCCTTTCCAATAAATGGGCGTGTGTTATTGCGATTTATTGGATAAGAGCAATTATCTAGAATCCGTTGTGATTCGTAGTGTGGCTCTGGACCATGAGAAATGATTGACTTAATGTCAGATTGTAGTCATGGAACTGGGTTTATCCCGTTATCAAAGAATGGTTAAACGTGTGGTAAGAAAAAGAGTAAACCAGGTTTGTTATGCCCTGTTTACATTGTTTTTATAAATATTATTTTGAAACTGAATGTTCTCACTAGGCGTTAGCCTAATCGTTTCAAATGATATTTTCTTACCAGGTACTAGCTCAGGGAAGTAAAGGGATGTGGGGCGGGCGCTTTTGGATTAGCAGAGAAGTTAACTAATTGATGAGGTTTTGATAGATTGCTTAGATAATCTAGTTAATCTGATTATAGCGATATGATTAGATTAATAGGTTATTTGAAGAATCTTATTTTGTAAATATGACATCATGGTTAATTCTCCACTTATGTATAAAAGCTTAGAAAATTATGTTTAAATCTTGTTATAATTTGAGGTTTAAATTAGCCCAAATTTTAGGGTGTTACATGCAATCTCTCTCTACTGGAAGATGAAGGCACGATTTGTTTGAGCGAAGGCCATTTTTGTTCGTATCGTGGATTGAGGTTAGTTTACTTTCTCATTTTGATCATGTTCATGCCTCGATCATCCTTTTCATCTGTTTATGATTTCTGTTAATGGGGTTAGGGTATTGTTAATGCCAAAAAGCGCACACAAGTACAACTTGAGGTTGATTGTGGAGCTTAGCAACTAAAGAAAAGGATCTTTTGACAAAGCGTGCGACAAAGATAAAAATGATAAACGAGACACGGAATTTTGGTGACGCGGGAAAAACCTCAACGAGGAAAAAACCCGCGGACGACAGTGGAGGTCGTCGGTGTACTATGGTCGCCAATCAGGGGCGATGTCCTTTGTGTTACTGGTGTTGGTCGTACAGAGATTACAATACAAATGAAGGAAATACTTCGAAATGTAAAGTAAAAAGTGTTTTCAATGTAAAACAGTGTGCGTCGTGTGTAAAAGTGAAGTGTCGTGCGTGAACGTCGTGCGTCGAGAGCGATCTTCTATGAGCGATTTCTTTGTCTCGAATGTTCTTCGGAGTTCGAGTGCTTGGGTTTGTTGTTCGATGATCGTTGTGTGTGGTGTTCGTTGTATTCTCTGTATTGTCTGATGTTCTCTAAAATGATGATTCCACTTGATATTTATAGTCTTTGGGCGCTTTAATTGGATCATTAAGGACTTTGATAACTGCCGTAACGGTCGTTAGCTTTAATTCTTCATAACTGATTTCATCGGTTATAGCCGTTGTCCATTAATAGCGTTGACTCCTGCATTAAACATTGAACAAACATAACAGTCGTATAGCGCGTTAGTCGGTCGAGGTCGCATGGTTCTATGCGACGGTCGTGTGAACTAGGCGACGTCGGGGTCGAGACTGGTGAAATTTTGCCCAAACAGTTTGCCCCAAAAATTTGAAAGTAGGATGGCAAATTCGAATTTTAAATTTTGTCAGTCGGACGTATAGAATTATGACACGTGTCGAAAGTTACCTCGGTTGTCTTGGAACTGTATCGGTTCAATTCAAACTAAGGAGGGAAGTCGAAGAGAGGATAAAGTCGTGACGTCATGCTGACGCACGATGGTGTCTAGCAGTTGTCATGGCCAGGTGTCGTCGATCCGTGTGGTTATATGCAAAGACGAAGGCGCGTGGCGATCATCTAAGGGTTTGACCTGACATGATCTCTTGCATAAATAGAGATCTCGACGGATCATTTCCTTGTTATGCTTTCGAAGAGTTTACTCAAAGAGATATTTTGCCTTGATTTTCTTACCATTCTTCGTCTAATCTTTCCAGAACCCGTGAGAATCTTCGACTTGGTTAAGATTGTTCGAGGTCTTAGAGCGCTTATATAAGGTACGATTTCTGTTGATTTCTTTAAGTCTGCTTTAGAAATGTCGATGGACCCTGAGAGTACTATTCAGGAACAGTCGGGCCTCAATGAGCTCAGAAACCTAGCAAAAATCCCTGCGTGGGTTGAATTGATCTGCCCAGGTCAGATTCGATCGAACGAATGTCCTGGGGGATATATTGTGATATACGAATACCCCTTTAAGATAGGTTTCGAATGGCCTTATTCGCCACTCTCTAAGGCTTTCATGCTAGAATTTGACTTAGCACCAAGCCAATTAATGCCCCAGTTTTGGCGAGTCGTACAAGTGATAGAGCGTCTCACTAAGAAATGGGAGTCTCCCATGAACGTACGCGACCTCCTCTTGGCTTATCAAGCCAAGAAGGATGGGTGTCATCGCTGTAGCTTATATTCTAGATATAAGGGTGATCGTGCTTTGGTCGTAGGGACCGCTGTGAACGATCGTAAATGGAAGACTCAGTACGTATTTGTGCGTAAGTCGACCCTTGACTCCGAGAATGATTGGATTAGGACCGGATGGAATAAGTCGGGTGAGCTTTGTAATTTCCTTGTCGTATGTCGTTCGCGTTTTTTGCTTGCTCTTTAACTTGCTTCTTATATGTCAACAACCATAAAGTTTGAGGACGTGAACCCTTACGCCAATTCTCAGGCCAAAATCGACAAATTTCTGGTGTACAGTGCTGAAGAGCGGTCATTCGTCACACGACATTTGGTGGACGAGGACGAAGACGTGGTCTACTTGGGAGAGAATCGAGAGGAGAAACGTAAGGAGGAAGAAGAGGAGTCGAAAGAAGAAAGAGAGATGACTGGTAAGTGCACTTTCCTTTTTCTTTCTGTTGAATCTTCTTATCTTATAACATTTCTTCTTTTTCCTGGTTTCCAGGGGAATCACAACCCACGGTGTCGACCGTCTCTTCTAAAAGAGCAGCTGAGCTTGAGCTTGCCCGTAAGGGCAGAGAGAAGAGGCAGAGGATTTTGTCCACTGGCCCGGATGTTCCGAAGAAGACGAGGACGACGATCCCAAGGGAACCGTATTCGGGGGTTCACGACTCGTCTAGAGTCGTTACGCCTGAGAAGGCGAAGGTCGCATAGCCCAAGAAGCCGTCTTCCGATGCGATTGCTGCGACACCTATCAGTTATGCGCCTCCGGCGGAAACAGCGAAGTCCCAGTCAGCCACGTCAGATCCTTTGTCGGCCGGCAAGGGCAAGGATCAGGCGACGGGAGGGGCTAAGGTCACGACGGTTAATTTTACATTGCCGTCGGACTTTATGGTCAGTAGCGTCCTAGACGGGACGAATCTATTTCCTCATCTGGGGAGATATTTGCTCCCGTCTTTCAGGGAGCGTTTCGTGGGTTTTCCTATCGAGAAGACGGGAGCTCATGTCGTCGGGCTGGCATTCATGGTAAGTCTTTCTTTCAAGACTTGGTTCGTTTGTCGATGTCATTGGCGTTGTCGTTGTCGTTGTTCGTATGTTTATTAACAATGTTTGTTTTATGATTTTGTAGGCGTTCCAGGCTTCCCTAGCTCTGCGAGGTGAGACGATGAAGATAAAGGATCTAATGTCTGCTGCGCATGGGAGGGAGAATGCGGCGTTGGATAGGGCGAAGGTCGCCGCAGAGCGCGAAGAGGCTCTGTCAAAACGTCTTGATGACGCCTTGAAGCATCTAGAGGCCGTTGGTCGTGCAAAGGATGAGGCCAATCATCGCTTGACACAGTCCTTGTCCATGATTGCCGATCAGAGGGAAGAGATGGATAAAGTTAAGGAATCCTTGGTTGCGATTACAAAGGAAGCTGAGGATTCTAAGTCCAAGGTAGAGAGTCTGGAGAAAGAAGTGCAGGCTCTTAAGGATGAGGGTAAGTCTGTTTTTGCTATAGCTCGTCTGACCGCTAGGGCGGCGATTATGAGGCGACACCTGTCGGGGAAGGACCCTCTTGCTTCGGCGTCGGAGGAGCTCGCCGTCCACTTGAAGGACGTCGGATCTGCGAGGGACCTCGATTCTGACGATGAGAAGGATATCGAGGAGGTGGTGGCGGGTGAAGGTCCTCATGGCGAGGCATCGGGCAAGGATGTGATCGATGCTCCTTAGGAGATATCTCTGTTTATTTTTGTTTCTTCGCTACTCGACCGTTGGTGGTCGAGTTATCTAGATGTAAATGGCAGTTTATTTAATGAATGAAACTTAGACTTTTGTCGAATTTTGGGCTTTTACGAATAAATACAATATCAATTATAAGATTCACTAAGTAAAGAATAACCAAGAAATCATGCGACTTAGGCATCCATTGCAATACAACAATTAGAACATAAGCCATAAGACTTTTAAAACGTGTATACAAATATAAACACGTGCGATCAAAGCATACATTCAGAGGGTGAATTTTTTCAAAGTTAAGAAACTTAGAGTGCAAAATCGTTAGACTTTGCGATCGTACGACTAAGTCGTGCGAAAACTGCGAATCGTGTGTCCCTGCGTAAGGACGATCAAGTCGTGGACCTGATCGTTTACGTCGTGCGACCTTGCGAAACTAAAGTCGTTTTAGACTTAGTGATTATCGGCGTGCGATTCTGCAAAAAAACAGTGTTAAAGGTTGGTCGTTGGCTTAACCAACGACCCTCCGATGCTTAAGTCAGTAATCTTTCGTGATGAAAATCATGTGAAAGAAGAGAATTAGGAAACGTACCTTCTCGGATTCTTCTTTATTTAACGGAGTATCTGCCCCCCTTCATTTATCATCCTACTCCTTTCAGGAGAGAGTAGGTTTTAAATGACGGATCAACACTGAGATCTCGAGGAACAACGTCTACGTCTATGTCGACCGTGTTTTCGTGCGACAGGGCAAAAATATTTGGCATATCCTGTAGGAAAGGCATAAGTTTTAAGATTACGGAAGGAAGGACGAACCTGTCGAGACCCTATGGTCATGCTTAACCTTTGACCTGCGACTGCCAAACAGCTTATTTTCGCGGCTTCAGGGTTGTCTTATAGCAGTCGCGAGCGACCTTTGGCTCACTTTTGATTTGTTGGACTCCCCACGACGTAGGGAACTTCAGAGTCTGATGATACGTCGAGGGAACGGCTTTCATTTCATGGATCCAGGGTCGACCTAAAATGATGTTATAGGCCGACGCATAATCGATGACGCTGAACTTGGTCTGCTTGTTGATTCCTCCGGCATAGACCGGCAAGATGATCTCTCCATAGGTGCTCGTTGCTTCTCCATTGAAACCAACTAAGGTCGTCGAACGTCGGGTGATTTCCGAGCGATCGATTCCCATAGCTTTGATGGTGTCAAGGAAAATGACGTTCGCGGAACTGCCCCCATCGACCAAGACTCGTCGGGTTAAACAATTACCAATCATGAGTTGAATGATCAACCCGTCATGATGTTTCTGATATGAGTCACTGAGGTCGTCTTGATCGAACACAATCTTCATAGCTTCCAACTCCAAATCTCCTTTGGGCCTTGATGAACGCGGAATAGGCCGATCGTCGGGTGCTTGACTGGCATGACGCTTGGATGCGAAATACGTCAGACCTCACACGTCGGAACCACCAGTGATGCAATTGACGACCTTTGCGTGCTCTGGGGTCGGCGGTCGATGATCGCTAGCTGAAGTAACGACATCATCGATGATATCTTTGAGGTTCCCTTTCGGGACATGATATGCTAGCTCTTTTTTTAGGGCTATGCAATCGTCTGTCGCGTGACCGTGGTCGACATGAAAGTCGCACCACTTAGATTTATCTTTCTTGGCGTCGTCCTGATCGGATTTCTTTGGCCACCGGATGGTCGCCTGAGCGGTATTTATAGCTTCAACCAAATCTTTAGTGGATCCTTTGAATCCGTAAGAGGATATCTTGGGGTACTGAGGGAATTTGGTCTTGGCCTCTGCTTTCGTCTTGAATCTGACATTCGTCTTGAACTCTGGCTTCCTTACACCTAATGACCTCTTGTCGTCGGTATGCTTGCGACGAACGGCAGCGTCGTCTTCTACCCTCATATACGCTAGGGTTCGGGCTCGGACGTCTTCGAAATTCTATGGGGATACTTAGTTAGATCAGTATATAAGCCCGAGCTGTCGTCCAGACCACGCTTGTAAGCTTCGATTGCGGTCTTGATGTCACAAATTGCGAACACTGATCATCTATGCATTAAATCTTGTTGGTCCCGAAGGCCTATACAAGTTTGTAGAAGGGGGGGGGGGGTTGAATACAAACACACAGATTTTACTTTTCTAAATTGTTTATTGATAAATCATTAACAATTTACAGCTTGTTGCGGAGACAAGATTAAGGATAAACCTAAATCTAAACAAGTTGGAACACTAAGGTTTCTTGCACTAAGAAAGATAAGGAAATTACTAATAATAACCTATCTTGAAATAAGAGATATGAACTTGTCCAGAGTTAGCAAGTTACTTCAAAATGAAGTGAGTTCATCTCTTTATATACTGCATGCATTTAATGCAAGTCAGTATACACTTTACACGTGTCATCAGCTGGTTGGTTGCATGTCATTGACCTTTGTTGACAACCTTAGTAGCCGTAAGGATGAACAGTGTAGTATCAGAGTGGTTGTACGATTTCAGACAGTCGGAGGTTCTTTTCTGACATTTCGTACGGAGTCGTGCAAGGGTGGTTAAGACAAAAGTACTTTGTACGGAGGACTTCATGATCAGCTTTCGTTGATTCAGCGATTATCATTTACTATTCAGCAGATGATAAAGTTCAGCGATAGCTGAAGTCTTGTACTTGATACTTCACGTTGAGTGGACAAATCTGAGTCTTCGCTGATCCGCATCAGTTCATTAGGAGACTTGTCGCTGGTTCTTGAGCTTGATCTTCGACTTCAGCGTAGAACCTTTGTTGACGTGAAACTTGTCTTCAGGGATCATAAGTAAACAACTAACTTATCAGCGATCATCATAATGACTGAACAGACTCAGAGCATTTATGGTGAACAGTTTCGCTGAATGTTTAATCTAAAGAGCGAGAGTTCCTATCAGCGGTACTGGAAGATCTTAGTACTTATCAGCGATAGTGAAACTCTGATACATATTGTTTACTTACAATTTTCACTAAGTATATAAGAGAGGGTCATTATCAAATCACTGAGGGTTTGGATCAACAATCTCCCCCTATTTGATTATGACATAGCAACAAAGAAAATTGCTATTTAATGAAAACATAAGGATAAAAAGAACTCATAAAATATTTGTCCCTTTTACTGTTTTCTGGGATCTTTTCAGTACTGATGGAGTAAAGTACGTTCGCTGAAATCTTTCTTTAAAACTTTGAATCAGGTTACAATGAAGAACAGAAAGATTACAAGTACAAGCGAAATAATTTACAAGTACAGAAGGATAACTGATACAATAGAGAAAAAGGAGATTATATCAGTTTTCAAAAGGTTCTTCCTTAATGAGAAGTTCATCAAGGGTCGTCTTTTCAGTGGGGATCATCCAGTCAGGAACCGTTATGCCTTGTTTTCTTTTGTTCAGCGCTTCTTCAAAGATCAAGGGTTTTAGGTGTCGTGCCTGAATGTCTTTTCTGAAGTCACACCAGTAGATGAGATCTCTGAGCTGTTCGATTGGAGTGATTGGAAGCTCAGCGATCCGTTGAAAACATTTACGTCCGTCGTAGTCGAGAAAGAATATTCCATAAGGATTACTGATGACTTTACCAGGGACGAAAAGTTCACATGGTGGCAAAGAAATGTCAAGGGCAGATAGATCAGGGTCAGGACCAAGCACTTCAGCGCGAGAGAAACCAATTCCAGTTTCATTTCGTATGACAGGACTTGAGTTTGAATCTTGACGTTTCTTCTTTGGAGAGCCCCTTTTTCTTTTCAGCTTTAGATCAGGAAGAGGAGGAATGTCCACACAAGAAGATATCAAATCGATCTGTCTGTTTATCAGCTTTTCGAAATGATCCTTGTACTTAGATTGTGACGATTGGATAGCTAACCTCATCTCCAGCCATTCAGAGAGACCATACCCTTTTACAGTGTCAGCGCGAAAGGTTTCAGATTGACCATCTTCTCTAAAAAGTTTGATGTCAACAATAGGTACTCCGATAGATGTTCTTCCAGAGATAAATACCTTGTTGATCTTCGCTGGACGATATCTGAAGTGGATTTTCTCTTTACACCAGATCAGGGTGGTCTGAGAAACTTCAGTTTTCTTTTCCACGATCTTCTGGGCTTCTTCCCAAAGCTTTCGTTGGATTTGAATGGGAACACGTTTCAGCTTGGGGTCTTTGACAGATTCTTGAGTAAGCTTGATGGCATATTCTCTGTCTTTCTCTTCAGCTTCCTTTCTATCAGCGA
Source organism: Saussurea involucrata (assembly GCA_033807775.1). Classification (NCBI taxonomy): domain Eukaryota; kingdom Viridiplantae; phylum Streptophyta; class Magnoliopsida; order Asterales; family Asteraceae; genus Saussurea; species Saussurea involucrata. The sequence goes on from CM066316.1 coordinate 66,607,309, forward strand.
TGAGGCGTTCAGCTCTGAGGTGTTCCTTGTATTCAGCTTTTGAAATTATGAACTTAGGAGGAACTGAAGTCAGTTGATCACACCTTAGAATGATTCGCTGATCCTCGAATCGCTTTATTATTTCTTCTCTTTTCTTCTGTTCTTCTTCTCTTAGCTTTTGAGGAGCCAAGGAAGGTCTGTTTCTGTGTGAGAGAGTTTGTTCTTCAGGTTCATCAGTCTCAGAGATCAAATCCAAGACTGGGATTATTTCTTCAGCGGCAGCTGGAACTATTGGTGAAGTCGCAGTTGTGGAGCCTTCAGCGATATCCTCAAACAGGGGAGAGGACTAGCTGAAACGCATCGATCTTACAAATAAGAACTGGGTAGAAGAACTTGGGTAGAAAAGATAGAAAAAGTATGTGGATGTGTTGAGAGGTTTGTGGAGTAGAGAACTGATTGTGTATAGAGATGTTCAGGGAAGGAATATAAGTAAAGTTTAGTGTACCTGACAAACCGGCTTTTCAAGCAAGATCGCCAGATTTTCATCTTCAGCGAGGCCTTTGCCTTTGCCTTTGCCTTTCTCAGCGCCAGAGGCTGAGGGCTTTGTCTTTGTCTTCTCCCCTGAAGGTTCATTTATCAAGATTCCCTTAAGAGCTTTGATCCTTGGAGCAGGTTTGACGATAAAGAAATCATCGTCATCTTCGTCATCATCATCATCATTCTTTGGAGATGATCAGATCTTCATCATCTTCTGCTTCGGATTCTTCAGCATCTTCTTCGAGTTGCTCCCCCTCAGATACAGAGGCGAGCTTCTCGGTTCCCTCAGGGTTTTCATCTCCCTGAGGTTTTTCAGCGATCAGATCTTCATTCCTCTCTCCCCTGATAGATTCATCATGGGAAAGGTCTTCAGCGCTTTTGTTCAGATCTTCAGCGCTCTTCTCAGCGGTATGTTCAGCGCTCTTCTCCCCCTCTTTCTCATGATGACTGGGGGAGGAATGGGTAGACTCAACGTTGGTGTTATCTCTGTCTTCTGGGCCAGAGATTTTCACACAACCTTCAAGCTTTGCTATTCTGTCTTCTAGGCCAGAAATAGCAGGCGTGATTTTCTTCATCAGCGAGGCCTTTGCCTTTGCCTTTGCCTTTCTCAGCGCCAGAGGCTGAGGGCTTTGTCTTTGTCTTCTCCCCTGAAGGTTCATTTATCAAGATTCCCTTAAGAGCTTTGATCCTTGGAGCAGGTTTGACGATAAAGAAATCATCGTCATCTTCGTCATCATCATCATCATTCTTTGGAGAAGAAGATGGTTCATCATCAGGGATGTCGACGACTTCATCATCTTCTGCTTCGGATTCTTCAGCATCTTCTTCGAGTTTCTCCCCCTCAGATACAGAGGCGAGCTTCTCGGTTCCCTCAGGGTTTTCATCTCCCTGAGGTTTTTCAGCGATCAGATCTTCATTCCTCTCTCCCCTGATAGATTCATCATGGGAAAGGTCTTCAGCGCTTTTGTTCAGATCTTCAGCGCTCTTCTCAGCGGTATGTTCAGCGCTCTTCTCCCCCTCTTTCTCATGATGACTGGGGGAGGAATGGGTAGACTCAGCGTTGGTGTTATCTCTGTCTTCTGGGCCAGAGATTTTCACACAACCTTCAAGCTTTGCTATTCTGTCTTCTAGGCCAGAAATAGCAGGCGTGATTTTCTTCAGCTCTGTGCGATCCGCCGCTGTGAAAGATTCCAAAATAGGGGCAGGAGCAGGAGCTGGAGTTCTTGCCTTGTTAAGCAGCTCTTCAATCATTGTTTTCATCGAACCAACGTCGGTCTTTACAGAGCCTAAGTCAGTTGTCAGAGTTTGAACATTTGTCTTCACAGCAGACATATCACCTTCTAGTGCTCCAACCGATGTCTTCATCGTTGTTACTTCGCCGGACATGGAGGAAACTGATTGTTTGAGTGAGGTGTAGTCTGTGTAGATGTCAGCGAGCACTTTGGCGAAATCGCTGAGAGTCTTATCAACAATCTTGATGTCGTTTGTGGAAGCTTTCTTTTCCACCACCGTTGTCAGCTTTGTCAGATTCTCTCCAGCGTTTGTTACAGCTGTAGAGTTGTTGGAGAGTGTGGTGGTGAGATCAGTCAGCTTAGTTTCCACGGACTTCAGAGACTCGTTGATGTCTCCCAAATTAGGACCTGTAACACATAAGTGCTTGTGAACAAAGGAAAGCTCAGAAGTTTCAGGTTTAGTTACAGTGTATATGGGTTGATTTGTACCTGCAGGAGGATTGACGAAATCGTCAAAGTTGCGGACTCCTGAATAATGTTCCATATCCTCTTCGAAAGTACGGTGAGGTATGGTGATCTCTGCAGGTCCTGTCTTCATCATTTGTTGAGAAGCGTCAGCGGTGGCTTCTGGAATGATGGCATCTCCAGTGTTAGCTGGAGGAGTGTCCAAAGAAGTGGAGGGAGGAGCGAAGGATAAGATTGGGATTCGGGTACTGAGTTCAGCGTTGGAATCGCTGACAATCACTTCATCAGTCTTTTGAGAGACTGAGGGAGGTTGGGTAGTTTCCAAGTTTCTAACCTCAGCGTTTGGAGACGCTGAATTCTGGATTGGAGGGATGGCTTGAACGGGTGTGGCAGAGCGTACCACGGAACTTTCCTTCAGCTCTTCAGAATGAGCTGAGGAGTCTTTAGCATGGGATTGCTGGGGTTGCTCCTTGGTTTTCTTGATCCTTTTGGAATCAAGTTGGGTGTGAGAGGGTTTCCTTTTCTTAGAAGAAGAGGATTGTGTGGCCGGGGTATCAGCGATGGGTATTGTCGCTGAAGGAGCCACAGAAAGCGGAGAATTTAGAAGAGTGAGAAGAGTAGAGAGACGTACCTCGTTGGCGACAGGTTTGAAATCGAGCACCTTAGGGCCAACCTGAGAAAGTTTCAGGTCACCCTCTTCAGGATAGCTGTCCTTCAGGCCATATTGGAAGATGGCGCTGATGAATCTTGGGTAAGGAACCCATGCTGGTCGGTCAGCGGCAGAATCCACGCGTTGTACTAGGTCATCATATATAATAGAGGCCCAGTCAATGTTTAGACCTTTCAGCAGTGCGTATCTCATAGCTTGCGTAGGTTGTGCGGCTTGATCAGAAGAGCCGGACTTCGCTGTCATGCAGCTGATCAGGTGAGCGAAGATGAAATTCATCTTGCTGGGCATTTTGGATTTCTTTATCAGCGTCAGCTTCTTCTCGGGCTTCTTGTCCCTTCCAATGTCCCAGATGTAACCCATTGTGTCGAGAAAAGCAATGATGGCATCTTTGTCAGCTTGCTTCTTATGGTCAGGGAATGGAACGAAGGGTTTTTCTTTGGTGGCATTGGGAAAGTTCAGGGCTTTTCGAATGATTGCGGGGGTTATCTTAATTGTGCCATACTCAGTATCGCTGAGTATGCAATCGATGGTTTTGGATGCATCTTTGGCGGAGGGTAGCTGAGTGTGTCTGGCAGAGTACCAGAACTGGGATAGTAGTAGCTGACTTGCGGGAGGAGTGATGGTCAGGGCTGTTGAAATGCAGCAGTTTTTCAGGAAATTCACAGCATCATCCAGATGTGTGACTTGCTTTCGAGGAGGAAACTCGAGAAGCGCAGAGAGGTTGTTCACCTTAGTCCAATCTAGTTGATCCAGCTTGAACTTTACCTGAGGGGCTTTGATGATGTCCACTTCCTCAGAGTCAGCGGAGATGGACTCAGCGGTGACATTGATCTTTGAAGATGCCATTTCACTGTATTATCAGTTCAACCAAAGATGTTAACAAATAAGAATTATCTTAATGTGGAAAGAAATTTCCATTAAGATGTTTCGAATTTTGTCCATTTCATTCAGACATAAATGTCTTAATGAAGATTAGGGTTTTTCATGATTTTTGAAATGAAATGTAAAACCCATAAAGTCTTGTATTCCAGTTTCTAAAAGAAAACTGGATACGAATGAAGAACAAGTTTAAGATTTAGATTTAAAACTTGAAGAACAACCATGAAATGGTTGTGTTCATAAAACCATGAAAGAAATGATTTTATTTTACAAAGTTCTTTTGTTTGATCTTGTTAAAACAATGAGAAGATCGAAAACAAGTTATACGCATTTGATAATAGATAAGAACATATTAACCTTGATGTTTTGATGAAGAAGATGATGAACAGTTCTTGAGGTTTTTGAGAGCACAAATGCAACAGAGGATTCTTTCTTGCGGAGGAAGAATGTTCGCGTAAAAGACAAATATAAACCAAAAGTTGTTTATATATGGATTTTTAGAGAGAGAAAACCTTGAGCGGGAAAAGGTTTTCATCATGACACGGACACGTGTTTGCATTTGATTGGAAGTTTGAACGAAACGTGCAAACGTGTGTCAGAAAGAAATCGTGCCTAGTGTTATCCGTTGCAATGACGTCACAACTGTCCTTTCACATTCTTTTAGGATGTCTCTGAGGTTTTAAAAGCTCAGGGACTCTTTTAAAAAACATGAAGCACTGAATAGAAAAATATCAGTGAAGGTTTAAAGAACTTTCAAAATATCGCTGTTAAGGAAGAGATATTCAGCGATGTAAATTTATTTTGAAATCTTGCATTTACATGCGATTGTCAGAGAGAGAAAACATACCTGGATATCAGTTTAACCAAGTTTATTCAGAGAGAAGATGATGAAATGGATTATGTGAGTTGATTTTATCCCGAAGGCTATACAAGATTGTATAACCGTATCGCTGATTAATGTGAACCGCTGAAGATTTTACCCTTCAAAGTTCAGCATTCCAAGCTCGCTGATGAGAAAGTTGAATCTTGTCTCATCAAGAGGTTTGGTAAATAAATCAGCTAACTGATAATCAGTTGGGATAAAATGAAGTTCTATATCACCATTCATCACATGGTCTCTGATAAAATGATATCTGATTTCTATGTGTTTTGTCTATGAGTGTAGCACTGGATTGTTTGCTATAGCGATGGCACTTGTGCTGTCGCAATAGATTGGAATTTTGGAGAGCTGAAGATCATAGTCTAGTAGCTGATTTGTCATCCACAAGACTTGAGAACAACAGCTTCCAGCGGCTACATATTCAGCTTCAGCTGTGGAAGTGGACACTGAGTTTTGCTTCTTACTTGTCCAACTTACCAGCTTTCCACCCAGGAGCTGACATCCTCCTGTGGTGCTTTTCCTATCCATTTTGCAACCTGCAAAATCACTGTCTGAATAGGCGGTTAGATCGAATCCTGAGTCTTTGGGGTACCAAAGACCTAGATTCGCTGTACCCTTAAGATATCGAAAGATTCGCTTTACAGCTTTCATATGGGATATCTTAGGTTCAGCTTGATATCGTGCGCACAGACATGTTGCAAACATAATATCGGGTCGGCTAGCTGTAAGATACAATAGTGAGCCGATCATCCCACGGTACAGCGTGACATTGACAGGAACACCCTTTGTGTCCTTATCAAGTGTCAGCGGAGGTGCCATAGGGGTTTTCATAGCTGAACTTTCAGTTAAGTCGAATTTCTTCAGCATATCTTTAACATATTTTCCCTAATTAATGAAAGTTCCTTTTTTAGTTTGCTTAATCTGAAGACCAAGGAAATATGTTAGTTCACCCATCATGCTCATTTTATACTCATCTTTCATTCTATCAGCGAAACGAGTACAAAGCTCAGGGTTAGTAGAACCAAATATAATGCCATCAACATATATTTGAACTAAAATGATATGACCTTTCACTTTTCTAAAAAATAGAGTTTTGTCAATCTTACCTCTCTCAAATTTTTCAATATGGAGATAAGTAGAGAGAGTATCATACCATGCACGAGGAGCTTGCTTTAAGCCATAAAGTGCCTTGTCCAGTTTATAAACGTAACCTGGACGCTTAGGATCTGAAAATCCTGGAGGTTGTTCCACATACACTTCTTCATTCAGCTTTCCATTCAGAAACGCTGACTTAACATCCATCTGATGTACAGTGAAGTTTTTGTGTACAGCATATGCTAAGAAAAGACGAATAGATTCGAGTCTTGCTACTGGAGCAAAAGTTTCGTCATAATCTATGCCTTCCTCTTGTCTGTATCCCTGAGCAACAAGACGAGCTTTGTTGCGAGTTACAGTACCATGTTCGTCCAACTTGTTTCGATAGACCCATTTAGTCCCTATCACCGTTTTGTCAGTTGGTCTACGAACGAGTTTCCAAACTTTGTTTCTTTCGAATTCAGTCAGCTCTTCTTGCATAGCGCTGACCCAGTTTGGATCTCTGAGGGCATCATCTATTTTCTTTGGTTCAGTTAGAGAAATAAAGTTAACAAATAAACAAATATTACCTGCACTTCTACGAGTCTGAATACCAGCGTTGGGATCACCAAGAATTTGATCGATTGGGTGATTTACAGTCCATCGCTGAGCCGGAGCATACGTCGCTGACTCAGTCTGAACTGGAGAAACTGAAGATGAGGCTTCAGCTACTTCTGGATTATCAGCTAAGAGAGGAATGTTTGCATTTGACACTTCATTCACTGATTGTTGAGAAAAAGATGGAATGTTTGAGACATTTGGATCAACTGCAGGTATAGTGTTTATAGGAACAGCTGAGACCCATGATGTTTCAGCTTCACTATTCTGCATGTTTGGAATGATAGTGGGACTATCATCTTCTACTGGATGAGCATGAGGAGTGGGAATTTCTTCTGAATCACCAAGATGAGAAAACATCCATTGATTCAGTTCTTCTGTATCAGCGTTCGGTTTAGAGTTCGCTGAACGGGATTCGTCAAAGCAGGATTCCTTGGTGAAAATCACTTTGTTATCCATGTCGCAAAGCTGACTGATGCTCAGAAGATTATGCTTCAGCCCTTCAACATATGCGACTCTTCTGAAGGAGGTTGTACCATTTGAAAGTACAACATACCCTTGGGTATGTCCTTTTCCATTTCCACCGAAAGTCACAGAGGGACCTTTCTCTTCCTTGTATTCAGTAAGCAGGCTTTTCTTTCCAGTCATGTGTCTAGAGCATCCGCTATCGAGATACCAGATACCCTTCTTAACCTGCAATACAAAGAAAGATTAGTTTTTCTTAGGTACCCACTTAACCATGTATACACGTTTGTCAGTGGAAGTAGTTGGAATGGAAGGTTCAGCGGTCTTCGCAGCATTTGAAGATTCAGCTTTGTCTTTCTTCACTTTGGTTAATTTCTTATCCTCAGTGGTAGAATTCACCTTGACCTGATTTGCACCAGGGTTGGTCTTCTTTGCCTTGGGGGCAATCTTCACCTTAGCTATCTTTTCATCTTTGGTGGTTGTAGGGCACTTACTAGCAATATGATCGGTAAGTCCACAGTGATAACATTTCCTATAACTAAAAGTAGTTCTAGGACCACTTGTATGCTGAGCTTTTAATTTTGAATTAGAAGTACCAGCACCAAGTAAACTATTGGCTTTAGAAATGGGACGAACATTCAGTTCTTCAGATTTCTTACCAAGGAGATCCACTCTGAGTCTAGGAGTAGATCGCTGAATAGATCCAGAGATCAGCTTTCTAGATCCAGAGGGGTTGGTCACTGAGGCTTTAGAAGCATTCAGCTTTGGTACTAAGGTACCCTTCTGAGGATTTTGATAAATAACAATTCCTTTACCTTTGTCTTTAGAGACAGAGATAGGTTTTGAATAAACCATTTTCTCCTTGCCTTTTGAGGAGGTAGGAGTTTCCTCAGGGATTGGTGTAATGGATGAGGAGCACTGAGATGATGAAGTGTCAGCGACTGAGGATACGAACGTTCCAAATTTAAGCATTGAACGTTCAGTGGTTGGTTTTGGAGTATCATATTTATAACCCAGACCACGTTTATCACTCAGAGGAATCTGAGCCTTAATTATCTCAGTGATCTTTGTTGAAGAATTACACCATCCTTCAACAGTAGCTTGTTCAGCTTTTAATGCAGCGATAGCTTCTGCTCGTTCGATTTTGACTAGCTGATTTAAATAGACTTGATCTTTAAAATCATCTTCAATTTTAGAAAGCTTTTCTATTTGAAGGTGGCAGTTTTTAAGCTTTTCAGCGAGATCAAGATTTTGGTTTTCAACCACAGTTTTGTCGTTCATGGCTTCGTATAAACTTCTAGTCAAGAGATCGATCTTACGGAGACTATCAGCTTCATCAATATTTGCAATATTGGTAAAGAAAGAAGGTGATACCTGAATGGTAGATGTTGAAGTGGAGGGAATGTTTGAACTTTCTTCCTCTTCTTCAATCTTAGCCATGAGACATTGATTTTCTTCATCATCTTCAGAATCAGATGATGATGCTTCTTCATCAGAAGCAGCCCAATCATAGTCAGCCATCAGGCCTTTTCCTTTCTTCTTAAAGCTTTTTAGCTTTGCATACTTCTCCTTCAGTTTTGAGTATTTGTCATCTTTATTCCTTGGAACAAAGGATTTCTTTGTAAAAGCTGAAGGTCTCATGATTTTCTTTGACCTGCACTCATTAGCGAAATGACCTGTCTTTTCGCAGTTGAAACAAGTAGCAGTAGCCTTATCAACAAAAGCTGATGTTTTAGGCTTGTCAGCTATGGAAAGAGTTTTGTTCTTTCTAAACATTTTCTTCTTGGCGAATCTCTTGAACTTTTTAGTTAGGAGAGCCAAGGATTCATCATCATCTGAAGAATCAGAATCTGATGACCTTTCAGAGTTACTCTCTAACTCAGTGATAGTGACCGAGGGTCGCTGAGTAGAAGGTTCCTCTGAGAATAAAGCAACAAGGGTGCTTTTGGAATCTTTTACAAGATTCTTCTTAAGATGGCTAGATTGCTCATGATTCAGCAACGTGCCATATAAGGTAGCAAGGGTCATTGATCTTAGATCCTTTGATAGCTTGAGACACATGGAATAATTGTCCCAGCTTTCAGGTAAACATTCTAGAAACTTTGTCAGCACTTCAAAGTTAGAATATTCCTTACCAACAGTTTTCAGATCTATAATTAAACAATTAAAACGTTGGTGAACTTCAGAGAGAGTTTCATTCTTACCAGAAATGAAGCTTTCGTATTGTCTTACCAGGTTGATCTTTCTTGAGTCCTGGACTTCAGACGTTCCTTCATACTGAACACATATTGTGTCCCACATGGCTTTTGATGATTTCAGGTTCATGACGGAATGGTAGACTTCGTCAGGAAGGGCCATGGATAGTATGGATCTGGCTTTTGTATCTATAGCCACTTTCTTCTTATCTTCGTCGGTCCACTGATGGATTTCTTTAGGAATCAGCCTTTCTGGAATAGCAGGTCTATTTGCAGTGGCTGGAACTAAAGGATCAATTGTTACAGGGATGTGTGGGTCGTTCTCAAGATAGTAAGGTATAGTAGGGTCTACACCTTCTAAGAAGAGTGTCATCCTATTTTTCCACAAGTTGAAGTTGTCTCTGGAAAATCTAGGGGGTTTTGCAAGAGAACCATTGTCTATATAATGTGTGTTTGAGTTGGTGGCCATTTTCAGATAATAGCAAGGAAGAGAAATATCTTAGATTAGATCTTGTTTATGAGATTAAACAAATCCGCTCTGATACCACTTGTTGGTCCCGAAGGCCTATACAAGTTTGTAGAAGGGGGGGGGGGGGGGGTTGAATACAAACACACAGATTTTACTTTTCTAAATTGTTTATTGATAAATCATTAACAATTTACAGCTTGTTGCGGAGACAAGATTAAGGATAAACCTAAATCTAAACAAGTCGGAACACTAAGGTTTCTTGCACTAAGAAAGATAAGGAAATTACTAATAATAACCTATCTTGAAATAAGAGATATGAACTTGTCCAGAGTTAGCAAGTTACTTCAAAATGAAGTGAGTTCATCTCTTTATATACTGCATGCATTTAATGCAAGTCAGTATACACTTTACACGTGTCATCAGCTGGTTGGTTGCATGTCATTGACCTTTGTTGACAACCTTAGTAGCCGTAAGGATGAACAGTGTAGTATCAGAGTGGTTGTACGATTTCAGACAGTCGGAGGTTCTTTTCTGACATTTCGTACGGAGTCGTGCAAGGGTGGTTAAGACAAAAGTACTTTGTACGGAGGACTTCATGATCAGCTTTCGTTGATTCAGCGATTATCATTTACTATTCAGCAGATGATAACGTTCAGCGATAGCTGAAGTCTTGTACTTGATACTTCACGTTGAGTGGACAAATCTGAGTCTTCGCTGATCCGCATCAGTTCATTAGGAGACTTGTCGCTGGTTCTTGAGCTTGATCTTCGACTTCAGCGTAGAACCTTTGTTGACGTGAAACTTGTCTTCAGGGATCATAAGTAAACAACTAACTTATCAGCGATCATCATAATGACTGAACAGAATCAGAGCATTTATGGTGAACAGTTTCGCTGAATGTTTAATCTAAAGAGCGAGAGTTCCTATCAGCGGTACTGGAAGATCTTAGTACTTATCAGCGATAGTGAAACTCTGATACATATTGTTTACTTACAATTTTCACTAAGTATATAAGAGAGGGTCATTATCAAATCACTGAGGGTTTGGATCAACAAATCTATTGAAATAACTTCGAATAGACTCATTGGTCTTCTACACGACATAATATAGGTCACTAGTCTGCTTCTCCATCTTGCGACTGCTGGCGAATTGTTGAGAGAATTGGTTGACCAATTCAGCGAATGACCCGATGGACTTGGGTTTGAGATTGATCAACCACTGGAGAGCAGGACCAGTGAGAGTTGCACCGAAGCTTTTGCACATACAGACCTCCTGATACATGTAAGGGATCGAGATCGTCCACATGAGCTGCTTATATTGCACGACGTGTTCTGTCGGGTCAGTCACTCCCGAATACTTAGGTGTGAAAGCGGGGACGTTGTACTTCTTTGGGACCTCGACGGTAGCGATCTAATCGATGAAGAGCGACGCCTGATATCCTGATCGAGGCTCGACATCGACGGGCACGGCTGCCCCATGTAGCTTGGCGAGCAAAGATAAGACGCGCTCGTTTTGATCTTCCAACATCTTCAGTCGCTGGGCGACGGGATCAGTGGGATCAGAATGCGCACCTGTCTGAAGGTTGACTCTAGAACTGGTGCCATTGCCATGCGACGAGCCATTGGCGTCTCCGTTGAAAGGGACAAAATACGGCTGTGACCCATTCTGAAATGGCTGTGACCTATTCTGGAACGGCTGCGACCCATTCTGGAACGGTTGCGACCCATTCTGCATGGGTGGTGGCCTTATATGCTGGGGAGGAACCGTCCCGAATTGGGGATTTGGGTTGAACGGCCCCGGCTGCTGGTTCTACATGAACGGACCTGGATGCTGATTATGAGCGAACGGACCCGATCCTGGACCTAGATTATGCCCGAATGGTCTAGGACCATTCTGACCGAATGATCCTTGGCCTGGATTCTGAACGAATGGCCTAGGACCATTATGGGGTCCAGAGGAATTTCTCAGCCGCACGATCTCTTCAGCTGCTCTACAACTCTGCTCGGCCATAGCATTGATTTGATTCTGCGCGACCTCCAGTTCCTGGTACATCTGGGCAATCACATGCTCTTGATTTCTAGGGGCTGCCATTTTCCTGAAACAGAGAACAGAAGGAACTACAAGAAACCGTTAGCAGGATGCACGTTTGTCGAATATTTTCTCTAGATGGGGCCCCATGGTGGGCGCCAAACTGTTAATGCCAAAAATCGCACACAAGTACAACTTGAGGTTGATTGTGGAGCTTAACAACTAAATAAAATGATCTTTTGACAAAGCGTGCGACAAAGATAAAAAATGATAAACGAGACACAGAATTTTGGTGACGCGGGAAAAACCTCAACGAGGAAAAAACCTGCGGACGACAGTGGAGGTCGTCGGTATACTATGGTCACCAATCAGGGGCGATGTCCTTTGTGTTACTGGTGTTGGTCGTACATAGATTACAATACAAATGAAGGAAATACTTCGAAATGTAAAGTAACAAGTGTTTTCAATGTAAAACAGTGTGCGTCGTGTGTAAAAGTGAAGTGTCGTGCGTGAACGTCGTGCGTCGAGAGCGATCTTCTATGAGAGATTTCTTTGTCTCGAATGTTCTTCGGAGTTCGAGTGCTTGGGTTTGTTGTTCGATGATCGTTGTGTGTTGTGTTCGTTGTATTCTCTGTATTGTCTGATGTCCTCTAAAATGATGATTCCACTTGATATTTATAGTCTTCGGGCGCTTTAGTTGGATCATTAAGGACTTTGATAACTGTCGTAACGGTCGTTAGCTTTAATTCTTCATAACTGATTTCGTCGGTTATAGCCGTTGTCCATTAATAGCGTTGACTCCTGCATTAAACATTGAACAAACATAACAGTCGTATAGCACGTTAGTCGGTCGAGGTCGCATGGTTCTATGCGACGGTCATGCGAACTAGGCGACGTCAGGATCGAGACTGGTGAAATTTTGCCCAAAGATGTTGGATCGTCGGCGTGGAGTACGGTACATCTTCCATTTCCATTTTATAAATATATATGAAAGTTATCTTGTTCGATGACATTTCAAGTGGTTATGATATTTGTAATATGATTTGTCAATGTTTTCTTAAATTACTAATTTGAATCTAGCTATTGATTTTCACGTATATATTAGCTAAATTTCTTTATGATGCTATCAGTGGTTCACAACTAGTATCTTCGGAAATCGGAATTTAATATGCCACCTTACTTTTCTTGCTAGCCACCTAATTTTCTCAAGTATTTTTTAGGTCTTGTCTGCTAAGGGTCAAGAGGCTGTACATACGGCCCTAAAAGCTGATTTGGTAGTATTAAAAACTGATGTTGGCTGGATGTTGTTCTGAACAAAGATGTTCCTCAGGTGCTGCCAAAGGTGTTAAGGTGGATTCATGAAATGCAAGGCCATTACTTCCAATTGGATTATGTTAAGCATCTGCCTTTTGTTGTTGGGTCTATGATTGATTCCCATGTAACAGCTAAATATTGGGAGAACATGACTCAAGAGCGCTTAAAGTACGTTTCTTCTTTCTTTCTTTCTTTCTTTCTTTCTTTCACACGACTCAAGAGTCTATCTATTTGCACTCTAATCAACGTTTTTGAAGTGTATATACCAACAATGTTGAGAAAACCAACCCCTTGGAACTCGAGAGCCTCAATTTGCTCTACCGGTTGCAATCTAATGATAACCTTACATTTGGTAGTACTCTATAGATGGTAGTAATCTACAGATGCCCTGCTTTAAACCATCGTTGTTTTTCTTGCATTGGGGCATTGCCATAAGGGTTTGGTCAGTGCACTTGCATCAAAAGGTACAATTGACTGGTTTTTTAGTTGCTACTGTACAATGCCTTAAATGAACACTTGTATTTCTTTGTTTCTGGTTTAACAATAGTGGTCCACTATTCCACAATAATCTTAGGCCATTTCATGTTAGGGCCTTAGAACATTTGGGTTTCTTTTAATATTTCATGGTTTTTTTTTACTTTTACCTGAATATTCTTGGGCCATAGACATTTTAGAATTTAGTTTGACCTAAATTAAGTTCATCGTCCCTGCCTTTCTCAATATCATTTGAACTCGAAGCTCAACTCCAGTCCTCGACTCCATCACCCCAGCCACTCGATTCCAGACATCTTTCTTCTGCCCTCGATTTCTCGTAGTTAAATACTAGGGGGTGTTTGGGATTGCTTATTTAAAACAACTTATGCTTATTTCTAAAAGTGCTTATCAACTTATGTCATGATAAAAAGGAGTTAAGGGTAAAAATGTAATTTAGACAAATAAGTTATAAGCATTTTCAAATAAGTTAAAATGGATTAACTTATCAAAAACAACTTATTTGTGGTGGGGAAAAGTCATAAGCACTTTTCTTTTTCTCCATCCAAACACTAAAAATAACTTATTTGTGGTGAAGAAAAGCAATAAGCAAATAAGTCAAAAATAAATATTGTTTTGTTTTATGATTGTTAAAGAATTTTTTAGCTACTGTTTTGTTTTAACTAATTCATATATATATATATATATATATATATATATAACTTTTTATCCATTGTTTTGTTTCATTTGACTACTGTTTTTCGCTACTGAAACTTACATTGAATTGTTTGACTTGATATGTATTAGGCATACACTATATTAAGTTATATATATATATATATATATTCATATTTAATTTATGCACCTATTTTTTTACCGCTATCTAACCGCGATTTCCGCAATCGACCTTAGGGTCTGTCTGTATATCTACATCCCCTGTTTATCATCTCTTTATCCTTAAATTGTGCCTTTTATATGTTACAGTGGAGTAGTTGGTACATGTGTATTAGGAATCATACTTTGTCAATGATCGGAAATGTTTTCTGCATGTTGAGTTTTTCTGTTAACTTATACATTCTTAGTAATTCATAATTATTAGGAATCGTAATTAGTCATTAGGTTCTATGCATCATTTTTAGTGGTTTCACATCATTTCATTGTGCAGCCTTTCCATTTTATTTCCAAGTAGAATTTATGTTTATATCATCTGGCATATTAATCAAAAGATCAATTTGGCATTCAAATTTTATCCATACACCATTTCTGTGAACTTGCATTTCTTGATTTTCTGGTGGCAGGGCAATGGAGCATATTGTACTTGTTTATTACGTATTTACGCTGATCAATAGTAAGAGGTTGTTTACCAAACGCTTACCGGCAAGAGGTATCACCCTCACTTACCTTATCCTGTAGCATTCTTAGTCATCAAAATAGATTGTTGGTAAACGTCTTAAACCAGGCAAGCGCTTACCAGATAGGAGTTTTTTCTCTCACCGGGTTGTAAGGTTTTGAGTAAACATACAACCACATGATATAGGCAACGGAAGCATATTTTGATTTTTATCATCAATGGTTATACAAACTATTGACCTATATGAATACATGCGTTCTAGATAATTAACTACAAAATATTGAATCAAGAACACTTACTTGTTTACTTTCCCAGTTGGTTTTCTACTTCGTTTTTGAATCCTTTGAACACTTCAAAGGTGTCCGACTTGTTTTTCATCAAATAGATAAATCCATATCTACTGAAATCGTCAGTAAAGGTAACAAAGTATCTCTCACCGTTTCTCGTGGCAGATCTGACCGATCCACATACATTTGTGTGGATTAAGTCCAACAGATCCTTACCCCTTTCCATTTTTCCTTTGAAAGGTGCTTTTGTCATCTTGCCAAGTAAGCAAGACTCGCATTCTCCATCCGACTTTAAGCCAAATGGTTCCAAGATCCCGTCCGATTGGAGCTTGGCGATGCGTTTCTTGTTTATGTGGCCAAGATGATGATGCCATAACAACGATTTATCCAATTCACTATTGGAGGAACCAACATTTAGAGTTAAGTTATTATTATTTCTACCAACACAAATCATACTTTCATACACACCATTACAAGGAGAGGCTTTAAAATAAAAAAAAAAACAATGTTTATAAACCAAAATGCAACCATTATTATTATCAAATTGAAATTCAAACCCATCCTTGTACAATGCATGAAAAGAAATAATGTTTCGAGCCATTTCTGGCGAGTAGCAACAATCTAATAACTTTATTGAAAAACCACTACTAAGCATGAGCTCAAAATCTCCAATCTTGGTAACAGCGGCAGTCATCCTGTTTCCCATGATCAGATTCAGCTCCCCATGCTTCAACGTTCTACTTCCCTTTAGTCCTTGGAAATTAGAGCAAATTTGAGTACCACATCCCGTATCAAGGACCCAAGAGTTAGAAATCGAAGTACTATAGAGTTCAATTGTAAAAATACCTGAGGTACCACACCCTTTGACCTTGTTCATTTTCAAGTCCTCCAGATATTTTGGGCAGCTTCTCTTCCAATGGCCCCTTTCTTGACAGTAAAAGCATATGGCCTCTTTAGGGTCACTTATGGGTGGTATGTCAGAAGAATCAGTTTTTCTCTTATGGCCTTGGTTGCGAGGAACAACTTTAGCCTTTCCCTTCCCTTTGGGATGAGAAACTTTCTTCTTCTTACAACCACCTTCCCTAATGGCCAGGACGGGAGCAGTTGAGTGAGCACTTTGGGTCTTACCCATACTTGCTTCAGCAGATCTCAACATGCCATGGAGCTCCATCAAGGTCTTGTCCATATTGTTCATATTGAAGTTCACTATGAACTGTTTATATGCCCCACTAAGAGAGTTTAGCACCATGTCAATGGCAAGCTCTCTTGGGAAATCGACACCTAGATTGCCTAACCTGTCAATATACGCTTTCATATTTTGCACATGCGCACATACAGGGGCATCGTCCTATTGCTTACATTCCATAAGCGATTTTACGACTTGGAACCTTTCTTGCCTCGCTTGCTCCTGAAACATTTCACGAAGCTGCTCATTTAGTTCAAACGCCCCCATGTTCTCGAAACTCTTTTGAAGTTCCGGGGACATGGACGCCAACATGAGACACGCGACTTTTGTGGATTCCGCGAATTGCTTATTGTATTCAGTTACTGCTTCAGGGCTTGCATCATCATTAAGTATAGGAAGATCCTCATCGAGCAAATACTCTTTGTCTTCGTACCTCAAGGCAATTCTCAAGGCACGAATCCAATCCAAGTAATTTGGCCCAGTCAGCTTATCTTTACTTAGGATAGAGAGTAACGTAAGGTTGGATGTTGAGTGAGTAGGAGGAGGAGGAGGAGGAGGAATATTTTCAGCCATCTGTAGATATAGTTTTATTTTAGTTAGTTTGAAATTTAACCTTTAAAACAATTATCCAAAATTATTTAACAAGGCTAGGATCCATATTTTACTCTATGATGTGAAAAGGGATGCCGTAATCACATCACAAAGTTATTTAGGTAAACAAATGCTATTTGTTAATTTCATTCACTATGAAACTCCTAGTTCTTTTGAGATTCACCGACTTATGTCAATGGCATGCTAATCTCGACTATGCTTATCTTCTATTTGTGACTGGGATGCCGAGGATCACAAACTAGATGGTGAATCGACCATTCAAGAACACATGGACCCCTCGGCTCAAGTACGCTTGAGAATCACGAGCGCCACATCATTTTCGACTATAGTTTCACATTAACGTGCCGGCAAACCGCACACGCTCCGTTAACAAACTATAAGAATATGTGTGTTCTTTTCATGGGTAGCATAAGACTTTCACATTTCTTAGTATATCTAAACGGGATTTTGTTTTTATACTTCATAGTTAATACTTTTAACTTGTCACATTGACCTATCAAACATTTTCGGTAATTCCACTAGTCCACACAAGAGGCGGTGAGCATGGTAATGCAGGGCGTTTTAAAACCATTGACTCATTCGGCAACCATATTATAGGTAACCTCCTTAAACCCCTTAGAGTGCTTATAGTGAGTACGCCTAGTCTCGGTTTGACTATCAATGTATAATTTAATTTTATATATATAATTAAGGTCTAATATATATATATATATATATAAATTGAATGGAATTTTAAACAATTTAAAATTATGATTATCTAATTAATTTTAATTAACCATGTGAGGGCACATTTAATAATTAATTTAATATATCGTTTCCACAATTAATTGAATGGAATTTTAAACAATTTAAAATTATGATTATCTAATTAATTCTAATTAACCATGTGAGGGCACATTTAATAATTAATATAATCGTTTCCATAATTAATTCCAATTAAACATATGAGGACACATGCTAATAATTAATGTAAATATTTGACATACAATTTATATTCACTATATAAATAATGTTAATGTTTATCTTACAATTTTATTCAACTTAAATATATTTATATAAGATAGGATAATATGTAAGATTATCTATTCAATATTTGCCAAAATTGTTTATTGTTGTGTTTTAGGCAAGTTAGGAAACTAGCCAAAAACAATTAGGGTATAACATTGCATAAAAAAAGACTACCTTATACCCTTTAGGGATTTCGATAAAACTTAATCGCTAATAATACAAACTTTTTATACAAGTAGAAAAATTAGTTTCCAAAAAATTATGTTTTGAGGTTATGACCATGAAACCCTAACTTAGGGATTAAGCAATCCAATGGCTACAAAAATTTGAAATCGATTTTTTTGTAACCTCAAACCCAAAATTTCGAAAAACCCTAATCCAACATAAACAGTTTTGCAAATCAAATTGAAACACTTTTGAGATAATATCTAAGAACCTGGCTCTGATACCACTGTAAGGTTTTGAGTAAACATACAACCACATGATATAGGCAACGGAAGCATATTTTGATTTTTATCATCAATGATTATACAAACTATTGACCTATATGAATACATGCGTTCTAGATAATTAACTACAAAAGATTGAATCAAGAACACTTACTTGTTTATTGTGATTGTCGAAAACCACAATGATGAATCAAACCTTTGATCTCGCTTCTTGGATGTCAAGGACCAATAGTATGAATCCCTCTAGTGGCTCACACTTAAGAACACCAAAATACAAACAACCGGAAGATGCTTAATCACTAAACCCTAAATTAGAGTTTACGATTTTGGGAGAGGGAGAGGGGAGATTGACGGCTCCAAGAGAGATCAAAAAACTCATTAGGGTTTAACCCCTAGCAGTTTATTTATAACCCTCTATTTTACATTTAGCCCCCTTGAACCGATAAGCTTGTTAAAACTATTTTAACCAATTAGTCCCTGCACTTTATATAATTAATCTAATTAATTATATTGCAGCTTATCATCAATTGAACTAATTGCTTTAACTCCCTTTTATTCTTCTGATTGTTTACTTTGGGTCTTAAGGGCAACCCAAAAGGACCCTGCTATTATTAGAAATATTACCAATAGTTAATGACTCTGGACACTATATCCAACACGGGTAAGACTCTTGGTCCTTGCTATGCCTCCTTACCGGGTAAGATTCTCGGTTCTTTTTCATGCTCAATCGGTAAGGTAAGTCAGTAAGCTTTTGGTAAATGGCCCCCAAGTCTTATGGAGCTTAACAAAGAGTGGAAACACTAAAGTGATAGCCATTAAGTTTTTACGGTTTAATGTGCTACGGAAAATGATGTGCCTCTCATTTATTGTTGTGTTCAATATGAAAATGATTGGTTTACTTCTCCAATAACACTTTTTGGCAATTATAGATGAGGATGCTATGGGCTACTATCAAGAGGTTTAAAGTTCAAAACTTGAGTTTTACTTTGATGGTGGTGTTAAATGGCTTTCATGCTCCAAAACGTAATAATTTGAGGCTTGCGCCTTATGGGTAGGCGTTCAAGGATAGCATTGCTATTAATGATATGTTTTTTTTTGTAGAGTTTGGTCATTCGGAAAAATTGATATGCAGGCATGTTGGTGGATTGTTTGGACCAGGTGGTGTCATGGATCAAAGATGCGGACCATGGATTGTAGCGACTTCTATTTTGGCTATTTGGCTTTGTGGTCAAACAATTTGATACCAATAGGAATCGCTTTTAAACTTGCCAATAAGATCCAGGCAAATGAGAGGTTTGTTGCATATATTCTGATTCCAATGTGGCTAGAGGGCAATCCAACGAATTCTGCTACCCAACGTATTCTCGTTTGGCAGGTTGGTTCAGATCTTGAGATTATAGAGTTTCCCTTGTTCTCAACTTATTTTGAACCCTTGAAAAATTCTTGATTATTTTAAATTTTAGAGATGCTGTGGGAGATGTTTTAATAATGCAAACCGGGAAAAAAATTATTTGACACAACGAAACAATTGAAAGTATCATTTTATCGATTTGTTGTTCGAATTTGGTGTTTAGATATAACCTCATGAAACTGACTTATGATGACCAGAAGCAAAAGCGTATCGAGAGGTTGAATGCTTTGAGCGCTGCTGTTGGACGCAATGATTTGGACGACGAAGAAGGTCACGATGAGTGACGATTGAGAGGTATTTTTGCAACTTATGTTTTGTTTTTTTGTTGTTTATTAGAATTGGAGTGAGACCTTTAGACCAAATCTTTGAAACCAAGAATATCAATAAAATCTTGAACTTGGTTGATTTTTTCTTTAAATTAGAAAGGTTTACGCTTTAGTATGTTGGTGTGTTTCCCCTTGGTTTATCTTTTTTGCCTTTGGAAGGGTATCCCAATCTCGGGTTTAATCTTTTAAATTCTATTATTCCAATATGTTTATTTGCATGGTCTAATTTCATATCCTAAAAGAAGTGATCATACCTTGATTCTTGTAACATGTTTTTGAACATGAAATTTGTTGAATGACTGAAACGAGTTGGGTGTCGATGATTATGAAATCTACTTGTGCAGTTACTTTTTTGGGAACTGGGGGATGGAAGTGGTGCAAGTCTAAGAGTAATATAAGGTGGCTTTATGGTTTTTTCAGCCAATGTTTTCTTATACATTTATTTGAATCTTAGATTGTAGTGATTTGTACTTCTCAACCCTTATTTATGTTCAAAGAAATACTAGGAAAGAAGCAAAAAAATTTCGGCATGAAACACTAAGCAAATTCTGAGTCCTACCATCTATCGATTTTGTTCTCCAACTCTACTTTGGTCACACTTTAGGTCTTCTTACTCTTTTTTTTCTTTACGTTGATTATGACTTGTGTTTTATAAGCAAGGTTAAAGCAAAGAAGAG
Organism: Saussurea involucrata; assembly: GCA_033807775.1. NCBI lineage: Eukaryota > Viridiplantae > Streptophyta > Magnoliopsida > Asterales > Asteraceae > Saussurea > Saussurea involucrata. Next base: position 66,627,892 of record CM066316.1, read on the forward strand.
GGGCATTCGGTGGCAAGATTAGCCATTAGTGGAGCTCAACTTTGCCACTTCAATCTTGCCACCGGTTGTTATGTTTTATGAATAAATCTTTTCTTAGCTATAAAAAAGTGTATTTTGTCCCTTTCATTTACTTAGTGGAGTTGCGTTCTTTGTCTGATTGCAAGTGGAGTCGACAAAGATTTTGGGGTTTTTAGGTTCTCAAAATATGACATCTTCACTATTTATGTAAATAGTGACAAAGTGATATATTCTTCTCCTTTCATATCTTAATTCCAAAGTATGGAGGATAGTTGAAAGTTATGGTGCATCGAAACAACGAACATGCATTCATGGTTAGGCAAATAAAGATGGTGGATAGAAATCCACACTACCATAAAGGTAGACGAAATGATAAGATGGTTCACCAAATCATGAAATTTTACGACAACTGGATTGCAGCGGGTAACTAACTAGTATAGTATAGATATACATATTTACTAGTTCAGTACTCGCGCAATGCGGCGGGATGTAAAAGTTCTATTAAGATATATTTAGTTTTTAAATATCAGTTTTTTTGCAAAATGTTTTTGAAATACTTGCACATTCACATGTTGTATTAAGACTTAAGAGTTTCTCACAATGCAACAAAATGTTTCATAAATCCAAAAATGGTCATTCATGTTCACCCGTCTACCTTTCAAAATGCACAATGTTTAACAAAATGCTTTGCATTGTTCATATATTTAAGAATGGCATATATACTCAATAAAAGTCTAACTCTAAAACCCAATAACCAAAGAAATAAACACCCTAAAAGCTAAATCATTTTGGAAGCCACATATTTTGATCAATTTGTCATCGCTCTTATCAGGTAAGATACTCAACTTGGATCAAATTTACTTGGTAAAGGTAAAGTGACCCGAAAGCATCCAATTGAATTGTTAACAACCTCATAAATCATTAATCTAAAATGAACCTTCAAACCAAACCAATATCCACTGAACCTACAAACTGAACCAACAAATTTAAACAAATCATTTTTAATTTTTATGTTCAATAATTCTAAACTAATACCGTCTACAAAATCCATATTTGAATCACCCAAATTGAAACCATATCGAAACTTAGATCGGAAACCAAAATCAGAGCATTAGGTGGAATAGTTGCGAGGAGAAACCCAGATCGGAACCATCATCTTCTTCCGATAAACAACCCAAAGTCCAAACCTGCAAGCGAGGAAGTATCCTCCGTATACAACATGTACCCCGATTAAAAACAATTCAAGTAAGCAAACCAATTCAAGTAGAGCAAATCAAAACTCATATTAGCACCAAAAAACAGAATCTTGACTGTCATGCATTATGCTATTATCCATCGCCAGAGCTGGATGTAATATCAACCATCAAATCCAATAAAAAGAAAAAAACATTTTGTTTTCTGTTTTTAGATATTGAATGGCATGTGCTACCATTTTCCATTTCTAGTTACTTACTGCTATTAAATTTACCAAACCCAACATTGTAGAACATGTAATACAAGCATCTCATTAATTGGTGATAACATAAAAAATAACATAAGTGAAAGCAAAGTCAACAAGGATTTTTACGACTGAACTAATAATGTATTAATCAATGCAGATTATATGTTGTTGAAATGGTACCATGTTAAAATAATCTGATGTTTCAGATAATAACAAAGGAACTATGAAAAGATAGATGCAAGAGATAGGCCTCTAGCTAGTCTTGTAAAAGAAGTTTTCAACTGATGACATATACTCATGGTACTGCATAGAAAAATAGGTATACATACATAAATGCATAGATGTTAGAAAAAAGAACATACCAATGCTGATTGTTTTCAAATTTGCGATAAAAAGAAGCTTTTACCGTTATTAGCTTCTACACATGTTTGAATACAATGCAAATTTGACTAAAATATTCAATTATCTCAATAGTCAATATCCCTATGTAACTTGTTTGCTACACTTCAAACATTAATACTATTTAACATCAAATTACATAAAACAGGAACATGATGATTAATTAAGACAAAAAAACAATAACTAAACCAACCTTGCAAAGGCCTCAATACAGATGCCATAATGAGATATACTTGATCCACTTTTGTTGTCAAAGCATACCAACCTGCAGGAGCAGCCAATAGAACCAAACGGTAAAAATTTCCCCGATATTATTTCAAAGTAAATAGCAAATCAAGATGAAGAACGTGTAAGTAGAGATAGAAATGGTACCATGGTTTTATTTCAAGAACTGAAACTGAGATATTTGAATTAAGGTTAACATAAATGCTTTGCAAACACAGTACCTATTTACAAATTCATGCCAGCATGCCAAACATAAGAGAAAATAGATCGATCTGATGCCATGGTGAGAGAAAGTAAATACACCTCTATAACCCCAAGCTTCGCCCAAATTAATCCCATGGCAAATCGCAACTCTAAGTTTCACCAACAGCCTTGACCTAAATCTCCCAGTTGAGATCATTTATTCTAGGCAAGCTCAAAATGCATAAACTGTATTGATCTAAACATAACAAAAAAGTTTCTTTCTACCATCAATCACCCAACATGCATGTACCTTTCACATGATTAGCAAACATATATGAAAGAATACTCACCAAATGTATGAACCCAGAACCTCTATAAACAAACATGTACGAAACCTGCAATAGATGATTCTGAGTTTAATATGTTATAAGACAGATTGACACCAGAATTTGTAAAAGAAAATAAATGAAACATAACTGAATACATATAAACAACAAAACTTTTACTTATCTGTCTCTTGGGGCGTCAACCAATGTTAGAGGAGTCGAGGCTCCCTCTTGTAACACTCATCAAGTTACGACACAGATAAGACAAAGACCAACTTATCAAGCAAAAAAAATTAATCTTCAATACTCAAACAAGGTCCTTCCTTTTCTCTATTTGGATTGTAAAAGACCAGAGTGCAAAACAGCCAGCAACACCATCCACATTAGCAACAACCGAAGAGACAAGGCGTAAAAATTGCCCAAAGTATGATGGGGTCATGGGGGCATGAAGTGAAGCAAAAAAAATTAGACTTGTCCTTCCATTTTGCTAAGAAGAGAATATGGGGCTGACCTCAAAAGGCGTTGTTGAAGGTGCATATGGAAATGCATCAAACATGAATAGTTCTAGCTTGTATCCAATAGTTTGCCTATGGATTGAAGAGATTTTCTTCTCTGCATGGTCAATAATAGATGCAGTTATGGTTGCAGAAAAGAACCAGTTTGCAAGTGTCCCTTTGCAAAAGGTAACCATGGATCAACCACAATAACTAAATCAAGGATAAACATCAAAACCCTAAATCGAGAACCCAAATGAAAAACAAAATCAACATTTAAGATATGAAATAGGTACATATAATTCTATAGATCAATCACGATATCTAAATCAAAACCCTAAATCGAAAGCCCAGATGAAAAACAAAATCAACTTTTAAATGGAACCCAGATTTGAGTTGAGGTTGCCCACACATGGAGAAAGAGAGCGAGAGATGAGGTTGTTCTTCGATAGACATGGATCTCAGGTATGCATATGATAGCATTGTAGACCAACCCATATAATCGAAGTTTTGTGGCTCGAGCTTTCTGTCGGAATCAAATGAGAAGAAGATGTGAGGGGGTGTGGTAGTTTGAAGTAGGCATGGCAATTTGGCCCGACCCGGTGGGGAACCCGGCTCACCCGACCCGACCGGGGCCGGGGATTCCCCGCCAAACCGGGTACCGGGGCCGGGGACGGGGAAACCCGCTAGTTGAAAACCGGGGCCGGGGCCGGGTTGACCATCCCCCAACCCGCCCCGGACCCGGTATATATATATATTAATAAAAAAATTATATATTTACCCGTTGTTGATATATATATATATTAATTAGTTGTTTATGCGTTATGGGTTGATATATATATATATATATTAAAACAAACAGCCTGCAGTGTATAACTTGACTCTCCATCTTAACAACTTCCATTTTAACATAACTAGCATCCCATCCAAGCAGAATTCTGGTTCTTTGAGGATCAAAATCAGAATTTGCCATCCAATCCCATCTACCAAATATATCCACTCTTTTTTTTCTTGAATCCCAACCCTCCATCTCTTTAGCCCCTAACACCTCAAAAGGATTTTTACTTTCAAAACAGATCTGATCCACCTCCATTTCAGAGTTTTTTGTTAGATTAAAAGCTCTTTTCTTTCTGATATCTTCTTCAGCAGATTTTCTTCCATCATCCTTTTTCAGATTTCCTACCTCAATCTCTTTCTTTTTCAAAGAACTGCGTCAACAAGTTGGGGGATGGTTGTCAAACTTCAGCATGGTTTGATTCTTTGATGCAACTTGGTGTCTTGACCGGGTAACGGGTCTTGACCGGGTATTGACTGAAAGTTGACCGGGGCCGGGGATGGTATCCCCGTACCCGCCCGGGGTCGGGGGACGTTACCACAAACCGGGGCCGGGGATGGGGAACCCCGCCCCATACCCGCCCCGTTGCCATGCCTAGTTTAAAGGCTCGAGCTTTCTGTCGGAGGTTGTGGCTCGAGTTATGAAGGGTGCGATGCGGAATTAATCTTACAGATAAGGCTCGATCTTTCTGTCGGAATCAAAGGAGAAGAATATGTGAAAGAGCGAGACGGAGGAGAGGGAGGGTGCGATGCAGAATTAAATCTGGAGAGATGATTCATTGAAGACTGAATAGTCGACTAGGGAAGAGAATTTGATTGAATCGTCACCTTGGGGGACGTGTGTATTCAGAGAGAAACCCGAGTAGTACTTTTAAGATTTTAAGATCATATGCATTAACATCGGTACTTTGTGCTTTAATATTTGTTTTTAAGACTTTTAAGACTTTGTGCATTAATCAGCAGTACGTAATGCAATAAAGGTTGTTTTTAAGACTTTCATCATATATGCTTTATAAGATAGTATAGATACGTATATCGTTGTTCTAGCCTTTCAGCATGCATGCAAGTTGTTCAGGTTTGTTTCAGGTGTTTGGGGCTTGCGATACAGGTCATGCGAGTGACATGCGATAGTGCCACTGGGCACAATCGCATGGCACAATCGCCGATATTGTACCGAGAGTGGATCGGGGTTTGGGCGAAAGTGACATGCGAGAGTGCCATCAGGGCACAATCGCATGACGCAATCACGAGTTTTGTACCGAAGGGTTTGGGGCTAGCCGCGATAGTGACCGACGACTTTGACACATGGCACTATCGTCGTGTCACGGTCGCCCATTTTGTCTGAGGGTATAAAATCACCCCTTGTCCGATTTTCATCCCACTTTTCACCAAATCAGTTTAGGGTTTCATTTGGAGAGCTCATTTGGTGCGATTTTCTTCCCTTTTGGCCTCTCTCTTCATTAAATGAGCTAGGGTTTCACTTAGTTGCGATTATTTCACTTCAAGACTCATCATTGGTGCATTCAAGAGCATTTACTTTTATTTGGGAGCTATAGTCTCAAGGGTTCTTCTCCATCTCCTAGGGTTTCATCTACTTTTCTAGGTTTTGGCTTAAAACCTAGATTGTGAGTTCCTAAACTCTTGATAAGATTAAATACAAGTCTTTTATTAGTTCCTCATCTTATTTACTAACACTTTCTTGAAAAGCTTCACATTTGTGGTATTAAGCTCATGTCTCCATATTTTTGGAGATAAGGTACTTAATGGAGAAGATAAGGTTATGTGGAAGTATATTACACTTAAAACTTACTTTACCCATGATGTTATTTATTTTAAGAGTACCATGTCTAGATTGAGGGTTTTAAGCTTAATGACTTGACAGATGGCTTAATGAGAATATATGTGTCTTAATGATGATTATTTTGTCTTAATATGGGTATTGCTACATGTATTGTTACATTTAATGCTATAACTCATGGTTATACATGTTTATGTATGAGGATATGCTTTGGAAGTATATATATGTGTTGGTTCCCAGATTCACCTTGTCTCATTCAAACATATGTATATCAAAGATAGCAAAAGCATAATAATGATGTTTGATAATGAGTAATTGTTTATGTAAGAACAATAAGAGAATAATAATATACTTGAATAGTAGATAATATATGAATAAACAACATGAATAAACAACAAACTGCTCGTATATTAATATGAAGAACACCAAGAAAACCTTTGTGTGTGTGTTTCTTCTGAATTCTCTTAGGCTACAAAACGTACACATATAGTGGAATGGAATTGTGCAGTGAGTGTGCTCTTACAGTAATTCTTACAATTGTGTGCTCCACTACCCACTATTTATAGCCAGATAAAGTGTAAATTAGTGTAATATGAAACCCTGGAATGACACGTGTAAAGTGTGTAGTTGTCCTTTAGGGCTGGCGTGGAAAGTGTAAACACTAATCTAACACTTAGAGAATTTCTACGAGTCTTCGGCTTCACAGAGGTCTTGGTCATCAAAGATCATTTGCCAGAGCTCTGATGGTCTTCTGGAGTCTTGCTCTCTAGCATTTGGTCTCTGACGTTCTTCTGTTGATCTTCTGCTAAGTCTTCTGAGCTATCTCTGATGTCTTCTGACTTGTGATATTTTCAATACTTTTACATTGAAATATTTGGGGCTAACAATATGGAGTTTATGTGCTTAATGAGCTTGTAAATGTGATTTTAAGATTACCATGTGCAAATACATGTTAATGGAATGGTTGGACCATGTCTTATGGGAATGTTATACATTGATCATTGATGTATATGTGCTACTTGGAGTAGTTGTTTAATGGTATTGACACTTTGGATGAATCATTAAGTAGGCACTAGGAGGATATAGTTTTGGACACCACGTTAGAGGTATGCACCTAGATCTCCGCCTTTGGGGTAATGCCTTGGAGGTAGTCCCTAATGCGTCGGGTCTTGTGGTGTTACTCGTAGGAGTAGATGCTAAGGTATATCGTCTCTTGCGGTGTAACTCGATTTGGTGTTTTGGGTCTCCCCCATTGATTCCAATTGTGAATAACCATTTATATGAATCATGTTTATGAAATATTGCATGTTATATTATTTGCTCAACTCACTAGGCTTTTTGACCTAACACTTGATTGGTGTTTAATGTGTATCTCAGATTCTAGCGGAACCGTTTTAAGAAGGCGTAGGCAGGAGCGTGTGAGCTTGGAGATACACTTTTAGGATGTCGATATTAGAAGACTTAATCGGACTAGAGATGACACCCCTTTTGTAATCTTATTTCTACTTTAGAAAATAGATTAGTTGGTTGTCATTCACTTTCCGATATTATGCATTTGTAATTAAACAGCCATTTGTATATTCCCTTTTTTAGGAGGCTAGTGCTATGTCATTATATACTGCTCTTCCGTTTCATGAAAGTTTTTGTTTACCCCTATTTTTAGGGAAACTATTTTTAGGATGTTACATTACTGTCCCCAAAATATTGTTCTTATATAGTTTTTATAATTAGTTTATGTTAAATTATTAAAATTAATAGGAAAAAAGTATAGAAAATATTAGAAAATAAAAAATAAACTACATAAACTTTATTTTGGTGTCACTTTAATACGAAAACTTTCTAAATAATACCTTTTGTTATAAAAAGTATTCAATTCATTATAAATTAGTTAATTACATAATTAATCAAAATATATAAACAATTTATTAGGGACAAATTTGTCATGCTATTTGTTTTATCTTATTCTGAACTAACTGTTCTATCTTGCTCTTCCTGTCATGTACCATCTTGTCCTGTTCTATCTTTGTCTAAATAATAAACGCACTCAGATAATTCATATCGTTAGACTACGTACATTTTGCTTGAGCGTCATTTATAACAACAGACTCTTACAATTTTTGTTCTTTTCATTTAAAATAAAAGACTCTTGAAGGAGTATATCGTTTTATCCGGGGAACTCCGAAATTATTTTATCTAATAATAAATGTACAAAATTCCAATTTATTATTAAGAAAAAAGAATATTTTGTGTTTACTTGAACTATCAAACCACATCGAGGAATAATATCTATCCAAAAATAAGTAGTATTTAAAGATCTAATCAATAAAAATAATTTATATTCTTTTTCTTTTTTGAAAAGATATCCAAGACTTTTTTTCTAAATATATCCAAGACAAGACACTTTTTTAGAAAAAAATATCGACTTTTTAAAAAACATATCCAAAGACAGTTTTTTTAAAGCATATCCGGGGTGAATTGTGGATTTGGTCCACGTGATTTTGTGTTTTCTTTTACTATGATTTTTATTTTATGTTTATTATGAATATAGTCCTTATGATACACAATATATTATGACTAGAGTCCCTCAACATTAACAACGTTAAGTTTGAAAGGTTAAAGGAATCATATGCCTTGCACGTGATGTGTAATTATCGATTTAGTGTTGCCTTTCAATTAACTTATATATTTTTAAAACAAAGAATACTGAATTGTGAATTTGATCCTTATGCGTCACTCATCACCTTTAAAACTCATCTATCATATCTCATAATTATCCTAACAAAAAATTTCATAACTTTAATATAAAATGATAATAAATTCAATTACATTAAAACCTTATATAAAATAATAACACATTCAATTTTATATTAATTTAATATGAAATAATAATACATTTAGTTTTGTTAAAAATGATTCGTTCAAATTTATTGGTTTTCATTTCTTCTTTTCTTTAACCCTATTTATGTAAAGAATATACTAAAAACCCCAAAATCTTTATTTTTTATAAGATACTCTAAAAGATAAACATTAAAGAAATCAAATTTAAAAATCCAGACATAATTTTTTTAGTGACACCAAAAATTATTTTTAAATATTTCAAATTTAACATTATCATAATTTAGCTAACCATACTGTATATATGATTAATCCTTTGATGATGCTACCATGAGACTGAGCTCCCATTTGCAATAGTAACGACTTATTTATAATTAAAATATCAAAGAAATAAAAATTATTTTAACAAAATTAAATGTACTATCATTTTATATTAAAATAATAATAAAACTGAATGTATTATTGTTTATATAAGGTTTTTGATGTAATTGAATATATTATCATTTTATATTAAAGTTTTGGAAAATATGTTACAATAATTTAGAGAAGATAGGTTTTAAAAATGATGAGTGATGCGTAAGGATCAAATTCCCAATTCAGAATTCTTTGTTTTAAAAAGATATAGATTAATTGAAAGGCAAAACTAAATTGACAATATAATCAATCATGTGCCTTTGCATTTAACCTTTCAAACTTAACAATGCAAGTGTTGACAGACCCTAGACACAATATATTACATATCACAAAATCTATATCCATAAAATAAACGTATAATGAGGATCATAGTTAGAGAAAACACAATACCACAGGGACCAAATCCACAATTCACTCAAATATCCAAGACACTTTCTTTTTAGATATCCCACATTTTTTTCGAAAAAATATCCAAGACTTCTTTAATATCCAAGACCCTTTTTTACGAAATAATATCTAAGACTCTTCTCAGTGACCTTTTTTACGAAATAATATCCAACACCCTTTTTACGAAATGATATCCAAGACCCTTTTTTGAGAAAAAATATCTAAGGTGGCGTTTATTTTTTTTAAGAGGTGCTGAAGTCTGATTTCACTTTTGATTTTTAAGAGATGGTGCTGAAATCTAAAACCTGGATCAATAAGACTGTTCGTTTTTTGTAAACTGACAAACGTCTGAATATGTATAATTGTCTTTTTTATCCCTCAAAAATTCAACTTAAATACGCCAATTGAAGTGAAGGACGGAACGGAAAAAAAAAATTTATTCTGACAGATTTGCGAGGTTGTAGAGTTTTAAATCATATCTTAAACACCGAAGCGTCAATTTAAGCGATTCAAGATGTTTTGGGAAGCCAACACACAAATCTACAATATTTATCTTGCATTTTTGCAAATTCAGGGTGCATCTGTACTAAAACCGACGTTGAAATCAAAAGAACGATGTTGGACAGAAATAAGAGGTAATTAAGTGGTTGGGTTATCACTTAATTATTCAGAGGACATTAAGAGTTAAGAGGCTCAAAAAAGGAAGAAAAAACAAACAGTTTGAATTATCTTATGTCTGACCGAGTCAGACATAAGTTACAGTTAAGAGTTTATTTTGAAAAAAACAAACACCACCTAAGACTCTTCTCAGTCACTGAATGGGTAAGTCGCCAATTCCTAAAACGGACTATGTAATGGTATGTAATAAAAGACACATTTTTAGATCTCGTAGTATTATTCAACATATTTCATAACAAAAAAACCACGATGCCGTTCATACACTAGTTAAAAAATTAAAAAAAAAGAGTTCGAATCTGATCCATCATGCAACCGCTTAATTTTCTACCTACATACAAAAAGATTCGTCAGACTAAGGGTCTGTTTGTTAGCAGCTTAATGAGACTATACCAAGGCTCTGGATACCAACTCTGTAAAGCTTTTTTCCGTCTTAATGAGACCAGCTTATTCAGTCAGCTATACATTTAGCAGCTTAATGAGCTTAATGAGACCAGCTTATTCAGTCAGCGTTTGGTAGTGGCTTAATGATATAGAAAGCAGTGGCGGATGCAGCTCCACTAAAATAAAAAAATGTGATTTTGTTAGTGTGTAAAAACAATTTTTTTTTTTGCGTTATAGCATGGTTTCCCAGTGATTTTTTACATGTCCCCCCACTAGCTAAAAAACCAAAGAAAGTACTTCAAAATCAATCAAAAAACAAAAAAAATCTTCTGAAATTAACCAAAAAAACGAAAAGGTCTCAAAATCGACCAAAAAACAAAAATCTCTTGAAATCGTAGAGTTAGGCTAAAACACATCGAACGACTTTAAACCTACCTTAAAAGTGACCCCACTATACAAAAATCTAGAAAGTGACTTATTTATTAAGCTCTTAGGAGGAAGCTTTATGCAGAAAGTCAAGTTTTGTTCAAACCAGTCTCTCCCAATTAAAAAACATGGTCCTTCCATCTATGAAAACACGATAACAAACAAAAACCTTTCCAACTTATACTAACAGATTAATCTACACAGACAACTTGAGTTGCCTCATACAGAACTTAATGAAAAACCAACCAAACAACCACTAAAGATTTTTAGTTCACAAAAACCATAAAAACAGAACCAAATAACCAGTCGATCGGTAACTTGATTATAACTAGCTAAAACTTTACGATATTTAAATTCTGGGGAAATCATAAACCGAAAACCAACTGATCTACAAACTGGTTCGTACGTTGATGAAGTAGAAAAAAAAAACAAAGAGATTACAAACTTCAACTAATATAGTAGTGGTCACTGACCTCCTTGCTTCTGATTCACTGAAACCCCAACTCCTCTGTATTTATTCCTTCTTTCTCAAGAGTTGGCTTGCGTCTGGTGTCGGCTCTTTTCCTTCTCCTTCGCCTCGCTTCCTTGCGTCTTATCATAATCTTCCAGGATTCAAATCGAAGTCATTACTTAGTTAATTAGCACACTGATCAATCGATACACAAATTAATCATTCAGATATGCTACAAATTTAATTACCAGGAGAATTGCCGTGAACGATATTATCTTCGTCTTCATGAGAAAGCGACTGATTGCGTCCGTAGACTCCTCCAAATCCTTCTTCATCTGATCTAGTTGCGTATCCTTCCCCAAACGAGTGTGACATCACATCCCTAATTAAATCCTCCCCAAAACACATCAATTAATCAATCAATTACATCATTAGATTAAGAGATCCGGAAAATTTATCGTGATTTTTACCCCTTTTTTTCTGGTTCCTTTGCTTGTTGATTCTTCTCCATGTTATCAGCTGGTTCTTCAGATCCGGCGTACGCCTGTTGGAATCTTACAGTTCCGATGAGCGGAGATGCTTTTCCGGCGAAGTTGTTAGCTGTGGCGAAGAGAGTGGAGACTGTTGGTTTGGTTTGAATCGAAATGGATTTGATAGCGCTGAACATATCTTTGCTGCTTGCGTTCTGAAATCGGAAGGCAAGAGGATGATTCAGGATTTATTATGATGAAAAAGAGAGATGAAAATGGCGGGATGCTTACACGTGTTTTGTGGAGTTACACGTGTGTTTTCTGGAAAATGTTGGATAAATAGAAGTTTGACACGTGTCACTCATTAGCCGACGACGCTGATTATAATCATAAAATAATTATATTCTTTCAGGATATTATTGCATGAATAGTCACGGTGTTTGCATTTTTAAAGTTTACTATGGTAGGCTACCGTGCGTTGCACGATAGTGATAAATTCTTTAGAATATATTGAAGTTAAAAGTCCCGGTAATCATATATCATATATCAAAATAATAAGAATCAATATTACAGTTGATATGAAGTTGTTCATAATCTTTAGTTGTTTCTTTTGATATATATAATTAAATAATATTTTAGAAGTTCCACATCATTAAACTTTGTAATTGATCCTCAAAATGATAAAAGAAGTGAGTGAGACTATTGGTTATAATAATTAGATGTACAATTAGTATTGTTTTGTCATAACTCGTAATATATCGATTATCCCATACAATAATTATATTCATAATGCGACCATAATATTGCTACCTACTTTATTTAATTGTGGGGCATCTTGGTAAACTGCATGCATTTGTTAAAATGCACATGTTATGATATTATATTGATGTGAATAATAGTCATCTTTATATTAATTATAATAATTTTATTATTAAAATGCACATGTTATGATATTCAATTATAATCTAAATAGAAATATACATATTGATCGTAGTTTCGTTTATATAATGAGTTTTTAAATATGTTGACTAATTGTATTCCTAGAATGTTATGTGAAAAAAAAAAGAATAAGGTGAAATAAATTAAATAAACAAATTTAGGTGGAAACAAAGAACAAAATAGTTTAAATAATTAAACATTTTGCTAATAACTACAATAAAAAAAATGCAAAAGTTGAGGAAAAAATGAAGAAATTTGGGATTGAGATGCCTAGAAAATGTCGTCTCATGTGGTTTTTCTTATAAAATTACAAATTGAAAATTAAAAAACTATGTAGACATAAAAGAAGGAGAAGAAAAATCTACAACAAAAACGAAGGTAACAATTGTAAATAAATAAATTGAATGAAAAAATCAAAAACTTATTTAACAACAATATGTAAATCGCACAAAACATTAGAAAAAGTATATGTAATATTTTATATAAAAACACAATGATATTGATTGGGAAGACACACACATATACACAAATCAACAATATATAACTCACATAAATCATTACCTGAAAATTTTACGTAGAATGGTAACAATATCGATGGAAAATAAATTCTACAAAGAAAAACAAACATAATAGAACAAAGTATAGAACATAAATTTTGTTAGTTCAATGTTGATGAAGCATTAGGATGTATTTATATATAATTTTGTTGTAGGTTTTTCTCTAATTAATAAATGGAAAGATGAAGAGAGCAAAATTAATGTGTTTAAGAAGTTAGATAGTTTGAAAATTAAAGGTAATTAAGTTGCAAGTGAAGTTACCAAATAAACTTTTGTATAATGAAATACACAATTTTAATTTAGGGGTAGAATGGTCATTTATGAGAAGTTTTTTATTTAAAAAAATCAAAATTATGAGAAAATAGAGAAAGGTGAATGAAGGCTTGTCATTATGCCACATAAGCAACTCCACATTTTGTTTTTATATATATATAGATTTATACGAATTTTAACTAACCTGTCTATTCTATTCTATGTAAACAATAAATGAATTAATTATAAAAAAGAGTGAATTACACCGGTGGTCCTTGTAAAGTACATTATCTACGGTGATGGTCCCTAATTTTTTATTTTACATTCTGTAACACCCCAAATCTGCAGCGAAAACGGGATCTCCAAATAATAAAATCAAACTCTAGTAATCCTTAAATTAAATCAACCGACATACTTTGAATTTAAAATAACTTGATTCCTCCAAAAGAGAAAAGTCAAAAATCAACGAAACTTTAAATCCTAAAATGAATCTAATTCCAAAACTAAATTTAACTTCAAATAAATAAATCAAAATCCTCAAGAAATAGGTGGTCCTCTCTTCACAAAGCCCTTGATTGCCCCCAGCTAGATACCTGTCGGAAGAAAAAACACAGCATGAGCCAAATGCCCAGTACGAATAAAGAATACAAATAATCAACGCATAATGTAATTACAAAAATAAAATTCAAAAGAGATTGAAAATAAAAGTTTCAAAGTTACTCCAATACAAATTCACCACCAAACTCCAAAGTAATCAATAATGAATTCCATGTTGAAGCAACGAGGGGTTGGTTTGCACATACCAAGTTTCCTACATGGAGCAAAAACATAACACAGAATATCCAAACAAATCATAATACACTGGATTCGCGACTCCAAGTGTATCCAAAATCAGTGGCATGTATGGCACTACATCACACACCGATAACAAAACTCCAAAAGTCCTAGGACCGACACATACGCCTCCTGAATAAAATCACCCATCACACCGCCTAGCTCTCATCAGAGCACACCAAAATCGGAAGGAGACGTCGTGGACTAATCACACCGCCAGAGATAGTGTCACACCACTGGCGCCACAATGGCATGCCTGTAGTACCTAGGGGTGTACAAAAAACCGTCAACCCGCGAAACCCGACCAACCCAACACGCTTACAACCCAATTAAACCCAATCCGTCGAACCGCTGAACCGCCAAACCGCTAATTATAAGGGTTGAACTTGGGTTAGGAAACTCAACCCAACCCAAATCGCCAACCCGGCGCTAATTTTTATTATTTAAATAAAATTATATTTATATATATATATATATATAGAGGAAAGTTCAAATGAAAACTCAAATTCAATTGTAAACATGAGGACAAATCTCGTCCATTGATCGCAGCCATATTTAAGCCATTCCTAAAATTCAGCTTTAGGGGTATTTTCGTCAAATTAGAATGAGCGCATCCTTTATTGACTTTTTATTTTCTTTTTTAATTAAAAAACTTTTACCCCCTTAAATTTTAAAATAAATTATCTCAAAAATTACTAACATTTTAATCAAAAAAATTACATCAAAAAAACGAGTATTTCGTGCTCTTCGATATGACATCCATCATGATATAGTTTTTTTTTCGTTTTAACCGTTTTACGTGAAATCGTGTATATGTGTTATATTCAGAGTGAATAAAGGTACATTTATTCAGTTTTGAATATTTACCTTTATTCAGTCTGAATATATAGAGTTATTCAGACTGAATAAAGGTACAAAATTTAAACATTTATTCGTTTTGAATATCTACCTTTATTCAGTCTGAATATAACACATATTCAGACTGGATATAACACATATTCAGACTGGATATAACACATATTCAGTCTGAATATAACACATATTCAGTCTGAATATAACACATATTCAGACTGAATATAACACATATTCAGTCTGAATATAACACATATCAATCAGTTAATAGTTTTTTTACCCAAAAAATAGACATGTAAGGGATCATTCAACGACTTGTTATGCAAATAATTGATGAATATTTATGCAGGGAGGATCAGGATTTGCTAGAAATATCAAATTTCAAAACATCATAATGCACAATGTCACAAATCCAATCATAGTGAATCAGAATTATTGTGATCGCAAAGAAGTCCAGAACAGGTTATTACTTCATTTGTAACACATTTTTTATTCCATTCATGTGATTTTATTTGTAGGTTTTTACTTGTTTAATTTCTTCGTTCTTAAGTATTAGTTGTTAATGTGTGGTAACCTTAACTTGTTTTGGTTGCCAGGACTCTGCGGTACAAATGCAAAATGTGGTCTATAGGAACATAATAGGAACAAGTAATTCAGAAGTGGCCATAAACTTTGATTGCAGCAAGTCATTCCCATGTCGAGCAATTGTGTTGGACAATATAGTTCTCAATCGTGAAGGGGACGAAGGAGATAAGTATTTGGGACTAGTAAAGAATGATTGAATTTAGGTTTAGGGAATGGATTGGATTCATATCAAGTAGCAACCAACAAATTGATTTATTTCTAATTACCATACAAATCAAGATGCAGCCCTTAATAGGAAATGTTCCCTTACATGTTTATTTTTTGGGTAAAAAAACTATTAACTGATTGATATGTGTTATATTCAGTCTGAATATGCGTTATATTCAGTCTGAATATAACACATATTCAGTCTGAATATGCGTTATATTCAGTCTGAATATAACATATATACACGATTTCACGTAAAAAACGGTTAAATCGAAAAAAAACTATATCATGATGGATGTCATATCGAAGAGCACGAAATTCTCGTTTTTTTGATGTAATTTGTTTGATTAAAATGTTAGTAGTTTTTGAGATAATTTATTTTAAAATTTAAGGGGGTAAAAGTTTTTTAATTAAAAAAGAAAATAAAAAGTCAACAAAAGAGGGCTGATTCCAATTTTACCCCTGCGCGCTAAAAATTCACTAAGCCATGGACATAGTTTTCAAGTTATTTACAAAATTGCCACCGTGTTTTTTATTCATTGATCTGATCTCCGATTTTTTAATCAAGGGCTGTGGTTTGTCCTCACGTTTACAACTGAAATTTGGTTTTTATTTGAACCCACCCCTATATATATATATATATATATAGAGAAGAAGGTTCAAACGAGAACGATAACTATTTACGAGAACTACGAGAACGGCCGACCATGTACAAAATCACTGGTGATTAAAATTCTGGACATGCGTGATTTGTCCCGCGGTTTGCAAAGCGCGCGGTTTGTCCCGCGGTTTGTATTGTGAATCACCAGTGATTTTGTACATGGTCGGCCGTTCTCGTAAATAGTTATCGTTCTCGTTTGAACCCACCTCTATATATATATATGATACGTGCAGCCCCAAAAACCCCAAACTAATATAAATCTATCAATACAAAGACTCCATCTTTTGAAGTATTACTTCGGTGAAAAGTTAATGCTAATAGGTATAACATTTTGTATTTGATAGCTAGGGATGTTCTTGCTATACTTATATCTACGGTAGCATCCGAATCCGCTTTTAGTACTAGCGACCGTATTTTAGACTCGTTTAGAAGCTCTTTGAGTCTAAATATGGTGGAGGTCGTTGTATGCACACAAAGTTGGTTGAAATGGAATAACGAGGGCATTCGAATAAGTGAATTTTTGACTTTCTTGAAGAAGGTAAATTTAACAATTCTTCTTTTCATGCTTATATAATATATATTCTTAATAAATTGCTTAATTTTTGTTTTTGAATTGTAGAAAAACTCAAGAAGAATGCAACATTAGAGTCGGAGACGGTCGTACTTGATTGAGGATTTGAATTCGATGATACAATTTACACTTTTTAGTTTTATTTGCCATATTTTAATCGTGAACTTTATGTTTACTATCAAACCGCTCAATCCGCCCAACCCGCAAGGGTTGGGTTGGGTTGGGTTATACTTTTGAATGAGTTGGGTTGGGTTGAAATTTTCCAAACCGTCATAATTGGGTTGGGTTATAAAATTGTCAAAAACCGCCCAACCCAACCCGCGTACACCCCTAGTAGTACCCGTACATGTGGTTAACTCAGTATTCCTATTCTCCAAACTATCTAACAAAAGGGTTCTACGTATGCATGGATGAATATAAAACAGACCTCAACTCCAAGTATATTCACCATGTATCAAAATCTTATAAATCAAAATATCAAAACGTAACTCGTCAAATAATAATAGCCAACAAAGCATATCAAAATAAAGATTTCGAATATCGAGGTTTTGAACAACAACGAATAATATTTGAACAATTAAAATTGCACATAGCAACCACCAAAACAATTGAGACGAATGAGTCATAACGGATATCAAACGATAACAATTATAATCGAACAGAGTTGCGTTGAAAGAAGTACAGAGATCCGTACCTGGCACGATATCCAACAATATAAAAAGCCGCTAAAATACCCGAGATCTCCTACACGCTTCCAACAAGGCCTAATAATACCCCCAAGATTACGCAACGTAAATAATTACACTAATACGATATAATCATAATTTCTTATTGCTATATCTTAGACCAACCTATAATTAGCTAACTTTAAAAATATTTAATTTTCTCAACACACAACATTAATCTTTTATAGTAACTTTTAAACTATAAAATCCATTAAAAACATTTAGGACCAAAATATAAAAATTATTTGAAAAGAATAAAAGATAGATATTGCTTTCAAAATTATTTAAATTAAAGGCAACAAAGTCCATTGAAACTATTGAATCTTTATAATATAATCGTTTTTGGTTCTTTTGTAAAATATTTTTAGAAACAGGGACCAAAACTGTTAAGACGATTTCTGTTTTGGATAAAAGGGGCTAATCTGTAAATACTGGAAGTTGGGAATCAAAGCTGTCAGGATGATGATCTTTTACTACAGGTGAAAACGTAAAATATATTTTAGAGTAAAGTTCACTTTTGGTCCCTGACGTTTGTCAACTCTAACATTTTTCGTCCTTAAACTTCAATAAGGTGCATATGATCCCTGACGTTTGTATTTTCGTAACATTTTGGTCCCTCCTGTTAACAGATGTTATATTTTTCCGTTAAACTGACCTTTTTGCAAACTTTTCTTATTTGTACCATTTCTTAAACTACATGGACCAAATCTGAAATTTACTCTATACTATATTTATTTGTACCATTTCTTAAACTCCATTTGCGAAAGGCGAGAAAGAATGTAGGCCACATACTCCATTATTTAAAAAATAACATAAAAAATAAAAAATATTTTAGAAATTAGGATAATTATCATTTTAAATTGGATAAATCCTTAAATATATCATATATCTTTTAAATTTATTTATTTTTTAATTTTAATAAATTCATATTTTTATCAACTTTTATATTTTTTTTTTCTAGATACACTTTTGATTAAAAAAATCATAATTTCATCAAATATCACATGTGAGTTCCACCATCAATGTATTATCTTTTTTCATCATTTTATATCTAGTTTCTTGATCCCCGTTTTTAATCACATGTGATTAACTTCGTTTAATATACTATCTGTTATGTATCACGTATGATCCAGTATGTGAATTTTTGTATAAATCACATATGATAATATACATCCGAATATAAAAGACGTGTAATCACATATGATGATATTTACATCATAAAAAGATCTATTAATATAAATATACATAATCACATATGATTAACTAAAATATCTACAATAATCACATGTGATAATATGCATAATCATATGTGATAATATGCATAATCACATGTGATAATATGCATAATCACATGTGATAATATGCATAATCACATGTGATAATATGCATAATCACATGTGATAATACGATATGTACAAAAATTAACATATAGTTAATCATATGTGATACGTAATAAATCATTTTTTTTAATAAAAGGAGGAATTTCATTAATGACCCAAATTACAGGGAGGCTGTAAATGATCAGCCATGAAAACAGGGATAGTTAACAAAGTAACACGACTAGATAATCTATGAGCATTTCTAGCAATGGTGTGGGCGGTATCATTCTCATATCTATGGACGAATCTGACGCTGTAGTCAGCTGAGTGAGAGAGGAGAGATCTGCCACGTTCGATGAGAGACCCAAACTCTGTAAGATTCTCCGACTCCGAATTGAGAGCGCCGACGACAAGCTTCGCATCAGATTCGAATATGACCTGTTGGTGACCCTGGTCCATGACCCATTCAATCGCATGCATCATCGCCAAGGTCTCACATTCTTTAACCGACGGAATGCCAACGTCAAGCAAGAACATCACCGTTGTGATCACGAAGGACCGCACCAGATCCACACTGGTTAGAAGAAGTGAAAATAGCCGCATCGACATTACACTTTAGGAAATTAGTAGGGGGCATGCCAAACTTTGCAGTCGACGTATGGTGCAAGATCGAGGTGATGATTGCCGGAATTATTAACGGACATCCAATCGACGTGAGAGTTTATGGCAATTTGAGCCGCCCATCTCGGGTTTTTGACCGCCCCGTTTAACCAAGCAGAATTTCTGAGCTTCCAAATGCTCCAGCAGATCATGAGAATATTATCACGCGTCCAATCGTTGCCATCATTCATGCAGGTAGCAATAAAGGAGAAGAAGTCCTCCGAATCGGTCGCGACTTTGTCGATGTAGTCCCAAAGTTTTGCCTCCTTCCAAACCCTTACGGAGATCGGACATCCAATGAAAATGTGCCAGTTATTTTCCGGGTTGGCCCCACATAGAGCGCATAAAAACGGGACATTTATTCCGCGTTTTTGAAGGTTGACCCGGTGTGGAAGGACATATTTGGTAAGCCTCCAAGAGAAGCATTTGACTTTGTGAGGGATCCTAGCCTTCCAGATACGGTTCCAAATAGGATTAATAGTAATATTGGCTTGGTTATGAGCATTCTTCAACAGGAAAAAATAACCACTCTTAACCGAAAAAACCCCGATGTGGTTAAAATGCCAAATCAACCGGTCACTCCCACCATGAAGACACGGAATCTTGAGAATCTCACTAACGTCTCGTGAAGAGAAGGAGCGAGCAAGCAAATCATGGTCCCAACCGGAAGTGTTACTTGAAAAGAGTTGACAAACCTTCATGTTATCGTCGTCGGGTGGAGGAGAGCTATTCACCCAAAAGTTTTGATCATTACGGAGCCACGGGTCCTTCCAAACGGAGATTGACTCTCCGTTGCCGACCTTACATCTATAACCTTTATGCAACAATTTATGAGTGTTCCAAATGCTTCTCCATACAAAACTTGGGTTGTGACCCAAGTTGGCGTAAAAAAAAGTCCCCCTTGGGGTAATATTTAGCCTTGAAGACCCGACTAGCCAAGGAAGTCGGTTGGG
Source organism: Saussurea involucrata (assembly GCA_033807775.1). Classification (NCBI taxonomy): domain Eukaryota; kingdom Viridiplantae; phylum Streptophyta; class Magnoliopsida; order Asterales; family Asteraceae; genus Saussurea; species Saussurea involucrata. The sequence continues at coordinate 66,648,767 of CM066316.1, forward strand.
AGAGGAGTCTCCATCCTTGCTTCCCTTGGGGTAATATTTATCAGCTACCAGCTAGCTTATAAGTCATCAGCTAGTTTGCCAAACATAGCCTTGATTGGTACGTGATATTGAAAATCGCATAGCACGCTAATACTGTATCGTAACAACTTATATATATTATTTTTACTTATTTATTAAGTAGAAAATGAAATAAAATATATATTTATTAATGATTTAATGTAGAGAAATTATTGATCATCTTTGTTTTATAATGGGCCTAAAAAATGGATTGTTAGATATTGACTTACAACTCTTTAACTCACGCCCTTGACTTCGTATTCCTAAGCCTCTAATCTTCTAACAGTTCTGTCTTATCTTCTCAATGCAACTACGCAAATACGATTATACGAAACCATAACTCCATAAATCTCTTCTCTTCACAAACGCAACGCTGAACAACGTTATTTGGACAATCAGTTGGTTGGTATCATCAATTTGTATTAAATCATTTAATTGTAATTTCAACTTTGGAGATGTTGGTACAAAACCGTACCAACATGTATCAACCAAAAATGTTGGTATCAAATAAGTTGGTACCAAGTAGAATTTGTTGGTGCATGGTATATTTTTTGATGTACCAATTATAATTGGTTGGTACACGGTATTGAGAAAAAAAACATGGTACCATATCATGTTCAACCTAATCGTAAGGATTACTTTTTAAACAACTTTAGTGAAAAGTATATACATAATAATGAAAAAGAAATTACTCCAATATACGATCATGATAACGTAAAAAAAGGTTAATAATAATAGTATTAAACAAAAAAGCAATAAAATTAACATAACTATTTTTTTTGAACGGCATTTATAAAAAAAAAAGCGATCACGGTGGGACTCGAACCCACAATCTCCCGCTCCGGAGGCGAGCGCCTTATCCATTAGGCCACGCGACCGAAATTAACATAACTGATTAATTCAATTATAAAACAAAAGTTCATTTATTTAAACTGGTCTCATGTGCTTGAGACACATTGCGTGGACCAGTCCACAAATCCTAGGCATGTAAAGCTTAAGATAATATTATAATTTATTTCTATGATATAGTTAAATAAATTTATAAATATTAGAACACAAAATTATATCATAAGTTAATTAAAAGAAATTTTAGAAAGTGTAGCTCAGTTGACAATAGGACGGGGAGACTTGCCCAATAACTAACAGGTCATGGGTTCGAGCCCAGACCCCCCCCCCCCCCCCCCCCCGGTTAGCCACAGCCGCTGAGTGAGTCTCAAAATGCCCCCTCATACGGATGCCCGAGTAGGCAGGGTCAGGTATGGGGCCGGTCAGGGTTGCCGGTATCAACTTTGTTGCCCAATGAGAAAGAATAATGTTACTAATGTTTTTTCTTTAAGAGAAGAAAAACGGTACTACTATTTTTCCCGTTTTTGGTTTGGTATAAAAAAACTGGTTGAAACTTGAAAGTAATGTTACATATAAAGATCAAACTCATACATGTAGTGATTCCTAACGTCAATTTAGTAATTTCTGATTGAGGTATGTAAGTTTCTATATTTTATTTTAATTAGAATATTTATTCAAATTGAATTATGTGTGCTGTTATAAAGGTTGCATTTCTTATAGTAACGAGACCACGAACTTTCCATCGTCCTAACACAATATGTTTCTAAGATAGTCTTTGGTTCATATACATGATTGGACAGTACCAGACAAGACAAAACGAGACAGGACAAGATAGTAGGACTAGACGGAACTGGACATGACAAAACAAGTGTTTGTCTTGTGTCTGGTACGACTAATACTCACTGTTCTAAAAAAACTCGCCGCACAGCCGCCATGGCGTGCCATGATACCAAGGCTTGTGTCTGACGCCACGTTAAGCCCGTGACACGCCATGGCCTAATGCACACTTTTCGTAATGCGATATTTGGTTTTTCTTTATGTTTTTAATGTCTTATTTGCAAGTTTTTAATATATATAACTTAATTTAACTTGTTTATTACTATTGACTCATTAAGTAATACTACAAAATATAAGTTTTTATATACAATATTATATATGAACTAGAAATTTGACTCCATAAGTCACGCCTTGAAAACGCCATGGCTTCTAAGGCTTGAGGCTTGGCCTCGCCGCCACGTCACGCCTCACGCCATTTAGAACCTTGCTAATACTAGACATGATAGAACTAGACAAGTTCCCCAAAAAATTATGTGATGATTTTATATATCATATAATAGTTATAATTAACACAAATAAGTAAATAACTTAATTATAAACATTTTTACACAATTTTCATGTACATAAATACATACATATATAATATCCAATGAAAATTTTGGTATATTATGGTAATTTGGAAAAATCCGATTTGTATAAAGAAGAAATTATGTCTTATTTTCCTTATCAATTGGTGAAGGATGGTGTAGGTGGAGGTAGTGCTGGTTATGATGGAGGTGGTGGTAATGTTGATGGTGGCCGACGGTACTATTGGTGGTGGCGATGGTCGGTGGCTGACGGTGGTTGTGGAGGGTGTGAAAATAGTAGATAGTAGCGGTGGTGGCAGTCAACAGTAGTAGAAGTAGTTGTGAGTGATACAATGGAGGTACTGGTGGTGGTAATGAAGGAGGTGATGATGACCAACGATACTGGTGGAGTTGTCAATGGGTGATGGCCGACGATGGTAGTAGCGGCGACCATGAACAGTTGTGGTTGGTGGCCGACGGTGGTTGTGGAAGTTATTGTGGTAGATGAGGAGGTGGGGTGGCCATGGACGGTGGTGGTTGCTGCCCGCCAGTGGTTGTGATAGAGAAGGAGGTGGAGGTGGCCAACGGTAGTTGTGGTGGTGGCGAAGGACAATGGTGGTTGGTGGCCGATGATGTTTGTGGATGTAATGATAGACAGTGGTAGTCGGTGGTCGACGGTGGTTGTAGAGGTGAAGGAGGATGTTGTTACAATGAAGGAGGAGGTGGAGGTGATCGACGGTGGCTACCGTTGATGGCGCCAACCGCGACTAGTGGTGGTGACCACAAAAACGAATACCATATTAAGGTTATATATCAAACGAGAGTTAATTAATAATATTTTAGTTTCTGTCTAATTCTTGTCCCATCTTGTTCCACCTATTTTGGTGGAACAAAAAAAAACTTTTTTGTCCCACGTTGTCCCTCCTTGTCCCGGTTCTTGTCCCTATCCCTATCCCACGTCACACCAAACGTGGGACAATGAATTATTGTCCTGTCCCATATCGCGCCAAACGTAGAACCGTATGTTTTGTTTCGTTCTATCATGTCTCGTCCCATGCACCCAACGCGGCCTAAAAGATGACTTTAAATAAACTCATTTAATTCGCTAAATCTAAATAAAGTTATCATTTACAAATTCACATACATCAACATCAACATCAATCTTTTTATATTTTTTAGTTTTAACGCACAATTGATGCCATTTAACACAAATAAAAGATTATTTGGCAACACCATTTTAAATGATCATGATATTTGACTCTGATCAACGATTCCACAGAAAACATTGTATTATTGTAATCAAAACAGGAATTTGAATCTGCACAAATTTTCTTCAATATATAACGATAAATGACATGCCACTGTTATTGAATATATCAAATTTATAGTATTTTGGGTGAGTGCAACGTGACATTTAAAACAAAATTCGTCCTAACCAGTCTCTTGACGACAATAATGACGAGTCATTTAGGGGCCCTTTGGTTCGCTGAAATCCAGAAGAATTTGATGGAATTGTAATGTCAAATTATTTTGACCAAGTTTCTAGATGATGTTTGGTTCACGGAATCAATTAATCCGATTCCACCGAATTTCACAGTTGAGAAATTTGATAATTCCTTGGCGTAAGTGAAAGAATTAAATTCCATTTCACGGCAAAGTTAACAGACTTTATAATTTGGTTTTAAAAAGACAAATAACATTTGCATCCAATTTAACAACACCATCACCCCCACCTTCGTAACCCCACCGTCACCACCACGTCACTAATGTTCATCGTCACATGGTGTGCAATGTACATTATTCAAGGATTCATTCACGATGTAAAACCAACACCAAATAATTCGAAATTCATCATCCAATCGAGTAAAAGAGTTCATAAATACCAAAAATGAAACCCATGATTACCTAAAAACCTCATGAATGATGGAACCTCTAATGGGTTGATGACGACGCAAAAGAAGACGAAGAACCACAAAAACGCAGTCCCAGGCCAGGCCGGAAATCCCAATCGGGCCATTTTTTTGTAAAAGCCTCAAAAAACTCGACACTTATTATTAGTCACGGATTTCTTATATAGCCAAAACGGCCCATAAATTGCAAATACTAATTTGTTAAGAGTTAATCGCATAGAAGATATAGCGTCATCATTCGCTGGAATCGAAATATCTGCGAGATCAGGGTTACAATTTGTATCGATTAAACAAATTGTTGGGCTAAGCGATTCGACTGATATTGGGCCTAGTACCCAGGTGGTTTGGCCGATAGTGGGCCAAGATTTGTAATAATTCCTTATGTCTTGTGGGTTCGAATCTTTGGGAAGTTGGAAATGGGTAGCCTATTTTCACACCCCCCCCCAAAAAAAAGCCCAGACTCTTTTTTTGCTTACTAAAAACGGGCTTGTATGGCCTAGGCCCAAGCTGGAAAAGCTCGGGCCTTGTGCATCTCTACTCGAAAGCTTGTATGCTTCTATTTAATACGATTATATGATGTAATTATTTCCGAACCTTTTGTGCAATACAAAGAAGGGTTGGCTATCAATGAGATTATTCTTAAAGTTTCAAAACTACAATCTTATTGTTAATCAATCTGGATACACCAATAAGCTTAAATCATAATTCAAAATACAAAGCATTAGGCGCTAAGTCTAGAAATAAAAGGATACAAATAAGGACGATTTATGTGCAGGTTATTAGGGTTTGCATGAAATGCAACAATTTATTAGCAAAATTTGTGGTAATGCAATGCTAACCTGTCGGCAGGATTCTTGGGAGACGGGGGTTTTAGTATACACGAGCCTTTGGTGGGAAAGTCTCGACCTCATCATCGAGAGTATTCATGTGAACCGGTCTGTAGTCTAGTCGCACCTTCTCGTTCTCCCAGTATCTGCACAACATAAACCCACGTTAATTTATATAAATAAAGATCCATCATTTTCTGATATGGTAAAGTGTAACTATTAACACCCAAAGTTTCCAACCTAGATGATAACCCAATCCATAATTTAATTGTAATAAAGCCCCAAATGCAACAAAGTCCGTCTTTGTTCCTATTTAGTGTAACAATGAACTTTTCTTATTTAGTGTAACGAAATTTCAATTCTTTCTATTTCGTACCCATTTTTTGAGCAATAGATCTTGTAGTTATTGATGACATGGATGTCCAAGTTATATTATGATTCTTGATTACGTGAAAAAAAATGTCACATCAAAACCGACGTTGTAGGCTGAAAACTTGTTTATCAAGTAAATTGAGTACAAAAGAACTGAGGCAAAATTCGTTACAATTTGATGCGTTTTGCTCATGATAATATCATCAACGACAAAAACCAAAACCAGTACCAAGTATGTGTGTGACTGTGTGTATATATACAGGTTGGAAACTATCAGAAATCACTGCACAAGATTTGATCTAGGGCTGGAAATGGGTATATGAAAATCTTTGTCTATCAAATTATATCCACTAATAACCGATATCCGGATTCTTTTTCATGTAATGCATTTATTATATCATATGTTAAAATAAAAATACAGGTATATTCAATTAGAGGGATAATAAATTGTAAACCGCTAAATGTGTGTAAACTTGTAAACTTTTGGATTTCATAGGTTTTCTTGATAAAATTATTTTATGAAATTGTTTATTTTGATAAAAATGTTTCATATCATTCATTTCTTAATGAAATTGTTTCATATATTTGTGTTTTTTATGTAAAACGAAAAAGTTTCATCAAGTTTCATAGGAATGAAAAAAAATATATGAAACTACATAAAAAACACAAATATATGAAACAATTTCATCAAGAAATGAATGATATGAAACAATTTCATCAAAATAAACAAATCATGAAAAAATTCCATTAAAAAACCTATGAAATCCAAAGTTTACACGAAAAAAAGTTTACAAAATAGTGAGCCTCTATTCAATTATTTGCTAAATATGTTTTTAACAATCAAACAAAAGTTATATACATTGTCTATTATGTTTCTATCACCAATATTGTTAATTTGTTATTATTCATCTTATGTTTCATGGCGTGTGTGTGTGTGTGTGTGTGTGTCTATATATATATATAGAGAGAGAGAGAGAGAGAGTGTGTGTGTGTGTTTTATATATATATATATATATATATATATATATAGAGAGAGAGAGAGAGAGAGTTACCCCAGTGTGTGTTTCATCCATTTCTCATCATCTCTTTTCTGCAAAAGCACAGAATTTGAATTTTTATGAACAAAAGTGTCAAGAGCATAACCAATTTAAAAAAGGACTTATGAATCTGAACTAACCGAAAAATCTTCACGAGCATGAGCTCCTCTGCTCTCTTTCCTAGCTTCAGCTGAATGCATGGTGATACATGCATTAATCAAGAGGTTTTCCAACTCTATGGCCTCTAGCAAGTCCGAGTTCCTGAAATATACGTTCAGCTAATACATCTTCGAAAACACAGTATAAATCAAACACCAAATGTTAAAAGTCACATAAACTTTACCATATCAAGCTTCGGTCTTCCAATTTAAGATCGTGATAACTCTCCCACGTTTTGTCAATCAGATTGCAGCCTGCAACACTCAAATGGTGAGCCAACATGGATTATATAAGAGGGTATAATAGGTAATTTACAGTAATTTTGGTTTTGTGGTGTACCTTCTTCTAACGTCTGCTGTGTGCGAAACACAGCAGCGTTGTTTTGCATGATTCGCTGCATATTCGACCTGATCTTTGAGGTAGCAAGTGAACCATTTGAATTCCTGATCTTGTCTAACCATGCAATAGTCTTCTCTCCAGCATCCTTTTCCAAGGGTTTTTGTTTTTCCCCTGAACAGCAGCAACATGGGGTCATGTGATGCAATTATTTTAGAAAATTATAAGCAGAGAGCTTGCAAGAAAAACTTCACCTGGTTTATGGATCTCTGCAACTCTATTTGCACAGGCTCGACCAAAAACAACAATGTCAAGAAGAGAATTTGCACCAAGTCGATTGGCACCATGAACGGAGGCACAGGCTGCCTCTCCAGCAGCCATAAGTCCAGGAATAACAGCATCAGGATCGTTCCCCTTGATGGTAACAACCTGCAATAAGAAAAGGTGATGAATAAGAATAAGTCCTCTAACTTGCATCTCCCACTGGAACGAGCATGATTCATGTCGGGCTTTTCGGGCCTGGCCAGCTGGACCCATGCCTTTCAAGGCCGTTTTCAGTAAACAAACAGATGATCCCGGGATTTTTTGGGGGTGTAAAAATAGGCCCAATCAGATTTTTTCAGACTGGGCTTTTTAAAGCTTTTGAAAAAAAATGCCCGATTGGAAAAAGGCCTGGCCAGGTACTAGGCTTCGGGCTTTTTGGGCATTTCTAATTCATTATACAATTGTGCACATAAAGATCTACCTCCCCATGGTAATTCGTTGGGATGCCACCCATATTATAATGCACAGTGGGTAAAACTGGAATTGGCTCCTTTGTAACATCAACGCCGGCAAAGATGGCAGCAGTTTCAGAGATCCCAGGAAGCCTCTCCTTGAGAACCTCTGGTGGTAGGTGATTCAAGTGAAGATAAATGTGGTCCTTCATTGGCCCTATTGAAAGGAAGTACGATTAAGCACATATAATTGCTACAAAATAGAAATTCTTGCTACATAACATTATGAATTCTTGTACCTGATTGAGCTTTAGATATAATCACATAGACAAAATAGAAATTCAAACGAATACCAACAAAAACTTAAGATCCTATAGTTGGCCGTGATTTTTGCAACAAATTATCGAGAACACAGAGAAACAAGTGAACATACAATCCAAATCAGTTGCCAAAGAAGAGAGGTGCTTCCAAAACAAAACAATGCATAGAAGGTTAGAAGTATTTAAAACAAGGATGAAAAAATAGCTACCATGTGACTACAAAGTCATATTATATCGAAAGCACTAAAGAATCATGCTTCTTTCAGTAAAAACTGCAGAAAGTAGAACTCTAATGTCTACTTCTCAAGAAAATAACTTTTTCATGGCTTTTTCCTTCTATACTCATATCAAAGGCAAATGAATATTAGGAGTTTAGCAATTGGAAACCACAATTGCAGATGTGTTGTTGCCATTTGCCAAATAAAGATATAGCATTGGAGCTACTGATGCAAGCTTAGCTTTATACAACCCATTCAGTCCACTAGAAGGTTCACGAATGGTCTGTATTCCATGAGTTTGGTTTAAAACAGTATTCAACGTGATTTATCATTTGTTTAAAGTCACCGTCTGCACAAGATTAAAATATTTATAGCCAGGTTTTTGAGTCCTTTGTCCATTAGATATCATTGTGCATTTAAATTTGAAACTTCGGTATGCTTTCTGGGATAATCATATATTATTATGACTGATGCAAAGAGTATCCGTTGTACATACTCTAGAAAAATAAAAGGGCAGAGTGGTCTTTTTGTATGGGGAGTTGGGAGTTGTAAACTGTGTAACAGATTCTACCAACCACTTTTAGCAGTAGAGATGAGGTTGGTCAAGAAACATACCTACACCACGACCTTCTCGGATTTCCATGGTCATAGATCTTGAAACGACATCTCTTGATGCAAGATCCTTTGCTGTGGGGGCATAACGTTCCATAAATCTTTCGCCTTCACTATTCCTTAAAATACCACCTTCACCGCGAGATCCTACACAACACATAAAATGAACCATGTTATAATAGACTTCAAGCTATCTCTCGTTAATAGTGGGAACAAACAAACATACACCAACCTTCAGTAATGAGGCACCCAGCACCGTAAATACCAGTTGGATGAAATTGTACAAACTCAAGATCCTGAAACAAGGAGTCACAGCCAAATATACTGATTATATCCAAATATCAAGAAAAAAATGAAAAATCCATGGGAATGATGAAATAAGCTTTATGTATACCTCAAGAGGAAGACCTGCACGTGCAACCATTGCATTTCCATCTCCTGTGCAAGTATGAGCAGAGGTTGCTGAGAAATATGCTCTACCATAACCCTGAGAACAAAAAAAATGGGATAAGATAATAATATTAAGATTGTCTATCTAGACACCAAATGGCATGGGATCATGTGAGAAGTGTCATTTTTGGTGAGAAGTGTGAGAAGTACTTTTAAACCGTTGGATCACTTTTAATCAAATACCCTTCCATGAATTGCGGCTTAAAAGGGAATTGATCCGGTGCATCTCATCCTAATTTTCGTCCATTTCTCATCCAACGGTTGATAACCACTTCTCACCAAATTTGGCACTTCTCACCGGAACCCAACCCGACACCAAATTAAGCTCAATTAGTAAATATTTACCCCCGTTGCCAAGATTGTTGACGAAGAGCGGAACCGATGTAGTGTCCCATCCTCCATGTTCAGTGCAATAACACCTTGGCAGCTACCTGATAAAAATCACTTATATGATCAAATCACTTTTCAAAATACATAGAAAACCATATTAGAGCAAAAATAAAGTTAGATTGATATTTCTGTCCTGCACATATATGATAGATGATAGACGAAAAATGTACATCTTTAAAAAATTTAACATACCATCACTACCCATGAGTAGATCCAAAGCAAAATATTCCACAAAGAACTGTGTATTATGTTTCATGGCCTGTCCGTATAATGTATGCAACAATGCATGCCCAGTTCTATCAGCAGCACACGCACAACGATAAGCTTGCCCCCCTATAAAATAATAATATGAAGAAAGTTAAATGTGGATAGATTTCCATTGATATTAGAAGTCACTGGATCAATAGAGCACCATCATATCAAATCAAACCTTTGCCAAAGTCGAGACTCTGACCACCAAATGCACGTTGGTATATCTTTCCCTCTTCAGTTCGAGAAAATGGCAAACCATAATTTTCAAGCTCAATAACTGCTTTTGGTGCTTCTCTACACATATACTGGATAGCATCTTGGTCACCTACAGAAATGCAAAACCTTTGTTATGAAAAGACAAAACAAACAATCTCTTGCAACAATATTTTTCATGAAATAGAATAAGTCCAAGTAGGAGTCAACAAGAGTCTTGATTGGTAAAGAGAAATACCTAGCCAATCACTTCCCTTAACTGTGTCGTACATGTGCCACCTCCAGTCATCCTCGGTCATATTTCCTAATGCAGCATTTATACCACCCTGCACGCATTTAAAAAATGCAACTCAACTGAGCTTTTATCATATAAATGAAATAAGATAAACTTACTTCAGAAAGGAAATGCATCCAACCCTGTATTAGAAATTAACTTGATTATATCAAGGAAGAGCAGCTAAACACTAATAAATACATGTGCTTGGAACAGGACACACACTTGATGTGGGAGTCCTTAGCTTTTCTTCATCTTACTGTAACAAGATTACATTGTCAACAACTAAAGATGGGGGCTAGTGCAACAACTCATCATAATTCGAGGGATAATCATTTTCTGTAATGTATAATTATATATGGACAATAAGTCGATAAGATGACAGAGAAGAGAGTGTGGTCCCAAACTCCCAATGTATACCATAATTTACCACTAGTTATGGGTTATAATTCAAGACCCCAAGGCAAAGTAAAGACCTGCGAATGATATAATTTATAGGAGCATGCTTTGAAACACCAGCCTTCAATCATAAATTTCTCTACGATATCTTAATGAAAAAATGGTCTTCGATTTTATCAATAGAGCACTTGGCACATTAAACGAGTTTTTAACTGTTTTTACGGTGGCAATACATCTATGTTCCAAAAGCAAATGGAATTGCAATGACCACTTGGTCATGTTTGCAATTGAAGATCTCAACAAAACTTTGAGTGGTAACATATACATCTATGCTTAAACTACTTATTTGGTCCAAATGAAAAAGTGATAATGGGCCAATTATTCAAATTGCAACGTGAAAACAAGTCATGTGATTAGTCGTCCTTTTCTTCATTACTTACCCAACTTTTTGCTTCTAATCCCTAAGACTAAATAAGGTCAATTGTTAAAAGAGGTTTGTAGGATCACATAAAACCTAAAATGTAAATATTAGCTCCATCCAGTAAAGTTGCAAAGTTTTTGACGTCAATTCATCAAATATATAAACAAAGCTATCTGCAGAAAATAGAACCAAATAGTTAGAAAAAAAGACAACAAACCTGCGCTGCAACAGTGTGAGAGCGCGTTGGGAACAATTTGGTAATGCAAGCAGTATTAAATCCATGCTCAGATAGCCCTATCGCAGCTCTGAGACCAGCACCTCCTGCTCCAACCACAACCGCGTCGTATGTATGATCAACTATTGTATATGCTGATCGCCCCACATTCTGTTTAGTTACATCCAAAATCACGATTAGAAAGAACACACACACATTCCAAACAAAGTAAATCTCAAACGCCTCGGTGTGGTAATCAAATTACATAACATCAAAAATCTATCAACAAAATTGTCATTAATTTTAACAAAACCTGAATGAATTACATACGAACAAAACTAAAATACGCTTCGATAACCAAAAAAAGTGAAAAAAATACAATTGCATGATGATTTGAATACGCTTATCTCGTAGATCCATCTCAGCTCCACAATAAAACCTAGCTTTATACTGATTCAAACAAATAATAAC